>JAMJFZ010001258.1:11400000-12750000 GCA_026225945.1 Cricetomys ansorgei
CTGTTCACACAGGTCCCAGCGCTGTGCTTTGAATGCTCTCTGACTCATTAGCAGCCATTTGACTACGCAGTTTGGCAGTGAGGCCCGGGCATGGGTAGGGGGCTCTTACCTACAGCTCTAAATAGCCTGTTTCCACAAAAGGCAGGAACACCATGAAATCTATAAATTTGAAAGCACAGTTGGAAGAAGAAAGGAAGGAAAAATCTGTAAGGAGTTTATAACTAGCAAGTTCTAATTATGATCCCATTTGTCTCAAGGTCTAAAACCTGTATTGTGTGGAGAATGATGTACTTGACCCTGAACTATGACAGTCTTTATTGGCCTGGTCTTTAGTTGGGAATCCTGAGGCATGAAATAGAACAAACAGGATTATAAACTGTTAGGACTGGAACAGTCTTAAGGGATGAATCTTTGGCCTAATTCCTTTGTATACTAGCAAAAACTGAAGGCCAGGGCAAAACACTGGATTGTACAAGAAGAGAACAAACTAGAAACCAAGCTTCCTGACATCTAGTTTTTCCTATGCTAAAAGCTTTCATGGGCAACATTGCTATCTTTCAGGTAGACACACATGATGGTAGCACCATGGGTGTCTGGTTAAGAGGAGTGCAGAGAGGATGTGTGATCGTGTCCAGGGCTTCTAACGGAAGCCTTCCGCGAGGACCTACTCTCTCAGATTCACTGTTTTGTCTCCCAGGCTCTGGCACCCAAGAGTGCCCTGAGCTTTCCAAGCTCCAACTTTCCTTACAACTGCAGCTTTACACTGCAGGCTTTTCTAAGACAAAGTATCTTCTTGGATGTGCACAGATGTGGCATTGCTCTGCAGTGCCTTTCTCTTGAAACTGTTACATCAAGTAAACAGCCATAAGCATAGAGAAGAGTGTGCTCTGGTCTTGGGGGAAATGAGACTCTTTCCTTGAGACAGGTTAGCTGCTCTCACTGAGCCACTAAAAAGGGTGAAGTTCAAAGGCTGATGAGGTCTACACTGAGCTTCACAGGTAAAAGGCAAACTGGAGGAAAAGAACAAACCCCTCATTTACAAATAAAAAAGAATCTCTGTGTACAACAGGGAAGACTAGGAGGGATCCAATTAGTGCAGGCATTCCTTACCACTCACTTATAGACAAGTGCGCCCCAAATCTGCAGTGACACAGTCTGGGTACATGCAGTTTCTCCATTATTGGCACACTGGATTTATTTCTCATTGCTTTAGGTAAATGGTTAAATTTGTTGTGGGTTCCGGTGAGTCACATGACACCTTCCCCACCACCTCCATCCAGGACTCAGAATTAGCCATTGCTAGGAAACCACAAATCCCTACTCAATCTTTTTACCCAGCCTAGACTTCTTTCACTGCCTGGATGTCATTAATTGGAGAACAAATTATTAGAAACCTAGAAAACAGTTCTGAAACGCCTGCAGATTTATGATGAAGTCATTCCGCAAAAGGTCACAGGCAACCCTGCCATAATTAAATCTTTCATTAATTTTTAAAATATACAATAACTTAGAAATGCAGCATAAATTAACCAGATGACCTTGAAGAAATTATCTAGAGCACTGTTTCATCAGAAGGTACTCTCTAGGGATTTCCTGAATTTGTATTTTATGAGTAGGATTGGTCCATTTTCCATTCTGTGAAATGATGTAGGGCTAAGTCACTCCAGGCAATGCTTCACACAGGGCGGAGATGGTGGATAGGTGAGATACTCCCTCCCTTTGAGTAATAGGCTCAAAGTTGGGGTGAACATAAACCACAATGTCACAAACCATAAACATTGGTACAAAAGTATCTCCTTCCTTTACCATCTAGATGATGTTATGTCTATAGTTTGATAAATGGTTTTCCTTTTGTTCATTATAAAGAATGTGTTCTCATTATATAAACACTTGAAAAATATAAAAATCTATATATGAGAATATAAATCCCCACTTGGACCAATGTTTTTAACAGTATATGATATTTTTTCCCATGTATTGACAGTACTGTTCTTTCACATTCTAAGGCATAAATGATTACCAGAAACAACAACCAGGACTAGAATCTTTGGAGGGCAGAAGTATCCTGAGGCCCAGGACAATAACTAAACACCATTCTATCTGACTTTCTGTCTGTCTCTCTCATTCTTTTATTCTCTGCCTGTCCCTCATATACAAACTACCACCACCACCACCACCATCAAAAAAGCCCTCAGAAAACAGACACAGTATATACTGCTGATGTTGATCTTTCTTCACAGGGGATAGAAGAAGTGTAAGAATATAAGCTTTCACTCAATAGAGGATTGATTACTTATGTCATGATTTGCATCTAGAACTCTTAAACCACTGACTTATTAATAGATGGATATCAATGTTCCTAGTCAAATAAAGCAACAACAAGCAGTCTTGCAATAATATCAATGTGTGCAGTCTGCTAAATGTCCTCTAAGATCTCAGTTGTCTCTAAAATGCCTGGCTCCTCCTTTGTCTTCCTGACTCTTGCCTGGAGAAGCTCACCTCCCCTATTTCTGTGAAGGAAACAGTGGACAATGAGTTTCAAATCAAAGAAGAAAGAAGAGTGTCCTAGGAAGGCCAGCCATCAGTGGGCAGCAGCTGCTGGTTTCCAAATATTCAGGCAGCATGCTTGGCTGTTGGTGTCCATCCAGGCCACCTGATTGTTTTCCCATTCGGGTGTAGATGGGATTAGTGGCAAAGGAGGTCAGCGGCTACGAGGGAAATTGCATTGAGCAAAAGTGAGACATGAACTAGATCTTAATAGAAACAGGCAGGGAATCAACAGCAGAGACCCTGCGAGCAGAGTCTGAGTTGGCTGCTGACCCAGTGAGATGGCGAAGAGAGAGGGGGATCTAAAGCCTTGAAAATAGATACAGAGAGAGGATGGAGTGAAAGGCAAATTGAGAAAGAAAGCCAAAACTACTGGAATTGACACAGCAAAGTAATGAAGCTAAGGAAAAGGCCATGAATCTGAGGGAGGAGTGAGGGGGTACAGGAAGAGATGGAGGGGTGGAAAGGATGTAAATTTCTAAATTTCCAAAATAAAATAAGTTTAAATTAAAAAATAATAATAAAGCCAAATCTCAAAACATAAGTTAAAGAAAGTCATTGTCCAAATAACTTTGATTCTTTTCCCAAAACTAAGTCCTTTTGTGAGTTTGAATAATTCAAGTCCATAATGGTAACTGAGAAAATGTGGTCTACAAACCTGTAAAACTGAAGTCAAGAGCTGAGGGATTCCCAGGACAGACAAAGGAGGATGTTCAAAGGAGTTTAAACAAGAGGCAAAAAGGCAGAATTCAGAAGAACCTTGAGAGAAGAACGCAAAGGGGACAGCTTTTCTTTTGTGTCAATGCAATGACGTCATAATTTACCTTTTGTGTCTAATCTTGAACCAAATAAAACAATAGGAGAATCAAAAATGTGTGGAAACCCAACCCCTGCTTTTAAACAGTCTCCAGTCCAGTCTAACTGCATCACTCACTGTACATCTGCTGAGCATCAGTTATGCACATGCGTGATCATGCCCAGGGCCATGGGGGGAGGATGGTAAGATCAGATCTGCATCTCTCAGACTGAGACAGGACCTTCGCTCTAACTGCAAAGACAATAATATGAAAAGCAATTAGAAGGCTGTACAAAACTTCCTATTGCATGGTCAGTGCGTGTTAACAGTGCACTACTGGTGACCGTGACTCAGCCATTTCACATCTAAGTTTGTGTGTATGTCAGAAAATTGTGTTCTATTAATTTAACTAAAGGCATATGCAAAGGTAAGGTACTGTTTGCAAAAGGACAACACCAGAAGCAATGTTCATGCCTACAGATCGTGCGATGGATAAATTGTGCGTATCCATTCAATGATAAAATGCATGTGGCATGAAAAATGACTGGACCAAAAACATTTAAAAAAAAGAAGAAAAACGGCTGGATCACATGGACAGGCCTTAAGTATCTATTTAAATTATACACTTATAAAATGATGTCAGTACATGCTCCCCAAAATTACTAAAAAAAAATATAAAAAACTCAAATTAATACCATAGTTAAGTATAAAAAGCACCAACATTTACTCTAGAAATGTCTATGGAAGCCATAAGTAGAATGGATTCAAGATACGCAGTCATAAGTTCAGCTCTGAATCGTGTGACCACAAAACAATTTTCATTAATTTCAAGTGAACCATGAACGAGTACCTATGATCTAATCTCTGTACTTTTCTCTATTTATAAGACGAAATTGAAGAAATATAAAGAATTTGTGAAATCCAAATTCCAAATTTTACCCAAGCCAGGTAGTCACGTCAGAGGACTGTGTGGTGAAATGAGTCCGCCAGAGTGAGAGGTGAAACAGGCAATCACATGGCCCAGCTGGTGTAAGAGAGAGAGTGACAGTTGGAAGAGCAGTTGGGGCAGAGACAGGGGAAGACTGAGCACCAGAGTTAGCTGGGTGGTGGTAGGAAAAGTGAACTCCAAAAGCTGATGATAGGAAAGCAGGAAGAAACAAAGCTCAGATAAAGACAGATAGTTCTAGAAAATAAGAAAGAAGGCAGAAATTACTGAGATAACTGGAGGAAAAATGTTATTGGAATAAAGGAGCTTCAGTTCCCTGGCATAGACAGATTTTCCTTTCCTTTCCTTCTTTTTCCTTTTCTTTCTCCTTTCCTTTCTCCTATCCTTTCTCCTTCCTTTCCCTTCCCTTCCCTTTCCTTCCCCCCTTCCCTTCCCCTTCTTCCCTTTTCCTTCCCTTCTTCCCTTCCCTTCTTCCCTTCCCTTCCCCTTCCCCTTCTTCCCTTCCCCTTCCCCTTCTCTTCCCTTCTTCCCTTCCCTTCCCTTCTTCCCTTCCCCTTCCCCTTCTCTTCCCTTCCCTTCTTCCCTTCCCTTCCCTTCTTCCCTTCCCCTCTTCCCTTCCCTCTTCCCTTCCCTTTCCCTTCTTCCCTTCCCCTCCCTTCCCTTCCCTTCCCCTTCCCCTTCCCTCCTTCCCTTCCCTTCCCTTCCCCTCCCTTCCCCTCCCCTCCCCTCCCCTCCCCTCCCCTCCCCTCCCCTCCCCTCCCCTCCCCTCCCCTCCCTTCCCTTCCCTTCCCTTCCTAACCCTTTGAGCTAATTGAGGTTTAAAAAGTTACAAGTTAGAAATCTTTCAGCTAGGAACAGAGGGTCGGAGTCAAGTTACCAGTGAAAAGGGAACAGTTAGCAGCCTGTGAGAGCCCAGACCCAAAGGACAGAAAACAGCTACTCACACCTCTTTTTTTAAAAAGAAAACCCCATTACAAGCTGAGGTGATGGCCATGTGATTCTGGCATATGCTTAGACTCTAGATAAGCAGGCTCAATGCTGGAAACCTCTTTAGTGGGAAGCATTTAAATAAACAAGGTGACCTCTGCCTGTAGTCCCAGAATCTGAAATGCTAAAGCTGGAGTACTGCTGTGAGTTCAAAGCCAACTTGGGCTCCATAGTAACTCCTACATCAGGGAACTCTGGTCTACAGAGTAAAACTTCCTCAAAATCAAGCAGGTAAAGGAAGGAAAGAGAAGACCTCTATTTTAATGACAACTGTGTTTTTTACGACAACACTCTACAAACCTAGAGGATACTGTGTTAAATGAAAATTCCATCCCAGAGAACTGTTTTCTCACAATGCCATTCACAACAGGTATCGAAGTTAAGGTCATAAAACAAAGCAGAATGGTGGCTGCCAGGGGTTGGGAGGAGGAAAATGGAGAATTGCTCAGTGGGTATAAATCTAATTTTTCAATTATACAGGATGACTGAGTTCTAGAAACCCATGTAATACAACATGCACACAAAGTACCTATAGTTAGCAAATGGTGAGTGTGCTTTAAATTATGTCAAGGTATATATTGAGGGTAAGATCTCATCTTAAATGTTCCCCCAAGACGCATAGAATACGTGTTTGTAACAGATATGTTATACATCAAAATGTATATGTTAAAAATGTGCAATTTTTTTGTATTTATACTTTAATAAACTTTAAAAAAGAAAATAGGCATATTCTCAGTAATTTTATAGAAAGTGTGTTCTCAATACAGTGTAAGAAGACACTCTTGAAGAAGCGACTTAGAGGCGGAGGAAGCATCTGGTTAATCACACTTTTGGTCACTGTGACAAGGGAACTGAATGACAATGGAAGGAAAGAGTTAATTGGGCTCAATGCTGCAGAGGCTTCTGCCTCCAGGAGGCTGGTTCCATTAGTAGTAGAAGGTTGTGGTGGGCGGAGCAGTCATTCATTTCATAGTAGACCACAAGGAGAACAAGCAAGAAGCTGGGAGCAGGGCACACATGCTAGGGCAAGTACCCAGGCTCTCCTGCGTTCAACTCGGCCCCTCATCTTCTATCCCCTCACCGTCTAATGAACGCCAAATTACAAGTCTCTGAGTGGGTTCTCAGAGGGATGGAGAAAGAGTCCTCATGTGCTATAAAACCGCCTCCAGCTGGAGGCCAAGCCTTTACAGCACATGGGCACTTCAGGGAGACGCCCCAGACAACCACAACACTGTCCAAAGCAAAGGTGTTTTTAAGAGGAGTTAGCCTGGATGAAGCTACCAGCATACTTTAGTCTGGGGGTGGGGGTCAAATTACCACTTGAGTGACACATCCATTTTAATTAGCCTACAATGTTCTAAATGTTAAAATGAGTGAAAACAAAAGAAAAATTAGATTTTATGGCACAAGGAAACTGTTTGAAATCAGATTTTTTTTTTCTTAGTGGGTTTTGATTGGTACCCATCTATTCTCATTGGTCTCTGTGGTCTGTGGCTATCTTCATAAAACAAGCTGGGGCACCTGAATTGCTGCAATAGAAACACTAGAGGCGCAAAGCCTGAATTCTTTACTGCCTGGAGAAAAGTTAAGCGAAGTTTTCTCTGCAGGTGGCCCGTTATTGGAGCATTAGACTTTGGAGACTGCAATCGTTTCCTGTGTGTGTGTGTACATACGTGTGTGTGTGTGTGAACACGTGTAATTGTGTGTGCATGCATGCCAAAGCTACAGAAGAAACTCAGGTGCCTTTCCTTAAGCTCAGCCATCTTTTTTGTTAGTACTTTAAGACAAGGTCTCCCATATACCCAAGCAATACCCAAGTAAACTAGTCTGGCTATCTAGTAAGCCCCAAGGATTCTCCTTTACCAGCCTTTCTTTCACAGGGATTACATGTGCATACTACCCAGCCTGGCTATCTATGTGGGTCCCAGAAATCAAACCCAGGTCTTCGTGCTTGCAATATAAGTACTTTGACAACTGAAGCATCTCTAGAGCCCTGCAAACATCTCTAAGGACCCCTTGATGGGGGTTGTTGGCTTTCATTCTCACATTCAGGAGAGGAAACTGAACTTCAAAGGGTTATTGAGCAAGGGATGTAAAATCATAGGAATGGTGAGTGCTGTCCCTCAAGATGAACTTTTAATGTCCAGGATCAACCCCCACACTGAACCCTCTGCAACCCCCATAGAAATCTGTTGGTTAAAATAACCATTTCCTTTTCAGGCTGTTGGCAGCCCCCAGTACATCCCAGAGTAATGCAGAAACCCAGCATCCTGACATTCAGCTCTTGAGTTCCTTACCCACATTGGAAGTTAGGTCTCTGAGCAGTAAAAAGCCCGGTGATAAACTGGAGACTGGGAATCAAGCCACAGCTTGAAAAGCTATGACGGAGGGGTTTCACTGGATTTGCTGATTACTCGAATGACTTACTTTGGGCAAAGTAAAATCGGGCTCTTCCAGCAAACAATAGAAAATTGAAAAACAGATCAATGGGAACAGCTCTAGTTCATTTCCAGAGACTTTATCAGATGCAGTTACTAGATGCTAAACAATGCATTTACAGCTTAGAGTTGGGTCTCCAACATCCTGTCCAGGCTATACATACTTAAGACTATGTTCCCCGCTGAGCGCTGGCTGCTGGCTCTTAAGTGGAAAGGAGGTCTTTGCTTCTATTCAAACCTCTGCAGCTTTGGAGCTTGCATAATTACCTGGGCAAAATGTTATCTCTTCCCTTCACTTTGGCTATTAGTTCTGCTAGTAGAACAATGGATCAGAAATTTATGCCAATTAGAGTGGGATTTACAAAGAGAGTCAGCAAGACAGTGGGCTCTAGACAGTTTGCTGAAGGCATCTGTAGCCTTTCCTACTCCTCAGCCTCATTTTGACAGGCCAGGAACATTCCCACCCCTCCCTGTTTGCTTATGCTGTGCCGCCCACCAGTAATGACGTATCTCCCTCGTCTCTGTACAGTTATGAAGCCCGTTGTAACTATTCTGCCTTTCATCTCTTGTTTGATATACAAAGACAAATACAATTTGCCTCATAGCTTCCCTTTTAATTAGTCCCTAACTCTTTCATCACACTCTTTTTCAAACACACTATGAATTGAAATTCAGGGACTGGGTCTTCTCTGGCTTAGGAGGGGGTGAGCACAGAGGGACATTCATCAATACGGAATTGTTAGCATCCCCAAAGTTTCCTACAAACCCCAGTGTTTCCTTATTGGACAAATCTTAGAGATCTCTAGTACCTTCCTCAATTTGAGGGCACAGTCTTTGTTCTCGTGTTCTCTGTTTTGGACGTTGATTTCTCTGAGCTTCGGCATTCTCATCTGCTCAGGAATGATATTCATATCTACACTGCGGGGATGCTGGGAGATTTCAGTAAAATCAAGTTTGAGAAAGCACCCATGGTAATACCTGGCCCAGAGAAGGTGAGGATGTATGCAAACTGGCTACAAATCTTTGCTGAATTCTTGAAGATTAGCCCAAAATCTCCTAGGGTGCCTTTGCTGCCTGCTCCTTGAATTAACTGCTTTTTTTCCCCTTAGGGAAATTCTACTAATCATGCTTTAGATGGCTTTTTTTTTTTCCTTAGAGTGTGCCTAGTCCTCTGCAGTTTCTGTAAAAGATCAGCTACATCACAGCCACTTGGTTCCAAATTTTCATATTATTATAGAAAATCAAATGCAGTGTGGAGGATGCAGGTAAGAAGCTTTTTCATCTATTCTTCATCTGAGCCAAGAGAAAGAGAGCTCCTCTTAAAGTGTTATTTTGGAGGGCAAACAACCTTTCATAAAAGTAGTGGACCATAAGGGGCCAAGTGCTCCCGCAGCCACAGGCACCTCATCACCTTGAGAGCCTCTGCCTGAGACCACAACAGGCACTCTGGCACATCAGTCATCCAGTGTATCCTCAGCCTTAAGTAATAAGAACGGTCACATTTCATTGTAAATTAGGCGAGACTAGATGGCTGCTGTCAAGGTTACCAGGGAGACACCAAAATAATAACATTTGAAATGACAATAGAAAAAAAGAGCAATAAAAGCAAATCACAAGACCTCCAAGCCGGGAATTGTCTTGCTTCTCCCACGCATATTCCCCAGCAGACATACCATGTGGATCTCGACAGATTCTCACAGGAGAGATTCAAAAACCATTCCCCATAGGGTTCTCATTCACCAGCTACCCTGTCATACCCTTATGCCATTCTGCCGGTACTTCATTGTGCTCATACACACAACTCCGCTTAGAGACGAGATACAACTAGTCTGATTCCAGCTTGACCTCCAGGCACACAATTCCCAACTGCTAGATTCTAGTCTTGGAATGTTAGGATTACTGGGGGTATACAATCGATTTCATAAAGTCCCCGGGCTATGAGCTAGACCAACCATAAAGATTACAAGGTTCTGATTCTTGTGACTCATAGGACTATTCATTCACTCATTCATTGAATAATTTATTCATCCAATAAGTTTACATGAAGGGCTCTGTGTTAGTATAAACAATAAATACAATTAATATCTTCTCATCCTTGTAGGAAATAAACTCCCCACTGTGTGTGTGTGTGTGTGTGTGTGTGTGTGTGTGTGTGTGTGTGTATTGAAGACCTCATGTCCTTCTGCTCACCCCTTGGCTTAGGAACCAGGGTCCTCTGATGACTAGTGTACTTACACTTACCCCTACCACCTTGGCCTGAGATGTCTTTAAGGGGAAAGTGTTACATTTACCATTTTTAATCTTCTAAGACCTGACTAGAAGCTCTTGAAATATTTTTAAATGACTGAACTAATAAACTATCTGAACTAGAAACTATATAAATTCTCCAAATCAAGATGACAAGCCAATACCTCCATACTGTAACCGTTTCCTCCGCAGCCACCATTAAGCTACACTGAGGTTAACAGGGAGTTCACAGAATTCAAACGTCCTGTTTCATTAGTAAGGTTCAGTGGCAAAGGGAAGAACCCTTGTCCCCAAATGTACTTCTTATTCTCACAATTCCAAAGAAATATACAAATTTTGAGTTCTTGTTTCATTCTGTGAAATTAAAACACTAGCTGTCCCCAGTAGACCAATTGGATATAATCTTTTCAAATCTGAAATACAGACAGACAGAGTCTCTTGGGAATTCATCCAGGTCTCTCCCACATTCTGAACATCCCCCCAAACTCTGCGTTATTCCCAAACAGGAGAAACTCTTGATTTAACAAATTTATTTAAAAGCAATAGGGTCTTTCTCTGAAGCTCTGGTAGGAAACAAGGGCACTGGAAATACACTGTGTTGTTGTGGCATCTCTGGGACTCCCTGACCAAAAACTTGCAGAATGCTCTTCCATGTTTGGCACTAGGTTTTGTTTGATAGACTGTGACTTCTAAGGGGAGCATCATCATCATGTAAAACCAAGATTTAAATATATAATTTTTAGAAAGCTTACAAAACAGTAGGATTCCATATGGCCTTTTCAAATAAAGTAGTATTGTTTATCCCACACCATCCCTCTGGTTTCCCTTCCTATCTCTCTTCCCACATAAATCTTACCCCCTAAATTATTCCCTTTCCTACTTCATTACTGGTGTTCTACAACTCCCTCCTCCTTCAGCTCTTCCTCCTCCTCTTCCCCTCCTCCAATGATCTTTCTACTTTTCTAACTTCTATGAGTACTCCAAGTTGCATACACAAGGATAAACCCTCATGTAACAGAGAACATGTTTTGTTCATCTTTCTGGGTTTGAGTTACCTCATTTATATTTTTCTACTTCTGCACATATACTTCCTTCATTTCAGTTACAGGTCTTAGAGAAATCAAGCCCGTACTGATCTAGGTGAGATCTTCCTTAATAGTGAGAATTCAAAGTGCCAGAAGCTGTTACAAAAGCTTCCAAAACAGAAAAATCTTACCCAGCTATGAGCCCTGCAACACTACAACAATAATTGGCCTGGTTAGGATATGTTTATTTCTTCAATAGTGGAACAAATGTCTTAGCTGCAACCAACAACTCTCTGATTAGATTAAAGACCTACAAAATAGAAGGAAACTCATGCCTAGTTCTTAAACCTAGCCAAGAACCTTTGGCTGGAGACGTCACAGGCACACCTCAGAGGAGAGCGTACTATTCTGAGTTTATTCAGTTGATATAGTATTCAACTGCCTTCTAGATATTTCTTTTCATACCTATAGATTATCCTTCTTTTTGTAGTGGATGAACATTAGTACAGAGCATACAACTGCTGAGGTAAAGAGAATAAAAGACTGTAGAATATTTATCCCCAAATGGGACATGTGTCTCGCATGCACCCCCAATTCTCAAGGAACATCCTTGAAGAGGTAAGTAGAAATGCTTTACGAGCCATGGGACTTGAAGATTATTAAGAAGCAGCGTCTTCTAGACACAACAGGACTACTGTACTCAGGAACTCTCGCCAGTTATGGTAGCCTACCCAAAGACCTGCACAAGATCCACGCAGTTGACATTACAGCATCGGGGAGGGCTCACAGCTCCTCCCTAGCAATGGAAAACTACAAGACAGTAGACAGCTGCTAGAAGAGGGAGGGCCAGTTTTCTTCAGTGAAATGGATCCTGGTAGGCCGCCGATTCACCAGTGGACAGCTCTATACCCATAGACTACAAGCAGCACCAAGTGGACCCAATGAATTAAGAAATTTTATTTTATTTTTTAATAAGTAAGAGAAAAAGTAGAAGAGTTGATGTGTGTGGAGGGATGTGTGTGGAGGGATCTTGGAAAAATCAGAGAAGAGGAGGAAAAGGACAGATATGATTAAAATGTTTTAGATGCAAGTATGAAATCCTCAAATAAAAGGAATATTAAAAAATTTAAAGCAAGAATCCAAACTTGCTTAAGGTTGTTTTGATGAATTTTTGCTAGGCTCCATCTTAATTTCATGAGATAATTATGTTTTTAATCCCTAGCCCTTATATGAAAAATCACACTGCATATTTGAAGTATCTTCAAAAGCAAAACAGAATAAATACAGAAGCTCTGCTGAGCTCCTGTTTATCCTGCGGAAAGGAAGGAAGATAAAATACCATCTCATCTCTTCAGTAAGAGGTTGGGCTGTGAGTTCAATCTCCCTTTATACCCCTGTAATTGTAAGGGGTTCAATTCCACGTGAAGGGGGAAATTAATATCATTTAAGATTAGATGACACAACATTTAAACTGTAACCTTTAACAGTCCAGAGAATACCAGACCACAGGCAGATTCGAGTGCATATGTTACTTTTCAAAGCCCAGCAGAAGCATGCAATAACTTCATTTACTCTCACAGAAGGACATGCAGGATATATCAGGCTATGAGTTAAAGAGAAGCAAAATAGGCAAGTCTCTTAAAAACAACAACAAAAACACAGAACTGCTGAGTTTGGGGCCACTGGCCAAGGTTCTAGAGCCACACCAAACTTGAAGTGGAAAAGAATGAAATTTGTCTAAAATGCAGTCAAGGAGTAGCTTTTACAACCTCTTGAATACAGATAGTTATGTCCTGTAGAATTTAGAACCAGAACCAAAGCTTCGTACTGGGTCACGTTAGGGAAAGTCCTTCAAAGACAGAAGCTTTCTGCTTTATACCTAACGAGTAACTGAAGGATGGAGAATAATCTGTGAAACTCAGCTCGTGTCCTGAAGTCGTCAAACAAAGGACAGAAGTGTTCCTAGTATTGTATTGAATTCCTGGAACTCATGACAAAAAAATTGAATCTTTGACACAATATTCTGGGTTCCAATGCAGAGTCTTATTGACTATCTTATTTATTAAAAATAATAGTATAAAGTGGAGATTTCTTTCTTAATTGTCTATCTGGATATTATCTGGCACACAGTAGGTATCATCAATGTTTTTTTTTTCTCTCTAATGGTATAACTTTATAAAGATCTTTCCAGGACCGTAGATTCCAATAGTTTTTCTCTCAATGTCTATTTTCTTTCCTTCCTTACCCCACAGCTTTGTTTCATACATGTACACACATAAACAAACAGATACTTGTATGTATATATATATATATATATATATATATGTGTGTGTGTGTGTGTATACATGTATATATACATACATATGCATACATACACACAAATACACATATACACACATACCTGTTTATGTATATATATGTATGAAACAAAGAGGTGGGGGAAGGAAAGAGAGAAAATAGAAAGTCAGAGATAGACACTGAGAGAAATGTGCGTGTATATGTGTATGTATATGTGTGCACATATATGTGTGTGTGTATATATATATATATATATATTATGTGCATATATATAATCACTAATATATAAGTATCACAATATATCTACTATGTCATTTGTATTTTAGAGATATGATTTATAATATGATACTGCTTATGAACATCTAGCATGTTTACAAATACTACGTATGGTTGGTGCATAAGAACTAAGTGGTGATGCTCTGGTCTTTGTACATTAATAATATTTTTTGACTTAAATATCAACTAGGATTTATATAGCTAAGCTTGCTTACAACGTTGTCAATTTTAAATTGATAAGTCTTGATAACTTAAAAGTTAATTTTGTTATGAAGAATTTAGGTTACAAGATAATTCATCTGGGGATGTACTTCAAGTGACTGGCAGAAGTCACCAGACACATGAAAACAGCAACATTGTTTCCTGAGTAACAACTACAGGAAACCCTTACCCACATCACACACCAGATGTCCCCAGAAAACAAAGTATCGTAACAAAGTCCTGCTTAAAGATATCAGTCTTGGTTGTGTTCTGCTTCCTATCCAGGTTGACCTGTAGCAGTTCTGAATAGGGGGTGGCACCTGGTCTTTCAATTCTAACCAAGTGTAAGGCTGGGTCCAAGTTGGCCATTGAGCAGATACTCACATGTGAACGCCAAATCTCCTAAATACCTCACAGACTTAACTTTCTATATTGTTGAGTTTGAGTTAAGTGGGCGATGCTTTCTCATATTTACATTGTTAGAAATTTCACTGGTCAATTAGGAGACTGGCTCTGTGATCCTGATATGAGCAGGTGGGTGCAAATATGAGTTTTTTCATTTCATAGATGAGGAAACTCTGGCCCTGAGAAGACATGATTTCCTTTTGTATTACCCAGGGAAAAACCGAGTGTACAGATGAAGGAGAACTGAAGTCTTCAGTCTCCTCTCTGCCGTAGTAAAGAAGTACTCACGTCATGATGTGGGTCGTGACTCCTGCCTCCACCAATGCCCCATCCACGAAGAGAGGCAGCAACGTGAAACCATATTTGTCCCAGGAGTGGCCCTCATCAAAACTCACCCTGAGGCAGAAACAAATGCACGGAAGACACAGTTGAAAAGAGTCACAATCTTTGACAACCATATTTTAGGTTATTAAAGTTTCCTCCGTATCTTGCCATCTGGCAATTTGGATTATCAACACTTAATCATCTACATCTCCCTATATTATAAGATTGGATCAAAATTGCTTTTCTTAGAACAGGGAGAAATGGCACCGGACCTACAGAAGTATTTCAGCACATTAAAATTGAGGAAACACACACACACACACACAAAGAGAGAGAGAGAGAGAGAGAGAGAGAGAGAGGGAGAGAAAGAGGCAGAAGGGCTCACT
The DNA here is from genome assembly GCA_026225945.1 of Cricetomys ansorgei. Classification (NCBI taxonomy): domain Eukaryota; kingdom Metazoa; phylum Chordata; class Mammalia; order Rodentia; family Nesomyidae; genus Cricetomys; species Cricetomys ansorgei. The sequence goes on from JAMJFZ010001258.1 coordinate 11,414,877, forward strand.
GGGTAGAGTGCCACATTTCAAATACTAAGAATGAAAGTGAAGGTTCAATTTATGGCACAATCAATTCAGCCCTTGGAGTTTCTGACACAGATAAATTGACTAGTGTGTGTGTGCCCTATAGGAAGGGTGTGCATGTGTGTTTCAGATCAAACTGCAAAACAGTAATTTCCTGTTGGTTCAGAATGGATGTTGTGACTACTCTACCGTTCCAGTATCACTTTAAAGGGTTTGTAGGCATGGCTAGTGTGTGTCTGAGCTGCTCTGAGATGTCCTGTTCCATCTTTTGTCCAAGGGTAAAAGACAAGTCTTGTCTTTTGTGGATGCAGAACATGCAGCTCTTTAAAAATTGCTTCTAGTGGAGAGGACTATGGTGATTCCATATACTTGCTTTCTTCTGTTTCTTGAAAATATCAAGTCCCTCTTGACATCTTGATTTAGGCAGAAGACACAGCCCGAATATGTGTGCTTGGCTTCTGCATCCTCTATGCTCCTTCTTGTCCTGTCAGGTTCCTAAATGTTCTCTCAGTACAGAATTGAAGATTCTGGACCCCTCCTCTATAGGGACCTTCTCCTATATTCAGGATTTTAAACTATCAGAAGTTAAGGAGCATGCACATCTTGGTCTTTGAGTCACCCCTTGATCCATTACATATGTATATTTCTTACATATTTCTTTGCTTATATTTTACATCATTTCAGAAAATATGCCTGACTCTGAGGTTTTTGAGGCCAAGGATTCTTCCACTCATCTTCATAGCCCCAGTACTCAGCAGGGCGGTGGCCATGATGAATGGATAAATGTATGAGAAAGGGAAGGAAGTTCCATTCATCAATTTTTTTCCAGTGTGATTTTTATTGACATCCACACATTGGTTGTATGAATCATCTTTCCCACTAACAGCAACCCACTCTATCCCTTTCCTATTCTTTTTTTTAACCTCTCTAATCTGTTGTTACTGCCCTTCATTCTTTCCAAATATACAGATTAAGAATAGTACTAGAGACAATATCTTAATTCATCTAAGGTAGCCAGTCTGAAAACAATGTTTAGGTTTATGGTACATCTTGATCAACGGCCATAAAATAAAAGTGATCTGACTTCATGAAGTTTTATGAATTCTTAAATTATCAGCATCTATCTTGAATTTTAAGGGCTTGGTTAATTCAGTCATTAAAAAAAAAATAAGTTAAAAGCTAAGCTAATGCAGAGAAAGATGAGAAGACCTGAACTGCTGTGAAAAGAACACGACTCTAGAATCCTTGCTTTTGTATCCCAACTTTTCCTACAAAAATAAGAGTAGTTATAGAGGTTTTCATGGCCAGTTACTCCTTAGCTCTGTCTGGTAGTCCCAGGGATTGAGAAAAAAAAATCTTAGGTTTTAATATTTCTCCGAACACCTGTTTGTTAATATGACTCTGAACAGATTGGTTACTGTTCTAAGAATAATGTCAACATGAGATCAAGGCTTCTTACCTTGCTTCACATGGAATTTCTTTACTGATAAAGACAAGTTAGCAACATGTGCAAAGCCAACTTCGGTGCATGCCACACACATCTCAAGATGAGAGGTGCCCTCTTCTCATACATTCACCAAACAGGGCATAGGGCAGCTATTTTTACTTTATACAAAGAGAAGACACCATAGGGGATGATGAGGTTACATCATACTTCCCAGCATCAAGACAGAAGCTTCAAGATAAACCGAGGGAAAATTGACAGAGAAACTGTAGAACAGTCCTACTCTACGGAATGATCTCCACCGAGGGATCTGACTCACAGGCTGGAGGGAAGAATGGCATCAGGACCTAAAGACAAACCAGGAAGGTCAGGCAGCCTACTCAAGTGGAGCCAGAGGATGACAGGAACTGATGGAATCAAGTGCATAGTCTCCAGAGGTAGAGTGCAGACAGAGCCCAGTCACTCCCCGTTTATGATGAGAGGGCATTGGGAAGCCCACGACTATTCCGTGTGAGTGTTTCCAAAGAAGAGTGATTTCTAACACTTGGCTGTTTCAGTCTGAGGCAGTTATAAGAAATAAAAGCTACTTCTGGAAACACAATAAAAATCTTAATGTCCTTCCTATAAGAACTCTGGGTCTGGACTGCCTATCATTAGTGATGGTTGGGACTTTGTAAATACTCAGAGATAACCCCACTGAATGTCATCCTCAAGTGATTCTCATTTTCCTCCTCACATCAATAACTCATTATTGTCCATGACAAAGAAATTGGGAATCCTATATTAAGTCTATAGGTAAAATTGAAATCATTAAGATTGCCAATAGTCAAGGAGAAGTAAAATTCTGAATGACCTCCAAATACTGGCAATACAGGGAAACAGACAGAAAAATGAAATTCCCCCAATCATAGTTCATCTTACTATGTGCCTGAATTAGCTAAGTCCTCATTAATAACACTATAGCAGTTTTTCAAGAGAGGAGAGTAAAGGAAGGGCCTTAGCACCAGTGGAATTTGTAGTTAATTTGAAGAGATAAACAATATACCAAAATAAACTGTTACAAAAACAAGTCGTGATAATGTAACATGATTTGCTAGTGACTAAAAGTACTACTCCAAAGAGGTGGTAGTTAAATGGGGATCTAAAATGACAGTAGGAAGAAGATATGCAAATGTTGGGGGGAGAGATATTAGAAAGGAAAGATCTAACGTGAAGTGATCTGTTCTCTGGGCAGGAAGATGGTGAACAGTTACAGCACAGAGGAAAGGAGAAGTAGGTAAGGCAGAATGCAGTCATAGAGGACATCCCCATATGGCATATGAGAGATATGACATGATCCAAACTTGAAAAGACAAATGTTACTTCTGTGTGGTGAATAGAATGTCAGGACTCACAGTGGATGCAAGTAGAGAAATGGCAAGGTCAGACACTGGTAATTACAAAAGACCACGCAAGAGGTAGACCTGGATAAGTTTACCATGAAGAAAAGACACAGCAATGAAAAGAAAAAGAGGTGAAGTCAATAGGATTTGGTGACGAACTATACATATTCTGAATAAACATAATAAATACATTATGGGAGATACTGTTTGTGGTACTTCAATCAAAAGCGAAGAGTGGGGGTTGAGGAGACACTAGGATTTGGTTTGCCATTTTTAGTTTTGGTCCATGTCTAGAAGCTCTGTAGACTTTCATGTTGTAGTATTGTCAAGGAGACCTTTGGATAGATGGGTCTGGCTTTCTGATCAGGAATGTGATTTATAAGATAGGGTCAACTTAAAAGTGTAATATTAGAGACAAGAGATAGCTCAGTACATAAGATCGCTGGCTGCTCTTCCATAAGATATAAGTTCAATTCCTAGCATCCAAACGGAGGCTCACAACCATCTGTCAACAGTTGTAAGGACTCTGTAAGGACTCTACTGCCCTCTTCTGGCTTTCTTGGTCACCAGGCATACACCTGGCTACATACATACATACACATAATATACATACATACACATATATACATACATACACACACACACACACACATACATACACATATAGGTATGTATGTGTATATATATATGTGTGTGTGTGTGTGTGTTTGTATATATACATATGTGTGTATACGTGTGTGTGTATATATATATATACATATATATATATATGTGCGCAAAATACCCAGACATATAAAATGAAATAATAGAATGAGAAAAAAATTAAGTAGGATGCATAATAGAAAAGAAAAGGGAAATGGCTGTAAGATTAACTAATGGGTCAGATTAACTAAGGATAAGATTAGCTAATGAAACAATGAGTTCAGATAAAATGAGATAAATTTCTTGTCAATCACAAGTTACATATTATCCAACAATGGTAGTACTGCAAAAGTTGGTCAGGCCACAAAGACTGCACAAGGAAGGACATAATCTTTCTACCATATCTTTAAATATCATGTTCAATTTTAATCAGAGTTTATTTATTTATTTATTTATTTATTTATTTATTTATTTACTTACTTACTTACTTACTTACTTACTTACTTACTTTGACCAGCCAATTAGTGTGATTTAAGGCAAAAGACAAATTGGCCTAGAAGCAGATTATATGAATTTTAGGAATCATGGTTAAGAAAATCAAAAGACTGGGACTGAATTAATTATCATTTCATTTTAACTCATTATTTTAGTTAGGAGGTTTTCTCACATTAAAAGGAATACTCTGTTTTATTCACAAAAAAAAAACAAAAAACAAAAACAAAAAACAAGATAAGTCCATGAATGAATTTAGAGAGAATATGATTATATACACAGACCCATCAATTTTTAAAACTACAGAGAGAATTAGGAAACATAATTTCCATCCCTGTGATGTTACTACAAACTCGCCTAGTGTTTGAATATAGAATGGAAGCTCCCACACACGTCGCTCTGTTGTTCAGCAGTGCATCTTAACTGCTGGAGTAGTGCTGGATGTATATAAGCAATCAATGAACAAATTGGTAATATTTTCTTGAGTTGTATATTTATATATTCATGGAAACTTAGAATGGCTAGAAAAAGAAATATCTGGATGTCCTTCCAATCATAAAACTCTAAAATTGTAGAGACCTGGTCGCAATAGGGAGAAGTCCTAAGTCAGTTCACTGGTGCTCAATGTTAAGAATGCTGTCCCCTAATTTCTAAAGCCATGGTAGAAGACGTAAACTCTCTTGTCTTGAGTATTTACTAAATGGTTTTCATTATTTTATTATCCTCATATGCTCTGTCTCTTAAGGTGTCACAAAATGATCTTCTATACCAGATACTATGCCAGATTATGTAACCTCCAGGACCCTTTCCTAGTCTGTGCATCTATGACTTTGCAGCATCAAGAGAAAGAACAGAATATTCAAAAATAACCAAAGTTCTTCCTACAAGTCCAGCACAACAGCAGAGGCAAAATGGCCACTGAGAATCAGCTTTCCTTCTTCTATAAGGCAGGTTGCTTCCTTTTATTTGAGTGCAAATGCAGGAGGTGTGGTGTCCTAGCCACCTGGAAGTTCTTCAGAGCAAAACACACAATGTTCCTTCTTAGAGGCATGCTCTTGTTAGAACTATTGTTCTCACGGAAATGTTTCTCTGAATCAAACAAAGCACTGGTGTCCACGACCATGTATGGATGAACAAAAGAACACAAAAGGCCAGGTGATGTTTTCCTTTCTGTTTCCAAAAACATCACACTGAAGGGAAACAGGGACAGTTTACGAAGTCTCAGCAAATCACCACACCTTAGCCCACCTGCCAGAGAGACACCCTGCCCATTGTGAGTTTTCACTGGAACACTGCATCCAGAGAACATTTCCCTCCTAATGTTTCTAAGACACAGTGGTAATACTGGATGGAGGGCTTACCTGAAATAGCACTGAGGCTCTAATCTCCGTGCATTCGAAGTTACATGGTCACAGATGAATGGGTCGCTCTGTGTGCTGTTTTGTCTTCATGCCTATCTAGCTACCTCTCATTTCAATTTGTAGGAAGCAGCATGCCTTGTTAGCCTAGCTAAAGTTTCCCCAGCTTTTCAGTTATGACTCCTATTTTCTCTGCAAAGCAACATAGCTATTATTTAAATCTGAGAGCCTCTACACCATTGGGTGAGGCTGTGTAAGCTAATGCTTCTCTCTTGTGCATACACACACACACACACACACACACACACACACACACACACACACATCTATATGCAAAATAATATCAGTCTGAGGTCCATAAGAGAAAATAACAAAGAACTGACTACTTCATGTTTCTTCTTCTTAAAATATGCTATTTTATATTAAACTTGGAGGTTGTAGTTTAATTAGAAGCTACTAGCAAGGTAAGGATAGAACTGTATTTGAGTTTCAAAAGCTTGATAGAGGCAATAATTTAGTCAACCTTTTTATAAGAAAACATTGGTAATAATGATATTGTCAAACCCTCACAAAACACTCCCATATCCTTTGAAAAAACACACAAAGGACAATGAATCTGAATGAATTCTAATTTGTTGTAGTCGTTTCTAACGCACACTCAATAGATGACATTTACCACTTGCAAGTGCAAATTATTCCTATTCTCCTGAGAACTGAATTGATGAACAGGTGAGAAAACAGAAATCTACATCCCTGTCTAAGTTCAGGAAACATCGCTATCAGCATCCTCTAAGTAAAGATAATACTACCTTAAAAGCCTAGTTTAAAATTAATATTTAATATTTTCAAGTTAGGAGAAGCAAACAAATGGTATTATTTTACAAGGAAAAATTCAGTAAAAGTATAGTTATTTTGTGATCTCTACTAAATTTTCATATATTTTACTTTTAAAAAAGTAAACATTGATGTGATAGTTATACTCATATACTAGATAGTGTGATGAATTCAGGGTTATTAGCATATACCCTGCAGTAGACCTCTACCATTTCTTTATGGTGAGTACATTCAATTTTCTCCCTTTGATGCAGAATGCTATGATTAATGTTGCATGGAACAAGATAATCTCCATCTTTGCATTGATGTTTTCGAGTGACGTGGTTGTTCCTGAGTCCAGATCCCTATGTGGATTCTCAGTAATTTTTTCTAACGTAGGCCATTTTCCTCCAGGATCGCCAGGAAAATTGTTCCTTTGAAAGTGAGTGAGTGTCTGGAAAGAAACGTCTACAGCTCAGATTGAATGGTCAAATGCAAGGAGGCTAAGTTTTGTGAGAGTCAGATCCTCTCAATCTCCTGGTCTCGTGCTCTCCTTGCATTCCACATGTGCTCACTCTTATTTTCTCCAACAAAAAGAAACAGGAATAAACTCGTCCTTTCCTCAGCACAAGGGAAGTTCTCTGCAAGGCACTCTCAAATGCTGTAAGAAGCTTTCAGCTTGACTATGATCCCATAATCAAAGATGTAAGAGCGAAGCTCAATAGTCAAACTTAGGGTGCAGTTGCTACTTTCTTCTCCCAAGACTTTGCTTCTGTACAGGGAACTTATCAACTCTTGTTGAGATGCTTCCTAAACCACAATGATGGAGCCAAAGAACAGTGTCTCATTTGGTTACAAATAAATGAGGTCCAAGATTTCCTTCTTTGTCGGTACAAGTCCTTCTCACTCCTTAAAAGGCAGGTCTTCCGTCCACAGATAGAACTCATCGGTCTTGAAAATGGGAAGGATCACCTACCAGCTCGAGCTGAACACTGTGAAGTGACAATTAAGTTCTCAATCCTGACCTTTTACATATTCCCATTCCTGGGCCCCAGATATGGTTTTCTGAGTGTTTTGTACTTTTCTGGAATTTTAGCCTCAGGTCAGAGTTTTCACTTTTCACCAGCTTGCCTCTCAGCATTTTTGCCTGAAACATCTGGCACCCTTCCTCTGAGCATTACCTCAATGCCACCTGCTGCAGGAAGAGCACTGTCCAGTGCTACACCTTCTGCATCTTATAACAGACACTGCTTTGAGGTCTCCTTATACTGACTGTCATCTCCCAGAGTGCTGGAACCAGGTTACAAGAGCAGTTAACATACAAGACCTCCATTGAGTAAGGTATTTAATAAAGTTATATTTGCAATTTTAAAAATATCTGCATATGTAGGGTTGAACAGAACAATTCATTGATGTAGTTCACAACAATGTCTGGAATATAATATCCCTTCAACAAATCCAGACTATTATTTAGCAGCAAATGATAATAAATGATTATATCATGAATTTTCCCAAGCTCACCCATAGGCTAGTAGAGAAAAATTTCTTAAAAGAGACTTCATAAATCTTTAAAGATTATTTATATAATCTTCCTGTAAAATATGGTAATAGATGTAACTATCTCATTTTGTGCTAATGAGGCTCTGAAACACTGATGATGTTTTAGCATGTTTCAACCTAAAAGTGACAATTTCATATGGTTTAAAACAGACAAACTGAGAAAAGTCTTTATCAAGGTGGCTGATGATTGATCTTGGAGCAAGGGCATTTCCTCTTTCAGAAGACAATCGGATGTTTTCCACTAAAATTCTTACTCTAAGAGTATTGACCCCACTGGTAATCAAGGGCCTGGTAAATCTAGAATCCAGCTTTCTGCCATGGCAAAAGCTATTACCATCTGCACTTTAGCTGGCCTCACCTACAAATACCTATTTAGCTGAACATGAAGCTTGAGATTCTTTCTCTTCAACATATTAGCATAAAATACACTCGTCTAACCTTTGTCAAAACATAACTCATCGATATAAGCCCACAGGATATATTCTTACTCTGCTCTTTGTCACCGATGATCTATCATCTATGATCTGAGCTCTGTTACATGCTTACTTTTTTAAGATGAACGCTCCATAATGTTTCAATCTTATCTCATTGTTCATCATCTTTTTATTTATTTATAACTGTTACAAACTCTTCTAACTTGACTTCTGCTTTAAATGTGCTCTGACAATGTCCTCCTAAGTCACTGGGTCCCTTAATATTTTCACTCCATAACTGATCTTAGCTGATTGAGGAATTTGATTCTATTACCATCTCTTCCTTTAGCATTCATGCAGACATACTCTCAAGGGTTTCTACCTTCTTGGCTATTTCTCTTTCCTCAACTCTAAAGACTGGCTTCCCCAAGACCTCTACCATTGGAGTCCCTGGTTTTCTCTCAGTGTCCTGACTCTCTTACACTACTAAGCCTGCCCCATGGCTTTAACTATGCCCAAATCCTAATACTACAAATCTAGACTATCAGTCCAGATTACTCTTCAATCTTTGGATACATGACACCTGAAGGTCACCTATGATAGGAGAGTCTTAGAATCATATCTTAGAACTTAGATCAGGATCTGTTACACAAACCTAACCATCCCTTTAGAGCAATTTCCATCTCTCATATTTTGGATTCAAGGCCACCTGGGCTTGCAGATCCTTCTATGCTTTCTTACCTGACAACCCATTCTTACCATGACCTCATTCATCACAGTTCGCCATCTGAATTATCTAGTATTGTATCTACTGGCCTAGCATTGCTCCCTATGAGGTAGATGGCATAAGGATATTGAAAAAGTAGATTGGAGAGTAACAGACAAAGAAATGCAGAAGAGGATGCAAAGACATTCAGAATAACTTCCCCAACCTTCTCCACTAAAGAGTTGCTCATAAACAGGATAGGGAGCTGTCCTTACCACAAGTGCCTAACCGGCAGAGGTGTGTGTTTCATGGCCACGAGGGCGCCACCCCAGTCTAGGAACCAGACATTGTACTCTTCATCAAAGATCTGGAATAACAACAACAATCATAGCAACACCTTACATTTGCAGTGCTTCAAAGTTTGCAGCCTTTCATGCACATTGTTCCATTTAGATCCTGAGCTCTTCAGTAGCCCTATCAGATAATCTGACAAGTAGTATCTGCATTTGATAGATGAGCTGGGCTATGAGCTGGCTATCAACTGGGCTCACAAAGAACAAACAGCTTTCTTTATCCCATTCAAATGACATTTCCAGGACATTTGCCACTATTCCTGTGAACTGATACACTACAGGAAGGTGAGGCAGTACAGCGCATGCTAAGCTAGGTAACCCTTCCCCAAAAGAGTATGATTTGAAAGAAATTGGCCTATCTTTGATTCTTCATAAGTTACTCTCCGATCTTTGGTCTTCTGCCGCTATACTTTTTAAGTGTTTACTTGCCTAGGACTCAAAAGAGAATTTCTCCAGACCCTAGAACAAAATGAACATTTAGACATAGCCACTATATTCTTGGTTAGAAGAAGACCCAATTTTGGTGCCTAGAAACCATTTTTACAAATATTCATTACAATAAAATTATCCCAGCGCCCTAAGACAACTCAGAACTTGAGCTATGTATTCATACATATCTTATCAATTTATCCATTCACTGATTCAGCAATCCATACATCTATCATTTCATAGATATTTATTAAGCACCAGTTATAATATAACAGTCTCATTGGAGATTTTTTTTTTCAGAATTATTCCACATATATCAAGGCTTATGCCCTGTGTGACTCCAGCTTGAAGCAGGAATCTTATTTATTCTACAAAGAACCCCACATTTCAGAGTTCATACAGGAAAGCAGGCAATGGGGAACTCTTCCAGTACTTAACTCTGGTGGTGGTTCACGTCACAGATGCAGAGGTTAGGATGGTGACTTAAGAGAAGAGGACTAGAAGAGGGGAATTGGGAGCTAGCAGATATAAATTAGGGAATGAGTACAAATAACAGGATTGCCTACACATATGCCCTCAAAGAACATGGCAAAGAAGTAAGTTTCTCAGTCCTAGAACTCTTAATTTGCTTTCTTCCCATTTATCTTCACAGTAAAGAAGAAAGTCTTTCTTAATGGCCAGTCTTAACATGCAAAGGACTTAAAGGATGGAATTCACATAATTTAAATTATGATGGGGAGGCAGAGTCTGCAGTGCTAGTCAGAGGATGGCTCTGTGATAAGCTGTGTTATGGGGATGCAGGACTGATGCCAGGGGATGGGGAGAAAGTGGTCCTCACACTTCCTTCTTGATACTGTCGTCACGGACAACTCTTCCAGGCAACTGATGTGAGAAGTAGAAGCTTTGGCAGTTTGAGACAGAGGGGAAGAAAAGCAATGTGGTAATGACACAGGGGAGGAATTGAGCAGAGGCTACCTGGCCAGGCAAGGTACTCCTTCAGGTTTTAAGACAATGATTTTATTTTAAACTGGATGATTCTGCTCCCAGTTCCTGCCCTCTTTTGGCCCTTGCAATAGGTTATCTTACATTTTGAAGACCTATTCATATGTTTATTCCCTAGTTATTTGATTACAGCCTTTGGAGCACAATTTGACATATTCTTCACTGCGTTCTGTGTAGTATTTAACATAGCTGTTGCCCCTGTTGGGTGCTTGGTGACAGATTTAGTAGTGGCAGCCATGACAGTAATGGCAGGAAGGGTGTCACTGATATGAGTGATGGTGATGTCAGCCTTCATGGCCATCCAGCTTGACCTTTGACCAGTGAGATGGCTAATAGTGAATTCACCTGTGTCTAGACACTCAGTGCTTTTCCTTTTTCCTTCCCAGATAGAAATCTATTTTTAAGACTTAGGAGGATATCACTTCTAATTATTAAGTCTTTCCCAGTTTCCCCATTAGTTATCTTCACTCTACTTTTCATGGTAATAATACCACAAAAGTAATACAATCATCCTGGACTACATTTAGTTTCATGTAAAATTATTTCCTCCATTTACCTGTGAACTCCCTAAAGAAAAGCATGCCAACTCTCAAGGAGCTTGCCTGATACCTTGTTGACATTATACACGTGTGCGCTGACTGATATAGTAGGCATATGTGACTACTTACATTAGACTTAATGATGTCACAAGTTCGGTTCATACTCAGCATATATCAAACGCACAATGGCCGTGTGGAACATTGCTCTCATCAAGTTCTACTCTTTGTAAGACTGAATTGATTCCTCTTGTAGACATATGTGTATTAAGCTGTCTTACATTACTGATGGTTGGGTCTATAGAATTCTTAAATTATCACTGGCTTCTATGGCTTTTCTAGCTTTAGCATTCTAATCCTTTCACTTTGCAGATAAAGAAGCTGATCGTGAAAGCCGATGAGGACTGCTTGCCAAGATTCCTCGGCACACTAATGACAGAAACAGCTTCATTAGTGTCTCCCCAGGAATCAGAACAACATTTAGCACCCATAAGTTGTTACATATATAATGCTGAAGGTACGATGCAAGCAGCCAGGACAAGTTTAAGTTTTCCTTTCTCAGCCCAGGTGTCTTCACCCACCATTGCCCCTCTGCCAGTTAGATCCAGTAAACTGGATAGCTTGTCAAATATTTTCAACTACAGAGTCATGAGGAGTCTAAGAATCTGCAGGAAGAGGAGATGTTAGCACAGTTTCTTCCCAGTGTCTCCCTTCACACTGAATTGTCCCACTTACCTGTCTCCATGTGTTGCCCCCATCGGAGGAGATGAACACACCGACATCCGTATAGGAGAGCTCTGGGCCGATGTTTCCTGAAACATAAGCAGACCATTTGAAACGCTCAGGCAGTTTACATTGTAAGTGAGCTCAGGGTTAGAGGAGAGTGTTGGAGTAAAGGCTCCTTTAGTGAAGGATGTGAAAAGCAAAGGATGCTTACAGTGTATTTGTGTACTCTCTTTCTTGAGGACACATAGAAAGAAAAGCCATCAGCAATTCAAAGAACAACTCATTGTTGTTGAGAAAAGCAAGTGAAAAGTGCAACAAACGCATCTTTAGACAGTAGGACTCAGGGACGGAGCAGTGACAAACTTGAGAATTACGTATGCTGACTATCCACACGGTCTCAGAGTGCTCCTGACTGGTGTGCGATGAAGATGGCAGAGAGCAGAAGAGTGTGCATGAGTACAGAGAATGGACACAGGGGTCTCTTACACCTTAAGTATAATTTAGCCCAAGTAAAGCCAAGTATGTTGTGTTAGAATGGATGTATGGGGGGAGGGTGCTTGTGTGTGTGAATGTGTGTGTGAGTGTGTGAGCGTGTGTGTGAGTGTGTGTTTGTGTGTGTGAGTATGTGTGTGAGTGTGTGAGCGTGTGTGTGAGTGTGTGTGTGTTTGTGTGAGTGTCTGTGTGTGGGGTGTGCTTATGTGTGTGTGTGAGAGAGTGTGTGTGTGTGTGTGTGTGTGAGTGTGTTTGTGTGTGTGTGTTTGTGTGTGTGAGTATGTGTGTGTGTGTGAGTGTGTGTGTGTGAGTGTGTTTGTGTGTGTGTGTTTGTGAGTGTGTGTGTGTGTGAGTGTATGTGGGGTGTGCTTGTGTGTGTGTGTGAGAGAGAGAGTGTGTGTGTGTGTGAGTGTGTTTGTGTGTGTGTTTGTGAGTGTGTGTTTGTGTGAGTGTCTGCATGTGGGGTGTGCTTATGTGTGTGTGTGAGAGAGAGTGTGTGTGTGAGTGTGTGTTTATGTGTGTGTATGAGTTTGTGAATGTTTGTGTGAGTGTGAGTGTCTGTGTGGGGTGTGCTTATGTGTGTGTATGAGAGAGAGAGAGAGTGTGTGTGTGTGTGTGTGTGTGTGTGTGTGTGTGTGTTTGTGTACATATGTGCAGATGTGTAGATGTTTCCAAGTTAAATTTCTTGACGTATCTCTTGACTGACGTGAATCTACTAGAATGTGGTGGGTGTTTAAAAAAAGATCAGTCTCATGGAATGGGAGAGAAAGCGGTGGGAGACAGGGGAAGGTATACGAAGGGAGGGGAGGAATTTTAGATTTGATAAAAATTTATTTATTTATGAAATTCTAAAAACAATAAAAAAGAAGTTAAAATATGAGAAGATTCACTGGGGAGAAGAAGGGTTCCATGAAAAGTGGGGTGGGGATAATAGGGGAATGGAGACAGAGTGATCGAAATGTATCATATGAATGTTTAAGATTGTCATCATAAAATTCAACCCCCCAAAAGAGGTGAAACCATACAAGAAAGAGAAGATAGTTGGGGTAGAAGAGATGGTCCACACTGATAATCAAGTCACTCACAGGCCTGATAAACTGAATTTGATCCCCGAAGACCTACTGACGGAAGGAGAGAAGGATCTCCCTCAAATTGTTCTCCACATACATGCTGTGGCTTGAGTATATATACACACAAGCACAGACATGCAAAATAAATAAATGAAAACATTGTATTCTTTTTCACTCTGCTTACATTGCCCTAGTATTACCAGTGGGCAAGCTCATCACGCTTCCTACACAATGCTCTATACACAATACTATATATAACTGTGGGATGACTGACTGTAAATAAAGAACTGAATGATGTTCTCATGTGGATGTGCACTTGGGGACATGTGAAAAATAAGGAAAGCACACTAAACACGTGAAGGTTTATCACGCTGGTTGATATTTTTTCACTGAACGTAGCAAGGAGGGTGTGTTAGCTCCCACACATCTGTAACTGAAATAGGAGCACAATGAAAATGCAATAATGAAAATGTTAATTGAGCTCCTGACATTTAATACTTCAAAGTGAGAAATTAAAGCCAGGCTACAGCTTGTCAAGCTCCCATCAGCATCAAGGAAAACACAGCTAGCCAACTTGTTTTGACACTCAAGCTTCTAAAAATAACCCCAGTGCTTAGGGCTCAGGAAGTAGGTGTAAAGGGAGAGGGGAGGAGCTCTGAGAGCCACTATATAGACAGATATCTGTCTGGAAACTCATCTCTTTAGGCTCAGGTCCAAGGGGAAGCAGGCAAAAAAGAAAGCACAAAGTGATAATGTGGAGAAGGTCATGGTTCTGTGGTTGCTACCTGGGAGCAGTGCAAAGGATCTAAAAGCCGTGTGTGCTGTCAAGAGAGTAAAGTGTGGTGATACAGCAAATATTTTAATAATGGCTATTAAGAAAAACAGGAGACAGGGAGAGGAAGAGAGGGCTACATAGTAGCCATCCCCAGCACGGCCCCTCAGACTCTGTTCTACTACCTCTCAACCTCCTTAGACACTGGTCTTGATAGTTTCAACCCCTCCTTCAAAGTTTCACCATGCTAATCTGGCACTTTTTTGGTGGTAAGAAGCCCTCTTCATAGACACCCACTTTCTGGACTCTGTTTTCAGAAGGATCGTTCAGCATCTAAAAGAAATGCACAGCTAATTACAGGGACCAGAAACCAGGTTCCTAGACTGAGAAACAAGAGTAGGTGTTTCCAGTATGATTCTATGCTTGCTTGGCCATGTTCAGTCTTTAAGTAGCCAGGTAGGCAACCATAACAGGAAGAGGTGATGGTGTCAGAGAAAGAAGACCTGACTAAAGGGCTTCACTGTTAAGTGGAAGGGACAGACAGAGTGGTTGCTGAGCATATAGGACGGTAGGAGAGCTGTGGCTGCCTGAGGGGCATCTTGGAAGCAGGAAGGAGACACAGGACAGAAAAACAGGGAGCATTCCTAGCAACAGCTTAGTTTGTAAACAAACAAGGTTCTACTGACCTCTTCAGTAGTTTTATTCAACTCTCTTTTACCTATGTCCTGTCATTGCAACCATTCTTGGCTCCCCCAACACTTTTGAAATAAAGAGAAAGGACTCTGGATCACTCTGGTTAAAATGCTTCTGCAGATGACCTATCCATACAGGGATGCCAAGGGCTCAGTAGAGGGAAAAACCAAAACAAAACGCTCATAGTCAACTACATGGAGAAGTGGACAACGTGAGGTGTGTGCATCCAGAGTTTATAGGAAGCAGAACAGGGCTGGGTTAGTCACAGGGGTAGTGTAGGGAGGGGCTTGCAAACTGTTTGAGGGTTATAAGATTGACCACTATCCTCTAGTCAGAAGGATAGCAGGCTCGGTCATGATGCTGCCTCCTGTTTGCACTGCTCTCTGCATTGTTTTCAGAATGAAGAGGACTGTTGTTGCCTCATCTACCACCACTGCTGTATAATCAAGGCAAGGAAGATGTTTCTCACACTCTTGGGTACTGTGAGATATGAGGAACTTCACTAGTAGTTGGAGCCAGTGTTCAGGATATTGGGGACTCTGATGCCGCTGCTTACCAAAAGTAACCACCAAACTCCCTGGAGATGTTCTCAACAGTAGGTGGAAGGGAATCTCAATGCACACATTCATCCACAGCTTCTCAAAGCAATGTGGGGAAAGGGAGTGAATACTGATAGTGGGAGACAGGGCTCATGCTCTTCAGACAAATAGAGGGCATAGGGACACAAAAGTAAGGGAGGTACCTGAAGAATTCCCCACCCCCACCCCTTGTACAGCAGTGAAGGCACACTTGGGTGACTTCCTAATTATTCTTCTGAAGGCAAATAATCTCCCACAGAAACCAGGCCAGCAGCATAAAGGAAGCTGGGCATGAGGGAGAAGCTGGGATGTTAGCACAAGATCTTGTCATCTGTGTCTTAGGTCTCCCAGTATTCCATGGCTGGCAAGAAGCCTCAGGAGTTTTTGGGTAGGGGAAGGTAATTAGTCCATTTTGTTATACATTAGTCAAATATTCAAAAATAATTATTTAATGTCTGAATGCCTGCTAACCCATAAGACATAACATTAGACTAATTTAGAACTGTATGTGGTCAATACCATCTCACCTACTCTGAGTACTTTGTCCAGTCTTGTAGATGCGGTCTTTTCTTTCTATTCTTGTCATATCTTCAAAAGGAAGATAACAATCCCTGTCTTACAAATGAGGATATGAAGCTCAGACACTATAAACTAAGCCAAACTCACCAGCCTAGTAATGTCAGAGCTTAGCTTAGAGAGCATGCTGCAGGGTTCCTGAATTTCATCGCATGCATAATGTATGCATATAATTAGGAGTCCTATTGAATGAGAAGAACAGACTGCCTTTTTCTGATGTACTAAGAACAGCTTTAACATCGAGGATACAGGGTGATGGTAGATGCCTTGTGCAGAGTAGTCAATATGTCCTGAGCACTGTTGGAAGCATTGGAAATTCATTCCTTCATTTAGTCCTGTAATTCTACTGTATTAGCTTTATTCTCTCCATTTTGCCAATCAAAAAAAAAACAAAAGTTCTGAGTGGTTGAGCAATGTCTGGCAGACATCAGAAGCATTCAGATAATGTTTAGTTTATCATTGACCACCATTTCCTAGTATAGCCTTGGGACTCATGTAGACTTTGTTGAGCAGCATACAGGCTAGAAGGCCCTGAGCTTGAAGAACTAACTCATGGACTGTAGGTGTAGGTAGCATTCTTCAAGCTAGGACAGGAGCAAAAGAATCTGCCCTGATCTCACTGCCCTGTGCTTCTGAGAACAGCAGCATCCACCACGCTGGATCCTGTCCATGTTGGGTGAGGAGGAACTGCCTGTAATCCCAGCAGACTGTATTAGCCACTAAGCTGGTTACAGTGCTTGTTGACAGCCAGTGTGTAAAAGTTCATTGAATTGGAGGTCTGGAGATGGAATCCATGTCTAGAAGAACAGGGGATCCAGAGGTAACAGTATTGGATTGATGGAGGAAAAAAGTATCCTCAGAAAGTCACTGTGAATTTAATCTGCTTTCACTGGGGATGGGGGTTGGAGAGAGAAGCTGCTTTGACATCAGAGCTGTAAATTCTAAGATTAGAAGCCCTTCTTGCCTTATGCCAACTATGTATTCCTGAAAAGGTATATGCAAATCAAATGCATGCTAATCAAGGCATATTCCTGGGAGACTTTCATTTTCATCTGAGAGTTGCTTCACCATCACTTCTGATCGATGCTCAGTGGACAGTGGCTACAACAATGCAATGTGAAGTTTTTCTGCCCTTCCCCCCCAGGCCCTCTGCCAAGTGCTTAATCCCATGTAAACAAGCCTTTGCATGCACTAGAGACCTCCTGATTAAATACAGCTCTGAGGTGAAGCCCTTTGTGAAGTACCCTATATGTAAAGGGAAAACTGCACCACCTGATATTCGCAGAGCTGAGAAGTCCATCCTGTGTGTTTTCTCAGAGTGAGAATTACGTGTTACAATCCCTCTGATCAGTCAGTTGACTTTGACAGGAATGCTGGCCTTTCACTAGGCATGGGACCGCTCTGGGACTGGGGGCAGGATGAATTAACCTAGAAGCTAAGACTGTCCAAATCTCTCTGTGTCCTAGTTTCTTAAGATGGACTTTGAGGATTGAAGAATCTTGTTCATTTTCTGAGGAGTTCCCATCTAATGCTCACATGCCTTATCCTATAAGGCCTTGGTAAGGAAGAAGTCCGGGGAATACTGCTTACCTGTGGCCACCACGAGTCCGGGGGCTGTGTCCTTGCTAGAGATTCTTCCAGAGGAGTATGGGTTTTTCAGAGAGCTGCAGATGCAGATGTAAGGAACAGAAGGGCTAAAAGGAAGAAGAAACTCATTTCATTCCTGGAAGCTCTGGCCACACCCTCACCTCTGCGTTACCAGAGGTGGGGCTCCCAGATGCTCCTCTACTAGGACGCCAGCTTCAGACCCATCTGCCTGATGTGGCCAGCGCTTCACATTAGCAGCTGCTCCGAGTTTCACTCAGTTCATTCCTCTCTTGCTTTCTCATTCAGTGTCACTCCAGCCTTCAAGGACCGGTTCGTGGTTAGCTTTAGAAAGTCTCCTAGTCCTTCCCTATGCACAGGATGACTGATTGACTGATGTCCTTCCAGATCTGATAGTAACCATCAAACTGCGCTTATTAGAGCTCTAAGGGACCACCAGAAGAAATTAAGAGAAGACAGAACATGACATAATCCCGGTCCTCAACCAGTCTCTTAAGCCAGATTCCCTCTGTTTCTATGTGTTTATGTATTTTGACCCTTCTTACAATTTTACTTAAAATAACTTAAGCAATTATTTGAAACTCACTGAATACTAAACTGTTTTCCATTTACTTCCCTGTGCCCATTAGAGAAAGGGGTTAGAGAGTATATAGAGATATATAAAAAGTTTAAAAAACTAAATATGATGAAGACAAATTGAGGTAAAGAGAAAATTAGGCGAAGAGAGTAAGATGAAGCCATCATCAAGGTTTAGCAGCCAAAGGAGAATAAATCAACCAGTGATTCCAGGAGCTGTTGCAATGGATAGCCAGCCATTTGTGTGTCATTAATAGTATACAAACCAAAGCCACAACAAACGCTAAACAAACAGAAGTGTGGAATTGGATTGAAAACTACAAAATGGTAGTGGCCCTGCCTGACCCAGATAGGACTATATCTCTAGATTTTAACACAACGTCTAGAAGTCACCTGGCCCATAAATTTCTTTGACTACATGTCAGAAGACAACATTTGGCTGAGGAGGAACACAGTCACTTATTTGAGGTCTTAGAATGGCTTCTGGTGCAAGCATTCACTAACAGGGAACTGAAGGTTGTATTATTGTTAATTAATCTTTCCTCACTACTTTTTCAGGCACCTAGAGGCAGAGATGTCACCTTACACATCATGTTTTCCACACTGTCTGCCTCAATATTATATGTAGCAAGGACCTTCAAAAGCTAACAGGTTAACCGACCATATGCATAGGCAGTCCTGCCTGACCATCCTGTGTTTCCACGGTAATCTGTGCTCATCCCAATATCTATGGAACAAACTATCTGTTAACAGATAGGTTAGCCTTACTGAGTCCTGTCTGAGATTTTTATTAACAAGTACAGGCTCATTCTCCATGTCTCTATTTTACCATCAGCTGTAGGGCATTATCTATTTTAAATTTTAAACTCATGCAATCCACTGGAGCCTGCCATTCAGTCGGTATAGGGGTCTGAGCCTGAAGACCTGTGCTACAGACATTGCTCAGCACCAGCCAAGTTCCTAAGGACTAATGGTAGAACAGAGTGCTAGATGCAGCATCCCTGGGGAGGCAACCTGCCCCTTGGGAGGATGGAAGCAGTTCTCCCATGTGAAGGCTGGGACTGGATAACTGACCAGTAAGCAGTGCACTGGGCTTCCTCTCAGGTCCACATCTGGAGCTTGTAGAAGACGCCAGTCCCTGCCTTTGTTGTAAGTGATGTATGTCTTCACCTGGTCATCCACCTTCTTGTTTGCCAGGAATATTCCTTTGACACCTGCTACCTAGGAAAAAGGTGAGAGATGGAGAACCACGGTGGGCCAAAGCGACTGTAGCCTTGGAGAAACCCTGAAAGAAACACCTATATTTTCCATGGGGTATGAGGGGTACAAAAGAGAAGAAAACACAGTAAGGAATATCATATTCTCCAAGATCCCTGTTAACCTTTGTACCCTACACCAAATCCCTACACACCCTTCCCTATTACCCATCAGATTTTCCAGACTTTGCCTGTCTTTCTTCTTTGTTCCATAGAATATTATCTTTAATTAATGGTTTAATTAATGATTCCTCTGATAATGACTGAAAGATTTACCCCTTCTAGAGACAGAGATTCTAGCTCAAGGGATTTGAATAGACAGGTTTTGCCATCACCAAGGGAATACCCTTTATAGTGGCAATCCAATAATACCTCTTAAGATCAGGGCATACATTATGGGGCAGAGGTCTGGCATGGAGAGCTGATTTCAGTGCATGCCTCTAGCTCACTGTATGACTTTGGGTAATTCAAATATTATCTCTAGATGACTTTAAAATTGGTGGTTTCTCTTCTTTTCCCTTGTTGGCTGACAAAGGTCCTATGAGATAATGCAGAGTGCTCTTGCCAGAGTACCTCATGTATTGGGATTTTCATGCCCTTGATATTATGAAGGACTAAAGAGCATCACTGCGAATCAAGTAGCTGGAGCTGATTTATCAATTACATGCACCCTAGGCTAAGTACAAATTCCACTTAAACATTTATTCTATGTGCTGGAAAGGCGAACAGATACTTAGAATGACAATGTCTTGTAACAGAAAATAGATTCTCATAATTGTCATCATGTTCCAAAGCCAAAGCATAAACAAGATAGTATGTGTGTGTGTGTGTGTGTGTGTGTGTGTGTGTGTGTGTGTGAGAGAGAGAGAGAGAGAGAGAGAGAAATAAGATACTGTATATGTAAGGGGGTTCCTGTGTGTACACCACCCAGGTGGGAATTGCATACACACACACATATACACACACACACACACACACAACCACACACACACACACATACACGGTTGAATGGCAAATTTGCTGGATATGTTTTGATTGTCAACTGGACTAGATTTAGATTCCCTATGGACAGACACCTCTGAGTATACATTTGAAGGCATTTCTAAAAAGATTTCACTGAGGAGGGAAGCTCTATCCTGAATGTAAGGTTACACCATTCCATGGACTGGGGATCCCAACTGAACAAAAAGGAGGAAGTTAGCTTATCACGGTTCATCAATCTCTGCTCCCAGACTGTGGACACAATGTGACCCACCACCTCACCCTTCTGCTGGATGACTCTCCCGTTGTAAAATACTGTACCTTCAATCGTGGGCCAAAATTAGCCTTTCCCTTTCCTCAAAGTACTTTGCCCATGTATTTGTTATCACAACAAGAAAAATAGCTAGCACACTGGACAACACTGAGATGTGGCTATGTTCTAATTTCCCCTCCATTCTTCAAGGATCTGAGTTAATTAAAATTCTCCCCAGCTCTGAAGGAACACCAGTGGGAGGAAAGGAGAAGCGTTTCACAGAGACAGGTTTCTTTTTTTCCTTTTCTTCTCTTTTCCTAAATGACATACTTTAGTTGATGAACCAAGGGCTATTTTTACTTCGTTTTTGTAGTAACCTGACTGGCCTTGGAGGAGACTCAAATAAGACAAACAAGGAGCCCCAAACAAATGGATGGAGGATGTCACAGGAAATAGAATTATCGGGGAAGGATGGCAGCAGAAGAATTTGACAATGAGCCAGTGGCAGATGGAACTGATGATGAGACTACCTTGGGGTAGGTGGAAGCGGAGACGCTGTACGAAAGAGACAGGGCTCAGTGTACAAGGGGTCTGAGTCCCAAACTGTACCCTTCCTGTCTCAGTGGCATCCAGCCAGTGTATTTATGAAAGACTTAAGCATCACATACTCCTAGGCAGCCTGAGTACTTTTTAAAGGTTCATTTCATTTATTTATTCGGATGCATGCGAGAGATTCTGTGTGACAGTGTGTGCCTAGGCTTGAAAAGGCCATCAGATCCCTTGAAGCTGGAATTTGAGACACTTTGCTGGTGCCTGTCTTGTTAAGTGGTACTAGGATTTGAACTATTATCCTCATGACTTCACAACATCTCTCCAGCCCCCAGGTTTGATCTTTGAAGTCCACGGATAAAGGTTCTGATTAAATCTGCCTGTCTTTTATTCCTCTTAGAGAATGGAATCTTCCATTACTTTCCTCCAGTCAAGTGAAGTCTTTTCTGGTGTTCTCTCTGGTCACAAATCTGGTACCATTTTTTCCTAGGCTGAGGGAACTCTCTCTTCTAAATCAGTTGCTCTCCTGCAATTCACACTCAGGGCCTTGTTGTCTACTTCTTGAAAGAAAATAAACAGGTCTGGCTCTGCATTCATGACCCACTGTAGCTGTGGTGGGCCTGTGACATCCTTGCATCAGAACAGGCATGTGCAAACACACACAGGATGAGTATGTTAGGCAAACAGTTTTTGTTCTGCTTCCCCCTCACAGCACCACTCACCACTAAGTAGGCCATTTCTATGAGTCATACAGGAAAATCCTGCAGTCAAACCAAGAAAATCAAGACCAAAAGTTGTAGGAAAGAGTTAAGTCCATGGAAATCTCTGGAAGCAGCTCAGGACTTGTCTATCCTGCATCTGGACACAGTGTCACAGAGATTCCCCGACTGTCCTGAAAAATCCCAGCACATTAGCACATGTATGGTTCATGCTCTGCACATCATTTCTGGGTTGATTCTTGGCTTCATTTCTTTATAAATAATTAGATGACCAGTTTGGAGGCTAATTAGCCTCTGTGCCTCCAAGCCAAAACTTTCACTATTTGGTTGCAAACCAACTTAGAAATATATTCATTCTATATCTATATCCTAGAACATAGAAATATGTTCATTCTATATCCTGATATTCATGTCTACATCTATGTGTTCGGAGACATATGTGAGGACACTTTTCTGACACAGGGGAAGCTTCAGCACTTGGTAGCCTCCATGCATGGAGTGCAATGGAATTAAAGAATGAGATACATGTTTTCTCGTTATCTGAGGAGGCATTCCATCCATTTTAAATATTCTTTCTCTCACTGTAGGATGAAATCCTTAGTGTGGTTACTAGTGGTGTTCCTGGCAGCCTAGAGAGATGCATGACAGTGCCCAGGAAGGGCACATGTGTCTGTTGTTGTAAGGCTTTCCTCTTTGTGTATAACAGGATCGCCATCTTAGAGTGAAGATTACCTTGGCTAGGTAGCCATGGCAACTAATTGAAAACAACACAGAAATAGCTAGGTGTATTGTAATGTTAACAGAGTACTGACAAACCTTGGAAGAGGGGAAGGGAAGGGTCACAAGACTCTCACCTGGGTTAGTAGTCATTATTCCCTCCTGCCCTCCCCTATGTACGTGTGATGATGGAAAATGCCAGAGTACATAGGAGGTGGAAGGGCAGAAGAAAGGTTGACACCATGATACCATCTTCATGAGGCTATCACTTAGGATGGAGTGGAGCTCTGTGGTGATGCAGCTGTTTCAGGGGGATGCTGAAACATGCTTCTGAGAGTAACATTTCACCAATGCTATAAACTCGTGGTTTTCCAAGCAGGACTTTGGCGGATGCATACTTTTGACGCCCTATCTGGGGTGAAGAAACATTTAGTTTCATCACCCCAGGAAAAGTCAGTGCAATAGTATTAGGCTGGCAAGACTCACTTTCCCTCTGGGGATCAGACTGAGATGCAGAGGGACACTGACTGCAGGCCCCTTGGCAGATCGTGGTGACCAGGTGGCATGGTCATCTGTCGGTCATGTTCCTGGTACCTCAGGACAAGGAAACTAGGGATCTGCTGAGATAAAGCAATTAATATATATGCCTTGGGCTGTCCCTAGGAACAGAACTGTAGTGAGAATCTGACCAAGGTCAGTGCAGGGGAAAAACGTCTCTGTGGAGTTTATAAGTAGCTGTCCATCTGGACCAAGAATGGTCCCTGAAGGTTTTAACAGCAGATAGAATGGAGGGCAAGTACTAGAGACAGGTAAGGCAAAGAAATATCAATTAACAGGTAGAACACTGGGACACTGGGACCAACTCAAAGAGTTACAGTTTATCAGACCCCACGTAGAGAGGGGTCAGCATAGTCACAAGAGAAGTGAAAAATGAACCTCCAACGATAGCACCCAGGCTGTGATCAAAATGGTTAAGTGCATGTGAACACATGCATGTGTGTGTGTGTGTGTGTGTACGTACACACACATACACACAACTTGATAATACCAAGTGTTAAGGACTTGTGAAACAATTATAACACTCACACTTTCAAAATGAACTGACAGTTTAAAAACATGTTGAGTTTTCAGGAACATATATTTATATTTAAATTTGCAATCCAACCTTTAAATGTTTGCTCATGAAAAATAAAATGTAACGTTCACGTAGATATTTATACATGTTTTAGTCCCAATCATACAAAACTGGAAGCCTCTTAAGTACTTTTCAACTGATAAAGAATAACTATAACATGCTCACAGAATGAAATGCTACTCAGCAATATAAACGAACAATTGCTGATACACTTCACAGTGTATGTTGTATACAGATCACTCTCAGAAGCATACTTCTAAACCAAGGGAAGCTAGTTTCCAGAGATTACATTTTACATCATTCCATTAACTGTTACTCTAGGAAAGGCAAATGTGGAGGCAGGAAATCAAGTCGGTGTTTCTCGGTAGCAAAGGATGATACAAGGGTTGAGTGTTTGCCAATGGACATTAAAGTGAAGACTCTGGGGAATGAATACCTTCCACTTCTTGACTGAGGAGTTAGTTATACAACTTCATACACCTATCAAAGCCCACAGAACCATATACCAAAGAGTGTATGTTTTATTGCACATAAACATTCAATTTAGCAATACATTCTTTTTTAAACAGTGTAAAGAAGACAAAAATTAGAGGGAAAATTTTGACATTTCAGCTATACATACATGGATTCCTTCAAATACAGCATCACAGCGTCCTAGCCGTGTTATGTAAGCTAAGCCATTCAATCCTATGGGACCCTGTAATTTGATGGTACCATGGGGAACAATAACCACCATGAAGGGAAACAAAAAAATAGAGTATCTGTGATTTAGGGATGTGAAATCCACCATGGTACCCACTGGCCATATATGGTACTTAGGTATGCGGCTAGCTAGTGAAAATGAGAGAGTTTTCATTCTATTTAGTTTTAATCAAAATGAATTAGAGCTGATATTCAATTTGCTTACTGGTCAAGTTTATTCATAAGTATGTGATTCTCCTTTGTCTACAAAAACTTATGAACTATAACTACAGATAAACTATATCAGGTAAGAATTTAGTATATGAATTCAGATGGCTTGGAAGTATGAAAATATAACCTGGAGTTTTCAGACATGATATAAAAATATAAAATATTTTATGAGTATTTTTTTTCTATCGAGCATATATAAAACACAAATATTTTGGATACTTTTTATTGATATTGAATGTATTACTAAATTGAATGTATTACTATATATATATATATATATATATATATATATACACACACACATATACATACATTACTATACTTCATCTGTTCAACTTTTACTTTTAAAATTTTTGTTGTAATAATTTTGAAGTCTATATGTAGCCTGTGAGTTTTGCTTTTGGAGAAAGTGTCTCCCTATATAGCCTTGGCTGGCCTACAGCTGTCTGTGTAGTTCAGACTGGCCTTGAACTCACAGAGATTGGCCTGCCTCCCCAAAGGCTGAAATTGAAGACATAACCACCATGCAGGGAACCATGTTATGTATTTATTGTAGTTTAAAGTGCTAGTCTACAGTATTGCTAGTCTACAGATGTTATTGTAGGGAGATATACACTATATCTGGGGAAACATCAAAGAAGATTCACAGACTGAGAGAACTCAAGGCTCAACTGTGGCTGATGGAATGGATATTTGTGGGAAATTTTTCATGATTTATTAGTGGAGAAAAGTAATTGGAAATGTAGTTTATTATTAGGAATAAGATAAGAACCTAAATTATGACACTGCATGAAAAAATTTTGTCAGAATATAAGTAAAGTCACTCACACATTACTGCATTCAGCTTGGGTCACTATCAACACCAGCCTTGTTTTAAAGCAGTGGGCTGTAGGCACCTTGAAGAAGAGACCAATGATTATTTGGCCATTATAAATCTGTTTAGCCCTCTGTGCAATTACAGCCATGGAAATACTGTACTTTGAAGATGGAATTAGAGAATAAATTAGCAAGAGAACTTTTATATCTGGAGATTACTGTACCAGATTAGTTCTGGCCTTTTCTGGTTAGAAGTTGTTCAGTAGAGTTGGTCTATTATATTCTCCAAGGAATCTTTGTGCCAAGGCTTGCAAAGAAATTCTTTCCCATTATTTCCTTCATTGTCTTTGGTCTATTGTCAAGCAGTGTGAGAGGTTCATAGGGAAGATGGAATACGGCACCAGCAGCTTTAGGTGATCAAAGCAAAGTTAACCCAAGCCCTCCAATATCTGACAGTTCCCTCAAAGCATCTCTCTTCTTTCAGATATGGCAAAAAGCTGTGAGGCCTTATTACATTATAAAGCCACAAATTAATCTGGATCAGCATATGTATAAATATTTGCCAGTTATGCGAATGTGAGAGAAAAGTGAGAAACACAAACCCAGAGTAAACACTTGACCTGTCAAGTCAAATCTGCACCAGTGTCTTTACAGTCTTTATCCACACTACTTTACAAAGCCACTCAGCTTCTGTGAAAGCAGATCTCCACTCATCTGATTCTAGTTCCCTAAATGTTTCTTTCAACAGTCCATCACTGAAGCCCAGTGACCTCTAAGTCACTAAAAATTTCTCTAGTTAGAATTCAACTTTCTCCTGTGTGACCCCACAACATAGTAGAACGGTACCCCCAATCCTAGGTAGACGGTGGCCTCTACCCTAGTAGATCACCTGAACCTGCCCAGTAGATTGTCATTACACATCAGACCTTCTATCATCAGACAAAATACACTCAGTTAAAGTATGAATTTAGCTGAATTATACATGAAAACTTACTGCTTTTCCCAGCTGCATTACTCAAGGGCACTTGAAGTCCAAAAGAAATGTATTCTCTTCACTAACCAGCCATATGGTTCCCATTCTCACACTATCTATGTATGAGAATCTCCAGTGAAGAAGGTTAAATCCTAATGACCCCTAGAGACCAATTAACTTTAGCTTTATCTCCAAACCATAGAATGTATCTCCAAGTGCAAAACAGCATCATCCATTAAAAATCTTCAATATGGCCATGGTCTAGATAATGTCAGGCTCTAATTTATTCACTTGTTATTAAATGCCTTCTAGAATCTGAAATCTAATCAATTATCCAGTCCTCACCCATGTTCTTGACAAGTATTATTCTGTATAATAATTAGGATGGCTAGCACACTTCATCAACAACTTAACCTGTCTGCCTAACCCTTAGTTCACGCCATTCTTAACGTTTGGGATGGGTTACAATTCTCCACTACTTCCTTCAGAGAGTATTGAAGGAGCTGATAAGAAAATGGGTCACTCTGAGAAGAATGACTGGGCTTATACAGCTCATTACGACCTACTTCTCTTGATATCCACATAAATGAGACACATATGCTCACTGTACCTCATTTCTGTCCATAAACAAACTCCCGGGGAAGAATGTCTGATTCACTATTTTTGTCTAGGGCTAAATGGATGAGTGTAGTTCTGGTGTACATCCTCTTGTATAACAATTCAAGTGATAAGTAAGAGCACAATCTCCAAAATGAACAAACAGACAAAAAGTTGTTTGACCTCCATTTGTTTCTTTCATCTCAGCCTCAGTTTTGTTCTAGCCTTAGGCAAGTAAAATGGGTAATTTGCTTACCGACCCATTCGAATCCCATTCCAGTCTCCAGGAGGAGTTCGTCATGAGTTTGAACACAGAGTATGGGCATAATCAACTGTGGTAAAACTGAGTGGAGAAAAGGCTCACAGAGCTGGCTTTTAAGATGTTCCCTTGCCTAGTATAACTCGCTGCCCTATAAAAGCAGTGACACTATGCATTTTTTCCCCAGTGACATTGAAAATACAAGACCAACTTCATCAGTGAGAAAAAATTACATGGGTCTGGACATATTCTTCATACTGATTCATGCCCTGCTTCAGATCAGCATCTCAAGGTTTTAAATCACCAAGGAGACTCAAGCTCCCTCTCTTAAAGAAGGAACAGCAGAGAGGGAAATTCACCCATCATGCAAAGAACAACAGCATTAATATAATGATTTCTTCCATTTTGCTTTTATTTGTCTATCTATCTATCTTTCTATCTATCATCTATCTACCCATCCATCTTTCTATCTATCATCTGTCTGTCTGTCTATCTATCTATCTATCTATCTATCTATCTATCTATCTATCTATCTACCTACCTACCTACCTACCTACCTACCTATCTAGACAGGTTCTCTTTATGTAGCCTAGCTTGGCCTTGAACTTATGATTCTCTTGCTTTAGCTTTCTGGGTGTTGAGATTAGAGGTTGACATCCTTGTGCCAAGAGGGGACCTCCTATCTCTTGGATTTATAAGGTCATATGCAGCAATGTCTACAACCTTCTATTTGTGTCAGAGCATGAGGGGCATGAAAAATCCTTAGAGTCTTCCTTGTGCAAACAGAAAAGTGGAATGACCTGAGCCTTGGAGATATTCCTCCAAACCATATCCCAAGATATAACTTACTGCTATAAACAAATGTATGTTTCTATTTCCTGATTAGGTTAAAGGTAAGAGAATGTAAGTTTACCAAAATTATCTATACCCCTTAGATTTGCTATCAGTCTTCACAAACCTAAAAAGAAATCTGAGACATTTTCTCCAACAGTCTTTGTTGATAAAGACAGCTATTTTAGACTTGTACAAGATAAAGGCAGTGGACATCCCAGCATGGTAGGTTGCTGCTGACAGATGATGGAGGCTAGGGGAGGAAGATTCAGTTTACTTTAAGAATGTGGCAGGAGATAAGTTGATGGTGCTCCAAGGGATGGTGTCACACCAGTACAGACATGGGGGCAGCAGTACCTGGACTCAGTAGATACAGGAAAAAAGAAGACATAAAGTTGGGAATGAGATGTGAGGGCAGAGACCTTGGAGTAGGTGGTGAATATGTAGACAACTCAGATACCAATGCAGATGCCAGAACTTGGACAACCATAAATCAAAGGAGACCCAAGAACCATGCACTGAACCTACTACACTGCTTTTCTTGCAATACAGCGACTTCACTACGCAGACAGGGAAATCCACCAGAGCAAAGCTCATCCAGATTATCTGAGGGCCCAGTCAGAGCTGACTGAGCTCACTCATCACAACCTATGTGGGTTGAACTAGCAGCCACTATTAGTAGTCTTTGAAAGATTTAGCCCATCACATCCTTGATAACCCCAGTCACTTTACCATTTCTCTTCCTAGTGAGTCCTAAGGTTACACACTGACTTGAAAGGCATAAGGAAGTGTCGCATCTCTAGGGGTCTGTAACTAATTTTTCTCTAACTTCTCTGTTGACTCATGTGGACTCCTAGGGAAAGTATATTTTTGTTTTGTTTTGTTTTCAAGACAGGGTTTCTCTGTTGCAACTTTGGCTGCCCTGGAACTCACTCTGTAGACCAGGCTGGCCTGGAATTCACTCTGTAGACCAGCCTGGCCTGGAACTCACAGAGATGTGCCTGCCTCTGCCTCCCGAGTGCTGGGATTAAAGGCGTGCACCACCACCATCTGGCAGAGAGTATCTTTTAACTAGCATACATAGAATATATTTTATATGACATACATAGTATATAATATACAGGATGCATTCATGACAAGGTGAATTCTTCAGCACACGCTGTTGTGTTATTTTTCCTTCTTTTCTTCTAACCTATGTTCATCAGCATAATTAAAAATATTTTCTGCATGTCCACAGCATTCCTTTTTCTAGAAAGGATCACAACGACAAGTACAGAGTTTTGAAAGGCTACTTAAGACGTCATCTGTGCTGCGTGCCTTCAGTTCCGGCATGTTGTCATGCTCATACACAGGAGCACACCCACTTTACTAAGACAGTCAAGGCCTTACACACACCATGCTACTCATAACAAACATTTTACCCTTGTCCCTCTGGCACTGGGGTACGAAGAGGTTAGATCTCTTGCCTCCAAAACACACTTGCCAAGTGAAATATCTGGGGTCAAACACAGGATTACAATACCTGTGTCTGTAACATTAAAACACATGGGGGAATAAAGGTCAATCCAGGAAGAGACAATCTGGGCTACATACCTCATACAATTCAATAATGATGTTGCCCAGGAGGCCTCGGCTGCTCTTAATGTTCTCCATAGCCAGGGTGAAGTAGATCCCACGGGTGTCTGAGATGTAGAGGTTGTACGTGTCATTCTGGTTCCATTCTTGGACGGCTGCAAACACTTGGTTCTCATCTGTGCTGATGATGTGCATGTCCTATAATGGGACAAAAGGCCTGTAAGAAGGCATAGCTCCATACCCCTCACCTCACTGGGACCTGAGTAATTACCGTGACTTGTGAAATGGTTGAGAAAGTCTTGAGTTATAGGCAGTGTTAAGCAGTTCTGTGTTGGACTGAGGCTATCAATCGTGAGCATCGTGATTCCTGTTCCTTTCTAAGTGACAGCAAGATGGCTATAAGGGGCTTTAGTGGGTATCATTTCCCATGGTTTCAAGGGATTCGTCCATGCTCATTTGTTATTTTTATGTCTAAAAGTGAGTGTTAGTGCTAACAGAGGTACCTAGGCTTCCAGGAGGACCATCGCACATGTGGAGCAGCAGGCTCAATCCTATCTTTGGATCTTCACTTATGGTTTTACATTTGCAGGGCAATGCTTTCCTTTCGAATCTTTAGTATCAAATGGCAAATGTGTCTGCCTATCAACCTCCAACCTCACATAACCACGTGAATCTATTGTGTATTCAGGAGCTCTCTGTGTTATTTGCGTGCAGCTAAGGGAGGGTCTGCTACAAATAAGATATAATTATGATTGAACAGTAATCACACCCAACTTGGAATTTAGTGCCCTGGTTCTTAACATAAGAACCGAGCTGTGAGAATAATGGAGGAATGTATCCGTCTCCATAAATTTTAATTTTCCCCCTAAGGGGTGAAAATAAAAGCACCTAGTATT
The DNA here is from genome assembly GCA_026225945.1 of Cricetomys ansorgei. Lineage (NCBI taxonomy): Eukaryota > Metazoa > Chordata > Mammalia > Rodentia > Nesomyidae > Cricetomys > Cricetomys ansorgei. The sequence goes on from JAMJFZ010001258.1 coordinate 11,445,579, forward strand.
AGGGCACTATGCTGTAGGCCAAATTCTTCTCAATTAAAAGTCAAATAACCCTATGATAGAGGTGGCATGGTTATTACAATTTTCTGGAGTAAGCTAAGGCACACAGCAGTTCACCACATTGCTTCAGATTGCACGGATAGTAAATGACAGAACTAGATTTTGACTATCTGGGGGTCTGACTCCAACATAATGGTGACCTTCATTTAAATGCACAGTTTTTAGATCGATGATTTTAAACTAGGGACCAGTAAAGTATGATTGCAAATGTCAGTTTGGCCTATATGGAAAACTAAACCTCTAGGCTTCTAGGCAGACATGGTATCATTAGGGTCTCAGCCCTGAATAAATCTATGTTCTTATGGTGAACTTTTATGGTCCTTGCATTCATTTTAGTTTCTAATCCTGGTGTGTATTATTCCTAAAATCTAGTTTAATAGCACACAATTTAAAATTAATTAAAAGAAATTGCACCACATACAGGGTGAGGCACTGCACGATAATCACACATTCAAGTCCATACCAAAGGAATATACATTTATTAAGAGGAAATGTTGACATGGTTAAACATCTGCTTAAAATAATGATATTAAGTTACATATAATAGAGTGTGTATACCATGTAACAGGCTACAGATGGAGAACAAAACTTGTATCTATTGAGAATTGTACTGGTCACAAAATCATCAGTAACCAAGCCAACAGCAAATTAATAATCAGGTTGTGTCTAACCTCTGCTTTATTAGACCTACCAATCCCAGAAACCATTTCAAGTGAAAAGGTAACACTGCCTTCAATATCAGCACTGGAGTCAATGTCAGCTTATTAAGGAATAAGCCCATTTGATCTAGATAACTGGGACATAGGGAACACAGGAAAATAACTTCTAGACCTTTGCTTAAAGGTCATTCATCAGTAGCCTCTAGCCTTGAACTTTCTAGGTCACCTTGACTCAGACTTCACTTGTTCATTCGTGCTTATGTATCTTATAGAATCACAGGTTACTGCCAAAGGGCTTTAAAAAAGAAAGAAAGCTGACTCCTAAAAGCCATGTGAAAAAAATTGTGTTGTGTAGGTATGGAATGAACACCGAAGAACACAGTAGGAGGGGAAACAGCAGCTGCAGGAAGTACAAATTAAATTCACTTACCCTGTTAAAAAGGCAATAGAAATGGCTGGGTTTTCCCAGATGTTTTGGTCATAAAAATGGATGAGCTAAGTTATTTTGGACTAAGCTAATGTAATGCAAGAGGGAAATAACTTAGAACACCATGGAATGGTCAGGATTAGAGACAGCCAGCTTTGCTGTGAGTGCATATTAGGTAGATGCTATCCTTAGGCTGTGCCAGCTGGTGAGCAGGTACTCAGCCTCCTGCATAAGAAGCTAAACTGTCTCTCTTGTCTGAGATTCTATATTGCCTTCCTGAGGAGTACTAGTTTTTCAGTCATTCAGCTGACAAATGATATTACTAAGATTTAATCAAGAAACAAACTCTTTAAACCGCCTATTGCTAAGGATGTAACTTCAGTGTGATCAAAATGACCTACAGATCTTCATCAATTTCTTCATCATTTTCTCATCGAAGGGATAGGGCCTTTACTGTGCTGCAGCGTACGATGGTTGACCTTGATAGTCAACTCCAGAGCTATATTAACTAAGGGGGAACAGACCTCTGCAGACGCCAGTGGTATATTATCTTGATTAGATTAATTAATATTAGAACACTCATTCATTGTGAGTAGCACCATTTCCTGAGCTGGGATCCTGGATTGTGTAGGCAGGAGGAAGTATGCTGAGTACAAGCAGTTATTTCTCTACGTTTCTTGACTCTGGGTTCGACGTGGCCAGCTGTGTCAATCTCCTGCTGTGACTTCTCCATCACAAGGCACTGTAATCTTGAGTTATGAACCAAAACATGCATCTTTTCTATTAAGTTACTTCTACCATGGTATTTTTATCACAGCAATAGAGATAGTGACTAAGATGCCCAGGCTAGCCTTGCAATCCTTGACTCAAAGAATCTTCTTCCTTAGGCCTCCTAAGTAGCTAAGAAAAGAGGTAACATGTCTAGCCTGACCTTGAGATCTCAACAACGTACAGACATAGGTCTCTCTGTCAGAGATAACAAGAACAATTCTTGCACATGATCCAAGGAATTATTTTGCAAAGCCCTACCAAGTATGTTCAACTTTTTAACATTGCAATGTAACATTGTCGTCTATAAAGTTCTCATTAAAAAACCAAACAAAAAATAATTTGAGTCACAAAAAATAATTTCAAATAAAATGTAATGATGTCTTAAGTAAGTTAGCAGGATTGTTTTAGGTCCGATGATAGTTATCTTAGAGTGCATGCAGCCATAACCACAGGTCGTTCATGTTTGCATGTGAACGCTCTTTAAATGGTTCATGGCTAAACAGAAATCAACAGATAATAATCAAAATATTTAACCTTGAAGAAAAAAAATAGAGAAGCAGTTTAGGGTAGAATTAATCCAACAGGGTCCTGGACAATAACAATGTTTTCTTGAATGCAGCTACCTCAATGGAATCCCAAAGCATGTATTGTTTTCTTGTTTGCTGTTCCTGAGAACATGGAGGAAGAGACTTGGGGATAAGAAAATGGAGGAAGGAAAGCTTAGTGAATTATAGTGAGCGGGAACCTGGCTGATGCTGTGACAATTTGAAAAGCCCCAGCAGTAAGCACATATGTTATTTGGAAAGCAGTAATCAATAACACCCCCTGCTATTTCAACAATGATTTGGAAAAATCAGTTACTTTTTGAAAACAAAACCAAACCTAAGTCTTTTGAAGTCTTTTGAACTAATGGAATACTTCCCTGTTCTTGAAAAAATATATATGTATGTATGTATATATATGTGTGTGTGTGTGTGTGTGTGTGTGTACATTATATACACACACATATATATATATATATATTTTCATATGTGTGTGTGTGTGTGTGTGTGTGATGTGTGTGTATTCCTCCCCCAACTCCCCGGAGCCTCCTAAAACTTTACTCTTACATAAACACCTAAATGATTAAGTATTTGCCACCTTCTGGGCACCACACTGAAGGTAGGATAAAGAATAAAAGATAAATAAAGCCTGCACCTAAGATGTCCATAAGCAGAGGCCCCGACGGCAAAGACGTTACACACCTTCTCAGATTTTCTCAAATCTATAAGCTACACTAAAGCAATGAACATGGTGCTAAGAAAGACAGGCTTCCAGGCAAGAGAGCGTAGAACATTCAAGGACATGAGTGTGGGGCTCCACACATCTTTCTATGTTGGAGGTAAGAACAGAAGGCCTATATCTCAAGGGCTTTTGTGAAGTACATCTCCTCTTTATTTGGAAGGGAGTGTAACGTGTGTGAAGACATGAACTAAGGAAGTGTACCTTAATGCTTTCTCTATTAAATGAGTTAATGGGACATTAGAACATCTACTGGGGAGTAGGGAGAGCCTATCTACAGTTGTAAAACCGGCCCCTTTACACTTAGATATCATGCGTTCCATTTGTGATCAGTGCTAAGTACTCATGTACAATTATTTAAAGTCTTTCTCTGTCACTGGACTCTAAGCTACCAAGGAGCAAAAGCTGTCTTCCTTATCACTTTGTCTGTAGTTACTGCCAAAGACTGTGGTGCGGAGTGCACACAGAGCAAGAGTTTTCAAAGTAGGCAAGTGGAGTACGTGAGTAGGCAGTGGTGGGCCACAGGAACATAAAACAGGTGCGAGCTCATTTCTGGACTTTCAAAACAAGACCGGTGAGAGGGTGTGCTTTGAACGGGCAGTTCAGTAGTGGGCGTGGCAGTGAGGTGTGGGCCGCTATTCCGGCAGTAGTCACCGATATAGAAAAATAGATGAAAACACTTAGGGAAAACACAGATTGTAAGAAGACTTAAAGAATGTTTACTACTGTGGAATTGTTAGGGAATAGTCAGAAGAAAGGGGAGGAACCTCCATACGGATTTTGGGGGAGGAGGCACTATACCAAATACTCCAGAGAGGCAGACGAAGATGTAGCCATGTCGGAGTGGGTCTGACACTAGCAAGGTGGTCACTAGTAGGTGGTCACTAGCACTAATGTCTGCAGGATATTCAGAGACACACTGAGTAAGAGGATGGGAGGGCAGAGAACAGCTAGCTGAGGCTGGAAGAGTGACTAGGAGAGAGAAAACAGATTAGGGTCACAAGTAATCCCTGATGAATCCCGGCTGTGATCTACCCGATCCCTGAAAGTTAGGGAGGTCAAAGTTAATATCCATGTCACCGCTTTTATAATAACATTAAACAGCTCCCTACTGGCTTATTATCCACAATGGGACGAACTACCTTCTGTTGTCAAGTTGCTAGAAATGCTGACTTAGATAAGGAAGAAACTATTGCAGACTCTGATCATAACATCTAAAAGTACTTCAAAAAGAACTGATTTGTTTTGACTATTTTAAGAAAAGGTTTAATGTACCCCAGGCTGGCTTCAAACTCACCAATTGGCCAAGGCTAGGCTTGAGCTGCAGATCCTCCTGGCTCTACCTCTCAAGTTTTGTGATACTAGACATCACGTCTGGCTGAGAATTGCTTCACATTTTTCTTTTTATTTGTTTTTCCTATATATTTCAGTTCGTCTTTGTTGCATGTGTGTGTGTGCTCACATGTGTGTAGATGTTTGTGTGTAGAGACAAGAACTTGATATCAGGTGTCTTCCTTAACCACTCTACTTTATCACTGAGGCAGTATTGTTCCCCCAAACCCCGAGCTACATAGTATAGCTAGACCAGCTTGCTGAAGGGCATCCCCTGACTCTGCCTCTCCATAAATGGGGTTATATGTGATCACATACAATGGCGCTGAAGATCTGAACTCTCACACACTTGAGCCTTCTTCCAAAAAGTAATGTAAGATAACAAGACCGACATAGGACAGGGCATGCAGATGGCACAACGGAGCAACTGAAGGAGGCATTTCCTTTGAGGCCTAGGGCTTCCCAGAACCGCTCAAAGGTGGAGAGTGGCCACCCCTTTTTGCACTGTTGGCCCAAGCTCTCAGTTGCCTGCACAAGCTTGAGGGTAGGAGAAGTACAAGGACAGAGGGCAGTTGGAAAGCCAGACTTCATTTTGGTCAAGCCAAATTATCAGGTATTTTGTCCACATTGGTTAGTAGACAAGAGTTCAGCTAGTCACTAACGAGATAAAGCATGAGAATCAGGTCTCGTGTAAGTCAGACATCTGAGCCTCTCAAGTCTCATGGAAAGCAGATCTCCGGTGTAGGTTCTGCCCCAAACACAACATGGAGGTAGATTTCTTAACTTCAGCTGTTTTCCAGAATCATGGGGCTCGGGCAAAGTTCAGGGGGCATCACTAAAACCCAAATTGTTTTGGGGGGAGGATCAAACAAAATTTTTATCTTGTAGAAATTATTATTAGAATTGCAAGTTAAGAAAAGATTAGATACTACGGGACCATAAAGACTATGTCAGTCATAGAGTGGTACAGTGAGAGCTTTAGGCAATATGGAGGCCAATGCTGTCTGAGGTACAATTCTATTCTAGCTTAATGTGCATGCGAGGCAGGTGAGGGGCACTGGTATGATTTCCCCCTAGGTGACAGCTGCTCCTTAGATTTACTGAGCACTTTACACTGGACCAACATGGAGTCACCCATCGACGCCTCACAACATTTCGGTATTGTAACTTCATTCCCCAGACGAGCAGACCCAGCTCACACGTAAGTACTTGAGCTGGAAAGGAAGGGTAGGCTTCTGCTCAAAGCTCAACTATCTTTTCCCAGCTACCGTCGCTCTTACCCTGTTCTACCATGCTTTCCAGTTGGTGGATAGGTGTCACGCCTATGGAGTGAGAGTCCCAGTGTCCAGGGTTCAGCAACGGAACTAGGAAAGCCTTCACACGCTGTTCCTCCTTCCCATAATGCTGCTCATTAATATGCCCACTCATCTTATCCCCTGCAAAACACTCTAGATTCAAGGTGTGCATGTTCTGAACAGAGAGGCAGGATCAGAAATGCCAGGAAACATTTCTATCATTTTGTTTTTACCCAACACACCTAACAGCAACTACATCACCCCATGGAACAGCAACGTGCTAAGTCATTCCAATGTTTTGAACAATGGAAAGAACTAATCTCCCTTCACTCCCTCTGCCCTAGCTCCTTAGGCATGATTATGAAAATCTGGGCCAACACCAGCTAATAAAATGATAGATCACCACCCAGCTGCTCTCACAGCAGCCTCATATTAATGAGAAGTCTATCTGGATGCAGTTCCATGAAGGGGCTGCATGAGCGGTTTGATATGCCCGCCCCCACAATAAGTCACCGTGGGGTTGCTAATCATTAATAGAGTACTCTGTGTGGAAATCAATTCAGGGTCTCATTTGTACCCCATCTGCAGCCACATGCCTAAGGGACTGAACTTTTGCTTTCCTAAGAAGGTTAAAATTTCATAAAATATGCACGGATACAGAGGTAAACATATCCTTACAGTGGAGAGATGGTTTGGAAGGTTCCTGAAATACATATTTCGGATAAAGGTAGGGAGAGTTGCAGGTTTAGGGCAGGGGTGGGGCGCAGCACAATCTTCTCCCTTAGGAAGATCACAACTGAGTTTTCCCTTTCTCATCCTCTAGCACCGGTTTCCTGGATGGCTTTAGACCATTTGATGGGTACATTCTGTGGCTACCAGCATGAGCAAATTTTGCACAAAATCCAGTCAGGAACCAGTCTTCATGTTCCCCAAGGTTATTTAAGATGGGATCTGCCCTCTCATCAGCCCTTCTGCCAAACTCTGCAACCAAACCTCACAAGGCATATTTTAACTTTGTTAACAGAGACATGTTTGCTGTTTGCTCTTTGAATTGTGGTTGGTCTTCCCTATCCCTGCAGATATCAAAGATATCAAAGATATCCCTCCAGATATCAAAGTACAGTTAATTCCACACTTTTGCTAAACAAATGCAGTGTGATATTTCTTTTTGTGATTTTCTAAACAATATGGTATGAGATTTAAAGATGATTTTAAGTATCCAGGAAGGATGTGCAGAGTTTATATGAAAATCCCATGCCATACCAACTATAAAGAGACTTTGTCATCTATGGATTCTTATATCTAAATGTGTCATGGTACCAATTACTCTGACACAATAAGACATGACTATATTATCTATCAGCCTTGTACTTCAGAACTACCTTTGTTTACAGGCCAAATTTCGTATTTTTCTTATAGTATCTTAAACATAACTTTTTCTAGGAAGTAGCTCCTACTAGCCACATGCAGTTAGCTGTACCTTTAATCTAAAAATAGTCCTTAAACTTTTAGAATCCTTTCTATACTTATACTGGCTTATTTAATGCCTCTTGTCCATCAGACTTTAAGCTTTAGCAGGAAAGAAATGTCTGTATTCTATCCATACTTGGTTCAATTTTCAAATGTTTTAAATATTTTATTAATTTTATATTTATTTGATTTTAGCAGGTAGGGAATATTCGTTATCATATTTACTATTCTAGCTATAGTTCAATGTTTTTGTAATTGTTTTAAAGTATTTTATTACATTTATAATTATTTGATTTGTTACTTAAGAATATCTTGGTATTTATAAAACATGTAGAGTTCAAGAAATTGCGTTAGTGCACGTATAAAACATCTAGTGAGTCTACAACACGATTTTAACTCACTAATGTCATATCCAGTTTTCTCTACTGCTGAAACAAAAGGCTATGCTTTGTTCCAATATTGCTTCTGAACATGAGAAGGTCTCTTTGGTTTTGAAAAGCCTTTCTTCCTCCTATGTGTGCCTTAGAACTCAATGCCTCAAAGTGTGGCACATTGGCATGCTCTCTCTGCACTCTGAACTGAAGAACCATGGACAGGCTTCTAATCAAAGTCTCTCCTGCCCTTCTGTTCCCAACTTATTTTTTGCCCCGAATCAAATTATAGAAGCCAGACTGCATCTTTTTCAAGGACCTCTGTGCTCAGATGGCATTTCACAATGTTGTTTAGCCTCAATTCAGAAGCCATGTCTTTTTGTCATAGGACGTGGTACGTGTGCACCCTGAGACAGCTTCCCTGCAGCCCCATTAAGTTATGTCATCACATCCTGTTTTTGTGCACAGTGAATTTACAAAACCAATCTTTTCCTAGAAGCTGGTATCCACATGAAATGGGACCCACAGAATAAGCTTTATAATGTTCCACTGTAAGAGCTGAAATGCCACCACCACTTGACATCACTGCTCCAGTGAGTTAGGGTATTTTATCTACTCAGAGACAGAGTGGAGCACAAACATAGGTAGCATGTTCATATTTACCTCAAAATGTAAAGAAAACCACCAGACTTGAAGAGAAGCAGGAAACCACCAGACTTATCTGTGTATTTTTATGTACACAGATAGCAGCTGTACTCCCGCTGACAATAGTACCATGTTATGGACAGGAGGGCCCTCTGAAGAGATCGATTTCAAACCCAGTATTCCTTTCTCTCCCACTCTTGGCAAACAGCCTGAGATTATTCCAAATGCTTGAGTTACAGGAAATCAAACCCATGCCTGGCAGGCTGCTGAGAAAGGAAGACAATGCTCAGGTTCAGCACCATCAACAATGGCCAAAATCTTTCAGGAGCTCTTGGGACTACAGGAGAGTGGTCTTCCCTACATCCCATGGAGGCAGCTTCTCCATCCCTGGCTGTGACTAGCAAGGCTCAGGATAGCAGGTGCTGCGTGCAATATACCTTTGGCAAGGAGTACTTGGGCAGCTTTATCTGGGCAAAGGCTTCTCTTCTGTAGGACACGTAGTAGCTGGCTCTTCCACCTACTGTTACCTGGATCATGGGGGAAACAAGAAGAGATCAGATGGGGCCACAAGTTGGAAAATACCATCCAGTCCATAAGCAACCACAACATGCTTGAAATTACTTTTTCAAGTATATCTGATGCTGGCTTTGAGTCTGTGATCCCATGATATACATCCTTGAATATTTCTAGGTCATGGTGCCAGGACAAGAAATGCACAATTGCAATTATCATTCCCATTTTCCTAAATCTTAGAATACAGAACATAGGCTAATTTTGTACTTGGTCGCTGTGCTTTGTGGATGAAACACATCTGATGTGTATTTTCGACCGAACACAAAGAAACTATCGGCATCCATTTCATTCATGATCTATTTGTTCAGTATTTGTTATTTTTAACAATTTATTATTGCAACCACAGCGCCATCATCAGAAGCATTTTTCTGAATCTAAATGATTACCATTGCTCAAAATATCATTACTTCGAAATTTAATTTTACTTCTGACTCGGTCACACTTTTCCATTCATATACATAAACCCATGCATTGAACAGACGCTTACTGGTCCTTCTCATGTGCAAGCGGGCTAACGGCATTAAAGGTAAGAGGAAACGTGCAGATATGGAATTCATAAACCTCTGTTCAGAACTGGGAGGACAGGAATGAGCTCTGCCACCTCACTTGGCAAAGAATGGATCCTTCATTAGATGACATGGAAACACTCCAAGAAATGGTCCCCCGGCCCGGGGTTTGTGGAAAAGTGCCACCAATACGGCACAGCTCTGTGGAGGGCTGATCTTGGTCCAATTATCCTAACTCAGGGGAAATTAATATTCACAGAAGAAGATAACATGGCCTGTTCAGAGAAAATAGCAGAAGAACAATAGGAACCAGACTGCTGCAGAGGCAATTACTCCGGCCACGTGCTTCCTTCTCACTGAAGCCCGAGCACATGCTGGAGACCAGCCAGTCCCCTTGCTCCTGTCCAAAGCTGGCACCCATCCCCAGCAACTGTTGGGAGCGGTGGGTGTAAGATCTCTATTGAAAGTCACCCATCACTCCTCCCTCTGAGAGGTGGCCTCTCCCATGGCTCTCTTCATCTTCTTCACAGATTGGAAGGCTCTAAATCAGGTACTCCAAGCTGCCAGGTAGAGCAGATGTTAGGCTCAGCATAAGACAAGCCTGGGAAAAGGCCTAGGGCAGAAGCTCAGGCTATAAAGGAAGACAAGAGACTGGCTTTCTCCTTAATGATTAGTTTATTCTAGGTCTCTATTTTCAACTAGAACTTTTATTTTTATTTTGCTAAAATACTTGATATAAATCTACATTGTTTCGTACTGGCTTAGAAGTGGGTGTGGACATATTGAGATTGATGGTTCATGGAGAATTCCTTCCTTTTTTTTCTTTTTTTTTGATACTCACTTGTTCATAGAATCAGATTAAAATGCAATTCTTGGGCCTGGGTGCATGAACACCTTTAGGCCTTGCATAACCTATGCAGTTCTTTGTTTGATTTGGTTCTATTTTAATTATAAAATCAACACATATAAACACAACTGCCAACAAAAAAACTAGATCAATAGTTTTGAGTTTTAGCACGATGCAGAATCACCTGGATAGCTTATTAAAACTCAGACTGCTGGGCCCATGTCTGATACAATTGAGTTTGGTTGGCGTTGATGAATTGTCATTTCTAGTAAGTTTTCTGGCATACTGGTATCTGGGGACCACACTTTGAACACTGGAGAACTAGATATTTAACGACAATTTGCATACACTTCTGTGCGCCTCACCTGAACTTTCTGAATGCTATCATTCATAGTGGTGATAACTTTTAATTATAGAAAATAAATGAATTAAATTTTTATAATTGAACCTTTTTAAAATTCAGGACTCAGTAGAACTGACTTCATTCACAGTGTTGTCTAGTTTTCACCTCGACTTTGCCCTAAGGCATTTTATCACCCCCAAAGAAATCCCATACAAAGGGTAACATCTAAGGACCCCAAATATATGTGGTCCTTAAAATCTAGTTCTCTACAGAACTTCACCAGATCTGTCCTTTACTACAGACTGTCTTACATACAAGTGTGGCTGTTATGCTGCTGTGGCAGCTCAGCAAATGGGACAAGGAGGTTTATCCATATGTGTAAACCTTACTGGATCTAAGCAGAGGGAATCAAGGTCATGGCCAGCGCCATACCGGACAGTGAAACACTGAGCATCTGAGCTCAGGTGTTTTTATTGATTCAGAACTCCTCAGGTACAGATCAGAAGCAATCAAACATCCCCTACAGAAATGCAACACCTGCAGACAATACAAAACACCAAGACCTAGGCAGCCCCTCACCCAACAGTGCACAAAATAATTAGTTTATAGATAACTAAAACTAAACTTCCACAACATTTCCCCTTTTCTATATAAGCCAATAGAAAACAATTACTTTATCTCTACAACACAGTTTAACACTACACCAGTAAAACCATTTACAAGAGAAAGAATTATGAAGGTTCTTATGCATAGGACCAAATGATACCACACATCTATCAAGATTTCCACCATGTCTGTGGACAGCAGACAAACATTATCTATGTCCAATAATCTGAAATTTATTCGTGATTTTCTGGACTCCTCCAAAGGGCTTGGATGAGTTATTTGGCTCTGCCACTGCAGCACACATAGCTTATCTTTCAGGCTCTGGCTGGCTCCCCTCCACTACTGCTGCTGATCTTGGTGGTCGTTCCCTGGTACTAGCATCTTCAGAACACTGGGGTCTTCTGCTGCACCTGGGCTGCACTTTCACCAATAGCCTCCCCTGAGCCATGGAGCCAAGCCTCAACTTCTTACATGACCCCTTCAACCTGGGTCTTCAACTACTACTTAAGCTGCACCTTCACCAATGGTCTCTCATGGCCTCTCACAGTGCCAAGCCTCATTTGCTTTCCATGATCCCTTCATGTCTTCAAAACCAGCACCACCTAGGTAACTCTTACAGTACTAAGTTCAGCCACCAGCACGAGATACAACCCTAGCCCAGTTCTGGAAGACAGTTTCTGTATGTTGACCCTGAGGAAACACCTTTTAGATTTTAAGATAGAGTCCGGTTTCTTGGAAAAATAACTGGTCATTTTGTCTGCAGTAAGGGTTCCCTTGTAGGTGGAGATCTCATCACCATCACTAGTAACTAGACAGTTTGTCTTTCTCTTTGTCAGATTTGCGTAAAGAAAAAACTGGTCATTTTAACTAAGTGGCTTTTTGGATCCATGCTGTGGTTTCCAAAACAGCAGGGGGTCCTGGGCCAGTGGGAAGAACTTCAGGTTGAAACATTCTGGCAATTTGGTGTTCTTTTTCAACACTGCTAAAGATAAACATACACTCTTCTTCATAGACCTCAAACACAAGACCTGCTTGAGCTTCACACATAAAAAAAGCCATCAAGAAACCCAGCTTATAGAACAGTATGCTCTGGTTTCCATTTCCAGTGCCCTGGCTACCACCAGCATCAGCTCTATGATCAGGAAAAGCAGTCAAAACCTTGCTTCTTTCCTGATCCTAGCTGAATTATTTTGTTTTTATCATAAAAAATGTCTTTCTCTAAAGGTCTCTAGTCTGTGGTTCTCACTTTTGAGCCCTCTTTCTTTTCATAATTTTCTCTTCATACAGGCTTATTTCCTTCCTCACTCTCCTCTCCCTTCAGGGGACTTCTACACATTATTTTTGAATATAGGACTACCATGAATGTACTCTACCAGACTCTGTGAGGTCTCCAGTTTCTTTCTCTTCTTTGCTGTCTCCATGTTGGATTAACTGGCATGATGTTGTGCTCCACGCTGTTATGCCATTTGTAGTATTTTGCCACTAGGGCAGCTCACCAAAGAAGGACAAGGAGGTCATCTTCTTAGGTGCAAGCCCTGCTATACCTCAGCAGAGGGAACCACTGTCCTTGCCAACGCTGTACTGGACAGTGGAACCCCGGAGCATCAGAGCTCACATGTTTTTATTGATTCAGAACTCCTCAGGTGCAGATCATAAGCAATCAAACATCCCCCACAGAAATCCAACACCTGCAGACAACACAAAATGCCAAGAACTACGCAGCCCCTCACCCAACAGTGCTTGAAACAATTATTTGATAGATAGCTAAAAATAAACTTCCACAACACACAAGCTTACACACAACGTGGAACATTCATGCTTCAGTAACGAATATAGATTATGGTTCATAATGAACCATGGAATGGTCCAGCACATTTGAGGGCCACAGGAAGATCATATAGCCCAAGGGGTTCCCCAAGCTCTTACACTACCACAGAACCTCCCATAGACATTAATATGCTCTCCCCACTTTACTTGATTACATACCCCTTTGCATTTTCCGAATTTCCATAATGCCTAAACCTAAATACGAGCCTCAAGAGGTCAAAGAAAGGTCTTGGATGTCACCAGTTTACCGTGGTCCTGCCAATTAGCTTCTGCACTTTGCCTCTTCCTTTTCTGTTGGGCTTCCAACACTTACTCTTGTGGCATACAAATCCTGTAAGTGTTCCTTCATGTATTAAAGACTTGTGACTTTCTTTCTTCCTAGACATCACAAGCACTATAATGTTTTCATTTCTTCCAAAATGTTGAAGTTTAATGCCCAATGCAATGATATTAAGAGGCAGAGTCTTTTAGATGGTGATTAAGCTGTGAACACTTGGGCTGATGAAGGACATCGGAGCCTTATAGAATGATACCAGGCAAGGACCTTTTAACTTTAGCCTCTCTCACCCATCTGCTCCTTCTGCAATGTGAAGACACAGTGGACAAGACACAGAATTACCTGCAGAGAAAGGGCCCTTACGGACAATGAACCTACGCCTGCCTTGATCTTAGATCGACAGCCTTTGTCAACGAGAATTATATTTTTGATGTTTACAAGTCAATCGGTTTAAAACATTTTATCATAATTGCAGAAATAATCTGGTTCATATGGTATTAGAAAAGAGATGTTTCTAAAATATAGACTGAGATAATGAGACGGACTTTAGAAGTAATGTGATCGATAGAGGCTGGAGGAATGTTGAAATGAATGCTAGAAAAAGCAAAATATTGAGATGAACAGAGATTTACAGTGAAGGATCAGGAGAGCATCAGAGAAATTTTTAGTCTTCTTAGAGATGACTTAATTGGCTGTGATCACCATGCTGGTGGAAACGTGGACAGGAGTGTGATACCCAATGAGACTTCAGATGAAAACTAGGAATAATATGTTAGATACGGAAGGACAGGCAACCTTCAAAAAACTTAGATGAAGTGTGTCTATGTTCTAACACTTGCGAGCAGCAGAATTTCAATGTACAGAGTTAGAATATTTGGTGTGAGAAACATCTAAGCAAAGTTAACGATGTCCAATGGCTTCTAGACAAACTAGAGTAAACTGTGATAAAGATATTTAATAGAGTTTATATTCCAAAGAGAAGTAGTACTTAAAGATTTGGGAAATTCTGATCTTGGCCATGTAAACACTTAAAAGATGTGTTTGGATCAGAAAGCCAAGGGTATGTCCAAAGAAACAGTTTATGGAGAGATTTATATGAACAGAAGGAAGCCAGATGGCACTTAATAAGAGAATGGAAGACTGGTCCCTGGGGCATTTGGGAGACTTCCAAAGCTTCTACTCCAAGGGCTTCAAGGACAGAATGGTTCAAGGGCCTTGTAACTCACTGCCCAGCATTACCTGAGCCTAGGCTTCCCAGACTCTTAACGCACAACTTTTTGTATGTGCCTGTTGGGCTTCATGTGTGGCTCAGGCCACATCTCTGGAAAGCATAATGAAAAAAACTTAAGAGTACTCCAGTGGTAGTAACTTTGCAAGTACTCAGAGTTCAAGGACTACAGAAGTATGATTATTTCCACAAAGTTCCAAAGGATGCCATGAGAAGTCCTCGGGACCTGGAAGAGGATGATGCAGGCATGGGGCATCAGCAGGGTCTCCACTTGGACAGGAGTAGCAGGCGTGTGACCAGCTCACAGAGGCTTCCATTTGGGAAAGTCCCACAGAAGCCATGGGGTTGAGAGTTTCTCCAAGACTCCATAAGTGTACCACCCATGTGGAAATATAGCCTAGGAGAACCACAGGTACTCCAATTCAATCCATGAGCATTGAGTGTTGGCTATCCCCAGAAAAGCTGTAAGAATTCAACTACTAACTCAATCTACCTAGAAGACAAGACCAAACAAAGATCATTTTTATCCTCAGAGTTAAAGTTGTTGGATTTGTCGAGTTTTGGACTTACTTTGAATCTGATCATCTTTTCTGTTACTTGCTTTTGTGAATTTGCAAGGAAATACATAGCCTATATCTCACCCACTATTGAGGGTGGAGATTGTATTGCAATCATATAAACAACTCAGAGCTGAAGAGCATTTGTCTGAGGATGAAATCAATGTTAAGTCTCATCCCTTTCTGATTAGATGATATTTAGATGAGACATAGGCTTTGGATTTTGAGGTTGATTTGGCACAAGGTAAGACTTTGAGGTCACTGAGATGGAATGAGGACATTTGTACATGACAATAAACAAGAATTGGGCAGGAAGTACAGGAGTGGACTAATGGCATTGAGTAAATGTTTAAATTCTCTCCAAGAGTTCATATTGAAGTCTGATCTACAAACACGACAGAAGTAAGAGGTGGAGTCTTTCAGGACATGACTAAGCCTTCCCTCATGGAGGTATAAATGCTGTATGAAACAACCCAGTTCCCCTTTCCTCTGCTGTTCCCTTTTGCCTGATGAGGACACAGCATTGAAGGTTCCATTTTGAAAGCAAGAGATGAGGCTGCCTCAGGCAATCAGCCAGTCAGTGCCTCAGACTTGAACTCTCCAGCTTCCAGACCAGAGAAAACAAATCTCTGTTGTTTATAAACCAGCCAGACTAGGTATTTTATTGTAACAGCAGAAAAAAGTTGTCGCAGCTAATCTCCAGGAAGACCGTGGATATATGATAATAAAAATGACTAACTAAATTTTATTTAGCCTATCGCCTACACTCCAGAAGACCCTTAGCTCTTTGTTAATTATCTAGTTATTCCTCATGACAATGCTACAAAAGCTATATGAGGCTGAGTGACTTGTTGAAGACATGGCAAATCTGAACCTTAGAAAGCTTGGCTCTAAAACCATACCCCTTCTCTTCTAAATGGCTGGAAGAATCTTCCGTCTGCCTCAGTCATCTCACTATGATAAATAACACATTTCCTTGATTCTTACATCCTTTAAAAATTATACTTTAAGGCTTGGCAGTTGACATGTGCGTATGTCTCTCTTCATTCCTAGACAGCCTGTTATGACATTGATGGGACGTTTTGAAAACGATGTCTTCTTTGAAGATGTGAGGTAACATAAACTGGAGTAATATCAGTCACCATTCAGTGCTTTAGAGGATGGAAAGTGCTACAGCACACAGTTTACATCCCATACCTCATTTGATTTTCCACATCCCTACTCTACGAGTCAGGAGACTGAACCCAAGAGAGCTCAGCCAACTAACCCAGTAGTAATTACACAGTCTTTCACTGTTGCAGCCAGAAAGTGAATCCTATCTTTCTTATTTCTGCCTTTCCCCAAAACATGGCCCAGGAATGAGCAGGAAGTTAACAGTTATTAACAATTGAATAATGGATTTCTGGAATTAATCTGCTTATCCACAGATGTCATTCTCCTCTGTTTCGTGACTACAGGTTGGCACACAACATTTCTCTCCATTCCTGTGCAGTCCTGGATGGTCAAAGCACCACATCCTTTGGAACAGAGCTTCAAAGTGCTAGGGAGACACACAGCCGAAGCATTTGCTGTCTCTCCATTATTATTTGTGTGACTCTCTGGCAACCACAGAGGAAGGAATAAACTTTAGTGACTATTAATCTATTTTGATGAACTTTTCTATTCCTTACAAGCAAATTTGCTAGCACTGTAAATCCCAGATTATTACTACTCTCCCTTTCAGTGACACCTTTTATTTTCATTTGATGGATGTCACCCAATTATTTGCTCTGGGCCCATCCGTCATGCTAAACACAGGATTAGCTGGGTCTTTTCCTTACTAATGACTGGCTCATTAATCTGATTTTCTGGATTTCCATTTTACAGGTTTAATTGGGCTTCTAGCCAGTGAAAATGATTCCTTTGGATAAATGCATTGGTCATTCACTATATCTGTCCCTGTTGGCTCTTCCCATTCTTGCTTTGGCCAAGCTTAACCTTTATTATTTACCTTTATTCATCCTGTTTCTGAATGATAGCTTTGCCTAGCGAACAGAGAGAAATCTACACACCAAAAATGAAGCCAAAGTCTGTGAGTTAATTCCTGTCTGACTGTGGGAACTCAACAGTTGTGTCTATTTCTGCCATAGGCATGAATCAACCTGTAGATTTTGGATTTATGAACCAAATACAGGAAAGGCAAGGACAGAAACAAACATTCGTGAGCACTTACTCTGTGATCAGTGCTTAACTTCCATGGCATTATTTAATATCCATAATAATAATAGCTAATATTATTTTAATAATACCATTACTATTAGATATTATTAGATATTAGACTAATAGCAGATGACTTTTTGAGCATGTGTGTCGAGCACTGTTCATCTGTACATGCTAGCCTTCTATTCGATGTTCAGGAAGAACACTACCATATGAGGAAGTTATGGTGACGCTGGAATTGGAACCTGATATTTACAGTTTTTAAAGCTTATGCCAATCTTTGCATTAAGTGAGGCTCCCAAACCTCTCTGTGGAGTGGGATAGATCTCATGTCACTCAACTTTCAATTTCACAGGCAGGATATGTCCACCGACAAGGCAGATCTTTCTATGTGAAGTTCTGGTCAATTTCTCAGTTCTGAAAAATCAATGCTCCATTGTTGCCCAGGAGTAAATGCTGCTGTTATCCGATTTTGTAGAAAAGCAGGACCACAATGGAAAAAAACTTGGCTTATACAAGGACTGTTGTCTTTATAGAAAATGACATTTAAAAGCTTTTCAAGATAGGAGATTGAGTTGAGTCCAATGCAATTTGAATAATATAGACCAAGAAAAACAGCTGTGCTTATAGGTATACACCCGCTGCCTCTCACATGGCTCAAACATTGTTTCTTTCTCCTTAAAGAAAAGAATGAAGTCTTGAACATTTATGATGCACAATTATCTTTTGCAAATTCTTTATCAATTCCACTCAGATTATTTATAATACATCTAATTTCTTTTTCTTTTAAGAACAAAGGAACAGTTTTCTGGATACTGGACCCTAAGAATCAACTTTATGCCTGTAGTCCCAGCTGCTCAGGAACCTGAGATATGACAATCACTACTCGTTCTTCAGAGTTCAAGGTCAGTTTGAGCAGCAGAAGGAAACCAACTTTTTAAAAGCGAGTTAATGAACAGCCATATTTCTCAGCAAAAACTTGCTACAGTGTCTATACAAATGATAATTTCCATGACAGCTTCTTCATGGAAGATGAAAATGCCTCAGCTAACGTGAGTTCATTTCCCAAAACTGTTTTTGCTAAGGTCTCTCCCTACCTGCCAATCTCAAACTACCATGCAGCACTTGGAACAATATACCATCCTATCAACAAGCCATCTCCTATGCTAGACTGTCTGACTCAGAATTTAGTATTTGTCTGACTGGTGTTTGCTCATTTTATAGCCTAGAGGCTATGTAGTATTAATGTAATACCCAGATTTATATCTCTGTGTCTAGGAAGAGTGGGCCTATCACCTAACACTGTATCTTATGCTAAGGTTGGACCTCCTTCAAAACCAATTTGTACATAAAACCCCAAACATAATAGTCCAAAAATAGCTTCACCAACAATAGATTTGGGATAAAAGCTGACACTAAAGCCAATATTCCTTTCCCTTTGATGATTCATGTCTGTAGGGATGCAGGAGGTGGGAGGTGAGTAAC
This sequence comes from Cricetomys ansorgei, assembly GCA_026225945.1. Lineage (NCBI taxonomy): Eukaryota > Metazoa > Chordata > Mammalia > Rodentia > Nesomyidae > Cricetomys > Cricetomys ansorgei. Next base: position 11,464,335 of record JAMJFZ010001258.1, read on the forward strand.
GAACTTGCCAAGAAACTCACTTATAAACTACTGATGAAGCAACTGCTACCATCACCAACTAGCTAACTAACTTCACTGCTTATTGGAACCATGACAAGACCACTAACCTACTTCATCGATTGTTAGAAATGCAAGCAGGACAGAGAAAGATGATGAGTTGGGAAAGCATGAAACAATGAGCTTGTGTCTAAGACACAATGGCTGCAAGAATTAATATGCTTAACTCTGCCCACCCATGTTTTGTTCAGATGTAAGAAAGGGACTCAGTTTCCAATGACATGTGCCTTCAACAGGGACCATTTCCTCAATTTTTAAGAATAGAACATATTAGTTGGTACCCTAGAAATGCATCTGAATTGGGTTTCTCCCCTTTGTTGATTTAATGACTTTAAGAAAGTAATTTGGACTTCCTCTTTTGAAAAACAAAGATTTGACTGCTGTCTCTGATGATACATCACAGGAATAACTTCATCTCCAGAGCACACAGAGAGTGAGAGATGTTTCTTGCATATTACTTGTTTAGGAAGAATTGCAGATAAAGATACCTTTGGCCATTTAATACCCAGGAGGTCTTCTGGAGATGGACTGGGTAGTAGTTATATATAGCTACCTGATCACACTGGCAAAAGTGTCTAGAGGTCTGAAATTATCCTTCTTACCCTCAGCCACGATGACTTCTCAGGGGGACCACAAATAGAGACTACAAAGCCTAAATGTGCTACAGATTACCACTAATGAAAACAAGTTTGATATTTGTGTTTTGACTTTTATAACTCAGAGGGAAAAGAAGGGCTTGGGATGCCCTTCTGACTCCTGAAGGAAAGGGATGCTTGTTGTATCTTCCCTCTTAAGTTTGTGTGTATGTGTGTGGGGATGTGGGTAGATGAAAAGGAAGAAGGAATAATGACAGAAAATGGATTTGAACTGAGCAGTCTAACATCTGGGAGCATGTGAATACTCCCAAGTAATGTAACAGTATCTGAAACCCCATAGTAATTTTCAGTGTTGTTGATAAGGATATGACAAGACTTCTCTCTTTCTCTCTCTCTCTTTCTCCCTCTATCCCTCCCACCCTCCGTCTCTCTTTACCTCTCTCCACATGGAAACTGGATTGAAGGACAGATGTGTTAAAACTTGCTATCAAAACACTTGATTCCACTTGTCAAAAAGGGCACTGTTCCTTGTACCATGGGCTCAAAGTGGTTTTGTAAGAGATGGAACCAAGTGTGTATTAGAGATTCCATTTAAGGGGTCTGGCTTATGCAGCCTTGCTGTAATTATACAAGCTTTATATTTAGCTGGATCAACTGTGTTCACGTAGTCTATTTCCTTTTTATATAACGGGCATCATGAAGTCAATTATTTGGGTAAAATCTCCCCAAAGTAGACACTAGCCTCTGTTGCTTCTACAGCAGTCCTGAACTACAGGAAACAAGAAAAAATAATGACACAGAGTGTAACATGAAGACACTGGCATCTGTGATATCTTTTGCTTCGTTTTTCAACCCAGTCAGCTACTTATTGAGTAACTTCAGACATGGACACTCACCTCTGCCATCTGGGGAGGGGGGTTACTCTTCTATAAGAAAGAAACTAACAATATTGACCCTTTTAACAAAGGCCCGGGGGGAAATGAATATGAGAAGGAGAAATAGGGAAGAAATGAGCAAAACTATAAAACACAGGTGTCTGCAGCCACGTGGGGTGAATGGTGGATATGCATGGCGACCTGGAGAATAATTAACTCTATTGATATTTTCAAGGTCTTTCACATATCTTAACAGGACAAGGCAAACAAGAACAATTTTTAGAGATGGAGTTCCTTAGAACCTGGGATTTCTGGGTGGTTTGAAAATGTCTGTGAACTGCGAGGTATGCCAGTGAAGCTTTCACAATGTGGGATGTGCATGCCTTGCGAGTGAATCTCAGGACAGCAGGAGATGGGTTGGGACCATCTGTCAAGTGGCCTTTGAGATAACACTGTCACCTCCCTAAGGGAGCCCTGCATATCAGAGAAAGGCCAACTGCTACTTCGTGAAGCTTCCCCTTGTGGTCTCTGTATCAGCTCTGTCCCACGTCCATCAGCACGTGCATCACTGGTGAATTGACATCATACACACTATCTGTTCCCAGGAACAACTACCTTGTGGAGGAGGCAGTCTTGTTTCCTGATGAGTTGGAAGACCTACCGAAAGTGGGCAGTTCTGAAGTGACACAGTTCAGATTTAAATGTAGGTTACTAAGTCTTGACAAGTTCATTTATACTATATAGTCTGGAGTAAGTCGCAATTGTCTACTCCGAAGGCACTCCAAAGAATGCTGGTTTAGGACAAGTCACCTGGATCCACGCCTAGAACCAACCAATTTCATGGTGGCTTGTCCTTCTCCTCCTCCAATTTCCCAGTCCACTCATCTTTATTTTCCTCTGAATTCTAGGCTGTCGGTAGCCTTCTTGCCACACTTACTGGTCACTGCCCTCACCGGTAGGAAGCTCCCCATTTGCTGAACTGTAATGTTTGTGAGGGCAGATAATGTGTCTTATTTGTATCTTCGTCCTCTCTTGGCCAGTTGCGCTGATACCACAGCGTCTGGAATCTGTACAGTGCCCTATGCTCTTAGTTTTTCTTTCTGTTTAATTTTATCTGTTATTCTTTTACAAGTCCATACAGTATATTTGATCATGCTCTTTCACCTCCACTGACTCCTCCCAAATCCTCTCTAACATCCCTGTAATCCAATTTTGTCATTTCTCTCTTAAACACACACACACCCACACCTACCACCACCACAACCTCCACCATGGAGTGGATTTTATTATACTGATTTGATTATACTGGTTCTTATTTACTCTGAATATAACCCAGTAATTTTAATTACATCATCATTTTATAATTAAAGGGCCTGTGGTCCAAAAAGATCACTTTAGGTCACTTTGTTGCTTAAAGTTGGGGCTCTAATGAAACCTCAAAATTTCTGACCTTTAATCCCAGGCCTTTTTCACTGTTCTATACTTCTAAAATCTGTGTTTCTTCAGCCAGAATTAAAAAGAAAAGTCACAGAGGAGAGATAATTGCATGGATTGTTATGCAAATACTAAGCAACTTTACATCAAATATGCCACTGAGTGCTTGATAACAATTCAACACGAAATATCAGGAGCTATAAGAAAGTTTGCCTTCCAGTGGGAAACAGAGCAGCAGGAGACAAGATGTTCTTAACCACCCAGTGCTGAATCCACATATCAATTAATTCTGTGACCAGTTCACTCCATCTTGTCTTTCATCATATTTGAAGATTGTGTGATGGATAATGGCCCTGGCTTCACTGACTGTTATATGTAGCATTTATCAACAGACAAGTAAATATTCAACAGCACTGTTATGGGGGCAGGGACATCACAAAGGCCGTCATCCCTTTGGGAAGACTAGAACAATAGCTAAGGTGTACCAAAAACAATGCAGGAGCATTGATAATTCCATGCTCCCAAGACAGGATGAAGGCAAGTTTCTATAATATCCCTTCCACAGAATATCCATGGTGGAGTGAACTTAGTCTGATGTCCCTTTATACAATTTATAATGGATTAGTTTGGGTACTGTGTGCACCACATGCACCCTACTGCTGTTTGCAGATGGGACAAGAAAACATAAGGCAGCAAAGTCACAGAGCTAGCAGATGGCTAAGCTGAATTTAAATACTTGCTTGACTCCAGCAAGGCTGTGGGTATAAGTGTAACTCACATACATGCTCACACACATGCACACACACACAGTGCATACACACACAACATATACACATGCATCACACACACCAAGCGTACGTGTAATATATGAACAGGTATAATTTATAATCTTGGAAGAGTTGATCACTGAAAGTAAAGGCCATTTTGCTTATTGAATGAGTTGATGATTGTAAGGCACAGAGATGAGAGTGTCCAGACAAGCTGAACTAGTCTAAGTGACATATCAGAGAGAGGTAAAAGAAAATGATAGTAGAAGGTATAATAAAATTTGGTGAAGAAAAAAAAGAGAACACCAGCAAAGCTGGAAGGTTGTGGAACAGGAGATTTGGGAATATGATGAATCACTATTGTTGATTTAGAATGAGGTTCTTTGGAGTGACAGAAAGAAATAGTGGATGTGTGCAGACTGCATTTGCTATGCTGGGTGTGTTCATGGGACATTGTGCTGGGAAGATACATTGAAGCTCATTGGTTCAGAGGGTTGAGTCCCTTATGGCCTGGCTCTGCATTTCTGCCCCTATAGCTGGGTAAGAGTATCACGGTGTGAGAAAAAAATGACAGAGATTATCTAGCTCGTGGTAGCCAATATGGGGGAGGGTGGAAGAGAGGAAGGCAGAAGAAGGGAAGAAGGAGAAGGGAGAGGGAGGCATTTCAAGACAAGTGGAAGGGCCCATTTCTCATGACCTTCTTCCTTCAGCTAGGACTCTTCTCCTAAAGTTTTCAGTGCCTCAAGAACACTGCCTCCACCTCGGGGTCAAGTCTTCAATACATGAGACCTCTGGAGTGATACTTGATGCTCATAACGTAAAGCCGTGCGATGCATGGTGTAACACCTCTTTGTTCCTAATTCACAACTTTAAAAATGCATACAATATACTATTCAGTATTTCTATTGAACTTATTGCATTTTACATTTGCAGAGATTATTCCTATCATAAACAAAGTCCTGCTTCAAGAAGCTGTCTAAGAGTTACAGTTGGGGATCCAGGAATTTTATATTTGTGCACTTTGTTGTTTGTTTGTTTTCTTGAGACAGGGTTTCTCTGCGTAGCCCTGGCTGTCTGGAACTCACTCTGTAGACCAGGCTGGTGTGTGTGCACTTTTGAGGAAACATTTTTAGTTTCTTGTGATGATTAGTGACACACAACACTGAGGCTAATGCAAAGCAAGAACTCAGAGTTTCTCCTGTGCTATATAGCATATTGTTTCTATCTTTAGTGTGGAGGTCTTCTTCAATGCAGTATCTTTAGGTTATAATACTGCCAGTTTTTAATTAGTTGTTCAACAACTCCAAGGGAATTTTTTTGTTTTATTTTTGAGATTATAATTCCATCATGCTCCCTTCCCCTTTCTCCCCTCAAACCCATCCATATACCTCTCTTTGCTCTGTTTCAAATTCATGACATTTTTCATTAATTTTTGTTACAAGAATGTATGTATGTATAGATGTATTACACACACACACACACACACATATATATATACACACACACACACACACACATATATATAAATGATCTGTTCAGTATAATGTTATAATTTTTTAAAAACACTTATTCTATGGTGAACTTACACATGCTTATTCACAGCCTTATGTACTTTCTGATTCAATTTGACTCAGGCAAATACATCTACACGCTGTGTTGGTTTGTCATTTAAGGGGCAGGACCATGCAGTGATTGAGAAAGAAGACTCTGGGCTCAAGTGGCCTGAGTCATTGCTCTATGCCACTGCTTACAAGTAGCTTATTTGAACTTGGGAAACGGTGTAACCTCTCTGTATCTCTTCTACAATAAAACAAGAATTAATCCATAGGGTGTCACAACAATCGCATTCATTTACACAAAGCCCGGCTCTCATCTTCTATTCTTTTATTATTCTCTGAAATTTCAGAATATTTTATGGGAAAAAAAAAATTAGCCAGGATCTAAAACCAATTAAAAAAAAAAAGTCTGAGGGAGGAAAAATGGAATGCTGGGAATTATAGTATTTCTAATTGAGAAAGAATCACCTCCTACCTTCTGAAATTTGCATCTGATGGAGGAAATGCACCATCCATCCACTACACAAGCATGTGTCTCTGACATTTCATGGGAAGAAGGGATGTATCCCTTGCATCTTTTCCTTTTCATACAGAGAACACCCGAGAAGCAATTACATGGTGTCATGATATAAGCAAACACAATCACACCCAGAGTTCCCAGATGACTTTTCTGTGTTACCTCTGTAAGCAGAAGCCAGCCAGAGCAGCCAGGAAACCTGGAAGCTTATCCCAGAGACTTGGACACAAGGCCTTGGGAGGGCAGACTCCACTCTAATTGCTAATTGCTTTCTGTGGAGTCACCACAGTGTGTCATTCAAGAGTGTGTGTCTATCCCAAAAGCATCTTTCACAGAGGAAGAGTACAAGAAACCTTCTCTGACCATGAGAAGTAGGAGCACATGGGTGTGCTAAGCTCATGTCCCTGTGAAACACACCCTTGGCTGGAAGGAAACAAAGATAAGTGCAAGATGCAGATTAAAGACTCAGACAATTTTGAAATCCGAAAAGCACAGAGGAAAGCTCAACCCAGACCTTTGTTTTCTGAACAGAGGCTTATATTCCAGCTTCAAATCTAGTAGCATGGGGTGGAACAAAGCTGAAACATGATTCAGGTGGGGTCGGTGGGTGGAGCCAAGGATGATGGGAAGGAGCGGCTGACAAACAAGAAGCTCATCTCCACTCCAGTGCCTGCCTCCTCCCCATGCCCTGGGCCAGGTTCTGGGACAGGTGGTGTGTGGCAGAACTCTGCCCTCCTCGTGCCACTCCTGAACTCTGGCTCTTGCATCCAGAGGGCCTCGATCTGCAACACTCCTCCCCAGAATGGCAGGACTAATCAGACTCATCCTTAAAACATCTCCATCCTATTACTTTCATAATCTGCTTCTAATGTTCTGTTCGATAGACGTGTGGCCAGCTAGACGCAGCGCTTGAACAGCTGCTTGGGACGCGGGACTATTCTCTGCGCCATTGATCACGAAGACAAAAATCAATCCTGGCTAAGGAGAAAGAAGTTAAAAATAAATTGCAGGGATTGATTTCTGTTCAGACCTCTGACTCCCAATTTAGGAAGGGAAAAGGAAGAGTGTACGTGTGTGGATCCTCCTGTCACAGAAATCTCTTCCTGCTTCCCAGGCTCAATTGCAAACTCTGAAGATATTCGGTACATACACGTATTTCTCTTCTAATACATTTTTACATACTATGTATTTTTGCTAACTGCTATCAGAGATGAGACTTCATTTAAATCATGAACTCCTATTAGGAAAGAAGTCAAAGAGGAACTGAGAGATGGCTCACTTGGTAAAGTGCTTGCTCTGGGAGCATGAGGACTGAGAGAGGATCAAAGCAGAAGGCAAATAAAGCATCCAACAACAACAACAAAAACTGGGTGTGGCAGCACACACCTGAAATCCTAATACCAAGAAGGCAGATACTGCAGCCTCCCTGACACCTGATGCCTGACTAGTCTAGCTCAATCGATGAGCACTGGGTTCAGTGAAAGACCTTGTCTTAAAAAATAGGATACAGGCTGATTGACAAGGACACCTGACATTGATATCCAACCTCCTCATACATGGGCATACACTTACACACACACACACACACACACACACACACACACACACACACACACAGAAAGGGGAAGGAGGGAGAGGGAGAGAGAGAGAAGCATGAAAGCTTATGCATGCCTATGATCTCAGTACTGAGGAAGCTGGAGCCTGAGAGCTCTGAATTTGAGGCCGGCTTGAGCTATGTAGTAAGGGTTAAAAAAAGAAAAACTAAAAATCCCCAAGAAGAAGAAGATAAGCAAGCTTCGTCTAGCTCACCACATCTCCCACACGTGGCTCTGCGGATGGTAGCAACTTCAGAAATATTTGTTGAGAGTCTTAATGAATAAATGAATAAATTCCTTTTTGTCTCTCACCATTATGCAGATTTGTCCACAGATTTATCAGACTATTTGATTATTGTTCTTATTTATTGTTTTATTTGTGTACTATCCCTCTCTCCCCAGACTATAGACCTGCCTATGGCAGGTATTAGGTTTTCCTTATTTGCATATTTATTTCTATATGTGTAATCTCCAGGGATCACAACCTTATTTATTTTTGGACTTTTTATTTCATATTTACTCTCTTATTTCTCTCTTGTGGTCCCCCAAGAAGCTGTATTATGGAATAAAGAAGGAAAGAGTCAGCAATTCTGTGGGAGAATAAGCTACAATGCAAATATCCTTTCCTCCACATAATTCTGAAGTGAGATATGGAAATCCCTCTGAGTACTACGGTCTTCCTGTGTGACTCAAAGGGACAACCTATATAGGGAACAGATCTTTGGAACTTTAAGGTGAGAAATGCTCAGAAGGTCGCCCCTGGAGTAGTATGGTCCATTGCATTCCAATTTGGGCTTTCTGAAGTTTAAAGGTTCATACAAGTTTCATGAGAACTTGTATGAATTCCCTGAGTGCCTCTAGAGGGAGGCACTATGGGTGTGTTGAAGTTATATAGACCTTTCCCCACATGTGCCTGGCTTTTATTCTCAAATTCCTTTGACATTTTTTGTCTCAAAAGTAGTTCTTAATCAGGCAGAGTACCTTCAATGTAGTTCCAATGACTCTCCTAATGCAACCCCTTGTCTTGTAAAACAGTAACTGAGCTTCAGAGAGATTGCATGGTGGCCCAAGAACACAGAAGTTCGTGATGAAGATGGAATCGTGCCAAGGAACAGATCTGACCCTCGCTTGCAGATCTGACCAAGGCACAGCGATTCCTGTCATGGAAGGTTTTCTGCCTTGGATACTGTGCTTAAGGTGGGCCCTTCAACTAAATCCTCTGCCTTGACAACCAGATAGAGCTCTGTTTGTCTGGTAAATCTCCCTTCACTGTGGGACACCCTGTGGCTCTGCCTCAGTGATGTACATCCTAGAACCAGTATTTTCTAGTATGTTTTTGAGGTTTTTCTCATGGAGAATACACATCTATTACTCAGACCTAAAACGAAGTAGGGGGACCTCTTCCGTGGTTGTTCACCATCGAACAAGGAGAAGCACACTTAGCTTCAATAAGAGATTGTAAAATGAATGAACGAAAGAATGAGTGAAGGAATCTGTCGATTGTTATTTCTTTCTTTGATTGAACCTATCCCAACTCTGGGTAGATGGGATCAGATCGAGCTGACTGATTAATCAATATTCCTGCCATACTGAAACTTCAGAAGATTTCATTCTCACTGACCATGAGGGGATTCAGAGTCACGATCCTAAAACCTGCTTGCAGAAATCCAAAATGTTTGCTTACTCCACTACGTAGGTTTGGGGTTAAAAGCAAAGTGATTAAAAAATTTTAAAAAGCTGAAACTCCAAAAATACTAGACATACATATCCTAGTTAGAAGGGTAATGGAAAGAGAACAGACTTTATAGTCTACTTCTCAGTCAACAACCTGGTTGCCTTCATTATCACCATGGCTGTTTTTACAACAGTGTAATTATCTTTAATAGGAACCAGTTACAGAAAAGGAGTTCTCCTGGGAGCTGGGGCTAGAGGAGTAGGTATCCAGGACTTCCAGAGACTCGGCAGGAAAGTGAAATGGGGACACTTAGCCAAGTTACAGCTCCACAGTTCCTCTGAGTCTCAGAAGAAGATCCAAAGGAAGCTACCTTTTCAGCCCCAAAATATATCAAGAAAATGAGCCAGTGAGCAACACAAGGTAAGAGACAAGAGGGGAAGGTTGGAGAAAGAGTAGAGATGTCAATGCGAAAGGTGACCTGCCACTGCCACCGGGACCTCACTCTGTATCCCTGGGATGTGTGTGTGAGTAGATTCTAGTCATTTGTGTGACGATCATGTCTCAGAGACACAAGAATGACGACATTGTACTGAATGGCATCAAGTCTTTCTTTGGTTGACGATACACCAAGTCTCTAATATGAAACAAGACTTTCAGTTCTTAATACAGAGCCCGCTTGACAGGGAGTGGACCAGACTTTCCTCGCCTAGTAACCACAGACATTGGACAACACCTCTCTATATTGCTGGTAAATTCTCCCAGAAATGCTCCTGAGAGGACCTGTTCAGCACTAATGTGGAGAAAAAACGAAATATTAAATAGGCTGCTGTTTTCTTTTGTCATATTTTAGGAGCTCAAGAATCTTCTGGGCTTAGATGCTTAGACAGCCATATGCCTAGCTACATGACAAAGTGGGATTCTCTACACGACTGCAGCTTGGCTTCTGCCACTGAAAAAGTAAAGACAATATAATATCTATCACTTAAAATCTTGTGAACATTGAAATTATTTTAAATAATAAAATGTGCATATCAAACACAAATTTGGCATTAAGTAAATGTGAAGTCTTTTTCCTACTATGGCAATTTTTATTTCAGTTTGCTGATGGTTGGAAAAGATTCATGTGGTCAGGAAAAAAAGAACATACCCAAGAGTCATTGCTTCCAAAATTGAAAACAGCAAGTCTCCCAACTCTGTGAGAGATTGCAGACTATGTGTGGCAGTGTCTGCTTTGAGCTGATGATGGAAAAACCCTTGTTCTCTCTTAGATCACACACCTACCTTCTGGCCAGGACTCAGAGGCTGTCTTTAATGACAACATGCGCTGTAATTCATCACCACCAGTGGCATCATAACCTGTAAAATGCATTCTCCAACCATTATATAGATAAGCCTGCATTCTTTTAGGCATGGAGAAGATACTGGCAGTTTTCCTAACTAACCACTATAATTCAGCCTTCTATACAGCTTTCTCAACTAATCAAGGCCCAAACAACAGGTAGGAATTCACTCCTGGCACAAATCCAATAGAAAACTTACTACCACCATTTTCTTAAATCAAGTATTTCTGATTGGATTCTAATATCCCTCAGGTAAGTATGGCTCACCTTCACCAAAAAAAAAGCTTCTCTTGTACAACTGACAAAGGCTACTAAAAAGATGCACAACTGGTCAAAATGAAGAAATTTAATGACTGTGGGGAGTCTGGCAAACCCTGTGCCCAGAGCTCAGGATTATTGTGAAGAAGGAGAAGAAAGCTTGTAGGAGACAAAGGATCGGGACACCAGCTGTTAGATCTGAGAGGGGCACTACACCTGTGAAGTCTCCAACATGGTTGCCTAAACAAGACACACATAGTGACCATTCCAGTTGACATGACAACGTGAATTGGGGAAATTTCACAAGGCCCCACCCCTGGATGAAGAGCTATATACAATCAATGTCTGCTGAGAGGAAGAAAATCAGTTTTCTCCAGGAAACATTATAACACAGTAATAATAAAGAAAAAGATGAATTATAGAAGTGAGACAAGGGAAGGGTTGGGTGGTAAAAGTTACGTGAATATACATCTTGTGTAATAAATTCTTTTTTAAAAAGTAGCAATAAAAAAACAATTGCTCAAGCTGGGTGGTAGTGGTGCACTCCTTTAATTCCAGCATTGAGAGCAGAGGCAGGCAGATCTGTGTGAGTTCAAAGCCAGCTTGGTTTACAGAGTGAATTCCAGGACAGTCAGAGTTATAATAGAGAAAACCTGTGTTGAAAAACCAAAAAAAGGAAAACAAAAAAGCAAAACCACAACAACAAAAACAGTTGCTCAGATGTGAAACAATTTAACACACTTAGCTTGACATATCCCACCCATGTACACTAGAAAGGCAAAAGGTTAGTGTATAATACACAGTGAATTGCAGAATCACACTCTGAGAACACAGAAATATCCCTTGTGATGTGGGCCTGGGGACACAACAGGTATTGCAATTTTCACAGGCTCTCATTAGATTTCTTGGGAAGGAACAGGTCTTTTTACTAGTCACTTATACAGTAAAGCAGTAAATAGAGAAAACTGGCATGCATAAAGGACTGATGGTTCTCAAGAAAACAAGACCCTTCCTGAGATCCTCCCTCTCTCTACACTGTGCTGAGAGTACCAGGCATCATCAGTATTTGGAAATAATTCATGCTGGAAGAGTGGGTGGGATGGGATTCCTCAGGGTAGGAGGTAAACAGGAAAATAGAACCAAGAAAGAACACTAGAAAAGCCAAAGCAGAAAGGAGGTAGATGGAGGGAGAGGGGGACCCACCTGTGTAGGAAGAGGGACAGTAGGAGAGAGAAGTGGGAGGGGTATACCCTGTTTAGAATGGAGAAAGTGTTGGGAAAGGGGTATTCAAGGGTAGGCAGGACAGTTGGGAGTTCTGCAGATAGCCTGGGTACGTTAATCACTGAGAAACGTTCTAAGTATAGAATCCACAAGCATCTTTGATAAACTCAGCCAAAGCAATTTCAGTGGAGTGGCAGAGGCAGTCCCAGGTGGGTTACAGAAAGGGAAATTGGAGAACAGGAAGATGAATACAGATGGTGCTCAATAAATTGGGTGGCAAATGAAATATGAGGCTTGTATAAAGAGAGACGTAGAGTTCAAAGAAAGTTCAGTTTTGCTTTGTTATTTGAGAATGGTAGACACTTGAAAATGTGTGACTGCTGATGGAAGTTCCAAAAATGCCATTAGTAATTTAAAGTTACAAAGGAAACAGAGACAGATTGATAATCTAAGACTCTGAGAAAGATAGGAAAGGAGGGGTTCAGTATGCACATTGAGAGACTGATGCCTTCGTTTCTGACATAGTTCACTCTATCCACAATTCTGTCTACATAGTAAGTACCCTATAAATATCTGAGCCATCCAAGGAGAAGTTAAGCCCAAGCAAAAGCAATTACATAAATGTTTTTTCATTTCATTTGGTGAGAAATAATCCAGGAATAGGAGTCATGCAATCAGGAATCAGGAAACAGAGAGGAGAGGAAGCCATTCCAGGCAAATCACTAATTGGTCATCATACTGGCTCAACACCACTGGGGTCCTGTCAAAGAAAACCTCTAGCACATGAAGCTTCTAGTGGTCCAAATGGCATGAGAAGGGAAGATGTCAAGACACTAGCTGCTGACTCTTAGAAGATGAATGGCCTCAGAGGTTATTAAGACCATTAAGGCTTGTGTCTATCTCAGAATGGTCACGAGGTCTCTTTTGAGGATTTAAATTGAGGGCAAATCAGCCCCAGAACAAAAAGCAAGAGTCCTGTAGTGTAGCTAAGGCAAGGTGATAGCGGGCCTCCCTTACACAGGGCTAGTGATGGGGGCAAGCATGAGCCAGAGGGAGGCACAATGGAGCCTGTAAGATGTCCCGCCCAAAGGCTCACTGAGCATCAGCCTTTTTAAGTACAGTATCTCAAATGCTAACAGCAACTGTTGCACCAAGCCACTGAATTTAAAACATGTCATGTCCCATCCTCACGCCAACTGAGAGATTGTTGTTGGTGCTGGGTGGTGCAAATACGTGTACTTAAGATTCTGGAAGTATTTCAAGACACCTAAAAAGGTCTTTATTGATTTTTTTTTTTTTGAAAATTGTCTCTATCTCTTTCATTTCCCTTAAAACTTCTGTGTTGTAATTGTTTCCCTAATGAAGAAATTGCTATTTATTTAACATTCAAAAAGCTCTCCCATTAAAGCTGAATTAACATCATTTAAAATATCATGAAATAGTTTTCTTTGAATAATTACACTCTATTAATTACTGCCAGAGGGCTTTTTTTTTTCCTATCAAAAAAGGAACAATTAGAGAAACAGTAGCTACACCATAGAGACAACTTTACGCCCCATGATGATGTATAAATTAGACTCTTCAATAACGTATCAAAACCTTGATGAACCAAGACCAAGATGCTCCACATCCTGAAAGATAATTAAAGCCCAGAATATGTCTTGTCTCATGAGATCATGAGAGACTGATTTCTTTGATGACAGAACTATGGAAGTTATGTAGGAAAGTTTTATCATGCACATATGTTGAACCATGAATTGATCCCATGAATAATTTAAAAGTGAATTTGGCAAAGAGATTGAATAATCTTTTATGTGACAGGCTTATAAAACCCTTAGAAGAGGGTCTATACACAAAAGAGTGAGGCTGAGTTTTGTATGTGGATTAGTCTAGATTCTTGCCTTTTGTAGGGCTTTGTAGTTTTAAAAGCATTTTAAAGACATTATTATCTCCCTCGATCCTCGAAACAACCTTCCAATTTGCACAGGGCAAGTAGCATGATTCCTTTCTGCAGAGATGAGAAAATGAGTGATCTGAGAGTCTAAATCACTTGTTAGTGTTCCCTGGCTAGTAGGTGGCAGATCTCTGATTACAGCACAAGTCACAGGTCTGCTTCTAGTGGTGAGACAGAGACACCTTCAACCTACGGCTCCTGCTCCCTGAAAGATCTTCTTTGGCAATGGAAGGGCAGAATCCCACGCCAAAAGGGGCAACCCCTGCCTGAAACTGCAGGGCAGGTCAGGAAGTAGAGACTGGATAGCCCTGAGAAGATTTCTAATGATGTCATGCTCTGCTCCTAGATCAGTACCTAGCCCAGTCGTCACCAGAGAGACCCCTTCCAGCAGCTGAGAAGAGCATCTGGAGAGGCCCGGGGCCAAGCATTGTGCAGAGATCTGGGAACCCTGCAGATCTGGGAACCCTGCAGAAGAGGGAGAGGAGGGATGATGGACCATAGGAGTTGAGGACATCAGGAAAACAAGCCCTACAGTGTCAACTGACTAGCACTCTCTAGGAGCTCAGAGAGTCTGAAGGAACAGACACAGAACCTGCAGTATTCTCTAAATACATCTTATGGCTATCTGGATTGGTGTTACTGAAAAACTCTTACAGGCTGGAGTCGGGGAATCTCTGGTCCTTTTACCTGCCCTTGGGAGCCAATTGCTTCTGCTGGGTTCCTGGCCCACCTTGATGTAGGGCTTCGTGCCTGGGTTTGTTCCATCTTGCTATGCCATGCTCTGATTGAGTGGTAACCTTGGGAGATGGTTCTTTTCTGGGGAGAAACGAGGGGGAGGTGATATTTGTGGGTGGTGATTGGGGGTAGATCTGGGGGAGATGGAGGAACAGTGGGGGTGGAGGGAAGGGAGGAGGGGAGTTGGGATGTATTGTAGAAATTGTGAACGAGAAGAAAAATTAAAATAAAGAAACAAACAAACAAATAAATAAATAAATAAAACCAGGACTCTACATCAGATTTGTGGCTCTTTGAGCCATAAATGGCTTGAGATCAAGAACAATGCCTTTTACCTCTGCCATGTCCCATTGCACTTAGCATAGTTTATGGGGCTCAGCAAAGATCTATCTACTGGCTTTGAATACTCATTAATGGCCAGTACTTCTGGGATGTTGCCTTACACCTTATAACAGAGATATTTTTCTATGTTTATATATGGAATTCTTAAAAATCTAATGGCAACTGGTTGACTTGATTTGGGGACCACAGTCATTCAGGAAACACTCTGCCCTTTGCTCTATCTGCATTACACAGTGGTTTCCCTCTTGACTACATCCACAGAATATTACCAGGAGTGGAAAGTTGTATTTGGTACTAATTCAGTGGTTCTCAACCTTCCTAATGCTGAGACCCTTTAATACATGTTGTAGTGAGCCCCAACCATAAAATTATTTTCATTGCTACTTCATAACTGTAATTTTGTTAATTTTATGAATTGTAATGAGTATCTGATATGCAGATGGTCTTAGGAGACTGCTGTGAAGGGGTCATTTGACCCCCAAAGGGGTTTCAATCCACAGCTTGAGAACCACTGTACTAAGTTAAGCAATATCACACTATCTGTCCGGGTGACATTTTCATAGCAGCTTACAAAGGATCCAGACTACTACCTATGAGAGAGGATGCGTTAGGCAAGTTAGTTAGATTCTCACCATGCTGGTTTTCTCATTTCTGTAGGACAGGTTCATCCCACTTGCTCTGTTCAAACTGTTGTAAGACAATTAGGAGGTTCAGAGAGTGTCGATAAGCCCTTCCAAGTATGTCTGTAGGGCTCCTCCTGCCCATTCACTATGTTCAGCAACTGAGAGCATCTCTTTCTCCTGAGTATTTCATTCGCTATGTGTGTCCTCCCGGGACAGTATCAAGCTCACCTAAGAGAGTGAGGAAAATGATTTGTCCTGTGCTAAAGCCACAGAGATCAGAGAGTGTGTGTGCAATGACTTCAGTAATCAGAAAGATTTGCTCTCTCAAATTTTCAGAGTTTCACCCGCTCTTCCCTTTGGGCACGTAATTTGTATCTGTTTTTCATCTATTTCTCTTGCATTTTAGATGCTTGAATGGATACAAGTGAATGTGAGTGCCAGTTTGTGCAGCGAGTGAATGAAAGGCGACCTCACAGGTCTTCATGGGAAACGAGGCAGAACTTCCTGTTCCCTATTGTGGACACAAGAAGCCTTACAAAACCGTCTTCTTTCTCATACCGCCTCATCGCCAGGGTGTGGATCATTTTGCTGGAGGAATATTAGGGTGATTACTGAGGCACTAACTACTATTTACAATAATCACTAGAAAAGCTATTGTATAAGGAGAAATGAGTTTTCAACAACCTTGGCTCAACTTGAAGCCGCTATAGAGGATGAAAACAGGGCACTCTGGAAAGGATTAACTCCTTTTGATTTCATTAAGAAACCACAAGAGAGAAAAGGCCCCTACAAGTTAATAGATTCCTCAGCTTCTTATACATTTTTAACTCAAGGGCATCAGGAGATCAAGCATGAGGTTCCCTCCAGCAAAGCCTTCAAGATGGCTACCTGCATGGCTTTGGTGGGACTGAAAGGAAAGGTGCAGTAAAACCTTGGGAGTCGACATAAATTTTAGGATCCGTGAGGTGGTTTAAAGGCCCTCCTACCACACACAGGAGAAGACTAAGAATAATAGAGATAGAAAATGAAAATTACTATTGGTTATGGAAAAGCCTTTTTTAGAGGTCCAACTAAGGAGGGGTGAAATTTTCATGTGAAATTAAAATCACAGGGAGAAGCTGAATGGATTCATGTAATGACTGTCATTATTTAGAAGTTGCCCGGGATTTTGCTTATTTAACTGCAGTCTCTCTCCCTTTCCCTCCCCCGCCTATATATATGAAATTTACTCATATGCAGAGAAGATATGGGCTTGATCTCACCTTCTTTTCTAATAGCTAACTGTCCGCATATGAAAAAGCCAGACCTCTGACCCACTCAGCCACCAGGGGACAACAAGTGGCTATTAAACACTGTCAGCACCAGAACCCACTGGTTAAATGAATGGGGCATAAGCAAAGCAGTAAAAAGAGTTAACAGAACAGAGTTGTTCTCTCTAAGGAAGTGCTCAAAAGCCAATGAACCTACTTTCCCACAGTCTGCTCTTCTTTTATAATTTTTTTAAACTTTTGAAATGATATATAAACTCAGAAAATTACATGCATTTGTGGGGTATAACGTGGTGTTTTGCTAAATGTGTATGTTGTACGATGCCTAAATCAAGGTAAACACACAGGCGCATGCACACCCTGAAAAACTCATCGCTGTTTTGCTTTATGGTGAAACATTGACAATCCTCTCTTCTGCCTGTGAGCACAGCCATTGCAGGCAGTCTGTAATCCTGCAGTGCAGTATTACACAAGGATGTCTTACTCTGGACTAACTAGAACTTCATTTCCTATGATCCATCACTCTTCATCCCTCCCTTTCCTGTATCCTCCTCAGCCCCTGTCAATCAAAGTTCCTCTATCCACTTCAAAGAGATCAACTGCTACAGATGTCACAGGTGAGTGAGTTCATTCCGTTCTCGTCTCTCTGTGCCTGGCTGAATGTGACCTGGCATAATGATCCCCACCTAAATCTATCTCACACCAAATCAGAGAATGGCATTCTTTTCATGGCTGAATAATATTCCACTATGGCTATCTATCACATTTTTTCTAATAATTGATACGTTAATGGACTCCTAAGTTTTGAAATGCCGTATCTATAGCTGCACTAAAACACGGTGGTGTTGTTGACACACTGATTTCATTTCTTTCAGATACACACCTGGTATCTGTTGGTCCTTCAAGCTTTTCTGAGATCTGTAAAGCTGCCAGAAACACCACTTGTCCTCCAGAACACAGCAATGGCGCAGGAATGGACCGGGTCTTTTGGTGGGGGTTCATTTTGCTATTTTCTGTTATTATTGGTGTTCCTGTCACCAGAGTTCTGTTTCTGCGAGTGTTATAGTCAAACTTTAAATAGTTAACACTAGAAAAATTAGGTGAAAAAAATGTCCTAAACTCATGAACCACCAAAGAACCTTACTCTAAACTTGCTGGGATCTACTTGCCAAAATTGTATAAAAATAATCTACCCCTACAAAGCTCTACTTTCAACACCAAATTCCTGATGGACAGCAAATGACCTTCAGTAGAACACACAGTCCTCAAGGCCAGCTCACCTTGGAGACACCAGGATGAGGCCCAGCTGATTTACACAGCTTTCTCCATTTACCAATGATTACTACTTGATAGGAGGCTGTAGGGCCAGCAGACTGATCCCTATCCTGATGTGTTGGGATGCTGTCAGGCCTCTTCTGAGTTTAAACCTTGAGGAGGTAACCTTGGTGAAGTGGCTGGTGTTCTTCTTCATGCAGCAGAACTGACCTTGTTTTAGAAGCAGATCCTGGTCACCAAAGTACAATCTCACCATCTTCATAAATAAAGCCATTCCTCCCCCTTATTTCCACTTTCACATTTACGCCTCACAGATAACCAGAAGCCCACAAAGTCTCAGAAAATTGCCTGAGGTGGCTTCTCATTATTTTGAAACACGTGCTTACAAAATAATTAAAAATGGCTGAAAACAATAACATACAGGAAATGAAGCTATCAAAAACGTCTGATGGCAGAGTCAGAGGTGGCAGCACACATCTGTAATTCCAACACGCAGAAGGCTGAGGCAGGAGAATGCTGAGGTCAGCGTCAACGTCGGCTACACGCTTCGACGTCATCTTCAAACAAACAACATTTAAAAAAGAACAAAGAGAAAGGAAGAGCATGAAGAATGCTAAGGAGCTGCAAGAGTTAATGCTGGATTACTTCTGAGATTTCCAGGAACCAGGAAGAAAGTTAAGTAACATCTGTATTTGATGATGAAAGGACAGTTAGAAGAATCACCTAAAGAGAAGAATCGCCTCTCTAAAATGGACAAAGGGCCTTGGGGAGAGAGGTTCTGGCACTCAGGTCCTCTGGCTATACCCCACCGCCATGCTGACTTCTCTGTGCAGTTTCACCTGCGCTCCCAGCCTCCCCCAGGAATCCTGCCTTGACACTCATCCCAGACAGGCTGAAGAGTTCCTTCTTCCTCTTGCCAAGAGCAACACGTGTTTCCTACTAATGCGGCTCTCATCACACTGCATTATAATTGTTCAGCTGCCCGTGTTCCCCACTGGGATGAATGCATTTTAATATATTTAAATGAATGAATAGAAAACAAGCACTGAATAACACACTGGGCAGTTCCCGGACAGTGGATTTATAAAACCGTGAAGGCGCTTTACACAGGGGCATTTCTTATGCAGTGAGCAATTGCCAGTTACCTTAAGTTGTCTTATATTGTTAGCTGCAGAAACAAGATTTCCTTGCTGGAAAAAGATAACTAGCTACACTCCCTGAAAATAAGGACCAAATCTTATCTTCGCAGTTCAGTTCGGTTCAACAAACACTTATTGAATAGCAGTCATTATGAGAAGTGTAGGAGAAACAAGGATGAATGAGACGTAGTCAGACTTTGCAGACCTGACTGGAGAGATACAATAGAATGGGGTAAGAAGGTAGCTACAGAGCTTGATCCAATCCCAACTGAGGACACCAGGGAAGTCAAAGACAGTACTGCCTGATGCTGAATCATAAAGGCTGCGCTGGTCTGGCAAAGGGATATCCCGGGAACAAAGAAACTACAAGAAAGACACGGGCAGCAAGCATTGTCATGGTGTGTACGTGGAGACTAAAAAGGTCCATGCCTATTAAAGGGTTGATCCTAGCAAGGGGCTTATGTGGAAAGCAACAGTGAGTAAGGAATTCTTCTGAGGCTTTCATAGGAGGGCTCTGATTGTAGAAGTTCTTGCAGACAAAGGCTAAGGAATTGGATTTTGCCCTGCTCGTGCTTAACAGCCACTGAGGCTTGGCACATTGATTTCTCTTTTAAATAAAGGACTTTGGAAGGACTTCGTGAAGGCGCTAGAGGTTTGGCGTGCTGATCTGAGAGCAAAGGAACCAGTTAGTAAACTATAGCAACATTTCAGAAACACATGATAAGGATTTATAAATGGTTTTAAATAGCCAAGTAATTATAATGTGCCCCCCTTTTCTCCTCATAAATCATCCTACAGCAGCAAGCCAAACGAGAAAGACCAATGTAAACTCCAGACTTAATGAAAATTTAACCATGAAATACAATATATGTGGGAAGGAAGCCACATATATTATACTCCAGAAGGTTCTGCCTTATGAAAAAAGCTACTTAGAGAAAAAAATTGCAGAGTCACACAGAGCTAACAATGAACTAAGACTCTTGATAAAAAGAAAGAGAACCCTGATCTTTCATAAGATAAACATCCTAGGTTTTTGATGAGTGTTTTGTGACCAGAAGGGCTCAGATGGTTAAAATATAAGCAATAATTAAAAATATAAAGATACGGTGCTGGGGAGATGGATCAGTAGTTAAGAGCACTGGCTGCCCTTTGACAGGACTGGATTTTGATTCCCAGTACCCACATGGCCATGGTGGCCTACAATTATTTTTAATTCTAGTTCTAGGGGATCCAAAACATTTTCTTGGCCTCCACGAGCACCAAACATGCAAGAGGTACACAGATATACATGCAGTCAAAATGCCCCCCACACAAAACTTTCCAAGTAAAACAAATGAATATAAAGATAAAAGCAAATGGTACATGGATGATGAACTAGTTCAATAAAAAGAGAGCCGGGAAAAAGAAATATCAGGAATATTAAAAATTGATTATTCCATGAAACAAACAAATTGGAGCCACATTTCCATAATTAAAAATCACTTGTTTCAGACTTGAAAACAATGGATCAGCAGTTAAGAGCACTGGCTGCCCTTCCATACCACCTGAGTTTGATTCCTAGAACATACATGGTAGCTCACAACCACCTGTAACTCCAGTTCCAGGAGATCCAATACCCTCTCTAGGCACCAGGTACCCACACAGAGCATATTTATAGATGCAAGTAACACACACACACACACACACACACACACACACACACATATTAGTTGTATATATGTATATATGTTTTATATATGTATACACACACACACACACACACACACTGACCTACATAATTATATCACTTCAATGAGAGAAGAGTTTTAAACAGAAGTACAAGAGGCAAGGAAAGCCACAACAAGGAAGACGAGGAGGAAGGGGGTTGTTTTGTTGCTGTTGGAGGAGGAAGAAGAGGAGGAAGAAGGGAAGGGGCGGAAGAGGAGAGGGAGAAGTTAAAATATAATCTGGCCAAGCTCAGAAAAGAAGCTAAAGGAAACTGAGACAGAAGGAGCCTGTAAACCTACAGAATACTGATTGAAGCACAGTGCAAAATTGTTTGATCTCATTTTGTGCAGACTGGGGGGGTGGGCAAGATAAATGATGTCTTCCTATTGTTGCTTTTGTGTCACGAATTCCGGGTCCTGCAGGAAAACTGTCCAAATCCTGAAACTGAAGTGAACTGTATCCTTCAAGGTATCTGGGGGGGAGGGGGGTGTTAGGGATTGAGTTGATAAAAATGGAGGAAAAATGGAACCATTTGAATGAAAGAGGCACACTTCCAGGGGAAGCAGCATGATGACCCCAAGGTGCACGCAGACCTGTAACTAGTGCACAGATACAATGAGAAACACCTGCGGGGTAGCAAAACTTTATTTCTGCTGATGAAACAACATCCCCCTCCCTAAATGAGAGCCAGGAAAAACAAAACAAGACACCTCAAAGAAGAGAATCTCAGACAGCCCTGACACAGAGACAACCAGACACTCAACAGAAGCCAGCTTCGCAGGCAAAGAGATCAGCACATGCATTGCATACTCTGAGAAAGGAATGCCCAAGCATACAAGGGGAAGCCAAGAGTGTTTCCGCGTTCAAGAATTAATTGTTCTCAAAAGCTTCATCAAATGATAAACTTAAGGCAACCGAGAGCAAATTGGATGAGCTTTCTCAAAAGACTGATGGGGTCAGGTCAATACACAACTATAAAACCAAAATCAAAACCAATACAGGGACAGTGGAACACAGTGGAATTTGCATGTGCTAAATACTGAGTCAGCAGCAATCATTTGGGGAAAAAAAAGACAAGATGGGATGTCACCATGTACCCCATTTCATATTTAAGTCTACCAAAGCCACATGCTAAGACAGTAAGACAAACACTAGAAAATCCGGTAACCAATTTAAACTGGGAGGTAGGAGAATTAAACAGAAGAGGGAAAACGGAAATGTGTGGCGCACAGTAGGTTCATCATTACTCACAGGGAGAAATCAATAGATATTGTCCAAAAATAGAAGCCTGGGTATTCTGCAAATAGCTATATTCTTAAACTCCACAGTTAAAATTACAATTAAAATATTCACCACTATAAAAGGAACATATGGGAAAGTGAGGAAGGCAGACCATAATAATGAGAGTTTTAAGTTGTCATAACTACACCCTGAGCACCCACTGGCAGAAGTAAGGTTTACATGCCTTTTCTACAGAAGCAAGTGGCAGACTTCCTGTGACAGGGGAAGGTCTAAGTTCCATTGCAAAACCACTGGACATGTGGACGACTCTGTGGACCGTGATCATAGACTACTGGAATAGTTTTACATAATTTCAATTCAGAATAGTTGGTAGCTTCAAGTAATAGTACTTAACCTGTGTTGATTTGGTTATTAAAGGTATTCAGTGTCTTTCAAAAGTTTATGGCCCTTTGCCTTTTGGGCAAAAAAAAAAAAAAACCCAAAATCAATCAAGAGATAGAGCACCCTATCACCTTTCTGACATCCTCTTTCAACTCTTATTTGCAGTCTTATTGGCTGGTTCCTTGTCATCTTCCTGAATGTAAATATTGGGGTGTTCTGGGGACCAATATTTGGAATGTTTTCTCTTTTCTGTCTGTTCTTACTCCTTTGACTTCTTTTATTATTCCCAAATAGTATCAACATGTAACATACAACTTCAAGTGTCTATATTCTGCGATAACAGCCCCACTGCCCCTCTTCCAGGATCCCTGACCACCCACCCCACAGCTCAATGCAGGGCTCAAGGAAGCCAGGTCCAACCCACTTAGCTGTATGGTTCCTATCACTCTGTCCCTGGTGAAGCCATCAAGTTCTAGGAAAAACAGCAAGGGCAATATATGCCAACATCCAGTTCCTGGTTTATTCTTCTCCACAGCATCCATCATCATGTGACACATTTTATAGAATATAAGATTATAGTAGAGGATAAAGGCATAGAATATGGTCATTGAAGACAACTGGTTTAGCATCGTTATGATGCTTTATGAAGGCCATTGTCAAACATCGTCCCAGTGCCATGGAATAGGTGCTACAATTAACTTCTTTTCATAGAAAAGTCAAATGAAGCTTAGTTCAAGGTCACACAGCTAAGTTTGGCAAACCATAGCCTCAGAAACTGCTAAACTAATGCCCTTGTGACCCACTACACCCCACGGCATCTCATATCTGTCTGTGTGTGCTTGCATGTGCGTGCCTGCCTGTGTCCCACTAGAATTAGTTCTACTAATTCAAGACATTTTTTTATCCTTGTCTTAGCCCCAGTAACTAGAGAGACCACACATGTCCCTGATACCGAAGAAAATCTTACTGAAAAAAATGCAGCCTCAACTCTTTTAAACAAAGTAAAGCTTTAAGCTGGTTAGTTAAAAAGTTTTAATTTTTGCTCATGCTATAATAAAAAGTTTTGATTTTTTTTTTTGGGGGGGTGGGTAAAACTGGATATCTACTTGAAGAGTTACAGAATACATTATGAAACACCGTGGTGGCTGGGGGGGGGGAAATCTGAATGTTCAAAATTTGAAGTCATGTTTCTAAGAAACAATTTGTCCACACTCATCATCATACACAGTATGAGCATTAAGAAAAGTGCAGCCAGTTTGGTAGATTCATCAATCATCTCGTTATCCCATCTTAAAAATTTCCAGGAAGGATAAAAAGAAAATCACCTCATGTGGTGACCATGGAAACGGGATTGGGATGGTGTAAACATCCAAAGCATGGATGCAGCTAAGAGAGGGTGGGGAATCCCTCCAGCTTAGCAGTAGTGACTGACTGCTGTCCAAGCTTTTGCCCTGGTACCGTCTATGTCACGATCTGTGTCAGGCACAGGCTGACCTTGTGTTTCTGATGCACAGCATCTACCTTGGAGTATGGAGAAAGCTATTAACCACCAACAGCAATAGCACACAATGGCAGTCACATCTCACTGACCTAATGGTGACAGAACATGGAGACAGTACTCAAACCCACAGGACTGTTCAGATAATAAGTCCTGAGAGCAAAGTGCATCCTGTCAAGGGCAGAAATCTGAGGAAAAGCAAGAGTAGTGGCCAGAATTTCCTTTTTTGCAAGGTGTGTGTTCAATCAACACCTATGGATGAAGCAAAGAGAAGGCTGTTGATATACCATGTCTTAGAGAATCAATCCTGAGGTGCTGACTTCCTCTTCTACTCTGTCCTTCAAGTTGATTTTGCTTGCACTCTGCTTGCACTAAAACTTTGTAGGGCCAAAAGTGAGAGATAAAATAAGAATTTAAAATATTGTTCTTATCTCTGAGTGTAAAATTTGATTTTGGAAGGAGGGGAATCCATTGTGATTTGGCAAGGGATGGCACTAATAACTTGTAGACTAGAGAAAGGGAACCCAATAGCCAAATCTGTTGGCTAGTGAAATGTAATCTGGAGCTGTAAGGTGCACTGGAGGGCAAGGTGCACCCTCACAGAGGAGATACCTAAGATTGATCTAGACTGGAAAGCTAAAGAACCCAGCAGAGAAATTTATTCAGGAGCAAATTCAAGGTAGTATCAAAATTCAAGTTCCATTTGTGAAATCATTTAACAAACAACTGAGAGTAAATAATGGAAAAGTAGATGGGAAACTAAAGGCTGTCATGAAATATTTGATAAATCCATATCCATCTATCTATCTATCCATCTATCCATCAATATCTATCTATCTATCTATCTATCTATCTATCTATCTATCTATCTATCTATACATCTACCTACCTACCCACCCATCCATCCACCCACCCATCCATCCATCCATCCATCCATCCACCCATCCATCCATCCATCCATCCATCCATCCATCCATCTATCTATTATCAATCATCTACCTACCTACATCTCTTTTTCTCTCTTCCTTGGGAGTGTTACCTTTTACTTTTCCACATCTTCCCTCTATTTTCTATCTCCTTGAACTATAAAGTAGACACTGCAATACTCAACACAAAGATTTCATTTAGTTTCCTTCAACAATCGATTTCTTGCAGGAAAGAACTTGAGAGTTAGACATTCTAAAAAGTAATCAGCATGGGAAGGGGAAGGGACAATTTAGTAAGTTTCAGACTTTTTCAGAAAGTGAATCTTGGCAATGCCTAATTCATTGCAGGGTTTCACTTCCAAGTTGGACAAGCCACTTTGGACAGAAATAGAACATGGCTTTGATAAATTACTTAAAGTCAAAGCCCATTAGACATTTGACTTTAAATAACCTCAAACCCTAGCCTAATCATTTCAAGACAGCTCTGTTATCCTGAAATGGCAATCAGACTGAAGAATTCCCTGGGTAAGTAAAATCCCCAGGACAGAACACTGGCCCATAAAACCTTCAAATGGCAGCAGAAGACTGGAACATTCCTGGGGCCTGGAACCACAGAGTGAAGGCCAGTGTCCCTGCTCCACATCTTCATACCCTCAGGTATGAAGCAAGCCATCCTTGCTCCTTAGCAGGCAGCTAACCTCACTGTGCCTCCCTTCTTGTCATTGGCTGCAATTGACACTCACCTGAATGAAAATATATTCATCCTGGACAACCAGGGAGCTGATGTCAATGGAGCGGGCAAAGGGGCCACTCCGAGTTGTCTCTGCACATTCCTGGATCCTGCAGGTGAGGTAGTGAGCATCTAAAAGAGAGAGGCAGGGCGGCTTTTAGCAGCAGAGCCAGTGACCAGCCATATCCCCAGCAGCAGAGCTCAAAGATGGGCATTATGGTGAATCAGAGACTAATTTCTTTTAAATAATAATGAGATTTTGCTTTCTGGTACCCAGAATTTAAAATCACTACCACCCAAATGGGAGTAATACCAAGGTTAATCAAGAGAGTGGGGAAAGAGTTAATCTCATTTGCTACTGGTAAAAGAATAAGCCAGTTAGCTTTTGGAAGAACACATTTGAAGAAGCTATCAGAAATTTACATGCACATATTTTACAATAGCAATTTTAATTCAAGTAATGTTTCTAAGGAAAGATTCATATATTTTTATAGAGACAGAAGGCAGGGATGTTCATTGTGACATTATTCACAGCAATGGAAAACTGAAAATAGTCTAAATGTACATGAATTAAAGAACATTTGAATGAGCAAAGATATACATACATGTCAGAATATCATGCCGTTATTAAAAGATTTGGTAGATACATATGCATCAACAGAATTATCCACGATGCATTGTTTTACCATGTTTTGAAAATGTATTTCTCACTGTGTACAAGTATAATCCAGTTTATGACTTACAACTTTGTCTTTAGATACACAGTTTGTGCTAAAATTATACAGACTAGAGTTTTAAAGGCTTTATATAAGATAAGATTACTTTCAGGAATTGGATGGACTTAAGTTATTATACACTATTGTAGAAGTGCCTGTGATTTCTGCATAATATACATCCTTATTATATTTGCAACAAAAATACATTAACTTATCACTTACATAAAACTTGTATAATTATTTGTAAAAATCTACATTGATAATCACAGTTGTGGCTAAACAACAACAAACTTTGACTTTTAAATCATCCATCTGTAACTACAGAGTCATCCTGGAGAACAATGTATTCAGCTTCTTGCTCTTTCCGGAAAGACTACAAGTGTGTCTCTGTACATAAATCACCCTGAAAATTGCCTTAAACATGGTTATTGTTCATTTATGGAATTTAAAAGTAAATGGTCAAAATAAAAAGTAGACTGCTTTAAAAACTGTAAGTGGAGAAGCTTAATTGTTTTTTCTTCAGAGTTAATTTCCCTTTGATGTTAAAATAGCAAAGAAAGGTTTTTGTAAATCTTCAACAAACCATAAACAGCTCTGGCAGGGTAGTTCCGACACATAATCTCATATTTCCAGAAGGCTGAGGCAGTATGATCACAAGTTCAAGTCTGACCAAGGTCTTAATGAGATACTTTCTCAAAATAATTGGCTCTATTTTATGATAGGCAAGCTGGTGTGAGACGTTCTGGATTTCTAGGTAATGCTAACAACCTCTTTATTTTTAATGCAAAATATTCTTATTCTTAAGTTGTTTTTACAGACAATTTAAATTTCAAATGCAGTACAGGACAACACCATGTGGCTAAACAAACAAGACCACGAGAGGCCCAAGAGAGACCTAAGAGAGACGCCTTTGCCACCTGTGTTCTTTCATTTTTCCAGGTCCACTTTGTGAGAGAGACAGACATTTTTAACCCCCAGGCCCTGACTGTGCAATAAGTTCGGTCTTCCAGTATTTTTGAGTATGCACTGGGTATCTTCTATCCACAGAAAGCCAAGAGTAGCCTGGCTTTCTACTTCCAGCCAAGAGGAGGAGACACAGGGATCCCAGACTGTGCTTTGGAGCACATTGTCGGCCCACCAGGGATATGCTTGCATATGTACGAGGTTACCAATTTGCTCTTTAAATAAAGCACTAAGATACAGCAAAAGGGTGCAGTAAATACACGTAATGAAGTCACAGATGCTGGCATGACAACCTGTGTCCTTGTCAGCCAGTGTCTCGAAAAGCTCTTCACACTGGTAATCAAAGGTACACGTAGGAGATGTGGGAGGGCTACTTGCTTATTCTCATCGAAAGGCTTATTCTTCCCTGGCTATTTACTATGCTCTTTGCATTTGAACATTCTGAAAGAAGAATCATGTCTTTTCAAGGCCACTCCAAACACAATCAACACCTACCCAGTCCTTGGCCCGTGACAGGTGGGAGCCAGTGCCAAACTCATCCTACTTCTTGGCTCTGGCTCTGTTTGCCACTGTGCAGCATGGGCTGACAGGTCCAATTTAAGAGGACACCAGCACTAAAATGAGTTGCTGAAATCCACTTAACATTCAGAGACCTTGCAGTCTTTAGCAAGACTCATGTACTGGTTCTGAAACTCAGAGGTACAATAGTGAGTAGCATTGTACCTACTGTAGAACTCCATGGGAGGGCATGATGAAATACTGTAGCAGGATGTTTAGGGAAGGCCTCTCTTCTCCTTTCCCAAGTTGGGAAATCTCCAAGCATCCGTACCTACAACATGCTAGGTCCACATGGTGAGAAGGGCTGCCTGAGAGGGACTGACTAGTTTCTTTTGTATTCGACCATGCACACAGGGAAGCTGCAGGTGTCAGACACTTGCTGCTATTCTGGGAAACAGCAAACAGGAATTTGTTTCCTCCAGTGATTCCCAGGCCAGTGACAGAGACAGCATGTTCACAAATGAATGTGTCTTGGGATTTGTGTGTAAGCATCCAGAAATTTGGACAGAGACAGTCTAACGCCCTCTGAGCCTCGTTTCGTTTTGGAGGGGCTGCATTCCTGCCAGGATCTGTGCAGCGCTCGAGGAGGCAGCTTTTAACTTTTCATATTCAGCAAGGCCAGCTTCTCATCTAAATGCCACATTAAAGTCGAGCCTGGGCTTTACCGAGCTTTTCTAAAGAGTTGGCTCCTTATACCAGCAGAACTACAGCTTTAAGCATCTTTTGCTCTCCTTGGCTGGCTTTATAAAACCCTAGTAAGCAGTACTTAAACAGAATTAAATTCTATTAAAAGCCTATACATTTTCGTTATGCTGAATTATATAGTGACTTGTGATTACACTTTACCTTTGAGATTACTAAATATTC
Source organism: Cricetomys ansorgei (assembly GCA_026225945.1). NCBI lineage: Eukaryota > Metazoa > Chordata > Mammalia > Rodentia > Nesomyidae > Cricetomys > Cricetomys ansorgei. The sequence continues at coordinate 11,493,150 of JAMJFZ010001258.1, forward strand.
AAACTTCTTAGACATCAGGCCTCTTGCAACCTCAGAGAAAAGAACTTTCCATGATTCGCTCAACTTCCATCCCTCTGGGTAATATACATATTGTCAGAAGTTGAAAAAGTGAATTAAAATTTTGAACAAAAAGCAAATTCAGCTCTTTGGGCCTGTTCTCAAGAAATGCCCAGGAGCTGTTTATTTTAAATAACAATATTACTCTCAAATGCAAACACATAAAAATAAGCAGATTCAAGGGGATGCTGAAAAATTCTTTAGCTTCTGTAATTCTATTTGTCCTTGACTAGAAAGTAGGGCTAACCTATTTACAGGCAGTGCAAACCAAAGGATGTGACATTGATGGAAAGGCCTAATTTAACACTAGAGGCACAGTATGCACTAAAACTAAACAAAATCAGGTAGTTCTCACCCCTTCTTTGGACTTAAGACTTTCAAGCTTTAGTGAAACTTTAATATAGGAAAATCCCAGCAATCTCTGCCTTCTTATGGCACAGAGAACAATCTGGCAAAGTTACAAGCATGCAAACGTCATGGCAACCTTGACTGTTTAAAGAGTCCTGAAACTTCACTGAGAGCGCTTTCTAAAAATTCACATGGAGTAATCGATCCCCAAATATGATGGCTGTGTGACGGTAGAGGTGGTTGTCATGGTGATAATGGTGGTGCTAATGATGCTCATGATGATGCTCATGATGATGTCATAATGATGATGGTGGAGATGATGCTCATGATGATGATGGTCATGATGATGTCATAATGATGATGGTGGAGATGATGGTCATGATGATGATGGTCATGATGATGCCATAATGATGATGGTGGAGATGATGGTCATGATGATGATGGTGAGGATGATGTCATAATGATGATGGTGGAGATGATGGTCATGATGATGATGGTGAGGATGATGTCATAATGATGATGGTGGAAGATGATGGTCATGATGATGATGGTGAGGATGATGTCATAATGATGATGGTGGAGATGATGGTCATGATGATGATGGTCATGATGATGTCATAATGATGATGGTGGAGATGATGGTCATGATGATGATGGTGAGGATGATGGTCATGATGATGATGGTTGTTCTGATGATGGTGGTGATAAGGACTAAGGAGATGATGGTGGTAATGATCATGGTGATAACAATAACAAGATCAGCATTTTGGAGCGCTCATTCTCAATGAACAAATATTTTAGGATCTGAGTTAACTTATTTAAATCTTGAAAATACTCAATAAGGAGTTATAATCCTCAACACATCATAATTGCCATCTCCAGGTTATTAATGTCTTCATTAAGTTGCCAGCTGATTGAGAGATTTGCCTACATTCCATAGTTGAGACCTTAGGCTAATGATAGAGCTGGGATCTGAACCCAAGAAACTTTGTAAAGAGTTTGCGATCCTTACCACTATGTATTTGGAACACTGAAGGAAAATGAGAACCTAAATTCCAGTTCAGACCCAGGCATGCTCTCATATGTTGATGACTCAGAAAAATGATGCAATTTGAGACACTCCTACCTGCTACTACTTCTTAAAAATAATTCTGAAGTTTTTTTTAATTAAAAAGACCTGTACTCTCTATAAATAAAATGAGGTTTTATTGTACCTGCTCTAATTGAAGCCAAGGCCCTCTGCCTGCAGATCCATTGACTAAGTTCACCCTTCACCTTCATCTTGGCTTCTGAATTCTTAGACAGTGAAGGAGCTATAACCTGAGATATTTTAAAAGTCGATGGTCTATGTTCTTAGGGCATGGAGTTTAGTCTGATGATATTAGTGAGCCCAGCCCGTTTGATTACTTATGTCTGCATGGGATGTTATTAAGAAGTACAGAGCTAGTAATTTCTGCCTTACTTCTCCCTCAAGATTATTTCCAGGCACAAGTCAAAGACTTCCTTTCCACCCTTTACCTGGCTGCTATAATAATGAAACCACGGACATACACTGGGGTCTTTTAGATAGGGCCATTGGAAGGGTACCCCAACTGTTTCACCCAATACCCCCAGTCAGCTGGAAGATGCCACATACGTTATCACCCAATTCCACAATATCAGCTGGGTTCACCTACTCAGATGGGGGAATATTAGAGTAGCAGTAAAGGCCATTAAGGAAAAATTCTTCTGGTCAAGAGAATAGGATCTCTGGCCTGGGTGAAACCTAACTTTCCAGGTCAATCACCTGGCCAAGGAACCATATCTAGGAAGACTGGATCACCTTAAGCCAGGCTGAAGGGCTAGGCAGAATCAGTTGTGTCAATTATGAGCCTGTACTTTTGCTTCCCAGAATTCCTGATCCTTATAATAGTACCTGTGAGCCACCATGATATCTGGCTGGGTCTGCCCACCTTCCAGAGGCCTGAAGCAGAAAGACACACTTTTGCTCTTTTCTGTCTCTTTTTGTTTAGATGTGGATCAGAATCTAAGGGGTTTTTTTGTTTATTGTTGTGTGTCTGTGTGTGTGTGTGTGTGTGTGTGTGTGTGTGTGTGTGTTTTCCTGAACCTTTGGGCTTCCTTACTTTATCTGCAAGGCTTTCCTCCCCACCCCGTGGCTGCTTGTCCAACATGCGACTGGGGTCCATGCCAGCCTAAACAGATTGGCATTTTTTTCACTTTACTTTGATTCTTCTCCTCCAGGCAGCTGCTGAGATTTATAGCTTGCTTGTCCTAGGGGTTTTACTTTTAAATTCTAAAAGTGCCCTTGAGCTTAAAAATGAAATGTGACTTAAGAGTTAATGGGTAATAAGGTTCAATAATGACATGGGGAGAAGGGATGGTGGTATGTGTGGTGCCAGTTAGATTTTAGAAATTTCAGAATGTGAAGACAGTTAAAGGTGTTTGACAGTGTCCAGTTTGACTTGCCACAGTATCCTCACGAGACCCCCTTTTGGCTAGTACTTAATGATTATCAATGAGGAAGAGCCCAGTATGACAGAAAACCATCTGTGTCATTGTTGGGTTTGTTGTTTGCTGAACCGACATCTGCCTTACTGTCAATTTTGCTCAACAATGAGATCTTTGTTAACAGAGTGATGAAAACTATATAGAGCAATAGATGGGGTACCACAGGAAGGCTAAGAATTCTGTCCAAGGTCAACTAATTTCTAAATGAGGCAGAGAGCGTATTCAGTTTTTCTTAATTATTCTGCATGATACAGCAAGCCAAAGCAGGATATGCTCACAAGTTTTGTACATTTCATGTCTTCTACAATATTCCCCTGCTATTGGGTCTTCCAAGAACTCCCGAGGTAAACAGGAAACAATATTCTGTTTTAAAGGACATTGCAGCCCAGAGAAGTTAGGATTGTTTTTTCCCTGTTCTCGTAGCAGGAAGATACTAAAGCCCTGGATCCAATTCACAGACAGGGGCTTGTTCCGATGTGTTTCTATTAGATTGCTTGTGTCTATTTCCAACCTAGAAGGCTCTATATATTAGAATAAAATATATTTTCATCTAAACTGATTTTATTTTTCCTTTGAAAATATAGGCCTATAAATATGATGAATTCTGGGAAGTTAAGTATTACAGTTTTTATAAGGACTCTATCAGATTTATTTTATTTTATTTTATATGTATGTGTAGATGTTTGTGCACCATACGTGTGGATTGCCCAGGAATGCCAGAAAAGGGCATTTGATCTCCTGGAACTGGAGTTACAGATAGTTATGAATTGCCATGTAGGTGATGGGAATTAAACTCTGGTCCTCTGGAAGAGCGGCCAGTACTCTTAACCACTCGACCATCTCTCCAGTCCCGAGTGTTACAACTGTTATAACAATTGGCTTGACACAGATTCAGTGTGAGGTATATACAGCCATAATTAGAAAGGAAGTTGTTGTTTGTCTGTCTTGATTTTCTTTTCCAGGCTTTGCGAATGTAACTCTATCTCCTGTGGTTTCATGAGTGCAACAGCCATGTCACATCCTGAAGGCAGCATTTCACAATGCCCTTGCCCATCTTCAAGCTCCTACGTTCTTTTCGCCTCCTCTCCCCTGGTGGGCGCGGGGAGTTCACAAGGTTCTAGTCCTCATTGCGGAGTTACAGGCAGCCGATAGATGCTTGGAAAAGGGAATCCTTCTCTTTGGGGGTGTGGTCACTGGTAGACTGTCCATGCTCCAGTAGATGGCCCTGCACCCATGTATACATGAGCAGTATTTCATTGACTTAGTGGGTTATTTAAAAAAAAAAAAAAAGAGAGAGAGAAAAGAAGGCAAGACGTTGGGAGGCTGGTCTGTTGGGAGGGGTCCGAGGAGAGCTCGATAGTGAGGCGCAAGATGGATATGACCTTACTAAGTTGTACGCTTGTATGAAATTCTCAAAAACTAAAGTAAGAAAAAAAAAGCCCAAAAGTTTATATACTTGAACTCTTTGGGTTCCATTGTTAGAAGAGAACCTCTTGTTTGCATGGATAATATAAGACTTACCACACTGTATCTTCAATGTCAAGAAGGAAGCCTGGCACATAATAGGTTATCTCTAAATTTCTGTCCAACGGGTAAAGAATATTTTTGCAGATAGCTTCGCAGTCACTTTTTCTAGAAAGTCGGTTCATAATAAGGGTTCCCTTGATAAAGTGAGTGGCCCTGTGACTCACCACGTGACTATAACATGCCCTGGCGGACTACCGAGGCCAGTGTTTAAATTAAACCAAAAATGCTAAGGAAATTACTAAGAGTAGCAGCAAAATACATCACGATAACTTACATCCCCCAGAAACTTCATTCCTGAGGGTTTATTTCAATCAAATGTCTCCCATGGGACAGGAAGTCTCCTCCTCCACTCTGGGAAACAAGGGTGCATATGGCAGTAATGGAGCTTGAGGCTTTTCATCTTCCCAAGCCATTAAAATGCAAATGGGGGAGGAGAGACCTCAGGCAGATCTCTGGGCATATTCTGACCCGCAGGAAATAGCACTCACATCCGTCTGCCGTCCTCACTTCCATGTGCACCAGGTCTGCCTCCTTATCCAATCCGGACACCGACCTGGGAAAGAAAGGGAGAAGCAGGAAGAGTAAGGACAGGCACCGTAGACAGTGCAGCGGCAAGCACCTGGGTTGGTATTCAGCAGGCTATGATCTCAGACAGTCCATCCTGCATGCTGGGGGCTGACAGTCTACAGCCACGGGCAGCCCTAGAAGTAAGATTGGTTTTAGAGACTGCCATTGCCACTGTCACTATACGTGAACCCCGTGCCAGTGAGTCAATGTCTCGTGAAAAACACAGTCTGTGACATAATGATGTCAGTCTGAATCTCCGTCTTTGACCCATCTCTACCACTTTCTGCCTTCTAAGACCTTTCTTGGTTCTTCCTATCACCTTCCATCTGCCTTCTCAGCAGTGACATTCCCCCCTTGTCCTAGGAACTAAAACTAGAGCCCTATGCATGCTCACGATAGGCACGCCCTCCACCTCCGAGCTACACCTTCAACCTAAGACACTCCTGAGGAGCCACTGTTCTGTCTGTGTCTTCCCACATGGAACCCTGTTTTCCTGCCTTATTCTGTTGGCTTCAAGTTCTGCCACCCGCCCTCTGATCTTATCTACCCTTCTTTCCTCCTCTTTTACAAACAACAACTGTTTTGGCTGTAAGTATTCAAACAATGGTGATGAGGACAAAATTCTCCTGGTCATTTGGCTGAGAGAAACCTGAAGGCTCTCTTGCCAGTAGCTAGAAGCAAGTAAGCTAAGAGTCTATACAGATGCTCTTTTTTGTTTTTGGTTGTTTGTTTTTGTTTTTTCAAGACAGGGTTTCTCTGTTGTAACTTTGGCTGTCCTGGAACTCACTCTGTAGACCAGACTGTCCTGGAACTCACAGAGATCCACCTGCCTCTGCCTCCAGAGTACTGGGATTAAAGGCATGTGCCACTACCACCCGGCTGTACAGATACTCTTTACAGATCCTTCTCGAGGAAAACCCTTACAACTGTCTCCTGCCTTAGACATCCAGGCCAGTATTAGGCACAGAAACGCTAAAGATAACCAAGACACACACTGAAACATGCATGCACTGAAGTGCACAGAGGCATGGTCTCCAGTATATCAGAACTCATAGGGTTTGTGGGATGCAACCAGCATAGGTGGCCTTTCTAGAAAAGGCCCACTGCTGGTGTTGCCAATGGCTATATTCTGTCAGAGCTGGGTGACTCCCGTATTAAACCATCTCAACACCAGTTATCTAAATTTCCAAGCTTCAACCTGTAAGAAAAGCAAGTTAGAAAGAGACTGTTGATCTCCTAGCTGATACCTAGATAGTAAGAGGAGTAGAAAACAAGACAAACAGACCTGAAACTCCAAACTCAATTGTACATCACAAATCCTGTGCTTCTCAATAGCCTGGGGAGTTAGTATGTCACGGCCAAATTAGATGTCTGACATCTACACCAAGGGCTGAACATGTAGGGCGTTTTTATGCCCAGTGTTCTAAGTTTATGAAACCACAGTTGCAAATGATATGAATTAGAGAAAATTAAGTTACTTTTTATTAAAATAAAGCAATCATGTCTTAGAAGACCAAACTTCAGTTACCTAAAATGTTTACTTATGTAAACTAGTTCTCCCCATCCCAAAAGCTAAACAATTGAGATATTGCTTTAATGCGCTGTTTTTCCCTATTATTGTTGATATATTAGTTTCTGTTTTACTTATATCGCTTAATCCTAACAGCAAATCTGGATCCTAAGTACAGCAAGCACCATTACTGATCTAAAATCACATAAGGGCCACATCAGGAATGGACAGGTGACCCGGCTTTTCTGTCTGGTGCAGTTCCAATGCCCCACTCACCTCCTCTCTCTTCTGATGCCCCTTCTCCTGACATCTCAAGTCCACCCAGCGTGATCCCCAAAGCAGCTCTTCCTTCTATATTTAAGGAACAGGCCTTCCTCTGTTCTGGTAGCATCCTGGCCTCAGTGGTTCAACAACCTGGCAGCTTGCAAGCACCCCCAGAGGAGTTCATAAACTAAGAGATGCCTGAGGTTCCCTGTCTAGATCTGTAAAGCCAAGCCCCTGAGAGTGGGATCACAGCACAGGGGTTTTTCACAGTACCCAGAGGATTTCCACATGTAACCATGCTGGGGAACCCCACATCCCTGAATGGGGTTCCTTACGACAACATTAGCTGTGACTCTCAGGTCCAAATCCAGCACAAAGTACCAGCGCCCGCTTTAGTCGTAATGTCAGGGTTAGCCTGACACTCTCAGCTGAGCACAGTCGGGATCCATTACTAAGTAGTTCTCTGTTGCGGGGGTCTGTGGTGCGCTGCAGACTATTTACAGCATTTCCAGCCTCTACTAGACACAGCCGCATCTTTGACATTGTGACAACCAAAAAAAAAAAGAAAAGAAAAGAAACATCTCCTTCTACTGGCAAAATCACTCCCGGTAGAAAGCCACTGTCTTTGCTAGACACACTCAGTTGCCGCCACACGCGCATACTTTGTGCCACCCTGCTCACCGGGCACAGAAGTAAGCCCTTGGATCTGCATTTCTTCACCCACTGCAAACAGTAGTGCTGCTGCGAAGTCTGTGAACTGCTGGTAATTATGGAACACACCAGGACATTAGCTGACACCAAAGGACACAATCAGATCCCACACCTTAAAGTCCTAACCCCCATTTCTGAAAACTCAATGTAAAAAAAAAAAAAAAAAAAAACCAACAAGCAAACAAACAAAACAACAACAACAAAACACACACACACACACACAAAACATGCCAACAAAACAAGAAGAAGAAAATAAAACAAAAACAAAAACAGAAAACAAGAAGAACATACATGCTGGAGTCTGGTGGGGGTGGGGGAGGGTAGGAGAGCTGGGGGCGTGGAGGGGGGCTGGGGATGTGGAGCGGGATCCTTGTGTGGAAATGTGTGGGGAAATGCACAAGATAACACTGACAAATTCTAATGAGGACAGAGAAGATCTAGTAGCAGGCGTTGTGTTTGATATTCATAAGCATTATCTTAATTAATCGTTGAAATGAGTTTTTAAAGAAAGTACCATTCATCTAATTTTCCTCCTGGTAAAGAGGATAATAAGAGAGATTAAGCAGTGTGCCCAAAGCCACGTGGTGATAACAATTCACAGACACTGAGAGCACACCAGTCTGGGGCTCTTTTTTACACAGAAATGCTGGTCTCACTTAATCCTCCTGCCAACTCTCTGAGTTGGGAATCAACATGTCCTCTATTTAAAGAAGGCACAATCAGGCATTGAGAGCTTAAGCAAGTTGCCTCCAGTCCTACAGCTAAGAAGTAGCAGGAGTAGGGTTGAGGCCAAGCAGGTGGCTATGAGCTAGAACTTAACCTCTCCCATAAACTGCTGCGCCTATCCTAAGGCGGAAGAGGATTAGAGCCCAGCCACCTCTCCTAGAGTCAAGGGTCTATCCAACATGTCCTTGCCCCCAAATATGAATTCTCTATACAGTAGCATTGTAGGGATATTCTGTATGTATCTCTTACCTTGCCAAACATTTTGGTTACTTCACGGTTACAGTTAGCTATCCTGCTTTTACTCTCAATTTCAGGAAAGAGAAAGGAAGGATAGAAAGAATAATCTTCACAGCCCTTGTAGGTGGTCTTGATAGAGAGAAAGAGAAAAAGGAAGAAATATTCACAGCCATTTTAGGCTGTCTGAAGCCTTGGAGGGCAGGAGCTGATATTGAGCTGGACCCATGTCTCAGAGCAATATCCTCAAACCCAATTTCTCCAACCAATGTTTCTCTAAGTAATAACCAACAAACCAACCCACCAATGACCAACCAACCAACAACCAACCAACCCTGGCTCTTGAGGCTTCAACCCTTATATACTCTAAGCAAAAGTTCCCAGAAGTCCAAGAGGCACACAATCATAAGGGCAAGCTACACATGACAAAAGAGCTGCACATAACCAAAGTACAGCAACCAGCAATGAGCTCATTATCATCAGCACACCTGGGATGGGAACAAAATCAGTCCAAAAGACATTTTTTGTTTCTAAAGAAACCAAAGCAGCAAGACTCTTTCCAAGCATCGGACTGCAATTCACACTAGGAGTCAACTCATATTGGTGATTTTCCATAAGAAGGGAATAATAGAGAGAGTAAGAGCAAGTAGGTCAATGTAAATGGTAGAAGGATAGTGATTAGACATTGTGGAAGATAAAGATAAAGAGAGTTGATGGAAAGCATGTTTGTAAGTTGCTTGACTCTTGATGTCGGTGAGGACAGAGGTCTTCAACAGTTGACAGCAGCTGCAACGATGCCAGAGGCAATGGGAGATGGATGAGAGACTCAGACATGCCAACCAGGTGAATAAATGGTCCATGGGTTTCTTCCACCTCTAGAATCCAGATTCCTTTACCTTCTGGGGCTAACATTAAGACAGAGGAAGCCAGCAGGTGAGTGTCTTCATCCAGGGTAGAGCAGGCCCCAAGAGAAATAACGCTCTGTCCTTGTCAGGTTTTTATCATATGACAAGAAAAACAGCTTAAGGGAAGATTTTGACTTACAGATTCAGTCTGTTGCTAGCTGCTTCATTGCTACAAACCTGTGGTAACAGAGCATCATGGTGAAGAAAACAGAGTAAAGAAGTTCTTGGTCCACAGAAACAGAAACAGAAAGAAAGGGTCTAAATAAAATGTATACCAGCCCAAGGCACATTCCGACTGCACAGTCTTTCTCCAACTAGGCTCCACTGCCCAATAATCCATCTGGCTATCAATTCACTAAAAACCTATTAAAATCTGATGTCAACCAAGCCCTTGGGAGCCTGCAGAGGTGCTTTTCAGATTGATCCAAATCAAACCATACTCCTGTTATTAGTGTCTGCAATAAGGCATAGATAAACATATATAAGCATCTCACTGAAACTGCTTGGACAAAAATTCTTGGGACGTCTCTACTCAGCACCAGGTGGTAGAGAGAAGTTTGTGCCAGGGCATATTATAAGCTATTATATACTATAAACAAGCCATCAATAGTCACTGCATTTAATGATGCTGTATTTCTGGTTTTTAATTAAGATACATTAAAACAGAATCCCATGGAATAAAATAAAATACACAATCTGTGAAAAAATAAAACATTTATAAAGAGTTGTAAATTTCTCATCCATGAATTCTTATGCTACAGTACTCTCCTGAAAGACAACATCCAGAATTGGAAAAAGTTCATTTTCTGAGTGGGCCTCATCAGTCTTCATCAGGAAGGATCCACTGCTTTTCTATCAGCTCCCTAGCAGACTAGGCACGTATGTGACAACAGTGATCTTAATTCCCATTGTTTTAAAATAAAAGGATCACAACATTAGCTTCAGACAGTCATGGAGTTAGATGAGCTAAGCAGTGACCACTTTGAACACAGCTGGTAATATGGAGAGTACTCTATATTTTAGCTAGCATTGTTTCGTGTGAAGAACAAAACAATCGAACCTTCCCTCGAGCCTGCTGCTCTTTCTCCTGTTCTCACTCATACATTTGTTGGCTCCGCAATAATGACAGTCTTGCAGGCAGTAGACAGGAAAAGTCCCTCTACCGCAGGATTTAATCCAGGTATCTTCTCCCTGTTTACACTGGTCATCTGGTAACAAATCTCTGGAAAATGACTTTTGATGAGGGATATTAAAATAAAACATCATTGTTCTCCTCAGCTTATTACAATAGGTTAAAACAACCTTCAGAGTTTGCTCTTGAATAATCCATCAATGTATTCAATCACAGTGTTTATCGTAGGGAGAATCATCACAATAAAATTTTGTTGAGTGAGTGATTAAAACAATTTCAGCCAGGCAACCTTCAGAAGACCCTGCCTTAAGCATTCTTTAATTTCTAAGCAAACTCATGTTCCAAACAGATCTCACTCTCCTGTGCTCCCGAGAGATTTATCTGCCTTGTGCATCATTCAGTTTATTCTAAGAAAGGGGAGATTGAAAACAAAACAAAACAAAACCTAGACAGAGCTGCATAATGTGTGAAGCAGTTTCCCTGTAGAGGTATTTATCGTGAATCTGATAACGACTGAGGAGCCCAGTGATGGCACTGAAGATCATGTGAGACACTGAAAGGGAGGGAGGTGATTATTCTCCCAAATTGGAAGCCTTCTCAAGTCATGAGAAAAGACCAAGGACACAGAAACAAAAGGAGCCGAGAAGCCACAGCCAAGCCTCCAGGGAAGACACTGAGCTCAGCCCTTAGAACCTATACTCAGAAGTGACTGACGGAAGCCTGGCAAGGAGGCCAAGTGCCTGTCGGCTTATTTTTAGCAACAGCACCCTCTGTGAGAACAGTCTTCAGGTCTGCTCACATAGAACATCTCGGAATCCATGACGGCTCACCCCAACAGGACAGTCCCCAGGAGAGCTGGGCACAGCAACCTTTGAAACATCTGGGTCTAATCCAGTCCCTTCATTTCACAGATCAGAAAGCACCCTTTGCAAACACCCAGAGACACAGCGAGCTTGTGTCAAGTGGCCCTAGAATCCAATTTGGAACTCTAGTCGCAGCCTCTCCAGAGCACACTTGGCTGTCAGGAAGGTGTGGTGGGTCCAAGAGCCTCATTTTTTCTGTCTGTGTGGGTATGAATTCCAGGGCATAGATTTCCCTAGAAATAGTAGAACTAACATCGGGAGAGAAAACCAAAGCCAAAATATCAATAGATAAAGTCAGAATACCCACCCTTTACCAACTGATCAGCTAGACATTTAAATTACAAAATAATTTTATGAACAGTATCTTAACTGATAAATTATAATTGCATATATGAATAGGGTCAATATGATGTTTTGATATATGTGCACAATGTGCAATTACTTAAATTAAGTTAATTAGCATATCTATAAACTCATACTTTTTTTTTTCCTTTTTGCTTTGTGGTCAGACATTTGAAACTTACTATTTTCTATTTTGTAATGTATATTATTAGAAATTGCCACAACTTATCTCTCAAATACACACCCCAGCTTCCTTCCCCAAGCTTCTACTTGGAATACAAATTCTACTATACGCTCCATAACTGTGCCGTGGCTCAGCTCAATGCCTACTTCCCATGTAAGCTCTTTGCACTGACTTTATATTAGAAATTCTTGGGAAACTGTGTAAAAAAAAAAAAATTAAACACCGAAGCATGGGCCCTACCATGGGGATTCTGGTTTAGTAAACTGGTGTCATAGCCTTCCCTTCCTGATTCTCCTAACAATTATAGCAATAAGACTACTGGTGTTCAGAGTACATAAACAGGGATGCTTGGATTTATCTTTAGATTCAGGAGGATGGGTCCAAGAATTTTCATTCGGAAGTACATAGATGACATATGATGGCAGTGAGGATTCCACATTCAGGAGCACTGAGCTGGGGTAACACAAGAGCAGGAGCTCTCGGGATATACAGAGGTGAGAATCAGCCAATAGGGTCCCCTACTGAACTTTAGGTTCTAAAGGCATCTCTTCCATGGATTAGTGATGTGCATAGGAGCATACATTCTGTTGTCAACCCAGGCTAAGGTCTTGGCCTCACAACCTGCCAACTGTGGGATCCCAGACACTGTATCTTACTTTCTCTATGCCTCAATTGTTTTGAACAATGGGGAGCTAAATAATAGTAATAGAAGTAGTAAGTAACACTAATGATAATAGTAATAATAAGATGAAGAGATAATTCAGTTGGTAAAGTACACACTACCCACATAAGCTTAAGTTTGAACTCCAGAATCCATATAAAATCTGGATGTCATGAAATACTCTTGGAACCCCAGTGCTGGGATAGATGGATCCCTGAGGCTGACTATCCAGACAGCCTATTCGTCTAATCCTGTTTCCAAATCTAAACAAACAATGTGGACCACTCATGAGGAATGGCCCAAGGTTGACCTCTGGTCTCCAGACTACACACATGTGCATACACCCGAACATGCGCTGGCACACACAGGTGAACCACAGCCACACATGAATAAAAATAATACTTGTAGGAAATAATAACTATGCAAAATCTTCAGAAGAGGGAGCGTGTGTTGACACTTCTCACTGTGCAGTGCTTACTATGAAAGTGCTTCTGTCATATCCACTGTAATTAATAGATTAAAGTGCCAGGACACCTATATTCTTAAATCTCAATCTTTAATCAGTCTTATAAATGAACAATGCAGTTTTCCTTTTTGTTTCAAATGGGCAATAGCGGGTTTCAGATGTTCAACTGCTTATAAGACAAGAAAAACAGAAGGAGCCTGGCTTCAACCACAGTCTTACTCTACCGTCAGTTTGATGTGCCCCCTGTGTTTCTCCTTCATTACACTCTCCTTAAGGAGAGGCTCCACAACTGCTTACATCACGTTTTTCAAGAGTACACAGCACCATATCATGCATTGCATTTATTAAGTATCTATTAAGTAAATGAATATACATGAGTAATAATTACAACAGGCTATCAATATGTTTAAAATAAATGTTGAAAACAATTCTGTAACGATGAAACAGATTTCATTCATTTAACTAATCTCTAAGCAGTTAAACGAATAAAGTCTTCATTTTATATCAATATGCTGCTATTTTCTCCCATTCAACATGGAAGCATTATAGGGTCTGTGAAACATTCTCATCTGTGATTTGCTTGACGAATGTGATCATCCTGTGAAATGACAGGGCAGCGACACCCCAGGGGTCTCCTGTAGCAGAAATGAACATGGCTTCCTCTAGTGGACACTCTGAGGTCTCAATTATTCCCCTGCCTTGACCAGTCTCTGTCTTGGTGGAGAGTAACAGGGTTTTAGTGCTGACGCTCACACCCATGTCTGGATGGCATGCATATGCCCTCTGTCTGTTCTTAAGAGATCTGGGGTGGGATCGCTCCCAACCTGGAGCAAACAGATTCTTTCACTGGGATTGGATGGACAGACTACAACAATGAGACATGGCACTTAAAGAAATTTTTCTTCAAAATTTTAAATTTGGAGCAGAAAGAAACATGAGGAAAGGAAAACACTCTATATTTTTCTGTATTTCAGGAATAGGAATTTTCCTGGATTCTAGCTGCATTTCTTATCTTGGATACCATCTCTCTCTGTCTCTTTCTCTGTCTCTGTGTGTTTCTGTTTCTGTCTATTTCTCTGTTTCTCTGTCTCTGCCTGTCTCTCTATCTCCCCTCCTACTCCCTCCATCCACCTGTACTTTGAACTCTCTCCTTTTCTCCTTCTTGCAGCCACAGATCCATTAACAACACACCCCTTATGAAGTTGTTCATGTATCTACAAGGACTTCCCATGATCCTTGGGTAGCTATCTATTGTTCCCTCAGTCTTCCAGCTGGTGCTCAACGGATCTATATTTTCCAAATGATGGCTTGTGGCCCATTAATGTATGAAATATATTAAATTAGAATTTAAACTCGATTATTGATTTGACGTCCTTTGGGTAAATGCCCAAGAATGATAGATCTGGGTCATATATGTTAGATCTAATTTTTGTTTGTTTTTTGAGGAAACCTCCATACAGGTTTCCATAGGTGTTAAGACTAGTTTACACTCAACCAACATGCTATATAAGTGTGCTCTTTGGTCTACATCCACACCAGCATTTTTCGTTGTTTTGTGTTGCCTGACATTTTGACTGAAGTAAGATGTAATTTCAATGTAGTTGATTTGCAGTTTTCTGATAGCTAGGGACTTTGAATGTTTTTAACAGGTAACTTCACATAAATGTTATTTTAATTCTATTCACAATAGCTGAGTCATGAAACCAACTTAGGTGTCTGAAAACAGAGGAATGGATAAGAGAGGTGTGGAGATTTTTATCTGCAAAGGAGGAAGCTATGTGATCTGTGGGAGGCAGACATTAAGCAAAGGAAGCCAATCTTAGAAAAATAATGTCTGTTTCCTCTCATTTGTGATTCCTGGATTTCATTTAGTAACATACAATCGTGTGTGTGTGTGTGTGTGTGTGTGTGTGTGTGTGTGTGTATGTGTGTGTGTTTATGTGTGTCTTGCTGTGTGTGTATTGAATGGAAATATAAGTAAAATTATCAGGAGTAACAAAGGAGACCAAAGAGAGAAAAAAGAAAAAGGAGGGTAGGAGAGAATGAGGAAGTAGTATGTTCAATATTCAATATATTCCGCTAAAAACATTTTAAATAAAAAACAATCATCAGCTTATATCTCATGCAAATCTCATGTAATAGGCTAAGTATTTTTTGAACCTTTTGTCTACAGTTTATAAAAAGACAAAGGTTTATATTGGGTTAAAAATATAATGTAAATCCTACCAGGGAAGCAGTTACAAAAAATGAACATGCTCTAATACCATTTAATCTAACGTCTTTGCAAGTCTGGATGGTTGTAAACAAATCCTGGAGCCTAGCGATGCACATTCAGGACAGATCACACACATCAAGAGGTCATCCCCGAAGACAAGCAAGCTCAACTCTGTGACCAGAACCGGAGCCGTGGTAAGAGCTGCCTACTGTTGTAAACTGAGCTTTTGTCAGTGGGGTCTCAGGATTGGGTGATTCAGTAACAAACCAATATGAACTGAACCTGTGGGCTACTGAAGCACCTTGTTACCAGGAAGATAGCCGGCAAGACTTCGAATGCCTACCATGGGCGAGCACACACTGTGATGCCAGTTGTTTACACATACGATGGTTACACTGTAAGCAACACCTGCAAGTAGTTCCAGTAGTTCCCAGTAAAACTATGTTGAGTGAGGCAACCTACGAAGACCTGGGGCTCACAGAGGACCTGTTCATTCATTAGCCAGACCAAGTCCATTGCAACATTCTGAGTTTAAGTAGAGAACAGGCAAGAACTTTGTTTCTAGTCATAGGACTTTGGAGCATACTCTCTCCGATCTGGTGATCTAGTGATCTACCTCCTAAGCATGTACTGTTTCTTTAAAAGGTGTTTATGGAATGACACATCAGGAGTATGTTGGATAGGCAAAGTAGATTAGAAATGGAGTCAGACAGAAAGGGGATTTGGGGTTGGAATGTGTGAGACTGGGAAGAACACAGGGGTGATGGGATCCACAGTATGTGTTGAGAAACGGTGTGCTAGAGGAGAAGGGTATCCAGGAAGAAAGCATTAAAGTCACTCCAGAAATGGAATAAGAAAGATCTTGGAGAAACTGCAGTCACCGTTCCAGAAGCTTAGGAAAACATATTTTTAAAAATTTTGACTATGGCTATATATGTGTGCATAGGTAGCAATTTTTAAGGATACGCCCATAAATAGACATGTATGCATAAACATACACACTTAGTTTATGGGCTGTGTATTTGAAAGGTATAAATGACTACAACCTGGAGCACGCATGACTCTCAAGCAGCAATAACCTGGGAGGTAATGTAACTGCATCATTCACCAGGCAGTCCTCCATGCCCGGAATTTAGTCACCACCCACAGCCATTCACATAGGGTGAATCACAGAGCAAGAACACAAACTCAGGACCAAGGCAGTGCTGATGGAAATGGCCTGAATTCTTCCATGCAAGAATAAGCAAAGGAAACATTTGTATTGGCAACAGTGTCAGAATTTGGATGGAGAAGGGATACCTCTCCATGATCACCATCTCCACAATCCAGCATCTCTTCAGGGAAGAACATACCATTGAATGATTTGTCTCTCTTATTTTAAGCTACTGGGTGCCTTCATTTGTGTAATGTTAAAAAGGAAACCAGGGACAGAAGATGTCAAGATGAGACAGAGTAGGTTCCAGATGTCTAGAAGTTCACAGAAGGATGGAAAAGGACTCTAAGGGGTCACATAGAATTTGAAAGCCATGACACCCACCGCAACATCTGACACACAAAGCTGTTGGGTTGCCACAAAGGGCTGGGTCTTCAGAAGCGTGTTACAGATAGGTTCGAAAAGTCACAAAGCACAGGTTGGGGGAGACCAGGCATCCCCTCTACATCTGCTTTCTGATGTCCATAACTTCACAGCTAAAGAGAAATGAGGGCTTTGTGCTTCCCAGACTTTGCACTGCCAGTCTTTTTGTCCGATTGTGTTGGATTCTCCTACTCTGCCTCACCCTGACCTTAATTAACTGAATGCTTCAGAGAGAAGGGGAATTCCCTGTTGAGGACCTGAGGTCTCACCCACCATTTGAGGAGTGTGTACCCATCACCTCATCAAAAACCAGAAGAAGACACAGAACAGGGCCTGGGCAGATGACGGAGCTGCTCACAGGAGACGTAAGCCCTTGGTGGTTTGCAGATCACAGCCATATCATTGCCTACTTTCAAGACATTGCTGTTCCCATTACACAGATGTGTGCATTCAGGAAGCTGGGTCCCCAGAGATCCTTCAGCAGGTTACCCCGGAGCTGGAGCTCAGACCCTGCTCTGTGGACTAAGTCCCCTATTCTCAGGGCTGAGCTTTTGAGGCTACCTCTCAGATAAACCGCCAGGCCATGTGTAATTAGATGCAAGATTATGTGGTACCTGCTGCAAGTGCTGGAAGTACTCAGAGAGTTAATTAAAAAGGCAAAGGGCATTAAGGAGACAGCTTGGGAGGGTGGGGAGGACAGTTTGTGGAAGTTCTACAGAAGAAAGAGCAAAGAACCAGGTGTATTTATAGACTAATAATGTGCAAAAGGGGAAAAATGTGTCGCCTTGGGCAATTCTCATCAAGTTAATGGATGTTGCCAATTACTGTGGTAACATTTTTAATTGTATCTCAGCTCTAAAGAGAATAAAACCAGAATTTCACAGTCTTTGCCTCGGGACTCTTAGGGGCATGCATTCTGGTGCAATGTAACAGTGTAGACATGCTAGCCTGCAGTCTAAACTGACAGACCCTTTACAGCTATCTCAGGTTAAGGCTGGGGCTGGAATCAGTGGTTAGAAAAACAACGTCTGCCACATAAGTCCATTTATTTAAATCTGTCTGGAAGACGCCAGACAACTGTATGATGGAACAGAAGTTGTAACCACAGGGAACCCCGTAAAGAAGACGGTAACCATTGCTCCACACCCGGTGATAATGTAATGGTGTTTGTTCACTATGAGTCATTCTATGATCAAACAATGCCTGTGTCAATCATCTTATTTACTACCCATTTCAATTGATTTGGTAATTTAAATGATGCCTCCTCTACTATAGATTGAAGGAAGGTGTTTGCAGGATGTATCCACCTTGGAACACCACTTTTTGGAAACAAGCCAGGCATTCAGTTATATGTCAAGACAAAGGTTCAAAGTTCAACAAAGGTTGTGTAGTTGTGCATAGGTATATAGTTATAGCTATAGAAGTATAGTTATATATTTTACCAACCAGGGCTAAAGACTGAAAACTAGTCACCATCACTAATAAATGACAGCTCCAGATGCAAACCCAGAGCAGACAGACTTAGCTTCAGAGCTCATCCTAGGGTGTATCTGTAGACTGTCAGTCTCCAGGAGAAAAAGGAAGAGGGAGGAGGGTAAATTGGCAACATGTGCCAATCAGCCACCTTACTCCCTTTACATCACCTAATGGGGAGGAGGAGCCTATGCAGAAGGCCACAACAGAAAACACAGAAACAGAAGCATGCTTTAAAGAAGAGACAGAGTGACTTGCTCAGCATCCTTTGGGTCACAGAGAGAAGAGGAAGGACTCAAATAATGACAGTTTAACTTCAACAGCTTCTCTTCACAGCTGCATACAGGTACACCTCTAGTTTACACTATACCCAGAAAATACAAGACCCTGGAGGGAATAAAATAAAGGTACATTGCTCTCTAATGTCACAAACAATTCCTTTAGGGAGAACATCGAACCAAACTGAGGCTAAATTAATTGTCCTAACTCCATCTAGCTTCCCACTCGGTAGCCATCTCTATAATTTCTGTGTCCAGAGGTCTTGTCCTTACATCTCAGCCTTTTGCACAGGCTCCAAACAGGTTGCCTTTGTTGGCTACCATTCTAGGCTGTATAATCAACCACCAGAAGCCCATGGAAGTACCTAGCCCAGGGAACTTAAATACTTAGCCAATGGAAGCCAAAGACCATTAATTGAAAGAATAAAGAGATCTCCCTCAGGAACAAGCTAAAACACATTGGTGGGGACAGCACAGCAAGCCACTGTTAACCAGCTGTGCCCATTAGGCATGTTCTCCTCAGTGAGTACCTTTCTCATGCCATTCTCTAAACAGGGAATACTAAGGAATACTAAGAATCTCTAAGCAAGGATCAAGTATTTGCCTAAGCCTGTAAACAAGCATTGTCTATATGCTCAGACATGGAATCTGCAGATAGCTCGTGCCACTAACCTAAGCTTCTCCATTTAGAAGCCGACCCTGATTTTGAAGTCAGTACTGATCCCTCCTGCCTCTTCTTCCCTTCCAAGGCTTCTTCAGTACATACATATTGGAGGCAGTGGTCAACCATGGTGAAATCAACTTGAGTACTATACTCAGTGAGACCTCAATTCAAATCCCAGCCATGCCATCCGGAGCTACAGGAGCTTCATGTACCTTGACCTCTCAAAAATTTAAGATACTCACTTCTGAAGAGATAATAGCAGTGGTTATCTATCATGTGGGTTGTTGTATGAATTAAACTAGGTAATAATATGACACTCTTAGCACAGGCTAAGGAGTACCAAAGATATTTTAGCCATGAATCGTTCTGATCTTCCCCAAAGATCAGATTCCTCTGGCTATATTATGTAGCCTTCATTCCACTTTATTTATTTATTTTTTGTTTTGTTTTATTGAGACAGGGTCCTGTCTGGCCTGGAACTCACTATGTAGACCAGGCTAGCCTCAAACAGAGATCCACCTGCTCTGCCTCTGAGTGTTATGATTAAAGGTGTGCACTTCCACCCCTGAAGACTCATCCCATCTTTGGAGACACTGCTGTATAAACATCAACTGTCTAAGGGAGTAAAAGGCCAAATCAAGAGTTCATATCCATAGGCAGAGCTCATTAGTCTATCCTTTGTAAAAGGTTTCCGCCCACCCAACCCCCAGCATACTTCAGAGGCAAGTTGAAAAACCTCTCAGGCCTTGGGAATCGAAGGACAAGATGACCATGCAGAGGCAGCCCTGGCACACAGCAGCAGCCCCCTGTGAAAGATGCTCACACCTGCAGCCAGTGGCCTGGGAAGGACTGCACTGGGAAAGAGTGAGAAGTCAGACCCTGCGGGAAAATTAAAGTGAAAGGGAACCAGACGCTCCGGAACCCTCCCGCGGGAGTCATTCCGCCCAGCGCTGGGCTAGGGCAAGATCACTTAATAGGCTCTTTTTCATCTTTAATTTCTCTGATTCAGAAAGTTTACAAGATCAATTGCTAGGAGAGCTAATGGGTACAGATGAGGCAGCAAGATGCAAAGGGCCCAGAGTCAGCTAATTCCTTAGCTTCTAACTAGCGTCCTCAGGGACCCACTTACATAAAGCCGGAGCGCTCTTTGCCCTGCTCTATCGCCCCTCCCTTCCCAAACCCCTCTAAATAAAGAATTTGAATTGCAACCCTGCAAGTATAGCTTATCAACCTCGAGCTGGCCAGCGCTTGCCAGGAAGCCCAGCAAATCACAATTCTGCCCAGGTAGGGCTTGAGTTCAGAGTCCTCTCCTCTTGCTCGGCACACCAAGGGACCCAGAGCCCGTCTATCTTCAAAGATTATCCAAAGCAGTACAGTCCCATAATCAAGTCACCAGGCTCCCCATCTGCATGGGTTCAAATCACATTTCTACTTCTTTCTTAAACCTAAGCCCTGGTTTCCTCATCTACAGACAAAGGTAAACCAAAGCTTTTTACCTGTTCCACCCATCATTCACTGCTCATTATGCTTCTGTACCTGGACTAAGTTATCACGGGAACTTACGGATTCAGGGTCAAGGACTAAGAGTAGTTGGACAAGTACCGTGAATGTCTCTTGTGGCAAGGGAGAAGTGGGCTTGTAGCCAAGATTAACTTTTGCCAGGGTCCTGTGATGTTGTATCCCTTAAGAAAGGTGACCGGCTTTTTACTTTTCCCTGTGTCTTTTACTCCTGTTTTAAGATCTTCTCCCTCCTCCATGCCTGCTTCACAGAGCACCACAGGAAGAATTCCAAATGATTTCTAAAACAGCATGGAAGAGGAAAATCTGCTTCCCATGCAGGAGACTTCCGACTCCGAGGAGAAACAGCCCAGAAGGGGGATAGCTCATGTCAATTGCTCTGGATGATGCACCCCACAGGACGCCTCAATTTCCAGAACAGGACCCTTGCTTTTCTTCGCCGTCATTGTCTGCATATTTGCCTTAATCATGGAAGAATTAAACTGAACTTCTTCAGCACAGCTGGCTCTGGGGGATTCTGGAAAGCCTGGGAAGGAAGTTTTCAATTTGTTCGCTTGCCTAGAATGAATTCTGCCTCATATAACTCTTGACAAATTGCCATTTTTAAAGGGTTTGTTATTTTCCAATGAGCAAATGGCACATCGGATATCTTGTTTATTCAACAGATGCTCCTGAACTAAACAAATGGTTCTTGTTTAACAAACACGGAAACGTCTTGTCAGCTTTGCTGAGATCATCCTATCTGACTATCAAGGGAGGATCCTGTGGTTTGTGGAGGAAATAGAAGGTGTCTCCATCCATGCAGAGCTCTCAAAAGAGACCTTAGTTCCATGGAAGGGGCCTTAGTTCCATCAATGCGAGACTTCTTGCTCCTAGGCTGGGGAGCAACTCGCAGGCAAAGAACCAGTGTTTAGAAATGCCAACACAGCTCTGTCTCAGGTGTACTAGACACAGTGACTCTCCTGGAGACTGAATTTGAAACGCACTTCAAAGGAAACACATTCTGAGACACAGAGCTGGTACACAGTCATGAATCCATCCCAGCTTTGGCATCAGCTTAGGTTGGATCCTGGCTCTGCCACTTACTGGATAAACATGAACTTGTTATTTAATCACGCTCAACCTTAGCTTCCTTGACAATAATACAGGTTTCCTAATGGCGGGACAAGCAACAATGCTGCCGATAGTGACATATGTTTATCCTCCTAATCCTGGCTGTTTCGGGGGATTTTATATGGCACTAAACCCATGAATGAGCCTCAGGAGCAGAGAGACAGGACCTGGAGAGGAGCCCCATCCTAAGTCCTCCATTACGTGCAAGGAACAAATGTGACACGCTTGACAACCTGACTGCTCAATGACCCCAGTCGGAGATGAAACCCAAGCAGACAGTGGAGCCCTATTAAGCCTCAAAAAGTCAGCCTAAAAACAGTGACTTTCAGCCACCGAGCTAAAGACCTGGTTGGGCTGAAGAAAGCTGCGGAACAAGAGAGCTCGGAAAGGAGGTGCTTGCCCAAGAGCACATGAGGACACACACACACACAGACAATGGCTGACCTCTGTCAAGTCTGAATGCATGATGATAAATCTATTTGTTGATGGGTATAGCATAAAACTATGTATTAATTATAGGAGGGACAGCACTTTAAGGCCTCTCTGCTGGAGTGCTCACAGAGAACTACCTTGGAACAACATGTAACTCACCAGAGAATTAATTTGCTCCACACTTGGGAAAGCTGCGAAGTGAAGTCAACCCCAGCTGAGCACAGCAGGGTCATGTATTGCCTGAAGGAGCTGTAGACATATCTCAGCTCAGATTATATATATATATATACATATATATATATATATATATATATATATATATATAGTGACAAATAAAAAACTTATAATGGAATCCTCACAGCTGCCCTTTGAGGCAGATCCAGCTCAGAAAATCAGCTCACAATACCAGAGATTTAATAGGTGTTGGGGGAGGGGTGACTCCTTAAACTTGCTCTTAGCCACTCTGAAATGTGTGAGCGGGAATCCTGGGACTTTCAAAGATTTTGTAGCATAATTTAACAGATAATAAACTGACTTCCTGGGATTATCCAGTATTGCATGATGCCCTGTCACCCTGCCCTGTCCAGGAGAATCCTGGACAAGAGACAGGCTCAAGGCACAGGGCAGCAGTATAGGATAAGAGCGAAGACAAGAGGCTCAGTAGATGGCTGAGGGTTTGGAATGCTGCCTCAGGAATCTGGAAGGAGAAGGAGGCCCGCACCACAGTAAAGGGGTTGCACATCTATCTGGGCGCTAGTATTCTTCAGTTGTGATTCCCTGAAAAATCCATGCTTAAACACTACTCACATTAAGATGATCCTGGGCTGGGGAGATGGCTGTCAGCTGACATATAAAAGGCTGAGTTCAAATCCCCAGAGCCACTGTGCTTTAATAATAGTAAAAAAGTAATGCCTCCTGTAATCCTGGGAGCTGAGGGCAGGCAGAAAAAGATAGATCCTTGATGTTTATCGTCCAGCAAGCCTAGTCAAAGAGATGAGCTTCCAGTTTAGTGAGAAGTCTTGTGTTTAAAAAACAAATGTTTGATATGATCAGGAAGACATCCAAAAATCTACCCTGAGCGCCATAGGACTGAGTACCCATACGCATGCACGCATAGAGTGTGTACACTCTCACTAACAAGTACACGTACTGCACGCGCAATATGCGCACACACACGTACCAACATACCCCACAGAGGATTGAGTTTGACCAAGATCTCCAAAGAACCTTTGGTGAAACTCTACAGAGCAGTAGCTGACATTGAGCAGATCACTTCCTGTTCTTTCACTGCGGTCCGTAAGAAAGACAAAAGAGGTAGGAGACATGTTTGTAGCCACTCCGTCGATTTCCGTTCACTTAGAAATGCAGACGTGTAAGAATGACATAATTTCTGACAACCTTGAATTGCTTCAAATTTACAAAAAGCACTTTAAAGGTGGTAACTCATCAGCACAAGTTCACGACCGCTGGCACAAGACTTTCATGACACACTTCACAAGTCATGACTGGCTCGTGGGTCATTATTCTGTGTATCTGAAACTACTGATAGATTTCTTCTGTGGTAAGCAGTGGAAATTTTTGACCAGAGGTTGACCTCTCTTAAACTGAGTTTTAGAGATGAATAAGGAAACACAAAGAGTTGCTTTGTGTGATAGGAAAACTGAGAATAGAGAGATAAGGGAAGCTGATTGGGCAAAAGCTCAGGACCGGGCTAAGGAAGTACCATCAAGGACGGAGAAGGTGAGTCTGGAGTAAGGTTCTTGTATGACTAATAAGTTCAGCACTGGAATCAAGGGCACAGAGAGGCTGAGGCTGGTGGTACAGGAGTGCTGTCCACGGTGGTTTGAAATTTCTAAATCAAATAGGAAATTTATGGTAAAGTGACAAAAAGACAATCTGAGAAATCGCTGGAAACTATTTAACCAAACAAAAGAAAAGAAATGATGCTCTTTTTTTTTTTTTAATACAGTTGGAGAATGGCAATGCATCCTGTTAAAGATGACATGAATTTGGAGGTACCTAAGAGACATCACAGGGCAACTACCTAGTAATTTTTGAATAATAACAGGGAAGAGATGTTGAGTGGGGCCGTGTGTGTGTGTGTGTGTGTGTGTGTGTGTGTGTGTGTGTGTGTGTGATTCTAGAAAGGATAAGGCAGGGCACAGGGCTCAGTAATCTGTACAGGATCTCTAGTCAGTGCTGAGTGTGGGTGTGGTTTACTGGGAAAGCACCCTTTGGAAAATGAATAATAATAAGACACAATAAAACTCTCATAATAAAAACACATGCATTTGGAGTGTCTCATTAATCAAGGGGATCCAGGGAAGGTTTCAGCAAACAAGTTGCTGAGAAGAATAAAAGAATAACAGAAGAAAATCACAGTGGTCCAGACAGGATCCAGAATCTGGAAAGAGGTAGAAATAGTATTACCAACTGCTGAAATCGGGCGGGATGTGGAATGAGACACGAGCACAAGATCTGACATGAGGTGCAATCACAGTCGAGGGTACACGTCACAGGCAACAGCCAGACCATTGTGAGTCCAATGGTGGTTCAATGGGAAGGAAGCATATCCATTATGAGCAACTTCATAGCATTCATCAATGAAGAAAAGATAACAAATAGGAATGATACTTAGAAAAAACAGTTTCGCTTCTTAAAGTTTTAATTGGCAGATAAAACTGTGTCTATCGTGGATATCTTGATGTTTTGAAACAGAGATGATAAACAGATTATAGGTAGAGACAGACAGACAGACAGACAGGATAAGACAATGAAACGACTCCTAAAAGATGGGAAAAGATAGGATCAATTGAAATTTAAACTCAGGAGAGCATGACAGAGATGGTGACTGAGCCTGGGGATGAAGAAGAAAGCAAGCCAGGTGTGTGCACACATTGTAGTCTGTTTCCTTTATGAGATTGGGGGTTCCATTACTCCTGAAAGGAAGAGGCAGGAGAGAGTTGGGACTGGAGGGAAGAAGTTAAGTTATGGCAAAGACTGGATACAGACCACATAAGGAAAAGGGGGACTCCACCCAGGGGTTCACGTTAGACAGCAACTATTTGACTAATGAGGTTAGAGTGGATGGGAGCAGGGGTTGGGCTTTACGGTTCTTTCCTCCAGAATGCCAGGGCACGCAGGAAGCGCCCGACACAGGCACGGCAGGCAAAAGGTAATGGAGAACACACCTCTGGACCCCCAGTGTGGTTGTTCTCCCTTCATTCATTTTGACATCATTAAGTCTGCTAGGTTCTAGCAAGAATGTCTGCAGCAAAACTCCCTAACCGAAATGCTGAAGAGTCAACACACAGACGTTCAAGGGCAAAAAGTTTCAGTGGGGCTGCACCAGGGGGGCTCACTTGTTACCGTTAACACACGTCCTTCACGCAATGTGGTCACAAAATGTCAGCTGTGGATTGTTCCACTGGATGAGTCTGTGAATGAATATTATTTTTACAAAACCCTTTCTGAGTATTGGCTTTTTATAAAGCATAAAGTTTACCCAGGGGGCCATCCATAACAGCAGTTACACAGAGAGCTCCAATCCATTGCGTTTCGAGGGTCTTAGGAAATGGAAATCCTTTAAGTACCTTTGCTCTGCTTCCCGGGAGCTATCTTTCAAAGTTTAAATTGTTTATTTTTCAGTTTCCTAACTTCCTAAATTCCATTTATAAATCAAAGTAGCTTTTGAGCAATTTGATGGTAGTGAAATGGATTAAGAAAGAACAAACATCAAATAATATGTATTTGGTCATTTGAAGTTATTGGATTTTTCCTTTTCTTTCTTTTTTTTTACAAGGATGCTCTGCATGAGCCCAGTCAGATCTTTTTGCTTTGTCCTGGTGATCAGTGTTGCAGGAAAGGACAGGTTTTGCATCTTTTGCAATTAGCAACCTATAATTACTCGATCATTGCAACAACTTCTGCGTTCTAGATCAAGGCTAACAAACACCTTGAGTTCTTTCTAGAAAAACACCTCCTTGGTAAACAGGGCAGAACACACACCGAGGACTTCACAGCTTACATCTCAGAAGAATGCACATTGTCCAGGCAGAACAGAGAGCACAGGAAGGCTCTCAGAAAGCATTTCACACCGCTGTCTTTTTATGTTTATTCTGCTCTTTCTTTTTGATTCTTCAGAGCTGGGTGCCTCGTTCAAGGCCTCACATGTGCCAGGCGAGAACTCTAGCCGGCCAGTTATACCCTAAAGTCCTTAAAATTGTTTTCAAAATCACGTGTGATGAATTAATTTTCTAATGTCCCCACTTGTAACAAATGTGATAAAATACAGCAGAGGGTCTGAGGACACCAGGAGAATATGCCCCATGGTGTCAACTGACCAGGACTCATCGGGGCTCCCAGAGACTGAAGGGGCAAAGAGCCTGCGAGGGTTTTTTCTAGGTCCCCTACATATATCTTAAGGTTGGCTGGCTTGGTGTTCTTGTAGAACTCCCAAAAGTTGGAGTTGGGGGGGGTGCGGTCTCCAGCCCTTTTAATTGCCCTTGGGACCATCTTCTTCCTGCTGGATCGCTTCATCTAGCCTTGATGCAGAGGCTCCTGCCTGGCCTAGTTCCATCTTGTTATGCCCTGTTCAGTTAGTAACCCTGGGAGTCCTGCTCTTTTCTGAGGGAAGCAGGGGTGGGTCTGAAGGAAAAGGGGGAGATAGTAGGAGTGGAGGGAGGGGAGGCTGGGGTTGGGATGCACTATACGGAGAGAAGAAAAAGTAAATGATACAGCAGGCTTTCCAACGGATACACAAGTCTCTAAACACAACATATATGCTTATCTATGTTTCCATCAGAGACCAATGGCAGCATGTTGGCCAACACTTCCCTGGTTCCCTGACCACGTTGTGAATGGGGCCAGTGCTGCGCATATTTCCCGTTCTTCAGATGAGGCAGCTATGTGCGCGTGGGAGAAGGCACGAACCACGATTAGTGTCGTAGTAGCACAGAAGGGTTAGAACCCAAAGCCGCAAATGCCTGTACCAACTGCTGCACCACCTCACATTCCCTCACACAGACTGAGAGGTGAACTGTCCATGAGGGTTCTAACTATCTACTGACCTGATCATCTGTATCACAACTATACACTGGGACACTGGGACACTGGAAGATCAGGTCTCCTAGACCGACTATAAGTTCTCTGAAGGTAGAAACTGTGGCTGGTGCGTGTCTGGTGTCACTTCGGTGCTCCAGTGTAAGGATGTGAATGCTGGTGGAAATACATTTGGAGGTCAAAACGTATGGGTCAATTTATTGGGTCTACATCCATTTGGCACATGAGGAAGCATAGCTTGGAGAGCAGATACAAGTGGGTGAAGCTGAAAAGCACCACACCTTATCTCAGAGGTGGTCAAGTTTGAAGCCACGAGCTGAGTTTGTCTTTTATGAAACCAGGACAGTAGAGATGTCTGGAAATGGTGGAAAGCAAATAATAACTAGCGATAGAAATATGACAGGACAGACATGGTGATTCTGGGTGATTCCATTTGTATTTCTCAGTTTCCTTATCTGTAAAATGACGGTTCAGGGCCTATTTTCCCAAGGCTCTAAACATCCAGCTGTCCCTTAGAAACCAGCCTATCTTTCTGGTTCCCAAAGTCAGAGTCTTTTGGAGAAATGGCCACTGATTTCCTATGAGTAGCTGGAAGGAAAGGGTCTTATTCCTTCCCCGGGCTCATCAATCATCTGCAGTCCATGGGATGTTTAATATGGAATCACTTAATTTAACAGTCATTTTGACATAAGGAATTGTTTTCTTAAAGCTAGAACTGGCTGTAAAACCTCAAGTGATATTTTATGGCTGCCATATAATAAAATCATTTAGCAATTAGTGATTAATGGCATACAACAGCACGTTTCTCCGCGGCTACCTCCCTGGCTCCTGCTTCCCTCTGGTTTCACTCAGTTCCCAGTTCAAAATTCGTGTCCTCAGGTGACAAGTCTCTTTATAGAACCACGAGGTTTCTGAGCCTAAAAGATTGTCACTTGCCTCAAAAAGTGCCTCATAGGGACCTACTAGCACATAGATGAGGCTGAATGAAAAAAAAAATTAAAATAGTACAGTCTGTGGCATGGAAGGGAGTAAAAATAAAATAAAATAAAACTTTGGGCTTCCCTGGCCAAGCCCACAGTGATGGTTCCAGTACCAAAAGAATGAAGTTTTGACTGGCTAAGTTTGCGTTCTTCCTATGAAATCATTAGCCCTTGCTGGGGAGGGCTTATAAGCCCTGTGATCTTGACAGCTTCTGCCCCTCCTGCCTTTATCTTCCTGTCCTTCCCTGTGCTTTCTGCCTCTGATCTCTCATGGAGGATGCTGCAAGCTGGTCTGACCAGCCCGCCACAAACACTAGTGATTAAACTTGGCAACAAAACTTTGAAGTAAAAAAAGACAAGCCCGCTATTTTCCGCTTCACAAGCCAGCTCTGCTCTTTTGCAGTTTGCCTAACACCGCAACCCTGCGAGATAAATACTACTGCCATCACCATTGTATAAAAGCAGATACAGAAGCCTTGGAGGCCCAAGCTCACTCTGCATTCGACAATGATTCAAACCTGGACAGTCTGTGGCCAACCCCATTCACTGAGTCACTACATCATTCTGCATGCTTGTGTGTGGGAGAGAAGGTGACGGTGACATCTTTCATGAACTCAGCACACATATTGCCCTGTGTTCCAGGCATTCACTGCTCAGGGTTGATATGAGGCTGGATGATCAGACTCAGACTTTTCTGCAGTCGTCACTCGGTCAATAAAGTCACACGCCTCTCCTTGTGGTTGCCCACATTGTCTTTCAGGTCTGTGTGGAAATATACACATGCCTCTGGAGGACTACTCCAGAAACAAAGCTTCCATGAGGTCTACTTTTCTACCTTCAAAGCAGCCCAACTTTCCCTTCTACCTAGTGCTGCTCCTCTTGCACTTAAATACACAGTCGTTCCCGGGAGGCCCCCAGAAAAATCCCTGTACATACTGTTTTTTTTTATTCCAAAGTCTATTTGCCAAAAGAACAGCACTACAAAGCTCACTCCATCCCCCAAAATAAACAGATAAAAATCCACTCGGAAAACTTTCTTCAGTGCCTTCTTACACTGGAAAAAATTACATCTTAGTCCAGAGCACACTTTCCAAGAACCGTGTAAACATCATGCTGAGTTTGAGCCTTTGTTTAAAAATTTATCTGTAAAGTCTATAAATCCATGGTCACCTTGCCCTGTTGATTTATTTCCCAGTAGAACTCAAGTGTCTAAATTTTACCAATACTAGGAAATAACATTCTTTGAAGAGGAATTGAACGTATTTTCTTTTCTGTAAGACGCTGTCCTTTGACATTTTTTAATTGCAGGGTACATTTTCTAGAGAGCCAGTTCTTAGAGTGCCAGTTTCTCTTTCTGGAACCTATTACCCAGGGTTACAGGCCTCTGAGTTGGCCACCTGCTGCTCCCAGCTCCTACTTCTGAGATTTGTCTTCCCTTCTGCTATAAGAATGAATTTCTGAAAAAGGCCAGCCCTGATTATGGTCTTTGGCAGGGCAGAAAACCCCTGAGTGGTTCGTTTCCTAATGGAAACATCCTCAATCTGGCATTGAAAACTCCAGGGTTATCATTTTAATCTTTCCCAGCCTTAGCAGCTTTCTCTTTTCATAGTAATTCACCCTTTACTTCCTAACAGACAGACTTGCTAGCAGTTTTATGAATGCGTGTACCTGGCGTACCCCCATTCTGAGGCTCCCCTTCTTCCTTCACTTGAAATGTCTATTACTACCCATCACATAAAAAACCCACAAGCACACACAGACTCAGTCCCTTGAAACCAACACCAGAGTTCCATTCTCCTCTCAAATGCCAGCTCTACCTGACCACTTTTTAAATCCCGATTTCCCTGGCCCTTCTTTCTTAGGCTGTATAATCCCAAAACTAACCATTCTTTTCTCCTAATATCTGTCCACTTATGTCAACTCCTCTGCCCACAATATAGTTTTTGCTGCATAATAAATCACTCAACTGAGCAGTGTTTTACAGCAGCTGTTGGTGATTTTGCTGTCTGTCACATCTAAGGCCAGCCGAAGTGTTGGCTTTTTCAGACCCAGCATGGTGGGATGCCCGACTTTATTTCCTGAGAGTAGAAAAACTTGCTCTTCACACTGTTAAATGGTAGATTATGTTCCATGGATTTACCATGGAGCCTGGAGCAAGGCATCCATAGCTCTAATGGTCCAGACAAGAGAGACATGCTTAACTCTCACATTAACTGAACCTGTCCAAAGAAAGTCACACAGATGAATTTTAAGCTGAGGAATAAAGGAAGTACCTCCAGTACACAGTGGAAGACATCATAAAGTTACATGACAATGGGCCAGGTAACTTCAAAGTCAGCTGGAGAGTGGATCATAAACCCATCTATAAGATCTTTTATCCTCCGTATTTGTCTGTATGCATGCACTATTCAGAGTGGGAGCTCAAAACTGCCTCTTAAGTGAAATTCCTCTGTAACTACATCTAAACACACGAGATGAAATCAATAACTTTATTCACGCCATGGGGTTCAAAAGAACTACAGACTTTCTTTTAATCATGACTTACATTTTATTGATAAAGGGCATTTTAATAATCTTCTGCAACTTTCAAAGTACACTTACATATATTATCTCATTTTGGCAGGAGTATATGTAATTTTTTAAATTGACTAGAGGTAACAATGTCTTTATTGGCTTGGGGGGAGGGGAAAAAGTCTTTTACTATAGATTCGAGGAGCTTCCAGAAAGAAAAGGGATGGTAGCTCTGGGGATCCAGTTTGTACCAGACTAGCAGAAACACCTGATAACCTACCAATCTGTCTCTACGTTTTTCAAAATGACCGAGCTGAATTCTCTGGCTCTCCAAATTAAATCTGCTAAGGAATGGGGCATTATTTCCCAAAGCCCAGGTCGAATTAACATTCTAGAACTGGGAATTTCTGGGTAGGGCTCAATAATCTGCATCTCCACAGGCAGTTCAGGTCAGAACACTACTGGTTCTTCCTCAAAAATCACCTCATAAGCATAGTTGTTGCTGACTGTCAAGAGGGATAGAAGAGATTTCTGCCACTACCATCGAACCCAAGATCAACCACCAGGCTGCAAGGAATGAGAGACTCTCAGGATGAAAGCAGAGGTCTAAGCCTTGGACATCTTCCATCCTGGCCTGTGAAGTTTACAAACAGGGCTTCAGAAAGCCAGAGAAATCTCTGAGTATCCCAGTGGCATAAGCAAAATGAGAAGGAGACAAGAAGACTTGGCTCTTATTCAAGTGTTCATTTTGCTACTCTCAGTGGTTGTGGATTTCTCTTCCTAATTTGAGTGCCTCTCAGATCTGGAAAAATCCCAATAAATACAATAGATTGGAATCACAATAAAAGAAGCTAAAAAGAAAGGAAGAAAATGTTTTTCCCCAGTGATAACATGCGAGCATTCAATCTCTTCTTCTAGGATGGTAGAGAGGCTTAACCCCCAGTCTCCAACAGTTCTGCATTCAGAGACTCAATGGACTACACACTGACAATGTGTAGGGGAAACTGCCTCTGTGTCAGTCATGTAAGGGTTTTATTATCATTATTTTCTAAAACAATAGCATGCAGTGATTTACATGGTGTTTACCTTATCCTAGATATGAGAAGTAACCTAGAAATTATTTACAATGTTAGGAGAGATGTTATAGCTAAACATTAAGACATTTCATATACAAGATCCTTGGATCCATGAATTCTGAGGGACAACTCTATGTCACTGCGACTTCTTTAAATGACACTTGACAGATGAGGATAGTGATTATTAAGAGATGTCTGAAGGAGGATCTCTCTCTCAGCTTACTTGGAAAAGTGCATGGCCATCCCGCTTAACCCTCCCCGCCCCAGTGTCTTAGGTCTACTCCTTAGCAATTACCGCTTCCGTTGGTGCCTTTTTATAGATCACACCAGTTACAGGTCTGACCTTTTCAATGTTTCCATCTCTATGCATCTATCCAAACCGCTGAGTGGGCAGAGCAAGGATCCCCAGGGGATTCCCCTCTCTCCCCTCTCTCTCTCCCTCCATTGCTACAGCGTTGCACAAATTACTTGACAGCTCTCTGCAAGCCTGGCAAGTTAAAGGTTGGAGAATGTCTGGCTATGACAGGACTTGCCGGCAGGGAGATGGAAAAGACAGGGCAAGACCTTAATCTATCATTCATGTTGTTTTTCTAAAGAACAGATGAGGATGAGATGTCCAACGGTGAAGAGTTCCTGGTCTGGGGAGAAGTACTATGGGTTTCATGACAAAAGGGAACAAGATGGCAGAACTTTTGAGTTAGAAGATTTAAAAATACACAACTGTGTATATAGAGAGAAAAGCATTGTGATGGAAAAGCAGTATGTTGATAGAAGCAATGTCTAAGTGCCTGAGGAAGCCTCCTGGTTCAGGATCTATTTCTGAACAAGACAAACAAAGTCTACTGAGTTAGTACCATGCCACCGTTGCCACCTCCATAGCCTCGTATCCTCCCCTGCCTCCGCTCTACCAGTGACTGCTCATTTTTCCAAAGTCATATTCATGTGAGTATGGACAGATGATCTGGCAAGATCACAGTGGTCCATTGAGAGAGCCATGGGTCCCAGGTTCTATCCTTACAGTGATCCCTACGTCATCCTTCAGAGTGGCGTAGAAAGCACTGATGAGACATTATGATGCGTGTCCAACCATATGTGCTGCATACAGAATGAAAAAGTCTATATGAAAATGCTGATATTTTCCAAACTTTTCATCTGCTTTTTATTAGTCCTTTGTGAATTTAATACAGTGTATTTTTATCACACTCACTCCTCTTGCACAACTCCTCCACGACACCCTCACTTCATCTGCTTCTTTAATGAATGGTCTTCTGTCTTTAATGGAAAGCTTACACTGAAGTGTGGGATCCAAAACGAGTCAAAAATCTGGGTAGTTCTAGCTGGAGAAAAATGGGGGCTAAGGACCTACCCACTGCACACCCCACAGGCTTCTCTGAACTTCGTGTTGTCTCAGAAACAGTTTATCAGACGCTGGAGAGAGCTTTTGAGAGCACCGCTGGAGAAATCATTAGAGCAGATAATCTCCCACGGTTCTCTCCGCCTAAAACTCTACAGAATCCTTCCATAAAAATGGGAATGTATCAACTCAGTGGACTCTTCTGCCACCACCCAGACCATCCGCACGAATACTGTGCATGCATAAAACTGTTTAGGTTTAAGTGCAACTTTAGAAAAAGACATCATAACGATGCACTCTAACTATAATTTTCAGAGAATTTATTTCCAGGTGTACAAAACAAGGAGACAAAATAATTAAAGTGTTGTGTAAAAATGATTGTCTTTAATAAAATCCTTTAATGCTAGCGTATCCGTGTGGACAAAAATATATTCATTTATGTAAATGTGCATGAAGTATATATTTTTAATTTATCATTTTTTCTGTTAACTGTGAGTGTGAGAGAAAGAGAAAGACAGAGACAGAAGAGATGAGACGAGGACACAGAAAGAGAGAGAGACAGAGAGATGAGACAGAGACAGGGGATTCTCACTTATCATCTGGCCTAAAAGTTTTGTGACCACAGGGCTGTATCCAGGTTTATGTGGGTTCTAGAGATCAGAAATCACACCTCACACTTTCACTTCAAGTGTTTTTCCACTGAGTCATCTGTCCAGCCTGAAATGCATACTTGTATGCTACCAGGTTTTTTTTTTTAAGGTTTTCATAGAGAATGAAACTTGGAAACAGAATGTCTTAGAAAGGTGGTTCTCAACTTTCCTAAGGCTGCAACCCTTTAATACAGTTCCTCATGTTGTGGTGACTCCCAACCATGTAATTATAGCTACTTAATAACTGTAATTTTGCTACTGCCATGAATTGTAATATAAATATTTGATATGCAGATGGCTTTAGGTGACACTGTGAAAGGGTTGTTTGACCCCCAAAAAGATCATGACTCAAAGGTTGACAGGTTGAGAACCACTGTCTTAGAAGATTAACACCTCTCTCTCTCCATATATATATATATATACATATATATATATATATATATATCAGTATCTTTCATTGACAGAGTGGCACACAAATACAGATGAGCATCTCCAGCAAGAGCCAAATATTAATAAATCTTCATAATAACATGAATACTATGCCATTCCTCTGTACAAGAGATGAATGCTCCCCATTAACTAGGAAATAAGTCCATAGAATTCTCTAGCATTTGAGGGATAGCACAATTTATATTTGGTCTATTTCCTAAGCTTTATTTCTCATTGTCCCTCAACATTAATCCTTCCTTCCTTCCTTCCTTCCTTCCTTCCTTTCTTTCTTTTTCAAGACAAGGTTTCTCTGTTGTAACTCTGGATGTTCCGGAATTCACTCTGTATACCAGGCTGGCCTCGAACTTACAGAGATCTGCCTGTCTCTGCCTACTGAATGCTGGGGTTAAAGGCATGCACCACCACCACCTCGCTTTCCTTTTTTTTTTCTAATAAGTTGATTCTCCAGATAGGGGTCAGAAGGGAACAAAATACCTTTCCTCTTGGGGAACATTTGGCATTGTCTTTAGGCATAATAAGGTCATCCCAACTGGAAATTTGAAGCTCATGATCAGGGATCTGGCTAAGTATATTTAATGCATAACATAATTATCCAAAGAAGCCTTTGCCAGTGAATCTACAAACTGTTCTCCTTGATTCTCACTTTTCTGGTCTTGGCATTAAACTATCTCAAAGAAATAACTTTAGGGAGTTACGACTTATTTTTGCTCACAGTTTCAGGGGTATCAGTCCATAAGGACAGGGAATGTACAACAGTAGGGTCAGCTTCAGCCCTGGTGGTTGGAGTTGGGAGCTTGAAGCATGCATTGTTTATGTCTCAAAAATGATAAGAAGTTAGAAAGCTCAGGGAAGAACCAGAAAATGTTATTATCTTCAATTCTCAGCCCCCAAAACCCACTTCTACTAGCTAGACCATAGTCCTCCAAAGTCCACAATCCCACCAAAAAACCAACAGCAACAGCAGCTAAAGATCAGTTTTTTAAATGCATATGTCTATGGGAAACACTTCACATGCAAACAATAATACTCTCTAAACATACTATGATCTCACTTTTGTCCCAATTATACTTATTTTCTCACTACTAGACAATTTAACATACTGTTCTGTGTTTTTAAATTCTACTTCTCCCAAGCAGCTTTTACTAATCATATCAGGCTAACTTGAGCTTCTCATCCTCTGAGTAATCTTTTTTATTTTTTTATTGTTTTCTTTTTTCTTTAAATTTCTTTTCTTCTCTCTTATCATACATCCGACCCACCTCCTCCCACCCCTCAGCTCCCCCATCTCCCCTCTCCCCCAGGTCTAACCCCCACCCCCATCCACCACACCCTTGCTTTCTCTCAGAAAAGAGTGGTCCTCCCAGGATTGCCACTCATTATTGCAAGATGGAACAAGACTGGCCACTAATCCCTACATCAAGAACGGACTACTTAATACAGCAGGAGCTAAAGGGTCCCAAGGGAGGCAAAATGGTCAGAGACCCACCACACATGCCAACCTGTAGAAATTTGCAAGAATCCTAAGCCAGACAACAATAAGATATATTTAGGGGACAGGGTCCCCTGTTTGCTGCTTCAGTCTTTGGGAGCCACTAAGAGTGCTGGTCAGTTGCCTCTATGGGGCAGGCCAGGAACTAGAGACTGGATAGCCCCAAGATGGTCTCTAATGACATCCTGCTCTGCTCGTAGATGTGTGCCTAGCTCAGTCTTCTCCAGAGTGGCTTCCTCCAGCAGCTGATGGGAGGAGATGCAGAGGCCCAGAGCCACACATCAGGCAGAGCTCGGTGAACCCCATGGAAAAAGAGAAGAGGGATTACGGGGACCAGAGGGGTTGAGAACAGCAGAAGAACACGCCCCATGGAGTCATCTGAGTAATCTTAATCATTTCTTTTATACTTTTTGGGTCCCATACACTGGTCACCATTCATTGACAATCTCTAAGGTTCTGACCCTTCTGCTGAAGCACAAATGATCTCAACATGACTTTCAGCTTACAGCCTTTTGAATTTTAGTATAAGTATCAAGACAAAATGCTTTCCTTAGAAAATGGTGGTTTTAACAAGTATAATAATAAACTCTATGCTGATTGCTAGAAATCCACATCTAAAATCTTGGACCATAGGATCTGAATGTGGAATAAATTGACTATGTGGAGAGACCTAATTTACTTTGTTTCAAAGCTATTCTAAGAGTTACTGACTACTACATTAGTGGAGATAATAACTTCTCCTGATTATACTCTTACAATTTAAGTTATGTTATTATTAGTTTTATAGTTAATTCTTAGTAAGCACTGTGCATCAGGTTGAGGATACTCAAGTAAAGGCAGGAAGCAATACCAGAATGTACCAGGTTGCGTCCTTTTTCTGGCTGGTAAACACTGACCACAGAGATTTGGGGCAGTTCCAAATGTCACCCAGCTACAAAGTTAGGGCTCTCCTACTACCATATCTTAAATATAACACCTCAATTTTCAGGTGTATTTTCATGAATCTTAGGGCATCATCTGTACATGAATTCAGGCAAATTGCAGTTATCCATCCAAGTCATTCAGGGCAATATGAAGACAGACACCTTAGAAAAAAATCAGAAGTGCAAATACATAGCAGTAACATTGTGTAAAATTATGTTGAGTTACCAGAAAGAAGCTTGTGTAGCTTTATTGACAACACACATAAATAGAATAAAGAGACAGGCACACACAGTGACAAATAAAGACTTTGGATATTGAGACAGGACTGGTACTTTTCAAATGAATTGACAACTTTGTTACAATTCTAATCAGTACTCCAACTAGTTGTTTTTTTGAAAATGGGAGATTTGGAAACTTGATAGGCTGATTCCTAATTTATTTTGGCACATAACTCTGTAAGAAATGTCATAGAGACTTAAAGAAGAGGAGGAGAGTTTGTAAGAGCCAGAAGAGGAGGGAGTTTGCTGTGAGGGTGTGTCTCCTAGAACTGCCACAATCTGTACCATGAAGTCTCACAACATGCCTACATATGAGCTGAACAAGGAGACACTGAGAGACCTACAAATGTGGCTGGGGGAAAGTTCTCAGTGCCTGAACCCTAGAAAATAAACTACAAGAAACTAAGGAATGCTAAGAGAAGGAGCAATAGTCTTCTCCAGAGAGTAGCATCCTAAATAAGTATTCAATACCAGAGTATTTAATACTTCAGCCCCGAAGTCATATACATACAAATATGCATGCTGAGCAAGTTGTATTCATGTGTCTAAGAATACATGCGCGCGCGCACGCGCGCACACACACACACACACACACACACACAAATTAAAGAACAAAAGGCCATGAATTTGAAGGAGAGCAAGAGGAGCACATGAGAGTGTTTGAGAGGAAGAAATGGAAGGAGAAAAGGATATAGTCAATGATAATCTTTAAAAAAATAAAATAATTATCAAAAAAACCTTTTGATTGTGAAAGTATAACCTTTCTCTTTGAATGTTCCAATAAACTTCAAAGTCATAAACAGATTTTTGACTTCAAAACTAAAATATTTTCCCCCCACCCAAGAAAAAGAATTAGAGTTG
Organism: Cricetomys ansorgei; assembly: GCA_026225945.1. Classification (NCBI taxonomy): domain Eukaryota; kingdom Metazoa; phylum Chordata; class Mammalia; order Rodentia; family Nesomyidae; genus Cricetomys; species Cricetomys ansorgei. Next base: position 11,531,058 of record JAMJFZ010001258.1, read on the forward strand.
TATTCTTATATTTTTATTGTCTGTGGGAAAGACCTGTTCAAACAGAAACTAGGTTCATCATAAACAGTAACTACATACTAATATGACTAGTTATTAAATTATTAAACTATTGCATAGTTACAGTATGAAATACTTGCCTGTTAGTAGAAGCTTTCCAAACTATAATATAAAAGACGGCTCGGAATATTTATGTCGTGTATTATCTATCATATACTATTATATTCGCACTATTTAACAAGTTAATATTACATTTTAAAGAACACCAATTAATATTTCTAAGATCTCACAGGTCAGAGAACAATCTAAAAGGAATAGGAGACATTTTAACGGGAGAATTGAAAAGATTTGAGAACACGACCTTCTCAAGGAAAATAATATGTTAAAATCATAAGGCAGTTAATAACTAAAGGATAAATTTAGGACAAGAAAGAAAGCAAAGGAGAGAATATAAATGGAAAGAATCCATGATAAAGAAAGAGCGAGAATAGACAGTCGCCAGGAAAAATACAACAGGTAATAAATATAAGAAAACACATCCAAACTCACCTGTCTGGTAATAAATGCAAATTAAAACAAATGAAATTCACTTTCATATTAAATTCATATTAAATTTAATTACTTTTAAAAATTAATTTCCATGACAATTAATAAAATGGTACTGTCATTCAAGTAGAAGCTGTCCCAAACTTCTTGCAGAAGAATATGTATGGCATTATAATATTGTTTTAATAGTCTCTCATGGAAAATGATAAAAAAAAATGCTGATAATTACTTTGAGGTTTTCAAAACATAATGATTTCTTTAAAGGAAAAATGCATAAACAAGACCAATATAATGACAAAGAATTCTTAAACTATTATACAGCCATCAATTACATACAATGCAAGTTTTAAATTATGTTTAAGAAGAACAGAGGGTCAAACAGAAAAATGCTCAATTTCACTCTAACAAGATAAAAAATTCTCTAAACATCATTATGACACACTGGTAGAAACTTAAATATACATTTAAACTTATAGTATAGGGAAAAAGGACAAGAAGAAATATATGAGACTTTTCTAAGTATCGTGGGACAGTGAAAGTAAAGATAGTCTTTTTTTTCCATTTTCCCATTGTGCCTTAAGTGCATATAAAAGCTTTATTATGTTCTACAACCAGAAAAAATAATCAGTTCATTAGAGTGGTTCATGTGCCTCTTTTTGCAACCGATTTCTCTGGTTCTGGCATTTCCTCTTCCTCCTCTTCTTCGTGACATAGCCATTCTGTTGTAGGAATTTTCTTGATAGAACTTACAATAAAACATTTTTATTCTTTTCAAAGTTCCTCCCTACTTGATGGCCCATCATAGATTGAATTGTGTCACCAAACTGTGCATGTTGAACCCCATCCCCCCATGTGACAGTGTCTGCAGGTGGGACTTTGCAGATGGGATTCTCAAGATGGAATCAGTTCATTTAGGAGAAGAGATATCAGCTTACTCTCCCCCCAGTATCTGAAGAAACTTAGAGACGGTGCCTCTCTACAAGCTAGAAGAGAATCCTTACAACAGACAGCTATGTTGGTACCCTGACTACAGACGTCCAGCCTCCAGAACTGTGAAAAACAATATGTTTGATGTTTAAGACTCTCAGTCTATGGTATGTTGTTAGGGCTGACTGACTAATGCATGGCTTTAGACCAAGCTGGATTACACACTCTCAGATTTCTTTAGTGAGAAGAGGAGCAGTTTCTTGTATCTACCACTTGGTAGAGAGTCTGCATCTAAACTATCTCCAAACATTTGCTTTGTTATATTTTTTGTTTGAGATGCTCAGCTTCACATCCTATTCTTCTCTGTATCAGCTCTCTGTATCAGCTCTTCCTGGACCTGTTCCCTACTCAAGAAACTGCCGACCAATTTGTTACCATTGATGTTTTCAGCCTCTCCATGTAGCCTGCAAGCACTGAATAAGCTATATGATTCCAGGAGAATTAAAGTCATCAAAGGCACTACTGTCGGGGGGGCGGGGCAATGTTTCTGTTCTATTCTTCAGGGTACTAGCTGACTACCATGTATATTTTTGAGCACTGCATTTTGCTCAGTTCTTCTACAGCCAAGATTCAAGCAGCTGTCCAGCATGGGTGGCCTCCATCAGCAAAGCAAAAACTGGTTTTTGCTTGCAAGCTGAGCTCTCGTATCTCCCTTCCTGACCTTGCATGTATTATTTTGAATATAATGTATTTTTAAATTGCTGCACCATTTTAAATATGGAAGGGAGCGCTGAATTAAATATTATTTGTGGCATACCCTGCTTTGCAAAGGGCCTCTAAATCTGATCCTTTATATCAGGTCGATGCCTAAATCCCATTACTTGAGATTGCAAATGACTGTGTTTGCAAAATCGTGGATGCACATTTGGAGACGGCATCAAAAATTCAGCCTATAATGTTAACTTTGTTTGAAAAGATCTTGATTTTTTCCAGGAAGCCATCTCAAGGCATTCGGCCCATTCCTTAACTCCGTCTCTGTCAGGGATAATGCATTAATAGCTTGAGGATGACTCGGCAGTTGGTTCTTGAGGAATCATAATCTACACTCAAAATGAGTTCTTAGTTGAATGGAAAGAGACGATTTTCGAAGCAAGATGCAGGCTACATTTGAGAACAATGAGATCAACAGAGTTCAAATTTATATTATAGGTCTAAGCACTCATTCCAACCACATTATCTTAAGGCATCTATTGCCTATTTCCACTTCCTGATTCTCCTCCATTTTTCACACCACAACTGTCATGTGACTAAGATGGGCATCTGGAAATGGAAACATGAGATTCTTGGGCCTTAACTGAAATTAGTACTTCTCTCAATGGGCAGGAGCACACATGGCTCATGTATACATAGTCACAAACAACCAAAAATATTATCGGGAAAATTCAATTATGCTGCCACATGCAAAATAATATGGAAGAGAGAAGGCAGTGTTACTATAGGAAATGAGTCTCATTCAGACTGAGTACATAGTTCTCAAGTCTGTTAACCAAACTTCAAATTCCATAGAGTTGGAGCATCAGGTGATCAGAACACCCAGACAGACATAGTGATATTTCTACATGGTCAGACCAGAGCCAAAGAGTCTGCAGAGTGCAACATTCGAGTTTTATATCAGAGGATACAGTGCCAACCACAAGTAGTGTATGAACACAGGACAGTGTGTATATGGAAAGAAGTCTATGTTTATATCTTAAACACTCAAAAAATAATTGGCTAGCTGTTCGTGTGCAAAAATCACCACCAAAGTTAGGAGCTAAACCCTGTAAAGATTCAGCTGGCTGTTTCTTTGGGTCAGGATTGGGGAAACATGTACAAAGTGCCTCTGTCCCTGGATCTTTCATGAGTTTCTCTCAAAGTATTAGCCAGGATATCTGTCTCACATGAAGGCTTGGCTGGTGGGGGATTTACTTCCAAGCTCATTCGCATGTCTGAGAGTAGCAATGAGTTTCTAGCTAGCACTCAACTATTCAACTGACATCCTGGTTCTTTACTAACCGGAGAACATCTCTCAATTCCTTGGCATATAACTCTCCTCAGAGTACAAAATAATATCATGATTTTCTTTGAGTAAGTTAACATGAGGATCCATCCAAGATGAAAATCACTGTCTTCTTATAATCTAATCTTCGTAGAGAAATCTCATTACCTGCGCCACATTCTATTCACCAGGAAGTCACTAAATCCAGATGCACTAAAGAGGAGGAAGGACAGAATGGAATGATTGCCAGAAGGCAGAAATCATTGCATAGACACATGCGGAAGGCTGCCTGCCACAAGGAAGAAGTAAATTAGCAGCAAATAAGCTCATATTGTTAAACACCATAGCTTAGGATGTATAAAAAGGTGTGATTTCAGTAATATTTGAATGGCAAGTTTTAAAATACTAGGAATATATTTTTCCATATCACTGTTTCCCCCTTAAAGAATACTTCACTAGGACTCCTGTATGCCCACAGCAGGGGCCTGGTTTGATTTCCTGTTCTTCCCATTGCCGCGGGTGGTCTTTCAGACAGAGAGCAGAAGTACTGTAGGTCAATTTTCAACACATTGTAGACATGGGTCCCAGCACATCGCACCTTACGCACCAGTCCCTGTTGAGCCTGCAACCAGGCATCAGCAGATCAGACAGTAATTTTCAAGATGTCTTTTCTTTGCGTCCCCTGACATGTGTTATCTAGAACGTTTACATCAGCTGACATCTTAAAGACTTCTAGCTCTCAAGACTGGTCCATGTTATAATCCAACTACCCTTAGAAAAAAATAGCAGAGTTGAAGGCCCTGTCACCTCAGGGTATAATTATTTGTCAGATTTTTTTCTTGCGGTAACAACAAAGAAGGTCTTGCCATTTCTGGAGACAGAATAGCTAAAAGGAGGAGGAGGAGAGATTCATAGAGGGTATGACGGAGACATTCTTTAATCCTTCCACAAGATGACACACCACAGGAGTTCCATTTGAAATCAGAAGTACTGGGGTAGGGGTGGGGATCATTCCAGATACATAGAGTGCATAAGAAAGCTAGAACTTGTGTGATCTCTTTTAAAAAGATACCCAGAGAAACAACCGGGAAAAGTGTAAGCCATAGAGCTGGAGTTGTGAACTACAACTGTTCACACTGGACACACAGAGAAAAACAAAAACAAAATTTCTCCCATTGCAGAATGTGCCTACTTATTCAGCATCTCTCAGGAATCACTCACAGTTCAGTGGAAATAAACAACAGAAGAAAAGAAAAGAAAACCCAACAGGCAAACTTTCCACCTGATTGTCACACTGCCCACACAGAGACTAAGAAGAGTAGACACATTAACGTACTTCTCATGTGCTCTTGTAAATTCCCGTTTCTGGAGCACCTGGGATGATGAAGAGGGAGCAGGACACAGGACCAGAGATCACCCGATGACCAGGTATCAAGGGAATGAGAGGGTGACCAGAAACAAGGAGGTTTGGAGTCAGTTGTGTCTCTTCCTGAAGCACAAGTGATAGCTAAGTCAACCTATGTCAGAAGATTCCCAGTTGACCTCATTTGATACAGTTAGAGAATCTGCTTTTATTATGGAGGCATTTATGATGGATGTTAATACATATTATGTCTCATGCCCTGCCTATCCCACCAGTGTTGAGGGCTCATCTAATGAGGAAATTCACAAAGTACCTCCTCAACCATTCCAATCATCACCACTGCAATGTGTTTGGTAGAAATCACCACTGGAACACAATGGGCATCTATCTGCTGCTTCCAAATTTCTCTCTAAGCTTCTGCCTTCATCAGCTGAAGGTGGCATGAGTAAAGTTGACAGTCATGAATATCTACTGCTCAGACGTTTGCAAATGTGCAAGTTATAAATAGCAATGTTCGGAGAATAATCAACATGTGTCTATAAACTTCGAGTTAAAAGTCTCCTTGGATTTTATTTCAATGCCTTTTATTTCGATGCTTTGACCGTGTCTCCTCCACCAATGTGCCCTACCATCCTCAAGACCACACACGGTAGTCTCTCTCCTATGAAGTAGCTTTAGGGCATTTCTTTGCTTGGTAGTGAAAATAGCATTGGGCTTATGGTATGGATTCTGGGAAGTAATCAGATCCACTGAGCTGTCATCAAATGCTCAGTAGCACACAGCCCCATCATATATGGAATTTACATTTATGCATCAGCAAAACAATGAATGACTTATGAGTCATCCTCTAAAGACTGATAATAAACACAGAACTTAAAGTACTTACTAGTGTTAAGTACAGAATACTTATAGACTTTTAGTGTACAAATTAATAGCTAATGTATAGATCTGAAACTGTCAAATGCCCCTATGTTCAAATCTTGCCCTCTCAGTGACCTTGTTCAAATGCAAGACCTTCTTCCCATCACATACGTGTGGAAAAGACAAGTTAAATGAAGTACATCAAAGCCAAAGTTTGCTTTTCATCCAGAGAAATACATACTTTGAATTTCCACAAAGAGGTGCAAAATATACCCACTACGTACACCAACCATGAGCCTTCAACACAAGTGGTTAAAAGCCTTAGATAACCTTTAGTTCTGTCTTTGGTGAAAACACAGAGAGAAAACTATGAGCTCTTCCTCTGTAACTCCAGTGACACCTAAAAGAATAATCACAGCAATTACGCACCAGAAGACGAGCAATGATAATTGCAAAAATGAAATGCTCAGCCATCACTTGGCTAGCCGGCACGGGCACTAACTTTTATGTTTCCCCAAGGGGGCATATATGAAAGAAGCACAGAGTGGAGGAGAGATGAAATGCAATTATCAGGACCTGGGGATTTATTCTGTCTGCTCCACAAAAGAAGGGAGTGGAGGGGCAGCAGCTGGGACATTCCCCTATGGATCTTTGCAAAAGATCGGAAATTACCGTTATCTGTCCGCTTACCTCCCTTCAGCAATGATGGCACAGCTAGTGCCATCTAATCTGCTTTCTCTCTCCTTGGCCAACTGCCTCACCATCCCAAGTTTATTCCAGAAACAGTAGAGGGACTTTTTTCTCTTTTCTTGAAAAATGGCATACAGAGAAATTGGTCCATTTCAGCGGAGCAAAGGTATACTATACTGCTAGAGTATCAGAGGCACAAATATTTCTGACTTAGTCTACTGCAAAAGATTAATAGTTCCAAAGACAGGCCAAATAATATTTATAGTAAGAGTCACAGATGAAATAACACTTGGTCTGCAAGAGGCAAAAATAGTAAGACTAGATCAGGTGTTGAACCAAGAGCCTTTCATTTTCCCCCTCTAGCTCTGCTGAACTGTGCACAGTAGGACTTCGTGGATTGCCACAGTATACATGGGCAGCCATTGTCTTTGATTCTGGACGCAGGTTTGTGCATGCATGTTTGTAGGGTTGTTAACTATGACTCTTCACGTGTCCAAGGTGGTTGTCACCACCATCACCACCATCTCCGATTTATACAGTTGTGTAACACATAAAAGACAACCACAAGACTTTTTTTTTTTTTAAGGGAAATTGGAATAAGATATTTGAAATAGGTTGTGAATAAGAATTACTTTCAAGTGCTTTAATTTTGTTTTTATTTTTTAATTAAGCATATGATTTAATGTATTATGTATGTTTCTCTAGGCATTCTCCTTGCTATTTCTTTATCTACTCCTTCTGCTGAAGTAAGCAAGACTGAAGACTCTCATGATTACAGGGAAGTATATAAGGCAAATGAACACTGAATTTGCTTTAATATGGTAAAATAGTATGCATGATTAAAAGTACATAATAAATACATCTTCTGATTAGAAGGAAGGGCTAATTTCCTGTTCAAAACATGAATTCATTTGCTGAAACATTTTCCAACATATGCCCTATAGAGAGAGTTCTAAAGTATTTATCAAAGGTAACGCAAGAAAAAGACTTCATATTGGCTTCAGGTTGGCATGCTTCTTCAGCCAGAGTTCCTCCAGAAGCTCTCCTATCCTAACACAGATCACAAGCTTAGAAACATAGGATTGGATGGTCATGATTTAAACTTACTTGACTACAGAAATTCCTATGAAAAGAGAAGACTTTGGTAGAAATATTGTTTTTTTAAGGGACATCTTTGGGAGACAGTGCTTTGTAGTACACGTCCATAAAACATGTACATTTCCAAAACGAAGAGAGCTTGTTGTATACCTAAAAGAACCTATCCAGGAGCCTTCTCTAGCTCAATGCTCTGAAAAGTCAATGTACGCAAGAACTGTCAAGGAATCGTGTTCCAAATCCATAAATTCCAACAGGGCCTCAGATTCTGCACTTCTAACAAATTAATGCTGCTGGTCCATGAACTTCTCTTTGAGTACCAAAGAGCTCAGAGGAATTTGTCCCCTAGAGCTGAAGGTGCCCAGTATCGTTCAGGTCACTCTGCTAACTCAATTTTTCTCTTGGCCCAAGAGGCACTGAGTATACGAAAGGAGCTTACCAGTAAAACCTGTTGGGTGTGATGCGCTCATGCATGAGTTGCCATCGTCTTCCAAAGTCCATGGAGCTATACAGCTGAAACACAGTGAAGCAAGGAATAGATTGAATAAGTTGAGGTCCAAAGGTGAACATGAGAACAGATGCCCCCCACACCCAATGCCAGCGCCAGTGTGCCAGCACATCCAAGTGGATACCCAACCTACTCAGCTAAAAATGCGAGAATGCTATTTGCCTTGTTAATCATGGTGCCTTCTTGATCTCCTTGTTGTTAATTGACTGATGCTTTTGAGCTGAGTATAAGTATTTTTTCTGATGGCATCAATTTCTCTTTGGGGCTAGAACATTTAAGGCAACCCGTACATTTTTGCTTTAAAGCTATTTATCTACCCTCAAGTACAGGACTCACCATGAAGAATATGAGGACAAGGAACAGGCAGATTCTGCACTCTCAGAGAAAAGGTTCATGTATGCGAAAATGTTCATCAGTTGCTATCTAAGCTAATCTTACATGCGGGGCATGCTCTACTCTTCAACTGCTTTGTGTAGTATTTTGAAATAATATAGGCAATAGGAAATGGAACTCTTCAATAGAACTCTTCAACACCACCAGAAATGCCAGGATGATTTACAGCCCCATGATTTGGCAAGGTAGCAGCAATAAACCTATGTAAGAAAACTGCCCTCATTTAAACAATTTCATCACAAATGTGGCCTCCTCCACACACTAAACAAGCAACAGATAAATAAATAGGTAACAAACAAAACTTTGCAACCATTTCAATCTACAGAAAGAAGAACCCTCTTTCTCATCTCTTATTTTTACTTGGTACTTATCATAAGGTAAACAGATTATATCATTCAAATTTAATTGTATTTATATTAATTAAGCAAAAATGTCTAAGAAATATCCATTGCAATAATGATAATTTAAAAAGAGATACAGGCAAGTCATATTACATAGCAACTCATCAAAGAAAAAAAAAGTCTAGATAATCTCCAGGGCTTTTTGATTTTTCCAAAGGGCTTAACTAGTATAGTGAGATTCCAAATTCATTTATTTTCTGGGTGAAACCTCATTCTTTATAACATATTAATGACGGGTCAACTACCTGTAAGAAACTAACCATGAGATGCTTTTAATCAAATAAGTAAATTAAAACACTAAGAATGAATCTAAATGACAATGAAAAATGACAGTATTAATAATAATTAATAATAATTCTACCACATTGTGCTTTCAAATATACCAAACACTTACAGCTTACATGAAAGTAAGGTAGTGATTACCAATGTCAACCTCTGCTCAACACCACTATGTGATCCACCAAAGCAGACATGGTTATTCCATCCGTGATGCCACTACCGCGTCTACGACCTGCCTCATGCTACTCATGGTTGGCATGCTTCTCCTTCTGAAAGGTAGTACTCATAAGGGCAGAGTTTTGCACGCTTCATTCGCGCCTGTGTGTGAGAAAGTGGTTTCAGGCTACCTGGCACTTAACACATGAGCCCGATTTTCTGATACTGAGTCATGGAGAAGCTGAATTTGGATTGAAAGATCCAGAACTTAATTTTCCAGTGACCAGTGCAACTCTCATTCTAAGAATTCGGTGTCAAATCTGTCATAATAGTTACATTATTTGGGAAGGGGTGCACACAAAATGTTATTGGTGGGGAAATCAGAGGAATCCAGCAGCGAAGCACGTGGCCCTTAATATACAGAAATAGGAGCTCGTGCAGTAAAATCCCCACAGCCTCCCCTCCAGCTCTCTCCTATAGGGTTGTGCTCTTTCGCAGCACCTTACTACCAGGTCATGTGGCCACGTTCCAAGTCCATTACCTCACTTCACTTACAATAATCTCAAAATCTTTACGGCATTCATAAAAAATTTGGTCAATTTATGTGCTATTAGGCTGATATTTATTGAACAGTGACACCATGAAAAAAATACGATTTTCTATGGAAAGAATTAGTTATTTCCATAAATTTATATAGACATATAGATTGATATTATTGATGTGTATTTTTCCCTCAATACACCACATAAAATGATCATAGATATCTGCTCTCAGTTTCACGTTATAGCTGCAGGTATTGACATTCGATGCTGAAGGTGACTGCGGTGACTGCACACCAAACCAGGATGTTTCTCCGTATTTAACTGAGCTCAAGTCTCTGACATCTCACACCCCCTCTACAGTAGTTCCCACAGTATCTATGCAAACTGGGCTCTCCTACCATGATTAAGTACAAATTCCTATTATCTCAAAGTCCTTCTACAGGGAAAATATGCAAAACCAGTCCCCAGTGGCCCTATGCTCCTTGATGTATCAACTTAGTGAAAAAAAAAAAAAACACATTGACTCTGAACTTTTAACTTACATAACATGTAACAGCAAATCTTACTGTTTTTATGGAACAATAATTATCATATGCATTCTGTGTTTATGAGATACAGTGCGACACTTTTATGTATAGTTTAGGTTGTCAAATGATCAAATTATGCTCAATAAATCCATTGTTTCACAGAGTGACCATCTATAAAGTGAAAACATTTAAACTCTTTATTTTCTAGAAATGATGAGACATAGAATAGATTTATTATGCCACTATTCTGAGAAACAGACCATTAGATTTTACTTTTCCTGTATAAATAACTTTTCCCCTTTGGTCAGATCCCCCTACCCCTACCTCCTGGCTTCTGCTGGCTCTCTACTCCTGACCATTTTTTGAGGCCAACTTCTTAAGATGCCATAAGTCAATGAGATTATGAAGACTTTGATTTCTTCTTCTTCACATTTAATTCTTTAGGAAGCAAAAATGTAACTCTTCTGAGAATACATGTAGGTATGTCATATGATAAAGGAAATTGGTATAACACACACACACACACACACACATACACACACACACACACACACACACACACACACGCACGTACCCCTGGAATGATAAGAGAAACCTAAAGTATTGACAGAAGTAGAAATGGATCAATGAGGTTCATGAAATAAATCTTCAGCTGGTCCTTTAGAGACATCTATCATGAGTAAGTAAGAAGTTGGGCAGAGATTTATAGAATAAAAGGGACAATAAAAGCAAAGGCACCAAAGTGACCAATATCCTGAATTTGACATAAAGGAGTACTCTTAGATTGAAGAAAGGACATGATGGCTATTGCTGGCTAAAATGAGGTAGAGTTTTTCTGCCCACCTCTCTTCTGATCTATCTTTTCATCAATTTGTCTATCTATTTCTGTTTGTTCTACACAGTACCGATATTTTCCCTGGAGATGAGATGGAGAGGTTTTGTCAGCTCCAGACCAGTAACTGGGAAGAAGATATCAATATACTTTATTGCAAGAATTGACTTTCCTAAGTAGGGCTTCAAGAAATAACTTACATTCCTTCCTGTGCAGATATCTGAGGGCCAAATGCTCAGACTGAAGAACAATGTTTCCCAATTAAATTTAGGATGTTCCTAAATCAGTTACGAACAAAACTCAACCTCTGTCAGGCTTGAATCTAGTAAAGAGATGACTGTGCTCTGTCTTCCTCTCCTGAAAAGTCAGGCAGAAACCAACGGGATCATACTGACATGCTGAAGTCTCTACCCTTCAGGGAAGTTATAAGTCCTTCCACCATGGAGGATCCTGTTGGAGGGTGATTGCTTCCTGGGGACCATTCTTCCAAGAAGCTCCTCTTATCACATGATCTTCCTACCACAGAAAGAATGAACAGTACTGGCATCCTTCCTTTGGTTTTGCTTTCTCAGCTCTTCAGCTTGACTGATGGGGAAAAAATTAAATTGAATTTTCTGCCTATGGGCAAATTCAGATGAACAGAAAAAACAGATTCCAATTCATTAAGGGCCAGGCTTAGCTACCTTCTTTCTCAATGTAAAGTGAGTCGCTGAGTCTGAAATGTATTTTTATTCTACCAGGAGCTAGGTCTTTTTAGCCTCCTCATTCACAGACTTGTTCATGCTCTCCGTTTGATCATTCATACACTCATTCATTTGTTCACAGAAAGCATTTGAAACAACCATCATACTGTAGGCAATGAATCAAGCTAGAGTTACAAAGACGAAAAACACGATGGCCACTTGAAGATGAATTACCTACAATTATATTGTCCTTAAATGTATGTCATGGCATCTCTGAGAAACTATGAGAAACTAGGGTTTTCTTCTTTGCATCATCTACACTTTAAAAATTGTTATAAACCTATATGATTGCTATAATTAAAAGTAACATTCAAAAAGAGATGAAATGGGGAATTTGCAAAAGGAAGTTTAAGAACATTAATGTTATGAAAATATTCATGATACGTCATTCAAACACAAAGATATAAAATATATTCACTTAACTATTAAATAAAGTTTGAAACAATTAGAAGAAATAGGCCATATTAGCTTACTTATTATGTTATAGGAAAGATTATATTATTTCTAATATAATATTAAATACTATAATATATATTAGTATATATTATAATTTATTACTATATTATATATTTCATATATTAATATATAATAATATATGGTATATTCATAGAATATATATTTATAGAGTATATAAAATATATTAAATATAAGAAATATAATATTTCTTACAAATAAGAAATATTAGTAATAGTTACCTCTAAATTACAGGATAATGAATAATACATATTATTCATCATATATATGGTGTGTATGTATTCTAAATATTTCCATCATTTTCAGTTATTTGTTTTGGGGAAGCATATTATACTCCAGCAATTATATAGTATATTTTATTCTATGTATATTTTATACAGAAAGATTTTTTATTAAAATGGACCTACTACTGCGGTTTTTTTTCTTAAGAAGTTAAGAGCACCTGGCAGTGGTGGTGCACACCTTTAATCCTAGCACTCAGGAGGCAGAGGTAGGTGGATCTCTGTGAGTTCGAGGCCAGCCTGGTCTTCAGAGTGAGTTTGAGGACAGCCAGAGTTACAACAGAGAAACCCTGTCTCAAGAGAAAAAGAAGTAAACTCATTTTTCATGAAGTAACTGGAATTAGACAAAATAATAAGATATTAACTACAGAATAGCATTTCACATGAATTGCCATGCGTGGTGGTGAATTCTTCTTTGGCTAAGAAATGCATCAGCTCATAGGGTATTTATACAGCTTATATGGTTTCAGCTGGACATTCTTCATGCAACATTAAAATAGAAGGTATTCTACAAATACTAAAGACCCATAAATCAGACCATTTCTGTAAAGTGCTACATATGTGAAGCCATGTTCTGCTTTTTATCCCACTTTATGTCACCCACTATCTGACAATAACATCATCCCTAGACATCACCAGAAAACTAATCAGAATTTCTCCTCTCCCTAAGTTTGATACATATTATGTCCTCAGCTTTCCTAACAAGCACATAGCAACAACAACAACAACAAACACACACACACACACACACACACACACACACACACACTAAATCATCAGAAAAGCTGGAAATATGGAAGAACAACCACTTTTCCTTATTGATTAGCTATTAGTTCCCTAATTACATCAGCCTGGCAGGGAAAGGCATCTAAGAGCTGATGGAATAAAGAGGCAGTTTAATCAACAGAATATTCCTTAGGGAGAGCAACAGGTTATACCTGGAATTTAAGTTCAATAAAATGATGTGATATCATTAGGAGCAGCAGGCATTATGAGTTGACAGGGAGATATGGTTAAAGTCCTCTATTTCCAGCATCTGAAAGGACGGTGCATATTCCATATTGTTGTGGAAGTTTATTTTTAGCTGTGTTTAAAATAATTGTTTTTATGCACTGTTGGAAAAGAAAGGTGCATAGGCCTTGGCATCTGTCTGCAGGTGTTTTATTTAGGTAGGGTTTGGTTGGTGCTTCATTCGTTTCCTTGTCCACCATTAGTGTGTTCATTCTTACTTCAAAGAACAAAGGTTGGAGAGATTGAGTTTACAGACCGTGATCTGAGATGCTAGTCTGAATCACTGTCATCTAGACCTCTTCAAGCTTAGCACAGCCTAAAAAAGGCTGTGAAGAATTCTACCTTTCTCTCATTCTGTATCAAGACCGCCTGCAAAGGCACTGAATAATTTTTTCTATCCTTCCTTTCTCTTTCCCTAATTGAGGGTAAAAGATTGTAGTTAACAACTACACCATGTGACTGGTGTCCACCTACGAAGAAATCAGCAGCTGATGGAGGACAATGGAAAGACACAGATGAGGACTGTCAAGTGAAGACAGATGGTCAGAGGGAGGCATCTGCAAGTCAAGTATTGCCACTGATGGTTGACATACACTGGTCTTGAATTTAGAATTCTACCATCAAGAGACATAGACAATAAATTTCTGTTGCTCTGACCTAGTGGTTTCTGGTATTTTGTTGCATCAGTTCTAGGAAAGTACTGCAGCCATTTCATACCAAGACAACAGGCAGCTGGAAAGAAAGCACGATAGCAGGTCTTAGTGATCTTTCCATCACCGCCTTGTTTTTGCCAAGGCATTAGTCTCATGGTCAGATCTCTGGTTCATACTCAGATTGGTGGTGCCTCTGGCATTATAAGACATACGCTCATCTGCCTGTATTTTTCTGTCCTACATTTCCAGAAAACATGAACCCCAAAGATATTTTCTAAGAATGGTAGATTCACAATAATCCCATGGAAAGAACAAACATAGTCAGAAGAGAATATGTTTAAGATGAGTATTTGGTGTTCAGGTCAGCTTCTCTTCAGTCTCTCTCCCACTTAAAAGGAAAGAGTGGATTGGAACATGTTTGTATAGAAGTATTCTCTTACAGGAAGTCTATAGTTGATGCTTAAATGACCACAAAAATCTAAAGAATTTAGGTTACACTCTGGTGATTTGTATGTGAAAAATATTGTCTCTGAAATACGATAAGGTGTGTAGCAGGTTAAGTATACCTCAGTGGTAGAGAGATTCCCTAGTATACACAAGACCAAGAGTTCCATCCCCATCAACACACACACACGCACACACCTCCAGAGAGTTTTTCCCTAACATGTGCCTCTAGTTGCAGCCTCCAAAAGTCTCTAGAACAGTGGTTCTCAACCTTCCTAATGCTGCGACCCTTTATACAGTTCCTCATGTTGCGGTGACCCCAACTATAAAATTATTTTCGTTGCTATTTCATAACTGTAATTTGCTACTGTTATGGATTTTAATGCAAATATCTGAAATGCAGATAGTCTTAGAAGACGCTTGTAAAAGGATAGTTCAACCCCCAAGTGGGTCAAGACCCACAGGTTGTGAATCACTTTTCTAAAGAACCTCTGGTTTCATTATCAGTGAGGACAAACCCCATCCAACACTCCTTCAAGTTGTAGAGAGCAGACTACAGCTTTTGTCCTCAGCCCTTGGGAGACAGACTTTTCCCCCGTGAGAACTTCTATCTAAAAAATGCATGTGCTGCTCCTTTAGCGCTGTCACTCTACAGAGGGCAATGTTTTTCTTTTCTTCTTGACAATTTCTAGCCATGAGGATTATTCTTTATTAATCATTCACTCTGACGGCTTCCTTCATTCACTCCTTAACAAATACAAATCACACATCAGTTAACAGCCTTCCATTATATTTTGGCTTTGGGATACATCTGTAAATTAAATGACCAAAAATTGTCTGCCTTCAAGGATCATACATTCAAGTGAAGATGAAGAACTGAAAGACCCTGTATCCCATCGTGCAGGGCATGAGGATTGAGAGAGAACAGTATTGTTATTTGTACTTGTTAGACATGGGTTCATCTTGCTGGTACTTAACACAGAGGAAAGGATTCTTTGCTTTCTCAAAAGGAAGACTTTCCCGTTTATATTGAAACACTTGGCCCTCTAGGGCTGACTTCTATGTTCCTGCTTTTGAGAGGGACAAAAGTTCAAAAAAGATTTCTTTTTCCTCTCAACTTTAAGGGAAGTACAGGATAGATGCAATCACACTCAGCAGATGGCATTTCTCTGCAAGGCTGGTGAGAAGCAGGGAACCCAGAGGGAGAGAGACCATCTAACACTGGGCTGGGCTTCTTCAGCTTAATGAGTGTTGATCCAGTAACATTAGGCTATATCATGATTCAAAGGAGCCTAAAAACTCAGATTTCTTTTCTGTGAAATCTTCATTTGATAATAGTTTTGGCAAAAATTAAAACATCTAACATAATTCAGCAGAAACATGATGTGATTTGATGTGGACGGCCAGAGGCTGCTTGAGGGCCACCGGGCCAATAGTCCCATCGTCCCTGTGTAATTGCCTCAAGAAGTGTGGTTGCCAGATTTTAGAAAATAAGATATGCAATTATCAATTAATTTGAGTTTTAGAAAAATAACATTAGAAATACTTTATGTATGACTCATGAAACATCAGGTACACAGTTCGGTATTTGAAACTCGAATTCAATTTAGTATTTCATATTTTGTCTGAAAAATCTCTCCTACAAAGTTTCTTTTATCCCGTTTCTAGGGCTCTACATTATAAAATGCATTCCCTTTAGTTATGTATATTGTTCTTTAACACTGGAATCACTTTTTAATGAGTTAACTGAGCATCTTAGAACTGAGTCAGTGAATTGGAGCATTCTACGCCCCTATTTAGTATCATCAGAGCACCCAGCATGTTCTAGGCTCAACGCCACTCAATTCTATGTGTGGTGAGACTCATGAGTCACACAATGTTCTGTTACCCTTAGAGAGCCAAAACTTATGCAGGAAGAGAGACTTGAAGCAGGCTAGTACAGCACAAGAAACTCAAGCCGCAGGGTGGAGCCATGCTCAGCTTTGCCCTCTGGGATGACCCAAAGCTGAGTCATCACCGATGAGTAGGTTTTGGCCTGAAGAGTGAGTCCCACCTGAACCTTGTAGATAACCAAGATGAAACATCCTGATCATTGGAAGAGATGCTGGCAATAAAGCAGAAACATGACCTCATCCCCTTTAAGAGTACAAGTCACTTGGCCCAGATTACCGTGCATTGATCCAAGGGTCAGAACTCAATGAAGATAAAGTAGAGATGGAAAGGGATCCAAAGGAGGGGGGGTCTGAAGGACTCAAGAGAAAAGGAAGGAGTCACCACCACCCAAACATGCTGTAAGGGTGTAAGAGACTCGGAGATTGGCTTCTAGAGTGAAGAGACTAAAACAGAAAAATAGATGCAAACAGCTGGATACTTACTTATCATAAACCTAAAAGAGCAAATTACAATCCTAGTCAAGCAAATGCTTTTAGAAGAAACCTCATAAAATGTGCCTCTGAAAGAAGGTGAGGAGACAGAATATCCTATAAATAATCAATTCCAGACTCAATGCTTCTCAAAGCTTTCTATCAAAGCATGCCTAATGGCCAAGGTAAGTGTTCCACTAGGAATCTGAGGTTTAAAAGGGCAACTATGCCCATGTCTTTAGATGTTTATTTTTAGTTGTGTTTAAAATATTTTTTTGTAAACTGTTGGGTGAGAGTCTGCCTAGGTCTTGCCTAGGTTGTGGATTGTCTGCAGGTGTTGGATTTTTCTGGTAGATGTTTGATTGCTTATGATCCACACCTGAGAAGTTCTGAATCAATAAAAACACCTGAGCTCAGATGCTCAGGGTTCCACCATTGAGTGTGGCACTAGCCAGGACTATGGTTGCCTCTGCTAAGGTCTGGCAGGGTTTCCATTTATGAAAATGCCTCCTGGCTGAACCACCACAGCAGTAAACTAATATATATGCCTCTAATTCTCAGCCTAAATATTCTGAGAATATTTTGCAGTCTTTTCTGAAAATATGTATGTGCTTAGAATCAATGATGAGTTTCTTCACAAATCACCAAGTAGCCTGGATCATCTAGAAAAATATTCTACAGCTATGACACACCTATTTCAGCTCTTCCCCAACAGGGAAGCATTTTTCATGCACCACTTTGAGAAAACATGGCAGACCTATGACTAGGGACAAGGTATCACTACTAGAGACAATATGCATGTTTCAGACTCTCTCTCTAAGTATAACATAAGGTACTAGAAGAGAACAATCCCTTCTAAGACTTTGAATGTTCCAAATTCTCCCAGAAGCTGTATCCAGCTAACCAGCCCTGTGGGACCAGAGAACCATGTGGTTCTTAACAACAGAAAGGTGCTTCAGAGATGGTCTAGACAGGTCCTTTGACACATGGGTGTTCTATATCAGAGAACCTGGGTGCCCTGCGTAGTGGCACACCTAGTTAGTTGTGAAGTGAAATTCTAAACGCAGGGCCCCAACTCCAGCTTAAAGTTCATTTTACTAAACTATGGGACCTTTTTTTTTTGTTAGTCACTTGATGTTATAAGAAAAACAAGTTCATAGAACATCAAAGGAATGACGGCTCATTTAGGTACGCTGTGAATGGCTGACATCGTATCTGGGGTTTAGCTAGTGCCTTTATTTACAAATCATTTTCACCATTCATTTCCTCCTCTTTTATGCGGAAGAGTATTTTCGAGGCTAATAGTCATGTAAGACAATCTTGCAAACAATTTATGTAGTATTTACTAAAATCCATTCTTTTGTCTCCACAAGCCTATTCCCTTGACCATTTCCCTCTGCAATCAGAGTCTATTCATTTTTATATATCACAATTCAGAAACATCTCATATTAAGCCAGACCCTTTGAGCAGGAAGGCTTGCTTCTCAGGTGAGCTGACTGTTCTGCTGTGATTCACATTCTCCTCCCTGCCTTTTGCCTTTCCTTGATGTTTTCCTTGTGTTTTCTTTATCCTGGAGGCTGTGGCTTCATAGCACACCCTGTGGTTAACGTGTGCTTTCCTGTCCACTTTCCAAGCTTTTGATACTGTCCAATTTGTCTCAAGCTCTATCCCCAGTTCAGATTTGTGTTCTCTCTCAGAGGCCTAGATTTACCTAATTCTGAGCTGAGAAGGTTTTAGATCACTTAATTTAAATCACTATCTCTATCAAAACAATAACAGCCACCTTCAGTACATGAGAAATGAAGACTCCACTGTTCCAGTATGGTTGCCATTGGAAACACAGGTCTCTGTGGAAATACGGGCATTTAAAGTTTCTCAGGATTTTAGGAGTAAGAATGTGTCGTAAAATGTAAATTCATTCAGATGCACAATTCCATAATTTTCAAAACTTTTTAAAATTAAAAATATAAATACATAATTTCCCCTTTCCCTTTCCTCTCTCAAACTGTTCCCATGTGCCCCCCACCCCCCACTCCCCAACCCCCCAAACCCCTACCCCACACACACCACTCTCTCTCAAATTCAGGACTTCTTACCTCTTTTTAAGAATTGTTATAATATAAATTGTTTTCATTCCTAAATATAAGGAAAATAGTGTGTATTTCAAAGTCATTTTTTCCAGAGGTAAAACGAAGGACAGAAATAACCCTGCACCAAAGAATATGTCCCAGCCCCACCTTTCAGCATATGTTGCCTAGTTTATCTGACAAGTATACTCTGTGTGGAGCTATTTTCTGTTCATATTTCCTGTTGGAGACATCAAAGTTCCATGGTATTATAAATTTGGTCAAGATTCCCAAGGACAGATCAAGAAAACCTGGCTGCAAATGTGACCTGCATGGCACTCTGAGCTGCCTTTAGGAATGAGGGAGGAGTTTTGAGAAAGCAAAGTAAATGCTGAGAGAGCTCAGGAGGTCCACCTTAAGAGGAAAACTGCAGACACACAGGACAGAAAACTGACCCACTAGGAAGGAGAATTACAGTGGTTTTCGAATGCGAGAGAGTGTTGATCTGAGGCAGTAACCAAGCTTCCTTCCCCATGGTTTCAAATGACAGAAGTGACACCAAAAAATGACATTCAGATTGAAGCAAATGTTGGCTTTATATAAGAAATAATATCCTATGATAAGAACTTTCGGCAACCAGGAGGAGCTGCTTCACATCACAGTAGGGTCTCCCGGGAGTTATGTGATATGTTTGAGCCGAAGACGGATGAACACTTTGATTAAGGTAATATTATCTGGAAATTAAAGTGTCAGATGAGGTTTAAACTTGATGAGTTCGCCGGTCCCTTCAGGAAGGTATGTGGGTGTTTGATTCTCCATCCAAGAGCAATAATCTTAGGCATGGAACCCATGAGGTACTTACTACTCATGCTTCTCTAACATTTGTGAAAGATGTTTTCTAAAGGAACCTGAATGCTGTGGAGAGGCCCAAGACTGTGTGGCAGCCATGGGTAGATTTGTCCTCCCTGTAACTAAGTCCTTTCTTGTCAAGGGGTTTTCAGCCTCTCCCAGGCGGAGCTAGAATCACTGCCGCACTCTGAAGCTAGTCTGCCTTTGATCCTCGTTTTTGGCATCAGACTGTACTGCACCACAAGTGACACTGACCCAGCTCTGTGTAATCTCTAAGAACAGTGGGCAAGTACAGTGTTTTAGATATTATCACCCTACCAGATAAACACACCTATGCTATCCTGTTGGAGAGAAAAAAACAGGTAGAAGAGAAGAACCCAGACCTAAGAGTAAATCCAACTGAGACCATAAAATCACCAAGCCAACCTTAGAGTTGTGAGCAATGATGAATATGTTGAAAATTTAGTTAGCTGATGCACAGACCTACATTGAAATTCTCGTTGCATCCATAAATTAGCTGTGCTGCTGTTTTGAGGTTCTCTCTCTCTCTCTCTCTCTCTCTCTCTCTCTCTCTCTCTCTCTCTCTCTCGGTGTGTGTGTGCGTGTATGTGTGTAAGACTCTATACTTGTGTGTCTGTTAATATGCGTGTCCATGGCACATTTGTTCGTCCATACACATGCACATACTTATAAAGGCCAAGGTCAACCCTGAATGCTATTTCTCAAGTGCTGTCCACTTTGACTTCCTTCCTTGAGGTGGGGTCTCTCACTGGCCTGGATCCATGGGTTCCTATCGCCCCATGTCTCAGATTACAATCACACGCCACATGTCCATCTTTTTCACATTTCTTCTGGTCATCAAATGCAGGTTTACATACTTGGCAAGGCAAGTATTTTTCCAACCTAGATGTCTGCCATGCCCCAGAGGAAGACTTGAACTCATTCAGTTTCGTAATGTAAGTAAAATGAAGGCCTTGCTTCAGAATTGGAGGTCCTGAACTTTATAGTCCCATTCTAGAAACTGGAACTCAGTGGGTCAGACTTGGAGCCTAGATGTCTGCAATTTAACAAATCCCCAAATGCTGAGGAGTTACACAAGGAGAAATTGTTCTAGATCATTCTTGAGGATGTTTAGAGATTTCTGAACAAACTCAAGTCATGCCAGGTGGACAAGGCCAGGTGAGTATCTAGAATTCCTTAGAGATGAGAATGTCACACACTATCTTTTAGGACCCACTGGAGTCAAAAGACTTGACCATGAACTGACGATCTCTGGCTCCTAGGAACCTGC
Source organism: Cricetomys ansorgei (assembly GCA_026225945.1). Lineage (NCBI taxonomy): Eukaryota > Metazoa > Chordata > Mammalia > Rodentia > Nesomyidae > Cricetomys > Cricetomys ansorgei. The sequence goes on from JAMJFZ010001258.1 coordinate 11,552,389, forward strand.
TTCTACCTCTATCAGAGGGCTTTGAGCATAAGCCAGACTATCTGTTCCACCTGAAATCATTCTGATCAACTACCACTACTGGAATACAAAGATACAGCGAAAAATATAACCTCAGCTAAAATCAAGAGCAACAGCTGGGCTATATGCCCTGAAAGTACAATTCATTTATTACAAAGATAATTAGGCTTCCCTCTAAAATCAACAGTGATGGACTCTGTGCATAAATCACAGAGGTCTGGCAAGATCCGCTTGGTGCCTTCCAAGGTGCTGATCCTTGGACGCTAAAATGAGGTAAGGGAGGCAGACAGAATCTGCTATGTGGTTCTTCTCTTTGAGATTTTTAACGATTCATCAGTGGCTCTCAACTCTGAATCTCCTGAAATTTCCAGCACCATTGATGTCTCAGCTCCACAAGATTAATAAATTAACCAATTAAAAATGAAACCCAGAGTCTTTGGGAATAGACTTCCTGGGCACAAGTGTTCTTCCAGTCTCCAGGCAGCGGGAATATGGAAGAAAAGTTTAATATGATTGATATAAAGCAAAGGTTACCGAACTGTGACCTGTGAATTAGTTTTGTAAAGAAAAATTGAAACACCTCCAGACATTTTCATCCGGAGAGGAGTTGTGAGGGAGATCACCTGGCCATTCAAATGTAAAATATTTGCAAGCCAGTCTTTGGCCAGTCACTGTTCTTTAGTGCTGTTCATGAATACTGGTTAAGGGCTCCTTGAGTGCTTCCTGGGTATCATATCCCCCTAACCTTAGCTCCAAGACTGGGCTCCTAAAACACATAGTAATATGCAGAATATACATACAGGAAGTGTTCACATGGTCCCGGGCACTAGGCTCAACAGGGTTCACCCAGTGCTCTGACTCATCTTCCAGCCCCAAATAGAGGACCTCTAGCTATCTTCATTTTATGGAACAAACAATAAATCTTAGAGAACACCACGCCACTTGTTCCAATGTACAAAGGGATCATAGAGGTCAGATTCAAAGCTAACTTTGTTGTGTTCATAGCCAATGTGCTCAAAGACTACAGCCGCCAGGATTCATAGCACAGACACAAGGAGTGTTTGAGTCAGAGCACTGTGAGAGGTGTACTGAGTCACAAGGGGGTTAAGACCTGCAAGGAGCACCGGCAAGCTGGGGTCATTAGCATAACGTCTACTCAAATGAAAATCCTGAAACTTGAAAGCTGTTATTTTGTAGCTTTTCCATAATAATTTCTTGACTACATTTGACCTTCTGGAAAATAGATCTGATCCCCTGTTTCATGAAGTTTACAAGCAGAGAGATGGGTGATAAGCAAATGTATAATTTCTATAGCTATAACCACACATATGCACACAGAGTGGATTTTTGCTAGCTTCTGTAGTCAGGCTCTGCAAAGTTGGTGCAAGTGTTGATGTAACATAATAAATACCAAAACATTGCTTCTAAAAGAAATGCAGGATTAAGCCTCTGTGAGTCTCTAGAGACATTTTCATCAAACAATCACTGCACGACCTTGTTCAGGCGTGCTTCTGCTTAAAGACACCTTACTTAACATTCTTTGTTGATTCACAAGCATTGAACTAGTGGGAAACAGCTTCAGGAAAGCCTATGTAGCACACCCATTCTCTCCACAAAGCACATCACAGCCTGGGTGTGCTTATGAACGTCGCACAGATCCTCTGCACTCTACCCGAGGATCACCTAAAGTATGAAATCATCTCTGGTAGCGGAAACGTGAAAAACGTAGTGCAAAATAGACAGCAGAGAGGATACTGTCTGCAGCAGGAGAGCTGAGACAAGGACACTGAGTGGGCCCTGTAGAACCTCCCTGGGAAATCTGCACACCACGTGACTCATACTTTCTTCGCTGTCTGTTGATGCCCATGACTTCTGGGATTTACAATCATGTTTCGGCAAGTCAGCAAATTGACAAATACAGGATCCATCAATAGAGTGGCTATGGAACACCATGCAAAAAGAGCCAAGGCTATAAAAGCAGGATAAGGGCACAGAACTTAAGTGAAACTCTTGTTGGGGTGGCCAGGGCAGACCTCTCTGAGGAGCTGACATCTGAACAGAAACTTGGGGGTGGGGGTGGGATGAAAGGGCATTATGTGTGAGCATCCAAGTGAAAGAGCCACCCAGGAGGAAAGTGTGACAAGGGGGACATTCTACATGGACACTTCCTAGCATGGTTCTCACAAGAAACGTATAGGGAAATGAGTTAGGAGAAAGCCAGGAGTGAGCCTCTCTAAGAGCAGAAAGTGGGGGAACTGTGGGATTCACAGGGATGGGAGTAGCAATGCCTGCATACATTTGCGAAAGGAGGCTGCAATGTGTACTGGGATGCCTAGGCTGGGCTCAGGATAGACTGCAAAGCACTGCAGGAAACGCCAACATGACCAGAACAGCTGTGAGATATTAGGCAAACAGGAGGCATGGAGAGCTAGTTTGGAGAAGAGAACTGACACTTTTGGGCTGTGTCTTAAAAGTGCAAGCCATGAGGGTTGTTGTAGTGAAGATAGATTTGATATAAATTGACAACCCAAGGATAACTTTAAGGTTTGAAGCCTGAAGGAGGAGCACGGCTTGCTATCATTCAATTCTGAGCTGGAACAACAAGTCTGTGCGGGTAGTAAGAGTTGCAGGTGTTGGGCTGAGCAGCCAGTTCAGTGGGCAGAGTGATTGCCACATGAGCATAAAGACCTGAGTGTCGATCTCCAGAATAGACAGAAAGCCAGGTGTGGAAGTGTGAGTCTGTAACCCCAGTGTTCCTATGAGATACAAGGCAGAGACAGAAGACTCTCTAGAACCTAGTGGGCCAGCTACCGGACATATGCAGCAGCCAGCAGCGAAGAAACCCTGTCTCAAACAAGGTTTAGGCACTGGGTGATACCCAAGGGTTTTCCTCTGACTTCCAGTTGAGTACTGCGGCATACTCACACACATGAATACACACACACAAACACACTCACATACATGAATACATACACAGGCACACACGCACACATGAACACATGCACACACACACAAACATGAACACACACATGCACACACACACTCACATACATGAACACACACACATGAACACTGAACACACACACATACACACACTATGCACATACAAAGATTTAAAAAAATATAAAAACAAAAGAGTTACATATGATAACTTATCCTTCAGATTGTGATGTATGTGCTACTGAGAAAAAAGTTACAAAACCAAAAATGTCAGGTCTCAACCAGCATTTATAAATCACCGTGTGTGTTCTGTGGGGTCCTGAAAGATAAGGCAGTAACACAAAGCAGCCTCCCAGGAGGAGCCTGGATTCTTTTGTTTAGGGGTTGGGGGGGGGGGGGCAAAGACACAAGTGGCTTTTAGAAGAAGCAATATTGATGCAAGTCCTGAAGTCCCAAAATGTCAAAAAAAAAAAAAAAGCTCAAAGCTTCAGATAATTCTGGAGTGAAATTCAAACGCTTTCCGCTTATTCAACAAGTTTCTAATTCCCAGGCCTGAGAAGTATGGCTTTGGAAACATCAGTTCTGTCAGCTGAGTCTCCTTGGGGCTCCTGGAGCCACCTGGGGAGAACAGGCTTGGAAGAAGCCTAAAAGGGTGTGTTAACACCTAAGCATAGCATAAATATCCACCTGCCCAAAGGACAGCTGGCCTTTTAGGCCCAGCACCGCAGGTGCCCCTTCTACCCGCACAGCTCCACTCTGAATGCACCTGCTGTTTTCTAAAATGAAACCAAGAGCTATTCTGTTAGACAGACGCCAGCAAAGCTAAAAGCCATTGCACAAGGGAATCACATCCACAAACAAAGCACGCGTACCTCCAAGGTTTGAGCAAGGAAAACAGATAGCCCTCTTGAGGAATGCCTCTGTTGAAGGCAGGGTGCTCTTTTCCTATGAGTTTATTGCTCCCTTTGTCTCTGGTCCCAGCACTGACAGAGATGAAAACTGTAAAAGGAAGCACATACCTTTCCCTCGGTCCCCTCAGTGCAGCCGTTAGAGGCGAGCATTTTCAAAAAGAATTTCCTATAGAAATCCAAGAGGGACATAAACAAAGAAAACATTAAAAAAAAAATACTGTAAAGTGTTGTGCTCACAAAGCAAGGGTCCTTGACCCCACAATAGCTAAGAGTGTTACCACGCTCACAGGCCTCATTCTGTTGTGCATTCTGTCTGAAAGCGCCACTTGCAAGAATCTCCAAGTAGACGCTGTTACACAGGCCTTCTCTCACGTGGCTTCCCTGCTTACCTCCATAGACAGTGTCTGGAGTGAAATTTCAAACCCAGTGGCTCTCCGGGAGGGAAATGAATAAAGACTCAGGTTTTGAAATACCTCCCACAAATGCCAGAAATCAAAGCAGAACTCAAAGTACTTGTGGCCAAAGGCTCCAGTCACTACTCTTCTCTTTCCTCTCCCATCCCCATTCCATGTAATCTTTTTCTTGGGGGTTGGGAAGGCCTGTAAGAGCAATTCTGGGGTCTCCTCTGGCCACGGGCCTGCAGTTTTGATTCAGCCACTTTACTGACGTTTCCCACTCAGAGCACAGCAAAGCCTACTTGGAATCCCAGCTCCCTACATTTACAGACACAAGGCTAGGTAAGTGTGCAGAATGCTTTGAGGAATGGCAGTGAGGTCACCCACCCACAGAGTTTTAAACGGTCTCCGGAATGTCCCCTGCCCTAGAGTTTCATTCATTATTACTGGAATTAACATGTGTCGTGTGCATCACAAGAAGAAGATGAGTCGTTTCTCCATCTTGCTTCGTTGTTGCTGTTGTTTTTGACTTGGAACATTATTGCACGGAGCACACTAAGCTGACAAAGTTTTCATGACAAAGGCAAATTATCAGGATAAAAATAATTAGGCTGGGAGAGGGGAGGCTGGGTCACGGATCGGAACTGCTCTGCTTGTGAGCTCACCCTCCCTTTCCAACTGGATTAAATGCTTTGACAGTTTCTTGCAATTTGTCTTCCTCCCATCTGATTCCCATCTAGAGTTCATAATTTGGCCAGAAAACTTAGAATTCATTTTCTCTTTCCTCCTCAGTAACCACAGAGATGCCTCTGACTATTTTCTAACACCCTCCTGCACCATTCCCAGGCGAGGGACACAAGTTTCTATTGGACCCAACATTTGGACGTGTTCACGCTCTGTGGCATGATTTATAGACAGGCAGCCTCAATTACAATTTCTCTTACTCTTTGCATTGACTAAAATGCTGAAAACACAGAATTGCCAAGATGGCACGGTACATAGCATCTGACTCAAACAGCTTTCTGCCCACAGCCGCAGGCAGAAAGAGCCACACTGCCAAAAACAACGACTCAATCCATCAGTGCCAAAGATGGGAAGACCAGGGTTGTCATGCTAACTCAGAAGGCTGGCCCCCACCGTAGCTCTGCCCTTTCTAACGGGCAGTTGTTCTCTCTGCTCTTCTGGCTGGGAGCTCAAAGGCAGTTGGTACCATGGACCAAGCAATTTCAGGACTAGCAGCCAGCAGACAGGAACTGGGGGATTAGAAATAAATCTACATATGCACTTCTATTCCCAACCCTTGTTTCTGCACAGCAATAAAAAAGGAAACCAGTAACTGAAATGAAAATAAATAAACTTATTTATCTACTAGCACTGAATCCCCTTTTATACTGGTCAGAGTATTTCACCAGACAGGAGAGTTTGGGGGAGTAGTGCACCCTAGGCATAGCTAAACTCTCCTATCAGGGGTGTGCACAGGAAGGAGAGGACATGGAGGAAGGAAGCCATCTCATTGGTTGGTAGAAGAAAGAATCTACTAGAATCCAGGCTTCCAGAGCTCACGGATAGTCAACAAAGTGCTTGTCTATAAAGGGCAGGGACCTGAGTTTGATACCCAGCACCCACATAAAAATCCAGGGGAGATGTACATGCATGTAACCCTGGGCTGAAGAGACAAGAGGCAGAAGGATTTCTAGGGTTCACTAGCCAGCCGATTTAGCCCAGCCAGTGAATCCTAGATACCAGATAGAGATTGTGTCTCAAAAGGTTGGAGGATGCCTGAGGAAGGACACCAGTGTTGACCTATGACTGCCATAGACATACACATGTGCATGTACCTCTACACACACACACACACACACACACACACACACACACACACACGCAATCACATGTGCATGTACCCCTACACACACACACACACACATATTCACATGTGCATGTACCTCTACACACACACACACATACACAATCACATGTGCATGTACCCCTACACACACACACACACACACACACACACATATTCACATGTGCATGTACCTCTACACACACACACACACACATAGTCACATGTGCATGTACCCCTACACACACACACACACACACACATTCACATGTGCATGTACCCCTACACACACACACATATTCACATGAGCATGTACCTCTACACACATACATATTCACATGTGCATGTACCTCTATACACACACATACATATTCACATTGCATGTACACACACACTCATATACACACCAGACTGCTCTTTAACCTTTCCAAAGACATAGTGATTTTATTTTTCAGTTCCTTCCTCTTCTAAAGTCCTCTTTGTCCCATACTTAATGAAAACATAGATCCAAAGGTCCCACATTTGAGGCAGGTGTTCAGAGAGAAGTATTGTCATTTCAGACTTAATCTAATTCTGATCATCTTTACCACATTCATACAGCATCCTTCTCTGACCTCTTGGCATATTCCAAATAAAATGCTGGTAAGCTTTCCAAGAACTCATCACTTGACCGTAGAAATAGTATGTGGTCATGTTATTTCAATTATTAAAATTAAGGACGGCTTTACGAAAGCTAATAAATTTATAGCAGTGAAATCTCAACTTAGAGAAAATTTACTATTTGCTTTAATGAAACAGAGTTCAACAGACCCTCTTATCACCCCCAATATTATTCAATTCTGCATAAATGGGAAGCATCTGTTATGACAGATGAGTCAGTGGTGATAATTATTACTAGCTAAAGCCAATGCTTCGCAAAAGCTTCACTCCTTGCCTTACATAGTCTACAGGTTTAACAGACGTGTAGCCACTAGTGCCTCGCGCTACACTACAACACGGCGCAGTGTCACTATTGTAAAATCCCATGTTCCGTATTTATCTTCTCGCCCTACAGACCTCTAGTGACCGTTTACCTTTTTACCAAATCCAAAGTCATCATTCCTGAGCCATCGCAGAGTTGGACTCATACATCACGCAACCTTTTCAGATTGCCTTCACCGAGCAGAAATAATTTTAAGTTACTTCTACGTCGTTTCTGGGAAGAAGTACCTTCTTTGTTTTCTAAGTTTCTGGCACCAGAAGTTTGTAGCCATGAGGCTAACTCATAGCTTACAATATGTCTTTCTGATGACGTTCCTCTTTCTCAATTGCAGTCTCTGAAACAGAACTCAGACAACGTGAAGCACCAGACGAGTGCATGAGCTTCCTAATGGATTGGTAAAGCCCAAGGATGGATTTCATTTTAACCAATGAGTGTTTATGGATGGGTTAAGTGAGTCAACAAAGGTATCTATCCTAGGGAACATTATCATAATTATGAGTAATCACAGTCATTCATTATTGAAATTAGGATGTATCACAGTTCAAGTGGGAAAAAAAGAAAAGTGCTTGAATTCTAAAGCAGCCAAAAGATAGTTGATCAGTTGATGGGCTAATTCACACCCTTCTCCTCTCCTCTCCCTCTCCTCTTCCCTCCCTCTTCTCTCCCCTCCTCTCCTCAACTCTCCAGCACCCCCCCTCTCACCCCCCTCTCTCATTATGCCTCCCTTCTCTCTATCTCTTTTTCCCTCCTACCATAGGATGAAGCACCAAGAAGGCCCTTGGAAAATCCCAGTCTCCCCCTCTTGCACTTCAAAGCCACTAGAATTATAAGTCAATAAACAGTTGTCCGTAATAAATTATCTGGCTGCTGGGTCAACAAGATGGCTCAGCAGGTAAAGGTGCAAGCCACCCAAGCCTGGCTACCTTAGTTTAATCCCAGGAACCAATGGTGGAAGAAGAGAACCAAATCCCACAAATTGTCTTCTGACTGACCTCTACATCCACACCACGGCCTGCATGTATACACACACACACACACACACGTACACAAACATACAAATAAATGAAATAAAACTTTTAAATAAATAAATTATCCAGCCCCAGGTATTACCAGAACAGTATAAAACTGACTTAAGGTGCCTTTTTGAGTGTCTGAAGGAAGCTTCCTGAAAGTGTAGCAACTGATCATGGAAGGACATCAGTGTGAGAGTCTGGACTAGAAGGAATACAATTCCAACATGTCTAGAACATGGAGAGAAGCAGAAATAGTATACAGGGTCTATCCAGAGAGCACCACCTACTAACTTACTGCCCTGGCTAAATCACACCTTCTTCTTCTGTATTGGAATGGCATACCTCATTACAAGGCAATGTACAAACTTAATGACATGAAACAGTGATCTTAATCTCCTTTCTGTTTCATCATTTGTAAGATGTGTAAGACTGGAAATGATTTCTGAAGAAAGACCAAGCTTGTTGTTCCACAGGGATTTGATCTGATAATCAATATTGCAGGAAAGTTAAAATGAAGAGGCGAGGTGGACCATTTGATGAACTGGGAAGAACCTATGGGGATCGAGTAGAGACAAAACCATGATAGTAACAATGGGATGGACAGAAGGAAGAGTCAGTAACAGGGCATCAGGACAGAATAATCTCAACACAGAGAGCAAGAAAGAGCAAGAAATCCCAAGATGGAAATAGGAGAATGAACGGATGAGTGGTAGTCCTAGGGAAAATAAGAAAAATAAACAAACAAACAAAAAAACCAAACAAGTTAGACTTTGGCAAATGACATGGAGTTTTATTTTAGTATTATCTCTAAGCTTCCCACAAAGAGAAGTAGAGGATGATTTCAATGTTTGTAATTATACCATGTTAAAGTGTTAAAGGAGACTATGAAGAGGAAGCTATGGCATCATCCAAACTCTCCCAAGGAAATCCATGAATCCTATCATGTTGAGTCAGTATTGACTCATTTTTGCAATAGTGCTTCCAGAGTTCAGAGAAAAATGGGATGTGTGCGCGTGTAAAGAAGCTCGCATGTCATATAATTTAGTGGGGAAAGTGTTGAACGCACATTTCTGCACAAGAGAGCATACAATGCTCATTATTTCCCTGCCTATGCCCATTTTTACAGTTTTGTGAAACCCCTATTGCCCCTGGGCCACTAACGCTGGTTTCAATATTTGAGTTTAATTCTCCTCTCCCTGGGATTGATTCAGTGTGTGATCCAGGCCTACGTTAAGTGTCGTGATCTCTCTGGTTAGCTGCAAGTGGACACATAGCATGAGAAATAATCATAGTCAAGTCTAAGATATACTGTAAGAAAGGGCCCATCATCAATTGGGATGACTAAGAGAGCTGGATAAAGGCCTGGACTTGAGAACATTCATCTTGCCTAGGGTTTAAAAGGAAACTCTGAAACAAAGAAGCAAGGTACCGCAAGATATAAAGATGGCCCCAGTGACATAGTCCCGGATCTGAAACCAACTTTGTCCACTGAGTCACATCTTTCCTGGCTTTGACAGCTACTTTAGACTGTAGTTACTCTTTAGCTTCTGCCAATCTGACTTGAGTTTCTCTCTTGCTTTCAACAAATGAATTAGTTACACAGTCCAAAAGGTAAAGACTCATGACATGTAAGTCAGAAAGAATAACGCACTTTGCAGGCTACGTCAGCCAGTGAACAGCTCATGAAAGAGACCACATATTGGAAGTCCTTTTATTATGCTTATTATGTTTCTGCTAACTAATGGGACAGGAGTGGGAAGGCACTGCTCGCATAAAGGTGGCTTCAGGGAAGTTACTTGTAATCAGATTTCATGATATCAAGTAGGAATCAGGCACGTGCCTAGAATAAACACACACACACATACATACACACACACACACACACACACACACACACACACACACACTGAATCAAATTCTAGGACAAGAAGAAGAAATTTTACCAAAGAAGGATCCTACTTCATGAAGCAAATGAAATAGGGTAAATGGTGGGACTTTATAATGCAACATTTATTAAGCAATATTCTAAGTACTTCCATGTTTCTTCATATTTACTATGCCCATAATAACGATGATGATAATAATTCTAACCACAGAGTCCATAACTGCTTCTCACATTCCCCCAGATTGAACTATGTAATGTAAAAGTCTATGCTTTAAACATGTTTACACTGCTAGAAAAGCTTGCAGACTGGCTGATCTCCCCAGGCTTTGTTGTTAACTACACATCTTTCCTATTCTTGAATTTGGTGGGGAGTCCTTTTTTGTTCTCATTTTTATTAGTTCTCTGACAATTTCATACAATGTATTTTTAAAATTTTTTTATTTATTCTTCTCTCATACAATACATCCTGACCATAGTTTCTCCTCCCTCTACTCCTCTCGGCCCCCTCCCCACCCTACCCGGCCATTTCCCCTCTCCCCCAGATCCACCCCTCCTCTGTTTCCCTTCAGAAAATAGCAGACCTCCCAGGGATATCAACAGATCATGGCACAACAAGATATAATAAGATAAGGCACCAACCCTCATACCAAGGCTGGACGAGGCATCCCAGCAGGAAGAAAAGGGTCCCAAGAGCATGCAAAAGAGTCAGAGACACCCCCAGTCACGGCGTTAGGAGTTCCACAAAATCACTGAACTAAACGAGGACCTAGTGTAGGCCCATGCAGACTCCCTGATTGCCCCTTCAGTCTCTGTGAGCCCCTGTGAGCCTTGCTTAGTTGGTTCTGTGGGCTGTGTTCCTCTAGTGTTCTCAGCCCCTCTGGATCCTACAGTCTTCCCTCCCTTCTTTGATGGGGTTCCCTGAGCTTCTTGTAATGTTTGGCTATGGATCTCTGCATCTGCTCCCATCAGCTGCCAGAGGAAGCCCCTCTGATGAAGACTAGGTTTATAACTCTCTGAGTATAGCAGAATAGGATCAGAAATCATTTCATTGATTTTTTTTCCAGTTGTGTTTGGTTCTACCATAGGTCTCTGGGCTATCTAGCCTCCAGTTCCTGGCCATCCAGGCATGTCAGGCATGCCCCTCCCCCTCATGACATGGGCCTCAAGTAGACCAGTCACTGGTTGGCCACTCCCATAAGTTGGCACCACCACTGCCCCAGCATGTCATGTAGGCAGGATAGATTGTAGGTTGAAGGTTTTGTGGCTCTGTTGGTGGTGTAAGTTTTGCCTGGTGACAGAAGATGACTGGTTTAGGCTTTATATCCTCCATCACTGGGAGTCTTTGCTAGAGTCACCCTTGTAGATTCCAGGAAGTTTCCACTGTAATAAGTTTCCACATTGCCCCCTGCCCAGATAACCCCCAATTCCAGTTGACTCTCCCTAGACTCTCTCCCTCTATCCCTCCCCCAAACTGATCCTTACTGCTCCCAACTCCATCTGTCCCCAGTCCTCCCACAAAATCTATTTTTATTTCCCAGGAAGATCCATGTGTCCCCTCAAGAGCACTCCTTGTTACTCAGACTCTCTGGGCCCGTGGATTGTAGCATGACTATTCTTTACTTAGCAGCTAATATCTACTTATAAGTGAGTACATACCATGTCTTTCTGGGCCTGGTTTATCTCACTCAGGATAATTTTAATATATTCTGTTCACAGTCACCACTCTTCAACCATTCCTAGATCAAACACCCCTTTCCATATCAACCTAACATTGTGCCTTTAAAAAAAATTCAAGTATAATTTGTACTGTCCACATACTCTTGGATGTGTAGTCTTCCACCAGAACCTGAATGACCTAACAGGGCCCATACCTTTAAATAATAATAACTCTTTTTCTTTCCAGAATCTACCAATTGCCAAAAGCTCCTTAGCAAGGGCTGAAACTCTGTGCTGATCTCCCCTCTGTGTACGGGAGTTTTGTGTGGCCTGAGCCTATGCAGGTTTGGTACATACCGTCCCCACCGCTGTGAGTTCCTATGTGCAGCTGCCCTACTGTGTCCAGAAAAGAGTTTCCTTGTAGTCATCTACTACATGCGGCTCTTAGAACTTTTCTGCTCCCACTTCCACAGCATTCCTTCGTCTTCAGGAGTAGGTCTGATATGGATGTCCATTTGTATCTAATCATTCAGTAGGCTCTTGTTCCCTACATCTTGATTAGTTGTGGGTCTCTGTGTTAATCACCATCTATTGGAAAAATGAATCTCAGGGAAGATTTTTCTTTTCCTTTCCTGGGAAACCAGCTTTCTGTCTTTGGGCCATGTCTTGAACTCACTTGAACCAGTTTATCAGAACCAAACTCTCTAAGGCAGGGAGTTTCAACCATAGCTACTGCACAACTGTCTTGAATCCCATCCAGCTTCAGACATGGTTGCTACGTGGCCATTGCACATAGAGACTAGCAGAAGCTGACAGCTCCGTCCAAGACACAGGGAGAAACACCATAATTACAACAAATAGCCTTGATAATGACCCATAGTGGCAGCAGAATATATTACTAACATGGGAGGGTGGGAAAAGTAAATCTTTAAATGAGGCATAGTTTCCTTAAACTGCATCAAAGCCGCAGCTAAGAATGCTGCGAACATTACTCTCCTGATTCCAAAAGTCAAATCAGTTTAATCATGTATTTTCTTTGAGGCAGTTATCAAGATTAATAATACAGCATTTGTTGGTTTAGGAAACTACTTTTAAACACTTTTTCCCCCCATTGCTCAAAATACTATGTATTTGGTGAGTTTTGACCAGGTCAGCTATCCATTCCCCAGGGATACCATGAATATAAAGAGAAAGAAAACTTTTCCAGGGGTGACAAGAGTTTGGGGTATACACTGGAGTACCACTGGCTGTCTACATTCAGGGTTCTACCTTCCAGCCCTCAGGACTGGCTCCTCAGTAGCCTTCATCTTCTATGAGAATGCTCATGTAAAAGGGAATACCAAGCAGCCATTGATAGTTGAAAGAGTAGTTATGATTACAGAAGTAACAACTGCTTTCTGTTCAACTATTAAAGATTACAGCAGGGCCCCTTAAGCTCTACAGTTAACTCAGTGTTATAGTTCAGCATTTTGAAAAACCCTGAAACACTTTATGTTGTTAAAATGTGTACACAAAAGCCATTATATTCAGTAGATAAAATAAGTAAGTTACAAAGCACACAATAAAAACCAACAGAAAATAAGCAGCACTGCAATCCTGATCAAAAGCTTATGGCAGGGAGATCATAGGTTCTAGGGCAGAATATGTTATTGTTGCTTTGCTAAACAGTCATGCTGTCAAACTGCCTTCTAAATATTTATGCTTCGATCTGCAGAGCCGGGCTGCTCTCATCTTGACTCAAAGAGGTTTCTTTCTGCAGTGAACAACCATCAGTGAAGAGATGTACAACTGGTCAAAGTGAGGAGAGTTAAGACACTGATTTCCAGCCCTGCATGGAACATCTAAACTAACCCTACAACTACCACCAAGGCTCAGGGAACATCATGGAAGAATTGAAAGAATATATGTAAGAGCAGGAAGATTGGGAGGAATGCTATGAAATGCTGTCTTCTGACATGACACCACCATTACACTGATAAACTCATAATCAGCTTTGGTTATCTGCACAAGACTCTAAAATTGTGGTGTACACAGTGCAGACGATTTCAGTACCCCACTCCTTACTGGGGAGCTATGGGCAGGAGATAGTTGCTAATGGAGCAAGAATTATTCTCTTTTGGAGGACATGTAAGTTTTCCATGATTCAGTAGATAGCTCCATATCCATGAAATTAAAAAGAAAGAAAGACAGACCGACAGACAGACAGACAGAAAGAAAGACAGAAAGAAAGAAAGAAAGAAAGAAAGAAAGAAAGAAAGAAAGAAAGAAAGAAAGAAAGAGAGAGAGAGAGAGAAGTGGTTCCATTATCCAGTAGATGAACTCTTGTGTAAACTTTAACTTCCTATCTTATAGGCAAGACCTCCACATATCTGAGAGTCTTCTAGAACAGTCACATCCACTAGATTGAAGACACCCGTCTAGAGAACATCTAACAGACCCCCAAACAAATGTGAATCCCACCCTCATACTAATCGACATCTACCCATCTATCCCCCATACCCTGTCACTCCACAGTACTATGCCAATTAACAAGTACCATGACGACTGCCAATAAAAACCATAAGGTTCATGAAGAGCAGTAAGGAGAGACAATACCCAAATCCCCAGTAAAATCTCTACAAATGAATATGTAATTGATATAAATATTCCTCTTTATCAGTTTATCACCTCATTCTTTTATCCTGCTCTCCTCCCCCTACACACAGTTAAGAAGATGACTTGCAAGCCTAAACATCCAACTCTACATTTCCTGGCTGCTAAATGAACGTAAGCTGGTACATTCAGCCTAGGTTTGCTCTGTGACTTCTCCTCACTGAAGGAAGAGAACATCTTCTGTGGTCTTTCTCTTAAGGGAGGGGCACATATTGTGGGTAACAATTTAATTGTTAAGTAGACCCTTGCCTTTTCCATTGTAGCCATTTCTGATTTCCCTTGGGCCCAAAAACTAAAGACTTATCAGAATTTGGTATTTCTTGTCCCCTTAATTTAACAAACAATTCAACCACATATGTTTAAATCTTTAAACTCAATATTGTCTGATACTGTCTGTTTCTCTAATTCATTAAAATGGCATTGTATTCTATAAACCGACTTTAATGTGATTTTCCTCACACGGGATTATTTTTCTAAGCTCTATCTATGTTTTTCAGTTCAGTTTTAGTTCATTAACTTTCATGGCTGAACGGTGTGCTGTTGTGTCAATATGACATAACTCATCCATTCTCGTATCAGTGGATATTTGAATTAGCCCCAGCTTTTAGCTCTAACAAATAATTATGTGAGAGCATCCACATATATGTTATCTGGCAAGTGTTTCCCCAGGGTCTATATTCAAGACATTTTTAGGTGTCATTTTTAGTCATAGGACTTGCTCTTATTTGACATCAAAGGCACTGCCTGCTTGTTCTAAAGGTGGCTGTTTAATTTTATGCTTCTTCTCAGGAGTAAGAGGGATCCCACTGAACTCCAATCTTATTCATACAATATCCTCAGTTCTGTCAGCCAGGCAGGGAGTAAAGGGAATCATATTATCATCTTAATTTGCATTGCATTGATTGTTAGTGAGGTTGAACGTTTCTTCAAGTCTATTTCTTTAGTCTATTTGAGTTCTTGCAGTAAAATATCATAAGCCATGTAGCATATAGACAATATAAACAATACAGATATATTTTTCATAGTTCAAGAGTCTAAAACGTTCAAGACGGAAGTGCCAATAGATTTGGCGCCCTGTGTGGGTCTTTTGGATTTACCGAAGGAATTTTCTATCTGTCACTTAATATGTCTGGAGGGGTGACCTTTTATAAAGACATTTAACACATTCAAGAGAATGCCACTTTTATAGAGAATTTCCTCCAACCATGCTAATACTGCCATTTTGGAGATTAGGTTACAAAACAGGAATTTTGTGAAACATAGAGCACAGACCAAATATTTTTTCCTTAGCATCTGTTCTGGAATTGTATGTATTTTCATTCATTTTCTTACTATCTTCTGCCTATTTAATTTGTGTAATACATTTGACACCACCCCTAATCTCCATCTATTCCTCCCAGCTCCCCCCAACATCCCTCTCCTCCTAATCTACCCCCATCCCCACCCACTCATCCCCACCCTGCTTCTCTCCATAGAAGAGAGCAGTCTTCCCAGGGTTATCTCTCAACAAGATGGAATAAGGCCAAGGACAAGCACTAATCCCTACATCAAGGGTGAAGGAGGCAACCCAGCAGGGGAAATGGGTCCCAAGGGTAGGCATCAGTGTCAGAAAACACCCCCCCCTCAACACACTCTAGCCTGTATAATCTCTGCAAGAACACCAAGCCAGACAACCACATGATATGTCTAGGAGACCCTGCAGATTCTATGTCTGCTGCTTCAGGCTCTGTGGACCCCCAAGAGTGCTGGTCTATTGACTCTGTGGGGCTTGTTCTCTTGATGTCCTCAACCCTTCTGGTCCCTGAAATCCCTCCTCCCACCTCATCCTCTGTGGGTTTCCTGGAGCTCTGCAGGTATCTGGCTCTGAGTCTCTGAGTCTGTTCCCATCAGCTGCCAGAGGAAGCCTCTCAGATGAAGATTAGGCTAGGTACTGATCTTTGAGAAGAGCAGGATATCATTAGAAATCGTCTCCTGGCTATTCAGTCTCTAGTTCCTGGCCTACCCTGCAGAATCAGGCATGAGTCCAGGTTTTTGTGGCTGGGGTGGTGTCCCTGTCCCTCCACTGGGAGCCCTGCCAAGTTTCAGGAGATGGCTTGTTCAGGCTCCCCATCCCCAAGGTCCTTCCTGTCAGGATCTCCATCATGGACTCTAGGGAGTTTCCACTGCTATAGGTCTCCAGATCTCCCCTAAATGTCCTCCAATTCCAGTTGTCTCTCCATATATTCTGTCCCTCAATCTCTCTCCCCTCACCTGGTACTTTCTCTTCCCATTCCTATCCTCCTCCAGTCCATCTGCACCACTGTTTTATTTCCCCTTTACCAGGGAGACCCCTGGGTCCCCACTGGGGCCTCCTTGCTACATAGTTTCTCTGGGTCTGTGGATTGCAGCACCTTTGTCCTTTGCTTAAAAGTTAATAACCACATATAAGTGAGTACATCCATGTTCGTTTTTCTGGAGCTGGGTTCCCCCCCTCAGAATGATTTTCTTTTCTAGATCCATCGATTTGCTTGCAAAGTTTATGTAGTGAAGTTTTTAATAGCTGAGTAATACTCCATTGTGTAAACGTACCACAATTTCTTTATCCATTCTTCAGCTGAGGGGCATCTAGGTTGTTTCCAGTTTCTGGCTGCTATGAACATAGTTGAGCACATGTCCTTCTGGTAGGATGGAACCTCCTTTGGGTATATGCCCAGGAGTCGTATAGCTGGGTCTTGAGGTAGACTGAATTTCAATTTCCTGAGTAAGCACCATATTGATTTCCATATGGCTATATAAGTTTGCACACCCATCAGCAATGAAGGAGTGTTTCCCTTGCTCCACATCCTTGCCAGCATGAGCTGCCATTTGTGTGATTTATCTTAGCCATTCTGACAGGTGTAAGACAGAATCTCAAAGTAGTTTTGATTTGCATTTCCCTGATGGCTAAGGATGTAGAACATTTCTTTGTTTCTCAGCCACTGGTGATTCTTCTTTAAATAGTTCTTTGTTTCTGCTTTTTGATTGGATTATTTGTTTTGTTGATGTCTAGTTTCTTGAGTTCATTATATATTTGGGATACTGGCCCTCTATTAAAAACAAAGAATAATAAAAGATACAAGAGAAAAACAGCAAGTAACATATAAAGGCAAACCAGAGTTACACTTGACTTCTCAACGGAGACTCTCAAGGCCAGAAGGGCATGGTATGACTGATATGCTACAGACTAAGGGAACACAGATGCCAAGCCAGACATCTATACCCAGCAGAACTTTCAATCACCATAGATGAAGAAAACAAAATGTTCCATAACAAATCCAAATTCAAACAATATCTATCCACAAATCCAGCCCTATGTAGGGTGCTAGAATAAAACTCCAATCAAAGGAGCTTAACTGCCCTCATGAAAACACAGGAAATATATAGCCGCACACCATCAAAACCAACAGAAAGGAGACACACACACACACACACACACACACACACACACACACACAACTACAAAAAATAACAGGACCTAACAATCACTGACCTTTGCTATCTCTCGACATCATTGGACTCAATTATCCAAAAAAAGACACAGACTAACAGAATGGTTGTGAAAATAAGACCCATCCTTCTGCTGCATACAAGAAACACACCTTACATCAAAGATAAACATTACCTCAGAGTAAAGGGTTGGGAAAATATTTTCCATGCAAATGGACCCAAGAAGCAAGTCAGTGTAGCCATTCTAATATCTAACAAAATAGACCTCAAAACAAAATTAATCAAAAGAGACAGGGAAGGACACTACATACTCAAAGGAACAATTCACCAAGAGGACATATCAATTCCTAACATCTATGCTCCCAACACAAGGGCTCCCACGTTCATAAAAGAAATATTGCTAAAGTTTAAAACACACATTGACAGTGGGAGACTTTACTATCCCACTTTCACCAACTGACAGGTCATCCAGACAAAAACTAAACAGAGAAATACTAGCGCTAACAGATGTTATAAAATTCCTACTATGTATTACATATGTCCTTTTCCTTCCACAGGGATAAGCACTGCAAGTATTCTCTGCAAGGAGGTGGCTTATCCTTTCACAAATCATTGGTGTCTTCTTTTAATGAGCAACTATTCTTAATTATTATATTAAGATATATATGTATTCATTCATGGTTAGTATTTTTTTGCATCTTAGTGGAGAAACTCTTTGTTGCAAAATATGAAAGGTAGATTCCAAAATTTTCTGAGGTTTTTTTTTTTTGAGACAGGATTTCTCTGCTGTAACTCTGGCTCCTGGAACTCACTCTGTAGACCAGGCTGGCCTCAAACTCACAGAGATCTACGTGCCTCCACCTCCAGAGTGAGTGCTCCAAAGGCACAGCCTGCCTCCAAAATTTATTCTTAAAGGTTAATGGTTGTCTTACAAAGTTAAGTCTGAAAGGGACCAGAATTTTACTTTTGTAAATGTTAAAAAAACCCTCAGATCCAGTTTTAGTTCTTTCGTGTGTGTGTGTGTGTGTGTGTGTGTGTGTGTGTGTGTGTGTGTGTGTGTAATTGTCTCAACTGTGCTGCCCAAAGTCAGGCTGTCGTAACATAAAGAGTCTGTTCAAGACTCTCTATTCTACATCATTTCCAATTTGCCCATGTATTTGTTTATGACATTTAACTGTTTATAAATAACAGAGTGAAGCATAGAATAAAACTATAATTTTTGATATAAATTATCCAGCTCAGTCCTCAAATACATATTCTAGTCTCTTTGAGGTAAGTCTGCCTTTGCACGAATTAGAAAATCAGCTTGGATAAGTCTCCGGTTGCCATTGTGAATGAATTGTATTGAAATACAGCAACCTGCAGAGAATTGACGTTTTATGCTATTAAGGATCCCAATAAATACACATGGTGAATTTCTCCATTCAATTTGCTATTCTTAAGTGCTTTTAATAAAATTTTAAGCTTGTCTCCATAAACATCTTGAATAACTTTCATTTCATCTGTTCATGTTGGGTATTGGAATTAGATGCACCACACAAATTATATTTTAATTGCGTTTTCTGACTCATTATTGCTGGGAAATAAAAATCCATTTGGTTTTGCCTTAATGGTCCCCAAAATCAAGTGCTCATTGCCCAGTTAGCTAAGGGTTTCCTTGCTTATTCATTTGTTTTGTTTTTTCCAGTTTTTGTTTTGTGAACCATTAATGAGTGCTGATTTGCATTCACTCGTTTTTTAGGAGCCACTGGTTATCTTATTGTCCTACTTCCCTTCAATCTTTAGTGCAGCAAACTCCACTTTCCAATGATTCTAACATTTAATGTCTCACGTGCATTAAGTCGGCTTCCACCATAATGCATTCAGTTTTGTATGTACCACTGGATTTAGTTTACCTTCCTCAGTCCACATTATGAAGTAGGTGTTTTTCTATCTTTGAGAACACTGTCTTTTAATCCTGGTATGGCAGAACTTGACCTTAGGCAGTTGGCTCTAAAACCCCATGATACAGTCATTAGCCATGCTTCTCTGTCCGGATGCTCAGAAGTTAACAGTTCTTGAAGATGCCTCACTTGAGAGCATTTTATAGCATCCGACCGACATGTTGTTCATGGCTTGATAAGATCAATTTAATTCTGTTTGGCTGGTGGACCTTGAAAATCAAACTTGTAGATGTTTGTCCACATAGGGAAGAAAGAGGTGCGGGACCTCTGGTATTAAATGCTTAGTGATGAGGAGGAGGAGTGCGAATGAAAACGGAAATACGCATTGGAAGAATGATTACAGGGTTACAGTTTAGCAGGAAACGGTCTCATTATCTCCTGTCCACAGAAACTTACAATGACTGCAAATCCAATTCCTTTACCCAGGCATATTTCCACATCTCCTCACTCTTCTTTGCCACAGCCCTCAAGGTCAATTATTCTATACCAAATCTCAAGACAACAGAATATTTACCAGGGAAAAAAAAAGTGGAAAGTCCTCACCAAACCAAATGAGAATGGGCCCCAGCAGATGTATATTTGAATGCCAGTGGGTGAGACAATTCGGGAAGGATTAGGAGGTGTAGCTTTGGAGGTAGTGTTTCACTGAGGGTGGGTTTGAGGTTTCAAAAGACTCAGCATGTCTAGTGCGTTCTCTCTGTTTCCTTCCAGCTGATCAACATGTCAGTGCTCAGCTGTTGATGTCACCATGTCTCTGTTCTGCTACCATGGACTCCATCCCTCTGAAACTGTGAGCTCCAAATTAAACCCTTCCCTTTATAAACTGTCTTGGTCATAGTGTCTTGTCACAGCAATAGAAAAGTGATTAATATGTCATCCAATGTCAAAAGACTCGCTGAGATTTCCTCCTCAGCATGATTTTCCTGCACTATGAACACATATGTGACCTATTTCAGCTTCTCCACATCCTCCCCTAAGTGCAGTCACCAGAACAAAACAAAAAACAAAAAAACACAGAAAACTCAAATGAACCAAACCAAAACAAACAAAACAGTTAGCCCTAGGAAAGCATTTGCCTTGGACATATCAGAAACAAGTACCACTAGGCACATTCCTTCAGTACAATGGTGCACAGTCAACAGACAATGCCCCAGATATTAAATGCATTCTGGAGACTCAGCGAATTCGCTGAGGGCCTTACTTCAGAATTTTGCTTCTCTCAAGTTTCACTGTCTTCAGATAAGACACCCTGGACATACACACACACACACACACACTAAATTCCTTATCTAACAAATAGCCTCTGATACTGGCTTTTTCTATTTATCTTTCTTGGTTTATTCTCCTTTCATCATAGTCAACAATACATCATATTAGACCAACTATAATAATAATTGCCAACTGTAATCACACACACATACACAATATTCTTTGCATTAAACTGGCATAGCAAGCCTCTCCCTGGAAGAAGTTTCAACTTTAGTTTCTTGATGTACATAGGTGCATATGGCAATGCTTTCCTGAGACATGGTCAGTGTTCAACAAATAGTGATGGAAATTGGAAGAAAGGGAGCTAAAGAGCTCAATGGATAACATGCTTCCTACACAAGCACAAAGACCTGGGTTTGAAGACCCAGAAACCACGTGAAAAGCCAGGCATGATAACATGTGACTGTAATCATGGCACTAGGGGTAGAGGATAGAGACAGGCTTGTTACTGTGTTAAGTGAAAGAAGACAGACATACAAACGAAGCACATATCACCTGATCCCAAATACATAAAATGCGCACTGCTCCACAGTGACAAAAACGACTCTAGTTTCAGTCTGTGGCTGAGGTAGTGGAGGGATGAACCAATAAAGACCTGAAATATTTGGCAAAAGTGATGGAAACGTCCTACATTTTGGTGTTGGTTTTCTAAGTGCAAGGAGTGGTCAGTACTCACTGAGCTGTCCATTTTAAACGAGTATGGTTTATTATGTGGAAATTATTTTTCAATACTGGTATAAGGCACATCCTAGCAGGCATAATAGGAGCTTCTGTAGCTTGCTTCCTCCTACAAGAACATCTGCAGACAGGCCTTGCCATCAGTTATCAGGTTGGGTGCTGAGCAAGTCAATGTCAATCCGGAAGTATGCAGATTTTCCCTGCTTCTCCTTCAGCCACCCCTCCTCCCCTGATGAAGAAGTCTCTGACAGTGTCTCATGCACCGGCTGCATTCCTCAGCCTCACTGTGATCCCACTGGATGCTCTTCACATCACCACCATGAGGTTTGGCTAGCACTCCATATGAGCTGAGGCAGGCATAACCTCCAGCATCTCCCTGGAGCAACTTATCCCTACTCCAGTCTGCTTTTTCTTTCTATCAGAAGTGTTTAAACATTAGAAAAGTACCATGGAAAGAAAAGAGAGAGAGAAGAAGCTGTACTTCCAACAGAAAGATTTTTCATTTAAATGCACTTTATTGTGTGATGTATTCTTTTAATTAAAGTGTGTGTCTGGGTGCATTGGTTGCTATTACAGTGCAATTCTTCATGTTTATTGAATGCGAGAGTAGCTGGGGCAATGCAGTGGGAACTCACAGAATAGCCAGAGTGCAGCTTGAGGCTGCAGCTCTCTGGTCTCTTGTGCTTCTAAGAGGTAGATAATCTTCAGCGTGTTTTGGTCAATGGCCAAATATCACCAAAGGCCTTCTGTCAGTTTGAGTAAGTCTAGTCTGGAAAAATATCCGATTTTCCAGCTAGCTTGCATGACTCCACGTTGCTATCTAACTCATGATTCGTCCTTCACTTTCAGCAGATGTATAGAAGCAGAGAGAGGAAAGCCACGCATGAGAAAGGATTCAGTGTTTTTGAAGGTTAGGCATGGCATGGGGAAGGAGAATTATCGACAGCCCGATACGCATGCTCTCTCACAGTTTACAAAGCACTTCTCTGTTTCTTCATAGGCTCACCATAAGGAGCGTGTCATGTAGTGCTGGCTGCCACACTGATTTGGAAACTAAGACGCAGGAGGTAAATGAGGCCGCCATAGTGACAGGAAGTAGTGGTGATACCCAAGATGACAGCTCTGAGTCCTCAGCCTGTGCTGTTTCCCACCACCGAGATGTGGTATTTCAGGTATCTGCTCTGATGGTGCCACAAAATTTGACTTATTTGGGGCAAATCTCGGAACCAAATTTGAGTTCTTATCAGTAAAAACAACACAAAATCTTCCAACATCTCTTCAATTACTAAATGCTAATAGCCTCTAGTTTTTGTTTTTTCCATAAAATAAGATGGGAAAATAAACAGTCTCCATCATAGGGAATGGAAGTCAGTTTAATTCCTACAAAAGAGCCTTGATACCGTGCAAAGAAATATTGGCCTCTCTTTGGGTTATAATTCCTGCTTTTCCTAAAAAAAAAATTACAGAAATAAAATTTTTTTGAAAAGAAATGTGAGGCAGAAAACACAGTCACTAAAAAATAACCAAAGAAACCATTTTATCCCACCCCCCCAACCTCTGCCAGGCCTTCCCAAAATAGAGCCTTGTAGTTTGCCTGCAGTGGACCATCTCTATGGTTCTTGAGAAGAAAAAAAGTCTATCCTCTGCCTCAAATTAATGCCCCCATATCTGATATCTCTTTCACTCCGACTAAATTATAACCTTCTTAAGGGCGAGGGCACAGGGTGAAGCTCTATTTGGACATCGCTCAGCGGTTATTATGTACCACTTCAATGTCAATGCAGCCACGCTGACAGTGTGCCCACTGCTAATAGCATTCAGAGCATACTTCCCTGTTTCCTGAATCCTTACCTCCAAAATTTAAATGCTGCTCTCCTTTTCAGATTCTTCCAAAAAATTTTATTTTTTCCCATTGGCTCTGGTAATTAGTAATTTCTTACAATGGCTAAAGGAATTGATTTCTCTATACCATGTTGTTAATTGTTTAAGGACAAAAAGAGCCAAATTCACTAGGATAGAGTGACATCAAGAGAAATGGAGCATATGAACGCTCTTAGTAATATTCCTAGCATATAGTAACTGTTCAGTAAACATGTGCTACAGCTGAAACTCTGAAACAGTGAGTCTGTAGTTCATAGCTTCCCCTTAAAGGGATGCAGAAAACATGCAGTCAAAACAACTCAGTGCTACCTTTCCAAAAACCCCTTTGCCGTTCTGTGGGCAGCAGTTAGCACATGGAGAGCTGATGATATTCCTCCAAATGAACATTTTCACATGAGAGCCTCAGGACTGAGTGATAACCAGTTTACACCAGAAAGACAACTGCACTGATAATGGTGTGACCATCTTTAAAAGCAACCAGGTCTATATACATTTCCGTAATTAGACACTGTTGCAAATAAAGGAAGAGACCCCTTTTGGAGAATTTCCAGAAATGTTAGTGAAATACACACCCTCTCCAAGACCTGACTACTAGGTATGTTTTATACTATGTGCTGGGAGATTCTTGGAGAGATTAAAACATCTTTTCTACTGTTGATCAGTCTTATTCAAAATGGACTTCTGGAAGATACCGCAAGGCCTCCTCAAAGATATACTGCTGACTGAAAATCTAGTAATAGGGAAAAAAAAATATGCAATCAGAACTATATTTTCCCAACGGATTCCTTTCATTCTAAATCCCCTTCCATCTACAAAAAGAATTCCCCAACTTTTGAGATCAGTCACAAATCTTTCCTCCTTTGTGATAAATCACTCCAGCCCCAAGGGATTTCTTCTTGGGAGGAAGTTCCAGGTGCTTCTGTGTCTCCAGACCTCATCTTAAATTCATCTTCCTATCTTTCTATCTCCTGAGCTCCTTCGAGTCAGGCCACACCTACAACCCTGCACCGTTTTAAGCACAGCACAAAGCACAAAGCCTGGCACCCCGTAGCAACAGTCCTGTAAATAACTACACAACCAACGCACAGTCCAATTGTCACGGCAATTATTTGGGCCACACACAACAGGCCTCGCCACCTGATTCATTTTCAAAGCATGAAGCCATGGTCTGCAGCTGTAGCTCTGAGAGTTAGGCGGGTGCCTCTGCTGCTTCTCCCACTGCCCCATCTTCACGGACTCGCACTCACCTTGGAAAACTTCTCTCTGCTCTCTATACTTCCCCTTGCCTACTGTTGCTTGTTTCTCTAAGGAAAGGAGGCAGAGATAACAAAGGTACTTTCTCAGAGTGTTATAGAGGCCTTCATCCGATTCTGAATCCAAAACCTAGTGTTGCTATTAATATTCTGGCCCCTGCATTGTATTGTTAATTATTATTGCTGTGGTGTGTGTGTGTGTGTGTGTGTGTGTGTGTGTGTGTGTGTGTGCGCGCGCACATGTGTTTATGTGTCTGTGTGGTGTCACTAGTCCATAAAGATTATATTGTACAGTTCTGTCTCATAACCCAACCTAAGGCTATAGAGAAAGTAGACTCCTAGCAGTTGTTCACTGAACAACAGCTAAAATGGTCAACTGAGTGGGAGACAGACAGCAAATGAGGTCAAGAGAGTAGCCAGGGGAGAGTTTGGAGGAACTTATGGCTGTCCTTGTGAGCCACAGAAGGCTTTCAGATTTGCTTTGGGTGGGATGTGACCTATAGAAGGTTATTGAGCACACATACAGCTTGCATTTTGGTGAACCAGACTAATTATGGTAAGTGGACAAAGGAAGAAGAGGAGAGATAATGGTGCATGGTCCAGACATGAACAGTTAGACAAAGGAAAGAAAAGAGTGGGATTTTAAGATGTAGATTATAAGTACAACCAGGAAAGCTGGCTTAGAGAAAAGCCAAGACCCTGTTTTCCATCAACACTTTAGAAGAGTTCATTGGGAGAGGAACACATTTATAAAAGGACAATAGATTAAAAGCCAGTTTTCAATTTGAAATGGAGTATTTGGCGTATATATAGGACACGCACATTGAAATAAGTAGCAGTTCAGTGAACAATTCTGGTATAGATACAAATTGATAATTAGGACAAATAAGTGCCATTTACAACCATGAGTGTGCCTGGAATCGTGGAGGTGGTAACTGAGAGACGAAAGGAAGAGGTCTAAGAACTCTCAAGGGATCTTCCCTGTCTGTAGGGGTCAGAAGTGTGAGGCAGAAGCAGGAAAGGCTCCTGAGCAGGCCAGGGATGACCCATACAGTTCAAAGACATCCCCTCTCTGGGCCATCCACTGTTGCTCCCACCTTCCTGGCTTCCAGTACCATCCACTCCATCAGAAGACAGCTACACTGTACCATCTCTGAGTTTTATAGCCATCCACTGTCCAATAAAAATCAGTGGAACAGAAATGGAGAGAATCTTTATCACACCTGAGGAATTCCCTATAACTCTGCTGAAATTCTCCTAAATCTCCTGTAGCAAAACTTCAAGAAAAGGAAGAGGAGGGCTCAGTGACATCCACATGTAAACCTGTGGTAATTCCCATCTTTCCCCAAGGACTGGAAGAAAAATGAAGTTCCCTCAAGGAACTCCTTGCCTGCCTGTGAACAAAGGCAGTGCTCCCTGTGCCTCTGATTCAGAGGCATTGTTTGAGCAAACACTTTCTAAATCCCAGTTCCCAAGTGAACGGAAAGGGAGCCCACAGCATAAACTGCATCTCAGTCAAAATGCAATTGAACGGATCAGAGTCCACATTAAATTCTCTGCCTCCACATACTCAAACCAGGGTGCTGGATAAGCACAATTAACGACAGAATGGTTTGTAGACTTTGTGTAAACATATTAAACACCTCTCTCTGCACAGTCATCTGACATTAAGTGATTAGCCTGCTACATGAGTTATAAATTTGCGATGCAAGTTAGGTCCCATTAATCACAGAATCAGAGACTATGAGAAAGGAAACGGAGCTCAGGGGTTTTCTAGATCAAACCCTCACCTTCTAGATAAGAAAATGAAGGCAGACAGAGTAAGTGGCATATCCGAGCTAGGAAGAACAAGAGTTAAAAGGCTTCTCTGACACCAAAAATTTTTATTTCTGTCATATTTCTTAATTTTCTACCAACCAAGAGTGAGTCCATTTGTCTGAGATTCATGCTACTAATAAAAATTGGGAGGTCTCTAGTGTTCTTAATCCTAAAACAATATGCACTAGCATTTGATGAGCTCTGTGCACACTGGGAACTTTGATCATAATTTAGCAAATGATTTCACCCTCTCAGTGTCATTGTGAGATCAACATCATTACTAGGAAAGACGGAGAGTTCGGATTCAAGGCTTCAGCTGCCTGGGTTTGGCACCCAGTGCATCATCAACCAGCTGCAGGAGCTCTTCCGCGTCTGTGTCTACTTCTATAAAATGGGGATGATAACTGCGCTTACCTTGGAGGATGGTTGTAAATATTACATTAATTAATGGAAATAAAGCAGTTTTGATGGTGGCCTGGACACAGTAGGCACCCCGTAAGATTTTCCCTATTTTGTGGTTCAACTTACACTCCCTGTTTTGTAGAGAAGGGAAAAAATGCAGAGAGGTATTAAAAGACCTGCTTGAATATGCACAAATATACAGCTGCCCAGGGACACAGTCAAGTCCAGTCCGGGCTTCTGGCTCGAGAGATAACACTCACTGTCACCATCACAGTGACTGTCTGGTGAAACTTCTGTCAATGATGAAAACTTGTATCTATCTGCTACCTAGGAGGGAAGGCACCAGACCCCTGACTGTAGACTGAGCATGTGAAACATAGCTCATGCTGCTGAGGAAGGCAACTTCCAAATTTACACACTTGTAATTCATTTCATTACAACTGAGGCGATTGTGGCCAGTGATCACTATACTGGTCATGCACCCACTGTTTTACACTTCTCTGATCCTTCCACCCCAAGCTCGATTTAGGTGGGTACTTATCTGTCACTCTCTAGGATACACAATCTTCTCTTCATGTGTCTGATGCTACTGCGTTCATGAGTCTGATCTCAACACAGACATGTCATGCTTAAACAAACCCATATATGTTTATGGGAAGATTGACTGCATAGAGGAATGGTCCTATCAGCTCCAGCTAGATTGAGAAATGGCTTCATGTGCAGCATGAGGGAGGGTGGCCCTTCCCCAACTGGTACCCTTTATATAACCATAAGGAATGACCAGCAGGCCAGAGCCAAAGGTTAATCGCACTGCCTGTGTGGGCCCCATCACACATCTTAGTATCTAGAGAAACATTCGGAGCACGTGGACATCTCATTTTGATTTTGGCAGCCACACACTTCCGTGCGTCCAGGGAAATTTCAAGACCCACTTAAAACATCCAATTCTCAGATTTGAAGAATTAAGACGTCTGCTATGGAGTTAGACAATCTGGGAATCTTAATTCAGTCATTTTTTAGCTCTGTTAACTTAGGCCATTTAGATACTTTAAAAGCCTAGCTTCTTAGCCCTGGCAAGCAGGTTGATGGTGCTCTATCCCAAAGGATGGCTGTGCCTGAAGGGCTCACGGCAGTTTAATGCCCAAAAAGTTGGATTTGCCCACAATAGGTTCCCATACCTGCCTTTGAATCTATTCTGATAGCAACAGCCTCCTAAACGGCCCGCCATTAGCAGAATCTATCTTTCTGGGTTCTTTCCTAAGGCGTTTGTCTTAGTTAGGGTTTCTATTGCTGTGGTAAAAACAACATGAACAGAAGCAAACTGGGGAATAAAAGGTTTATTCCATCTTGCACTCCATCATCTAAGGAAATCAGAGCAGAAACCCAAGGCAGAGCTTAAGTGGAGGGTACC
Source organism: Cricetomys ansorgei (assembly GCA_026225945.1). Classification (NCBI taxonomy): domain Eukaryota; kingdom Metazoa; phylum Chordata; class Mammalia; order Rodentia; family Nesomyidae; genus Cricetomys; species Cricetomys ansorgei. The sequence continues at coordinate 11,580,807 of JAMJFZ010001258.1, forward strand.
GAGGAATGCTGCTCACTGGTTTGCTCCTCCTGGATGTTTCAGTTTGCTCTCTATACAGCCCCGGACCACCTGACCCTAATAGCACCATCCACAATGGGCTGGATACTTCCACATCAATCATCAGTCAAAACATGCCCCCACGCAAGGCACCTATTGGCCATTCTGAAGGAAGTATTTTCTCAATTTTCTCAATTCAGTTTCTCTTCTCAGGTGACTCAAGCTTGTGTCAAGTTGGCAATAAACAAACAAACAAACACAAGGTTCCATAGACACTCTATTGAAGAACTGGTCAAAAGATAAGTACGGAGCTAGATATGACTCCTATTTTTCCCATAGATTGCACAAGTAAATAGCCATATTTGAAATGTTTTTTTTTCTATAATCACCATCACCATCAAAACAAAAATAAATGAGTATTTGCATGCAACTGGAGGAAATGCCAGGGCAATTCATGCCTGCCTTATGGGAACACTTCAAAGAAATACACAGTCTATTCTTAGAAAATTTCCAAGGTAAATAAATAAATTTCTCAACCTTGTACTTTTATATGGTTACTTCATGCCCACATTTTGCCATTTTCTTCCCTGGATTCCAGAGCATTGGTCTTTCCTGCTTTGATCCCTGTTGCCAAGGAAATCTTACTCTTTGTCTTTTCTGGTCTCATATCTCTGCTCTGAATGTCTCCTGATTGTGTGACCTCAAACATGCACTAAACTGTCCTGAATCCTGGTAGCACTGTCTCTATATTCAGCATAAAAATAATGTGCTTCATGCGGTTACTTTCAACGTTTATAGAAGACAACTAGAAAGGAAATATTGTTATCTGGGTGGGACTCTAATACTCTGCTTATATTGTTAAATGAGAGAGGTAAGATATAATGCAAAACTTTAAGCAGCTTCGGACCTTATAATTAAATTTCTGTGTGTCCTGAGCCAAACTGAGATCTCAAAAACTTGGTGGGTTTACATGAGCAGAGTCAAGAATCCCTAGTATTTTAGGAACCAGATAAAGGCTTTGAAATTTGAGGAGAAATGAGTTGTAAATGCCTTAAAGGGATAATATCCTTGCCTTAATGCAGAATATAGCTACAAATACATTTCATACAGAGAGTTTAGAATGTTATTAGATCTGTTAAATGGTATCTTAAAGTATGGTGACCACTGTGTGTGCAAAGTGCAAGAAATTGTCTTCTGATCAAAGCCTTGGATTACATTTGGGGTTAGGATGGGCATAGTACCCAAAGGAAAATTGCAGGTTAACGACCACTGCAGATATGCAATCTGAACTCACATAACCCTCATGATGATTGCAATCTGAACTCACATAACCCTCATGATGATTGCAGAAATCCCTAGTAGATAAATATTTTAAAAGTGTTCATTTCCTTGATACTATTGCTATTCATGAAGAAGCAAAAAAAAATCAACTATGAAGACTATTTTACAACCCATACTATTTTGAGATAAAGCAAATGAGGTAGGTCTGTGCAAAGATGAGCTAATACTTGAACACAAACACACACACACAAACACACACACACACACACACACAGAGTGGGAGAAAGAGAGACAGCTACCAGTAGTAAGACATTGTTAGTTAGCAAAGCATTTAAAGCAACTCTTCCTTATATTATGTATTCAATAGTCCCTGTATTCACTTTCTTTTCTTATACATCTTTAATATTGTTCACAAAATTCTTTCCCTGTCTCTCTGTTGGTTTGGGGCATTACTTCTTATTTTGCTATGCTTTGTTCATTCATGTCTTCATTCAGCAGGAGGAGTTTATGAACAAACCTGAAACCAGGAATATTACTGTATATTACCACTATCCTGAGTTGGGCAACACTGGAAACAACCACAAAGTGTTAAATAAAACACAAGGGTGGCTAATCACCAATCAGGGCCAAATAGAAGTCAGGCAATTACACAGAAAAGTAGTTTATTTTCCCACCAGATGGTGCCACATGGAGACCTCTCTTATGGGAGACGGCCACTTTGCAATTCTCAGACTAGCTGCAAATAGATGGAGTTTGACTTGAACTCAGAATTAAAGAACACCCAGCATACTTTCAAACTATGTGCCTGAATAATCAGCAGTGTGGTTCTGTGGTTACACCTTCTGCCTTCCCCTTATGCCACAGGGTAACAGAGCAGGGTTGTCTAGGGGATTCTGAGGAATAATAGGTGGTCATCTTGAAAAGACCACATACCATTTTGAAACACTTTCACTAAAAGGATTTAGGAGAAGAGAACAATGGTTTTGCTTTTATTATTTTAAGACAGCGTTTCCTGTGACCCAGTCCATTCTGAATATCCATGCATAACCAAAGACGACCCTGAACTTCTAAACCTACACATTCCTACCACCAATGTCCAGGTGACAGACATGTGCCACCAACCCATTTATACAATACTGGTGACTGAATCCAAGACTCTAAGCATGCACACTATGAGCTGAACTACTTCCCCAGCTCAGAACAATATTTGAATGAGGTAGTAAATTAAAAGAAACTATTTCCAATATGCAGGAGATTAATGGAGGCAGATTGTATTTGAATGTGATAAGGCTTTTAGCTAGCAACTAGATTCTCTAAAGCCACAACTGTCTGCTTTCCTAGAATGCCAGCTGCCTTATAGTGGAAGCACATAAGCCAAAGCCAGGGGCAGCTGATCAGAGATGATGTATAAAGACTTGGGAGTTGTATTTCAGATATGCCTCGTTCATTGAGTAACAGTTAAGAAAAGAAAATGTAAACAGCAAATTAAACCCAGGAGCAACAACATGACAGAAAACATCTTTCATTGGGAATATATAAAATCAGCTTTGTTCCTAGAAACATTAATAAAAACAGGAGTTTCTCTAATAAATAATAATTTATATTTTCTCTTCTCCTTGCTAGTTGTATAACAGCAAAAAATGTAGGTATAACAAGAAGCAATCCAACAGAACTCCACCGAGGGTCACTAGAAGCATTGAAACGCTAACAATGACATAGCTCACATGTTGTCATACCCCCCCCCCCCCCCCCCAACACGCACACAAACTAATCCGTTTATCTTCCCCCAGTAAGGAGAAGGAATTTGATAATATGAGTGTTGCTGTCTTCAGCTCTGTAATTAGAGAACATGGGCCCTGATGAATTGCAAATGGAGTCGGAACCCCAGCTTGTGACTTAATGAGCAAGATGGGCCAGTCACAGATGTCCACACTCCGCATTAATCAAAGACTGATGATGCTCCACTGGGAAGCTGTCCTCTGTGATGTATGGTCCTATTAACCAACTATTACCCAGTCTGCCTCTTCCACCTGAGACCCCTAGCCTCTCTAGTTTCGAGTCTCAACAACTGGGCATTAAGAATACCAAGAGCTCACAACAACTTAGCAGATGACTTTAGTCAGGAGGAAGCACACCCCAGTCTTAGAAAGGTTAAAAGTCAAATCAGCAGGAGAGGAAGGGATGAAAAATGATTGCCCCGATGGAGAAGACAATCTGAGTTAACGTAGCCAGTAAGGGTGTCAAACAGAAACTGTTGATGTGTGCTCATCCACGAGGTCTTATTTTAAAAATCTGCAGAACTAGGTTACACTAGGTAGAGATATCGAAACAAAATGGATCTTATACATCTACATACCTTCCTCCATACACATTCCTGTAAAATTCCTGTAGTTTATTTTATTGTGAATAAAGAAGATGTTTCATGTTCAAGCCACAAATGTGGTATACATCTACACTCCCTGCACTCTGAGGCAGGAGGTTCAGAAGTTCCAAAACACCCTTAGCTATTTAGTGAGGCTGAGGCCAGTCTGTCCTACATGAGAGTTTGTATCATGAGAGAGACAGGCAGGGAGGAATAACATAGAGTCAGAGATTAAACTACCTACCCCCATTTACAGATTTGAGAAAAATAGTATCAAGGAATTAGTCCTTTCTTTTTAGAAAGGTTCTCTTTACATAACCCAGGCTGATCTTGAATTTGTGATCCTTCTGCTTCAGCCTCCTGAATGCTAAGATTGTCATCCAGCAATATTTCATCTAAGTTATCTGGACTTTGTAAATCCAAGCCCAGTTCTATTTCTAGAGCATGTCACTCCCTCTTTTGGATCCATTTTCACCTCAGTGGTATCCATGCATGATATTGTAAATTACATGCTCTTATTAACTGAGGTCTGGCCTGTCACCTAGATATTTATTGAGCATCTACAGAATACAATTTCCCTGGTGAAATTGCCTTTGCCTTTTACAGTGACACAAGTCCTATTTCCATTACAAATAATTGGCAAATACCATTCCCTGATGGTGACCTCAGAGAATGATCAGGTCCCTAATATTCCTAAGACAGTATGTGTGATAGGTCATTATCTTTGCTCATGATTGGGATACTTCACCAATTCATCTTTATAGCCAAACAACCATGAGTACAATAGCCTAGACTCATCAAGTCCTCAACAGACTTCTGCTGAGGGAAAACACTGCCTCTGTCATGGAGAAACAATCCTTGTTACAGAGCTGAGATACACACACTGAAGGACAAGAGAGTAGTAAGTGTGAAACCATGTGTCTTGGATTTTAAACAAATGGTTGTCATCCCAAGGAACACATCTCAAGAAAACAAGAGACAACATCCATCCTCTTTCCCTGAAGGAAGATGCTTTTTTCCTTTCCCAAGGACTAGAACGATCTAGAAGGGTATTTCTCTTTGCATATAACAACAGATATTGGGAACTAGGTTATTGACTGAAGTAGGCTTGATTTCCCAGTTGGGATACAATTATTGATGGAAAGGTCAAGTTTCAGATCAAGAGAAACAAGGAGCATTCACACCAGTTTCTGAAACAAGTCAGGAATTCGCATGAAACTGATGAAAGGCAAAAGCAAAGGATCCTTTCAGATGATCAATGATTAATTCATGGGAAATAAATTACCAACTCACATAGCCTTTGGTGCTTTAATACAGACTACTCATCACCTTCATTTGGTCTATGATAACTGAAATATTTAAAGGAATGTAATACAAACTATCTTGTTTTATCAACACACATTGAACTGTATCAAATTGTTGCAGAGCACCACTTTAAATTTGTGCAGTTAAAGTAAGAGTTAATTTTAAAAATAAAAAAGGAACTTTCTATCTCTGTATAATACAGGACAACTTTCCTAGAGTAGTGCCCAAACATCTCATTACAGAGTATCAGAACAACTTCCTGTTGTTCCTTAATCTATTTTCTATCAAACAATGGAACTTGCTCAGCTTAGCTATCTCATCATTCTGCTGCCTTCTCAAGCTTATTTTGGTTATTCGATGTGCTGGGAATACCTTCACTGTTTGATAACTGATCTTTTCCAAGGATCATCTCAAAGGAGTGGGAGGATGCAATGAGATGGCTCAGTGGGTAAGAACACTTACTATACAAGCATGAAGATCTGGATTCTCAGAACCCACATCAAAATCTGGCATGGCTCTATTAGCCCCGTGTCATGGGAGGGGTAGAGAAAGGCAGACCTCAGTAGCTTCCTGGTCTACTAGTCTAGCTAAATGGTGAGCTTCTGGTTGAGCCAGAAACCATATGTCTGTGCAATAAAAAGGCAGAGAATGAAAGAGGGAGATACCTAGTGTCTCCATGTTAGCTCTGCATGTACATGGATGGGTGTAAACAACTGGGGATTCACACACAGGGAAAACACACACACACACGGCCAGTCTCCTCAATTTCCACATACTCTACCTGGGTCTTCCTCCACCAAATTCTTAAAACATTTACTTTTATCTCTTCTATTAGATGTGAATACAGAAGTTTGTACTTTCTTAGTAGCAGGGCATATTTTGATAGCAAAGATTTTGGTCTATCATCAATTCTTGTCTCTCAAAATACCTCTAATATCTTCAAAATGGTTTCTCATGAATGAGCTAATTTTCAAACTTTAATAAATGAGTAAAAACAGCTTGATTTTCATAGGTGAAGAATTAAACTATTGTATTCAGTGTAAATGATAACAGTATGCTCTACCTAGGTAAATAAAATCTTCAGTGCTGACTAATGGTACTCTACAATGTTAGTTGAAGTGTTCTGGAGATAAAGTTAGGTCAAAGTACCTGATTATGCTTTCTAAACCTTTTATATCACTATTGAATTTTCCATCTTCTTGTTCTATGTACTAACAACAAAACAATCATAAATTTTGATATTGTGAAAATGACCATTCTACCAAATGCAATCTATGTACTCAATGCAATCCCAATAAAAATTCCACTGTTATTCTGCACAAACATTGAAAAAACAATTCACAAATTTATATGAAGGCACAAAAAGATCAAGGTTACCAAAAGCAACACTGTTGAAAGTATCACAATAACTGATTTTTAAATTATACGACAGAGTCATAGTAACAAGAATAGCATAGTTCAAAAGTAGACACACAGGTTAATAGGGCAAAATTGAAGACCCAGCCACGGAACTTAATTTACATAATTTTGACAAAGATGCCAAAAAAAAAAAAAAACCACTAAAAACAAGCCATCATTTTCAGCAAATAATCCTAGGATAATTGTTTTTCAACATGCAGAAAACAGAAGCTACATCCTTATCCCTCACCATGTAGAAAATTTATATCAAATGGACTAAGTGCATCAACATAAGACCTGCTATCTTAAAATTGCTGAAGCAAAAAGTGCACATATCAACTTACAGGCAAAGATGAGGACTTCCCAAATCATATTCCAGTAACACATGAGAGCAACAATTAGCAAATGGGGACGGACAGAATTAAAAGGCTTCTTAGCGAAAAAGCTTGCTGTGAAGTCAGTGAATAGACTTCCCAAGGAATGTGAGAAAACCTTTTCCAGCTATACCCTTACAGGAGATTGGCATCTACAAAACACAGAGAACTTAAAAGAACTCACATTAAGAAAGTAAACAGCTGAGAAGTGGGCTACAGAATTGAACAGAAATTTTTCAAAGAAGAAAAGCAAGTGACTGGAAACATTTTTCAATGTGTTCTACACCCTTAGCCACCAGGGGAATACAAACTAAAATGACTTTAAGATTCTATGCCACCCCAGTCAGAGTGGCCATCATCAGGAATACAAATGTCATTAATACACTCTGTCAAGGATGTGGTGAAACGGGAATTCTTATTCACTGTTTTTGGAAGTATAAACTACTGCATTCACTAGAAACAAGTTTACTAGAAATAAGACTTCTCAAAAGACTAGAAACAGAATTACTACATGACCCAGGTATACCAATTCTAGGAAAAGACCCAAGGAACTTAATGTTCTATTACAGATACTTGCCTCTCCACGTGCACTGTTGCTCTAGTCACGGTAGCTGGGAAACTGAGTCAGCCTAAATGTCTACCAACAGATGAATGGATATGAAAAATGTGCTACATATACACAGTGGACCATTACTCAGCTGTAAAGAAAAATGGAATTATGGAATTTGCAGGTAAGTGGATGGAACTGTAAAAATTATGCTGAATGAGGTAACCCAAGACCAGAAAGAAAAATATCATATGTTCTCTCTCATATGTAGACACTAGCTTCAAATCTTTTGTTTTTTACATTTTACTTGGTTGTACATGTAAAAACTGGGGAATTAGAAACAGACTTTTGGGAGTGTTGTTGTTGTTGTTCTTTGAGGGGGAATGAACTATAGATTAAACTAAAGCGGTGAAGTAGAAACTGAGGATGGAAAGGCGTGTGAGACATGGAGGAAACTGGTGGGGATTGGTGTGCCATGGGCCGTTCACAAGGGATGAGGCACAACAAGCCATATAGAAGTACTGTATTTCCCAACCGAACTTTAAAAAGGTGGAAGGACAGTAGAACTCATGTGAAAAGAAGGAAGAGGCCGAAATACAAAAGATTAAAGAATAAAACGGGGATGGGATGGGGAGAGAAAGAAAAAAGGGTAGCAGATAGGTTAACTAACACTAAGGCGCTATTAAAAAGCTTTTGGAAACCTGCCAGTTAGTAACCAATTTTCAAACATACAATTTAAAAATAAAACAGGACTGTGAGCACTAGTCAGTAGGAATGAACTTCTAGTTGAACACCAGCTCAGTTTCTCCATGTTTGATGACACAGGAAGTAGCGCCTTCAACAACGGGGCCTTATTGTCAAGTCCTGGAGAGTAACCAATAGCATTGTCAATAGCTTGTAATGTTGGGGGCATCTGTGAGCCCCCTCTGGCCAATGACTCAACAAGATGTAACGTATTTCTTATTCTGGAGGTTTTACTTTCTAGAATATGATGTCTACTTGGGACATTGTCTCCCCCATTATACAGTGCCAAACTCCCCCCTTAAGAGATCTATATAGAAGAGAAGGTAGAAAGTTTACCAGGGGCAGGGGTAGGAGATGACTCCAAGGAAACATCTTCCAAACCCAACAGAGATGATGCACATATGAGCTCACAGAGACTGTGAGAGTGCACTCAAGGTCTGCAAAAATTCCCAGACAAGGGGAACTGGGCACTAAGTCCCACCCCAAACCAAGACACTATATCCAGTTGATACCTGCCGGGAGAGGAAAAAGCTGTCTTCTCCGGTGGTATGACTCTGACTATATAAACCACACTCCAGGGCAAACCTCGTGCTCAGGAATAGCTTACTAACACCACATGGGCTCTGTGGTTTCTGTGTGCATTTTTTTGTTGTTATTGTTGCTGTTGTTTTAATTGTTTAGTAGATTTTTTTTCCTTTTGGGGTTTCTTTTTCTTATTTTTTAGTTGGGGATTGATAGAAAGAACATGAACTCGGTGAGTAGGGAGGTAGGGAGGATCTGGGAGGACTTGGGGGGAAGGGAAAGAATATATCAAAATAAATTCCGTAATTTTTTAAATAACAAAAAAATATTCAAAAAAATAAAACTGAAGTGTTCAAACAGAATTACCCAGCATTAGTGACAAGGCTACTCCCAGAATACATGGGATACCAAATGAAAATAGAAGGATGGGGTACAGGACATCTCCCTATGAGTCATTGGTCAGGGAGGTGGCAGGAATAGCCAAAACACCACAGTTTACTGCCAGCGCCGGTGGTAAGACCATGCTTCTTTAGATAGCACACAGCTATGCTACAGGACATAAAGAAACCAGTCTCAAACCACCCCAGAACTTGCTCCTTTCCAATTAACATTCATGGTGCCAAAGGGTGCTATGCAGGCTGACGGGGAGTAAAGACATCAGTGGTCCTGCTCAGTGTTGGGCCCTGCATGTTACAGCACCAACCTGTCCACTAATGCATTAATGGCACCATGGATGGGCTGCAGCTAACTGTTTTCTGATGAGATTTAAGGCCTGCGTCACAGGAGCGAATTTCATGTCATGTACTGTAATCTTGCTGAAAAGTTCATGATTGGGAAGGTCATAGGCCCTAGGGTAAAACATGCAACTGTTACTTTGTTGAATGGCCATGCTGTCAAATTGCCTCCTACATATCTGTGCTTATACTATAGACCTGGGCTACTCTCAGTATTAGCCAGAGAAGCCTCATTCTATAGCAGTCAATGGGGAGATGTATAATTGGTTGAAGTACTAACAAGAAGAGAGTCAGTGTTCAACCCTAAGTGGGACATCTATATTAGCAACAACACCACCGAGGCTCGTAGAACACTACAGAGCTGGGAATGCTGTCTTACGGACAGGGCATGGCTATTGGAACTATGCGCTTACATCAGCTGTGTTTATATGTACAAGATCAAGTCAGCCAGAATCCTGGCATAGATGGATTAGGTGGTCTCAGGCTCCATCCCTCACTCTTTTCTGAGGATATGGCCCTAGTACTTTTCCAGTGATCCAGTGGCAGACGCCACACCTGTCCTTACAGGACAGCACTAACTGGACTTATCAGGTTATAAAAACAAAATGACATGACGTTAGAAGGAAGGTATGTTGGGAAAAACAAGAAGAAACTTAGAGGAAGAATAGGTGGTAGGTATGATCATATTTCACTATATATGTATGTATATATATATATATACACACACACATACATAATATATATGTTTGTCAAAGTTTTAAAAATGAGACAAAAATCTAGTTTATCAAACTTATTGTCTAGGAATAAATCTGGCAGAAGATTTCTAAGAGCTATAAGCTGAAAAGTGTAAAATATTACTGAGTTAAAATGAAAGAAGCCCAAACAAATAGGAAGATAAACTGTGTTCATGGATCAGAAAACACAGTATGTTTTAAATAGCAATTCCTCTCAAATGGATCTATATGTTCAATCCCAATTAAAAAAAAAAATTCCAGAAGGAATCAGAGCAGGAAAAGAAAATGACAAATTGATTTGCAAATTTAAACGAAAATGCAAAGTACAGCAATGGCCAAGAAATCAAGATAATATGGCATTGGTGTCAAAACAAGCAGGCAGATTTGTGGAGTAGAACAAAGTCCAGAAATAGGTCTGCAACTATATAGTCAATCGATTTTTGACCAAAGTGTAGAATCAATTCAATGGAAAAAGAATAGTCTTTCCAACAAATGGTACTGGGAACACTTTCAATCTGTATGCAGTAATAACAGCGATGATAATAATGAGCAACTTTGATCCTGACTTCATTCACAAATTTGACTCAAATAATCCATGTATTTAAACATAAAACAAAGCTATAATGGTATGTAATTAAAAAACATAAAATTGTATTACATTTAATTAGAAAAATATGGTTAGATATAACATCGAAAATAGGATATAAATCTGAAATAAAAGACAAATACAATTTCACCAAAACTATGAACGTCTCTCCACTGACAGGTACTCTTAACAGAATACATGTTGAACTATCAGATGAGAGAAAATACTTCAGATTACATAATTCATACAGGATTTTTACCCAGATATAGGGAGACTCCCAATATTTATTAAGCAAACAAACAACCCAATTTTTACATGAGAAAGCTTTCAGCAAAGTACATAAATAGAAAACAAGCACAAAAGCGTACACTGTTGGAATCACTTGGAGAATGAAAATGAAAACGCTGGTGAAACAGTTGTGTTTATCCATTAGGAAGATAAAGATGATAAAGACTCATGTTTCAATTACCATAATCTACGGTAAATGCCATGTGTATATATTGCCACTGGAGGTGATACATGGTACAACTTTACAATGTGCCACTGTCTTAAAAATTTGAAACTCTTATCTCCCATAAGTGTGTGATCCACTCATTCCACCCCTAGATCTTTTACCAAGAAAATCAAAAGCTTATGTCCGTAAAAAGGTGTATATTAAGTAGAGCAGTCATTTTAATCTTACCAACTAAACTTGGATTCAGCCCAAATACCCATGTGCAGATGCGCAGATCAACCAGCTATAGAATATCCATATTTGTTTTTACTATGTTAATCTTACCAATCCAGGAGCATCAGGGAATCTTTCTATCTTCTGAGATGGTCTTCAATTTCTCTCTTCAAAGAGAGGAAAAACTTCAAAGTTTTTTGTCATACAAGTCTTAACTGGTTAGTCACCCCAAGATAATTTATGCTATTTATGGCTATTGTGATGGGAGTTGTGTCCTTAATTTCTTTCTCAGTCCATTTGTCATTTGTATATAGGAGTGCAACTGATTTTTTTAGCTGATCTTGTGGCCTGCCACTTCACTGAAGTTGTTTATTGGCTGTCGGAGTTCCCTCATAGAATTTTTAGATTTGTTTCTATATATAGTATTATATCATATGCAAATAAGGATACTTCAACTTCTTCCTCTCCATTTTATATCTCTTGGCTTCCTTTAATTGTCTTATTGATCTAGCTAGGACTTCAATTACTATATTGAATAGGTATGGGGAAAGGTGACAACCTTGTCTTGATCCTTAGGATATTGGAACTCAACCTGCCTAAAGATCCAGATATACAACTCCTGGGCATATACCCAAAGAAAGTTTCACCCTACCAGAAGGACACTTGTTAAACTATGTTCATAGCAGATTTATTCATAATAGCCAGAATTTGGAAACAACCTAAATGCCCTTCAACTGAAGAATAGATAAAGAAATTATGGTATATTTACATGATGGAGTATTACTCAGCTATTTAAAAGAAAAATGGCATCATGAACTTTGCAGACAAATAGGTGGAACTAGAAAAAAATATCACCCTGGGTGAGGTAATGCAGTTCCTAAAAGACAAACATGATATATACTCACTTGTTTGTGAATATTAACTGCTAAGCAAAGGAGAAAAGTACTAGTATCCACAGACATAGAGAAACTATTCAATTTAAGGGGCCCCAGTTGGAACACAGGAATCTCCCGGATATAGTGAACATTAAACAGAGGGTGCAGGCATGTTGGAGGAGGACAGGAATGGAAGTAGAGGGACAAGGAAAAGGAGAGGGACAAAGAGAGAAAAGATATGGAGAACTGGGGGCGATCAGGAGACCTAGTGTAGTGGAAACTCAGAGAAATCTATGAGGGAGACCTCATAGCAAGGATCCCTGGTAATCGGGGATAGGGAGCCTGAACAGGCCATCTCCTGTGGCCATGCAAGGCTTCCAGTGGTGAGACTGGGACACCATCTCAACCACAAAACCTCCAACTTATGGCGTATCTGCCCTGAAAGATCCTTACTGACAAGGTAAAGAAAGAATTTCATACCAAAGGAGGGAACCCTGCCTGAAACTGCAGGGCAGGCCAGGAACTAGAGACAGAATAACAAAGACACAATTTCTAACGAAGTCATAGATTGGTACCTAACCCAGTCTTCACTACACAGACCCTTTCCAGCAGCTGATGGGAGCATATGGAGAGGCCCAGGGCCAAACACTGTGCAGAGATGAGGGAACCCTGAAGAAGAGGGAGAGGATGGATGGTGGAGACCAGAGGGGTTGAGGATACCAGAGAAATGAGCCCCACAGTATCAACTAACTAGGGTTCTCTAGATGCTCACAGAGACTGAAGGGACAGACACAGAACCTGCGGGATCCCCTACATACCTCTTATGGCTGTCTCTCTTACTAGGTCTGATACCCTTCTCCATATTGTGAGCTTCCAGCTGATTTCTCCTTTCTCTACCTCCAATCTTACCACAAGAGTGATGGGATTACAGATGAACACTACCACATCTGGTTTGGGGTGCCATACCAGGTTCACATGGCAAGCACCTTTGCCTACTGAGCCAACTTCCCAGCCCTTGATTAATGTTCTAGAAGATAAATCAGCCCTTGCACTCAATATATACTGTCATAACAATCTAGTTTCTTTTTATAGCATTTCTTAAAATTGACAACAGCTCTGTACTTGATCAATGTTTCTCTCTCCATGACAACAGAGATAATATCATGCCCATTAATGGATCTCTAGCTCCTGGAATATGGTAAGTGAATGCTTACTATATTTATAAGCATTTGTTCAATGTCATATACTTGACTTGGTTGTTGGATGACAATGTTATTTTTCTTTCTTGTTTTAGTTTTAGTTTCATTGCCATTGTTCCTGCTAGAGACAGAACTCAGGGCCTCACACAAGCTATACACATGTGTAGTCACTGAGCCACCTCTCAAGCAAGGATAAGATTTTGATATTCTCAATGACATAAACCAATAGATGAGACATGACTTCTGGTCTCTATGCTTCTTTTCTTCTTTTTCCTATTTATTTTACCAATATTAATCCTGAGGAAGAAGCCCTTTTAAGATTAAAAAAAAAAAAAGTTAAGACTCTGACATCAAGAAATGAGTAACCTGGAAAGAAAAAAAGACCAGAGTTGTGGCATAATTTGCAGTTACTTCTAATAAGTCAGCTGTGATATCTATAATAAAGATAAATAATCTTCAGAATCCAAAAAGAAAAATGAATTGCACAGTCCCAAAGGCAAGCAGAGACCATCAGGAGCAGTGCCCAACTGCTGATTCAGAGCACTCTCTGCATGGACTGAGCCGATGTCCAGAGACCATCCATGCTGAGGGCATCTCTCAAGAGTGGATTCTCAGTCACCTCGCAGCATCTTCATTATGAGAACTTTCCAGACCAATTATTAGTCCACCAGTGTTTGAAGACAGAAAAGTTAATATATCTCCTTTCCCTCACTCATTCCCCAGCTGCCTATTACAAAGCTTCTGGATTACAACCCTGGTATCTCTACCAGGCACTTCAAATTAAAAAGTCTCCATTTTTTAAAAAAGCCAGCTTCAATAACTTACTCAGACAGCTACTGCTGGCTGCTGCCTCCGGCACTCAGAGCAGCCACGGGAGGCATGGGGCAAAATGTCGGAGAAACAACTAAGAGAAGAGCAGAAACAAACGCAGGATTATCCCCTGCATGGTACCCACAGGCGGCAGTGTCCCTCCAGGGGCTTCCTCTCTACCACTCAGTGCTTTTGGGATACAAGATTTTCCTTTGTCAGGAAGGGAATGTACCAGGGGTGCAGTCTTCGGCCTCAGGCAGTCGGAATATATGATCAATGGCATCCTTTTAGGTTTTTAGGTCTTGTGTTGATCAGAGGTAGCCTTCACCCCCCTCTCCTGTGACTTACAGGCAATCACTAAGTCAGGTTCTATTTTCAAATCACTCTGAAATGTGCTTCCTTGCTTCTCAATTATTACCTTTATCTCTTGCCCAGAGGCAATTGAAGATTTTTAGGCATCCTTAAATATTAAAATTTTTAGGTTCCTCTAACATAGTTTTTCTCCGTGTGCAGTACAAAACTGTGTTAGTCAGATTTCGTTCTGATGCAACAAAGGCCTGAAAGAAACAGGATAAAGAGGATGCTTGCCTCAGAACCACGGTTCAGCCCAGGGCCACTGGCTCCATTAATTCTGGACCTGTGGTTAGGAAGAACAAACACAGCAAAGGCTGCAGTGGGACACAGCTGCTGGCCTTGTGGCAGCCAGGATGCAGGATCAGGGAGAGATTGGGGACAGTTTCTGTCTCTCCCAGGACAGGAACGCAGCTTCTTCTTCTTGAAGCATGGATCTTGTTTGGCTAAAATTCCACAAATGAAATTTGTCTAGGAAAACTTGTTCCAGAAACTCGTCTTTGAGTTTTTTCTTAATTTGCTTATTCATGGTGTGTGTGTGTGTGTGTGTGTGTGTGTGTGCACGCGCGCGCATGTGTGCACATGTGCTGTTCATGTTTATGTGTCAAGTACTTCTGTATCGAAGCATGTAGTCACTAGATGTAGATGTCAAGAATCCTCCTTAGCTACTCTCCACTTAGTTTTGTGAGATGATGTCTCCCACTGAACCCAGGGTTACCTGACTGACTAGTCTGGCTGGCCAATGAGCTCCAGGAATTCACCTGTCTCTCACCCTTTCAGATCCTCCATTACAGATGAGTGCTTCTGTGCCCAGCTTTTACACCAGTGCTTGCTGGGAACTTCCAGGTTCTCACACTTACACCATAAGCACTTTATACCAACTGAGCCATCTCTCCACTTTCCTTTGAATTTTGAAAATTTAAACAGAGCCATCTATATAAGGGAAGGGAAAATACTTGCTCAGAAAAGAATACCAAGTGTTTAAGTGTAAAGCTGGAGGAAGTATTCCCTGGTGCCTGAGTAGCTGGCTAAAGGGGAGTAAGTTAAAACTCCAATTATAACAGTCTCCATGGTGAACAGAAGGGTCCTGCTGTACCCTGCAACCTAAGGGTGAGCTAATGACGTATTTTAAGATGACCTGGCACACATTCAGGTCAACCAAACATTTTTCTGTAACTTCGGACACATCGGGGGATCTGCTGTCGTTTTCAAGTGCAAAGGAAGCATGGAAATAAATTGCCAAGAGCAAAACAAGTGTAATTTTTTACAAGCAAATCCTCATAATACATCAGTGAACGTCCATCTCAGTCTCCTTTGGGTTCTTTTCCTTCTCCAGTGGCCTGGGTACCACTTGTTTTTTCTTTTTTTCTTTTTTTTTTACTTCAGAATTATCACACACAAAAGCATGGGGGTGGGGTTATGCACCAAGATCTGCTGGTCACCAGCTAAGGGAAGTTCCCTGGTATTAATCCCATAGCAGTACCGTAGCTGCACATAGAGCTGCCTTGGCAGCCAAGAGCTCTGGAGAAAGCGCTCAGGGAAAAAAAATGAAATACAAATATTGACTGCTATAATTGGTGGGAGCACATGGGATAAAAGTACTAAAAGGCTACAAGCAGGACATCAATACTGTGGGCTAAGATTGGACTTCTCTTGGAAATCACCCACGTGAATAAGTGGTGCACACTTGGTGATGAGGGGCTGTAGTAACCCATAGATACTCTTCAACAGCTGACATGTGGGTGACATGGAGAAGCACACAGAACTGTCACTACTCAATACACGGTACAGCCTCTTCTGTTGGAAACACGGCCTTGACCGCCTCCCCTATGCCAGTTCAATACTTCTGTGGAGTCTCCTTTTGCAGCATATCCCAATTCCAGGAGCCAATTCCTCCTCGTCTCCCACTCCCGCCGCCTTTTGCTCAGACAGAATATCATCCTGTTCCATCACACATCTCTATTGCTCTTTTGAGTAGATGAAAATGTATCAGATGGGATTTCTCTCCACCTACTGTTTCTTGCCTCGATTAAAAAAGGAATACAGAAAGAGAAATACTCAAATGTTATCTTTTCCTTACACTCCATTTCTACCCCTCGGCTGAACCTGTGTCCTCTGTTCCTTTCCACGAGTGAAATAGTTCTAGACATTTCTCATCCGCTCTCAGGAGGACAGCATGCATGCTTGTACTTTGAAGTAAAAAGGCAATGCTTTATAATTTAATTTTCTTCTCTTGCATTAAACCTGCCATTCTTCACATAATTGGTGTGATAAATGCCGAGTCAGATTTCATCTTCCTGACATTAATACACGTCAGTACTTCAAATGCAAACAATTGTGACATTCAACACTACAAAAACCACCAAGAGCACAAACATCTCTTAATTAAGACATTTAAAAGTTGCTTTTGTTATATTTAATGAATGATATATTCCACTGCAGGGAAACATGTAGCAATACAAATACTTCACAATGCTTCCAATTAAGACTCACTTCACTTACGCCAATTGACAACACTATAGTGTTCCACACTTCATTCAGTTTGTGAATTTTAAATGAACTGGTTAGTGAGAAGGGTGCTTCTTTTCTAATGAGTTTGGTAATCAAGGCATCTATTTCAATTTCAAATTGGATAGATTGGGGGAAATTGCTAGACTAAATGACTGGTACTAATTAGAATTATAAAAATATTCATCATGGCAGGGAATTAACATTGGGGGTCTGATTTTCCTACATTTGCATACTGCTTGAGTTTTGGGGGGAAAATCCTGACAAATTGTCTTCTCTTTAGCAAATTGAACAAACACTATATCTGTTTTAGTCCTTCTTTTCATTTAGAGCATAATGCATATTCATGATTTGTAAATGAAGTTAAATGATTTCAACTTCTATCTCCATTACCATATTAAAGATGTTATCTCCATAAGCTTCCTTCAAAAATTTCAGATAGCAGCATTATCTCTTTAAATGGCAAATAATATAGTGTAATCTATATATTAACCTGAAGATTTGAACAAATCAATGAAAGTGAATCTAAGTGGGCACCGCACCCCCACTTTATCAACTGCAAGATTGCTTTGTTGACTCGTCCACCCTAGGAAGAAGTCAGTGCTGTCTTATAATTAGGAAGTAGCTTAAGAGATGCTTTTGCTACAAGCTTTATTCAAACAAGTGTCATCAACTGAGAGAAGCCTGAAGAATCTTTGATTTCACTGAAGGCTTAGCAGTAGCAGAATTGACATATTGTACCAGTTTGCAGTGTTCTTTGTAACTGGGGTCTACTATAAACTAGCCCATGTTGGAGATCTGTGCCAAGGCAGAGGAAGGCCATCAGCCTTCCAGGGAGAATGAACGTATCACAGCCAGGCCCAGGGAGAGAGCAGACAGCAGGCCTGGCTCTGTGCCCTTAAGCAAGTTAGTGTGATCTTCAAGAGCCTTACATTCAACTGTAATTTAGAAACCATCACTTCCACTTTGCAGGTTCCTAGGAGAATGTGGTGTAATTTTGTACATAAAAAATCAGTGCTCAATAAACAGAAGGTACCTTGGGATATACATCTCCATTTCCAAGGAATGCCCAAATGCCTGACTCCCTGTAGTATAACATGGAGAATGTAAGAGTTGTGAGGAACAAGGCTCAGTACACTGTGTGTGTCTCCACTCCTTGGCTACAACAGTATTTGTTTCCACTGTAGCTGTCAAATCAAATAAGAAAATACTAATTAAATTTTGGGATACAGCTGGACTATTCTTCTAAAACACTATCAGAATAAATCACTTTCTTAGCATCTATCTATAGTGGCTGCCTTCTAAATAATAAAACCTACATTTGTGGCTGAGTTGTAAATAATATAGACTGAGCTTATATCCAACAAGAGCATAGTTTTTCTTGGAAGAACAAAAAAAAAATCATCTCTATAGCTTCACAGTACTACAGGGACCATAGTGAAAAGCAAAGCTGGAGGGAAGACAGACTTCGGGCTCAGTACATTCTGACATTGGGGAACTTTTCGTCTACTGCATGGTGCCTCTGCTGAATGGATTTAAATAATTATTTCAACTGACTTCATCTAAAACAACCCTTTTCACACCTGAATCCTTTTCTAAGAGCAGTGCTTTCTAATTGGGATGAATGAACTAACTATACCTGGAAAATTACCTTTCAGACATTTTTAATTATAAAAGCAATCTAATGAAATCACAGAAAACAAATTCTATTTGAAATTACTACAAATAATATTTCACCACTAACAAACCCAATTAATATTTGAGAATATTTCCTTTCATTTTTATTTTTATTATTACCATTTTTTTAAATTCTTTCAGAGCTATAGAGATGTTTACAATGAAATATCACCCAATCTAACTCACATGCCCCTCTCCAACTTTCTCCCATATACTCCCTTCCTGTGTCATGATTTTTTAAAGGAGTTAACTAAGGCCAATTAGTGGTGTCCAGATGTGCATGAGTATGGGGCCACCAACTGGAGCATGGGAAACTCACCAGTGGCCACACCTTCAAATCAGAGAAGGATGATTCTCTCTTCCCCAGTACCTATCAACTGCCCATAGCTCATCAATCAGGAGTGGGGTGTGAGAGCACCCCACCAATCTATGCTGGAATTTTGGCTTCTAAATGGACGAAGTCACTTGCTACCAAGCATATCTACTAGAGTTCAGTCCCAAGGGCTGACAACATAGAAGAAGAAAACCAGAACCAAGTCCTATTCTTACTATTTTAAACTAAAGTACCCTTTCATTCTTTCTTTCCTTCCCTATTCCTCTCCCACCCCTTCCTTGTTTGTTCCTCCCTCCTTTCTTCTTCTCTTTCCTTTCTTTTCCTTCTGTCTTATTTGTTGCATACTTGCATTCAAAAAGTACTTCTTTACCATGTAAAGAGGTGTACCATTTACACTTGTACTTTTGATGTAATACACACATGCATACACTCTCACACACACATATATGTATGAATGTATGTACAATAGACATAAGTGTATAACCAGAATGCCACATGGTTGTTACCATTGAATTAATGGTTGCATATTATGCCATCAAGTGCA
Organism: Cricetomys ansorgei; assembly: GCA_026225945.1. Taxonomy (NCBI): domain Eukaryota; kingdom Metazoa; phylum Chordata; class Mammalia; order Rodentia; family Nesomyidae; genus Cricetomys; species Cricetomys ansorgei. The sequence goes on from JAMJFZ010001258.1 coordinate 11,600,356, forward strand.
TTTGCTATAATTTAAAGTTTATCCATGTGGAGCATTCACAAATTCTACCTATTTTGTCCATTACATGAATGGTTTTTATAAGCATCATTAAGCCTAAAACTTCATGGCATTGTTTCGTTGGATCACACTGTGAACATGTACACACCTGGTACATTTTCCAGGAAGCAAAGTCATTTTCATGCCAACTTATACTATTTCAGGACATGAGTCTTCCCCACAACTGTGTTAGCACTGGATAGAAAACAATTAGTCTTTTAAAGATGAAGCTTCATAATTTCAAATGGATATTTTTGAAAATTTCCCCAAGAATTCTCTAGATCTGCTGGGCCAGCTCAACGTCAATTAACATTGTTTTTGGTTCAGTCTAATTCTCTGTATTTGTTGACATTAGACATTTCTCACTTAAAAATTTTCTTCTTTATCATTTCCCTTAAATGCAACCATTGGGACTTTCTTTTGAGGACTGTGGCTTTTGTCAGTTCCGCCAGAATTGTAAACAGCTAAAGTCTTCTACGTGCCATAAGAAACTGATCTAGTGATCCCCACAGAGGGCTTACTGTAGTGAGGGAACAGGCACACGAGGACTTAGGAGAGTCCAGTAGTGTTTCTATCATACCAGAGTAAGACTAGCTGAATCCATGAGTTCAACTAAAGAAAGAGCCGTCTAGGGTGAGGGTGCAGGTAACAGGGTTGAATTAGGGCAATACCGTGAGCACACAGAATCAGTATATCTATATACTGTAGCCACCCAATCATGTTGGGTGCTAGTGGTGGATGTAGTGGTGGACATAGATTCAGGATAAAATGCTGTTTACTCTTTGGCATATTCAATCTCAGGTCCTAGTCCTGGAGCCCTGGAATGTTTCTACCTCTGTACATGTGGGGCTGTCTCACAGCTAAAGTAAGGTAGATGGCATGGAACCCTGGAACCCTGGAACTCTCATTCTGCGAGCAGCAGGAGTTTGGCTCCTCCCTTTCTCCACAAGCTATACTGCCTACTCACAGCAAGGCATCGCACTCAAAGGTAAACGACTTGGCAGAATTGTTTATCTGGAGTTATAACTAACTTCTCCCTACATAACCATATAAGGTCTCTCCCTCTGATCCCCGAAAAATACCTATGTCTGAGCTGCAACCCCCATATTCAAGTGGGATTGCCTGCTCTAACCAGTAAGTTCCAATGATGTCCCTGTATAACAGGGACCATTCCTCTGGCTATATATGCAACCCATACCCAATAAAGTTCAGTTAAAGCCCACAACCATGCTCCTGGAAATTCTGTATGTTTCTGTTGACTATTAAGTCCTCCCATCTGGTACCTGCATGGATGTCTTGACCCCATACCAAGTGTTTTCTTTCCTGGAGGCTAAGCTAGCATCCAATAGCTTAGTCACCTGCTGAGGAAGAAGCAGGACCCATGGGAAAACCTACATGTACAATCTAGTCTTAAGCCTAGAACTGGAAGCCCTCAGCCTCAGCCTCATGTAATCTAAGCCTTCGTACTGTTGGACCTCAGAGATCCAAACTGGGACCCCCAGGGCCCAAACCGGAATGCCGCACCCCCACAGAGACTCACAGACGGGATATTGATGCAAATAGCAAGAGGATTTATTCCAGTATACTGGGGCCATTCTAACACGCAGGATAGAAGCGACGACCAGGGGCAGAAAGCAAGCCTTTTTATTTACTGTCCAAATGGTTGCTAGGGGGCTGTACAGTTGCTAGGCACAGACCAAGTGCAGGTGATTGGTCCCCAAATTGCTTTTCCCATTTTGATAGGTAGGGGCCAGTTAACCTTTAGACTGATTGGTGTTGGCATACAGCAAGGTCGCAGGCTCCTAAAAAGAATACATGCTCAAGGTTCCGGGCAACTGGGTGGTGGACATTCTTTAGCCCAAGGCCATGGCCCGTCTACGAGGGGGAAGGGGAGCTTTCTAGCCCAAGGCCATCTTGTTTGTCTAAGAAAAGGTTTTTTCTTTAACTCTGGGAGCTCTCCAGGGTCACAGTGCACCTGGCTTGGGCCTATACAATTTTGGTGCTCTTAGACGCCTGACTAAAGTTTCTTAGGCCTGGGCGAGGGTCCCGACTCCCACAGTACAATCTAATCAACCACTCTGACTAGCTCCTTCTGAACTCAGAGCTGTACTGATCAACTCACTCTTCTGGTCTGGCTCAAACCCTTCTCCAAGCTGCTGGTTCAAACTGACAATCTGAGCCAGCTGACTGTTTCTAACTGAATGCTTCTGACTCTGTCTCTGTCTCAGAGTGCTTCTGTGTCTCTGTGAGCTGTCACTGCCTCATCTGACTCAGTCAGCCTCTCTGCTTCCCTTCCCTTATCCTCTGTCCATCCACTTCATTGTCTCTGTGTCTTGTCTTCTCTCTGCCTGTCTGAACTCTGTGAGCTGAGAGCCTGCTTTCTCTGTAGTGAGAATTGAGCATGTCCTCACTCTGACCCACTCTGCAACTCTCTGATTCCTCTCTTTGTCTGCCCTTCACTCTGACTCATCTCAGATGTCACTTCCTGTCTGACAGACTCCTGAGCTCTGCTTCCTGTCTCTGCTTCTCTCTTGTGGATTAAAGGCATGTGCTACCACTGCTTTCTGAATACTGGGATTAAATGTGTATACCAACATTCTTTCTACCTTAGAGCAGCCATGCTGTTGGATTATAGGATAAATACACCTCTATGTATTATACAGGGTCAGCCTATGAGGAAGCAAGCAGAATACAGAGAAGGACAAAAAAGTGCACTGTTGAACTTCCTGGTGTCTCTGCAGGTGTAGCCACCCCTCAAGATCACAGATGTCTATGATTAAATGTCTACCATGGGAGAAAAGCATTATTACCTACATAAATGCTGTGTAGCAATCTCCTCTGAATTGAAACATTCCTTTCTGGGAGTTAGCTCCAGAAAACTCAGGAAGTAAACAACTCCTAAGTCTCAGGGAGTCCCTGAAACTGATACACAGGGATACATTGGGCCCATTGATCCCCAAAGTTATATAAACAGTAAAGACTGCTGAGGGGACTCAGACCAGACTGGCTGACTAGAAGAGACTGCACAATTGAACTGCATGCAAGTCTTGCAGAGAATCAAGGGTTGAAGCTTCTGTGGATAATCGCCTATGCTGGGGAGGACTCTGTCAATGACACAGTTGTCTCTGGGTTGTCTATGCTCCTGTACCAAGCCCCTTACCCATCCTTCCACAAGTAACCACAGTGAGCTCTAAGGTTTACCATGGTGAACTTCCACCGTATTGTGGCTTTGGTTTGTCATTGGTTCCCAACAGAAGTAAGTAGATGTTTGTTAACATCTCTCTAGGAATAGTCTCACACAATGCTGGGTTATTTGTTGTCTTTCTTTGCTTTACCAAACACTCTTTTTTTCCCTTAAAAAAACAAGTCAGGTTCCTTAAATGGCACACTGATTGGGTTTTATCATCAATTTGACACAGCCTATACACGCCTGGCAAGAGGGAACCTCATTTTTGCCTCCATCATGTTGATTGATGGAATGTCAGTGATTGTCTTAATTGCTAATTGACGTAAGAGAGACACGTCCACTGTGGGCAGCACCATCTTCAGGCAAGTGGGCCTGGGCTGTATAAGAAAGGTAGCTGAGCAAGCTGGAGGGGACAGGCCAGACAGCAGTGTTTGCATCTCAATCTCCTGGGTTCCTTCCTTGGCTTCCCTCTCTGACTCATTGTGACTAGCAAAATGAAATTAGCCCTCCCTCCTTCAAGGTCATTTGGCCATGGTGTTTTCCACAGCAACAGAAAAGCAAGTGAGAACAAACGCATTTCTGAAGACAGATGACCAGCAAATCCGGAGGCTGACGGTAAATGAAGGTTGTTCTGAATTGTTACTAAATGAGGGCCCTTAGCACAGCACCGTGACAGAATACATGTTAACATATGACACTAAACCAGTTTTGTCACTCAGAAGTCAGCTCAGATAGATGGATGAAAACCTCTGAATCCCACAGGGTATCTTGAACTGTGTCCCTCTCTCCTTCGGTGGCTGTTCCATGACCCATGTTCCTAAGACTACCGTGTCCCCACTGCTCTGATGAGAATGCTGTACAAACAGCATCACCTGTTACAGGTGAGTATCAGACTGGGCTTTCCTTCCTCTTAAATAATACAAAAATGCTTTCATGAGAATAGGAGAAGACCTGATGAAAATGCCGAGTTTTTCTTTAAATAAAAAGCGTCTTTCAGTCTATTTCTATTCCATGGATGACAAACTTCAAAACCACAGCCGTCCCTGGTTAATCCTCAACAGCTTTATCCCCACCAGATGCGGAGACACAAAGCTTGTTCCTGCCAATGGCTACTGAGAAAGTTATCATCACCTACTAATCCTGAAGGATCTGAATACAATTACATTTTTAATCTGAGGGTTTAGAACGAGAATATAAATGAAAGGCACAGCTTCATTTGTATCCAGCATTCCAGAAGCACAACTTTAAATTTCATTTTGAATTTGGAGGCCCTGCATAACAGATCTATCATCTAACTCAACAGGACCTGCTTCTGACCTGGCATGGCAACCACAGGTATGGTCCAATGAGCAAAGCCTCCACGGGACCTGTAGCTGTTCTGTATCAGAACTTGCATTTCATAGCATCATCGTCGCTAGATCAGCCTTTCAACCGGCTTGCCAATCCATCGGCTACTCTTTGGCTGATAAGAGGTAACCAGAAATCATATCATTCACTACAAAGAATAATAGATCTGAAAGTGGTAGATATGCTAATTGCCTTGATTTAATCAATAAACTAGGTATACACATATTGAGAACCACACTGGGCACTGTGCTGTAATTATTAATGGAATATTGACCAATTAAAATTAAAATCAGGGTGTTAGGTCTGAGATCATACATGAAGCCCTTGAAATGACTCCCAATAACATTAATTAATTATTTATGTATCTAATTAATACATAAAATTTATACTTAGAAAGTATCATATTAGCAGGGACTAGAGATACGCCTCAGTGGGTAAAGTGCTTGTGCAAGCATGATGGCCTGAGTTCAGGTACCCAGCATCAGGTACAGGTTGGATGTGGCCAATATGAAAGCAAGGTGTGGCCAATATGAAAACTGGGTGTGGCCAGTATGAAAGCTGGGTGTGGCCACAGGTCATTTGTAAACTTAGCTGTGGGTGGGTCGGGGCATGGGGACTGAAGAATTCTCAGAGCTCACGGACATCCACCCACAACCCAGTCAACAGAAATGGTGTACTGCTAGGTTTAGTGAAGAAATCTTGCTTTAAAAATAATGTAGAGACCAACTGAGGACACACACACAGACACACACAGAAACACACAGAGATACACACACACACACGTGCATGCACACAGACACGCACACAGACACACACACAGACACATACAGGGGTGACGGCCTCCTTAGCTCTGTGCCTGCTCCCCACTATAACAGTTACTTTCCATTACCTTGGCTAGAGTTTAAGATACTGCTTTTCATGTTGAAATTGTCTGCAGTTCTACACTGAGTCTAGCTCCAAAGTGCCCGAAAACAATGGAATCTGAAATCCCTTGGATTCTTTATTTCTGAACTTCGAATCAAGCTGCATTTGTTAATTTCATTTTGTCACAAAGATATACATACAGGCTTTGAAATCCTGATCCTCATGAAGAAAAATAGCTATCTTTAGCTCTCCCCCATGATGTGTGAGCCCCCATGCCAGGGTGTTATACATCTGTGAAAACAAAATGTATGCCCATGTTTAAGGAAACACACTGAGCCCCTCATCCACTCAAGTATGCTTAGACATGCAGCTTTCTATACAATTAGGACAGCAGCTACTTACACAGTCTCCTGTCTTCAAAATCTATTTCAAAATCTTTCAAAAATTTATTTTAGAATATTTTTGAGCCCTCCAGCTAATCCAAAAACAAAAGAATATCAACTGTTTTGTTATTAATGGGGAAACAGACCGACCGAAAGCTGAAACCTATCCCTTACATGACAACACAGAAACCCCTACAAAGGAAGCTTGCTTGCAAGATGAGAGGAGGGAAGTGGCTTTGCTTTTATCATTTCCATTTGGACAACTACGAACTATTACTTCCTTTGATTCTTTCAACCTCAAAGCGTGTTATAAAATGCCTCCAAAGATTCCTATAGCCAAGAATGAATCCTGCATGTTTCCTAAGAACTGAAGCCTTTTATTTCAAAATGCAAGATGGTAGGACAGCCTGTAGGGAGGCCTCAGCAGGAGCTGGCAAAAACATTAACAAGAAGGGGAGAGCCCAGCATGGAAAGAACGGAAGGAACTGGTCAAAAGCCCAAGCCATGCTCATCCAGAAGCAGAAAGGCTTTTGAATGAAGAGGCAAAGTTCTCATGATTTTTCCATCAGTGCCTTTTTCCAAGTTAGATCTACAAGCCAGTCTTCTGAAGCTTCGGGGTATCAGTTTGAAAGTAGAGCTATTGGATATCATCCCTTTAAAATATCATTCAATTAGATCTTTTGTAATACATACAACGTAAGGAGATAGCCTTACTGATTCTAAAGAAATTGCTAGTGCATTTCATCAAAGGCACAATAATGGAAACATCGATTCACTCCTCACCACAAACATCTCTCTTTAATGCTGCAGTTACCTTAATGCTAGCACTTTTCATTTTCTCTAGAAGAAAACAGCTGCCTCCGTGCATGCACGTCAGAGAGGGCTCTAGACTGAAATAACACATTTGTGTATCAATCCAGCTACGCTGGCATCTTCATCTGCTGCTGCATATCATCACTCTCCTTGACGCTATACCACTGAATTTCCCCAAAAATAAAGAAGAAAAAAAAAGCCTGCATCCTGGATAGCCAGGGAGAGATGTTTAATTCCATTTATTCAAAGAAAGAATGGCCACATACTTGGTAGAAGCTGTAGGTCTGAAGAATAGTCAGCCACTTTCAGCAGAACATGTCAACAAGAAAAAGTAGCTAAGGAATAATATATCTGGAAATGTGCAACGTGATTAGGAAAATCCATCAACACCCACTGCCATGTTCCAAATATTTATTCTAAGCGAAAAAACAGTCATCAAGTCTGAGAGGGTTTTGAAGGTATTGTATCCATGAGCATCCTCCTGGAGCAATGTCCCTGAAATTCTCAGTGCTGCAAAAATAGAGGAAAAGGGTCCTCCAGATAACGTGAGATATACCACATTTGCTTTATTGACCTCTTGGTGTGAGAGGTCTGCTTGCCTGTGTTAAAATATAGTTTAAGTGCTTTGGGCTTCATCTAAATGAATTACCATCCAACCATTTAACAACATCCAAGTAATTTATTTTTCTTTCAGTATAGCTTCAGATTTTCTGGCTATACTAAAGCATATAAACTCACAGACTGTCTGACATTTGGCTAAGTCTTTCATACAATATCCACTTGATGCCATGAAAGAAATGTATTTGCAATGGCTTTTGCTCTGCAAATGTCATGTGGGTGTCCTTAGGGTATTGCATTAAGCACCTGGTGCCCACCATGTGGTTCTGCTAACGAGAGATATAAAGGTTATGTTGAAATTATTGTTTAAAGGTGCTGACATCACAAACACACTCACAATCATGTATTTAAATACTCTCTGAAGAGTAACTGTTTTAGGTTGTTAGAGAGCAGAGAGAAGAAACTATTTCAGCTGGGCTATTCTGTGAATATCTCTTTGCAAGATAGTGCTGGCAATTATCTATCTCCTTTGACTGATTGATCCCATAACAACATTATATAATAGCTTTGCATATGCACCAAGGTCCTAGGGGTGACAGGAAATGTAATGAGGAATAATCTAGCCTCTATTCTGAAATACAAGTTGAACAAATATCATAGGTTCAGTTCTGCAGCATTTAAACATCTATTCACCTAGCAGATATTCATCAGTAAGGCAAAATGGTAAATCCAACATGGTGGACTAGGAAAGAGAAAGCACTAATGATGTAGGCCACCTTCTTAAGGTGCAGCTAAATTCCCTAAATTAGGAAATGCCAGAAAAGAGCTAGCAATAGTGGGTAAATATCAGAGGTTCATTTTAAGGTGTGTCTAAGTTTCTGAAGTATACAGGAGACACTATCAAGTACACAGCAGAACACATGGATTTCAGAGCTTAAAGAAAAGGTCTTTGGGGGCCACTACTTATTTGTAGAAAGTAACAAAAGTGGCTGGTTGGATCTTTCTTTACACTCCTAGAGAGCAAAGGTATACTAAAACTTCCCCAAATCAAGACAGCACAGTATGACAGAACACACCCTAGCTACAGAACCTGACAATATCCATGCCAACTCCAGTCCCTCTAGCTACAAGATGGGAGAATATGAACAAGGACATTGGTTTCCTACACCTTCCTTTATGGTTGTCCCAATAAAACCATAATATTGACTTACCTCGTACCTTAAAGGAATTTACAAAAGAAAGTCAAAGGAGTAAATTTTAGAGAAAGTCATTATAAAACTATGGAACGAAACATAAATTTGCAAACATATACATATAAATATTGCCAATATACACATATATATGAACACACATACACACACACACGCACACGCGCATGTGTGCAATCCTCCCTCTGTATATTTTGATACTTCAGAGTAAGAAGGTAAAGTTCATTGCTGAAGACAAACCCATGAAAAGTCACCAAATACTCTCCAAAATCTGAGTTGAGCAAACCAGTGTTTTTCACAGAGAAGGACCTGGGTGACAACTTGTAAACACAAACAGTGTTTGTTCACCTTTTGATCCAAGCTGTAGGCCAGCACCCAGTCCTCCTGAGTGGGGTGGAAGAGCAGGCTCTGGATGAAGAACGATAAGCGATACTTTTGGTAGGTTGCCCCTTCATCTGAGCTGATCAAAATGCTGCTCTCCATTTCAGGATCGCTAAGAAGCATGATCTAATGAAAATACAGAGGAGAAAATAAAGACAGAATTAGTATGGAAGAATAAATCATACACACTGGTCTATTTTCCCCCAGATTTTCTGAGCTGAAATAGGGTGTGAGTCTGGGTCTCTATACGAGGGGATGCGTCATTTCTTACTATTATCTTGGAACTGAAGAGTGTGTATAAGGTGACCCTCCATCCTTTGACACCAGTTCTAACTCAATTTCAATGTTTTTCTTTAGACACAGGAAAGACCTTCCCTGGTTGTATGATTTAAGTGATTTAAGCATTTTAATGACACTTTTGTTAGAGAAATTTCTGGAAGCACAAATCCACAGAGGTCCTTTAGAAAATACTGTCACCCCAGGTTTGACACTCAAGGCCAAGTAGACACAAACAGGGTAAGCAAAAGGCTTTGTCGACACAAAGGGCATATTTGCATCTCAAGAGTTTTGCACACATGGTGGCATCGTGAGAAAGCAAGAAAATGTGGAAGCTTCAGTTCCCTCAATATTAACTTGGGTCTGACGCTACTCAAAGTGCCTTTAAACACATTGCAAAAGTTGTGTTCTTGACAAGGCATTGCTTAGGACTACTGTTCACAATTCCATCCAATGTAGTCCAGCTCCAACCAGAGTGCTTTAATGGCATTGACTCCATTAAAAAATGATTCCTTTTTTATGACTTAAATCCAGTAGACAGACATCGACAGTGCTTAGTATTGGTAACTTTCTCTATCCTTCCCAAAGCAATCTCTTTCGAGGGGCTAGAACACCACAGTCATCTGACTTTCCTTCATATCTCTTTAGGATACTGGATTTTGCTTGATTTTTTTCCTTTGAATGTGATCAAGAACATCCATGTTGATCCTCTCTCTTACTCAGTAACCACTTTCATTCTCTATTTCTTTTCCTCTGTTCTTAATTTCAATCTTCCTGAGGATAATCATACAGTAACTCTCCAGATGATAAACATTCACACCAGACTTGATCTCAGTTTCAGGCATGTAAACTCAGCTACCCACAGTTTTCTGCTTTGATATTCCATAAATTTCTAGAATACAAAACACCCCACAGTGGTAGCTGAGGCTCCCCCACACTCAAGTCAGTCAGTATTTGCACCAGCTGTCCATAAGATGCATCGTGCTGGGATGGATCCTTGACTTCATTTTCTCATTCACCTCCTAAACTCAGTCTTGCCTTTTGCTGTGGTGTGTGTGTGAGTGTGTGTGTGTGTGTGTGTGTGTGTGTGTGTGTGCATGCATGTGCATGTGCACGTGTGTGTTCTATGTATACTTTTGAAGGTATGCCAAGTCACTTGCATAGAGGACAGATTTTTTAGTATCTCTTGTATTGCTTTCCACCTTATGTTTGATACAGGGTCCCTCAATGAACAGGAATCTCACTATTTTGGATAGGCTGCCTGGCCAGTGAACTTCCAGAATCTTCCTGTCTCCCCCTCCCAACACTGGGGTTACCAGCCATGTGCAGTCAGGCAAGGCTTTTATGTAGGTGTTGAAGATTCCAACTCAGGTCCTCTTACTAGTGAGACATACCTCTAACCCCACTTTGTGGATTTTGTTGAATTCCAACATAAAAATATATTCTCTCCCTAACTGTTGTGATATTAATAGTAAGAAAAATGATTCACCCAAAAATTTCTATGAGTTGATACTGTTTGCAGAGTGACTGAATGAGCAAGTGTATCTATTCTCTACTAAAGTTCTACCTATTTCTCCTGTACCACCACCTACTCTTGAGGCTACTGCTACCACACGGTATAAAACATGGAGACTGAAATATAGAATAAAGCAAAAAAACAAAAAACAAAAAACAAAAAAAACATACTTTATAAAACTATTAACTAGAATTATTTTAACAGTGTTACTTGACATATATATTAATATTATAAGGCAAGCTTAAGAGAAAGGCCTTTAACTGCTGAGATTCACAGTTCTTTCTCTTCATTGCTTTCCAGCTTCCAGGATGAGCTTTTATTTATTTTTATTTATTTATTTATTTATTTATTTATTTATTTATTTATTTATTATGCTTTGGTCTCATTGAAGTAAGTCATTATTAGTTATCAGCATTTTTTCAAAAAATGGATGCAGTTCAATACATTTTTTCATTCGTATGTGAAAATCTAGAGCAAAGTTCTTGTATGGGCCAGTCAGACACACAACAGCCTCTTCCTCCTGGGGACTCTTAAGGGAGAGGGCACCCTGGTGGAGGTGCTGAACTGTCCTGAGAAGACATTAGGAGAGAGATCTGCAGAGCCTGTAATGTTTGAGATCATAGATAAATGGGTCAGAATGACACATTCATAACCAGTCTCACCGTATCACACTGTGTATCTAGCCAATGGGTGGGCCATGTAGTGAGCAAAGAAATAATTTTCCCTGGTTTAGAGAAATTAAACCACTTATTTTATTTAGGGATAATAAGCTTCATGCCTATGATTTTAATTAGAAGATAAGGTTAGCATCCTAAATGGATTTTACTGTATGCCCCCGTAAGTCACAATATCTGTGTAAAGTTTACCACCAAATATGTCATACAATGAATTCTCTTCCTCTAGTTCTGTCTCTTTCTCTGTGTGCTCTTGCTTGCATACGTAAGCACACTTTGTATACACACATACACCCCATGGGAGTGTACACACCTATAGTAACACATGCACAGATCCTGTATACGCATATGTGCACACATATGGAAATGGATTTAGGAGGCATAGCTCAGTGATAGAGTGTCTAGCTATAGAAACGAATGTGTATAGGATAAGGCATATTGACAATGCGTGGTGGTTTTATGGAGCTTCTGTTTACAAGAGTACTTTTTTATTGCAACCTTTCTCTGGCATTCTCCTCAGAAAACTTTTATATACTTGGATTCTCAGCCGCTGTGTCTTTTTCATATGTCTCAATCCTGCATTCTAAGAAGAATGAAAGGAAAGAGAGAAATACAAACCTACATTTTTTAACCCTTGCTAGGAACTTTACCTGATATTTTATTCAAACCTCATGTTTTACAGATAGGGAAACTGAGGCACAGAAGGAAAGCAGTTTTCTCATTATTCCCAAAACTACTGTAATCCTACAGTTATCCAGAACACACATTCTCGAGTCCTTTCTTAAAGCATGTCTAAGGAATTCAGTGGAGAAATAAATGTAGCTTCAAGAAATCCCTTACTCCTATAACTCAATTTCTACCTCTGACCTAGGGGACAGCAAGAATTCAATTAATAAGAATCAAAGAAGAAAGTGCAACGTTAAATGTTAGTGTTGAAAAGAATGAGATCACAATATCAACATAAGAAAGGCAGAACATGCTGTGTCTTAATGTCCTAAGTTGAGCCTCAGGGTAAAGTATATCTTATACATTATTAAGCCAAATATATAGAGAAAATAATCTCACGTCATGCAATTTTTATTGTTAAGTGAGACTTTCCATCCAAACTCCTATGGGAGTTGAAGAAAGTAAGTGAGGTAGATAAAGAGTTCCAAGTGGGAACAATCCTGTCAAGTTGGAAAGTACACATCATTCCTCAAAAGAATTTTTACCAGTATTCCAAATGAGTAGATCTGTAGACTAGGCATCTATGAACTAGCCACAGACTAGACTAGACACAACTAGACTCTTGGTAATGGTAAGAGAAACATTCTCGGCAGAAGCAAAGAGATTTAGAGTCTTTGCCTTTCAATTCGTAATTTCAGCGTGCAGGTGTATGAGCTATGGGGAGGGCTGTTGAGATGCCTGTGCGGTCTGTGTTTGCATGGTTCTGACAATGTGAAAGGGGTAGGGATCTCGGTGGAGAGTTTTGTTTTGTATTGTTTTGCTTCCTTTGCTTTGATTCGATCCAGCTTGTCCTTACATAAAATCTGCAGTGGGGAGCTGGGCATGGTGGTTCAATCCTATAACCACTATAAAGTCCTAGAATTCCTATACCACTTAGAAAGTAGAGGCTGAAAGATCAGGAGTGCAAGGTTATTCACAATTACCTTGACTGTGACCACAATGATTGAGACCAGCCTGGACCACATGAGACCCTGTCTATAAACAAAGCAAAAACAGATGTGCCATGGATGTTGGAGAAGGGGAGGGGGTATCTCAAATCTAGGTTAGATAATTATTAATGGGATAGGTTCTAAGCACAGATGTCTTGAATACAAATGTTCATTTTGCTACCTCACATGTAAACATGAGGAAGTTGCTCAGTTTTTTCCACTTTTCTCATCTCTAAGAGGAGGAGATAATAATGCCCCCTTCCCAGAGTGTTAATTACAGAATTAAATGAGATGTAGCATCCTTATATTTAAATAACCCATGATAACTGTACAACTAAGGTCAGAAGGGAGGAAGAGGAGCCTGGCTGTGATGGAGGTGGTTTGAGGCAACAGCTCTGAGTAGATGCAAATAAAAGGGGGAGAGAGGAACCTGGGTGTTGCCATCCAATGTGTAAACATTTCTAGCTCTGTAGGATGGAAAAGTCTACAGATCTGCAGCTGAAGATTGTATTAACAATTAACAGTGCTGCACTGTGCAGATGGACACCAGTTAAGAAGATACATCTTTCCTCTTTCTCTCTTTGGTGTGTGTGCATCTGTGTGTGTGTGTGTGTGTCTGTGTCTGTGTGTGTGTGTGTGTGTGTGCATGTGTGTGTGTGTGTGTGTGTGTGTGGTGTGTGGGTGGTGCATGTGTCCATCATAACTAAAACTATAGAAGAATCAGGGAGGAAAACAGCACATATTAGATCTGACATTAATTTATGTGTATTTGGCATGTCTGGCAATAACTAGAAGTACACGATTAGCAAATAGCAACACTGCAGAATAGAAACCAGCCAGTAGGTGACTGTCGATTTGCTTTGTTAATTGCTTTGAAGGACCACTATCATCTCACCCATCTTTGGGGTGTGGGGGGGTACAGCCCATGGTGGCACTAAACATATTAATGACTTATGGATGACTATTATAGAAGTTTATTTTTAGTTATGTTTAATATGGTTGTTTTGTGCACTGTTGGGTAAAGGGCTGCCGAGGCTACGGCATTTTGTATTGTCTGCAGGTACTGGCTTTATATGGGAGACGTTTGATTGTTCCTGATCTGCACATGCTAGCAATAGAACACCTGAGGAGCTTAAGTATCAACAAAACCCCCGGAGATGAGATGCTCAGGATTCCTCTGTCCGGTATGAAGATTGCCATGATGGTGCTTCCTTCTGTTGCGGTCTGGTGCAGTTTACGCCTATAAAAATGCCTCCATGGTATCTTTGGTGAGCCACCACAGCATTGTACTACTACAGGCGACAGGCATCTAGTCTCTATGGATTGGACCATTCACTATAAATGAATTGTCTGGACTTCAGATAAGTAATAATCAACCTTTGGCATTCACCAACACACAAATGCTATAATAGCTTTCCTGTCTTGTTTATAAACCTTTTTACAGGAAAACTCTGGAAAAGTTGAATAACAATAGTCCCAAGTTTAGTGGGTATTCTAAACTGCAAAAGACACAGGTGGAAGTCGGGATTCAAGCTTTGGGCTGAGTCTAACAATATCATCGATAAATGTTACTTTATTCAATCACCTGATCTATGTTTCTCTTTTGTGAGATCTACAGGAAGTGGTAAAAGCTAAATATTTCTCAGTCTCTCATTGTGCCATGACTTCCCCCAAATCCAGGAAACAAACTCTGTTCGATGTCCTGAGAAACATCTCAGAATAGGAGTAAGCAGATACTCTCTGAATAGAAAAAGAGGGATACTACAATACTGTGTAAGTGATTCCTAATGGTAGACCCTTAGAGCATTTAGTGATCGATTAGGAAAAGCAATAATGTCAATATAGACTTGCAAATAGTGTAAGAGAGACGGTAGCATAGCTGACCGAAAAGTGCACTGATGTAATTGATATGTTGCTGAGGCTAGACTTCCACACAAGCAGAACCTATGCAGATAGTCCCCTTTGTCTCTTTCCCTGTTCAGCATTCAGTGGTAGTTCTCAATACAGGTGTTCGGAGAACAGTGTATGTAAGTATTTCATTTGCCACAGCTGGGGTCAGAGAAGTTTCTGATATCTATGTGGTAGGGATCAGGGATTCTGCTAAACATACAGCAATGCACAGAAGAACACTTTAAAAGGTTATAAAGATTATCCAACACAAAATATCAGTCCTTGAATGTCAGCGGTGCCACTGTGGAGGAACTGTGTTAAGAGTTGTATATATGTGTGCCTGTGTTCTACTATGACTAAAATATTCAAACCACAGATAAATTTTAAAGAAACATCAACATATGCTTATGTTTACACATATGCTCTTTGACCTGGTACCACTATACATGTTGTTTTATTTGCCAAGATTACTATGTCTCACTTTCTATCCCTACATAGTGTAAATGTATTATGCTTAATTTGCAGTCTCTATTTGTCCTATAGGATTTAACATAGGCATCACTTCATAAAGCAACAACTACAAATGCAAGTCAAGGGGGAAAAATGATGAGCTAACTCAGCAATTGAAAGCACTTGCTACATGATCCTTAGGACTTGAGTCAGTCCTCAGAACCCAAAATGAAATGAGAGAATTGACAGCTGAAAGTTGCCCCCTGACCTCTACCTGCACACCAAGGCATGTGTGCCTCTAGCACACAAACACGCATAAAATAAAAATATGTAATACATGTTTTTAAAGAGCCCTTGTATTTTAATCCCTTCACTCTGGCTGCCATGTTGAACAGAGAGTTGTAGATGGGGGGGAATGCCAGGGAAAGTGTGAAGGCGGCAGAGTAGACAGAGAAGGGCTTCTGTACCCTGATGGGGTGCAGAGGTGCCAAGATTTGGTGGGATCCTGCGTACACGTTGAATGAAAATGCCAAATAATCTGGCTGTAGCCAGTAAGTGGGGTGTCAAAGAAAGAAACAGGATGCATCATAGGTTCTGCACCTGTACACTCATCTTGGTTTGAACACGAAAAAAAAAAAAAGAAAACAGAAAAGAGAAAAGATGGAATTCAAACTTTTGAGATAGGAAAAAAAAAATTAGAGGAATAGGTTGGGGATTTTGACAAGAGAAATTTGGTTTGATATATCTAATTCACACTCAAATGGGTGTTAGAGGACGGATGCATAAGGCCCATCTTCAGGAGAGTGGGCTAGCCTGCAGAGAAGGCTGTAGGGCATCTGCATCTGAACAGGACTGAGCAGTGTGCATCTTCGGTCACCATGGCAGCAAGCAGAGATAATGAGTCCAGATAGAAAATGGAGTTGTAGACCACTACTTAAGAAGCAGAGATTAGGAGTCAAAGAAGGTTTCTGAGAAGTCAGTAGAATGAAGCATTCTAGCAACTAAAGAAAAACAAAGCACCTGGCAAGACGGTGATCGATTACATCAAATGCAGCCAAATTTCTTAAAAAGGAGAGTCTATTAGTTCTTTGTCACTTTTTTCCTCAGTTGTACTTCCCATGGTTTCAGCTGCCTGTCATCAATGGCAATCTAAAAATATTACATGGAAAATTCCAGAAATAAAGAGCACACAATTCTGAACAGTATAGTGAAATCTCACATTGCCCAATTCTATCATACCCAGAATGTGAGCCATCCTTTTGTCCAGTGTATCCACACTCCATATGCTACACACTCATTAGTCATGTAGTAGTCATGGCTATCAGATCAACTGCTGAGGCACTTCAGCACTTCCGTTCAGATCACTACTATATTATTCATGGCCCCAAAAGCAGATGCTATGATATTGCAATTGTTCTATTATATCATTGGTTATTAACAATAAACTGAACTTTATCATAAGAATAAATTTATGTGGGCATATAAGGGTAAAAATGAGATATGTATATGAAAATGCCATAATGCAGTAGTTTATATGCTAACTTTAAAATGCACTCCCAGGTATTGTAGAAGTTTATTTTTAGTTTTATATAAAATAATTTTTGTATGAACTGTTGGGTGAGGCGCTCCCCAGGTCTTGGCATTTTGTATTGTTGCAGTTGTTGGATGTATGTGAGGATGTTTGATTGCTATCAGTAGAACACCTGAGAAGTTCTGAATCAATAAGAACACCTGAGCTCAGACACACAGGGTTCCACTATCCAAAATGATGCTTGCCAGGATAGTGGTTGCCTCTGATAGGGTCTGGCAGTGATTCCACCTATGAAAAATGCCTCCTAGTCTTCTTTGGTGAACTACCACAGCAGCATAATACTACAAATGGTGCCTGCAATGTGGGGTACAACATCACACCAGCCACATCCAACATGGAGATAAGGAAGAAGAAAAAGAAACCCCAGACCCCACAGAGTCTTTGTTTTGTTTGTTTTCTGAAAACCTGTCCAGATACTGATGAGGTAAGATACATCTGCTATGGTGAGAACTCCACCCCATGAGGGAACTCTTCCTGCAGACAAAGTTACAGGTTATTTTTCCTGCAAACCAGACTCTATGTTAAAATCTGTAAAGTGTTTCCTCTGGGTCAGCACACAGAAGCTATCTTCCAGAACTGGTCAAGGTTGTGTCTCATGCTGGTAGTTGAACTTGGTTCAGTAACTCTTGGTAAGAGTCACCCAAGTGGTACTAGTTTTGAAGGCATGAAGGGGTCTTTGGAAAGCAACTGAGGCTTGGCACTATGAGAGGCCAGGAGAAGCCATTGGTGGAGGTGCAGCCTCAGCAGAAGTTGAAGGCCTGGAATGAAGGGCTCATGCAGATAAGTTGAGGCTTAGCACCATGAAGTGAGCCCAAGAGAAGCTGTTGGTCAAAGTCCAGTCTAGTTGCAGCAAGGGTCCCAGTTTTCTGAATATGACAATACCATGGGATGACCACCAAGCACTGCAGCAGCTGTGAAGGAGAGCCAGTCAGAACTTGGAGGACAAGCTGCGTGTGCTGCAGAGGGCAGAGCCAGAGGAGCCCAGAAGATCGTGAGTGAATTCTAGATAATTGGATATTGATAATGCTTTTCTGTTATCCAAAACATTGTGAAAAGCTTCAGAGATGTTTGGTTTCATTTGGCCCTGTGCATTAGCAGCCCTTGTGATTGGTCCTCTTGTAAATAGTTCTGCTGGTGTGGTGTTAAATTGTGTTGCAGAGATAAAGCAATTTTTTGATTGGTTTATACAGAAAAGGGGAATTTTATCTTTATAGATAAAATTTTTATCTTTATCTTTTGCTTATAAAAGTTTATCTTTATGTATAAAATAATTGTTTATGCACTGTTGGGTGAGGGACTTCCTATGTCTTGGCATTTTGTATTGTTTGCAAGTACTGGATTTATTTGGGGATGTTTGATTGCACATGATCTGCATGTGCTATCAGTAGAACACCTGAGGAGTTCTGAATCAATAAAAACACTTGAGCCCAGATGCTTGGGATTCCATTGTCCAGTATGGTGCATGCCCTGATAGTAATTCCCTCTGCTGAGATCTGGCAGGGTATGCACATATGAATATGCCTCCATGGCTTCTTTGGTGAGTCACTGCAGTGCCTAACTACTACACACAGGAAATAAAACCAAACATAGTATATAGGCTTTGTTACTATCAGGCTTCCTCGGGGGGGGGGGGAGTCCTGACAATACTATCCCCTCAGATAAGGGGGAATAACTACCAAGAACTGATGATTAAAATTAGCATCGAAGAGCATATGAGTGACCACAGCAAAGGCTGGGAGTAAACTGGGCTCAAGTGCAAGTTCAGCTAATCATCCAATATGAAACAATTCTCATAAATATTTGTCTTTGACCTTGAAAAGTCTTTTTTAGGAATCTGTCAAAGGAAACCATCAATGACCCAATAAAAGGTTTATGCACCTGTATGTCCATCTCCTGTTATGTATAATAATATAGAATTAAAAACTACCCAAATATTTGATAGGAGTATGATTAAATAAAGTATACCAAATCCATTTAATAGAATATTACATGGCTATTAAACATGAATTCAAATAGCTTCATGGCAGATGGAAGATAACCATGTCTAAACAGTGCATGAAAAGCAGGCTAGTCAGACATGAAACATCTCAGTTTTGCTAAAACTGTTTACACTTCGTGTTAGCATATCTGTATGTATCACTTAATGAAAACATGCACATATTAAGCATGGTTATTTCTGAGGAGCAAATTATTTTCTCTTTCTTTTTCTCTCTTTCCTTGTCCCTCCTCTCACTTTCTTCCCCCCCCCTCACACAAACACACACACATACACACACACATTTCTTAACTCTGCCCCCATTGATTATCAAGGCTGTAATAATATTGTGTTATGCTTTCTTGCTCTTGGAAAACCTGAAGCTCTAGCTTACTATCAGCCAATGTCATGAACACCACTGCTTACAATGCAGCACAGTTGTGATGTCAGAAGGATGTGGTAAAGAGAGACCCATCACTGCTCAGAGAGTGATGTTTCTGGTCTATTGGCTGGACCCAGGTATCTTCCATTTTGACCTCTAGTTCTCCAACCACTCCCCCCTCCACCCCCACCAACTCCATGTTAGATGGTTCTTCTCCAATTCAGCTCTGACCATTTGGTTTCCCCAATTTAAGAGGCTCCAATACCACCCAACTGTTATGAAAATCCCAATGGCATATCATACCCTTCCCAAGTCAGTCTTGGCTGTTTTCCAGTTTGCCCTCTTTAGTGCCCTCAATAGTTCAAGACAAGTGGGCTCCTGCGAGTTTTTAAAAATCACTGTGCTTATCTCTGCTGATACCACTCACCTTTTAGAAAGCCCAAAGTTAGGTATTTCTGGTTTATCACTGTTCTGGGCGGGGAAACCATTTCTATTTCCATAAATACTTAGAAAACTCCGGCCAGAGGTGCTGTCTCTCTGCTGAACCAGGTAGTGCCAGTCCCGCTTTCATTAAATGTCACATAATGGCACCACCCATTCCTCTCCTGCAAAATACTGACATGGAGAATTGGATAATTCCTAGTCATATTATTTCTCAGCAAGATGTTTATTTCCAATATCTAATAAAAGCAAGTCTAATCTCAGGAGAGAAGAAAAAAGTGCTATAATTTGAAGAAAAAACAAAAAGAAGACAGAAATTGGTTTAGAAGTGATTTTACTTATTTTTGATATTTTACTATAATTTGATCCAAGGTTCTTTTGTTGGTTAGTTTCATGAAAGGAAGCTACAAGCCCTGATATGTAAACCTAGATTCGGGTTGAGAGCCTGAGAAATGAGTTCAGTTAGACAGAAGGTATGCATTTGGCACAACTTTGTTGCAGACACAGGTATGCAGCCAGGTGTACTTGGTTTTGAGAAATAGCTAATCAGTTGAATCACTTTCATCCAAGGTGTTTGCTATTTCAAGCATCCAAGTTGCTACCACCTAAGTCTGGGGTCACAGTGGGAGCTCAGAATGATGCGCACCATTTCAAAGCCTCAAATCAGAAAGGCAAGGAAGACACAAAAACAATAGAGAAAAGATGCCAAGAAGCATGTCTTTTATCCACTACAAAACAAACCTAATTCACAGGCATCTTGTTGAAGCTGTGTGGGAGGGAGATGCTGAAAAGATCTGGGTACACAGGGGATAGTAAACGGAAATTAATTGCACAGTATCCATTACGACTAATTTAAGAATTGTAGATTGCCACTGATACAGTATTTATTTAGTGCACTATCTTTAGTGGCTCACCTAATAAACAGCAGGGGAAAAAAAGAAAGAAGAGAGAGAGGGAAGGGAGAAAGGGAGGGGCAGAGGGGGCTTTCAAAAGGTCACCTCCTACCCTGTTTTCCCAGTGGTCTTTTAATTGTTTATATGAGAATCCGCTGATTTGGGCTATTTTCAGGTATTTAACTAGATATTTGGAAGGGGTTCTTGTACTGAGGAGCGGTAGGGTGAGCTCCTGATTATCACAGAGAGAGCAATCAGGGATTGCATATGTCTGAATTATCATCTTTGTTGGACTTGCTCCAAGAGCCTAGGGAGCCAAAAGCTTTATTGGAGTTGGTCATGAACACTGCCATGATGTAATGATCACATCAGAGTTCAACTACACATCCTGGGCCTGCTTGCAAGCCTGGCGGACGTGGACAGGTCCCCACACGGCTGATGTGATGAACCCAAGCCAGGGTTACCTTATGCTGCTCAGCCCTTTGTTCCAGCGTTCCCCACCAGAGGCCAGGCTGTAGTGAGCCAGGGTTTATGGGTCTCTGTTCCCCAGGGTGGGAATCATCTAAAAAAAAACACCCCAGGAAATTCTGGTCCCATTCTCACAAAGGAGACCTTTCATTCCCCTCCCAAAAACAACTGTAAATAGAAAGACAGATTGCGTGATGAGCTGAACAATCTTTACAGCTCTTAGTAGGTCTGTGCTTTCTGCCCACCACTCAGGACTCCTGTTACACACACCCTCATGCTTGCATCTGGCTGTGCAGAATCAGTCTTTGAAGTTCCTTCCTGGGGCTCTTCTCTCCTTTAATCCGCCTCTACTCTGTGAGGAAGGCAGGGAGGCACTATCAGCCTTTGTCTGTTTGGAAAGCTGTAACAGGATACCACAGGGTAGGTGACTTACGCACAGTAGACTTTATTTCCCAGAGTTACTGGGGTTTGGAAAATCCGAGATCAGATTCTCTTGGTACCCTTTGAGGAGGGTACCAACCCATTTGTGAGGGATCCACCTCATGGCTTAATCATTTCTCCAAAATCCTATCACTGTCACACTGGTTTCAAACAGGAATCAAGGTGGGACCTGTTCAGTTTATGGTAGCCCTGTATTGGTTTCCTAATATTATTAATACAAGTAACCATAAATTATGTAATTTAAATATCTTACACATCTGAAGGACAGAGGTTTAAACCAGGTTTGGCTGAAACCACCAGGCTGTCTATGTCTTTTCAGGAGGCACTAGGGGAGAGACTGCTTTCCTGTTTTACTTAGCTTCAGAGGCTACTGTGTTTTTTGGTTCCTTACCTGCATCTTTCTTCAAATTCAGGCACAGTCTGATCTGTGCATGTCATATGTCTCACAAACACCATTTCTTCTACGCATCCTCCTCTCCCACATCCAAAGACACTCACGATTATCTGATAACCCAGACTACTGTCTGGTGAAGAAGAGCTGATTAACAATAGAAACTCCACCCAAAACTTGAATTTCCCCTTGCCTCATAACCTAATATACGTACAGGTCTTGGAGGTTAGAATATCTTTAGGAAGTCTTAGCTTTGCCTACCACACCCCCACCACCCCCTCCTCCTGCAAAAGAAACAATGGGGCTCCGTGGCTTGCTAGAAGTTACAACTTTGTTACCAAGGTCAGAAGGCAAGCTCAGACTCTGCTTTACCTCCTGAGTTAAGAGCTTTGGTCTTCTTGCTGTGCTTTGTGTCAGTGGCTTGGTGAAGGAGAAAGAGGACACAGCTAGGCAAAGATAAGAAGTTAGTGGAACCGAGGCAGGGAAGAGCAGCAGCAGGAGGAAGGAGGTTGCTCTGCCTCCACAGCTCATTCTCCATGGGCGCCAGGTCCTGCCCCGCCCACTCACATTGCAGGTCTATGGGATCATCTGTTCAGCAGTCTGGGCTAGTGTGTACCTGTGCCTTTTTCATGTTGGGCTTTAGAATGATTTTGTTGTTTTGGGTTTGCTTCCTCTCCTCCTCAATGTGAAACAGAAAGGTGGGGGGATGAGGAGGTAGCAATTTTGCCAGGCAGGTACTCCCTGTAATGATCCATCATCCCATACCAGGTGGTCCCAGACTAGTAGGGAAGAGAAAAGCACAATAACAGTAATAAATGGGAATAGGACCCTTCAGGTAAAGACATAACAAGGAGCTGCAGCTGTTTGTGCCAGGGAGGTGGGAAGAGTCAGGACAGGGAATACAGAAGAGATAATGGGACAAGCGTCCAAAGGCTTCAGATTTCTAGTTTACCCCAGTGACTGCTCTCAGTCTGTGTGTATGAGTGTGTGTGTCTGTGTGTATGAGTGTGTGTGTGTGTTTGTGTATGTTTCCTTTTTTCCTCACACAAGAAAAGGAAATACCACCAAACACACCCTAGCTAACTTTTTGTTGCTATTAGGGACACATTTGTCAAAAGGTCCAACTGCCACTTCTGATTCCAGAGCTCCGCAAAGGATCCACCCCTACGGTGATTTAGATTAATCACTTCTCATTAAGAGCCAATAAACACCCTGCATTCAGAGTGCTCCTAGCTGCCACAGCCCACAGTAGCCATGTATAATTGCCGAAAGGGAAGGCAGAGGCACACCAGAGAGTTGTCAAATGTAATTTATAGGTTTTTAAGATCTAATCATTTTCTATAATATTAGATTAAATGACAGTCTATATTAAAGAGGAAATTACATTTCACCTTGCTTTCTTCCTCCCCTCCCCCTTCCTAATGAGGGTTTTTGAAAGGGTCTAATCCCACAGCCAAGGGCCAGAAAATGTCCTTGACAATGTACTTGAGAAGGATTACACACAGGATTTTCCTGTACCCCCAGGTTATCAAGAGAAGCAAGAGAAGAGATAAACGGAAAATTCTCTTAGCGGATCCAACGGCATCCAGGAACCTCTCCAAGCCTGCACTTCCCCTGCCTCCACCTGAGTTGGGTCATCTTACTCTGACCATGCTCATCGGAGCTCCTGGGTATTTATGTGGAAGTTTGCAGTGTTAAGGATCAGCCTGGAGTAAACCCAGACCATATAGAATCTCACCACTATGGAACCGGAGTCAGATAGACCTTGCTTCTGCCCCTGGCCATTCGGCCCTGCGGTCAACCAAATGACATACATCCATTTATTGTGGCTCTGCTTATGACAGACACTAGACACCAAGAATACAAAGATGAGTGAGACAGCACTGTAAACCCCCTTCACCTCTCAGTTCCTTGTTTGCAGAGTTTCAGTTTTTCCTCAACTGTAAAATCAAAACTACAATAGTTTCTGCCACCACAGACACCACTACTGTGGGCTTAGGGGGAAGGAGAAAGAATAACAGTACTTAGAGGCTTTCTGTGACATGTTACAATAACAGGTACGTGTAGGGGCTCTGCTGTCTATCCTGGACCTCCACATGTTTCTGCACGGCTATGCTGAATGGAGATGTGAAGAAAACAGAATCAGCTTGGGGAAGCAGAGGTGTCACTGCCAAGATGGAAGGTACAGTCACAAAGGAGTAGGGAATAAGCACCAAACAGTCTTGCTTCAGGTTTGTTCCTCGGTGTGGTAGTATTAAGGGCAGAGTCTCACCCCCAAGACCTAAGATTAAAGCAAAGCTGGGCGTAGTGACACACCAGCATAATCCCAGCTCTAGGGAAATGGAGATGGTCCCTAGGATTTCCTGGCAACCATCATCTACTTGGCAAGTTCTAGACCAATGAGAGACAAGTCTCACAAAACAAGGTGGAGCCATCCAGATGGGTAAAGGTGAATGGGGCCAAGCCAGATGACCTCAGTGCCATCATGAGAACCCATGTGGTAAAATAATTCCTAAAAGTTGTCCTCTCAGCTCTACACACATACCATGGCACGTGTGTACTCACACACATATACCCACACATGCACCATAAATGAATAAACAAATAATAGATAGATACAAACATACATACGTACATTCATACATACCTACCACACACATACCATGTCACGTGCATACTCACACATATACCCACACATGTACCACACCTGAATAAACAAATAGCTAAATGAATAAATAATCAGGAGAGTGAAGACTGACAGCCACCGTGGTAGAAGGATGACGCCCACAATACATGAAAGGACCAGTGGGAGAGCAATCTGCTACTGTGCTGTGCCTGACATTGACAATGCCAGGCTAGTACCATCTTTAGTATGGTACTGACGTCACCTCTTTCACTGGTCCCAACAGAACTATCTCTCCCTTGGTCCCAGAATCATGGTGGAAAGAACCATCCAATTCTGTTTCCCAAACATCCTGCTTTCTTATCTTGACAAATCACTGCTGAGGTCATTCCTCTCTCTAGAAAGCGCCTCTTTCTGTTGTGTTCTGTGAACCCCATCAAGGCCATCCCTAAATGTCCACCTCTAAGAAAGCTCCATTAACTGTCCACCTGTCCTTCTGGTACTCTGAGCACCCGTGGCAGCCTGCTTACGTTACAGTGACATGTAAGCTCCAGGTGGCTTGGAGTCTTCCCTCCTCCTGTTCTGTACAGTCTGTAAGTGAGTGTCCTTCAAAGGAGTTTCGCAACCCTACAGCTCCGCTGCTGGTACCTGCATGTGTGATCCCAGTGTTGCCCTCTCTGAAGAACCACTGGATGAGAGGAAGGCCAGCCAGATGTGGAGAAAGCTTTTACTGCACCAGTGCACATGGGACACAGCTCACCCTGAATCCAGTGGCCAAGTTCATTATTCAGACAACCATACTACCAGCGAGGGGGAAATTACAGTCCACTCAATGGTCTGTACAAATACCTCACAGGAATGCCATTCCCAAACTGGAAGAGATAGGTCAGTTGGCAAAGCAGGGCCTGTGTTCAAGTTCCTGTACTCATGTAAGGAAAAAAGAAAAGGCCAGGCATGGTGGTATACACTTGGTGCACTTGTAATCTCTACGCTGGGAAGGCAGAGACAGGAGGACCCTCAGGGGTCCCTGACCAGACAGTCTAGCCAAATTAGTGGGTTCAGACCCCACCAGGAGGCTAAGTCAAAAATTAAGATGGTTGGCTCCTGAACAACTTCATGGGTTCCTCTTGACACCCCCAACCAACACACACTCACACACTTGAAAAAAAGCATATGTACCCCACACATGTGATTCTGCACACACACATACCAAAAAGACTGCAAAAATGTTAAACAACACACATGTATATCAGCACACATGTATACCAAAAAATGCAAAAATGTTAAACAAGAAAAATAAAAAGTTTGCCCCTGCGTATATAAATAAATGAATAAAAAGTAAATAAACAGATACATATTCACATTTGCTCATAGAAGAGCTACTCACAAAATAGGATCAAAATATATAGAAATAGCCCAAGTGTTCACTGACGGATGAATGCCTAAACAAGCCGTGGTACATCAGGGAACATTATTTAGCCATAAAAAGAAATGGGGTATTGATGCATGCTATGATATGGAGGAACCTTAAAACAATACGAGCAGTAGAAACAAGCTGGGCACAGGAGGTCACGTATTCTTTAACTCCATTTATGTGAAAAATCCAAACTAGATAAATGCACAGGGTCAGAATGCAGGGCGCTGAGCATAGACAATGCGCAGAGAGTCCTTACAGCTTGCAGAATATTGGGGGTGGGGGTGAAGAAAATAATTTTGAATATAGAGATGATAGCTAAACAAACGTGTGCGTGTAGCAGGTGTTACTGGGCACTGTGAAAAGGTTTCAGCTATTACTTTCTGCTTAAAATAAATAAACAAACCTAGGATCACCTTAAGTCAAAGGTGCTCGTAAATATACACTATCCTGTGACTAGTCTGGTAATAGATCCATCCACTTAATGAGAAAAACAATTTTCATATAGTTGATCTAAGGAGATACAGCGGGCTCTGAACACTATCACAGGGAAGCCTGGAAAGCTGTGGGAGAGAGCCCCCGGTGCCCCGACTGTGAACCATGGTGCATGGCTGCTTCAGTCTCACTGTTCCCAAATCCCAGTGTGGGCTGATGGGGCTGCGTATGCAAACCCTAGTTCTTATAAGCACCCCTTCTTTTTTTCTGAAAAACTGACATCACCAAGAAGTTTAATTATCAAGCAGAGGTCTATTTGCCTCCACACTGAACTCAAATGCTCTCGTTTTGAAGAATAGTGCAGTACTACTCGCTTTATACAGCTTTATGAAGCATGTGTTATAAAAGTATCTCACCCATACGGCTCTTTAATACCATGGCAGTCTGCTCCATTCAATCCCATAAAATCCCGGCAACATTTAAGTGTTAAAGGTGACTTTCACTGTGATATTTATTATTGGATAATGAAACATGGCATAGATAGCCTTCAAAACCCCAGGCAATGGAATGAGCCATGTCTTCTAAGCTTTTAATAACAGGACCACCGTATTTCCTGGAAATGGTACAGATCTCCAAGAGTGCCTGCTGAGGTTCCCTCTTGGAAGTATGAGGTTTCTTTAATATTTCTCTTCTTAATGACCCCATGCCAGACCAGGCAAAGGAAGATAATTGGTTAAATGTTTGCGGTCATCTTCTCCACCAAACTGAAGAATTTAATTACTTTGATTTCCAGATCTGAGCAAGAGTTCCCTAAGATTCTTGTTCTGCTGGAGATCCCAGAAGACGCCAATACAGGAAGATAACAGAGCCCAGTGCAAATGCTCTCTGTGTCACTGGGTCCAATGCAAATGTTCTCTGTGCTGCTGGGTCCAGCTCCAGGTCCCCTTGGTTCCCAGGACCTATTGCTCTGTTACCATCTGCTGTATCCTGTCACTATTTCTCTTAATATTTGTGTCCTCCAGATTGTGGCTATCTCTTGAAATAGTGACAACGTCTGATTTAGTCTTCATATCTCCTGTATCCAATACAAATCTGGTATATTGTAGATGCTAATAGACATACCTGAGTCAAAATTAGTAAACTAACTATAAGAAAATACAACAGAGCAGAAAGAGAAAACTGAGATCATCCATCTCAACTATTTAAATCTACAGGATGTGACATCTAAGCAATGCCTGGACCTGTCTAAAGTGCTTGTTAAACACCATATGTTCCTGGCTCCTTCCATATCCTAACACAGGATGCAGACCTTAGACCTGCCTTTAGCAACCCCTTTGGATTGTCAGAGCCACTGTTCCGCATGCACGAGGCAAGGAATCCATTCTGGCTTCCGGCTCCTTGAAGAACGGAAGTACATCGCCAGTGTCTCACAACTCCTAATCAGTGATCCGGCCACACATTTAGGGGACTTCCACTAGTTAAAAAGAGTGGAAAATGTAGGATCAGCCTCCATCATAATGAGTCAGTTTCTTCAGAGCTCTATGAGGTCAATAACTACAGAAAAAACAAAAAAAGGCTCAATACTGGTGCAGGAATAATTATGTAGGAACTAGGACACCATTTGGTTAACCATTCTTCTCAGAACAGCTTTTGACTCCTCGCTGCTCTGTCAGAGGTAGTATCCCCAATTATTCTTTTCTGTAAGGCCACTCACTATACAGGAAGTTTGCCTACCCCAAGAAGATGTGTGTCTTACGCCCCCAAGAACCTGCATTCTAGGCTTTCTGAACATGAACAATTTATTCATAACATGGCCCTGAAGTAATTAGCTTCAGCTGTGGAACAATGAGCTGCTTTCTTTCAGGCTCCACAGTCAGTTTGAAGAATAGAAACAGATCTGAATTAGCCATTCTCTTTCTTTCTTCCTATGCAATGGTTACCATCCATGTCGGCTTACATGTTAATACAAATTGATCTACTTCTCAGGATGTCGTGTCTGGCTTAAGATAACATCAAGGGGAAACAGAGAAATATTTTGGTGTTCATGTTTGCTTATACTGGGGCCATATAAGAGGCACATGAAGAGGAAAAACTTGAGTCTAATTAGAATATACATATATGTAAGTAACAGCAGTTAATGAAAAAAGAGGCCATGAATTCACAAGGAGGGATATATGAGAGGTTTGGAAAAAGAAGGAAGAGGGAAATGGCATAATTATATTATAACCTCAAAAATTAAGAGAGATACTTAATGTTTATGAGTGAGCACAATTCTTAATCTAGGTACAAGAAAAAAAAATGGAAGGAACATCAAAATTTGCTCCTCCGTAACAAAGTAATGGAAACCAGAAGGATCACGGGCATAAAAACTAAAGAAATTTAAAAGACCAACTTAATATTAAGAGAGAAAAGACAACACCAAGCAAAACTTTACAAATATGCCTGCGAGTCACTGCAGACCCTGTGAGAATGCAGGTCTATTCAGTCAGTGCAGAAGTTGTTCTTCTCTATTGCCGTGACATAGTACCTGACCAAAGTAATTAAAGTAAAGGAGGGTTTGTTCTGGTAACTTAGGGAGGGCAGACATGGTGACAGGAGTCAGCTGACCGCATTGAGTGCATGAGCAGGGAGAGATGAATACCAGCAGACTGTCATCTTTCTATTTAGTCTAGAACCCCAAGCCACAGAAGGGCACCCATGTTCAAGGAAGGTCTCCTTCAGTTAAACCTTCCTGAAAAGACTGGGACACACCCAGAAATTTGTTTCTATGCTGACTTTAAAACCAATCAGGTTGATGATGATTAACCATCACAATACCAATGATGCTAAGAGCCATATGTATTGCAGAGAACCATATGTATAGCTACTCTAGCAGAATGATAAAGTTCCAGTCAGGTGACTGAATATCTAGGAATCACTTAAGGGCTGACTTGCTAAATAACTTTGGTAGGCTCTGTCTCTCTGAACCTAAGTGGAAATAATAGTATATATTAGTTGATTTACTTGTTTTACTAAAGGATGGAGATATCATATATAAAGCTACACAGACACAAGCACATATACATACAGACATCCATGCACACATGTGTTTAACTTCTGAACTTCTCCCTGGGATGTGACATCATGATAAATAACTAAAGCAAAAGCCAGCTTCGCTTACGAATCAAGGTAATTGCAGATCTGCATTATGGGTCTGCTTTGACTTTCTCTCCTTTGACTTTTCACTTTGGATATACAATCAGTGCACAAACACGACTATTCAAAATATATTTAGTTGAAGCATCCACCAAACAAGACAGCAGTGCTGAAAGTGTACCTGGGACTGGGGGCTGAGCAACATAACTATGCCCATTATCCTCAATCAACTGCCCATCTGTGGATCTAAAGAGAAGGCTCAGCAGTTAAGAGAGCCCACTGCTCCTATGAAGGACGTGAGTTCAGTTCCCAGCACCCACAACCAGATATTCATAACTACCTGTTATCACAACTCCAGAGTCTCCAATGCCCTCTTCTGGCCTCTGCAAGCATCTATATTCATGTGCATAAATCTGTGAAAACACAAACACACACACACACACACACACACACACACCACATAAAATAGAAGGTAAAATATTAGTTTGAAATAAACTTTCCATCTAGTGAGGAAGGGGAAATTCAGCCTAAAATAACACGCACTTAATGCTCCATGCTGGAAACTGCACAGGGAATGCACGGAATATACTATAAACAAAGTAACATATTAGTGAAAGCTAAGAAGCCAATTGTCTGTACATGGTTAAGATAAACTAACAGCTAAATACATTGAGTTCAATTAAAATGTCTGAATGGGAGACGTAGGAACAATTATTCCTCTATAGACAAACCTGTCAGGAAAGCAGCCTTGCTTCAGAATAATATCCAGCATCACACGCTTCTCACAGCAGAATCACTATTCTGAAATAATTAATACTTAGAATGGAGACTTTTAGAGACCACCAAGAAAACAGTCAGTTACCTATCAGCTCCTTGGTTTCAATCTTATTATACCTGGAACTCAGGGCAGGCTATTCAAAATCAATCCCGCATGTTCCAGGGGTCGTGATGGCTCTCTGATGAGGGCAGGAAACCTGCTGTCACCACTCCACTCCCTCACTCTGTTAAGTCAGAGGAGAAGAAGGCTATTCTCCAAACCTCTTGTGTTAGCCCTACTATTCTATTTGGATGGAATTCTCTAGAAGGTTTTCCTGTAACACCAGTGCATAAAACCAGACTCATTATCTGTAATTGAGGAATATTCACACTGATACCATTTAAAGAAATTGTGGTGGTTTGGATGAAAATGACTTCCATTGGCTCATAGGGAGTGGTACTATTTATGGGGAGGTGTCGTCTTATTGGATAGAGTAGGTGTGGCCTTGTTGGAGGAAGTGTGTCACTGGGGGTATGCTTTGGGGTTTCGGAAGCTCAAGCCAGGCCCAGTGGCACTCTCTCTCCTGCTGCCTCGATATAGAACTCTCAGTCACCTCTCCAGCACCATGTCTGCTGCCATGATGATAATAGACTAAACCTCTCAACTGTAAGCCAGTCACAAAAGTTTTCATTTATAAGAGTTGCCATGGTCATGAAGTCTCTTCATAAAGATAAAACCCTAACTAAGACAATAATCAAAAGCATGTTATTTTCTGTGCTTGTTCCCTTAGTTATACACTAAGAATTTCTCTGATGTGTATGGCTTCATTTCACCCTCAAAGAGATGTTGTAGCTTAGAACTCTGTCAACTACAGTTTCAGAGTGGTGCTCAGAGGTGTTGAGTAACACAAACCACACATCTAGTGGTAATACCACAGACACTAACATCAGATGTTTCTAACCTACTATTTTACTATATGCTACCTTAAAATTATACTATTTTGTCAAAAGAATCCAAGGCAGTGTCTCACTGGCTGTGGGTAGTAACCACACCTGGCCCTATCTATGTCAGTGGCATTTTGAAGAAGACCTTGAATGGGGCAGAGGAATTAATCAGAAGGTTGCTGCAAAAACGAGAGGAAATGGTGACAAATGGGAAAATCAAGCAAGTTTTTGTCTCCGCTCTGCGCTTAATATCTGCACGATGTTCCCTGGACTCAGATCATATTTGTTTCAACTTCTGAATTTTGAATTAATACCACCTGTGAGAACCGCACCGCCTAAAATGGACTTACCCAGCTTAAACAAGACCACACAAAGGAATTTTCGCACACTGAATTGTATTCCTCAATTAGCTCATTACGGAATCACTGTAACTGATATTCAGTGCGTGCAAATCAAAGTTTCTCTGTTCTCAGTTCCCTGTCAAATGGGTAATGAGCTGCAACTGATCAGTAAGATATACCAAGGAACGGAGAAATTCTGTTTTCCTTACTCCTTCCTCCACCCACACAGAAACTCAACCCCTATGAAATCTACAGATAATTATATTGATGGAGGGAATGCATACGACCTGAAGAATGCTCTTTCCTGTACTCAACACACTACAATGAGCAAAGATGTAAAACCTATCCACGTTAGATTTCTGCTATCTTGAAGAGTATGTAACTACAAACTATGACTAATAGCATTTCTTTTCTTTATGTTCTTAGAAGGCAGTCTTT
This sequence comes from Cricetomys ansorgei, assembly GCA_026225945.1. NCBI lineage: Eukaryota > Metazoa > Chordata > Mammalia > Rodentia > Nesomyidae > Cricetomys > Cricetomys ansorgei. The sequence continues at coordinate 11,632,263 of JAMJFZ010001258.1, forward strand.
TTCTCCCCTAACAATTAGCTTCATTTAGGTTGGGTTACTATTAGCATGAACTTGTATCTTTGGATAATGTAACATTAAGTGGATAGTTTGAAGGAGGAGAGGGTGGCCACAAGGATGGGAGGTCAGCAGTCTATGACTAAATACTTCACTAGTCATTCCACTGTATATAATCAATACTGGGAAAATGGAAGGCATGCTGGTCTTGAAATACTCTGACCTGACCTGTTTGATAACCTCTAAGAAAAGGCAAATCTAATGTAAATTCATTCGCTTTCTCAGTAATCTTCCTCTGGAAGAGGTTCCCTCTTTTAAATTCTCCTCTTATAAACCCATAAGGCATGCCTGGACCAAAGAAAAGGAAGATGCTATGTACATATAATTTCACACAAACTCTGTGGTGCAGCCCTCTGTGTCTTCAGGGCCTGGATCCCTGAAGATGCTGTGAAGTAAATCAATTCATTTGACAGCTCAGTTCTCAACAGACCCAATTCTTCCTGATAAATACTCCCATACCAACAGCTTCGACCATTTTCTAAAATCCCCTACATAGCCACTTATTCTTCATAGTTTTCATACCCAAATTGAGGGGCCATGTGATATCTGATGCTGGCCTCCCAGGCCCCAGAGTTGGCTTCCTCCATCTTGCTCATACACCCACATCTGAATTTACTGGCAGCTATCCACTAACATGCTGAAACTCTCACCTTCTTACTTTGATTGTGCCCTCTGTAATTGCCTTCAGACACCATATAACTGTGCATAGAAACACAAAATTCAGAGTGGGGCACAGCTAACACTCTTAGAATGAAGCAGGACCTAAGCAAGTCAAGACAGAGTCAGGGAAGCCTCAGTGATCAGGGAGCCTGGTCAGACACAGATACTTCTGCATTCAGCCTCTTCGCTCTTAGATTCTTCTGTCTCCCTTGAAATGGAAGAGATGATGCTCTATTCTCTTAACCCCTACATTCCCTGAACCTGCCATTACTCTAGAAAAATCTTTTCTTTATAATTCCTAGAGAGGAGAGAACTGTCTTCTCTATTATATAAACTATAGCATTTATGGGCCCTTAATTTTTCCCTGACAGAGAACATCATTTGATCAGCATGAACCTGTCTCCAACAGAACCCTCCCTCAGGTAACTATATCCCATCTACCTCTTCCTTTTCTCATATTAGAACAAGCAGGGGTTAGCTTAGATCAGACATCGTGCTAACTTTCATAGACAACACCTCCTCTTCTTTTTCTAGAACAGAGCTCAAGTTCTTACACCATGGAAGACAATACCCAAATGGCCACCCAAAGTTAATATAAGTTTGACATCAAGTCATCTTCCAGTTATCTCCATTCCTACTGTTTTTCTTCTTCTGTATTAACAAAGAAAATGTACAATCTGGAATCTCAGACATAGTAAAGAGCACCCATCTCTCCAGAACTTGGCAATATTACTAAGGAGACATGAACCTATTAACTCCACTTAAAGAGAAGGATTCTTTGGTTCCCCTGCTCCCTTGGGCCATATGTGATGGATTCTGATTCAGACCAATAGGAGAAAGATGGTGTCAATTAACTTCACACCCAAGTAGAGACTGGAGGCGAGGCAGAAATAAGCACTGGGATATATGAACAGTCTCAGAGTTTCTGGTTCTACTCGAAATCATGAGCTTAGCAAGGTACCCAATATGTAGGCAATTTCATGCCACACCAAGAACAGGCTGTGAATGTTTGTGAAGAGGTTTGAATGTCCTGCCACCATGTCAAAGCTTCTGTGACAGGCTCGCTATGACGATGCTGTAGCAAACAAGTTCATTTTTTTTTTTGCTAATAACACAAACAGTCACACTTCCAGCATAACAACACACAGTATGCTGTGGCTTGAGAGAATGTGAGCCAGATAGGAGACAATGTGCCAGAAGCCACTGAGAGGTAGGTGAAGATGAACATGACTATCCCAAGAAAAGCCAAGAGTCAAAGACTTAGCTATCCTACAGATGTCTTCAACAGCCCCATGCCTCCTCCTAAGGCCAATAGTTGTTGCTATTATCACCAACAAACCTGACCTCTTTTGTCCTTACTTGTGAGGCAGACACTGTGCTAAGCACTTATGGGGACTGTCTTATTTAATAATCAATAAGGTCAGAATCAAAATATTCCACTGCCACCCCATATTATAGACAAGAAGAAGCTAATGTCCAAAATAACTGTCAATGAGTCACAAAGTCGGGACAAGAGTGGGAGTTCTGAACAAAATGCCACATGAAATGCAGCCCACATGAGTCAAAACCCATTCATTCACACGGCATTTCAGGGTTCTCACTAAGCCACTTCAGTGTCACCAATGTGCAAAGTTTGCTGGGAGCAAACATTTTAAAAACAACTTTGCTATGTGTCTGCATGCATGCTTTTATGAAATTATACATATATTTTAAGTATTTTATAATTTAATATAATCTTATATAATTTATAATTATATTATTTATATAATTATAATTCATATAATTTATAATTTTAGATAATTTTATGAAAGTATATGCCGTTGAAAAAAGAAAACTGTGTGCCTTGTTTTTTAATAGAGGTGACTCCACACAAAGAATAAAATAAAAACCGCTATAGAAGCCAGCATGCATAAAACACACAAATCAGTATGCACAGCTTGGCAAGGTTGCATAGGTGGATTTGCCTGAGTGTTCATGTCTGCAGCGAAGACCAAACACACACGCAACATCTCAGAAATCCCTTGTCTCCCCTCCACCTAATGTAGCTACTCTCTTCCCATTAACATCTACTGCTTTCTACTATTTTAAATGGTTGTCACACAGGGTCATAGGGTACTCTTTCTTATTGTTTGAATCTGACACTGACATTTTACAGCTCTGTATTCTAAGAGAATAACATACTGTGTCACTTACTTGATGGAAGTCGTTCATTCACTCTCGTGAATGTGTTGAATTCCAAATAAAAGTCCCATGACTCATTTGTACATTACTGCTGATTGACATTTAGGTTGCTCCTTGATTGTGAATTGTATTGCCACCAATATTTTTCTGTGTGTTTTTCAGTGCACCTAGGCAAGCACTTCTTCTGTATGATGATTATCTCAGAGCAGACTTGTGGAGTCTTCAGATTCATGCATACGTAGTCTGTTAAACCATTGCCTTTCTAAAGAGTTACAAACAATTTGCATTTTCCCCAAGAGCATTTCAAGATACCTGTCATTTATAACCCTGCCAATGCTCGGTATAACACAAAATTTGACCATTAGGTATGATGGTTACTGTAGATTTAAATATATGTGTGAGTGGGCTTTATTTCATTTTAGTCTTTCTATTTTTGCTAGTGTACCTCAGAATAGTTTTCTTTTATAGATCTGAGGACCAATGAAATTCAACTAGTTTTCACATTTACTATCCATTTATATATCTCCTTTAGGAAAAGAAGCATTAAAATTCCTGTTCTAGTTTGGTTTTCATTGCCTTGGTAAACACCATGATCAAAAGCAACTTGAGGAAGGAAAAGGTTCATTTGGCTTACAAGTCCCCATCACAGCCTATCATAGAGGAAAGCCAATACAGGAACGTAAGCAAGGCAGGAACCTGGAGGCAGGCACTGAAGCAGAGACCATGGAGAGGTGCTGCTTACAGGCTTCCTCAGCCTGTGTTCTTATACAAGCCAGGCTCACCTATCCAAGGGTGGTACTGTTGTAGGAGCTTTTATAGTTATGGATAATATTCCAGTAAACTGTCCTTGTAGCACTGTAAAGGACTCACTTCCTACCAGTAAACAAAGGAGTGGCTATCCAGCTCCCCACATGAATAGGACATTCCTTAGCCTTAAGGCAAATGAAGGTTAGGTTCCATTCATTTGTATATTGGAGGGCTGGGTGGAGAGAGAGAGGATTTGGAATAAAAAAGCACCTAGGGCAAGGGCAGAGGGAGAGGGGTGAGAGGAGAACCAACAGGAGAGCATGGGGTGAGGGAGCCTTGGAGTGAGCTCTCTGCCTAGCACCCAGATATAGAATTCCCTGAGATTTGACATGGTTTGTGATTAATAAAGAGCATTGGAAAATTCAACGACAGACTCTCATTAAGTGTTCAAAAGACAATTTAACATGGTACTGCCCTCAGTATGCTGGGCCCTTCCTTGTCAATCATTACTCAAGAAGATGCCCCATAAATTTGCCTAGGAGGCAACTTCTTAACTGATATTCTCTATTCTCAGATGACTCCAGTTTGTGTCAAGTTGACAAAAATCTAACCAGACAATTCCCTCGCTCCTTCTAGTTTCAAATTCATTTTTTTTTTCCTTAGTGAGTGAGTCCTTTTCTAGATGCACATATTTCAGTATTTTCCTCTTCCTAAAGGCCTTTTCCCTCTTCTACAAGGCTCATCTCGAACAGCTTCTCCTGTCAATAAAGCCCAATATATCAACCTTTTCCTTCACAGTCAAAACTCTTTGTGGCCCATGTAAGGAATTTGCCCATGTGGGAGTCAAGAAGATAGTATCTTCTGCTTTTGCTGAGAAGCTTTATGGACTTGGCTCTCATATTTATATCTGCAATCTATAAGAAATATTTTTTTTGTGAGAGAAAGGAAAATCAAGGTTCTTTAAAAAAATACTAGTATATTCAAGAGGCAAGGCTATATGTTTAAAAGAGCGTGTTTATCTTTGCATTTCAATGTTTCCTTTTGCTATAAATCCCCTGCTGAATTTTATTATTTTCTAGTCTGTTTTCTGTCTTTGTACTAATACCATACTCTCTTAATTACTAGAGCTGTATATAAGATGTTATACCCAGTGTATTATTCTTCTAAATTTCCATAAAACATAGCCTTATCTCTGGCTGGAGTTGTAGTTAAATGGCAATCTGTGCCTATGTTTAATCTCCAGCTTCAAAATCTAGAAAAAAAATATCTTAACTATTCTTTCTTATTCATCTTTTGTCTTCTTCTCTTTCTTTTATGTAGGCTATTGTTTGGTTTCTAGTCAGAGTCTCACTGTATATCTCAAGCTAACCTCCATGTCAAGATTCTTCTACTTTAGCCTTCATAAAGCTGGGATTTCAAGTGTGTGCCACAATGTCCAGGTATAATTATATTCTTTATAAATTATACTTCTACGTTTTATAAATTATAGAATTAATTTCCAAATTTCATAGACAAAGCTAATGTGCTAACACATCCCTATAATTCCATCAACTGGGGCGCAGATACATGTAGGTCTCTGTAAGTTTAAGACAAGTTTGTTCTAAATGTCAAATTCCAGGCCAGCCAGACCTACAGAGAGACCCTGTCTCAAAACAAACAAACAAAATGTCATAGACAAATCCACAAAACTTAGATGGGGTTTGTTTTGAATTAAAGGATGTGACTCAGGGGAAATTAACAAATTCCCACTATTAAGTCTCTAAATATGATTCTGTCTCTTCCTCATTTAGGCCTTCTTTAGTCTCTCTTAAAAACATTGAATAGCCCTTTAGAGAGGCTTCACTCAACATTTACTATTCATTATCGTGTGTGTGTGTGTGTGTGTGTGTGTGTGTGTATAACCAGCATAGAAATGTTTTCTGTCTTTTGAGATTTTGTCCTGTAACTGTGTCATGTTCATACATTAACTCTAGGAGCCTTCTAGAAGCTCTTTTGACTACCACACACACACACACACACACACACACACACACACACACACACACACAGAGGTACATTAGCATCTCTTGCTCACTCATCCTTAGCACTTTTCATTCTTTCTTTCCTCTTGTAATTGATCTTAATTCCCACAATGATGCTGGATGAAGAGGTGACCATGGTAATCCTTTTCCAGTCTTAGCTGAAAAGAGGAAACATTCATTTTCACCATTAAGTGGCATGTGTGCTGTTGGTGCTTTGTGGGGGAAATCACCCCCCCCAAAAGGGAGTTCTTTCTTTTCCATTTGATTTAAAGCTTTTCTGTTTCTTTTTAAATTATTACTGAATATTATTGTCATGTAAATATTCTTCATACAATGAAATTATCATAATTTTGTTTTTCATTTACACTATTAGAATAAATTATATTTTATATTATTAAACTTGCATTTCTGAAATAAAGGCAACTTTGGAAAAACATATATTTTAATCTTTTGTTGGATTTACCCAGACATAGGGACATATGTCTGTAATCTTAGCACTTGAGAGGTAGAGGAAGTAGGATCAAGGAGTTCAAGGACAGCCTCAGCTACATAGTGAATTTGAGGCTATCCTGGGCAACATGTGACTCAGTTTCAAAAAAATGCAGATTAAATTAAATTAAAATTATCTTAAAATAAATTTTGCCATATTTAATTATCGATGGTTTTGTTAAAGATTGCTAGTATGTGCCAATAAAGGGATTAATCTAAATTCCCTATTTTGTAGCGTCATTCTCAGGTTAGGTGCTGATGTTACACTGTGTTCAGAATACCATGTTGTCTTAGGGTTTTATTGCAGTGAAGAGACACCATGACCATGACAACTCTTCAGAAGAGAAAGCATTCCATTGGGGCTGGCCTTCAGTTCAGAAGGGTTAGTCCATTATCATCATGGTGGGAAGCATGGCAGCATGTAAGCAGACATAGTGCTGGAGAGGTAGCTGAGAGTTCTACAACCAGATTGGCAGGCAGCAGGAACAGAGAGTGAGACATTGGGCCACGCTTGAGCTTCTGAAACCTCAAAGCCCACCCCTGGTGACACACTTCCTCCAACTAAGCCACACCTACAACAATAAGACCACACCTCCTAATTGTGCCACTCCCCAAGAGCCAATGGGAGCCAATTTTATTCAAACGACCACTTGTGTCAACTTTTCTCCTCTATTCTTTAGAAGAGTTTCTTCTATTTATGCTGTTTACCCTATGATCTTCTTGACACCCACTCTACCTACTGCACCATCTTTCCAGCGAACCTGAGATGTTTAATAAGAAGAATGGGAAGGAGAAGTAATGGAAGGGAAGGGACAGTATCTATTCCTGAAGCTAGGAAATACGATGAGAACTTAACAGAGCGCAAATTATGAATTAAGAGCCAAGTTCGAATGCACCACAGGAACACATCTAAACAAGCAACCCAGCCTTTGTTTCCGCAGTGGAGACTTAGAACCTTTTTGGTAATTTTGCATTAGGACCAAAGCAAGAAGAGAAAGGCTTGGACTTGGGATTCCATGTTACAATCATGTTTACCTCTCCACAGTCTAGACCCACCCAGAGATGGCAAGGACTGAAGCCAGATTGCTTGACTTTGGGTTCTCTGTTTGACAAAAGTCAAAAGCATGAACATGTATTTGACAGTATCCAGAAAAGTTGCAGATCTGAGCTTGAGAAGTAGCACTTGAGACAGATTCACAAACAGGAATCTGTGCATGCTTTTGCAGATGGAGGATGACAGGTGCCTGTGCATGCCTTGGCAGATGGTAGGTGACAGACACCTGTGCAGGCCTCTGCAGATGGTGGGTGACAGGCATCTGTGCAGGCCTCTGCAGATGGTGGGTGACAGGCATCTGTGCAGGCCTCTGCAGATGGAGGGTGAACTGGGCAGCTGTGAGAAACCTTGAGAAGGAGTGCAAGGCCAGATCAAACAGGAGTAAAGGTGCTTTCAGAGTCAGCCACCTCTGAATGGACCAGACACTCAGCAGAGGCCACATGTGGAAGGAAAGAAGAAAGTCACATACTTCCATTTTTACCTGACCCAAAGCAACAGTGAGTATCATAAAGACTGACAAAAAGTAAATCAGTAATTCTAATGAATAATGGCTCACACTCTCAGTGTCTTCTCATTTTAAATATATCCATAAATACTATATACAATATTTGTATATACTTGAACACATATTAAATATATTAGGTGTGACTTATCAAACGTTCCCTAAGTATTGTGGACCAAGATAAATTATTGCCACAAATATCTTATTGTCTTCTGCTTTGGAATAGGTTAGTATAGAAACCCACTAAGAAATTAACTTTCTGAACACGCTTTTAGCAAAGGCATTTGCTTGACAAAGCATCGAAGACAGCTTGTCTTGACACCCTTGTCTTTCTCGGTCTTTTTCTCCACCCAAAGGAGGAGAGGGGCTCCAGACCCAATCAGCTGCTCTTGGGGTTTTAGGAACTGCCGCATAGTACAAAGGAACACAACATGGAGTTCAGATGGCTCTCCCGCATCATCTGGGTGCTGTGTGCACGGGCTCTCACTTAGTAATTGCTTATTGATTTCTGCTTAGTTGAAATGAGTATCAACCCAGTGCCAAGCACTGTGTTAGGCAGTGGGGATCCCGGACAGATAATACATGGCTCTTGCCCTGGGACACTCACTGTTTAGCAGGGGAGACAGGGAAATAAATGGCCAAACTGCAGGGAGATGCATGCTAGGAGAGAAGATAAACGGAGCTCTGTGAAAGCACCAAGGAGGGAACAATCAATCCCAGCATAAATGTCTCCTCACTCCCAAACCCCAGCAGAAAGAACACAGTTCTGGATGCTAGCGCACTGTGCTAGAGGTAGACTATAAGCTGGCACAGCTGGAAGCCATCAGTCCTGCTGCAGTGACAGGGGAAGCCAGGAGAAAGCTGAACACAGAAGTTGAGTCCAGGATGGGGCATCCAAGCCCAGGTGCCATCTGGACCAGGAAAGCAGATCTGGGAAGCTGGGATAAAGCCTGAAGCAAAAGCCCTTTTCATCAGTTAGCCCTTCACTGGCTCTGCTCAGGGAAATCTTGAGAACCAATGGCAGGTGGCTGAGATCCAGCTCTCTTGGAACTGCCTTGAACACCTGCATCACAGATAACCCCTGAGGCAGCAGGAGGAGTGGTGGGCTCTAGAGCATACAAGACCTTATGCCAGGCACCATGCCAGGAGCGAGAATGGGGCAGCTCACTGCCAGTCACAATAGAGCCAGCCATCCTTATATCCATAGAAATGTTGCAAGACCACACATGAGTGGAAGTGCTGGCGAATGGGAGGAAGCCAGGGTCTGGATGTGCAGAAGCTCTCGGAAGATGCGGACAGGGCATAGGGCCTCAAAGATGGTTAGAATACAAGTTAGTGAAGATAAAAACAGAGAGGCACATTCTAGAAGACACTGGGGGCATAAGCTCCGGAGCTGCCAGGGGAATCAAAATGAAAACAGAGTCTAAACTCAGAGGAAGTGGAAGAACATGAAAAACACAAGGCAGGAGAAAAGAGCTCCTGTGGGCAATCATACACAGGATCTTGCGGGCAGGAGGAAGTCACTGGCAGAATTCTGAGCAGGTGAAGGTGACTAAAAGCAAATAATCTCACGTAACATCCCTTCACCCACCCCAAAAGCATCCCTCCCTGGCCAGCGAAGCCTGTTCAATTGGAAGATATCAAAGCAGGCTGGTTCCAGGTTATAAATTTACCTGCCAGCTACTGAGAGTCGTATCAGCTGGAGAAGCTCTGGTTTCTCCACTCTCTATTTCCCAGTCAAAAATCTAAGGTACTAACCACAGTAGAGAAAGAGGCAAGCTGAGGCTGAATGGGCTCCTGATGCACAGGGAGTCCTGAAAGTACAGAAAACACATTAAACTGCAGCACAATCGAAAGGCAAGACCAGAGTCTAAACGCTGCCAATCAGTTATCCCATACCAACGGGGTCAAGTGTCCCACTTGGGTGGCTTCCAACATCACTGGCACCTGAAGGCAAACAACCACACACCGCTGTGCCCTGTAATTAAAGGTAGACACACATGCTCAAACACTGCCAAAAGAGAGCAGCCAAACGTGTAGGGAAGCATCATTTGGAAGTGGCCATTACCGTGCCAAGGTGAAGGAAGGAACAGAATCAGCCGCTTTGTGGGTGACCTTCAACAAGCTCTCTTACATTAATCAAGAACTGACCACCCATTCCTGCTGCCTAATCAGCCACAGGTGTGGGCCATTTGCCTGGGATTTGGAGGCACTCTCCTTCCAAGGTCCAAGCATCACCCGGACATTCTAATACAGGGAAACACCATATCTTCCTTGACTCTAATATCTAGGTCTAGAGTCAATAGATGCCTTGCCTAATGGTAAACATAGGTTTCCTATGCTTTCAGCCAGGCTGAAAAAGATGGTATAAAACACTCAGCATCTGTTATCCCCAAGAATAAGACATGTTGGATTTGGTAGTGTACTCTTGTAATGAATCAAATGTTAAATTTCCTGGCATCCAAATTAACACCCACATTTTCTGAAATGTGTTTAATTTCAAAAGTGAAGTCTAATTACAAGGACAACACATTTAAAAAAAGCATACTGATCAAATTATAGCTCATTTCTTTTGTTTAACACATTTATTGTGAGTGTTCGTGGAGGTCAGAGGACAACTTGAAGAAGTCATTCTCTCCTTCTGCCATGTGGGTCCCAGGGATCAGATTCCAGGTCGCTGCGAAGGATGACAGGCGCCTCTCCCCACTGAGCCATCTCTCCTGCCCACTGCCTTCTGATGCCCAGGGTACTGTGGCCTGCACTGGATGCCTCTAACCAGTCATAGTGGACTTAATCTCTCTGTCCCCTGTGTCAGCATAGATATTAGGTTTGTTATAATGTGTGCCCTAGATATAAGCTTCATCTTGTTCATCACTGTGATTCTAAGTGTCTAGTATCAACTGACCAGAGTGAATTTTCAATAAATGTTTGAAAGATTGACAGTAAGCTGGACTTGTTTGCACTTGATCCTATGTTCAACAGAAGGAAGCCCATAGAGATTTTATTGTTAAAGTTGTCTGTTTGCCAAGGAGGCTCATGTGTGCTCTGTAGTTCAAGCCCAACCCACCCTAACATCCAAATCTTTTAAATCAAGTGACTCACAGTCTTCTCACCCCAGATATTCTATGGCACCAAAATGGCCCAAACAAATCAACTATTTTTCCCATAAATCTCTTCTTCACTGTAGCCCATCTATGCCTTATTACTGTACCCAGCTCACCAAATCCCACTCACTTAAGTTGAAAGGCAAGGGACAACCTTAACTGGTCCTTTCCATATCCCTGGTGGTTTTACCTTTATAATAATTTGATATCTGGCTCCTCCTCCTCCTCCTCCTCCTCCTCCTCCTCTTCCTCCTCCTCCTTCTCCTCACTGGCAGCAGTCTGTGTTTGCATCATCCTATGCCTAGAGGAGCCTGTTAGCACCCCTACTACAACACAGAATTGCTTACTTAATCCCAAACACACAGCTCTATAACAATATTTTTTTAAAAAGACATAATCAATAGCTTTCCATAGCAACTCATGCTGCAGAAGCACTGTAGACTATCCCACCATATGAATGCGTAAGTCACAAATAAATTTTAGTTGTACATCCGCGTGTCTTATAATTGTGTTTTGCATATGCAATGCAATGACATAAGGGGAGGCTTTCTGCTATCAGTTTCATCCTTTCCTGAAATCAGGCATCTACCCTGCTCCCCAAGGGATCCTTCCAGGACACAGACCTGAACCAAGACTTCCTATTGTACCAAGAAATCCCCAGCCCGGGAGACTTTTACTCGTGTGGCCTCTTATCACTTGTCTTCTTCCTCCACTACCACGTCAGTCATAGCCGCTATCCCTCCACCTCCACCCAGCCTGTTGGGCGGTTCTGAGTGTAATTTGCTGTCACAACTCTGCATCGTGGCAGGTGCAGTTTTCTCTCCCTAGAAATCCCTCTCGCCTCTCCCCCACCATTAGTCCTCGGTAACCCGTGACTGGTACGTTTATATAGTTGAATGGTAACTTCACCATGAGCTTCTCCCACCTGCCAGGCAGAATGAGTGTGGTACAGTTTAGATTTGAGATGACCCCTAAAGGCCCATATGCTAAGACTTGATCCTCAGACTTGACTGGAAAGCGGCAGAATATCTAGAAGCTGAGGCCCCAGGAAAGGATTTAGACCAATAGAGACATGCCCTTGAAGGGTATACTGGGGTCATTTATCTTTGAGCTCCTCCCTCCTTTCTACCCAACTCTTGTTCCTGGAGATCCTGAAGGAATCAGCTTCCTCACCATGCACATCCCCAGAGACGTCCTGCCCAATGGGTCCAAGCAAGAATAGGCTCAAAGCTCTAAAATTGTGAGCTAAAATAAAGCTTCTCTCCACATAAGTTGACTACAGCAGGCATTTTGTCTGAGTGACAGGTAGCTAAGATACATTGCCTCCTTCTTCCCATGATCCTCAGTTATCACTACTGTCTTCAGCATGCCTCTGTGATAGCAAAGATCTAGGGTACAAAAGACACTGAAAGTGTTCTGTGTTACAGGAATGTTTCTTCACTCTAGTCCAGTGGTTCTTGGCACTAGAAATGCAGTATGATCATCTGGAAAGCTTTATAAACTGCAGTTGAATCAGCAGACATGCCAACACAAACAGGGAAATTCCATAAAGTCCTACAACTAGATGAAGACTTTCAGATGGTCATGGCTTCTGAGAGAGGACAAATGAGTTTCCTCTTGGGAAAATAACTCACACACAGGATGTCCAGTTCTAAGTGGTCAGCCCCTGACATCTAGACATGAGCAATGTGACATGGACTCAGTAGGCTGTATGCACTTGTGCATGTACACACATGAATATACATGTAACAATGATAAATAAATAAGAAGTAGTCATGAATTTGGGAAGGAAAAGATGAATGGGAGGAGTTTGAGGGAAGACAGAGGGCAGTAGTGATGTAAAGGTTCTCTTATATGTTGTTCTAAAAAATGAAAATAAATAAATTACAAGTTAATCCGAATATCTAAAATCTTCCAGAATGCTATAAAACCCCAAATCATTTAGAGTACCTATATACACCCTGAGTGGAAAATTCCACACTTGGCTTCTTAAGATGGGTCACAGGTACAAACACAGGTACATGGACACATGCCATATAAAATTTGATTCACACTGTATAGTTGGTATATCCAAAACCCAAATTAATTTTGTGTTTAGAATTAAAGTCTGATTCTCGAAATAGATATCTCATTATGTCTTATGTAAATGAGCATTCTAAAAATCAGGAGGATCTGAAATCCATGTTCTTATGGATAACAGGTGCTCCGTTTGTAAAAACCCAGGGCCTCTCTCTATAACCATTTAGGTCAGTGGTTTCTTCCTAATGCTATGACCTTTTAATACAGTTTTTCATGTTGTGGTGACCCCCAACCATAAAATTATTTTTGTTGTTACTTTATAACATTAATTTTCCAACTGTTATGAACTGCAACGTAAATGTCTGATATACAGAATGTGTTTTTTCGATCATCTTGGGGTTACAGCTCACAAGTTGAGAACCACTGACTTAGGTGATAGCTAGCATGGCTGTTTGCAGATATTTTCCCCAGCGATTCTGAAGTGCAGCCAGAGCTGAGAACCTGCAAAATCTATTTCAAATCCTTTGAAAATAGAGATACACATTTCCTAGAACTCAGTAGAATACAGTAGGTCAGAAGGTAGAATCTTGGGTCAACCAAACCTCACCTTAAAGACTAGGTCTCCAACTTTCTTGAGTTTTATAGAATTGTTTTTACTTTTAAGTATCTGTGCTTGTATGTCTGCATGAAGGTGTGTGCATACGAGTGCAGTGCCTGTGGAGGGCAGAAGATGCTGTCATCAACCCCAGAGCTGTTGAGTACCACTCTGTGTGGATGCTGGGAACCAAATTCAGGTCATCTGCACGAGCAGCAATGGCTCACAACTAAGCCAGACCTCCAGTCCATTCTCTATAGTTTTTAATTCTCCTCAGACTCTGTTTCCATAGCTATAAAATGGCAGTAAATATAATGTCATAAGGATCAAAGAATTATTTTGAAAATTCATCCTAGGATGATTATTCTAGCCTCTTACATATTTTAAGCTGATTACTATTACTTAATGATACTCCTTCATATCTACAGGCACTTAGAGAATACTCATCACCTAGCTGAAGGGTCTGCCACTCAGAATCCCCACAGTCTCCCTGTAATTCTGCTACACTGCTGAAGTCATTCCTGATCAAAGGAAGCAGTATAAAGGGGCTATTTCCAAGACTCTGCTGCTTTGGGAATAATATGAAGTCACCTTTGTCTTCACCTGTCTCTGCTCTCTGAAAAGGACCACAATCAGACCTTCTAGATCACTGATAATTCTCAGTGATAAGAACTGAGCAAAGGGGCTGTGTATCACATCTCTGCAAGAAGCATCTGAGGATAGATCCGCAATTTGGTCTGTAAGTCTGTGGAAACCAGAGACATAAATGAGTGCACTTGCTCGTGTAAACAGAAAAATATTTTAAAATTTCAAAAATCATCACATCCAAGCGATTCAATAAGGACACAATCCCTTTAAAATTTACTCATCCTTAACATACTATGCCCAGTCTGAGCATGAGATGATATCTAGAGTCTCAAAAAAATCCTCATGAGATATAATCCCTACTCTATAGCCATAATGTTTAAGTCATTCACCATCCTTGCCAAAGGTGATAAAACCTGATAATAGCATGTTACTATCTAGATACTATTACAAAACATGCCTGGTGTCCCTCAGGAATGCCTCTATCCCTTCATCACTCTGTGTGTGTATGTGCACACGCGCGCGCACGTGTATGTGTGTATGCATGTGTGCATGCATGTGCATGTGTGCATGGGTATGCAAGTTGGCGTGTGTGTGTGTGTTCATGTGTGTGTGCATGCATGTGAGTGTGTGTGTGAGTGTGTGTGTGCATACACGCGCGTGTTAGGTCATCAACCTTGTTGAGACACGGCCTCTTGCTGTCCACTGCTACATATACCAGGGATTCTCCTGTCTCTGCCTCCAACCCCTTGCAGGACTGCTGGATTATAGATTCACGATGCCATATCTGACACACAGTGTTCCTGGGGAATCTCAAGTTAATGCTTGCATTCAAGCTCTTCACTCATTGTGCCACCTCCTCAGCACTAAAGCAAGATACATTCCAATTTCTGAGTAGCGACTCCTTTCCACCTGATAAATTTTTATGAGACCCTATGTATATATGGATATAAAATGGATATAGAATCAAACATTCACTATAACAAATAATAAAAATTTTATCCAAAAAACAATTTTAGTATACTTATAGTTTCATCATTTGTTAAAGATGGAAACAAATTTGCATATAGTGAATGTGTTTGTGTTTGTTTATTTTTACATTAGTAATTAAATCTCAGATGAATATTTGATACTGCAGGCCATATGGCACCATCAACACTCTTCACTGTTAATGCATATTTGGTTTTTACTAGCATCAACGTGGAGATAGTCACTTTGTGTACACAGGTAATCCAAACAACAAAGGTAGTTTTAGAGCCATTAAATGAATTTCTTAAAATTCTTTCCTAATCCCAGTACAAAGTTCACTGAACAATTTTTTATGAAATTCACCAGCAACTCAAACATCAATTTAAAAATCAAACACACTAGCACAATTTGATACAAAGATATTCCAACTTGATGCTAAGTGTGAGAACAGGGGTAGGTAGGAAAGGACTGAGCCCGCTCTTCATCGTTAAACCACTATATTTCAATAAAAGTAGACAACGCGTTCACAGTAGAAGCACTGAAGTTTGTACCATTCAGCAGTCTGAAGCCTGACACACGTGTTTCAAGTCTGCTGCTGCTATGTGATGTGACAGAGTAGACGTTGCAAGGGAGCTGCAAGAGGTCAAGTAACGAATACAATGCATGCTTGGTTCTGAATGGATTTTGTGTCCTGTATGAAGACATCTCTACTTAAGACAAATTTCCCAACTCTCATATTCAGAATGTGGCCCTGTTTGGAGCAGTAGCCCACAGAAGCTGGGGTCTAAACCACCTCTCCAGTCTTCTCCAGACTAGAAGTAAGAAACGGAGGCATGTGTGACATAGGCAGGGTCTGAGACTCAGTATTTTTTAATCCCCTTTGATTATCGGAAACAATCAACCCATTCACAGCTACGTGGTTTCAAGAGTTGGGGTGGAAATCCCATATAGGATTTCAGATCGTACTGGATGCTGGAGTGTCAGGAAGACTTCATGGGAGGTTCACGCTAAATGTCGAAACAGGAGTATACTTTTGCTAAGTGTAGTGAGCACTAGTCAATGAGAGCCAAGGCACAAAGACAGGGTATATGGAAAATAACAAAGATGCTAAATTACATGTTTTATCTCATTTGATGTTCAAAAGACCCCATGAGGCAGTGTGGTGAGCTTGTTACTTATATGACTTATATATTATTCCTCTCCTTGTTTGCTAATTTTATTATTTTATTTTTGTATTGCCCTCCATGTAGGATGAGTCCAGGTACCACGTGGGTTACCCTACAGCTGATCTAAATGAGAGCAGCAAACACAATACAATGCGGGGGTTGGGGGCTGCTGGGAGACATCCCTGTATTCAAAATATCTTGTCTGATTTGTCTAGTTGTTTATCTATGTTGGTATGACCCCCAGAACCCCTGCAATAATCCTGTCATCTATGACATGAGTACATAGACAGAGGATAGCTCTAGATGGCAGAGGAGAAAGATAGAACTCTGTCAGCTGGGTGGTGGTAGCACATCTCTTTAATCCCAGCATTTGGGAGGCAGAGGCAAGTGGATCACTGTGAGTGAGTTCCAGGACAGCCAGAGTTACAATGGAGAAGCTAGGAAAAAGGAAGGAAGGAAGGAAGGAAGGAAGGAAGGAAGGAAGGAAGGGAGGGAGGGAGGGAGGGAGGGAGGGAGGGAGGGAGGGAGGGAAGGAAGGAAGGAGGGAGGGAGATGGGAGGGAGGGAGATGGGAGGGAGGGAGGGAAGGAAGGAAGGAAGGAAGGAAGGAAGGAAGGAAGGAAGGAAGGAAGGAAGGGAGGGAGGGA
This sequence comes from Cricetomys ansorgei, assembly GCA_026225945.1. Lineage (NCBI taxonomy): Eukaryota > Metazoa > Chordata > Mammalia > Rodentia > Nesomyidae > Cricetomys > Cricetomys ansorgei. Next base: position 11,649,055 of record JAMJFZ010001258.1, read on the forward strand.
GGGAGGGAAGGAGGGAGGGAGGGAGGGAGATGGGAAGGAGGGAAGGAAGGAAGGAGGGAGGGAGATGGGAGGGAGGAAGGAAGGAAGGAAGGAAGGAAGGAAGGAAGGAAGGAAGGAAGGAAGGAAGGAAGGAAGGAAAGGGGAACTAACTTTGTCCTGGATGACGTCACTGAATAGATAATTCAAATTGGAGCTTTAGACTTGAAATTAAATCACAAGAAGTAATCAATTTCCCACCCTTCAGGAGTGGAGGTAGAGTTTTCTGTATGTCACAGAGCCAAAGCACGCTAGCTGATATAGGGAGGCAGGTGAGATAACGACTTTATACAAAATGGCCGGAGATTCTAAACAATTAAAATTTGTCTTAGATGATAGAACAGATATAGTTGAACGGAGAGAGTTAAAACATGGACATCTAAGCTCAGGACCTCAGGCTCTACAAGAAGAAGCATGGACATCTCCTCCCATCTGGGATGCCGTGAAAGGCTCTTAAGACTTGAATGATCAAAGTGATGGTTCCTGAAGACAAATGACAAGTCCTGTCTAAATTACCATTGGAAAAGATGAGATATATACATATCTTTACTCTTCTTATGCCCTTGTTATCTAGGGTTGATGGTTCAAGCCTCAAGTTCCTGCCTTGATACTCTAGGGCAGATTCAAAATGGATCGGATCACATGCAATCATATGGGAGACTGAAGAGAAACTATCTTTATAGCCACTCAAGAACAGAGGTAACATGGAGTGCTCTAAACCATTCGCAACCGGCTTAGAGTCCAGCTGAAGCAAGAGGGGTTTCCAGACAGCCACATCAAGAAGCTATTAATGCTGAGAAAACTCTTCACAGAGAAATAACTTTTTACAACCTTCTGTCTACAAGGCTGCTCTCCCTTGAGGTCATGAATGCTAATGTTCTGCGTCTTGGGATCAGCTGAGACCAGGAAACCAGAACCCAGTCTTTCCAAACCCAGTTTCCAACCAACCTGTGCTAAGCTCTGCTCTGACATCCGCTCACTCTGTGCTGCAGGTTCAGGGTACAGTCAGAAAATCTTCCCCGCATACATTTGTTGCCATCACCTCTTCCAGGATGATTGAAGACCCGAGGTTCAAGCCAAAGACCACTTTGGATAATTGCATCCTATCTCTCCGCTACTCTTCTTATGTGGCTGTCCTTGTCTAGACCAGTCTGGCTGTTTTATTAATCAGTCTAATGCCTCTCTGATACTATCCCTACAGGCAAAAGGTGCCATTAAAAAAAAAAAAACTAAGCTGCTGAGCTGCCAATAACTTCCAAGGCTCAACACTGAATCCTAGGCTTGGCCTGTCCTATACTGTACGTCCCAATTAGGTTGTAGTATTTCTAGTTTCTTCCTTGAGGCTAGTCTTTCTGTTTCATGCCTTATCTTACCCTTTGCGTGTAAGCAAATGCTCTCTGGTTTGGAGTATTTCTCTTTGTTAAACCTTGGCTCATTCTCTCTTGATCTTGCTGAGTGTGGTTACTCTAAGTCCAACTTGGTCTTGTGAACTTTGTGTACTAACCACAGCCCATGGGCAAGTTCTCCGCTAGAAGTTACCCTGACATGAAGGCTTGTCCTGAACTCTCCTAACACAGTACTCTGGAAGCTCTAGGTTTCTAAGCGGAGAGCACCACCAACTCTCAGCTGTCAGCTTTTTCTTTAGGGTCCATGCCTGAACAGGTCTGCTTGTGTCATGCAGTGTCTTTCTGGGTGATTTCACCGGAAGTACCCTGAGAGTCACCAAAGCCACCGTTCTTCACTTAAAATGACAATGAAGACCTGGTAAGTTTCTCCGCCTACTGGGACTCAGTTTTAACACAAGACACGAACAAGAAAAAATTATGATGGTTTTTGCATGGCATATTCAATAAACATTAGTCATCATTTTCTTTTCTAATGCCCAATCAGGAACTTTGCTACTCCCAATGTCTGGCCAGTAATAGCTTGTATGACTAAAAATCTCAGATTTGGGGACCCTAGCTTTCTGGTAGCTATTACGTCCAAATGAACATCGCCCTTAAATTCATCTGCCAGTATGAGGTCTAGGCTGTCGATGCCAAAAAACTCTCCAGCCCCACAAGAAGATCTATGGATATGTAGTGTCAGACAAGCTAACACTACAAGTAGTGAAGAAGGTATCTGACATGTATCTTTACAGTCTGAGGCAGAGTTTGGGGTGCACAGTGATGGAGGGGCAGGTAGAGATTGGCAGGGGGAGGGGCAGTGATGAAGGAGCTGTCTGAAGCTCTGAAGTGGGCAGAACAGGATATGAATTCATGCTCTGGGTAGCTCTACTTGTCAACTAGGGATTGGGAAATGATGGGTGGAAATGCTTTGTATATACTTGTCGGAGGTGCGAAAACATTAGTTTAAACTTCTACTTCATTAAATGACATACAGCCCATCAGCTGATTGATGAAAGGGTGGCTAGAGTGTGAAAGAGAAGGAGCACAGAGAACATAACTTTTTGTTATGGAAGTTAAAAGAACATTGCCTAAAGCTACATTGAGAAAGACGTAGATTTCTTCTCCCAGGATAGAAGTAAGCTACACAGGTAGAAAGTGTCAGGAACCTGGAAGATATTACTGAGAAAAGGAAAAGGCCAAAGAGAAGGTCATTTGACTGGAGGAAAGAAAGCCACCCCGTGGAGCCCCTGCTTTATGCCAGGCTCACTACGCACCTTGTCATTCCATTCTTAAAGCCATTCTTAAAAACTAAAATGACTACCATGAGCACCACTTATAGATTTGAAAATAGAGGATTCGAGGAGTTAAATAAAACATTTAAGGTCACACAGCAAGGAGACATAGGCTGCACTTGAAGCTCTGTCCTCAGTATCAGCCATTGGCCTCCCTGGGTCTTGGGGGAAGCACACAAGGCAAAGAAGCTCTAGTCTTACCACTGCCTTCTCCATCTCTAGCAGCCTAGCTAGGAGACAGTCATGTACATTTCTCTACCTCTGCCCTCTCTGGACCATCTGTTTCTTACCTCTGCTTGGTCACCATAAGGCAGCCCAAGCCATTTCTCAGAGTTAGACGTGTGCTGTCGGATGGCGGGGCTAACTGTATGCATCTACACTCAGCAGCCCACATGGGGATGCTAGTATGGGCATGGATCTCCATTTGTCCAGGAGGTCAGTGTCTCGGTCTGCGTTGCCAGCTCAGACCCCTACTTAAGGACTCACCAACGTCAAAGCTGTGCCCGAGAACCTTGGCTGATCCGAGGCTCCCTGGACTCCCATCCTCATAACCCGGACATATTCACCAGCAGAATGTGCTCTAAGTAACCACTTCTGGTTTTATGACCTTGGGCTGGTAATGGGATTACAGGCCAGGGGCAAGGGGAGCATGCATGCCAGCAGCAACCACTTTGCTTGTTTGAGCTCACCGAGGGAGAAATAAAATAAGAATCATTTCTGTCCCTTGTGGTAGTGGTGGCGGTTTTGTATTTGTAGCGCACGGGTGGTGAGGTGCATTTTCTGTACCACTGTGCACCAGAACATCAGGAAGAACACAGCAGTCTGTTCTTGAGAACTCTAACCTGTTCTTGTTTGTGATGCTCAGAAAGCACACCCTGGAGGTCAGCTGAGGCGTGAGCAGCAGACTGAGAGGATTCATGGATTCACTCAGATACCTCGTGGGTCCAAGAGTCATGGCACCAGCCATCCTTACACAGCGCTCATGGTATAGCGCCTCTTCTGGAAGCTGCTACAGATCCCAGACCCTTCAACACTGAGTACTAACCTCACTGCTGAGCTATGGGGGGCCAGAATATCAACTCCTATGCCAACCCCCCCTCTCAATTTGCAGCCCCTAAACCAAATAAACCTGTTGGCACTCCCTGCTTTCACTTCCATATCTAATTATCCTTTCTTTCACTTCCTCTAAATTCCAAACTTTTCCCCAAGGTCTGCTCAGTTTTTTGCCTCTACCTTCCATGGCCTCTGAGTATATCATAAGCTGATGTTTTCTTTCTGGGTGAACACTGTATTTCATTCTTTTTTTTTTTTTTTTTTTTTTTTTAATGAGGAGGGGCTGGCTGATTCTGTGCCTGTGTGAATGTATGTCACATGTGTGCAGGTGCCCACAGAGGCCAGAAGAGGGCGCTGGATCTCCTGGTCCTGGAGCTAAAGGAGGTTGTGAGCTACCAGATGTGGATACAAGGAATGCAACTCTAGTCCTTTAGAAGAACTTGAGTACTCTGAACCAGCGACATCTCTCCAGCCCTTTATGTTTCATCTGATCAGACTGAAAGACACTACCTTCTTTCTAAAAGCCTTCAAAATCCAAAGTTCTTAGCTGTCACTTGCTACCCATGATGCCAGTCATATTTTCTCCCTCAAGCTGCAGTACAATGTCCTCTCCCTTGGGTGTGCCCTTCATCTTTCTGCTCCCAGTACCCTGGTGCCCTTGGTGGACAACCAGCCTGGACAGAATCTCTTGTACAGTTTTGTTGAGCATCTATGATGCTCACATGATCCAGGCAGCTAAACGGGACCAGCCTCCCATGCACCATCCAGAAACACAAGCTTCCCTTCAATCCTTTCTGCAGTTTCAACTAGCACTTACACATAAGAAAAAAGAGAATCCCTCTTTCCTTAGTTGTGAGCCCTGATATCATCAAGATACTTTATTGAAATCTTCAATACACACATGAAAACCTCAAACCAATAAAAATCAAATTTAAAAATGTGATGGACAAACATAAATCCATCAAAGAGTGTAGTAAGTAGCTAATTTTTATCATTCCTCGTTAAGTGACTGAATAATCTCACCGAAACTATATTTTTATTTTTAAAAAAGTAATATACTTGTTAAAAAACAAAGTGCCTAAAGGGCACTTTGGAGAAAAGCCAGGCTATGAGTTTATATTCTTCCCATTTTCAAATAAAATGCAAAAGAAAAAAATAGCAATCATTTTAATGAGCCTTTAAATAAATTCTTGGCTACAGCATACTGCAGTAATTTATACAGGGAACCACATACATGTATTTGCTGAGAGAGGGACTTTGTGACTAAAGAGTGAATTTCCAAGAATTAGCGTGGGTTCTTTTTCCTTTAAGTGATTAGTTGAATCAAAACAGGTTTCAAGGTCTCTGTATGGGTGGGTCACACTTGCAAAGGAAGATGGGAGCTTAGGAGTCACTTCTCCTTGCAGTGTTCTCCTTCCTTCTGATCTCTTAGCCCACGATGATGACTGATTCTTGCCCTCGGGGACCAAGGGGGACAGTGGTTTTCTCTGATTCTCTTTCTGGACACCCCAAGAAGAAAAAGGGTTGCACTTCCATTCAGTAAGCAAGCTTGCATTCTCTCATGTCTTCACTCCTTCCTTCAGATATTTTCCTCCGCATTGTTCTAGCCCTCTGGTAGCTGTGTTAATTTACGAGGCAAGAAAAACAAGGTGGTTGTGAATTAACAGGAGTGGAACCATTTCTCTCCATCAGCACAGCAATCAATCTCACTCAGGCAGTCAGCAGGTTTGGTTTTAAGAGACAGGGAAGAAGATGGGAAAAGAGAGGGTGAAAGCACTCCTACTGAATGAGGCACAATCAGGGCTTTATAAACAGCCAAGCTTCGAGGAGTGATGTCCACTCCAAGAAGGTCTGGAGGTACCTGACAGCAAAAGAATGGTGTCCTCTTTGATCCCCATTAGATATACTGTCAGGCAGTGGGGCTCTGCGAAAGTCTGGTTTCTAGTCTGGACTTCTGACGCTAGGAACAGTCAGCACCAGCCCTCACAGGGCAGTCTAAGTGTTATTCTTTACTCCCAAAGGCCGTTTTGCCGATACCAGCTTTTTACAAGTGACCTTTCTCATCATCTTGAATACTGATACAAACTGGACACAAGAGATCGAAGCAACTTTGGTACACCCTGCCACCTCAAGCCTTGAGCTCCGCACCACCCACTTTATTTCAAAAAAAATTTCATGTGAAGATTTATATAGAAAACCTGTTATGAGAATCCAATTTAACAATAGCAAAAACAAAGAGTATGTTAACCATCTCTGGCTACTCTGGGTTCCTACTGACTCGTGATGACAGTCTTCTAGAACACTGTAGGAGTCAAACACCGCTGCCCGACAAGTGTCTTCCTGACCCCTGCGTGCACCGGAATTTGCATCTCCAGGTCGGTGTGTATCGTTGATATGTGTATCTTGTTTATCCAGGAAGATTTGCGCATTTCTGAAATCATGAACTCCTCCCCAGATACTCTCCTTGGAGGTAGACACTTATCAGATTGCCTCACAACAGCAAACACATTTACACAGCCATGGCTTTTTGTACTACTCTAGCAATAAGAGATGCTAATATCAGTGAGCCAAGGGCTACAGGTGTGGTACCCCACTGCTCAGTTTCCTACCCATCCCCCAATCCTATCAAGAGATGTGGGTCAGGGAAAGCAGGAATCCGATAGTTCTAAATTTCGTTTTCTGTTTTGTATGGCGTTTCCCAGGTGCACACTGCTGTATCTGGAGAATGGCATGGACTATGGAGTCTGTTGGTCATGCACACAATGCCTCTTCAGCAACTTGACAGAGACAGCATGCTCATCAGAAAAACATCCTACTGGTAATTCCCACTGTATTTCCGCAGTGCGGCCTGGAAGTAATTATCCTTCTTGCTGGTAAATCAATTAAGAATGGAGTCTCTAACACACCCCTCCACCTCCCAGAAACTGCTAATCCTCCAACACCAATGAGCAGAAAACCTCAGGTAACCCCGGGTTACTGCTGGTATCACAACTGCAACTCTCTCCAGCTCTATGCCTGTGTCGGTGGCAGCCTAGTTCTGGGGTCAGAGAGAAGAGAACAACGGAGTCACAGACATCTCTTACTGGTTACTTTACAAAAATAAATGGGCACCTGCTTGAGCCTTTTCCTTGTATGTACAACAGACAGACAGCTCTCTGACACAAAGAGTGCCCTTGGAGGCTATAGTACTGAACTTAGTCCAGTGCACAGAAATTGTTAGAAGCCCAATAAAATGAAGTCAATGTTTCTATTCTGATGTTAGACCCACTACACAGAGACAGAGAGAGAGAGAGAGAGAGAGAGAGAGAGAGGGAGGGAGAGAGAACATCTGCACACTGCAGTGACTCAGCCACATTTCTTGGTAGTTAGACCTGTGTATTGTCCCTGTCATTTCCAACACTGTCTCTAAAGCTTCAGGTGACAGCGGCTTCTGAGCCAGAACAATTAGATACCAACATGCCTGCAATTCCCTGTCCACACAAAAATTCATTCTCAGATAGATTCACGGATGGAAATGAAGCCACCCTCTGGCTGAGACATACGCAGCTGTCAGCCAGACGACAAAACACCGGTCTGGTAAAGGCACTTGACCCTGGCACCTGCCACACGGCATGAGCCTGAGGACCGGACTCAAGTGACAATAATGAATTCTGAGGACCCAGGGATGTTTACATGTTACAGGATGCTATGAGACAGTAGTTCTCCACCTGTGAGTTGCAATCCCCTGAGGGGTTGAATGACCCTTTCACAGGGGTCGCTGAAGACCATCTGCATAGCAGATATTTACATTACAATTCCCAATGATAGCAAAATTATAGTTATAAAGTAGCAATGAAAACTTTATTGGGGGGGGGTCGCCACAACATGAGGAACTGTATTAAAGGGTCGCAGCATTAGGAAGGTTTAGAACCACTGAGGGAAGACTAAGCTGCAACTCACCAGTCCTCATTGTAACACAGCCCCTACTCCAGTGGAGCAAGCCTTCCTCATGCCTGTCTCCAGATCTAATCTACTGTTCTTCATCTTCCAAGTGCCATCTCAGAAACATCCTGTAACACTGGATGACCTGAACACAGTCAGACTCAAACCCAGGTGATTAACTCATCATCACCGTCAGTGAACAGAATTCACATCAAAGGTAGTATGGGTAGACCAAGGTCATTAAAATAACTCTGATGCCACCGTATCATTGGCCTAGGACAATGAGAGAAGTTCTAGGCATCCGACATCAATTTTCTCACTTAAACAGAACTGTGACACTGGCTAGACGAAATGATGGCATCCTGGTCACAGCCTGTGAGAAAGAATGTACAATAAGCCCCAACTCCAACTTCCTTAAGCCTTGTCCCTCAAATATTCCCATCAGAAAGTTTACAATAGATCCATCATTCACGGTAATGAAGCTTCGGGACAATTACTAGAGTATACTTTGCTATCTTACCTATTTTCTAAGAGGCTAAAAGGATTGGAGACAATGAGGATAAAGCTTCCAAAGAGTTGTTTATCACAAGTAATTGCTCAGACATCGCTGCCTGAGATTGTTACTGGTAGAAGGGGGCCATTAACACGGGAACACTTCTCTCTTTAACCCAATGACTTGTGGTTAACTATTAAGATTCGGAGAATTTTTTGTTCTCAAAGAAAAAAATACACTGACCAAAAAAAAAAAAAAACAAAAAAACAAAAAACTAAAAGCCAACGGTTACTTTTATGAGCAACTACATAAATAAAAGCACAATTTACAGTTTTGTCAGGGGCAACAGATCCCATCTGATGGACTCACAGCCTCCAAGGAGAGCGGTGGCCATCTGTTAAGTGAGTAACTCATTAGGGGAAAAGCAAAGGCTTAATGCAAGTTGGGGAGAGGATCCAGGTAATGACTGGTTTAAATTTCTAGACATATTTTGAAAGGAATCTGAAAAGCTGAAAAGTAGAAAGTTGCACTCCAAGGTCATAACAGTGGCACAGAGTTCAAGATGAACAGAGAAGCAAATGAATATATATTCCTTCATATTGACTTGTCCTTTCGCCTCAGTGGATAAAGATGAGAGTTTTCTATTAAAGTGAGTATTCTGGGTAAGACAAGCCACCACGTATAGTGGTGTATTGTGTTACTGACAACCAGGGACTCCAAATAGAATCAAAGACAAAAACTAACAATGAAACAAAACCCAATTAATCTTACCTTTCCTTGGATGAATGACAAAAGTCTTAAGAATCACAAAAGATTCCTATGAACATTAATTTCTGTTGCTCACTACAAAAACAAACTCATAACACTGGCCTTTTGTTTGTCTTTCCCTGACCAGAGTAAGAAAAAAAGAATACTATTATCCCAGCAGTGCCTCCAATGTGGGAGTTAACATACTTTAATAATGTTTCTTAGATTTGTCAACTAGATAGGACTAATTCCTGTTAGTGTGCATAAAACTTGAGACATTTCTCCAGACAGTCCATGACCCGGATGCCACCTCTGGGAAGGGCAAACAGAGGTAGTATTCTGTGTTCCTGTCCACCAAGCCTCAGTCTATGTTCCTCCAGCCTGAAGCATCTACCTGGACCTGCCCTTCACCACCCTTACTTCTGAGAACTCCTAAGTTCTGCTAAACGGGGTGGGGGGGTGTAAAAACAGGAGAAAGCCAGAAAGCGACATGTGTGTGGCAATTTCCAACAGGTAACATGTGACAGAAGAGAAACAAAGCAGACGGGAACAGGTGTGACCCTTCACCCAGTGCGAGCAAGAGTCCTTGCACGACGTGTGGTCCTCCGTCTATATAATGAACAGGGAAGGCCAGAGATCTGTGAGGATGGAATCCTGTACAGCCCCGCCCCTTCCATCCACCATGGCCCCTGCTAGGACGGAATCTTTAACTGGCCTGATCTTGTGCCTTTGTATTTTGTCACAGTAATGAGGAAACACTAGTGCACTTGGCCACATGGGTCTTGTGGGGCTTCAGTGTTCTCATTCGTAAATCATTAATGATGAATGGCTCTTATCCAATATTCTGTTGACACCTTGGGTCTTGGGTATTTGGAATACTCACAAACCCCTAAAAATATGTGAACATTCTATAGCAGAGGCCTGATTCTAGAGCAGAAGTCTAGAACGTCACTCTCATTTACAAGTGGGTTACAGTTTAAAAAAAAATAACTAATAGTCACTTGAATAAGTGAAATCTATGGTCCGTTCCAGCTCTTACATTCAATAATTCAAATCACAAAACTAAACGTTGTGAACACGACAATCCTTTGGGTCAAACCAAGCAGAGACTACTTAGCTAAACCCAATAAGGGCACCTAAGCAGACCTCCAATAACTGAGGCATCAGCACCTGGCCATCTTCTGCAGTCTGAGAACTCTAGCACTTCCTGTGAACTTTAAGACAAGATTCCTCCTCTTATAGAGACAGGAGAGAAAACGTAATGGGAAGAAATGAGACTGCCTGTTCGGACAATTTGAGCAGCATAAACAACCATTTAACCCAAGCTATGACTACCATGTTGTTGCTGAAGACTGGAATGTCTGCATGGCAAGTGGAAGCTCCCAGAAGCTCTTTGCCTGCACAGCTACTGGAATCTCACTCCTGAGTCTACTTGGGAAAGAAGAGGGCTTTGTGTTGGAGAATGCAAACTGACTTAGGAAAGGAAGACTTAGACTTCTGAGACCTTAAAATGATCTTATGATCACTGTGGTTCAGATCTGCCCAAGTCGCTCCATAATAGAGCTTTGCCAGCTTGGAGGAGATCATATCTCTCCAAATCCAATACACTGTACAGTGCCTGTTTTCTACAGGAGTCTACAGTTTCATGGAATGCAGGCATCGGCTCCTGGTAGGTCTCCATGATGAAAGCCTGACCTCCTATGATTTCATCCTGGTTGCTGGGTAAGACAGAAACAGAGACTCGGCAGAGCCTGGCTGCCCCTGCCTCTGAAGCACCTCGAGCTCAAAGAAAAGAATCTAGGGACCATTTGCTTTTCCTTCCCTCAGTGGAAACGATTTCATGTGACTAGAAAGCTGGGGGGCTGGGGGTGGGTGGGTGGAGGGATGGAGCAGAACAGGCAAAAAGGAAGCTAGAGAAAAAATGAGCTCCAGACTCTAGCTTGGACTGGGTTCAAGCTGGGGTGCTAGATCATCTCTCTGAGCTTGTGTCTTTCCCGTAGTGTAGGGCAGTAATAGTTTCTACCCCACAGAGTCACTGGGAGTGTAAGACATGGAAAATACTTAACATCGTACAGGCACAAAGAAATCCTATGCACAGTTGCAACATCTCACAGGCGTTGCTGTTCCCACCACTTTAATAATAATAATCATTATCATAATAATAATAATAATAACAACAACAACTATTCTTCTAAATATATATAATATTAATATATATAATATATAATAATAACTATTACTACTACTACTACTACTACTACTACTACTACTACTACTACTACTACGATCAGGGCGCCTGTTAAAATCATATAGAGGTTCCTAGCACAAAGAGTAAGCCCTCTACAGGTGGTACTATAGCTGTTGTGTTTGTTCTTAACTCATGGCCTAAGCCACCCTGCCACCAGGAGGAGAATGCAGGAACTCCTGACCCCTCCTCTTACCTTCCTTTTGTTGGTGGGATTGACATACAGGTAACTGAGGACCGTCTTCAAACCCACTTTGTCATTTAGCTTTTCATAGGTGGTGCCATAGTCTGTTGACCTGCAGTGACAGAAGTGGGGGGTCGGGGGGGAGACAAGAAGGGAGAGATTATTTTATCAAATGAGAGATTCATTTAAAAGGGGAGCCAGGGTCCCTCCACCCAAACCTGCATCTTTGTTCCCAAATCACATGAGTGCTCAAAAGTGTTCTTCAGAGATAAAAAGCCCCATTAGTTTTAGAAGAGCAATTAGACTAATGCATCTTCTTCCTCCCAAGCTTGCGCTCCTTTGCTCCCTGTCTTTCTCAGAGACCTACTTTCTTGCCCTTTGTGAAGTTGTGCAGCAAAAGAAGCTGCCCGCCTCCCACACAGCTCACGCGGTAGCTCTGAATGCAGCACCTGGAAGGGCACAGGTTCTCACCAAGCAACCCTCAGTGTGATACCGTGAGTGTGAACTGCAAGGGGAGATGTGGGGTTTTCCCACAGAAGGAGATGCTGGGATTTTCTACAGACACTGCATTACACCCAATGCCATACCCCCTCCGCTGAACCTGAAGCTGTCGGAGAACAGGAATCATCCAAGAACATGTCGAGACCAGTGATAAAAGGAGACAAGGCCAGGAAGAGATCCTGATGTCTTACATGGGTACATCCCAGGTCAAAAAACAATGTCACTGACTGGTCAGAGTGGTTCCGAGTTCTGACTGTGGTGGTACTAGCTACCCGCTTCTCCAGTAAGCCTCATTTCTAGCAGATTGACCAGATGCAAAAAAACCACAGGATGGCTCGGAGAAGAAAGTAAGTCAACCCATTGGCTTATGTTCTATGCTGGCCTCTGCTAACCCCCTTTTACGCTGGAGAAGGGAAAGTGCCAAACAGTAGGATGTATGCTGCCAGACTCCCTGCTGCAACACTACACACTGCTCTCTTCCTTTACAGACAATCAGGATCATCTCCCATGGTGTTCCAGCAGCTCTGTGCTTAGTCTCAAAACTCTGCTCCGACTTCGGCTTTAGAAGGACTCAGAGGTGAGTTCCTTTTCTGTCATCAGACCACCTTGTGAGCGTAAGGCATTGTGCCCCTTGATCTCAGTTCTCCATCTCGGACTATATGACTCCCCCTGACTTTAGCATCCTGATACCAGAGGAAATCCCTGTGCTTGACTTTTCTGTACCCCGTTATCCATTCTCACTCTCAAATCTGGTCCTGCCTTGACTTGCAGCTTGGCCGTGGAAGCCTGTGTATGAACTTCAATGGTTATCGTCATCAGGCTTCCCTACCCTTCTTCCCCAAACCAACCAAAATTCTCTCAACTACAGCGCATCTCCCTATCCTGCGCACTCCAAAGCATACTCTGCATGTCTGTTTTCTAACTCTTTCAGGGTGTCATGGTTATTTCCTTTATGTTCCGTTATCTATCCCACAAGGTAAGCTTCTCAGGCTCAAAGAACTTCACAGAATGCCATGATAATATTTTTTTTAAATGAACTCTGAATATAGGGAAATCTGATTCATTTCCAGATCTGTAGCTCCCCAGTCATATTTAACCCGCTGGAGCCGCAGGTTTCCTACCTGAGAAATGGGGATAGTTCAACCTCATGAAGCATTCGTGGGGATATAAAAATATGGCAAAAAGGAAGCCTAAGAGGATCCAGAGGATAGAAATAATAAAAATAAATTAAAATCAATAGGTTTGTGTTCGTTTCTCCTTTCTACAATGGGTACAAAACACAGTCTTACCCACTATGTATAGTTCACGAGCTCACTAAAAGATCTGATAAGGTATGTCAAGTCTCTCCTTAGGCTACCAGCGCCTTGTGTGTATCAGTTACAGTAACATTAACAGTCAGTCCCCCAATAAGCTGGCTTCCTATGCTTGATGCACAGAAATGATGAGTCCGTCTCAGTCTTTCTCTCTGCCTATATCTCTCAACATCAGCTGTGCCCCCAAGCCTCAGTTCTTCTGTCTCCCAGGTAAGCTAGGAACCAAGCATCCCATCCCCTCTAATATAAGCCACACATTCTCTTCCCCACACCTATCCTCCACGCTGTTATTAAGTTATATTTAACCACCCAGACCTGTCTACCTCGTGCTTTGGTGGAATGACCCACTGCATGCACACACACACACCAGCTTCATTTTCCTGAGAGTTTCTGAAAATTTGATTTCCACCATCCTTACAGAGCCCATCATTAGCCATCTGCCCCGCTGCTGCTCCCTTCCTGGCTTCACCGAACTGCCCTAAATCATGCCCCACATTTTGCTGCCCTCCCTGAACCAGCCATCACTGATTTCCTCTTAATAAACATGTCTCCAGCTTTCCAATCTAACTCTAACGCTGTCCATCTCATGACTTTACTGAAGGGAGATTAACCACAATTCCTCTGTGTCTCCCTTTCCCTTTTGTACACATTCCTCCCTGCTTCGGTGTCGGTCCTGTTCTTTCATCTACCGTATCTGCATTACAGGGCTTCTTTGACTTCATCTCCAAGCAGGCAAGCAACACTTCCTAGAGCAGTTCCAGTGCCCTATATCATGCCTGGTACGATGCAATCACCAAATATATTGAGCTTTGTATTGGTTTGCTTTCTATTTATTTGTGAGAGTAAATGAGTGAACTTGTCCAAACCTACTCACAAGTTTTTAACCAACTGCTAAGGCTTAACAGTAACTCTTCTTTTAAAAATAAAAAAATTATCTTTCTTTTAAAATTTATTTATACTTCCCTCATACAACACATCGCCTCTCACCACTCCTTTCAGTCCCCCCAACACACACACACATTCTCTACCCCCCCACCCCAATCTACTCCTCCTCCTTTTCCCCTCAGAAAAGAGCAGCCCTCCCAAGGATATCAGCCAAATACTGTATAACAAGATACGAGACGTCCCCCCCCCTGCCCCACACACATACCACACACACATTCCCACTGTCATGAGTCCTACAAGAACCCTGAGCAATGTAACCTTAGCATATATGCAGAGGACCTAGGGAGGCCCCAGTGCAGGCTGCATAGCTGCTGCTTCAGACTCTGTGAACCCCCATGAGCCCTGCTTAGCTGATCCTGTGAGCCCTGTTCTCTTGGTATCCTCAATACCTCTAGATTCTAGAATCCTTCCTCCCCTCTTCCTTTGGGTCTCCCAAGTTCTACCTAATGTTTTCTTGTGGGACTCTGGGTCTTTTCCCATCAGCTGCTGGAGGAAGCCTCTCTGATGACAATTAGGCTAGGCTCCAAACTGTAGTATAGCAGAATACTATTAGGGATCATTTCATTGAGTTGTAGTTGTTGTTGTTGTTGGTGTTGGTTGTTGTTGTTGTTGTTTTATTGGCCAGTTGTGTTTGGGTCTACCCTAGGTCTCTGAGCTATCCAGCCTCTGGTTCCTGGCCATGCAGGCAAGGTCAGGCCTGGGCTCCCTCTGGTGGCATGGGCCTGGAGTTTGACCAGTCATTGGGCAACCACTCCCACAAGTTCTACGCCTCAATTGCTGCAGCATGTCTTGCAGGTAGAGCAAATTGTAGTTGACTGTTTTGTGAGTGGGTTGGTGTCACAGTCCCTGCACTGGGAGCCTACATCTAGCTATCCTAGAAATCATACCTGATGCTCTGGATGCTGTGACGGTCACACATTGCTGAGATCCAGCAGTGTCTGGCACCAGAGAAGGACCAGTAATTCACTCATATTAGAATCAAGGTTAAGTAGCCCATCAGCCTATGCCCCTGAGCAACACTGCTCGCCAGTGCAGCAGACCAGTGACAACATCCGAAAGCTGTGAGATGCGTACTTTTATTAATTGAAATAAAATATACCCCTTTCTGCATAAAACCAGCACAGAAAGAACAATGAATTGAGGCTGGTGACCCAGACGTTAGAACTGACCCTGAAATGTGCACAGATGGATGAAACACTTCTCCAAGTCGGTGACAGACGAACCAAGACAACAACAACAACACATTTATCTGACAGTTGTTAAAATGATGAGGCCAATTTTACTGAAGACCAGTGCAGGAAGGCATGAGGACTACTGCAATGGAGTTTTGCCATAGGGGAGAGAGATTTGGGTGGATTCCAAAAACAACAAGGAAAATTGGGATTGATAGCCAAGAAGCAGGGTGAGGATCAGGGGATGGAAATTACAGAGAGGGTCGGGGCAGTTCCTTGCTAAACAGACTTAATCAGATTCTTGCTGAATGCTGGCCAAGGGGATCAGCTATTACCCAGGGATGGTAGAGTCCACGGAGGCTGGAGAAATTCCTGTAAACTAACTTCCTGGGACTCGATGTCGAGTTCAGCTCTTGAGAACATGCTCAAGGTCAAGGCCTTATTAAAGCACATCTCAAAGGACAGGCACACAAATGGATGAAGAGAGAATATTTTCCAAGCCCCACTCTGTTATTAACATGAGACATTTAGCTCAGGTAATTGCACACCTCCTTTTGGACCTTAAATTTCATTATCACGACAACCTAGTGCTGTGCTGTTTTCCCATTCTATCTATAGCAAACATCTTGCAAGAGCTAAATTCCCAGGGCTCCCTGCATGACTGATGTCACAACAAACTCCCTTCCAGGATCCAAACAGCCCCCATCAAAGGCGGCATGCACAGTCTCTCTTTCTACATGCTGCAAATGGATTCACACTGACTTTGCTCTTTTCCAGAATCCGCTGCTGAGAGGAGGGACTTCCAACAAAGGATGCTCTCCACAGCTCAGCTTCCTCCAGGCCTCCAGCAGGTTTTGCTCCTTCAAGCTGAAAGAAGCAAGCACCGCTCACTGAAGGCACCTCAAGGAACCAGCAAGCATGTGGAATCAAAGGTGCCCTTGACTATGTCCTTTCCAGCATGGCTGTGGCACATTGCCTTGACCACGGTGTTCTGTAGGCCCATGTGGCCTGGGGAGAGTGCAGATGGCAGAGAGGACTTGGTCTTGTTGCCAGGACAGCTGTGATTGCAGAACTGGCTCTGACATGGAAGCAACCCACCCTGTATCTTGGAGCTCCAGACATCTGCCAGTGGGAGCAAGGGTGTCACTTAGAGGAAACTGTCTCATCTCAAAACTCTAGTCAGCTCCCCACGTCCAGACACCAGCTTCACACACTGAAGTGTTCTGAGCACTAAAGCCATGACGTATGTGTGCAAGGAGTGCCTGTCTCACCCTGGCACTGTGCCAGTTTGTATGATGAATTGATCAGTGCCTACAGTTAACCTGAAAGGTAGCATGTGAGATATGCGCAGACATAGGCTCTGGTTTCTGTGCCTAAGCGCAGGTGAATCCAACAGTGTTGCAACACTATGGGAGGCCGTGTTTGGGCTTCCTTTAGATGATCCCTGCGGCATTTAAAATCAGCTCGTGACCACAGATGAGACAGTTCCTCTTTCTCTTAGCAGATTTTTTTTTCCATTCTTTTGCTTGTTTCTTCACACGTCTATCATTTGTCTCAACTTCCCCGTGTCTCAATAGCTTTAGCTCAAGTTCATGAACTTTTCTCTGTAAAAGGACCAGGTAGCAAGTGTTTTAGATTCTGGGCACCCACAACCTACAACACAACTACACAGATCCTTAATGTACAATGGCTCAACTTTCGACTTTCTACTTTGCAGTGATGTAAAAGCTATAAATAAACATCATCTGAATTTGTATCTTTTCCTGGGCTAGGAGAGCACAGTAGATACTGTGTCAAATGCTGAGACGTAGCTGAAAGCTGCAGCTTCCAGTTAGAAAAGGATCATTCAGGGACACTACAAGGACCATGCTGGCAGTGTTTTCTGGATATTGGGGCTTGGTGGCTTTCAACTTCTGATGGGTTTGTTGGAACATCACCTCAAATAAAGTCAAGTAGCTTCTGAATGGAACTCTGTCCTTGCCCCTGAGCAGAAGCCCAGAACAGTGTTTGTTAGAATGAGACTGTATCTACAAAACCAAGAGCTGTGTGTGCTTGACTGTGTTAGAGGTAGGCTCCCAGAAGCTGAAATACCATGGTAGTTGCAATAGCAGCCAGTTCCTACCTCTATCCATCACTGCCAGGATCCCTCTCTGATTTCGTCTCCAAAATAACTCAAGATTTCTATCAGGGTGAATGATGTTCTTGGTTACCCCTCCACACCTGGCTACCACATCTGGCCAAATACCTGTCTTACAAGATGTTTCAGCATCCTAGTAGACTGCCATCACTTCCTCTCATTTCCCTCTCTCCCAGGATGGTTACCATTCAGATCTTCTCTTTGCTGGCTCCCAACTCCACTCCAGACTATACAACAATGAGTTCCTGTAGTTCGAGCACACACCCTCTTCTGCATCTGTAGCAATAGTACTCAAGAGTTCCCTATTTATCCCTTGCATATGCATGTATACTTTTGTTCTTCCCATAAGTCACTAAACATTGCTTAAAAGAAAAATAAGAAAACTTTTTTTAAAAAAAATCTTTAGAAGCACAGAGGTTGGCTCTGCACAGAGAAAGCGTAAAGTAGAGCAAAGACAAGTGGACTCAATCAGAGCCACCTGCAGAGGCTCTGCATGTTTGGACCTCAACTCACACAAAAGGGTTGTTGGGCAGAAGAGTAAAAAGCATAGTCTAGCATCTAACAAAAGACCTAAACATGAGAGCATTTAATTGCAGTCATCTGATATTTAACAAATGTGCCAGAAAATATACACTGGAGAAAAGACGGCATCTTCAACAAATGGTACAAATGATGCTGGGGAAACTGGTTGTCCACATACAGAAGAGTGAAATTAGACCCATATCAATCCCCCTGAACAAAAATCAATGCCAGATAGATCAAAGACCCAGAGTGAAATTTTCAATGATTAAACTGCCAGATGAAACCATAGGCAGTATCCTACAAGACATAGGTGTAGGAAGGGCTTTTCTTCATAGGACTCCATTTATCCAAGAGTTGAGGGCCAGAGTTGACAAATGTGACCTCATAAAACTGAAAAGCTTCTGCACAGCAATGGAAACAATCAGACAGAAAGGAAGCTCACAGAGTGGGAGAAAATCTCTGCCTGCTTTACATCTGGTAGATAATATCCAGGACATATAAAGAACTCAGAAAATAGGATCAAGGAAACAAGTTACCCAGTTGAAAACAACAGGCCACACATCTGAACAGTGAGTTCACAAAAGAAGAAATAAAAGTGGCTAAGCAAATCTCAAAAAGTACAGTTAGGATGGATCACACTAAGAAAGCAAGTGAAAGAAAAACGCCGGCTAGGACTTGGAGAAAGAAGCCTCATTCCCTGCTGATAGGATTTCAAACTAGTGCAGCCACTGTGAAACCAGTGAGGAGAACTCTTGAAAATCGGATCCACCATACGGTCCAGCTATGCCGCTCTGCACTCTTGGGCATATGTCCAAAAGGGGCAACACCTCACTCCACAAATGCCTGCTCGGCCATGTTCACTGTCACTCCATTCACAATAGCTAGAAATGTAAGCAATCTAAACATCCTCCACCTGAGGAACAGAAGATGCGATATAACACAACGGCGTACAGTTCAGCTATAGCGAAGAGCGAAATCATGAAATGCACAGTAAGTAGATGGAACTAGAGCATATTGTACTGGATAATTATAATTCAGAACGACTCAGGATGGGGTTATTCTTGAGGGCAACTGGTTCATGTTCTTTTCCTTGTTTTTCATTCCCTACATTTAACCGAGGGTTAGGCACTTGGATGTCCAATCAGTGATCACGGGGTGGCTGATCACTGTTTCCAGTTGTCCCCATGACAGTCCAACTCTGAGCATACAAAGACATAACCATGCTTCAAAGTGTCAGGCCCATGAAACCACTTCCCTCGGTGTATCCCACTGAAATACATTGAGGAGAAAAAAAAAAAAAAACCAATTAGAGGCCAAAGTCAATTATGGGTTGTCTGTGTGGTGAAACTGCCACAAGGTCAGGGTTCAGTGCATCCAAAGCACGGCTTCAAACCAACAGCTGCCCAAAAAGTCTTTGTGATGGAAAATCATGGAAACTTACCTCTGGCCTGCTGCCTCTTTATCCAAGGAACAGTCCCCATTGCAATGACAGAGGCCCAGCCTGACCACAAATAACCAGCCAGATAACGAAGTCCAGACCTCAAGCCAAAAGCCAGCAATGTAAAGAGCTTCATTCTCCAAGTGGTTATTGGTCTCACCACAAGCACACCGACGCCAAGACCAGAGGCTTGCCCACCTCTCGGGCACCTCTTGCTGCTCATGTTTCAGCTACATCCAACCTCACAAAGAGCCACACAATGACAAATAATTCACCTTTATTTCTTCCCCCTCCGCCCCCCCCTGCTATTGGAATGGGAGCTGTGGCCAAGGTTCTAGACGCAGAAGATAGGAGGTTAGCTCACTCTGAACCCTAGAATCATGCAGAATTCATGAGATCAGATAAAATACGTACTTCAGAGCAGGACCACAGCCATAGTCATCTCATCTGGAACACAGGGGAGGGATGCGAGGTGGAACTAACATGGAGATCCCAGTGTGGGCGTGATTGTACTCTCACTGAGTAACCTCAGTCCAAGCAGTAGGTTTCTAATGTGTTGGATGTTGTACTTGGGGTTCAAAAGGCTGAAAATTCCTGACCTATATCATCCAAGAGACCTACTTTCCATACAGGTGGGGACAAAAAGAAGGCCTGAAAAAGAAAAAGAAAAGAACAAAAGCTGGCTCCAGAGGTAATAAGGATAGTACAGCAGGAGTCACTGCAGCTCTGTCCATGTGACTATTACAGAATGTAAGTCCTCAGCAGGAAGACTAAAATGTAGTGTATCACACACATACACAGACAGGGAGTAGGACACAGAGAATACAGACTAGACCTTCATGCATCAAATATCACAGCTCTGACCTAGCAAACCCTCAAGACATAATTCTAAAATTTTAAGGGCCTCCTGAATAATAATAATAATAATAATAATAATAATAATAGTAGTAATAATAAAAATAATAATTAATAAGTTAAATACAGAGTGCATATAGACCCAGTGAAATTACAAACATCCACTGAGTAGTTTATACTCACGCACAAAAATTCGTGCAAAAATACAGAAGAAGTTAGAGAAGTGACTGGTAAGCTACCATTAGGTAGGGAGCTGGAGAGGCAAGGGACGGCTTTAAGGACTTGCCTTTATGAACACCATTGAAATATTTTCAAACAAAAATACATTTAAATGTAGCCACATAGCACTCATGTAGTTAAGAATTGCAACAATTAAGACATGTGTAGTGAGCAGCCGCAGTGGAAATCAGAAAATTAACCCATCTGCAAGGGGAACCCTCTCATAGATAAGCACGGGTGCTCAAAAAGGCCTATCAACACAATCCCAAGAGGATTCACTTCAGCCAGGCACATTTGGTTTCAAATGCAGCCTGCAGAACCTCAGGCTAATGACAGGAGGCTTGCGTTTCGTATCTGCTCAATGGGAATATAAATACTGCTTCAGGGACTTCTGTGAAGCTTAAATAGCCTTAATATCAAGGAATTCACTTCACTGTCAGTGGCTGGGAGACTCATCTCAGACCAACCACCTCATCACTGGAGGAAAAGCTGTCCTGACCATTTCTGGGCGGACAGCAGCTGCTTTACATATCCAGCAGTGGACAGACCCCGCCATCTCATTCTCCCCATATCAGCAATAAACAACCAAAAGGCACATGGTAAGACAGAGCAAATGCTACACATAATCAAAGACAGCCTCCGGCAGGTGGCTGACATACCCAAATTGAAGTCTAGGGAAAATGGACTCAACATTGTTCCACCAAGTTTTCCTGGGGACAAAAATAATGAGGCTCACACTAGAAGGTTCCAGACACTTTTAGCAAAGCACCTCTGTTTGGGCAACAGATGTTTGCCATTTCCCTTCAAAATTTCAATATACCAAGTTGGGGCCATGTGATATATGTGCAATTACATCTTGTGTGCAGACATCCAAAAAAAAAAAAAACCCAGGTAAATATGAAGTTGTATAAAGACTGAGAACTCGTAGGAGCCTCAGACTATCTTCCCACCCTCAAGATCCAAAAGACAGCATCACACTTATTTTCAAACGCCCCCCCTCCAGATGCACACATACACACACAAGCTTGAAGATAAGTAAGAGAGCCCTTACACATCGAAAGCACTGAATGCTTTTATTAGTCCTTTCATCAATTAATGGAGCCTCTCCCTCCCCAGAGGAGCAGGCACTGGAGAGAAAAGAGGTCTCCTTTCGTGTGCCTCCTCCATGAAGTCTTTCCCTGGCTACCTCTGACTTCAGAGCTCTCAGCCTGGGTCAATCTTCATGGAGCTCTCTAGGAACATCTCTTCTTTTGTCCTCTCGTTTTATGCTATTGTTTAATGTTTGCCTGTGTGGCTGCTTTCTGCCAACAGAGGCTCCCCTGAGGTCAAGGGACTACCTTGGATGTCTCTTTTAGCCACTCAAACATGCTGAAAGGTGCCATGCAGGGTTGATACTGGAAAAGAGGAAGTATGTTACAGGATGTGGAGGAGTCACTCAGCCAGATTCTCTCCTGACTTTCAGACACTGTGAGGGAGTAATGACAAGCTAACAAAGCAACCACTGTACCATGCAGGGTGTTCTGCCTGGGGAGGTCAAAAGACCAAAGTCCTCTAACACCTGACATCTTCCCACCCAGGGGTGAAGAAGCAGAAGAATTCCAACAGTAAGGAGCACATGGCAGATCCCCTTTTGGAGACTCCGATACCTTTGTCATCTCATCTCCTCATAGGCCTAAAACTGGAATTTTCATCCAGCACTCTTGCTGCCTGCCCAGTACCAGTCATGTAATATTGTCAAAATACACAATTGCATTGGTGGGCCAAATGCTAGACAGACAGACCAGTGCTGAAAAGCAATCTGTTAACGCTTTCATTTGCAAGGCTAGGCAGAAATGAAATGGCTAAAGGTAGGCTGTCCTCAAGTCCTACAGAATTCCTTACAAGGAGCAGAGAAACGCCCTCCCCAAGATTAGAAGTTGTACTCATCTGAGCCCAGGCTGATTCAGAAGGGTTTCTATAGCCGTGGATGAAATGAATGTCGCCCTCTAGGGTCACTGTTAAAAACAAAAGCACTGAAATGTTGAAGCAGAAATATCTTCAAATACAGCAAAGAATAATGGGCAGCATATATGTATGTATGTATGTGTGTGTGTGTATGTGTGTGTGTGTACGTGTGTATGTAATACATGTACTACATCTATGTATATATATGTTTACATACACATATCCTCTACTCTGTATGTTTACAGAATTCAAACTCACACTTTATATAATCTCTATTCTATGTTTTCTTAGCATAATGCTGTAAGTAGGTCCTCATATGCTGCTCAATATTATTCTAAAGAAACCCCTCCAAAACTGCAGTATATGAATGCATCCTAATTTACTTTAATTATCTTCTCCGGCCAGTTGGTCAGTTTCCAGCCAAATATTCCATCATAAAAATCTTTGAGCATGTCTTCATTTGTTTCATTGGAATAGATCTATGCAAGTGTAACCACTAGTTCAAGGGATGAAAGCTACTGTTAAGTTTCCAGTTACAAACTGCTCTATACAAATACTGTAATCCAGTAGTTCTTAGCCTTCCTAATGCTGCACCCCTTTAATATGGTGCCCCACGATGTGGTGACCCCAGCCATGAAATTATTTTTATTGCCACTTCATAACTTTAATTTTGTTACTTCTATGTATCCTAATGTAAATATCTGATATGCATATGATCTTAGGTGACCCCTGTAAAGGGTCGTTCAACCCCCAAGAGGTCACAACCCACAGGTTGAAAAACGCTGCCCTAGTTGGTCTCCAGTTCTACTAAGAATATATGAGTAACAATTTTAGCGCATGCTGGCCACTGTTGGGTTTTAGCATTTTGAAGTTCTTGGACACAGTTGCCAAAAGAACACACACTCTAGTGGCAGAGTATCACAACGTTCCAGGAGGCCTCTGCAGTGTCCGCACATGACAATACCTGTTTCATACTTTTCTAACCTGGGACTCCTTCATACAATTAAAAGCTGATGAGGTTTGACTCGCATGTGTTAAGGTCTTGCAGTGTGTATTATACTATAAATTGTATCTGAGAACAGCTTACATCTCTGAATTTCTCTTGAAGTAACAAAAATAACTACTGAAACAGCACGAATATATGGACAAATGGCTGTGTCTTCTAAAGAAAGACAATTTAGCGGGAAGGCTACCGTGTAGCTCCAACAGCTCCTGCAGTCTACCTGTGAGTGAAATCTGGAATGATTTCTGGAGAACTCAACTGGAGAGTCACAAGAACATGGGAAATGGCTTTGTCTTCGCCACTCTCCTGGAAAGGGTCATGGAGGCCCTTGCCAGGGCTTCCTGGACCAAACTCTGAGCACTGATTCTCTTAAGTCAAACAATCTCCAAGACCCAAGAGAATGGCGACTTACAGAGATCTCTCTTTCCTTCTCCTTTTTATTTTTATTTATTTATTGATCGATCGATTGATTGATTGGTTGGTTTTTTGAGACAGAGTTTCTCTCTTATAACTCTGGCTGTCCTGGAACTCACGCTGTAGACCAGGCTAGCCTCAAATACACAGAGATCTGCCTGCCCCTGCCTCCTGAGTACTGGGATTAAAGGCATGTGCCACCTCCAGGCTCTCTTTTCTTTTTTTAATTAACTCTACAGAGTTCTCACAAATCTCTCCTCAGTTCAAACTCCTTTTGTCTTCAGACCCTTTGAAGTTGACTCCAGCCTCCTACATAAAGCCTCCTCATGTCTGCTGCTCTCCAGTGACCTATGCTTTTCCTGGTCTCCTCTGGGTTTTAGATCTCTGCTGCACAATTTGACCCACACCCTCTGATTTCCACACTCATTTGTCTCACTGAAGCCACAAGCTGCTGGAGGTCAGGGATGAGGACTCTGGCACAGACTTTGGCTCCATAATTGATTTCTCGGAAGGCTGCCACCCTAAGCCTTGGTAGCAATCAAGAAACTAACATTTGCATAGTGCTTTATACAAGACACTTTTTCTTGAAACATTTAATTCTCACAGTGACCCTCTGGCATAGGTAGTCCATCTATTTCATAAAAAATTCAGAAACAGAGACTCAGGGAAGTTAAGAGACTGAGCAAGTCACAACACAGGGACTTGAACCTGGTCATCTAAGCTCTACTGAGATGGTCACTTGTGTAAGCAACAGCAGTTGAGCACCTGCTTCTCAAGGTATCATGAGAGAGGAGTTTCATCTGCTCAGGGTTTAGGAGTGCTCATGAGCATTCTCTATCTGAAGTCAATACAGTTTTTTAAACAGGAGTGTTTGTACTGACAGTTAAGATAAAAATTACTGATCCTCTACTTACTAGTAGCATAATACTAAAAATACTACCTAACCATTCAGGGCCTCAGTTTCCCTATCCCTAATACAGGTTTAACAATTACCCACTGGGCAGGACTGTTATAAGATTTCTGTGAGGAAAAAATACCTGGCAATAATCACATTAGTTCTATGATAGAGTCTCGGTCTGTTCTACATATATCAGCCCATCATTCTCTACTTCCTCGATTTTCCATTTTAGGGGAGGAAAAAGTAACTTACTGAAGACAGGCACTTCCTATACTCTGAGCAACCTGACTACTAAACAAAAAAGTATCTTATCCCAGACAATTAGATCTGGAGTTCTTGTGATGAATATGATGCAGAAGTCCAGAGCTAACAATGCTTGCTGCCAACAGAGGCCAGAACTATTGGACCATTAGCTGCAGATCCAGCCCCTCACGTCCCACTCTGCTCCGCACACAAAGACATTCCAAGCCCATGTCCTCTGAGAATCACTGGACTTCAGCACCTGTTCTGAGATGGACAGCTCCCTAGGGAAAGCCACTGCTCAATTGGGCAAGTCAAGGAGCTGAGCAGAGCCAGGGCTCCATCAGGAGAGCAGCAGCGCTCAGCCAGTTGACAAACACTGGAGCTGGCAGCAGCATGATCCAAATCAACTGTCTGCAGCAGAGCAAACTTAAGCATTCAGCGAGCTCTGTGAGTTCTGGTCTAATGGGCTTCTGGAGGCTTCTTGTTACAGACGTTTCTCATTTCCAACCAAAAACAGCACTTCACAGTTTGATGGCTCTCCTCTCTGGAAGATGAGAGGGTTGAATTCAATGACCTCAAAAGACCCTATCATGCCAACATTCCATGCATCTGATCAAGTTCCAAATGGCTTCTGGTGGCTTCCAAAATGCATAACCCATGCTCCAAGAATGCAGATCTGACAGCACTGAGAATCTAATGAAGTTCCACAGAGTGGGGAGGGGGCCAACCCAAGGAGGATGTCTAGAATTCACACGGGGCTGTCCAGAACTCACTCAGCTTATGACAACCCAATCTTGGCACCGGTGAGAAGAATCAGAAAAGATCATATAGGTTTGGAGAGACATGTCCATCTCCCACTAAACAATCAGAGAGCAGAACATGAGTGAGACCTGAGGACCAAAGAAGGCTAACAAATAGTATTTAAAACTCCAATTGTGGAGCCTAGAAATGGTGAGCAAGTTGTCATAGAACCCATGGATGATTGTTTAAGAAACTTCTAGACTTCTAGAAAGACTGGAGGGAAGGGAAGCAGTTAGTAAAAGGAGAGAAAAATGTAGGGTAGAGGATATAACTATTCAAGACTGCACTGCTGTGCCTCTCATGCCTATTCTGTGGCATGCTGCAGGAACCCTTCTACTATTTTTAAATATGTAAATAAATATGAGAAGGGTGTAATTAGAACAAGCGCAGAGAGGTAGAGTAGTTGAATGTGTAAGCTGCAAATATGGAGACATGGCTTAAAGGTCTGGTTCCATGTCTCTCATCTCTGTGTGGTGGGAAAGACGTTATTAATATCCCTCAGTTTTTTCATCTATAAAATGGGTGGAACTGTCTTAACTAAGTACCTCGCAGGGCGGTTTGGGAGCCCAGTGTGGGACTGTACAGACAACATAACAGGCATGTGACAGGCTCATAATAAACAGTGATATGATCACATCATATGAAGATGGTGCCCACGGCATTCATGACAATGTGAAGGCTGTAAAAGTGTCAACTAACGACAAGGGAGCTCTTGGAAAGGACAAGATGACTTCACGAAAAGAGGTTAAGTGAAGATTGAGTATCACAAGGCCAATAGAAGATGACATGTATGTCCAAAGGTTTGAAGCTTGAAGAATGCTAACCTCTCAAAAGATAATTGAGGAAAGTGGTCAGGTCTGAAAGAGGCATTTTACACAGGATTAAGAGGAAGGTGAATTTAGATAAGCAATGCCTTCTAATGAGCTTATACTTATCTTGCAATGAAGAAAGGCCCCAGAGCTTCCCTAATAGGGTGGAGACACAGAGCCTGTTCACAAAGACTGATCTGTTGGGGACGTACATGATGATCTGGGGAAGCATGGCCTCCTGGAGCTAGGACGCCTTGTCAGGCATCCGTTACTCTAGGCTGGGTGACATCAGGCTATGAGAACCAAAAGAGGAGAAATAGAAATGCTACTGTTTGCTGCACAGAGACAGAGACAGAGGAGAAAAGAGAGGAGAGACAGGTAAGGAAAACTTAAAGACACCAAGTCCAACTGCCTCCAGGAACAGAGTCCCCATGGACATAATCAAGAGTGGTGCCAACCTCTCTGTAACAGACTACAAACTGCCTGTGAGGAAAAATGATACAATACTGGGGCATATCCCCTAATACCAAAGCCCTCAGGCAGAGGAGGAGACAAATGAGGCTGTGATCTGCAGCACAGCCAGATCCTTGGGAGGCTCAGTGCACACATCTCAACACATTCAAATCCGCTGAACATCAAAGCCCCGGCTTCTGTCCCCCATATTAGCCAGTTGTTGGCCATCCTAGAAATAGGGAACTAGTGACCCCTCAAGAAGGTCACAACACCCTCATCAGCTGGCAGATAGGTAGAGAGCACACCAGCCTAAAGCTCGGCACAGGAGATTCAACCCACACATCTATCATTACATTGAATGTCAGTGCTGGAATGATGGCGAGATGTCCAAGATACATGATGGATGAACCAAATGACTTTGGCAAACCACAGGTCTCCGCCCCTGTAAACTTCTGGCCCAGAGAATAATTCCCTTCGTCTTCTATTTCCTGACCTGCTTTGTGGAAGCAGCAGAAAGCTAAGTAGTTGTCATTTTCTAGGTTATCAACATTGGCCATGCAATGCATCAGAGGTGCAGGAGCATACACGAAGAGTTAGGAATGGCTTTCTAAAAATGGTGAAAGTTGGGCAGTTGCTATATTAAGCCCGTGGACATGGATGAGAAAACCTGGTATGGATATTCCATTTCTGGAGGCTCTAGACACTCGAAGCTACTTCGTCCTTTCTCTGGCCTGAGACCCTCTCTCCTGAAGGGAGCCGATCTGCAATCCTAGTCTGACACATCTGGATCTGTGCTTAGCTGTATTTCCCCCATTACATGTCAGGACTATCCCCTAAAAGAAATGTGTAAACCTGTTAGTTCTAAAGTGGAAGATAAGTGGAACTTTCCACTTAAGAGCTCTTTACTATAACCCATCACATAGAATCACATCAAAACACATCTCTTCTGAAACATTTAGCCTGTCACATATAAAACACATGTGCATTTTATAGGCAACTGTTGTTTCATTCTTTGACCCAGAAATCAATCAGCAAATGTTTAGTGAGTGTCTGTGTTATGGCGGGTGTGATGTGAGATGCTACGGAAACACAGGACACCCTGGGAATAGCAAACAGACATTCTGGCTGGAGAACAAAGTGAACCGAAGAGTAGAACGGGCAGAAATGCATTGCAGAGACTTCAAGCAGTAGCAGATGCCACCAGCATTTCATTGACTTAACAATGAGCTGCCATATTTCCTACTGACACCCTCGTCCATAATGCCCAGGGGGGCACTGCTCCATTCTGTGCTCTGGAAACCGGATTCTTGTATCTCGAGTGGCATGACTTTTTCATCCTAGTTCTCAGTTGGCCTTGCAGATGGGAAACAGAGAGCATGAATAAGGATGGTGTGGGGCTTGAAGTCCAGGAAGGAACCAGCAACTATGTCTTCTTGGCCTCTTTCACAGAGACAGATTTGAGTCATAGGACTTGTGATAGCTAATTGCCACTTATCAATTTGACCAGATCTAAAATCACTACAGAGGCTCAACTTTTGGTGTGAGTCTGAGGATGTTTCTAGAAAGATTTAACCGAGGGGAGAAGACCACTCTGAATGTAGGCACTAACATCTCATGGGATGGAATCTGGGCTGAAAATAACAAAGGAGAAAGCTGAGCACAAGTGTTCATCTCTGTACGCTTCCTAACAGGGGATGCAATGTGACCTGCTACTTCCTGTTCCTGCCTCCATGACTTCCCTGCTGTGACGGACTGCATCCCATCTGTGATCCCAAATAATACTTCCTTCTTTCTGTGCTTTTGTAGTGCAGGGTCACATCTACTAACAAAAGAGGACGAACATAGTTCAGATATTCACTCTGGATGAAGGGGCGAGATTCAGTGAACAATTAACAAATATCTGTCACAGGTTTTGGCATTATGTAATATTGAAATTAGGATTTCTTTCTTACTCATAAAAAAGCACCTATAGCTAGTGAACTTCCAGTCCACAAGGAGACTGGGCGAACATGAGACATCCAGGAATACATCTCATTCACTAAAAGGAGTGTGTGTGTGTGTGTGTGTGTGTGTGTGTGTGTTATGTGCATGTTTGTACACATGTGTGTGTACATGCACATGTGTGTGCGCACATGTGTGTGTGCACACGTGTGTGAACATTTGTGTGTACATGTCTGTGTGTGCACACGTGTGTGTGTGTACATGTGTGTGTGTGTGTTTGTGTGTGTGTGCATGTGTGTGTGTGTGTGTGTCTGTGCATGTGTGTGTTATTTATTTACCAAATGAAGCCTCTGGCTTCCCTGACACTATTCTCAATAGTCAGAATATAACCTTGAAGGAATATAAAGTACATGTCACACACTACATATTACTTTTTACTTTCATCACAATATTTCAATAAAGGGTCTTGGTTCAGAGGGGCCTAATGCTTTGCCAAAGTTCACTTCTCTGGTAAGTGTCAAAATGAGTGCTTGAAATCAGGTCGCCTTGACAACACAACTCAGATTCTTCTCCAAGCACCAGCCTGGCTCCTCAAAAGCACTTCACGAAGCCATCAAGACATGATACCTGGAATACAATATAGACTCTCAGTGGTGTTAAGCAACAGGCAGCAAACAATCCAGGATTGCCACCACTGTGTTACACCTGTGCTAGAGTGAGCATGTGATGTCATGATGGGCTAGAGACCTCCAAACATGTGTTCTCCAAGGCTGATAGGCAGCCAGGAGTGGTTCTATTCTGACAAAAGCAAGAGGAAATAACATTCTCTCTCTGGCTCTTACACTGATTTCTAAAATTACATGAACATCTCACAGTTTACCAAACCATAAAATGGATGAGAAAGGTGGTAAGTTATATGGAAGAGAATGATTCGAAAGATATCAGAATCCTCCTAGATGGAAATAAATCTTTGCAATGTGAAAATTACCTGTCCTTAAAGAAAAATACATTGAGGACCAAAGAGGTGGCTGGGTGGGTAAAGGTGATTGTTGCCATGCCTGACCACATGACTATAATTCTCAGAACTCAGATGGTGGAAGGAGAGAGACCCAACCCCTAACAGGTTGTCATGGGACCTCTGCATGCATGACACTGCATGCATACATGCACACACAGACTTGTGGGGAACAGACACACACAATTATATACTAAAACACTCGAGTAAAAACATTGACATTAAAATACCTTGATAACCTCTGCTCGCTCGGAATGGCTTTCTGAAGTATTTCTTAATGACTGGATATGCTAAGATGTAAAAAGTCTCTTCTCTCTAAAGTGATCTCCATTGTCAATGCCAAAAGTCCCATGTTTAGATAGTCATTTTGTTTTTTATTAAACAATAAGCACTTCTTGAAATCACTGACCATTTTACTGGCCAGCTATGGCATATGTGTTAAAAGCATAATACTCTCATATGAATTATTTTACTAGACCACTGTTTAATAACATACTGGGTACTGAGACTATAATGCAGTCTGACGGATTCTGGGCAAGATCCAAAAATGTGAACCCGGTGTTGAGCCCATCACCTACCCTAAGCTTGCTCTCTCCACAATTTCAGTCACAATTCTGGTATGTCACACCAGGGCAAAATAAACTTTTGCTGAGCCAAGCCAGATAGCAAACATTTTAGGCTTTCTGAGATAAACCAAATCTGCCACCATAGCAAAGAAACATTCATGGGAAATAAGCTAATCAATGAGGATGATCAAGTTGAAATAATACTTTATAGACAGTACATTTTGAGACAGTAAAATATGCATTTGTTAGAATTGTCAGCCACTTACACTTATTATTGTTTATCAGAGGTCAGTATGCTGACGTCTGCCTTTAGCCCCTGTCGCCTTGCCTAAGCCCTGTAACAAGCTCCGAGTTCCTCTTGGACTACACAACCTCTCATCCTACTTGGAATCACCAAAACTCAACGGTCCTCTTAGGAAAAATAAATCTGCACCCAACACTTGACTCAGTCCTTTGCCTTTTTGAGTCTCTACCTATCTTACCCATGCCAAACCTAGGGTGAGAATCCTGCCTGGCATTTTTGGCTTTGGTGGCTGATATGCTTATCTGATTCATAATGGCTGTAGTGGCAGTACATCAAACAAAGGAGATGCCAAATATCATCATTCTCCATGCCTTAAAGACCTGCAGTTTAAGGACTGGCAAGCCACACTTAGCCAAGAGGCTGAGAATTTTAGCTCATGATGCCCAAGCTGGGCCTTCTTCCAGAGGGGGATAGAAGTACTTATCATTTTATTGCTTTGTCTCAAGACCAGTGAGGAAGCACATGTCCTACAAAGAGGAAAGTGAAAGCCCCCAGTAGTAGACAAATGCACCAAACCCATCTGGACAGTGCGATCTGGCCGGACCCAAGTGGCTATGATCATGTTGCCTAAAGCAACAGTTTACCTCCGGGCTGGAAAATGGCAGCAGTGAAAAATAAATAGGATCTGGTCAGACAGATAAATTCCTGCCCAAAAAAAGGACCCTGACTAAGGGAAAATGGAAGACAAATATTTATATACATATATAGAGACATTATCTTCTTCCCCAACACATTTATTTGAAGTTACAAATCTATAGTTTCTCTTTATTCCCGTTAAGAGAGAAAAATAAGAACCCTGAGATTTATGAGCAGTGTTGTTTATTTATAATCCAAGAACTCTCCTCATACCATATGGTTGTGAAATTTACAGAGAGACAAAGTGAGAGGAAATTGCCTGCTTAATTCAATGGCTTTGGCACAGCTAGCAGGCAGGCAGAACCTCCCAAGCGCTTCCTCCAACACATGTGTCAGCATGTAAGGCAAGGAGCCATGCCCAGAAAGGAGCAGAGGGAGCTCTAGTCTCTCCAGCAAACACCACAGGTCAGTGTGGGGAAAGAGCTAAAAGCTGCAGGTGGCCCCATCTCCTTTGCACACTACGGAGATGCAGAGTCCATGACGGAGAATGGAGAGAGTGAGGGATGCTGGGGATAGCCAATGACCTGGACAGTTAGGAACACACATGGTCTCTCTTAGAAAGGCAAAGTGCACATGGGTCTCCACGGTACTCCTGCTTCATCTGTTTACTCCTAGTGCCAATGGGAATGAAGAAGGGATTTCTGGATCAGCGTCAATTGTTCAGTGTTCCTTAAAATGAGAGTCAATAGCTGGCTGTCCTTAAGGAGCAAGACAAAACTCTACCCTGATGGTGCCTTTCCACTGCTCCGCGCAGTACAATTTCAAATGAGTACAAACAGAGAGAAAGGAAAATGCTGGAATTAGAGACTGGGAATGCAAAGGAAAATAGGACCTGAATGGAGAAAGGAACTGTCAGAGGAACGAGATAAGGGCAACATGATGGGGTTGCGGGAGGATGTAACGCGGTGGTAGAACAACGCTGAAGGAAGATGCCGTGGTAGGCCATGGCAGAGGGAAACCCCAGACCCATCACTTCCTGCCAGCGCTACAGATAGCAGCTCATCTCCCACAGAGCGTCTACAGCCCAGCGGGGTTGTTCATACTGTACAGGGGCCCTGTAGCTGCTACAAGCAATGTCAGTTGCTCCTTCATATCCATGTGACTGCTCTTCTGGGTCACTTCTCCAAATATTACACAGTTTCCAAAACATACCTAGCTCCAGCCTTTTCTGTGAGCCACAGTCCCACATTCCACAGGCTAAGCAAGGAGCTCTTTGAGTCCCAGGCAACTGAAATCGAGTCTATTGCTTCTCTCCCCATGCCTCTCTCCCCACTGCTCTCTCCCCACTGCTCTCTCCCCACTGCTCTCTCCCCAAGGCTCTCTCCCCACTACTCTCTCCCCAAGGCTCTCTCCCCATGCCTCTTTCCTCATAGCTCTCTCCCCACCTGCTCTCTCCCCACGCGTCTCTCCCCATCGCTCTCCCCACACAATCCTGGACCATCTTGCACCTCACTACCTCTTCCCTCCTCCTCTTCCACTCTCTCTTTAGTGATGATGCCAATCCTTAGGAGCTCCCAGGCACTCCTCTCCCTCATCTCTCATCGCTGCCAAGTTCCATCAGCCGTGCTGCAGAAATACCTCATTCACTGGTCCTCCTCTCAATCTTCCTCTGCACAACCCAAGATCAACAAGGCGGCCAGCCTGACAGGCTGCCTGGGAGGCTCCAATGCTCCCTCACCTTGTTGCTCCAACTCAGAACACCTTGCTCTCATGCTCTCAGTGCAAGCTTCTTAGTGGCATCGCGTCTGCCCTTCCAAAGCTCAGAGAGGAGCACAGAGTCATTTTCTAGTGTGGGGACCTTCGTGGTTCCACATTTCCTGTGTAATATAATAGGAATTCAACACCATGCCTTCATACACCATTGCCACCACCGCTGCTTATCCCTAATTCAGAACATTATGCACAGTCAAATCTTGCATTATTCAATGATTAAAGGATCGGCAGATGAAAAATATCCAGAACAGAAATGTCTCCCCCGCATCTCTCCCTGAGAAACACTGTGGTGGTAGACAGGACTGGTGGGCTTATTAAAACTGAATGGATTTGACAGTTATGAGTGTGTAAAACAGTGGTAAGGAAGTACAAGGCAGAGAGAAGAAAGGAGTGCACACTGCAGTTCATAAAAAGGAACATGCTGAGGTCCGGTCAGACAACAGCCAGGATAATCAGGGACTCCCTGCTCCTCTGAAAGAATCTATGAATAAAACAGAAGGACCTGGGAAAGGTCCAGGCAAAGGTAATTTATGGACAGGGAGTGGACAAAGCTAAATGAAATGAACCTGTCGGTGAAGAGTGTGCTAGAGGAGAGGAGGGAACAGGTGCTGACAAGAGGCATAAACTTGCTGTAGGAGAAACACCGGGGTCCTTATGAGGACAGGTGAAGGGGAGTCTCAGAAAAGCAGACGTCTACCAAGACTGCTAGGTCCAGCCAGCCTTTGCCCGAGTTGGAAACAACTGACGAACCCAGGTGCTGCTTATCCCACCATTGAGACCCCCTTTCTATACACAGAGGGAGTACAGCAAGGAACCTCGAGAGCTGGGAAGGAAAAGAGCCCCAAACCACAGAAGCAAACTCACCAAGAACACCCACCAAATAAAAGTTTCATATCAGAGGATCGGAACCAAGTCATTCAAGGCACCAAAGAGAGGGGTGAGACAGAGGCTTGTCACCTCTCAGAGACATCGGAAGTCATAGCACACGCAACAGGTAGAGTCCCAAAGCCAGAGAATCATTCCATAAGCAACACCAAACTGGAGTGAACTGTACTCTAGGTAGAGATTTGGTATCCATACTGACAAGCTAAACAGTGCAGAAATTGTTACGAGTCATTTTAGGTTCAAAATGAGGTTATGCTTCACACAGTTCTGGGAACTGCTTGATGCCCTTTTAAGTTCAACTCCGTAAGTCTCCACTGAAGATCCACGTAACTGTCACATTATGATACCA
Source organism: Cricetomys ansorgei (assembly GCA_026225945.1). Classification (NCBI taxonomy): domain Eukaryota; kingdom Metazoa; phylum Chordata; class Mammalia; order Rodentia; family Nesomyidae; genus Cricetomys; species Cricetomys ansorgei. The sequence continues at coordinate 11,683,490 of JAMJFZ010001258.1, forward strand.
TTTTATAAACACAAATACGGGCAGACTGGATACCTGTCCAATGTCCCTGGGACAAAAAATCAACCAGTGCAAAAGCTATGAAAGAAGAAACACAGCCTGGGATCTGGTGAGGTTCTCAGTGAAAAGCACGGGGTGAACAGTGAACTAGCATGGTGACTGCTAAAGTTAAAAAAAGAAACAACTGGAATTATCAGTTGCAATGAAAGAAGTGAAAAAGGAGTTGAGAAAGTGGGAGAGGGAAACTAGAACCAATGAGAGCTACTATTCGTGCTAGACCTGAAGGGTAAAGTCACACAAAGAGGTCATGAAGAGTTCTATAGTTAGAGAGACTTGAAGAAGGGAACTAAGGCAGAGAAACAAAGAATTCTGAAAACCTCCTAAGGCTCAAGTACAAGAGCAAAAAGAAAGATAAGCCATCAGACTAACCTACCTACCACACGAGCAAGGCACAAACCAGAGGCAGAAACTGGCATGCATAAAACGGGTTGTGTGTCTCAAGCACAAGCCCTAGGTGACGTTTCTTAGGTCACATTTCTTGACGTTGGTTTAATTGGATATTAAGCACTTCTGAATCTAGGTAAGGTGAAGAGACACGAGGAAAGTTCAGGAGAAAATAAGATACATAAAATAATTTTTTTTTTTTTTTACTGATCAAACAATAAAGAATTGGGGCTCCCAAATGAATCCCAAAGGATTCAATTAAGACTCACAGTTGCCCCAGACCACTGTAGGAGTTTCTAGGATATATGGAAAAGAAACTGGAGTGAAGCCACTACCTTTGGGTGTGCAGCAGATAGAACAGGGGAGTCTATCAGGCACATACAGCTGGATTTTATAACCGTATCTACACTCTGCTAGTCCTGGAGAAGAAAAGGCTGCCGTGTAAGGTGAATTATGCATCTATGAGGAGCAGCTCAAGTCTTCAGCTGAGTACTCACCTGCCTGGGGAGGCACCACTAAAATAACTTAAATCAATTCTAGAATTTTAAGTGGACCAATAATAATACTGTTTCTATCCATCGTAGTAGCAATGCTCATAACCTGTGTGGTATGAGATAGATGACCTCAGTCAAGTTCTGCCCTTGTTAGTGGAGTAAAAATAAACCTTAGTGTAAACACTCTTTTGAGCACACCCAACAGAGCAGCAGCTAAAAGAATTCACTGTTTGAAGTGATTTACACTATCAAGAACATATAGAAATACAATATTTCTGAGAATTCAAAAACCTCCAATAACCAGAAAGCAACCACAACATGTGCCATTTGATATATATATTTGTTGCATAAAGATGCAGAAACATACAGTCTAAAATAAGGAGAAAATTCAAACAGTCTAAAACCACCTATTATCAGTCGGGGATAATTTCTCACTATCTCCCACCTAGGCACTTTAGTCATTCTCTGGAGAAAATTTTAATTATCATGACTACGATGTTATTGTATCTACTGTAAGACAAAAATAATACTAAAAATTCTACAATGTATAGGAAATCTCACACAACAGAAACTAGAGAAACTTTGTTCTAAGCCGATGAAGAAATGGCTTAAGTTATTAGTCACTGAGGTAGTTATTATACGTTATTACTTATGTTAAAGAAACTAGAGAAAGATGTACATGTTAAGTAGAAATATGAACAATATGTCAATGGCACAAATAGAACTCCAGGAGGCAAACACTATCGTGGTAGTGACAAGTCTCTGCGTGGGGTTAAAGGAAGTTGGGCATTGCAGAGGAAGGGGCATGAGATGAATATCTGGCTATACAAACCGTGTAACGCAAGAAAAAATAAACAGGACTTGAAGTTCAGTCTTCAGAAGTAGAAGAAGAGCTGCAGAAAGAAGATTTGAAGAAAATAATGGATACTTACAAGATTTATAAAAACTGCAAGTTCATATCCAGGAAACACAAAAACTCCAAAGGTAAGACTCATGGATTTAAAAGAAGAAAAGAATAGTACAATCAAATTGATTAGCACCACCATTAGTTGTAAGGACACAGAACACAAATAAAACTCATCACGCAGCAGACAGCAGGTGTTTGTTTTGATTTGTTTTGATTTGTTTTTCTAGAAATAACACAAATAAAAGAAAGTCCATTTTAAAATGCATTATTAGAAAGTGGCACACATTTATATAATGCACCTTGATTATATCTACCCCTCCCTACAGCCTCCTCTAACTTTCCCAAGCTAACTTCATCTCCTCTTCTTCTTCTTTTTTTTTTAGAACCCAATGAGTCCAATCAATACTGCATATGGGGGCGAGACCATCAACTGGGAGATGAGCAATCTACAAAAAGTGCTAAAACTGCCAAACTTTCACCTGGAAAACTCTTCTTTGGTAAACAAATATTAAGTCTTTATGAAAAATATCTACTTTTGACATGTTTTTATTTGCAAGTTTTTACATAAAGTTTATAAATTAATAAAAACAGCTAAAAGACTACTGGTTGCTTCCCTCCATCGGAAGCTTGCACAGTACCTTCCGGTACCATAAAAGCTATGTTGCCTATGGTCCACAACAATGACCAGCATGGAACAACAATCTTAAGAGTTCAATAGTGCACACTAATATATCGGCTGTATCTAACAGCTCTCTAATTAGACTCAAACTCTGCCCAACAAGAAGGAAATTATGCCCGGTTCTGAAAACCTAGCCAACCACCCAGGGCTAGTGAAATCATGAATCTCGGAAGAGAACCTACAACTGCCACTTTCTGAAAACCTAGCCAACTACCAGGGCTAGTGAGGCTATAAATCTAGGCAAAGAACCTACAACTGCCACTTTACTAAGTCAGCATAATTCCTAACTTTAAATATTTATGCTTATACTCGCAGATAAATGTAGCTCTCACCCCTCATCAAAGACTTCTCTTTGTAACAAAAAAAGGCCATTGGAGAAAACCACAACAATATAAGAATATAAGTAGCAAGTCACTGTGTGGTGCCCAGCCCCAGCTGATCCGTCCACTACACAACTCCTACACCTGAGGCTCAGCAAACATTGAGGAAGAGAAGGGGGAGATTGTAAGAGCCAGAGGAATAGGGTGTCTGATGTGAGATTACATCTTTTAAGAATATCAGCAAAGCTACACCCATGAAGTTTTAACAACACGTTTTCATAAACAAGACCTGAACAAAAATGACACCATCAGACATCTCAGATGGAAAGGCAAACTCTATGGGGCTCAACCCTAGATGTAGAACTACAGGCAAATAAGGAATGCTGAGAATGTGAGAAAAAGTCTTTCCAAGGCAAGAGGTCCCAAACTGATTACCCAACACCAAGTGGTCAGCTCTGAAACCATATACATGTAAGTCACGTTACATAAACCAAATACTTGAAGTCTAAGAAAATTGACTTAAAACAGCAGATTGACACCTGGTAGAAATCTTAACCTACACAAAGGAATAGAGATTCCATGTGATAGTAATTACATGGATGAATATACATGTCTGATTGTTTACTCTTTTTACAATATAAGTTGAAGTTTATATTAAAATTCCACTGTGTTGGAGAAGTTTATAATATACAGAAAAGGAAAATGCATAGATAAAATGGTCCAGTGGCTATAAGAAGCAAAATAAAAATACACTTTCATAAGTTTCCCGTACCATAGAAAAAATAACGATACTTGAATCTAACCTATGATAAGTTTAATGTATAATAAAAACTTTCGATTAATCTCTAAACTAAATTAAGCGATTTTATCTAATAAGCCAACAAAAAAGGAGAATAAAAAATAATGCATTCAAAGGAAATATAAAAAGAAATATCAAACAAAGAAAACTTGGATGAAACAAAATAAAGAATAATGTAATGGACTTTAATCTACATGCAGCAATAATCACATTAAGTATAAATGGTCTAAATACTCCAATTAAAAGACAAATACTGTCTAGATGGGATAAAGCAGCAAGACCAATTTTATTGTGCCTAAAAGAGATGCACTTGAAATATCAAGACACAAATTGTATGAAAGCAAACAAAACGTTTGCACCAAGAGCAAAGAGCAAGTCTATTTTCAAACAAGAAAAATACTAACCATGGATTTAAAAAAACATTATTTAATGATAGTCAATCTATGCAAAAGATACCAATGTCCTAATATTCATCTCTCAACAAATCCTTAAAAGATAAAAAGTATAATAAGGTAGGATTAAAGCTAATATCCAACTGCAGTTTTTTTTAATTGAATTTGGCAAATGGCTATTTCCTACGGCACCCAAATACCTCTCTGATACTCTCCATGGCTGCATTAAAAATCCTCCCTCAACCCCCAAACTGAAGTCCAGACAACACTGAGCCTCTTGACCAAGTACTTTTTATTTTTTGGTTTTTCAAGACAGGGTTTTTCTGTTGTAACTCTGTCCTGGTATACTGTGAGTACTGTGAGTGCTCTGTAGACCAGGCTGGCCTGGAACTCACAGAGATCTGCCTGCCTCTGCCTCCTCAGTGCTGGGATTAAAGGCGTGCACCACCACCTGGCTCCTGACCAAGTCTTGAGCTTGCTTTGTTCTGATTAATTGGTGCCCTACTATAGTTATTAGCTGCTGTGGGGGCTCACCAAGAGAGACATGGTGGCATTTTCATATGTGTAAACTCTGCCAGACCTCAGCAGAGGAACAACTGTCATGGCCAGTGTCATACTCACAGTGGAACCCCAAGCATCTTATCTCAGGTGTTTTTATTCTTTCAGAACTCCTTGGGTGTTTTGCCGATACCACATGCAGATCATAAGCAATTAAACAACCCCCACATAAATCCAACACCTGCAAACAATACAGAATGTCCTAGGCAGACCCTCACACAACAGTTCATAAAAATATTTTCAACATAAATAGAAATAAACTTTCCCAACATTTCCCCTTTTCTGTATAAGCCAATCAAAAAATTGCTTTTTTATCTCTACAATACAATTTAACAGTACACCAGCAATGTAAAACCATTTACAAAAGGAACAATTATGAGGCTTCTAATGCCCCATGAAAAAAATGATATCAAACATCTATCAAGCTTTCACAGTGTCTTTGGACAGAAGAAAAACATTATCAATGTCCAGTTATCTGGAATTCACTCACGATCTTCTGGGCTCCTCCAAAGGGCTTAGATCTGGCTCTGCCCTCTGCAGCTTGTCCTCCAGACTCCGGCTAGCTTCACTTGATAGCTGCTGCTGTTCTTGGTGGTTGTCCCATGGTACTGGAATCTCAAAAACTGCTGGGATCTTCTGCTGCAACTGGGCTGCACTTTTACCAATGGCCTGTCTCATGGGCTTTCTTCATGGTGCCAAGCCTCAAATTTTTTACATGATCCCTTCATCTGGGCCTTCAACTACTACTGAGGCTGCACTTTCACCAATGGCCTCTCCTGACCTCTCATACTGCCAAGCCTCAGTTGCTTTCCAAAGACCCTTTCATGCCTTAAAAACCAGCACCACCTGGGTAACACAGTACCAAGTTCAGCTACCAGCAGTAGACAAAACCTCAGTCAGTCATGGAAAACAGTTTCTATGTGCTGACCCTTAGAAAACACTTTCCAGATTTTAAGATAGAATATGGTTTTCTGGAAAAACAACTAGTCCTTGTCTTCAGGAAGAGTTCCCTCATGGTGTGGAGTTATTGCTTGTAGACAAGTTTGCAGGGGAAAAAAAAAACTAATCAGTTTAACTAGGTGGCCTTTTGGCTCTAAGCTGAACTTCCACAACAGGGGGTCCTGGGCCTGTGAGAAGAATATCTGGCAAAGTCTTGGCAGTTTGGCATTCCTTCTCACCACTGCTATGGGAAAACATATACCCATCTTCATAGACCTCAAACACAAGACCCACTTGGGCTTCATGCACACAAAAAGCCATCAACAAACTCAGTCTAAAGAACAGCAGTGCACTCTGGTTTCCATTTTCCATGTCCTGGTTACTGCCAGTGGCAAGAGGAAGCATCAGCTCCATGATCAGGAAAAGTCATTGAAACCTTGTTTCTTTCCTGCTCCCAGCTGAACACTGTTTTCACCATGAAAATGTCTTTCTCTAACAATCCCTGTCCTCTAGGAGCTGCCCTAGGCATACTGTACTGCTTAGGGCAGCGTACTTTACCAGACACTGTGAGGTCTGGCGCTTTTCCTCTTCTTTCTTGTCTTCACATTGGATTAGCTGGCGTGATGTCCTGCCCCATGTTGATGAACCATTTGTAGTTGTACGCTATTGCTGGGGCAGCTCAGCAAGGAAGACACTGAGACATTTTCATAGCTGCAAACTCTGCCAGACCTCTGCAGAGGGAACCCCGTCCTAATCAGTGCCATATTAGATCGACCATGGAACCAAGAGTGTCTGAGCTCAGGTGTTTTTAATGATTCAGAACTACTCAAGTGCGGATCATGAGCAATCAAACATCCCCCACAGAAATCCAACACCTGCAAACAATACAGAACGCCCTAGGCAGACCCTCACCCAACAGTTCATAAAAAACATTTTCAAACATAATTAAAAATAAACTTCCCCAACACCCTACCACAAATATGTTGAATACTTAAATAGAATCCCTGGCCTTGCAGGAAGGCAATCTCCAAACTCCTCTTTCCAAAGCTTTATCATTGTATTCATTCAGTTTGGTATGATGTAGAGGAAAAGTTGGGTATGCTGGGGAACTAAAAATAGAGAAACAAAAATGAGTAACACCTTGCCAGGCTTGGTGGCACAAGCTTTTAATTCCAGCTATGTAGGAGGCTGGAGGAGAATTACAAGTTCAAAGCCAGACAGGGTAACTTATTAAATCCTGTCTTAAAATAATCTGAAAAGGACTAGGAATATAGGTCAGTGGTGGAATGCTTGCTTAATAGGTTCAAGGTTATGGATTCAATCCTGAGTACCCCTACACGTGCATGCACACACACACACATGAATGGCTAGTGTCTTCACATTGGTAGCAAATGCAGAAAACATGCTTTTAGAAAGATGCAGAACAAGAATTTCTTGCACCAGACCACTTTCCAAAGTGGCCCACATTTCATTATAAAGTCTAATGTGTTAAAGAAGCAGGATGAAGCTTAATTCTTAGGATTGGGCAGCACATGAGTCTCTTGGCCTAAGTACTTGGCTGGTCACTTTTCTCTAGTAGTAGCTTGAGATTTATGGATTTGATTTCAAGGTTTAATTTTCAGTTTTATTCCCAGTAGCAAGGAAATAAAAGTCAAAGTAAACGTGTTCCAAAGAGGTTAACTGGTAAAATTGTATGCGACTCTAAAAAGTGAATGTAAAATGGACAGTTTTTACAGTGCTCACTAAAAGAAATCTGTGATGTCTCAATGTCTCAGGGAACAGGGAGAAGAGTCGTGAGGGAATGCGTGCTGTTCCACCTGCTTCCAATCCATCAGACCCAAACAGACAGCTCAGAAGTATTTCGATCAGGTTCCTGCTGTCTCCACTGACTTGCCCAGTACCAACTTCCTGGAAAAGAAAAAGTTAAGGAAAATACCTATCCTTACACTGGATGTCCAACAGTCTCTCTGCTTTGTATAGACCTGGCCAGTGTAAATCATGACAGCTGCCATAGGGCTGTCAGGAACAAAAAGCAAGGTAATGGAGATGAGGCATCAGTGAAATGAACACAAGTTGACTAGAAGCCAATTCACAGGGGATCCACGAGTTACACTTTTGAATGAGAACTATAAACATCAAAATCACTAATCTATACAAAGGAATAGAACAGAAGACCTGAAGCAGAGAGGGAAATCAGAGTGAGGACTCAGCAAGGTGATGCAGAGGGATAAGTCTTCTGCTTGCCAACACCACTCTCATCTGCATCTTATAAACGGCCCAGAAAGGAAGTCTGAAGAGCTGTCCAGCATCTCAGTCACCTGGCATCCATGTCAGTAGTTTATCTATGCGTACCCCTCTCCACGCCCGGGCCATGCCAGTAGGACTAAATGATTTTATCTTCCCCTCAAAGCCGTATTTCTTTCTGACCTGAAGCCTTTACTCGGTCACTCCTCTTTCTAGAATATTCTCCTCCTTCTCCTCCTCTGCCTAGCTCTTTCCCATTCTTCCAGTTTTAGCTCAAACGGCTCATACCCAGGAGCCTTCCCAAATGCTCAAATGCACAATTCTCATTTCTTATTCTGATATCTCTTAGCAGTCACAAGCTCTAATGTGCTGTGCCACGTCTTCAAACAGGTTTAAATTTTCCTGCAATCGTTATTTATATGCCTCCTTTGTCTCCCCAACTGAACCATACATTCATGTAAAAGAGAGACTCTAAATCGGAATTAATTTGCTACTGTGCTTGGAGACGTAGTCACCATGTGACTTGTTGAATGGAGAAATCTGATTCACTGCTATTAGCCAAATGCTCCCACATAAATACTCCTCTTGGAAACTTTCCTTCACCCAGCACTGCAGTTTAGCTAACACACAAGGAAGAGCAGAGCCTGCAATATGTCGTTATCAGATTACACAGAGAGTTTGACCAAGAAGGTGGTGGGTAAACTGTGAAGGAAGAAATCAAGCAGGCCTGAAAACAGACGCCGTATGTACAAGACAAATATTTTGTTCAGCAACTCAATAGATAAATATCTCCCAATCTTATAAACAAATTCTTATAAATTCCACATTAATTTAAATAAACAATAAAATGACAAGTAGGTCCCACTTTACAAGCAGTTAATTTTTAATGGCTAGCTCTTTCAGGCTCCAACCCAAGGAGTATACTCCAAATCTACATTTAGGGATATATATACACACACATACACATACACATATATCACATATATATACATACATATATAGACATATATAGACATATATATACATATATAGACATGCACCCACATATATACATATATACACAGGCACAGGTATATAGACATAATTATATGATTAAATGGCCATTGTTATGGTATTATACCACCATTTACAATGTTGTACAATAATCTTTATAATAATATGTAGAATTTACATGTATAGAATTTGTATTATGTACATATCCATAGAAACAGAGTAATTCATTGCCATCCTGGTGATGAAGATATTCAAATGCATTTTCCAGGAGTAACATAAGTAAAGAAATTTGACTCAGAAAGATTTTAGAGTTTCTACCAAGAGTAAAAGGATCCAAATACACTTAGTATACTTCATATAGGGATGTTCACTAATTAAGTAGCAAAAGTCCCCAAAATAAAAGCTTCTGATTTATCCCATTATATAAACCAAAGATTAAGCTAGCCTTATTAAAAGAAAATTGTTAAAATTTTTAAAAATTAAAGCTATACTTAAAACCAAAAGATACACATTCTAACCCTCTCATAGCTAGGCACTGTGTATTCGTTACCTGATATTTCCAGTCCCTTGATTTTCAAATCTATGAAGTGGGCCTGGCTAAGATGTGTTTCCTACCTCTGATGTCCCTGATGAGCCTTCCGTATAACCAGCCCGCTAGTCATAAAGAATACCTGTAACTGCCCTCCACACCCCCCCATCTATTACTGTTTGACACTGATGCCTTTATTACCTAGCTATATGTCATGTGACCTAAGAAACCACTTCATTGACAAAAATGGAAATCCAAAATGTTTATACACAAAGGTGCACCCAAACTTTTTCCAGGGAAATGAGTTGTTCATCATATGTCTGTTCTGCTCCTTGGATGCAGTCATCTCCTTTATAGTGAGCACCTCACACAAGCTGGGATCACACATCCATCGGAGGGAAGTAGAAAGACATACGAAGTTATTTCATAAGTGATACAGCCTGTATTTGAGGGGTAACGCTTACGTCCTAAGCCTTAACACCCACCCTGAGAGCATTTTAAAAGATAATGTCTAAGAATGTACTCTAATCCTAACAAAATTGAAGCACATAAAGACACCCTTTCAGAGTCTAGCTGAGTATTTAAGACCTGTGGCTACAAAGACCTCCTGCCAGCAGGGTCTCTGGGACATGCAGGAACACTCTGAACACATATAAAGTGCCTCTCAGCCACTTGAGACTCAGTGCGTGAGCTCCACAGCACAGACTGAAATCCCTGTTGACAAGAACCTGAGAAAGGCAAGCATCACAGTTCCAGAATGCCCAGAGAAGAGAAACTATTGACAGGAGAGTCAGTTTTCCACTTAGCTCTGGCCAGGAGCATTCTCAAGGGGTCCATAAGACAATATCTTCAGCACGGCTGAGAACAGTGCAGCCTCCTTTGTACCAGCCTGAATTCTGGGCAAAGATCAGCCTGACCTCTCTACCCATGGTTGTGTTTCTATGGTGCCTGACCCTTGCTGCGTTCTCAAGAACTCTGTCAAACAACTGAAGTGGGAATTTCCTGCTTGTCCATCTGACCCACTGCCAGTTTCAATGCAGCTGAGGAACTGATAAATGAACCGATACAGAATCAGGAAAGGCAAGAGAAGCTGCAATCAGAGCAACGAGACTTCATACACTAGGGCTGGTAGCAAGCATCCTTGGAGGGACATAGAATGGAGAAAATTAGGGAGCTATGTGGAAACAGACTGTGGAGAACTAGACTTTTACACCCAGTTACCAAGGGGAACTCAAAGCCTCATTTTTAAATACCTCCCTCCCCTTTTAGTAAGGGTTCCGGTATGTGAAAAAGATATTCCAAATACCTCACAGGGAGGTCATCTCATGTTCATACGCAACAGGAACTCATCACTCCTCCAAGACCAAACTTCTGCACACATCTCATGTACCAACACCTGGTTGTCCTGCCCGAATTCAATTTGGAATCCTCACGCACCCATTTCAAAGCCTTCAGTGGCTTGCACTGATGTGCTGGCTGCTTTCTTTCTCTTTACCAGCAGCTAAATCCCACCACACTGCCTGCTCCCTGAACTCACTATGTTTAAAGGTCTCGGAAAACATATTGAAATTTGTATCACGAGTCCTAGACGCTGGATAGTGTCACATCACTGCTAGATCTTAGTTTTCTTTTCTCTCCTCAAGAGTAACTCAAACAGAGACATTCCTTTGATGCTGAATGTGGAATTAAGAGTGAACGGCATGCCAAAAGTAGACGCTAAGCACCGCTGCCTTCTAAGGAGCTAGAACACTTACAGAACGGCAAAGTGGGAAACTCCTAGACTAAATTCTCCTAAAAAAAAAAAAATGTTCTATTTGTCCTAACAGGAGATATTGAAGATTCTGAATTTGAATGACTTCAAAGGAGATATAAGTATCTCTGTTAACACAGGCCCTATCTCTCTCCACTTCCTACCCTGCTTCCTCCATGCATGATTCTCTGGACAGTAGATTCCCCAAATCCTGTATTCAAGTCTGTGTACATCTGAATCCTAATAACTGGCTTTATTCATTGTCCTCATTAATTTGTGTGCACTAGTCCACATCACATTTGTCCAGCTCAACAGCGAGGGTGGGTTTTTGGCCTTCATTAGTTCAGTTCAGAAGTCAGTAACTATCCCTAACAGCAAGGCCATAGGAGTCACAAAACTGCACATGTGGAGAAACTGGCTCCCTCTATGGTTTTCAGTCGGTAGGACTGAAGGTGTAGTTGCTGGATGCCTGCAGGAAAGGACCATGGGAACCTGGGAAAGGAATATTGAAATAGAACCCTTTGACACACATCTAGCCCTCTTGGGAAATAGTTGAGTCATCTAATCTGGTACTCTAATTTTCAAAAAAAAGACCCCCAGTTACCGTTGGAGTCTTGAAAAGCTTAGAGGTGTACAACATAGGCCTACCAGTGAAAACGAGTCTAATTCTCGGGGACACTAGACTCAGTTGGCTGCTCTGTTCCATAGCCCTAAAGATTCTACTCACAGGGACCATTTTTCTTAGCTCAGACTCTCCACTAAGCCTTTTATGATGCTAATAAATGAGGTACAGCTTAAGGTTTCGCCTTTAAAAATCCATATTTCAGAATTTTCTTTATCTTTCTTCCATTCCCGGTGAATCACTCAGCATTCTCGGTGCCTTTACGCAAAGGCACTTAATCTTCCCGTTTAATGACACCGTCTATGGAACGAAGCCTCAGTGTCTCCATTCACCAACAGCCAGATCAATCATGTGTCTCTAAGAAAATGAAGTCATCCCAAGCTGAGTTTTAACATTGCTGAGGGGGGTCATTAAGACCTCCGAGGCTCTTTCTGCTGAAGGGCTCTGATAGCCTGTGATTAATTAGGCAGCTCCTTCAGGGAGACTCTTTCTGCCTTTGCTGTCAAACCCACTCACCCCAACGCCAAGACTCCTGAGCTTCCCAGACCCTGTGGCAATGCACATGAATGAGGTTCATGAACCTTCCCGTACCCTTTGCTCTCCTCTGGCATTTTAAAAAGTGACACTCAAACACTCTGAATAGAGGGCTGACAGCAAGTTTGCAACTATCCATAAGCTTGGGATATGTGTCCTTCCTCCCCATGATTCAGAGAGGTTGGGCTCCTGTAAATCAGGGTGCTTCCTTCTTCAGTTCAAGGTAGGTAAACAGAACTCTCTGATGTGGAAGAAGAGGTCAGGAGGGGAAGCACAGTGACTACAAGATAGTGACTTAGTGTTCCCTTTCCCTGTGTAAATGTTCACTAGCTTGCCTGACATCTGCAGAGTCTCTCGTCCCAAAGTCTGGCTGGGAATGGATGCTGCATGATGAGATTAGAATAGGAAAGGGGATCTGGGCAGCACCAACTTGGAAGGTTGTTCAGGAACAGAAGAAATCAAGGTACACACTTTGGAAGTGGAAGTGGTGACCGGATATAGTTTAACTCAGTGATGAGTCAGAGCCACGGACGTATTTCTTAAATCTCATCCATTCTCACCCCTCTCCCTTCTACCACAATTGCTGCATTTGTGAAGTGATGCTGAAGAATTCTCCAGTCTTAAACAGCCTTGTACCTTCCCCAATACCAACAGCAAATTCATATTAACCATTGCTCTCAACTTTATGTAACTGAGGCAGGATTTCTCAATGAACCTAGAGCTAGCTCTTCAAACCTTTAAACATTCGGAAGACTCTTGCTTCCTAAGCAAATGATTTGATAGCCATTTGGGTCTTGCCTAGCCCACATACTAAGTCCTGCACATGAATAGCTGGTAAGAATATTTCTTTTGACCAAGAAAATAGTCACACTTCTAATCATCTATCAAAGTCAAACCCAACCAAACAAGAGTGACTTCGACATTCCCTTAACAATAAATCCAAGCATTTAAAAAGTTCCATCTTCAAATTGGTAAAGAGAAATATCAGACTATGAGTTGAATCAGGCAGACCTTTACTCAAAATCTGTTATCCCAAGGAAATTCAGATGTGGCTATACTTTAGACAATGGGGCAGATCAGTCTATGAAAGAAATCAAAATCAAATGGAGTCACTTATGCCAAATCCTAACAAAAGCGTCAGAAAGTTAAGATCATTGACATAGGGAGAGGGACGCTTATATCTTATCCCAAAAGACTATTGAAATCACAAGACTGAAGCCACCATACTATCGAGTCTTACAACCAAGGATAGTTGTTTCAAAACAACTTCAGTAACCTTCCTCGTGCTAGCTTTAAACTTTTTGTCCTGGTTTGCCCTCCTGTATATGTGCATAGTCTGCCATGACAAGCATATGCTCAAGGGCAGTCCCCTCACAAAGACAATCTTCATTTATGGGATATATTCTGATATTCATTATGGTTAAGTCACAGAGCAAAACCTTATGAGGACAATCTACCTCCTTAAAGTTCTCTATGCACTCACTGAGTAGCTCATCACCTCTAACTTCAAATCCCACGTAAGGATTTACTTCTTTTCTAGGGGAGAGTGGAGATGCCAATTCATTGCTAAGGATGCAACAAGCATTTACATCAAAACCAGGTTTATTCTTTTTTATGTTTAGTGGGGGGGGGGGGGAGTTTGGTGGTGGTGGTGGTGGTGTGTGTGTGTGTCCGTGTGTGTGTGTGTGTGTGCGCACTCTCAGCTGGATATATGCAGGTGTGCATGCACTGTGTACCTGTGTGTGGCAGCCATCACACAGGTGACTTCCTATATTGCTCTTCACTTTATTTACTGAATCAGAGGAATCCAGTTACTGTGAGGATCCTCAGCCTCGGCTCTGCTCTGCCTCCCAAGGGCAGGGACTACAGGTGGACTACCAAGCCCATGGAGACTTTACATGTGGATGCTAAGGATCCAAACCCCAGTCCTCACTGAGCCATCTTCCTGTCCATTCAGGTGAATTTATTTTAAGATTTTTTAATTATATGAATTATATGTATGTGTGTGCGTGGGAGTATGTGCACGTGAGTGCAGGTATCCTTTGGATACCAGAGGCCATAAGATTCTCCCGGAACTGAAGTTACAGATAGTTTTGAGCTGTCAAAGTACTGGGAATCAAATTCAGGTCCTCTGAAAAAGCAGTAAGACTCAAGCTCTGAGCCATCTCTCCAGCCTCTCAGGTGAAATCTTAAAGGTAAGTATCATTGCTTCTATTTGACTACGGTGAAAACCAGAGCCCAGAGTATAAAGTGACTTGGCTATGGTGATATGGCCAGTTGAGGATGAATATGGCTCTATCACCCACAGCTGATGTCCCACAGCAGCCCACGGTCTTTCTGCTCTGCCATCCTGCTTAGTATTTAAGGCAAACTATTACATACTCCAGCAATCGTCAGTGGACCAAAACCTCTCTCTTTATAGCTGTCAATATGCAAATATAGAAAATAAGCACCGCCCACCCTTCCATACTTAGCATGAAGTCATTTTGTGTGTCACTTTTTCATCTCTTAAAAGAATTCTCTCTAATCAAGGGAAAGGGCTCAGATCCCACATATGTGATCTAGCATCCTACCAAGCTCAGTCTTGACAAGTGAATATTTCCATTTAAATGTTGCATCAATTCAATCAAAATGTTAATATTCTGATTACAAAGTATCTCTCTATGCATTAATTTTCTTCCCACAGATTTTCCCTGAAGCAAAGCACTGAACTGGTATTCACAAGTGGACAGGTCATTTTGATTTAAAGGGGATATCTGTGTACCATGATGCTACAGTAATTTATCATAGCAATATTTCAGGAGTTTAAGCTACAATCTAAATGCACCCACCCATATTTGTCTTCTTGTGTTGTGCACAGAGCCCTTGCACAGCTGCTAAGCCCCTGTGTGTTTGCAATAAGCAAGGGGGAAGCAGTAAACTAGCAGCTGTCTGTTTAAATCTATATTAAATGTGGTGTTAGCCGTGTTGTTGAGGAATGTCACTCCTCTTTCATCCTTTGCAGCATAAATGATGCTGAAGTTGTGGCAAATAAATAATCATAGTTTCAACTTCACGGCATTATCTCTCAGGCTTCCAAGATTATGTATTTAAACAAGGCAGATACACAGAGCCATCTCAGGAATTTTGAAATATTAATCTCTGTCTCCCCTGGATATGGAGTGACAAACATGTGGTCTTGAAATCCAATTGTGACTCACATCATAACACTCCCACTGGAAAATGGATAGCTCACAAAGGAGGATCAGCTCGGTAATGACCCCATCAGCACGCTCTACCTCTATGCTTATCTGCATTCTAATATTACAGAGCAAAGTAGGCCAGACTGAAAGGAGCGGGTTTCCAATATGAGGCTGGAGGATGTGCTTGGAATGATCTGACGAATGGCTCGTCTCTATGAGGAGGGGTACCAGAGACACTAGTGTAGGCTGCAGTAACTATGGAATCGGATGCTAGAGGTACCTAGGAAAGCTGTGATGTAAAGATGCTTCTTGCACCTCCTCTGACAATTGTTTTAAACTAAACCTTTAATGCTAGAATTAGAAATTAGAAATATGTCACTCTGAAAAGTTAAACTCAATCACACATGGCTCTTAATGCTAGACAGATTGATTGACAGGCTGCTTGGTTAACTTACTGATTTGGCACGCTTGAGACAGAACCCAGCAAGTTCTCTACCACAGAGCTATAGTCCCAGCCCATGGCTAGAAGATTTTAATAAAGGAAAGGTGAAGAGTACAGGGCAGCCACATGGAAAGGAGAGAGTTCTGCGTGTTCAAGAACAGAGAAACAAGAAGGAAGATAAATCTTGTTGCCTGATACTGTTTCTGTGTTGCTATGGGAAAATACAATGAAGTCTTGCATTGTTAAACCTTAAAGGTCTTTTACAAATCCCATTACATGTACTTTTAGTCACTGGTTCATTAATGTTCCACATATCATTGATTATTAAAAAAATGAGCTCCACTCAGAGGTGGGAGGTAAGTCTCTATTGCTGATGATACTGTGCACTTCAGATACAGGTCCAAAGAGGCCCCTGAGATAGAACTGATCTGAAAGCCTCCTGCCTAAGAACTAGTTTCTATGGTACCAGAAAGCACCATACAACCTTCCAAAGACGGGTAGCACAAATAGTCCTACCCACAACAACCACAACAACAACCAGCATGGCCTGATAGCCCTAAGGGTGCATTAGATGCACGTATACCTTGGCAGTAGCCATCAGTTCACTAATTAGACTTAAGATCTGCTCAACAACAGGGAAATTATGCCTTGTGCTTGAAACCTAACCCAGGACTAGTTAAGCAATGGATATTAGAGTAGAACCTACAAACATCACTTTACTAAACCAGCAGAATTCCTAACTACTCTAGATATTTGCCCTTATACCGACAGATAAGTGTAGACCTTGCCTCTCGTCAAGGAAAACTCCTCTTGCAGCAGAGGGAGATCATCATGGAAAACCATAACTAATCAAAACACAGAGCTGTGGAGCCCAGTTCCAATAGGTACATCTATCAAACAACTCTTCACCTAAAGCTCAGGGAACACTGAAGAAGAGGGGGCAGAAAGACTGTTGAGAGCCGGAGGATTGATGAGTTTGCTGTGAAACTGTGTCTACCAGTAAACTCGGAAGTGTCACCCATAAAATCCCACCAGCATGGCTGCCTAAACATGAGCTGAACAAGGACAACAACAGTAGACATGCCAAGGTGGATGGGGAAAACCATGAGGTCAGAGCCCTACGTAAAGAACGACAGGCAAGTAAGGAATGCTAATAAAAGTGGGAGAAATCATTTTCCTTAAGGAAAAACACACCAGTTGGTAATTCAATAACAAATGGTCAGCCCCGAAACACACATACAAGGAAAATTATAAGGACTGAGCAGGTTATATTAGGAGGATATATATTCATGTGACAACAATTAATGAAAAATGAGGACATGAATTTGAAAGACAGCAAGAAGGGGTATATGGGAAGTGATTACATTAATTGTGATGTAACTACATTAGATCTCAAAAATAAAAGTAAGTGTGGGCTTCTTTCCCAAAATATTAGTAAAAAAGAAAAAAATGAGGTTCAACTATAAGGAATATAAGCTAAGCTAACTGAAGCCATTGTGCTCTAAGGACTTAGACCCTAGCCAGAGATAGTGAGTATAACTATCCAGAAGTACAGAGAAACATGCAGTGGAGTGGGGCCAAGAGGCTCCATCCTGGGAAGGGGAGTTGTGCTGTAGAATCACTATCTGGTCCAAGACATCACTCAGACTGATCACAGTCCTACAAAAGGGTAAAATTTACTAGACTGCAGCATCTCTCTCGCAGATATATCCTCCCCTTGAACCCACCCAGAGCCAATGCAGTGTGACACAGGTTAAAATATCACACCAAGGCAGATGGGGTCTGAAACCGCATGGTCTGTCTCTCTTAGGCAACCTGGCTTAGGATTTCGTCTGCACAGAGGAAGGGGTGACTTTTCAGAACATAAAACAGGCACGAGGGGCTATTTGAAAGGCTATGTCCAGCCACAGTAGGTGACTACTGGTACAAATGGTAGCGGGCCAATGGTGCCTAAGCCCACCATGTCTCTCATTTGCCTTCTGGTATTCAGAGTTATAGTCATCAATAATGTCCACACCCAAAACTCTGGGGCCTGTGAATAAGTCACCAGCAAAAGAGTATTAGAAGATGTGGTTCAGGGTATGTGTACTGGGATAAGGGTGTCTTGGGTCATCGCTAAACAGTTCAGTCTCTCATCTACTTATACATAATCTGTCTGACTCTGGAATCACTGCAAGCAGAGCACTTAACTCTAATGCAAGAATCCAGAGAGCTGCAAGTGAGAAGAAAGAGATTTTCTACCCCTACATTTGAAGGTGGAGGAAGGCACCAAGGTCCAAGAGATAGCAACAGACACAGAAGTCAGAGAAGATTGTCTCCTAGAGCTACATAGCTTTATCCCAGTCAAACCTATGTCAGATTGTGAACCTACCTAACTGAAATAGAATAAACCTCTGCTATGTTAAAGTACTGAGTTTGTGGTAATTTTCGGGACATTAATAGAAATCTGAAAAATAACGTATGATGTATCCTCTCTGAAAGTGCTACAAAAATACACTCTAACTTATAGAGAGGCTCAGGAAAGCCCCATTCAATATTTCCTACCACTAATTTATCCTTTAGAATAACAGGCTTGAGTGCTGCAGGTGATAAGTGGAGGCTACATCTCCCAGAGTTTCCAGACAGCCACCACAGTGTAGGGTAAGGTCTTCTAAGAAACTACGTTCCACGGCGGGAATATACGGGGCTTCCGCTCCTCAGAACAACCAACAAGCTGTACCAGTCTTATGCTTCACTACAGTAAAACTCTCCATGTTTAGCAACACAGAGTACATTCATTCCCCAGAGACTAAAGCCTCGATGATAATGCTGTAAGCTTATGTATTAACATTTCAACTGTATAATTCTATTTGTTGTTTTCAAGTAAGTATCAGATCACGTCTTGTTTATTATAAATGTTGCAAAGCCATGTAACTGGTCACACATCATTTCACCATATAAAATAAATTACTTAACCCTACTTGGAAATGTCATCTCACACGCACCTTTTAATGAATAATGCATACACCTTCTCGCATGTGGGCATACATACAATAACAATCAGGTAAAGAAGATGACAACATTCAAATTACCTGCAGCTTTAAGTAAATCTTGACCACTAAGTATCTATAAAAAGCCAAGTCCCTTTCCCAGATGCAGAATTCTCCACCTCCTTCCCCTACCACTGACCTTTTCTGTTTCAACCACAGCACTGGCTGCAATCTCTAATTAAGCTGTTTATAAATGTAGGCGATTGTTTGTTACTGGCTTTCACACTAGCATGGCAGCATGAGAAGGGCCAGCCTGTCGTGCCTGGTTCATGATTCCAAGGATATAGCACAGTTCTCTGTCTCAAGTGTGGCTTCAGCACATGTTTGTAGGCTGAGTTAACACAGTTCTTTCAGGGCTATATTCCCATGCCTGAGCTAATGTTTAGCACAAAAGACTTAGTGTTTCTTGAATTCTGGATCCAGCATATACAGTGTGGCAATAGACAAAATGCTAAGGACAGGCTTCTTGAAACCTTCCTGGAAATCGGGGGATGAGGGGTTGGTGGGTGGGTGGGGATAGTATTTACGTACAAATAAGTTCTTTTAAAACCTCAACGATAAATGTTTCGTATTGTTCCCAAAGCAAACTTGAAATAAAATTAATCTCATAATGCATGGAATGGAGGAGAATATCTAAGACACGATCTTCTATGATTTCAAAGTAGGAGAAAGTGCAGATAATACCAGAGAAGGCATCCCCAGACAGAAGCTGATTCCTTCTCAGGAGGTCTTTCTCTCAGCCACGTCTCTCCTCTGCTCTCACAGAGCGGCCCTTCCATGATCTTGCATTGAAATGACGTGTGTTTGCCCTTCCTTTATTTGATTCCGAGCTTCTGGAGGATGTGGCCATTGCCGAGATTCATGGAGCTTAAAGGAACAATGAACTACATTAATAGTGCGGGAGATTATACCTATTGAATGGCTTTATGAGTTAAATACCTCTGCACTAATTTATCTGGTTCTTACATTCTCCAGTGAGATTCAGTTGCTGTGTTCATGCTGAAGATAGAAAACTCTGGTTCTGAGGATAAATGAGATCTATCAAGATCTCATGGGATATAGTGAGGTAAAAGGAATGAGGGCTGGACATTGAAAAAGTAGAGAAAGTAAAAAAGATCCTGAAGGAGAGAGAATACATGTGAAAAAATAGAGAGAAAACAGTAAAATGGGTAACTGGTGGGCATACTTATGGTAGAGAGTGAACCAGCTGAAACAAGACTTAGTGGCATGAGATAGCAGTCTGTGACAGGACAGTGTTTAACCGACGTGCAGAGTTGTGGAGATCTTCACATAAGCATTACAGCATGGCGGAGACATGGGAACCGGAGCCAAGAGCCCCACATTTCAACCCAGGTTATTTCGTTTAGATTACCCTGAGATACTATTGTTTTCTAAAACGTCTCCAGCATTGCATGGAAATAGATCAGTACAACCTAGGTATGCGATTTCTATGGGTCTCAAAATTAAAACTGAATGCTGTGTAGATATTAAATGTTCTAGAACCTGGCTTGCTTTATTAGCAGTTAAAAGTCAGAAACATTAAAAGTCAGATTATGCCTCTTTGAATACAACCACTCTCAGAAACATCTATTGCCCAACTATGGTGACAGCCAGAGGCTTGGCCAGTGGCTTTTCTGTTTCTCCTCAAAATATAAAAATTACAAAAAAAGTCAGTTCTAACAAACATGCCAAGGTGAGAAATAGCATTTTCTACATATTGGTGTTTGACCTTAACCTAAAGAGGAATAGTAGCTACAGAGAACAGATGTGGTTCAGAAACTCCCAAGTAAACGTAAAGAGCCAGTGGGTTTATGCTTGGCAATGTGGTGTGAAAAACATTCACTTTCCATTTGTTTCGTAAGTCTATTTAGTCACTCTAAGGCTTCCCTATTGCTGTCACAGTGTCTAGAGATTCAAAAACACAAATAATTACATCCACTGGAAGTCTCTGCAATGACCACCAGCCTAGTACTTACTCACTGAGACAGGCATGCTGGGTTTTCCATCTAGAAACATTCCGAATATGCACCATTGAGCCTGTGAGGCCATCTATTTTTTTTCTTCACAGACACTGGCAGGCAAATGGCAATAAGTAACTCGAAATTTCACTAGAGCTCCTGGGTCTCACCCACAACTTAGAGACTCAATGTCTTCAATGCTGTGAAGACAAACTTAAAACTTGAAAAAAAAATTTAAACCTCAAAGGTTCAAGGGTCACTCCAGTCAAGGAAGCAGGTAGGCTAACTGCAGACCTGCATCTCTCCTTCTGCTCCTCCAAATAAATCCCTCAGTCTCTCACCCCAGCTCTGCAACAGAACACCTCCAGCAGACTCCACATGACTTCATCTCGAATGGATCCTATAGAACTTCCCCTCCTAACATCTTTCCCATGACTCCTTGCATCATCTTAGTCCCTAGATCCAGCAGGCACTTCCTGTGAACCCACAGGCCACACTGGGCAATTGCACATTTTCACCTCTCCCTCTTCTTCTCTAAATCCACTCCCCCAATCTCATCTTCAGCTCTGTAGCAGACCTCCTGCTATGGCCTCTCCTTACTCTCTGTCTCATTCCCAGAGGACTCACAAAAGCAGATTCTGGTGGGACACCTTGATTTCCTTCCTCTTGAGAAGCACCTCCACTCCATTCCCCCCCCCCCCGTCCATTCCCATTCCAAAAACTTGGGACCTGATACCCAGAAACATATTTTACCTGGAGCCTCCAGTGCCCACACCTATTAGTATCATAGATTTTTCTATCAAGCAACAATCAGCCACCACACTATCTAGAATTGCAATCTTCCCAATCACAGATTCACAGACACCAGCATGAAAGCCCAATCAATAACAACTATGACAAGATATCTCCACTAAAGCCCAAATCTTACCAAAGCAAGTCCTAAATATTCCAACATAAACTGAAGCACATGAAAAAGATCATAAAACAGACATTATATATTTGATAGAGGCCCTTAAATAGGAGATGAATCCCTTAATGAAATCTATGAAAACACAAATGAATAAAACCATTCAAGACCTGAAAGTAGAAAGAGAATCAATAAAGAAAATCCAAACTGAGGGAAATCTGGAAATGAGACATTTAGGAACTTGAACATGAAACACAGCACCGAGCTTCATCAACAGATTATGAGAGACGGAGTGAAGGACCTCAGGCACTGAAGACACGAGAGAAGAAATGAATCCATCAGTCAAAGAAAATGTTAAATCTAAAAAACTCCTGGAACAAAACATGCAGGAAATCTGGGAAAGTATGAAAAGATCAAATCTGAGAATAATAGGGTTAGAAAAAAAGGAGAAAAAAACACAGGCTGAAGGCACAGAAAAATATTTTCAACAAAATTCATAGAACAAATTTCCCTAACTTAAAGAAGTAAATGCCTATTAAAACCAAGAGGCATATAGAACACGAAATAGACTGGACCAGAAAAGAAAGTCCCCATAGCACATAATAATCAAAACATTAACTGTACAGAACAAAGAAAGAATATTGAAAGCAGCAAGGGGGAAAGACCAAGCAAAAGATAAAGGCAAACCCATTAGAATTCCACATGACTTTTCAATGAGTTCTATAATGACTTCGCTGAAAGCCAGAACACCCTGAATAGATGTGGTGCAGACTCCATAAGAGACCACAAGTGCCAGTCTAGACTACTAGACCCAGCAAAACTTTCAGTCATCGTAAGATGGAGAAAATAAGGTATTCCATAATAAAGCCAAATTTAAGCAGTATCTAGCTACAAATACAGCCTACAGGAGGTGCTAGATGGTAAATACCAACTTAAAGAGTTTAACTGCATGCAAGAAAATACAGGGAATAAATAATCCCAGACCAGCAAAGTCAAAAGAAGGGAAGCACGAACATACAGACACACACACACACACACACACACACACACACACACACACACACACTGCCACCAATACCAACAACAACACCAGTATCAACAAAATAACAGGAATCAACAAACATTGGCCATTGATCTCTCTCAAGATCAATGGCCTTAATTCCCCAATAAAAAGACACCGAGTAACAGAATGGATGCAAAAACAGGACCCATCCTTCTGCTGCATACAAGAAACACATCTTAACATCAAGGACAGACATCACCTCAAGGTAAAAGATTGAAGAAGAAACAAGGTAGTGTAGCCATTTTAATAGCTGACAAAATAGACTTCAAACCAAAACTAATCAGAAGAGATAGCAAAGGGTACTACATACTCAAAGGAAAAATAAATCAAGAGGACATTTCAATGCCTAACATCTATGCCCCAAACATAAGGGCACCCAAGTTTGTTAAAAAAAAAAAACACTACTCCAGCTTAAATCACATATTGATCCTCACCCTCACACACTGATAGTGGGAGACTTCAATACCCCACTCTCGCCAGTAGACAGGTCATCCCGACAAAAGCCAAACAGAGAAATGCTGGAGATAATGGAAGTTATAAACCAAATGGACCTAAAAGGTATTTACAGAACATTTCATCCAAACAGAAAAAATTCTACCTTCTCAGCACTTCACGGAACCTTCTCCAAAACTGACTATGTACTTGGATACAAAGCAGGTCTCAACAGAGACTATAAAATCAAATTAACAGTCTGCATCCTATAGGCCACCACGGATATCAACAACAAGAGAAACAACAGGAAGTTTACAAAGTCTTGGAAATGGAACAACTCTCTACTAACTGAATAATATGTCAAGAAAGAAATTAAAGACTTTCTAGAATTGAATGAAAGTGAATATACAACATTCCTAAGCAATGAAGACTGTTCTAAGAGGTAAGCACTAAGCACTAAGTGCCTACACTAAAAATTGGATAGATCTCATATTAGCAACTTAACAACACAACTGAACGCTCTACAAAAAAGAAGAAATCACAACCAAAGGAGTAGATAGCAAGAAATAACCAAACCAGGGATCGAAATCAATAAAACAGAAACAAACATCAACAAAAATCATAACAATACAAAGACTCAATGAAACAAAGAGTTGAACTTTGAGAAAATCGGTAAGATTGACAAATCCTTATCCAAATTAACTAAAAAACAGAGAGAATATCAAAATTAACGAAATTTAAAAATGAAAAGGGGGACGTAGACACCAAGGAAATAAATACAGAGAAGGGCACACTTTAAAAACCCATATGCCCCGAATTGGAAAATCTAAAGGAAATGGATCAATTTTCTTGATCTATACCGCTTACCAAAGTTAAATCAACATCAGATAAGCAATTTAATAAGACCTATAATTCTGAGTAAAATAGAAGTAATCACTAAGTCTCCCGACCCCAAGAGAGAGAGAGAGAGAGAGAGAGAGAGAGAGAGAGAGAGAGAGAGAGAGAGAGAAAAGAAAAGAAAAGAAAAGAAAAGAAAAGAAAAGAAAAGAAAAGAAAAGAAAAGAAAAGAAAAGAAACCCCAAGGGCCAGGCGGTCTTACAACAGAATTGCATCATACTTGCAAAGAAGAGCTAGTGTAATGCCAGTACTCCTCACGCTCCTGGAACAGTAGGGTTCACACAGTTAGACGACTGTCCTATCAATAGCAGTCTACAGATTCAATACAATCCCCAACGAAATCCCAACACGATTCTTTGAGATATCTTGAAAGGACAGTTTTCAGCTTCATTTGGAAACACACACACAGAGGAGAGGTTGGGGGGAGAGAGAGAGGGAGAGAGAGAGACAGGAGATAAAACAATGCTGAATAATAAAAGAACTGCTGGCGATATCACCTCCCCCAATTTTAAGTTTTACAATAAAGCTATAGTAATAAAAACAGCACAAAACAGACACATCGATCAATGGAACTGAATGGAAGGCCCAGACATAAATCTACACACCACTGGACCCTTGATTTTTTTTTTTTATAAGGAAGCCAGAAATACACACTGGAAAAAAGACAGCATCTTCAATGGTGCTAGTTAAACTGCATGTCTGACTGTTGAAGAATCCAAATAGATTCATACTCAGCACCCTGCACAAATCTCAGTTCCAGATGGATCAAAGACTTCAGCATAAAACCAGATACACTGAACCTGACAGAAGAGAAAGTGGAGAATGGCCTTACTGGCATATGAGAAGACTTTCTGAACAGCACAATGTTAGCACAGGCACTTAGATCAACAAGTAATAAATTGGACCTCATGAAGCAGAGAAGCTTCTGCATAGCAAAGGACACCATCATTCAGACAAAGGGGCAGCATACAGAATGGGGAAAGGTTTTTACCAACTACACATTTGATCGAGGGCTAATACCCAAAATATATAAAGAATCCAAGAAACTAACAAACAAAAAATTAAACAAACAAATTAAAAAATGGGTTACAGATCAAAACAGAGAATTCTCAGTAGAAGAAACTCAAATGGCTGAGAAACATTTAAGGGAATGTTTGACATATTTAGCCATCAGGGAAATGCAAATCAAAACTATTTTGAGATTTCATTTTACACCCGTTAGAATGGCTAACAACAATGACATCTCATGCTGGAGTGGATATGGAGAAAGAGGGACACTCATATATTGTTGATGGGAGTACAAACTCAGATAACCATTATGGAAATCAGCATGGTGTGGCGGTTCCTCAGGAAGATGGTAATCAATATACTTCAAGATTCAGCTGTACCACTCTTGGCATAGACCCAGAGGACGCTTCTTCCTACCACAGAGACATTTACTAAGCATGTTCATTGCTGTTCTATTCATAATAGGCAGAAACTGGAAACAACCTAGATGTCCCTCAACTGAAGAATGGATAGAGAACATGTGGTACATGTACACAAGGGAAGATTGTAGCAGTACCCCGATGTGTGCTCAGCAAGGATGACATAGAGGCATTTTCATAGGCTCAAATGCTGCCAGACCTCAGCAGAGGGAACCACCATCCTGGCCAGTGTCAGACTCAATAGACAGTGGAACCCTGAGCATCTGAGCTCAGGTGTTTGCAATGATGCAGAGCTCCTCAGGTGCAGATCATAAGCAATCAAACATCCCCCACAGAAACCCAACTCCTGCAGACAATACAAAACACCAAGACCTATGCATCCCTTTTTCCAACAGTGCACTACCAAGATTGTACCTTCATCTCTCTTGATCTCTTACAATGCCAAGCCTCAGCTGCTCTCCAAAGACCCCTTCACACCTTCAAAACCAGTAACACCTGGGTGACTCTTAGAATACCAAGTTCAGCTGCCAGCAGGAGATACAAACTCGGCCAGTTTTGGAAGATAGTTTCTGTGTGCTGACCCTGAGGAAGCACTTTCCAGGAAACACTTTTAAGATAGAGGATCTGGTTTGCTGGAAAAATAATAGGTCATGTTGTCTGCCGGAAAGGTTTTCCTTATGGGGTGGAGTTCTCATCACCATCACCAATGTCTGCACTGCTTGTCTTTCTCTTAGTCAGGTATGCAGGGGGAAAAAAAAAACTTGTCAGTTTAACTAAGGTTTTTTTTTTTTTTTCCCCGCTTCAAGCTGAGGCTTCCACAACAACAGGGGGTCCTGGGTCTGTGGGAAGAAACATTCTGGTGGTTTGGCAATTTTTCTCACCACCACTAAAGGGGAAACATGCACCCTTCTTCATAGACCTCGAACACAAGACCCTGAACTTCACACACCTACAATGCAGCTATCAGAAAACTCAGTGGAACAATATGCTACCACCAGCAGCAGGAGGGAGTGTTGGCTCCAAGATCAGGAAAAGCAGTAAGAACTTTGCTTTTCCCTGCTCCCAGCTGAATTCTTTATCTCTAAGGGCCTCCATTCTGTGGCTCTCATTTTGGAGCTTTTTTCCTCATTTATTTATTAATTTCTCAGTCTTTTCTTCATAGAGGCTTATTTCCTTTCTTTCTCCCCTCTTCCTTCAGGAGACTTCTACTCATTATTTTTGCACATATATGATCTCTGTTCTGTAAGAGCTGCCCTGAGTGTACTTTACCAGACCCTGAGGTCCGGAGTTTCTATCTCTTCTTCCTTGTCTCTACATTGGATTAGCTGGAGAGATGACCTGCCCCACGTCGATGAGCCATTTGTAGTTGTTAGCTGCTGTGGCATGGCTCACCAAGGAAGACACGGAGGCACTTTCATAGGTGTAAACTCTGCCAGATCTCAGCAGAGGGAACCACCGTCCTGGCCAGCGCCAGACTCCGTAGTGGAACCCTGATGCTCAGGTGTTTTAAATGATTCAGCACTCCTCAGGTGCAGATCATAAGCAATCAAACATCCCCCAAAAAAACCAACACCTGCAGACAATACAAAACGCCAAGGCCTGTGCATTCTCTTTTCCAGCACTTCACAAAACAATTATTTTAAACACAACTAAACATAAACTTCCACAACAGAGTATTAGCCATTTTAAAAAAAAAAATGACACCATAAAATTTGCAGACAAGTGGATGGAACTAAATATATATATATATTCCTGAGTGAGGTTATCTCAGACACAGAAAGACAAATATGTTAGTATTCTCTTATATGTGGATACTAGCTCTTACGTCAATGATAACCAAGCTACAATCCATAGAACCACAGAGCATAGTTATAGAGAAAGGGCCTAGAGCGTACAGATGGGTCTCATTAGGAAAGGGAAATGGAATAGATAATTATGAACGGACGGGTGCTGGAATAGGAGGGTCAAATGGGGAGGGGGAGGGGAGCTGGGGAATATTATGTTACAGGGAGAGACAGATAAAAGTAGGGGCATTTGAGGAGTCATATGAACACCTAATATAGTAGAAATTTCCTAGAAGTCATCCATACCTGAAGGTGATCTAAATGGCATCTACAAATAACTGCAGAGACAGAGTCCCAACTGGCCATCTCTTGTCACCAAACAGAGCTTGCAGTCCCAGAACTGGGTTACATCTCATGTATTTGTTGGCCAAAGGAGTCCCATGGGAATCCCTCAAACAACTCACACTGTTGCCAAGACTATATTTTGTTCTCCCAACACTGTATTTTGCTCCCAAACTGACTGTAAGATCCCATCAAACACGTAGATGTCAATCTGGTGCCTACATAGAGCCTCCTTCCTCTTAAGTTCTGGTGTCTTTGGTACAGGAATGTACTCGGCATGCTACCAAAAGAGAAATGTAAACACCAAAAAAGCCACAAACCCTTTGTTCTACAATGGAATACTGCTTGCAAGATAGGCTAGAGTAATCATGGCACAAAGCCACGGAGTAACCAACCAATAGCTGATTTTCCTTAACACCCATTCCACAAGATGGAACCCATAACCAGTACTGCTTGGGTAACCAAGAATCTGAGATCAGATAGCCCATGGATGTAGGGTAAAACCAAATAATACTGGTCTAATAAAAAGAACAAAAAAATACAGTGATAAAATGATTCCTAATGATATTATGCCAGCCGTGATACAAGACGCTTACTCCCGCAGCAGATGAAAACAAATATAGAGACCACCAGACAGACACTATGCAGAGAGTGAGAGGCCTTGGAACACTCAGCCTCACATGGGATTTCTCCATCAAATGCCTCCCCTCTGAGCTCAAGAGAGCCTTCAGAAGTGGAGGTGGAGAAAGTATAAGAGCCAGAGAGAAAAGAGGAAGCCAAGGAACAAAGCCCTGTGAATCAACAAGAGCAAAGCTCCTGTGAACTCGCAGAGACTAAGGAAGCATGCACAGGGCCCACATGGGTCTGCACCAAGGCTTCCTTGTGTATATTATGGCTTCCAGTTTAGTGTTTTTATGGGATTCCTGAGCGTGTGGATGAGTGGGTCTATGATTCTTGTGCCTTCTCTTGGGCTCTTTTCCTTTTGTTGGTTTGTCTTGTCCAAATTTGATGTGATCGTTTTTGTTTATTTTATTTTGTTATATTTTAAAATGAATGAGTGAATGAGTGAATGAACGAATGAATGAAAACCTTGCCAACTAAGATAAAGGTTAGCAACTGAACTGTCATTTTTGCCTTCTGGGAGAGAGAAAATCAGTGTTCTACAATGGAGTGACGCTGGGTATATGCCCACTCTAGGGCAGGCCTCACGCTCAGGAGTCAACAACACATAATGGACTCCCTAGTTTCTTCGTATATACTTTTATTTAGTTACAGGTTGGTGTTTTGTCTTATTTTGTTTTAATTTAGGGGTCTTGTTTGATTTTGTTTCCTTGGCTTTGAGGTATTTTTGGTCGGTATATTGGGATTTTGTTTGTTTGTTGATGAAGAATTTAAAGTTGGGTGGGTAGGAAGGGGAGGGGCTCTGGGACAATTTAGGGAAGGGGAAGGATATGGTCAAAATATTTCAGTTACAGCTCGTTTTGAATAATGAAAGATATAATTAAAAAAGGAATGGCAATTTGTGCTGAGGTAGAGCTAGCAAATACAAAACAGGAGATAAACCCTGCTGACATATCTCTGGTTGACAGATCTGAAGGATGAATATAAAAAAACCCAACAAGGATTATTTAGAAATGCACCTTTATTGTGCATTCACTAAAATTCATTAGAAAGGCAAAAATCCCCTCTGTCAAACAAAGAAGAGGGAAGAATATGGATGAAGCAAAGACAACATATGAGATTTTCATCCAGATTAATAGGATTTCTTTGCTTGACCATGTTCAAGTTAAGCTCCCTTAACTCTGTGAACTTCACCTGGGCTGTGTATTCATTTTCTAATGAAATCAACTGTCTAACTTTACTTATATTACGGTAATAACCCAGAGAACTTGTTTAATATCAGAAGACTTACTGGAACAGATGAATAGTTTCAACATGATATCCACGGGATAGAAATTCAATTAAAACCTGCAAGTAGTGTGGAGAGAGGTAGTTATTGCTCAACACATACCACGGGGCCCTTCACTGAAGCACGGCTATTAACCGAACTGGTTGAGAAATTCTGTTTTCCTTTATGGCAATCTGTTAGCGTGTATAAAGTTAAATTAATAAAAGCACCAAGCTGCCTCTGTGGTAGGAGAGCAGAATGAGGCCAAAGGCTAGCTGCATATTTTATAATTATGGATTAAGACCATTATGCCAAGCAAATTAAAGATATGCCACAATTATAATAAAAATGAGAGACTGCACATCTCCAAACAGTGATTGTGTGACTATCGCATTTGAAGGAGCTGATGCTCTCCCCAACCAAAGGCAATTGTTTCTACCATAAAAAGGAGGGAGGAAATTGCCTGCCATACACACATTCCTTCAGCAGGTAGAACAGCACTTAGGAAGACAGTCCTCTGAAATCTAAATCGGGCTCTTGACTGCCTGTGCTGTGCTCAGAATGGACTCTAGAGCTCGAGAGCTATTCCACATCCCTAAGGGGAGTGCTTTAGCACAAGAAGCTGTCAAGCCCGTTCAGGAATGAAAGGGTTCCAACCACGAGGAATCTCATCAGCCCTCTAAGGAACAGTGGAAAACCAAGGGTTTTATCCCACCCACTGATGCAAAGGGAAGTAAATCCTCAATAAAGAAACCTGCAGTCAGCTTCTCCTCCTGCCTTCTGCATCAGGAGCCTTTGCTGTGCTTTTTTTTTTTTTCTTTTCTAGCTTTTGCAGACAGGAAACAAAAGTCCTTTGTGTGAAAATAGCTGCTACTTTGGTATGCCCTGCTCTCTGTTGCAGAATGGGGCAGACCTTTTTTATATCTCTCCTTGTCCCTTCCTTAACACATCTGTTATACACGAGTATATTCTGTGTGCGTGCATACACACGCACGATTGTAAATCATGTTCTGCAAATGGAATATCAGTCCTTCTAACCATAAGTTCTCACGCATAGCAAATGATGATGCTTTCTGCAAGTAGCACAATCTCCCTTCTGCCAAGATTTCAGCATATTGTACTTTTCAGAAAACAAACTTTTCAACCCATATTGTTCGTAATGGTGCGTGGGAGTGGGCATGTGCATGCACATTTGGGCAAGTGCAGGGGACATACATGAGGAAATGAAGCCAGACGCTCATCAGAACTAGGATATCTTATGCCTCCCTTTCTCTTCCTGTTGCAATGATAAAACGCTCTGACAAAAGCAACTTGAAAACAAAGGGCTTTATTCTGGCTCATAGCTCAAGAGCTCAGCCCATCACAGTAGGGAAGTTAAAGTGCTAGGTCCTGGAAGCATCTGGTCACATTAAGAGGCAGAGAGCAATGAATTCATGCTGTTTCTCATCTCCCTCCCTCCATCCTTGCAGCCCAGGATCTAGGCTGGATAATGAAGCCATACACCTTGGGCTGGTCTGCTCACCTATATTAATGTAATGAAGACAATCCCACACAGGCATGGCCAGAGGCCCCATCTTCTGAGTGATTCTAGATTCTGTTGACAATTAGCATTAACCATCATCACCTAACAGAGGGTATCATTGCAAGTAGCCCCCTCCTGTTCACCTCTTTGTTTTTCATCCTTTATTTCAGGGTTTCCTACATTAAGACTAATGGATTAGTTTCATCAAAATCTCTTGAGATATTTGCAAGAAGAGGATGATGATGATGATGATGATGATGATGATGATGATGATGATGAAGAAGAAGAAAAAGAGGAAGAGGAGGAGGAGAAAAGGAGGAGCAGGAGAAGGAGGAGAAGAAAAGGAGGTACTCATGAAACCCTGTTCTCAATTTCCTGAACCTGAGTTCCTAGCAATTTGGAGGATGGGACTCTGAATGGAATTTTAGAAGGACTGTCATCCACTGCAGCCAAGTAGTCCTGATACACATTCAAGCTAACACTGAGCCCTCTGATTTCCTTCCCCTCCCCAAAGATCCCTGCAGACAGATTCTCAGACATCCCTAATTGGAAGCATCCTCAGACCAATCCCCTCCAATTACTGACAATGAAGCCAAAGCCCAGGAAGGAAGAACAATGGTCAAAGGTCATAGGAAAGATGCCCACAGTACCATTCCTGATGAATTTTAGTACCTTAGAGAGAACAGAACCCGATCTCACATAGATACTGAGGGACAACTGTATAGCAAGCTCCATGAAACAGTTATTGCTACACTAATATTGTCTTGGGCACAGAGTTTTGGAATCAGATTTGGTTGACAGGCTGTAAAGTCTGTATGCTTCATCCCACCAAGCTTATGAGTCTTGCTTACATTCAGCATCCACGGGCATAGTAAGAAAAAACACAGAGAAGCCACTGTCTCACCTGAAGTGTAACTATGTTCCACTCCAGACTCTATCCAGGAAATCAAAAGGTGCAAGGAAATAAAACTGATGACCTCTCCGTGGGGTTTGAGAGGGCTAAACAAGCACAGCCCACATTCTAACTCTGTCTGTCACTTGGGGACCTCCCTGCTTTCTCCTCAGTGGGTTTCCAGGAAGGGCACAGTCAATATCTCTCTAAAAGATGTCTCTCTGA
This sequence comes from Cricetomys ansorgei, assembly GCA_026225945.1. Lineage (NCBI taxonomy): Eukaryota > Metazoa > Chordata > Mammalia > Rodentia > Nesomyidae > Cricetomys > Cricetomys ansorgei. Next base: position 11,715,681 of record JAMJFZ010001258.1, read on the forward strand.
CAGATATTCCTCAGACTCAATTCACAAACACGAAAAGGAATTCCAGGCAAGGCACCTCAAACAAAAATGGATCAAGGATTCAGATCCAATTACCAAAGCATAATCTCACTCAGATGGGCATGCTAAGAATCATTACTCTCCATAAGTAAAATGTCTGTTGTAGACAGGTTGCAGAAGGCTGCATAATTATATACAGCTGCCAATTCTCATTTATCTTTATGGCAATTTGCATAGGAGGGTCCACCTGCATTGCCAGAGGCCTAGAGCTGGTCCACACAGTGGGGCTTGCAAGCCAGGGATTCACAATTTCTAGAGAATTCTAACTGAGATGCTGCACTCCTGTGGAACCCTGACGATTAAAGTTGGTTAGTTCTGAGGTTAGTCTGGTAGAGGCCACATAACTTCATTCTTCCCCTTACAGAAAACTCTCTTTCTCCTGTCATGCCAATCCTTTAAGGTTTAATTCACAATGAAGTCCCCGGTGGAACCTTTTCTGTGCTGCTCATCAGCAAAGTAGAGGTCATCACGGTAGTCACTCCTCAGACGTTTTTGTCTGTTACCAAGTTAATTCACGCACAATTTTCAGTGAATGGCATATAGCAACCTTTCAAGAGACATGAATTATTATTCTAATTTCCAACTGTCTTGTCTCCGGCTGGCTTGCTTTCTCTCCAGTTGGTCATTTTCTTCAGACAAACCAGGGCACCTCCTATTCCCCATGAACATGGAAGACTGTCCGGTCCAATGTACTTTCTGTCCCCGCCTCTGTCTTATGTGGCCCTGGTCTCCTCTGGTGCTAAGGACCTTAAATCTTTTGGTGTTTCAGACACTGGTAGACAGCAGAAGAAGGATTCCTCAGAGATGGTCATACATGGCTCCTTCCAAGAACACTGAGGTGAAGATCAGCTCTTTAGAATCTATGTGGGCACAGGGCTGTGGGGTCACATCCAACGCAGGAAAATGCATTTGCCATGGCAAGCGCCCCTTTGCTGGACTGTGCATGCTCTTCATCCTCTGTGCTTCTCAGTCACATGGCGTCCACTCTCCCAACAGGTATCCTGTGCTCTTTGCAGTCTACAGGCTCTTCCCAGTCTGCCCTCAGAATTCTCTCTCACCACTCTCATTTCAAGGTGCGAGGGACTGATAATAGCGTCGGGTGTTGCTGTCTGAGATAGACAATAGTTTGGGGTGCTGCTGTTTAGTTTTTAGGTGCAGGGGGTGAATGGGGGTGCTCACATGCACCAGCGTGCATGGAAGTCAGAGGATAATTTTAAGGAGTCTCTTCTCGCCTTCACCCTTTACACAGAATGTGAGGATCAAATTTAGGTCTTCAGGCTTGCTTTGACAGGGAGCAAGTACCTTTCTTTTCCTACTGAGCCATCTCTGCGGCCCTAACCAATAGTTTTTAACAAGAACAACACACTGATGATCACACAGCCATGTGGATTTCCTAAAGGCCTGGCAGGGATTTTGGCAACAAGACAGAACTCAATAAATATCAGTGGAATAAATTCAAGTATGCATAAATGAGAGACTCCACACCCATTGCGTCATACTAAAGGCAGTTCGGTGTCTCTCTTTTCTAATGGGCTCGGATTGGTCGAAAATGAAGTGCCAATTTATTAGCAAGGATGGAAATGTAGATATTTATTAAAATGTGTGCTTTTTTTAACATACATTTTATCTGCATGGTAACCCAGCAAAATGTGCTTCATCACACCTGACTGTTGACACCCATGCATTAATGTTCTGAAAAAAACCAAGGATCTTGATATCATACCAATAGGGAGCATTTCTAGAACTCTTTCCATATGGGAAGGAATAATGTAAGGATTTAATACACATGGGATCCTCTGCTCCTTACAATAACTTCTTGTGGTTGATATTACAGTCACGCTCATTCTGAAGATGAGAAAAGCAAGGTGCGTTGATGGTAAACTACTTAACACAGCTAACGGAAGAAGCCAGTGAGAGAAACCAGGTAGTGGGAACTACTATACGCAGCAATATGCATCTTATTGCTCCTACTGAGTCATAATTTCAAACATTTAACCTCACACCTTTCAGCATGCTGCATAGTGTGGTCTTCCTCTAAATTGAGAAGAAATGGTTGATGGCCGGGACCAGAGAGGTCTCTCTGAGAGACGCATGGGTGATTGACTTTATGCCCAGCTTATGGGATGAGATGGATGCCAAGAGCAATCCTGATTCTTAGGTATACAGACTTGAAATAGAGCTCACACGTGAAACTTCTTAGCTTCCACAGTCACTTAAGCTTATGAGATACTGCTATAGTTTAGATATTGAGTATCCCCCAGAGTCAATGTGGCAAATGCATTGCACTACAGGGACATGATAAAACTTTTAATAGATGGGACCAATGGGATATCCTTAGGTCACTCTGTGGGGTATCCTTAGGTCACTGTGTGGGGTATCCTTGATCACTGTGAGGGGTATCTTTGGGTCACTGTGTAGGATATCCTTGGGTCACTGTGCAAGGTATCCTTGGGTCACTGTGTGGGGTATCCTTGGGTCACTGTGTGGGGTATCCTTGGGTCACTGTGTGGGGTATCCTTGGGTCACTGTGTGGGGTATCCTTGGGTCACTGTGTGGCATACCCTTGAGGAAGATTATGGAGTCCTGGTCACTTTTCCCTCTCACTTTCCACCTGACCATGATGTAAGTGTTTTCTCCACAATGAATTCCCACCATGATGTCTCTACACAGGTCCAAAAGAGACGGGACCAACTGACCATGGAGAGTAGCTCCAAACCTCTAGGCCAAAATAACCCTCTTTTTTATAGTTTGATAATCTTAGGTGGCAGAAAGCTAACCAACATAATGTATGTATGTATGTGTGTGTCTCTATGGATATGTATATGCACATATATATCTGAATCTTTTAAGAATGAGTTTTTGAATTTTCAGGACACATTTTCTAAATCGTAGTTTCTGGAGTTAGTGCTCTATTTAATCGCATTTAAAGATGCTAACGACTGTCTCCAGTAGTGAAGAGAACAAAGTTAGTCCATGACATGAATTGATGATAGTGCACATAGAACCTGCACTGTATATGCCTAATATATCACTTATAACAACCAAGGACCCTCATGATGCTCATGAGAACCTTTGGAAAACACTGAACATGATGAGTTCGATTGATTGCTCCTGATGTCCGTGAATGAGGCCAAGGAAGGCTGAGCTTAGAAATTTGAATTCCCAACTCAAGTGAAACTTAACCTGAATGACTGGGATGAAGGATTTTGTTTTTATCTTTTGAAGCCATAGGATTGAGCTTGCTGAAAATTCTAGGCAGACTCCTATCTGCAATGATCTGGGTTTCCATCATAAAAGCAAACTCAGGAAAAAATGTGACTGGTTGGACTATGTTCAAACTGGAAGCTATGGTTATGGAGTAGCTGCGTTTAGAGGACCTCTGTCCTGAGTTGAAGATGTGAGTGTCTCTAGACCAAACATAGGAAGTGGACAGGCCCATGAGAAGACCACTTTGTAACGGTGCAGAACTCCACCAGGGAGGCACACCTGCAGAGCATATTGGATAAAGCAACACGTCACGTTGCTCAGGAGTTAGAATTTTGCTTGAAGTCTGAGTCCTTTTGAGTGTGTTGTTTTGCACTGATATGCTAAAATCATTGCTATCCCTTCAGTAGTAGCCTGTACTATTCATGCTATTTACATATGTTTCCCCCAAGCAGGCTGCCAGAGCCATCTCCCTGTGTCAGAGAGCAGGACGCTGCAATCTACAGTCAGACGGAGGGGAAAAGAAGAACCACCTGGACTGAGCCACAGGGCTCCTTGGTAATTAAAAACCAACTGTATGTGAGAATCTGAGGCAAGGATGGGGGCTCCTTTTCCTCAGAACCACACGGAGTCAAGTTCCTGTGTGATAATGAATAAAGGCTCGGGGTTGTAAAACAAGATGAATACCACCCCTCATTAGTGCTGCATTTGATGGCTGTGTAAAAGGAAGAAAATGATCCACTTAAAAGGGGTCTTTAACATTGATGGGTCAATTTTGGCAATTAGAGGATTTACGCAGTTATCTCTGTCCCACACTGAAATGAGCCACAGCAAACACAATCTTCGCTTGTTCAGTTGATGACCAAGCAGCTCTCTGAAGGAATTCCTCCTCATTATCTTTGAGGCCTTGGTTTAAATGTCACCTTCTACTGGGGGCCAGGACTAGCAAAAGAAACAAGCAAGGCATCTAGGATGTGAATTTTAAGGAGATGCTTGCAGGATCTTAAGAATGCACGCCTCCTTGGGTACTATGAACTGCATCTCAATTGCCTCAGTGTAGACGCAGATCTGCCTCCAGTGGGATGTCTCTTCAATGCTTTAATAAAAGCACCTTCCTCCCACCTTCTGTCTTTTCCTCCTGTGTACACATAGCTGCTACGATACCACTATGTGCCACTCAACAGCTTCACTTATTCCCAGGTGCATTTATCTCTTGCCATCTGCCCTTACTGGTTGGTTCTTTACAGGAGAGTACAGACACAGTCTACCTTGCCCCTGTTAGAGTCCACAGGGGCTCAAATGATGCCCAGCACAGAGTAAGCCTCAATGAATGTGTCTGTTGGGTGAGAAGAAAAGAAGGATGAGAAGGGGTAAACAGTGGCTCTAGATGACCCAAGAAAATACTCGAAGACACTCATCCTTTCTGCTCAGATCAGAGTACACAGAATGAGTGGGTACTGTGGGTAACTGCTCAGAATACAGCCATCGTCCAAAAGGTGTGTGACAAGAAGAAATCTGACTTAGTAAGGATTAACCCCACACATATTAGGGTCCCTTTTTTAAAAAACAATTCAGACAGGAAATGGAAAAGAATAAAGCGGAAACACATTTAATATTGCCTCCAGATGATTCAATTAAAGTTAATGCCCTTGTTACCCCTCTAAGCAAGACTTGTCCCCACTTTCTATAAGAGGATGTTAATGTGGGGATTAAGGAGGTTACATAATTTGTCCATCAATTTATAACTCATAACAAAGGCATCTAGTATTCAAACTCAAGTTTCCGCAGGTACTGAAATATCTTCTTTGCATGTTCTCACAGATTTAGTAGCTTCTCTATCTCACAGTATAAGCAATTAGCGATGGGCCTGGCTAACCCTCCCAACTCTGGAAATATAAAGAATTCTTGGATCAACAAATCTGGTAAATGTATTCCTTAAGAAACTCATTGCATAATTCATTCTTTCAGAAATAAGCACCCTTTCACATAGCCAGACGTAACTTCTGTTACATAACCCCTTTCCTTCCTTGCATTGATCTGTGTCCATTCCTTTATATGCAAAAGAATGTACCTGGATAAAAAACTATGCCAAGCCTCAGCTCCTTTCATCTACAAAAACCACTCTGATCATGTCCCCATTCCCTCTCCGGCTTCTTCCTATTCTTCCTATCTCCCTGGCTCCCTTTTCTTGGCCCCCTCCTAAGTGCATTCTCCACTCCTGTTTCCTTGTCAAATACCAGTCACAATACGGCTGAGGCATCATGCAGAAGGTGATGTACATGGGGAATGAGCAGAGAACAGTTCCAACCCTCATTTATCTCCACCGCATAAAGCCTGAGAACCAATCACAGGAACACAGCCTCTGCGGTGATGCTCACCTGCAAAACTGCCAAAGCAACCCTGAGTACCACCCCTTACCTCCAAGTGTTCTGAGCTGCAGCTTGATTGATTTTCACTGGCAGAGTCACCTTACTTAGCTTGGAATCTCATTTAAAGTACAAGAAAGTATCTATTTTTCTTCAGGGTGCCACTTGGGTATGAGTTTTCAGATTTTTCCTAGAGAAAAGCCCAGCATTTCTTACTTCATATCTTATGTTTCCCATTTTTACTCTATTCTCCTTCTAAACAGCAAAAAGATTAGTTGCAAATCTCTTTAAAGACCTCAAGACTTTTCAGGACTGCTCGCTTTTCTGTCTAAAAATGTGCTCATTTTAGTTTCAGTCCAACCTCTTTCCCTAGCCTAGGTATATTAAGCAAATCTCTGACTCCTACTTTCTCCATCCTTTGAACACGAGGGGAAAGCTGGATGGTTTATGCGAGGCATCAACAATCCACCTGAGAGAGTCTTAAAAGAAAGATTAGCAGGGGTCAGGTCAAGACTTGCCATCCACCATCTTCCCGTCTACCTTGGCTTCTATCTATGGAGCCAAGCTTCATGCCTCCCTAACTCCCTTCTCTTCTTCCCTTCCAGCAAGGGAAGCTTGTCATGTGTCAACACGGTGCTTCAGAGTGAAGAAAGAAGAAGGTGGCCACCATGCTCAATGAATCAATGTTTAGTGGGGAAGGCACAAGACTAGAGAAATAACATGTACAAAAGCCATAAAGGAATTGCAAGCTATATAATAATAATTTTCCAGCAAGGGACTGAAGGGTTGGCCAACCTGGACATTTCTCTGAGTATTCAAATGGTACTTCGTTGGGTTGAAAGGTGTAAGATAAAAGGGAATTGGGTACGTGAAAAAATATGATAGGGGACTGAGGGGAAAATATGGATGGGAGCAAATAAGACTATTATGGACTGGTGTGAAGCCTACAATCAGGAAAAAAATAGGTTTGTTGTAAATTAGCTGAAAGAACCACAATTTGGAGCTCCTAGTATTGCACATTACCACCCTCTATTTGCTCTTCTGAGTCTACATAAACTGGGTGTCATTACCTAACTCCACTATTTTAATAACAGACAATGGGAAGCAGATAAAAGCCCAACAATTTCTCTGACACAGATTCAAAGCATCCTGACCCAGTGTTCATTGGCTAATGCTGCCAACAACAGGATACCAAAGAGCCATAAAGGAGAAGTAGTATCATCCAAGGAGTCCTCTATGGACAAGCATTTGGAACCTTCATACGAGGTCATTGTCCCAAGTGTGGTACCGGCAATGGGAGCAGGCAATCCCTGAAGGAACTTAGGTTTTGCATTGGTCCTACTGTGTAACAAAGGAAACTGAGGTTTCCCTTAGATGCCTAAAACTGGGTGGATCCTCTTCTGACTGCATTTATCCAGCAATACCAGGAAGGCCATATTCACTGAAGATGGACTCTGGCTGCAGGCATTCCAGGAAAAGAAACATCTATTTAAAAGTCTTTTTGTTTTAACTGAAGTCTTTTGTGAGCATGCAACAATGCCTTATATCTCTAGACAAGAAAGCAAAATAAGAAATCTACCCCATGGTCCTCTGTTCTCAGAGTATCATGCTCATACCAGAACAAGCACCTCATTAAACATCTTGCCATTAGTAGGTTTAGATCAGAGACAACATTTGAAAGCACCTTTTCCTGGCACATTGTTGTCATTCAATGTACACTAGCAATTATGATAAAGGCCCCCAACACATTGCCTCCACTTACACTGCAATCTCCTGAAAATGTTCCTTTTGTCAACTCTGATAAGCAGTCTGGCAAGTGCCACTAGACATCCAGTGAATTTTGAAAACTGTGCCCTTCTGGATATGTCACTGTCAGTTTTCAGCTGGCTGGCTTCCAACACATGCTGTCACTCCAACACATCCACTTATCCCATTCTACACCATCTAGCTGTTGACAGAAGACTAGCTATAGAAAAGGGAGCACTGCCCCTACAAGGCTGGTGGAAGAACAGATAGGTCACGAAGAACCAAGCGTCCATGGGAGGCTGCCTGACAGTGGTAGACTTGGGACATCTGCAGTGCACCAGCTGTCAGGCCCAGACAGGCTTTCAACAGACTCCGAACATCACGGCCAAGGAGCTGGAAATACATCCTCCCCTCTGACTGTCCCAAGAGACACTTTCACACACTGATGACATGCCAAGTGCACAGTCAAGGGACGAGGTGGACTTAAGAGACTCCACAGGACAAGCCAAGAAACAGGTGAATGAGAAGAAAACCACATGACAGGGAGAGTGTTGGACCAGAGTGTTCAAGGAAGTCTTCGGAGGGACGGAACACATGCTGGGTGCGCTAAAATGGCTCAAAAAAAGAGAGGCAATTTCTATACAAGTCATGGTATCAATAAAGGCCAGGATGGTAGGCAGTGAGACAACAAATTCTGTAGAAGCTCTCCTTGGACCTTCTTAGTTTCTACCTGAGAGTAGGGACCTAGATCTGAAGTGGCAAGAACGGAGTCGAGACCACTTGAAGAAATCAACTAAAGCTGCCGACTGAGGAATTCTTTGGTTCTGAATAGGCCACAGTTCTGCCATCTTGGTTAATAGCCCAAGTCCATTCTTATGACCTATAGATTTCTAAAACAGTCACTGTTACTGAAATCTCAGCTTCCCCATGCAGGAAATGGAAAGGCTCAATAATACCTACTTCAGAAGGATTGGGGGAGGGGACTAGATGAGATAACTGAGCACAGAATAAGCAGGTGTTTCCCCAAATGAAGATCACAAAGTATTCAACAATTTCAGCATGCGTCTCCCATCTACTGGAGGGATGGGCTATGACTTAAGAACAGGTTTAAAAGCTGAAAACTCCAATCACAGAAATTTAAAGACTGAGAATGTGGCTCCTTACGTAAAGATTTAGTGGACTTGGTTATTTATAAACTGTAAAATACCTACTTTATGAAGAATAAAACTTCAGTAACATATCTAAGTGAGGAAAACAGCGGCATCCAGTTCAGCAGGGCTTTCAGGTGATGTGTCATATTTAAAGCACCCACATCACGAGAAGGGGGAAAGTCACAAATAGACAGCGATGCCGAATTCATGGACATGTGTAGATTCAGATAGGCAACAAGACAGAAGTATGTCCCAGTCTCAAAAGATAAACAAAATTTTAATAAGGTAAAAATTTACTGAAAGTCCTTTAACTTAAAGTCTCATCTCATCCAAAGATAATGAATGTTGTTAAATATGGCTGGAAAAAATATCAAAGGGCTTGTTTTCTTGCTCTCCCTATCTCAGTGGGTCTCTTTCCTCCTTGACGGGCTCAGTCTCGCTCCCAGGAAAAGCTTCCTCCCGTGTACCGCAGGATCTCTTCACAGTCTTTCTCAGCATCTTTCCCCCATTTCCACAGCTCCTGCGCAACTCTTCCTCCTCAGTGACAACTTTTAGCATTTCTTCAAGGTTATGGCTTGAATCGTTTCTCAGAAAAAGAAACCCCGATGGCGACATCTTCCTCCCAGGACTTCAGAACTTACCTTACTCGGAAACAATGTTTTGGCCAGGATATTAACCCTAGAGTGTACTGGAGTAGAACATGTTGCTAATTCAGAATGGATGGTGTATGGAGGGAAACTAAGAGAGAGCCGGGAGAGGATAATGAAGACGGAGGGGCGGAGATGCTGCCACAGGCCAAGGGAAGCCACAGACTGCCTGCTGGCTTCCAGGGCTGGGAGGGGACAGGTCTGTGACAGTCTTAGAAGGGGACACCCTGACAACCTTGAATTAGAACTCACATCCTCCGGAATTGTGAAGCACACATTTCTACCACTGAAGCCACCCAACATAGGACAGTATGACACATGACCTCCGCACACGAATGACCCTGAGGAAGTCTACCTGGAGCCACCTTCCGGTATAGTGGTGCCACTGTACTTGCAGAGTCTGTAGCTACCCTTCACTCATTCCAGGAAATACATGGTCCGTATTAAAGACCACCTCCATATTAAAGGGTGGCATCAAAAGAGCAGCTCTAAGGAGGTATTCCGTGAGTGATTATTACTTACATCAAGGAAGTGTGAGACATGAAACCTCAATATAGGAATTAGGACAGGCTGAGAAACTACAGCCAAAGCTGAAGCAAACACCCACAGAGAGTTACGTCTGTGATCCAACGCCACTCTAAACACTTTAACAAGCTTTTCGGCGCATCTTCTCAGCTTCCCAGCGAGGCTCTACCATCATGCACACTTCCTGTGACAAGAAAGCTAAACAAAGAAGAGCTCTGCCCAAAGCTGACAGCTGAAAAACAGCAGAGCTGGGATTTGAACATAGGTAATATGGATCAGACCACATGCTTTGACCTAACAGTTACACTCAAGAGTGTACAAATAATACACAAAACAGGTGTAAAACACAGATGCTCCTTCCCCATGGGTACCTCAGTGGCTGCTAAAAGAGCTAAGGGGCTAGAACATTTTCTTAACTCTGTAAGAAAGCAAAGAGAGCAGCACCTCCACCACCCTGCTCCCTTGATGGAACCATAACAGACAGTGCTTTGAGGTGGAGAAGTCACACAGGTCCAACGCACGAGGAACGTTACTGATGTCGTGACTCTCCAGGTGAGCCTTCACATAGGGATCTTACACTAAGAAAATCAGATATAGTCGACTTACGGGAATACCAACAGCAACTTTCAACCAAGCAGGTCTATCTAGAGTAGGGTCAAATATATAGGCCCTAGTATTTAGCGAATTTAGAACAAATTTCTACCTCTACAATCTCATAAGCAGGAAAATTAATTCAACTCTCTCTAGCCTTTAGGCTGCTCTGATGTAGAATAGGGACGACACTAGTATTTTCCCCACTGGTTTATGGTAAAGATCAACAAAATGTATGTACAGCATTCCAGTAGTTAAAGAAATCTGACACACAGTGGTCAGTAACTACGACAAGTATTATCATCATTACTGATGTCATTGATGATACCATTGTTGGTTTCATTTTTCAAAGCACATGGTCCTGGACATGCTCAGGGCTCAGGGAGTTATGCACCTCCTCTGAATCTAGAAATGCACCATTTCAAAGTTGTGATTGTGCTAAGACTTTTGCCAATAATCTGACAAAACGTTTAGGCATACAAATTACCTTAAATCATATAATAGATCGACACCTTCGTTGTGTCTGTACACGCCGAGAACTTCTGCAGTGCTTATCTGTGAACCTCGGAGTTTGGCTTTTTCCGAAATGCAACCTTGCTAAAAACCAGTTTGACAGCATGTGCTGAATCTTAAAATTTCTCCTAAGAAGCTATCCTAAGGAAAGAATCTGAAGCACAGATAAGAACAAAGATTTGTGCATCTATGTGTGCATTATAACACTTTTTTAAATAGAGAAATGAAAGCAACTTAAATCTCCAAGAACAGAAGAATAAGCAGTTAATTATGGAACAACAATATAATACCCCATTCCACAAACACTAAAAGTGTGTTCAGAAAACACTTTGAATAACAGAGAAATATGTTTAGTCAAACTTCGTATAAAATAAGAGTGAAACTGGTTATGAAAGTTCATCTCAATTATGAGAAAGTATACAGGTAAAACTACATATCGTTATGCAAATGCCAAGACCTCACTACCACATGGACAGGATTTACACGCAAATATTCTTTAGAGTACTCTTCATCTATCAAGCTTTGGGAAACTATTTTTGCCAGTAAAATTATATAAAAATTTAAATACCCAAGACAGAGGAAAATGGAGAGTTCAAGAAATTCATTGTTTCTTCCTATTTGACAAGGAAAAAAAAATCTTTTACGACACTCTCCATTCTCGGGACTGTGGGAATTTGGGCAGATGTATTTCAAGAAGATAAGGAGATAGACCATCAAAGCATCAGAACAAAGCAGAATCGGCTCTGAGTCAAGCTCCTCATGGTTTCCATCATTACTACCCACCACTGGCACCACCACTGCCCACAGCCCCACAGGAGGCATGCTTTAGGGAGGAAATGGACTACGGTTGTTCTGTACCCCCTGTATCCTGTACTAAAAGAGCCCCAGTACCTCCCAGACAACCCGCACTTACCTTTCAGAGGCTTGATGCCTGCCTGACCTTTAACTAAGAACAGGAAGCCAATGAAGCCTGGTCTCCAATGGCCTCTCACCCGGTAAGACTCATGGAGGCCAGTCAGCTCATCCAGATGCACCCATTTAGAATCTGCACTTACACAACTGACAGCCACAAGTTCTAGTGAAAAATAAAGTTTCTAGGTGCCCTCAGGCGGGGATCTTCAGATTTCATCTTCTTGCCTTTTTAGTCCCTGTGAATTACGACAGGTCACTGCACAAGCTACAAGGGTTGACAAATAAATAAGCAAACACATGAAGCGAGTGACTGGATCGGTGAATAAGGTAAGAACAGCATTAAGTCTCCAAACTGTTCCCTCTAGTGGACAACTCCCTGCACCAAATCACTTACCAAAGGCATCATCTTAACTCAGTTATTCTTCTACAGGGTTTGTTCCACTCTATCTACAGGGAAACACCTAAATTCCTCAATCGGGCATCAACATTCCACAACATGCTTTCGCTTCCTGTCAAACTTCTATCATGGTCACCCTTCCCAAAACTGCGTCCACGTGTCAATTATCCTGGCCTCCGGATCACTTTTTTTGAGTGCTCTCTGGTTCTTCTCTCCTCCTAAATTTAACCTTGCATTTATCTAGAATGTTGATCCTTCATATCAACCACAAAAGTTCGACTTTCCCTTAAAGCTCACTTCACACACAGTTCCTTGATTTACCATTCTCTGATTTCTCCAAGATGAACTAATCTACGGCATGATTATGTGCCGGAGAGATGCCTCGGTTGGTATAGGGCTTGCTGTACAAGCAAGATGACCCGAGTTTGATCTCCAGAACCTACTTAAAAGACAAGACATGGTAGAATGTATTAACAACCCCAGTGCTATGGAAATGGAGACAGAAGGATTTGTGGGATCGCTAGCCAGCCAGCTTAGACTATGCAGTGGGCTCCAGAACAAGTAGAGAGAGATCCTTTCTCAGCAAACAAGATGAACAGCGCCCAAGGAACAACACTCCACACTAAGCTCTTCCCTTCCTGCTCATGTACACACACACACACACACACACACACACACACACACACACACACGTGAACCCACAGGTACAAAGACCGACTTAATTATTTCTTGAAGAATGGAATGTGAAAGTTTTGTTTTATCTCTTGCCTTTTTTCCCATTCTTTCTCATCCTTCCAGAACTCCCTATTCTCTGTTCCTACATTCATCTCTCTCCTAATTAGAGGATATTAGACAAATATTTTTCCTTTATTTGTGTAGTAGTAGATCTAGGTAAATGGACTTAACAAATGCATGGCCAAGTACAGCATATTCTCCCAGGCTCAGTCCTCACTCTGAGCATCAACTCAGAAAGCCCTTAACAACTGCTGGCTACCCAGCAAGCATTTAAAAGCAAACACCAAATAAGCTGAGGAACATCACAGGACACAAAATCAACACGCAAAAACAATCACATTTGTATTTCTAGTGACTAGAAACTCACTAAAAATAAACGTGTGGAAAAGGAACAAACCGTTAACACGCACACTCTACATAGGTCTCTGGGGATCCATGCTAAGTGGAAACAAGCCCATTCCAAGGTGTTACATACTTGCCAGTTAGACATTCTACAACTTTTAAGAAGCAACATTACAGAGATTTGGACCAGAGTAATGGTTTCCAGGGTGCAGTGAGGAAAAGTGAGAGGTAAAGGACCCAAATGACTATAAAAAACAAGACGGGCAGCAATGGGCTCAACAGGTAAATGCACTCCCTGCCCAAACTGACTGCACCAGTTAGACTCCTGGAACCCACCTGGTGGAAGGAGGAAACTGACTCCTCCCTCCAATTCATCCTCAGATCTCTATATGCATGTGCATACATGCCCACGTACACACACACACACACACACACACACACACACACACACACACACGCATAATTTCTAAATACATGCAACAAGAGAGAACCTTACAGTGGTGGAATGGTTCCTGTCTATGCGGGTAGGGAAACAAACCTACTCCTTCACACTTGTACTGCACACATGTCAGTCAGCAATCTGGAGAAGCAGGAGAACCAGGAATTCAAGTCAGCCTGGGCTACATGAGACCTTGTCTTTAAAAAAAAATAGAGCCTGGGGAGATGCTTTAGTTATTAAAGTGTTTGTTATGCAAGCATGATGAACTGATTTTGGAGCCCTAACACCTGCATAAAAGTAAGGCATGACAAATGTCAATAAACCCAGTGCTTGGATGTTGGCGATCTATGAATCCCTGAGGTTGCTGGCCAACCACTGTAGCCAGCGCAGCAATTGCTGGGTTCATGAGGAACCTTGTCATAAGACAACAAGGTGAAGAAGCAATTGAGGAGGACATTCTGACATCAACCTCTGGGCTCCGTGCAGACCTACAAAGGCAGCCATGAAGGAGCATACATATTCATACATGGGTAGCACAGCACATGGGGGGGAGAATGTCTGATATATGTGAAATGGCACACTACACCTAAATAATATGCAATTATCTACCCTCATCATCTTAAGAGGCTTCCCTGTGGATGGTAAGAATGTTCTTACATCTCTGGGAGAGTGCATGGTGGAAGGAGAATATTACAAGAAAGAAAACAAAAATTTGAACAATAAATCTTTCCTATCTCATCACCTTCGTCTATGGTAGATTGTCTAAGGTTTAGAAGAACAGATGAGAATTCAGCACCAAGACGGGGAAAATGCCTGTTAGCTGTATTAGTCAGCTTTCTGTTGCTGCAGCAGAAGACCAGAGCTGACTAGCTTACAAAGGGAGCTGCTGACTTTGGTTCATGGTTTTGGAGGTTTCGCTATATGACTGGTTGGGGATGTTGTTTTCAGACTTTCAACAAGAAGCAGGTCATAAAGCAAAACTCTCGCCGAGAGAGCCAAAGAGAGGACTGGAAGGAGGGAGATGGCAGCTGAGGCCACTGCATCCTGGGCACATAACCAGTGACCTACAGACCTGCCACTAGAGCCGAAAGACCCTAATTCTTAAAAGTTCCATCACCATTAAGGTACCACCAACCAAAGACCAAGGCTTTAACTCCTTCAGCTTTGGGAGAAACTTACCAAAGCCAAATTATTAGCTAACGCCAATAACAGCTACATGGGAGGCAGCAAAGACCAAATGTCACAGCTATGGAATTTTACCGCACTGAGACTGAGCTTCATCTTGGTCACCTCCTGCTGTCGGACTCTGAGGCTGAAACCCTTTCGAGGCTGTTTGTGTGTGAAGCTTCCAGCATATTCTCTGACCCTAAATAACCGACAGCCTTTTAAATCAATACTATCACTGAAGAGATATTCTTGCAAATTTTGTATATTTTAAACTACTTCTATAGAAAAACCCAGGAGGAAGTAAGTGGTACCTCTTGAGGCCTGTGTTCTGATAGTCTCAGAACTCTTTCATCGTGGTGTTTCCCACTCTGATGTGCACAGACAGACAAGAAAGCCAGGACGGGCCTGGAAATGCTTGCCCCTAGACCGTCTCAGCTGTGACTACTTAGCCCGAATGGTCCCTTCATGTCTGTGCAAGAGCTTAAGCCGCAGAGAAGGCAGGTATCACCTTACACCAGTCCAAAATCCACAGATACTACATATCTTGGCCACCTACAGAACCCTAAACCTACAACTTTGTCATTTACGAGGCTTTTGTTTAAGTCCTCTTCCTCCAAATGTTGAGATGTCTTAGTGTCCTTCCAACAAATACAATATCTCATTTAAACTGGGGATGATTTTTGCTGCTTGTGGCAACAAACTCTTTTACGAAAAGAGCTTCATCCAAACTCTTTTATCCAGTATCACCTGATTCCCCAAGGAGACTAGACTGCTAGCTGCCAACTTACCCTCAGAAGGTTTACCTCAAAGTGGAAGTCAGGGCCTGTGAGCAGCCTCTGTCAGTGCTCTCCAAGATCAATGTTAATTGCCCAATCAGACGGGCCTGATGCAGACAGAATGGGAGCTAATTAGCAAGTGCCAGAGCCCATTGCAGTTATTAATGGCTGTCATTTATAATGATGAAGGTGCAACTGTGGGCTGCTTGCAAGTCTGTGCTTGTCACTCTTGAGCCAGGCATAGGGAGAATGGGCACAGGGAAGCTGATGAGCCAGGGCAAAGATTCTCTAGGACAAGGTCTCATGAATCTTCTAGATGCCGAGATGGCCGTGAAGTCTCTCAGATCAGAGACTAATTAAGAAGAGAGCTCTTTGAAACCGTGGGTTCCTAAACCTTGGTCCCAGAAATTGATTCAGTGGGTTTGGAACGAGGCCCAGGAAACTGACTTTTCTTAAATTTCCCAGGTGATACTCATGATTCACCAAAAGAGAAAATCATTTAGACAAATACCCAAGGAAACCAGTTTAGAGTCCCCAAAGATTCCCTTATCTGTAGAGCCCTTATGGAACACGTACCAAGCAGAAAAGGCCAGGCACAGCTTTTTCATACCACAGCAAGAGTAAGCAGCCACTGAGAACTGGAAGACCTAGATTTGGGTCCCAGATCTGAAATCACTGACTGTCAAGCCCCTCGTGGCCTTAGTTTATCCATCTATGAAATGGAATATTGAATTCCATGGATCTCACATTCCTTTCATAAATGCGAGGAGTGCCAAGCATCCACGTGTGCAGAGACCATAGATCTAAGGAATTCGTTGAAAGAGAGAACATTTAAAAATAATTGTATTGCATTTTAAGACTTCACTTTAGCTTGAACTTGGACATTATGCTTGGAATCAATAGAAAGGTATGAAACACTTCCCCTGAAGGCTTAGTGATTCCTATAAAGAAATCTCACTGACACATGACAGAAGGGAAGCCTTCTTATCAATTTATTGTGTCTAGGGCAGCGATCTTTAAGGTGAGGCTGCCAGAAGCCTTCTAATGGCATGAACTGTCTGTATCCAATAAAGTAATTGGCCACCAAACGATGGACGGTAACAATGAAAGCTTGGCTATCCAATCTTTATAGTCATTCTATATATAATCAGGAATGGGATGTGCAAAATCTACTCTCCTATAAATGTGAAAATAGGCTCTCTGCGAATTTAACTTTTCTCCTATTTTCTGGCTTCAAACCACTTTCCAGGAGCCCACCTATCATAGTTTTACACATGTGGACATCTGGCAGGCAAATAAATTAAAGCCTACCTTAGAGACTAGGGAAGTGCATCCATTTATAAATGTTATTTTAGAAGGGGCTGTCTGGTCTGCTCACTTATTAACTCCATTAGAAGGCTAATGAATCTACTGCTGAGAAAATGAAAGGGAGCTCAGGCTGGGGAAAGAGACCGGGAGAACCAGAACCGCACACCCCTTCTCCAAATGCTGGGGTGTTTTGTGGTTGTGACAAGCGGGCACTGCCCTTGCAGGGAAGAGGTGACAACATAAAATAGCAATCAACCGACACAGCCCAGACATTCCTTCAGTCACTGGACCAAAAAAAAAAAAAAATCAAGATTTATGCATGCCATGGTCCTGCCTAGTGGAAGAAAACAGACCACAACATAAAAAGGTGCTCTTTCTCATAATAAATGGTAGAACATTAAACACATAATCCAGATCTGCTTCCCCAGTATTCCTGGGTCTCGATTCCTCAGTAAAGTAAATGGCTGATGACCCAAGACTTAGAGAAAACTTGTCATTTTTGTGGTTTAAAACAAAGGCTTCCATGGACCAAATGATAGCCCCTCTGTGTGATTAAACTAAGCTAAGTAGTTTGGACCGGTGTCCTGGCTAATGCCTGCCAACTGGCTAGTATCCTCGAGTGAGCGGCATGTTAACAGGGTATGTCGGGCTGTTGATACTTGGATTAAGACTTAACCACCAAGTATCCTAAGGAGGTTGAGGGTGGCTGCACTCAGGGCTGAGGTTGTTGGCTCAGGAAAGGATCCAATGAGCATCAGAAATTGCCAGTATTTCCTATTTGACATCTCATGATGACAATGCTGTAGACTCAGAGGTAAAAGAGACTGCCCTTACTTAGAAAAAAAAAAAGGATGGTGTGGGTAGTCCAATTACTTGGTAGCAGAGACAGACCTTGAACCCCCATGCTTCCTTAGAGTTCAGTCCAAATCTCAGAGCACCACTCATGCTTCCCAAACTGGAATCCCATGGAAGGGGCCAAACGTCTACCTTTTATTTTTTTAAACACATTCTACACCACATTGGAGAACGGTGCATGGTCCCTCTCTGCCTTCCATGTTATTTATGTGTGGAATAGCAAACCTCTTCAATGAGTGTACCTTCCCCAAAAAATTGCCTTTAAAAAGAAAGTCTCTAAAAGACACTTTGTAGAGGGAACCGGAAATCCTTCCTTGCATCACGTGCCCAAGGTTACCACAGTCATCGTCATCGCCATCACCACTGCCGCCATCTGGCGTACCCAAATCAAGACCTACAGTACCTTCACTGCTTGTCCAGAACAGCCAAATACCTAAAGGAGACTCAGAAAACCCTCTACCCAGTGACAATGCATCGTCTCCAGCCATATGCCTCTGGGAGTCTGGAGATTTCCTCCTAAAGATGGCAGCACGATTGTTATCTGGATCACGGTGGGAGCTTCCAGGTTTCGAGTGTATGAACAAATGATAACAATCACTTCATCACCTATTGACCTGATTGCCGGAACTCTGCATTAAGTCCATCTGTTCCACTTAATTCCAGAAAGAGCTATATGAGACACAGCCGGCCCTCCACATCTGCAGGCTTGGATCAGCTTAACCCAACTATAGAACAATATTGAACAAAATCTGTGTATGAACTGAGTACTCGCCAAGCCTTTCATTACCATTATTCCCTAGTTACGTAGTATAACTGTTGCCACAGCGTTTATATGGTGTGAGGTATTGGAAGCTACCTAGAAATATTTTATGCTATATAAGAGGAGGTGCATAAGCTATAGGCAAATATTTCTTCTCCTGCTGCTGTTTTCTGTGTGTCCTACATGAGTGATCTGAGATTCCCCAAATTTAGTATCCACTGAAAATCCTGGATCCACTCCTCTACTGACAACAAGGAAGGAATGCATTCTTTTCTCTAGAGAGGCTCAATGCTCTTAAAAGCAATCCGTTGCTCTTTTCTTCAACAGTAAAATGATGCTGGCGGGGATGTGGGACCCTTACTCACTGCTGATGAAAATGTTGACTGGTACAGCCACTGTGGAAGTCATTTTGGAAGTCCCTCAAAAACAGTCAAAATGGGACTCCCATACAGGTCAACTATTCTACTTCTTGGTAAATATCTGAAGGGCTACCAGTCAACATACTACTGAGACACCTACACACGCATGTTCACTGCTGTTCACAACTGCTAAGAAATGGAAGCAGCCTGGATATTATTGATGGATTTAAAGTGTGGTATATATTCATAATGGAATTTCAGTCAGCCGTAAAGAAATAGGAAATCATGAAATGTACAGGCAACTTGATGGAACTGGCCATCACATCATTAGGCTAAATGAAATAAGCCAAACACATAAAGACAAGTACTGCCTCTTTGCTTGCATATGTGAGTCCATATGCAATTAATATACACATTAAATATACATGTGTAAGTATACTTGTACACACACAAACAAGTACGTGCATGTGTGCGTGAGTGTAGATGTTGAAGAGGGAGTGTCCACATAGGTCGAGAATGTAGGAAGGGGTGTATGGCAAGGGAGGGAGAGATTTCAGTGGGAGGAGATGGCAAAAGAATTCAAGGGTCATGGATGCAAAACAGAGAACTATTTGGAGGAGCAAGAAGAGGGGATCAGAGGAGAAGAGGACTGGGAAAAGGAGTACGAATAAACCAAAGCATAATGATTGATATATATATATATATATATATATATATATATACACACACACACACACATATACACACACACACACACACAAATATACAAATCTCATATTGAAACACATCACTGTGTATACTAACTTAAAAAAATAAGAGACTAAGGAGATGGCTCTGTGGGTAAAATGAGCCTGTGTCCTTTTACACCCATGCGTAAAAGCCGATGTGGTGGTGTGGGCTTGTAACCCTAGCACACAGGACAGAATTAGTCATCTCCCAGGGACTCGCTGGTCAGCCAGTTTCACCTAAATAGCAAGTTCTAGATCCAATAAAAAAAATTTTGTCTCAAAGACTAAAGTGGAAAAACTGGGAAGACATCAATTTTTTTGATTGTTCTTTGTTGTTGTTGATGATGATTTTGTTTTTCGAGACAAGGTTTCTCCGTGTAACTCTGCCTGTCCTGGAACTCACCCTGTAGACAAGGCTGGCCTTGAACTCAGAGATCCTCCTGCCTCTGCCTCCCAAGTGCTGGGATTAAAGGCGTGTGTTACCACCTCCCAGATAAAGACAACATCTTAAAGTCTCCATGGGAGCCTGTATGAATGAGCATCCCCCCCACATTCATGTGCATGTATGAACATATGCACACACCAAATATGTATATATGTGTATATATATATATATATACACACACACATATATATATGTACACACACACACACACACACACACACACACTCTTTTCAATTAAATCTAACAAAATAACAAATATCTGTCGTGCCAAACTTTTCTCCAATTCATCCCTACATTTGTTTTACATTTTTTTTGGAAAGAGTGGTGTAATAATCATAAAATCAGAAGTATTTCTCGAACAGAGGCACTCATTGAAGAAGGCACTGTAATTCATGCATACATACATATTCTTTCATATACTTTCTTCAATTTCTCATGTACAAACATCTTATCTGTCAACCAAACTGAACTCTCTGAGGACAGCAACCATGGCACCCTCATTCTGCGACTCCCAGCAATCTGCATGGGGCTGCTTATACAATGGATGCTCAATTAGAACGTGTTCAATTAAACGCTCTGTGACCCATTCAGGACTTTTCATCAAATTCATTATCACCGAAAGCAAAAAGGGGAAGGTACCAGTTCTATAGAGAAGATTTCACATCCAGCCTTTGGAATCTCACATGTGAAAAACCAAACGAATAGGATTGGAAGCTTTTAATTAACAACCTTGAAAAAAAAAAAATGTCATTCCAATCTGCAGTTTTGTTTCCATTAATTCACCAAGATTCAGCAGGAATTCCACTAAGGAATTGGGGTGAGCAGCTGTGGAGGGAGGGAAGCATATAAATAAATCATGAGTGTCATTAAAATTTGTAAACTAATAACTTCTGGGAAGTCTTAGCAATTATCGTCAGGGTTTTCTTGGCAAACAGAAAATTAATAAATCCAAAAGGTCTTCCATTTTATATTTAAAAAGCAGCATCCCTGAGAAAGGTCACTGACAGAACAATTAGAGAGGAAACAAATGGTTCAGACAACTGCTTGCGAGGCAGATGAAAAGCCACGGATTCCCAAGAGGCCAGAGAATAAGACAACTCAATAGGAAGAAAGGGACAGCGAGGAGTTGGAGCGAGGCTTGGGTAGAGGCTCCTCGGAGCTACATTTGGATATTTAAGAGGCAGTTTAAATATTTATGCATGGAAAATCCAGAAACACCTAAAGCACGTGGTCCCTGATCAGGGAAGCTCAGAGTCTGAGGACAAATCAGCAGAAGTGTAAGAATGCAAAGCTGACCATGAGCGGAGATGGAGCATCCTACCTAGGGGGCGGGGGGCGGTGTCTCCAGCAGGTCGTGCCTGGGAATCAATCTTAACATAGACATCCTGACCAGGCATCACTACTACTGTAGGCACACGGAAGGCAGACATCCAGGAAGAAGGACTGTAGCCTAGTAGCTTTTCTATTAAATGAATGTCTCCCATTCTGCAAGGGGTTAGTTGAAATAAAGCAAGAGAGGAGAAAGACTGAAGATCAAATGCCTACCAAATGTGTAAGGGATATTCACTTATTTATACTTGGCTCTTTTATCCCTAGATAACTACAAATTCATGTAAACTCTCTGGGGACCCCTAATCCAATACCCGGAGGAAAGCATGTATGGACACACCACAGTTGTGGCGAACTCAGGCTTCTGGAGATCCTGCATGTGTGAGGACCCCATCTGTGCAGGCATTTTCATCTGAGAGTAAGCCTTCAGAGAGCTCTGTCAGAGCCTACACTTGGGATGGGCAAGTCTAGTAAACCAGCTGTCAATCAAAACAGAAATCTTAGCCACGACATATATATTTAGAACCAAAGACTTAAGACTTCTGGGTGGATTAATTGGTCTTATTGGAGTTTCACTTCATTAAACAAGGGCTTTAAATGCCTCCAAATGAGGTATGGGTACCCATGTGTGAGGAGGCACACGAAAATGTCACAGGAGCACTGCCACATGTGGATTGCATGCAGAGTCCCTCCGTGTCAGTCTACAGCACATACATACCACATGAGTCAGGAATGAGGAAGACAGGCATGGGACAGTTGTCTCTAGTGGCAGTTCCCACTTACGACAAAGCACACTGAAGAAGGAATCTCACAGCGTAGTCCAGGGAAGCTCCCAATCTCAGTCTCATGGCCCAGATTTTTCAAGGGAAGCATTGTGTGCTCAAAAACATCAATCCCGATTCATCAATTCTTTGCACTTGAACTCCAATAGGTGCTGTGTCCTTTGACTGAGATGATCAGACATTCATACTATATGGCAACTTTACATAGCCATCCTAGCATTAGTGGAGAAGAACCATAGCCACCTCTAGACTAATAAGACCAAGACCACTGAAGGAATACCACCAGGACATAGACACAAATGTACGGTTTCATGCTTTTAATCTCTTTTGTTTATTTAGAAGTAGAGGCCCTCTGAATTATTAACCTAGCGGGAGCTGGTTAATAACAATCCCATCCCACTGAAACTTGGCAGGGGGTGTCATCTTGTCAAGATCTCTGCTGTTTCAGGGCTTCCCTGTCACACAGAAAGTCACCAAATCCAGTTTCAACATGGTTAAGCACATTAAGCCAAAGCAGGAAGCTGAAAGGCTGCATGTATAATTTAGTTTCTTTTTAATCCATCCACTGCATTAGGGAGGAAAATCAGAGGCTCTGGGTCTAACTGTAAACTCTATCATTATCATCAATACAGGGAAAAAATGAGAGATAAGGAAGCCCTAGGATGAATGGAGAAGACAGTGAGGTGTTAGAAGTCTCCTAGTGGCCTCAGCAATCTTGAAAACCCTGCAAAATTGAGAAGTGATGTCTTTCTCGTTCATGTTCTAGCACTGAATTTCTAAAGCAGGGTTTTATCAGCATGTGAGACCCCTGAAATCTAACACAGAAATGCATCCTTATCTGACATTTATCCATGGGCAAAGCCCATAAATCTCTACAGTCCTCAAAATGTCACACCGTATGAAATATGTTTTCTGATAACTGCCCTGGAGGAACCAACCTGGATTGGGTCCCCTCGGTCAACTGGGAGGCTCCCCGTGGCCTCGTCTGGCTCTTTGCCTCTTGCTTGGCAGAAGCTATCCCATAAAAGACCATCTTCAACAAGGTAGACACTAGTATTCTGGTCCCACCCTGGGAGCCAAAGGGACAGCATTCTGGGCCACTCTCCTCCTTCCTTAACTCCTGCCTTTATCCTTAAAGACACTACTAATTACCAGAGGACACAGAGTATACCCCCTGATGGCCCAGGAGCTCCCTCCTACAAGCCCCTGCATCAGTGGATCCCTAAATGCAAAGTCAATAATGAAAATGAAAACCCTATACAAACACACAGGGTTCTAATGATCATTAATAATTACAACAGAGTAAGCACTTACCCCGCCGGTTACTGTCCTTAGCGACTTTGCATTCATTATGTAATCCTTACAAGTCACTCACTAATTCATTCATTGGGCAAACATGTATTAAACACCTCTTGAGTGCCAGATTCTCCTCTAAGTGCTGGGGGCACAACATTAAGTGAAACTGAAAAAATAAACAAGCGTTCCCCTCTCTCTCTAAAGCTTAGACATTAGTGGTTGTCTGTAGGCAATAAATAAGTCAATAAGTAAATATTTAACATGCCAAATGATGATTAAATACTGGAAAGAAGAAGGTAGCCATGCAAGGAAATGTGAAGTGCCAGGGAAAGTACTCACAGGTGGGGGACGCCTAAGCAGAGGAGAAGGGGAAGGAGGAACTCCCTGAGATTCTAAACAAAGAAAGAGATGAGCCTAGAGACTCTAGGGAAGACTGCCAAGGGCACAGGTGTGTCCTGTGCTGTCCCCAGCTTCTGGGCAGGGAAACTGGGTCTTAGAGATTGGTACGGAATTGAATAGTGGAGTCTGCTAAAGCATGTGTCCATTCCTGATCCTCACAGGCTGCAACAGAACTATATTTTTAAAAAGCATCTTCACCAATGCCACCAGGGGTCTTAAAATAAAGTAGCCCTGGATTATCTAGGTGGGGGGCCTTGATCTGACTTAAGGTCAGGGTCCTAGGGAGGGAGCGTTGACACAGGGGACTATCAGGTGAGGATGAAGGCAAGCTTGGTGGGATGCAATTATGAGGTCTGCAAGCAGCCTCTGAATGCTGGAAGAGCAAAGGAAATTTTTCTACCTAAAGCTTCCAGAGTGGAGTGAAACCCGAATACTACCTTGGACTGCGGGCTTCCGGACCAAAAAACTGAGAGAATAAGTGTCTGCTGCTTTAAGCCATCCATGAGAGGTCAATTGTTGTGGTGGCCCCAGGAAACTAATACACAGAGGCTAAGTAAAGCCTCCAAAGGTGAGCTGCAGAGTTCTCTCAGTGCACACAACCCGTAGTTAAACTCTAGCGATTGGATGTCAGGGGGCCTGGGGTGACTAGGTTGTATACCGCATCCTCTGTAGAACTTGGCAGTTCTCAGGGAACTCATCTCAGTGAACACTTCATTTCTTCAGAGACAGTGTCATCAAGCAGCTGGGTCACGTTCTCTGGATTTGCCTGGCCCATCCTTAAAACTAGCCAAACCTTTTCTAAAACACGGAGTGTCAGGCATAGGTGTTTCCAAACATAAGGCCAGGATTTACTGACTGCTTTCCTGATTGGACTAGGCCGACTGCACAGGAGTGAGGCTTATAGTATCATGCAGCATCTCTGTTAGGAGGCTTTAGGGAAGGCTTCTGAGCTCTGATTCCCAGGCAACACTGCGTGAGTGGAATCCACCCAGCTCTCATCTGTTGGAGGTAGGGATAGCTTATACCTCAGCCAACTCTCACTGAACAGCAAAGTTTGGTACAGGACCACCTATACAGAGGGAGGAGGGCCTCTGTCATCTGATATGTTAGCCCCAAATCTTCAATTTAGTTGATTCCCTTCTCAGTGAGATCGGTTCTGACTTCCCTCAAGAAGCATGCAGGACAGCTCTGAGGCATCTCATATTCTGGACTCCATGTAGCAAGGCCCCAAGAAGCCCTCAGGACATGGCACTGGCTAGTGCTGCAGCCAGAGACGTGACCTTTTCTTGCAAGTATCCCGTCCAATGTTGACATGTGGTAGAGAAAATAGAAGGACACACACAAGCCCTCCAGGCCCACAGCAGTAAGCGCACAGCACAAGGTCCGAAGCCCCACAAGCCAGTGACACTTGCTACTACCCTGGGTGTGACTGCATGCCACTGTGATTGTGAGTGTGCAAGGCATGAAAGGGGACTGAAGGGTTTGCACACAGATGTTCCCTGTCGAGAGGAGCTCCTAGCATCAAAGCTAAATCAGAATCCACTTATCGCCCCCAAACCCTCTCCACCCCCAAAATTGTCATGAGGTTGCCTCCTTGTCCCCTCAGGCACACGGGGTACAGTGCATACAATTCACAGAACTTCCAGGGGTCCAGTGTTTTAACTTCTCTTAAAATAAAAATAAGCAAATAAACTCTTAAGCTGAAAAAAAAAAATATGTTTTACTATAGTAAAAG
This sequence comes from Cricetomys ansorgei, assembly GCA_026225945.1. NCBI lineage: Eukaryota > Metazoa > Chordata > Mammalia > Rodentia > Nesomyidae > Cricetomys > Cricetomys ansorgei. Next base: position 11,741,245 of record JAMJFZ010001258.1, read on the forward strand.
ATAGGGGCCTTTTGCCCATTATAATATTTTATGTTATGATGAAATACAAAATAAAATTTGTATCATTCTATGGGAAGAAGGGTTTGCTGAGGCAAAACTGCTTAGGCACCATGAAAATATGAATCTGTTCTGACTACACAGCCACTGGCTTCTTGAAAACCATGTGCTAGAGATGCCCCTGGGCCAAATCACATCCAGAGCAAGAATTCCTTGCTCCAGCAGCAGCCTCCTTGCCCGAGGGTCTCTATTTGTTAAAGAATCCTCCTCCAACCCTGACTAGACCTTGCTTCACCCAGTAGAATCAGGCACTGCAGTCCTACAGAAGCAACAAAGTACAAGGCAGATGCACAGCAGGCAAGTCCTAAGGGACATCGGGCCCCAGCTTGGTCCCACCTAGGGCACCGAAGATACAAGTCCTATATTCCCTCTGATACAGGCTTCTGCATTGTTTGGCTTCTGTTTCTCCCCTGACAAAGCATCCAGGGCAGCTTTAAGATGATCTAATCCACTTACCTCCACAGAGAACTCTCAGTCACGCTCCCCAGGTTGAAGTCATACAGCTTGGTCAGGATCAGGATGACCTGCAAGGGGTAGGGTGAGGGCAGAGAAGAGGGACAAAGGGGGAAAAGGAAGCTTACTTTAGTTTGTATAGCAGTGTACATCGCATTGAGTACCACCCAGAGGAGGGCTTAGTATTTATCCACTGAGTTTGAGGAGTATTATAGGATCAAATAAGGGGGAAGAAATTATTAATTTAATGCATCCCAGTAACTGGCAGCATTTATTTTAATCCTGACAGTGCCTTGCATTTGAAATAAAACACCCCAACAGGAATTAATTGGCCACTAACAGTGGTTTCTACACATCTGTTCTTCTCCGGGGTCGGGCCCAGGCCAGCTGGCTTTGTTCTCCACCAAGGCCACCCAGAGATCAGAGATCCCCCTTGCTTTTGATCTCGAGATGACTCTGATGTACAGAATAGGATCTAAAAGACTAACAGGGAACTGGGTCGACTCTTTCTGTCTATAGAAGGAGTTCAAAGAGATTTTGTGTTTTCATCAGACACAAATACCTGAATGGCAGTAGGCACAGTCCCTAACACTCTCTGATACTGCCTGCCACTGGTCAGGTGGGAACTGCCCCCACCTCACAGTAAGCAGGTCAATGGACTGCAGTGGACTCTGGGACTATCTTCCTGACTCCAGTTGAAGTTAACAAACCAGGAGAGCTACAGTTATCCGAGATATGGTTAGTGAATGATGAGAACTGGTCTTGGGCTGCCTGGTCAGTCCTTGTGCCCTGTCCTCTTCTCCAGGTGAGAATCTGAGTATTAGACAATCCCATGCCTGCCCCACCATGTGCCTGGACAGTGGCTTAAGTACAACCTTCTGTCTCCAAGAGTATCAAGTGCCACAATTTTATCAGCACCCAGGTGGGTAATACGCACATCTGCATATAATTGTGTTTTTCTAAACTTAATACACATCTCGCTTCACCCTTCTCAGATCCTTCTCTTTGCACAGTTTAACTCCCTCCAACTCATTTGCACAGCAGCCGTTAAACTCTCTCCAAGATAATTAACTTCTTCTTCCGGGATGGGACTTTCCCATTCTAGGTATCCATTTAAGATTAAAGAAAAATAATCAGCCATTATACTGAACATTTTATGGCATTTAACTCACAACAAAGTGCTCAATTGGAGATTTATTCTCATCCAGCACTCCATGGGGTCAACCAGCCCTATCTCCATTTCTTCTATGTAAAGTAAGAAAGATATTAAAGGACAGAGATCGTCTATTATAGGCCAAAAGGAGTCCATGCAAAGTTGACTTGGGACATTCAGTTTCTCTGTAAGGTTATCACTGGAGGCCTCCAGTTTCTCATAGGTGGTGTTCTGTTAAGGAATTAGCATATATGTGTGTAAAACCGTAGACTCGTCCAGGCCATCTGATGTATTAGTGCAGCATAAGAACAAGGAGTATGTCATCTACACAAAACACTCCAGGGTCACTCAGAGGCCCTGGTCTCTCATTCACAGCTAGTTTCCTCTTCGTTAAATCCAGTGTTTAAAGAAGTCACTAAGATTTATCCTTGCTGTCTGCAATCAAATCCCAGCAATAAACCAAAGAAGTTCTGTCTGTTGAACATGAACAGACAAAGAACCAGAGAATTTCTATCTGCTGAACATGGACAGACACACACACACACACACACACACACACACACACACACACACTCCCCTCTCTCTCTTTTTCCCTCTCTCTCTCCCTCTCTCTCTCTCTCATACACACACACAAACATATAAACACACACACACTAGCATTTTCTATCCTTTCTTTTAATCTTTTATTTTCAATCTATATAGCCATTCTCAAAGCTGCCACGTAAAAGCATAAATAGCACTTACATGGGCACCCATGCCAAATTCTGGAAAGGACAGTTACTATTATAATCAGGAATGAATCATAATGATCATCTCGGGATCTGAAGGAACAAGGAACAAGGCAGATCCCCCCAGTATTGTTGCCTTGCAGGCTGCCCTTGCTACAGAAGGTAGCATTTATTGACTGAAGACCCCAGCTGTGATGCTGCAAAGGTCACTGCTCCCTGCTCACCAAGTGTACACTTCCCAAGAGCTGATTCTAGTCGATGACTAAGTACAATAGGGACATCAAGGCATACTCCTTTCTTGGTGACGTGGGACTCCTCTGGCGAGTGCCACTGAATTTGCAATTCCCTAATAGACTCTGAACATTACTCAGAACTGCAAGGCAGCTTAAGCTAGCCTTCCTCATGTTGTCCTGACCTATCTATCCCCTGTGAGGTCAGACCTGCTGCTCAATCCAGGAGTCAACCCAACTCTCCCAGGTCCTGTCTGCTTTCTTTCACAGGCTGATTTTTTTTTTCCCTAATAAGCTCTTTTTTTTTTTTTAATCAGATTTTGGCTTTGAGACTGCCAACCAGAGGGTCCCAACTAAAGCAACCTTGCATTTTTAGTTCTGCTTTCCTGTTAAGTGGTTTCTATTTGGTCTCTGAACTTGTACATACTTTCTTGATCAGAAGCCTTTAATGGCTCCATCTACGAGAAAAAAAAAAAAAAAAAGAGACACTTGATACTGGCATTTGAAGGTCCTCCACAGCACACCCAAGCATATTCTCTTGGTCTTTTTTCTAGTTTTCCAGACCCTGCCCTCTACTTTAAGCCATCTGGGCATCGTAAGGTCCTGCAGCTTGGCTAACTTGCACATCTCTGCTTTCTCAGTTCCCAACCTTGCACTGCTGACAGTCCTCTCATTAACCTGGACCTTCACGCGTGCCGCTCTGGAAATAGGCCAAGAGTCCACCATCCTCAACTAGCCTCCCAGAACTGGTCTATTAGTTTTCTCTCCGCTAGAGTTCTGTTTTGTTTCAAACTGAGTCACGTTATTTGCCAGTTCGCATGACCTCACCCGTTCCCAGGTGTGGCACAAGTTGCCCTCTCAAATGGACTCTGAACAAGTTGAAAGTGGACATCTTGTCACTCTATCATCTTCACGGGCAGGCTCGGCGTTTCGAAGGTGCTTATACAGTAATAGCTGTTGAGCCAATGACAAATATTGATGCTTTGATGGAAATTCACAGACTTCGGCCAGAGATGGCCTTCAGCTGACCCAGGGAGACAGGAGAAGTGGGGGATACCTACCCAGAGGGAAAGAAGAAGTGGGGGATACTTTACAATGATTGGACTTGACTAAGTGCTCCAAGATGGGGCTCTTTGGATTCCATGAGTAATGCTGGACCCAGAAGTCATGCAGGGAGCAAGATGAGCTTGGTAAAGATATAGTATTGGGTCTATCCCAGAAAGATTGATTCAGTACGTAGTGTCCAGAGAGCTCCCTAGGGTATCCAGAGGCTGAAACTTTGCGAAAGACTCCATCACACACAAATCTTTTCCCAGTTCTGTGCTGTAATGCCACCACCCATTCCACCCAGTGAGATGCTGCCTTTCCTTTAACTTGGGCAGATGTAATGTAATAAACCGAGCAGGGAATAGTCATACCAGTGTCCTCCATGGAAAGGTCAAAATATATCAAGTGCTAAAAGTTTCCTTTCCTCTGGAGCCCAGCACAGACGAACATCAATAGAGCTATGAGGAGATGATAATGTAACCTTTAGGCTTATAACATCTGCAATGAGCAAACAAAATCAGAGCAAAAGAAAACAAGCCTTTCCCATCCTGGCACTTCTTATCACTCAGAGCCTTTTAGCAGCCTCCAGGAAAGAGGAAATTACCAAAGAAGACTGAGCACCAACACAGCAAACCACCTAATAAGATTCAGACTGCTGAGCAAGCTCTCAGATCAGAAAGGAAGAGAAGCTAGTGCCCAGGAACACACTAGATCCATACATCGGATGGACTACAGACCCAGGGCAGTGCCTCCAGGGACTGCTCTAGAAGATCGGGCCTGGCAGTCAAATACAACTAAGGAAAAGCAGAAAGCAAATATTAAGCGAAGCCCTACCCTGTGGTTCTCACACTCGGAGCAAACCTTCAGGGTAGGGAGGGCATTATATCTCCATTTAACAGATGAGTAAACAGACATCTGGGGTGAGACAAACAACTCCTGTCCCCCAGCCAGCCAGAGACAGGATCCCACCAGGCTCCAAGTCAGCCATGCTGTTTCTGCTCTGATACTGTGCTCCTCCACGTGGTCACTGTTGCACAGGCTCATGCACAAGGTTGTTTAAAAAAAAAAAAAAAAGAGCAGAGAGCTACAAAACATCCCTCTACCTCAGGGAGTTGATCATCCACCCATGAACTCCATAAATGTTTGCTGAACACCTTTTGGAAGAACTGGAAAGACACCAGCTAACTTCTGTAAATCAGAGAGAGCCGGGGCCCAAGGCCTGGGGGTAATGATAACTTTGGTTTTCTTTGTTCTTGAAGTATAAGACAGGGAAGCAGAGGTGTGCGCAGAGAAAATAACTAGACAAACTGCTACGGGATAAAGTGTGTTGCATACTTTGTCAAATAAGTACTTCTGTGACCTGACAGGCTCAAGTCTTGGAGGAGTTTAGATAATGGGGAAATTTAAATGAATTGGAATAATTCATGAATAAATAGCTCTTCTCCCTTCTCGTAAGCTGAATGCACCCAAGCGCACACTGGAATATGAGGGAAATGCACGTGTATGTAAGTGTGTCTAAATACAGCAGACAAGCCCGTGTAGATGAGAAGATATCAGCACACATAACCTTATGTGGCACGTGACATCCCTAGGCTGTCCTTCTGTGCCTCCTTCCCTCACAGCTCTGTTAAGGTCAGCACGACTTCAGTGTACCCCCATCTTCTCGGCTCAGTTATGACCTTATGGAGGCCAGAAATCTCAGTTCATTCCACTCCACATCTCCAGTGCCAAGCACAGGGCCTCATGCATGGCAAGCACTCTCCAAAGTTCTTTGGATGGATTATAAATGGATGACCGTCAAGAAGAGACGAGATGATAAATGTGGGGGAGAAATACAGATAACGTGAGATGGGGGGGTGATCACGTCCACAGAACACAATTAGCAAAGCCTTCCCGAAAGGAAAGTGTTGTAAGTGCTGGGCCTTAACACATGGTGAGAATCGGGATACATTGTCTTGGTGTCTGCTTGTTTTCTTGCTCACCTGCCTCATGTCTCCTCCCCTTTTAACTCATAGTGCGTAGACAGAATAGTGCCTGGGGCAGGGGAAACGGTCCCAGAAGTGACCAACAGCTGAGAGGCAGACTGCACAGGCTCTGGAAGGGAGTCCAAACATGTTGGGTGCTATGCACAGGGGTCCTTCCTAGAGAAGGAAATGAGGCATGGAATACACTAGAAGAACAAGAAGAGAGAAATCATGACCTGCTGTGGTCCCTCTGAGTTACGGGAAAGTTTGATAAAATGAAAAAGGTAGTAAACTGCATATGAAGAACCAAAAAGCACAGCGTAACGAGCATATATGCATGCGAATCTGTCACTTGCTCTATGATGAAACAGCAATTAAGGGCATATCCGGCCCTGGTGCTTTCTTGTTTGCCCACCCGTGTCTCCTCTCCTCACTCTCGGACTTCTCGTGCCTTCTGATGCTCCCAGATGCTCAAGCAAGCCACAGACAGGCAACACCAGTGACTGATGACCTTGGCTCTCGTTCTTTCTCCTCTCTCCCATTCATCTATCCCTGCCCTCTGCGAGGCACTGTGTGAGATAGTGATTAAAGTAGAAATGGTTCCCATTGGCATGAAATTTAGAGCCTTCTTTATCCACTGCCCTCCAGGGTTATCTGTACCAAAACCAAAGAGCCCAGGCCCAAAGCAAGGTTGCCACAGGGTTTTGTAGTGAGGGGTTTTCTATACTTTTCACAAATCACACTCAGTATGAGAGGAAACACCCTCTCATAACCTCTTTAAAACCATAGCCTGTTTGCACCCAAGACTCCTCTTAACTATTCCCATGTCTAAATGTACTGAATCCCTTTGTCCCACGCTCTATGGAAGGGACTTGCACACTAGCCTGGAGTCAGAAGACTGCACTGAAGACGTGACCTGACAGATTAAACAAAGGAGAATGATGCATCCTATTTTGTGGGAGACAGTTCAGATTCCAGAGTTGCTAAACTCCTTCTTTATAAAAACAAAAACAAAAAAGTACCCATCTCTCCAGAGCTCAGTGGAAATACGGGGCAGTGTGGATCAGAGCCGTTGCTTTCACCTGGCCACTCTGGATAGCTCAGCTCGGGAAGCCAGGAAGCCCCGGGGGATTCCTGTCCTCTGAAAGGATACGGTATAATCTGCAAATTCATAAATCACTAGGACACTCCGCCTGTGAGCGCAGTCAGCGGAGTGAGAACATTTAATGCCTGTAAAATTTTACTCGGAAGGAAAATTACTTTAGTTCATTAAACCTTTCTGAAAGCTTGATTCCTTTAAACCCAAGAGACTACTGTCCTTCCTCTCTCCCTCCCTCCTCCATCCTTCCATCCTTCCTTCCCCCCTTCCTTTCATTCTTATCCCTCCCTTCCCCCCTTTATCTCTTTCTAGCTCTTCCCTACTTCTCAATCAACTGTAGTAACCGCACATCCTTACCGAGCACGGCATGATCCCGAATGCCCTCACACCAGGGCTGATCAATACAGCTAATGTACATCCCCGTCTCTTTACATTTCTTTCTGTCTGGAGCCTTTTAACTAAAGGAACTGTTGGGTCAGCGCAAGAAGGAGGAGCTCAGAACTGAACCTATGGGACAGCCAGGGCAGTGGCATGGATCTGTAATGACAAGTACTTGGGAAGCCGAGGAGGAGGATCACACATTCAGGGTCAACCTAGGCGGCGTAGTGAGTACAGGCCAGCCTGGACAACGTAGTGAGGGACTGTTTTAAAATAAAGAATTTTAAAAGGGGTGGGTGGGTCCAAGGCTGATTAGGACTACACTTCAAAAGCCCTTTGTTCAATTGCTACTACCAGTGGGGAAGGGGGTTTAAGTAAATCGTACCACCCTGTCCTTGCCCTAACTGGAGAGTTCTTCCCTCCTTGCTATTTGGAACAGGGACCTGCTGGTTGTTTTTTTTTAACCAAGAGTAATTAACAATGGAATGTAAATGAGATGCTGGACATACACTTCTTGGAGAAATGCCTACAAACAAGAACTTGAAGTCTCAGTCTAACTGCGAAGCTCAGCATCTCCTTCCACAAGGGGGAGCCTCAACCTCCAGGGAATAGAAACCATGTATCTTTAGCCAGATCCCAACTGACAGGACCGTACAAGGCTGTCTGGGTACTCGCCTCAGGTATGGGATAAAATAAATGGTGTTGTTGCCCACCATGAGTTCGGAGTCTAGTTGGGAGGATAGAGAATTAATTACCACAAAGAGATTGCACTGTCATCACTGCACTCCGGATGTGTGACAGTTTGAAAATCTATGAGGCACCCTCCCTAGTTTATTCAAATGGTAAGGATGCTGGGCTTAATAGGGGAAGCTCATGTGATCCTCAGGTCATCCCTCATCCTACACACAGCAAGAGGAACACTGAGTTTTCTGAAATGTATCACAGTCTGCGACAAGCCCCATTCCTGGCCCATACCATTTGCCATTCATTCATTAACCCACTACATATGGGATCAGCATTCATCAAAGGAGAAAGTGAGGCAGCCTCTTTTCCCTCATGACATTTATATTCTCACGGAGGAGACAAGTAAGTAGCAAAGGGCAGAAGTCAGAGGGTAGAGGGTACCAAGTAGGAGAAGGGAATACAAAGGAAGACGTGAGAAACCGGAGATGGACAGGATGGTCCTGGGGACATGAAGCAGCAGAAGCAAACAGGAGTTAGGAAAGTTTATAGCAAGCTGAGATTTGTACAAACTTTTCAGTGAGGTGAGAGATTACGTTACTCACGTGTCTCTCTGAAGATAAACATTACAGACGGAGGAATAAGTCGGTGCAAAGGTCCTGGGGCAAGGGTCTGCTTGGAAAATTCAAGGAATAGGAAGAAGATTACTGAAGCAAGGGAGGTAAAAGGGGATAGTCCTAAGAGATGAGTTCAAGAAAGAACTGGGAAGTTGAAGTCTCACTAAACCTTGTGAAACGCTATAAGAATTTTGCTTCTGATTCTAAGTCAAAGGAGAAGATGCTGGAGATGTTAATCCCACAGAGGTGAGGGAAAAGATCACTGCTCCAAATCATCATGGCCAGATTAATTAAAGCAAGCTTTTTTATTTGTGTACATGGGCTGTCTCTTCCCTAAAAGCAAGGTTGAAGAAAGCCGCATTGGACATGGGTAAAATAAGTGTTTTTATAGGTCAGAAGTAGGGGGTTTCTAAATAGGGGCATTTGGCAGGCAAACAGACGGGGTTACAGGAGCATTAACAAGTTGGTCATAATAAACTCCTGAAGCAACAACATAGTTGCAAGATGGTCATAACGAGGTGGGCATAACAACTTTTTGAAACAAAGGCATAATTACTGCTTCCTAAAACAGGCAGAAGTACCTAGCCATCTGTAGTTATAGTTACAGGTGGGGCATAGTCCAATCCTTGAGACACAGATTTAATTATAGAAAAGGAATGAATCAAGTTTGCCTTTACTTTAAGATGCCTTTCAAGCCGAAGATGGAGGCAGGCTGGTTCATCGAGGTAAAGAGGAGATTTGAATTCTAATAGGATGCTCTCGCTGTGTACCAAAGGCCATGAGGGAACACAAGTGAGTTTGGAGCTAAGTGTAACCACCCAGGTGAAATTCGGTGTGACCTGAGCCTCGGCAAGAGCTGCAAGGAAAAGAATGAGGAGAGCTGGGCTCAGGAGTGATTTGAGGACAAAGCCAAGAATTTCACGGAGAACCTGATAACAAGGAATAATTAAGAGAGCTTAGTTAAAGAAAATATCAGCATCGGGCCCGAGAAAACTGAAAACGGGGAGCTGAGTTATAAGATGAGAATTCTAGGAGAGATTGGAGGAAAAGATCGGGTTAGCATCGAGCAGTGTGTTCAAGATGCCCAGGAGATAGTGACATGTAGAAATCAAACACTGAGCCGGATGTCTGAGTTTGGAGCTCAGGGAGAAGAGCCTGGCCTGGAAACACCATTTGGAGACGTCAGGAATCAGACAGTGTTAAGAGACGAGACAGGCTCAGGCATGGATATTGCGGACATGAGGCTTCAAAGTTGAGGCATTTCAACAAGAAAACCAGTATGGCTGGACTCTCAAATTGGCACAGGGTTTCTGTCTTGAGTAAAAACAATGGCGTTTACTATGAGATGACCCTTAGGAACCAGGTACACAGGTGACCTCTCTGCTGAAGCCACTGGGCATGTATCCAGCCACCCCTCCGACTCTCCTGTGGCATCTGTAAGTGGCCATTGGGATGTAGATGGAGGCTTGGACTCAACTGAGCACTAGTCACCAAGGAGACGGAGTACATCACTGCTGCACCCCGACTTGCCGACACAAGGAACCAACAGAGTCCAGCCTCCATGTAACACCTGAGGACCAGCTGACTACAGATAACCCCTCCTAAACCAGAGGGGGAGCAACTTCTCATGGGAACTGCTTTCCCTCTCTGCATCGAGCATGCCAGAACTACAACCTTGCATCCCTAAGGCTCTTTCTACTGTCATGGTGCTCCACACAGCATGCCTTCCAACAAGGAACTCATGGCACCGGGGATGGAGGGGCGTGGTGGTCATGTCTGGAGTTTACTGGCATCACCCAAACCTGACCACCCAGAAGCAGCTGGCCTGATACCAAGGTTTGAGAACTTTTGAAGAAATAGTAGCAACACAGCCAGGAGCCAAAACCTATTGGACACTATGATGCTATCTTCTAAGAAGTTTGGCAATCAAGAGTCAAAAGCAGGATTGTTGATCTCATTTTTAGGCACTATTAACCATCACACAATATTTCCTTCCTTTCTCCCACATCGTACTGGAGTCAGCAGTCTGTATCCATCTCTTCTGAGCATCTTGTGCTACTAAGAAGCAAAGAAGGGGTTACCTACTACTAGCTGGGGTGATTTGTCCTTGTTATCAAGGGGAAATGGATGCTACTGTACAATGAACCCAAGGAAAATGATGTTTAAAGCCCCTAATTGTCATTATCCTCTAATTAATTTCAAGTCCTCTTATTATTTCCAAGTCCTGAAGTAAAAGTTAATGGAAGACTATAGTAATAAAGGAAAACTATTAAGAACTCAGACCCTTCAGGAATGAGGGTCTGGATTACAAGATCATGCAACAAGCTTGAAATGCTGAGCACCCGCGGTGCGGGTTGTGGGCAAAGGAAACCTGGAGTGGGCTGAAGAAAAAGTTGAGCTGGCCCATCAACTGTGACCTCATGGCCATCGAATATAGAAAATCAATATTATAGAATTAGTAGAAATGAATGTTACAGCCATTATACATTTTTTTCCTTCTTTGTTTTATAAGAAAATGGGTAGATTGATGGATAAATAGATGATGGATAGATAGACGATAGATAGGTAGATAGACATAGATGATAAGTAGATAAATATACGATAGATAGATGATATAGGTATATATCCCATAAATATAGATCCCATAAATTTTTCTCTCTTATCCTACTCACCATGTGTTCTTTGTTTTATTCAAAGAATGTTGTAATTAACATCACAACTACCTTAACGCACAGAATAACCACAAAGGACTGTGACAGGAAGGCAACAGTAATTAATATCACCCACAGAAGCTGCAGCAACTAATGGGACTTCGTGTATCACCTCCTTAGAAGACAAAGAAAGCAAAAACAACCTTCTGGTCTGGAAAGCAGTGGCACTACATTAGGCAGAAACAATGGCACATTGGAACAGAAGGTCAAAAAGGATGCTTCCTGTGTCCAAAGTTGCAGATTCTGCTTGCTCTTGGCTTTCTCTCAGCCATACACAGTAAGCTGACCTTCAGTCTTATTCAGCCAAGTAAAGGCAGCAGTGTGACTGGCGGAGGGAAGCTATTCTCTCCAAGCATGTAGTTTCTGGAAACAGCACAGACCTGATAGAGGAGTCACAGAGCAGGCTCCTAACTTCCCCTCAGGCATCTGAGCATGTGTGTTAGAAGCTTGGGTAGAGAGATCCTGGGCGGCAGAAACTCTCAACCTTCAGTCCTTCTGCCTCTACCTGTGCACAGGTGTGCAGTGATTCCTGTAGCTACTGATTCTGAAGCAATGCTGCACTTCTGGTCCTTGGTCTTCTGGATTTTACAGCATCCTTAGAAACCTTCCCTGCATTTAATCTCTCCTTACGGATATACAGGCTGGAAGATCCAGGGAGCCCAGGTAAATGCAAGTTCTGGAGGCCATGTTAAGAAAGTATTTCTAGAAGGAGGGGAAGACCAGCCATGCAAAATGCTACAGAACGATCACACAGAAGAATCATCATCTTTGGTCTATCTAGATGTCTGCAAAGGCCTTGGATATAACTCCTTATTTAGCTTCTAATCCTCATGTATCATTATGTCAGAATGATCTAGTCAGAGCAGATCTCATATCCAGTTCCCGACTGCCAAAAGTAAGTTCCAAGGTGACTTTAAGGTCAATGCTGACTTCCTTGACATAGTAATGGAAAGGTCTTTCCCAACCTGACCCATTGTCATTTTTAAGCCTCCGTTGGATTCGGTTTTCCAGAATGACTTCTAAAGTCCATCACATTGGGAGACCTGTCCTTCCCCCATTTCATCCTTCTGCTCCTTTGCACATTCTCTTCTCCCGCCTCCGATGTTACTCTCCCATTCTCCACCCAATGCTCTCCTGTATTTCAAGTTTCATTGTGAATACCCTCAGCTCCTTCAGGTCTTACTGATCTCCGAAGACAGAACTGTGCTCCCCTTGATCTAAATGCCCCCAACTTACTGCACGCAAGTGCAATTATGCTACCCACTGCTTTCTATTATAATGTCCTGCTTGTATGTAATCTTTACTGTGAACTTCAGTGCTCTTCCAGGACAGGAACCCCGTTTCCCCATTGGAGAACTACAAGCTTAGCATGCTTCACAGCATAGCACCCATCAAGAGAGATCCAGTGTGTCTGTGGAAATGGACGTGGCACCCCCAGGTGCTCAGAGGAGGACACGAGCCTTGGCTGAGATCTTCAGAACATCCTTATGGAGAACAAGAGGCTTGAGAAACCACAGACATGGAAAAATATAATTTTCCATTTCCCCCATTTGGAGAATACTGTCTTCCTAGCCTCGGCAGAAGGGAATTTCAAGGTGGCTTACAAAAGAACTTTGAGAACTGTCACAAGAATCACAAGGAAGTCAGCAGAAGGTACAGAGGTGAGAAGGGAATTCAACAAATACTACTTCAGTTTTAGAAAGCTGTTATTCTCCAAGGGCTCATAGATAGGACCAGAACTTGATGGACTATGGATTAAAACAAACACTAGGGATCTAGCAAAAGAGCATGACTTGAGAGATAAGAATAGTTCATACACAAGCAGTATAAACACAGAAAGGGCATACCAATATTTACTGAGCGCTTACTAAGTTCCAACCGCCATGCCTGATGCTCTTCACAAACTGACTAGAATACGCACAGAACTAGTAGGAGGTAGATAACACTGTCTGTCCTTCCAAATGTGAAAACTGTCCCCATCGTGGAGTTGAGATGTCTCCGATATTAAAGGAAGGGAAAATATAAAGAAGTTAATAAGCATCGGTCATCCTTAAAAGTGGGCCATTGTTTAGAAACTGCTTTGTAGAATTTGGTGGCTGGGGAAAAAAAGGCAAATGACAGATTAAGGAAATGCTGTTGTTGAAACAAGGAGCTTGTGAAAAATGGCTGCTGAATGGTAGGGGGTTGTTCCAGTTTTGTGTAACAAGCCATTAAAAGTGAATTAAAAATCCATCCACTGTCATTTCCCCAAAGGGCTTTGAAAATGAGAGAGACGGCCATCACTTGGAAATGATGTAGGTAGCAGGCAATCCAGCAACAGGGTTGGGGCCAAAGAACCCCCATATTTCCCTGCCAATTCCTTTACTGTCAGATGCTGAACCACGGTCAGCTATCTCCAAAGGGACACTCTTACCTGGCAATATGAACTCACACTTTCCATCTATCCAACCACCTTCAGCACCATTCTGAGATCAAGGCCAAGGGCTCTGCGAGCAAAGGAAAGACCACTGGCTCAAGAATGAAGCTTTCATTTATAACCATCAACGCAGAGAGAAATACATATAGCCTGTTTCTTGGAGTTGGTTTTTCGAGACAGGGTTTCTCTGTTGTAACTCTGGCTGTTCTGGAACTGTTCTGTAGATCAGGCTGGCCTTGAACTCACAGAGATCCACCTGCCTCTGCCTTGGAGTGCTGGGATTAAAGGTGTGCACCACTACCATCCAGCAGGAGCAAATGCTTTAACCAGATAATGTTGTTGTGAACTTCGGACTCTGCAGCTTACTCTCTGGACCTTAGACCAAGAACTCTCCTTACTGAGCCCCCAGCAGCCTCATCTTGCAAGTCAGTATATCCCTCCCTCAATTAGGCTAAGTGAGTGGGAAATCTCTCTCCCACAGGCACACAGCACCACCCTGCCTGATAGTATAGAAATAATCACTTCACATTAAGCTCAGGTGGACACAGTCACCAGTTCCTGGAATCCTGATGTGAACATCTCTGCCAGGTCACTGTTCTGCCTCCCATAATACCTTAAAGGGCTTCAGCTCCATTAGGTAAATGGTGAGGGGAAGTCGAAGGAGATTAAACAGGAAGTCAGGAACGTGGAGGATGGGCTACTAGTAGGAGATGAAAAGCAAGAAGTCTGCTGAGAGTGCTACTATAATGGGCCAGTCACAAAGGGTAAGAGGTCTGAACTGAGGCAGTATCAGTGGGAATGAAAGGGAAGAGGGAACCCCTGTGAAAGTCATGGCCAAACATTGAACTGGGTATAACAGATGAGAGGCAATACCTACAAGTATCCTAAAAGTCAGTCATAACCAAGGACATAGGCTTGACTCTGAACTCCAAAATGCAGAAGAGGACGATCAAGGGTCCCGTGGCCCTCATTTCATACTTGAAGGACTTATTTCCCTGCAGCTGTGCATTCCTCTCTCGCTCAGAAACCTGCTCAGACCCTGGCTCTCCCTCTGCTCCACCCTGCTCCTGGTCGTGAGTCAGTCATCTCGTAGGATGTCTGGCCTTGTAGCGACCTTCTTTCCTGAGATAACATTATTTCTCCTTTACCAGTCTGGTTAAAGCTTTAGCTCCTTTCATAAAACTTCCTGCCTAGATCTTACCTTACCCACAATCCCTGTTGTTCCCATTCTGGTTTTGGTCTTGGTCTTAAACCAAAACAGCAGAAATCCTCGCCATAAGGTCTCCATCCCAAGACTATGCAGACAAAAGGCCATCTCACTCAAGGATGGATACAGGGAGGGATACAGATGTCGATCTGTCTACAGTCCCGGGACAAGCACTTGGCCAAATTTCCCAGAGGTCTGCACCATGTGCCCCAAGAAGAAGACCATCCATCCAACCACTGAAGTGTTCAAAAATCCATTACATTAGAGAAACAAAAATTTGGCACGTTATCAGAAGCAGTGCCAGACCCCAAGAATAATTGTCCTTTTCAGCACTGTGCTAGCTGCCAGGCCAAGGAACTTATCTGGACCCCTAACATAACATAGGCTCAGGCTTTGTCTTCACATAACTCCCAAAGCAAGACGATCAGCCTCCAGCAGCTTGTAGCATGTGATTTAGAAGCCCTTCGTAGGGTAGCCCAAGACATAACAACAAAGAACACATAATTTATTTGTATTGATTTACCAACATACATTTGATCATATCTTCTTGTCCTTCCCTTCCTGAGAATCCATGGTTATGGTCCTGAGAAATTTATCTTCTTCAAAATATCTCTGTAGAAATAGGTTCTTTGCGTGTCTTAGCTACAGCAGGAATCCATACCAGGGAAACTTGAGAGGGAAAGGGAGAAAAAGTCACAGCAGTCCTTCCTGTGTGTTGACACGGAGTTCAAACCAACTCCCTCTATGATGCAAAGCTCACAAGGTGAACTTGCAAATTACAGCCTCAGATCTAAAGAGCTGAACTGCTGGGTACAGAAGCAGAAATCAAGGACAGGTCAGATTCCCACTGAAGAGGAAGAAGAAGCTGTTCAGATGTTGAGTCAAAGCAAAGGACCAAATACAAAGAGGAAGAGATCAATCTGGGCCTTGTGCTAGACAGACACAGTCTCCCAAGGAATTCATAGAAGCTTTCACTCCACCTTGGGAACAGGTGACCTTTGTTTCTGTATTTCACTCCAATAACCTTGCACATCTACCATGTACCTGGCTCTGCTCCAAAAGCAGTAATAGATGAGACATAGTTTCTTCCCTCCAGAGACCCTCCATCATGTGATGGATGGTAAGGTAGGTCAGCACATATCCAAATCCCTGCCATTTCTACACCAACGAGGACTCTTACTATTAGCGATTCCTCCAATCATGAGGTTCCGTGGAATCTCTTATGCCAAAACAGAAGGGAAAAGAAATGCGTAAGTCAAGAACGCTGGCTTTGCCTGGTTAAAGCCTGGGTAAACCCCAAGGTTTTCATGTCTGGGGCTGGCTGTGTTGGCAGGACACCTACAATCAAGCCACTTGCTTTAGAATCACATGAGTGCTTCACAGAGGCATGGTGGCAGCAGATTTGGTCTTTACTGAATTGTCCTTGGCTTTACTAATAATATGCACAAAGAAGACCCACCGAAGAACATTCCCCCATCATCTCTATGCCACTCATTGCCTGCCAGTACCCAGCCACCCTCCCTTCCTGCAGGAAGCCACCATTCATCACCCTAACCCACACTCGCCTCCCCACCTACGGCCCACTGTATTCCCTACTGCCTCCCTTGCCAAGTCCTTATCTTACATATTTGACCTCAACACACCTTGTACTGGGAGGTAGCAGTTAAAGATTCCTCTATGTGAAACCAGACGCACCTTTATGATGGCCTCAGTAAAGAGTATAGGGAGTATTAAGATGCTGAAGGAAAACGGTAGGGCCAGAGGTTAGCACCAATGCTACACAAGCCACAGGAGAAATCCTCAGGAAATATATGACCTTGAGGTGACTGTTTGTCACGGGATCGACCCTGACCTAAAGTCATAAACTTCCAACATTTTCTCTCAAGCCAGGTAGTAAATTGTCCTATTCATTGCAATCTGTTCACGTCCTTGTTGTACTAGAAACACTCTTCCTAACCTTTTCAGCCTCAGATTAAAACTACCACCTCAAACAAAACCGCCCGGCGTCTGCCAGAGATTCGCTTGTTCCTTTGAGTTTGAATCAATGTATCCTAACATTACAACTTCCTCTTGCATCGTAACATGGATGTGTGTGACCTCATGATACCCTGAATATCTGACAGAAGTTCTGGTCTTGTCATCAGTAAATAAACAAATATAATAATAGGTGTCTACAAACATCTGCTAGTATGTAAACATGCGTAAGATTCCAGCCAATAATAATAATGGCAGTAGGGCTAGAAGCCAACAATTCGTCCCATCACCTCGTTTAACCTCAGAGCAGTTTGAGTACATGAGACACCATTATTCCTGTTTCTTTCAGGGATGGCATAGAAACTTACGAGGATTAAGTAAGCAAAGTCTCAGGATATGTAAATGGCAGCTCATAATATATTCTTACTCTAGAAAAATCTGACTGATTCCTCCCAGGGTTTCAAATTCCACCTCCTTCCTGATTAGAAGGTATCAATTAGCTCAGCAATTTTAGCACCACCAAAGTTACCATGGCAGCTGAGGTGCAATTGAGAACTTCAAGGCCACATTCAAAGTAAAACCTGACAAAATCTTCAAAGATCACAGACTCAAGCTCAAGCCAGTCTCCTAAACATAGCACTTAAGGAAGACAAGAAAACACATGGCTAGGCATCCTCCGATCCCTAGGAATAAGGGCCATGGCACTTCCGGCTCTCTACCTGCCTCTGCATGCTTGCTTCTAAAACCTGAGTCCTTTGGGCTTCGAGTCATAGTTTCTTCTTCCTCTTGACTAATACACCTGCCAGGCCCCCCGGGGGGAGGCAGTTTTTCTCCCAAATTTAGAGCTTTGGCTCAAAATAGTAGGCTCCACATGGGAACGGGATGGATGTGGAACACAATGGCTGCCCACCACCCAGCGTACTGACGTGGATAGTAGGGGGAGTGGATCTATACCAAGAAAAAAGTAAGCCCAAAATTATAGCAGAAGGAATATTTAAGCAGCGAGCACTTGTCGGGCACTTCAAATGTGCCAACACTTAGCAGGTTCTGTGAACATGAAGGTGGAGCAGTGGGAAGCTTGCTCAGGAAGGTGAACAAGTGTGAGGATGTGGGCAGGGGAAGGAGGGTCCAAAAGAGAAAGACAAGGTGCAGAGAGATATATGAGAGGGCTGATAGGTAGATATGTAGGTGGATAGATAGATCCATACATACATATATACACAGATGATAGATGATATATAGATACATACATACATACATGCATGCATCCATATATACATACATGATAGTTATAGATAGATGATGATGATAGATAGATACAGAAATACACAGATGATAGATCGTTGCCAGATGATTCTGATGATGATGATACAGAGATGATACATACATACATACATACATGATAGTTGACAGACTGACGATAATGATAATAGACAGAAAGATACATACATATGTACATAGATGATAGTTGATAGATAGATGGTATATGATGAAGATAGATAGACAGACAGAGAGGTGATAAGTGGATGGGGGAGGGGAGACAAGCAGATGACATAAAGAATGTTATTTTCCCCAAGTAAGCGTCTCTCAGTTCTTGAATCACTTCAGACAAACTTTTCTGATAAATTATGTTTAAATGTAGATTCTGGTTGCCCCTGTTCTATAACTGAGTTAGGGTACTGAGGGCCTGGCTACCAGCTAGGCAATATGCATTCTACAAACCATCCACATGAAGTATAACACTTTGGAATTCTCAAGTGAGATTCTTGCATATCCTTGAGACCTTAAATATAACAACTGTGTCCCCCTGGCTGTCCTACCCAATCACATCTCTATCAACAATTATCCCTCGGTTATTAGCCTTTCCAGTTTTCACTAATTTTATATATAGCCTTGATGGATATTTCTGCACAGACACTAAGTTTGGTTTTAGTTTTGTTCCCTTTTGTTTTAAGCTTATCGCCCAAAGCAACTGTGTACACAACAGCCAGAAAAAAGCCACTACCCCATGCACTATTGAAGCCTGACTAAGTAACGTATACTGACCCTGTACTGATTCCTGAATACCAGCTTGGAAGCATGTATAGTTCAGTGTTCAAACCTTGGTAAAATTCCAAATGTAAAGTCATTATTGGTCAGATTGAGAGATTGATGAGAATCGTCATTACAACCTACACCAGACTCATAAGTGCCAAGTGCATACTGGGTTAGACTCCTTCTGTAGACAGCAAGGGCCTCAGAGACCAACATAAACCAGAGTGTAGGGAGGCAAAGTATAGAGCCTGTCCAACCAAGGAGTCCTACAGAACTCAAGAGCAAGGCTAAAGGAGCGACTCTGGATGGAACAATGACAAGGATTAGGGTTGAAGGTCTATCTCCATCTCCCAGCTTTCTGCAGTTTGAGGGCAGGTTCCACTTTCCTCTCCCATCCAGGTTGGCAGAGAACTCCTTAGGTGTTCCCTATATATAGCAGAGATCCAGCTCACCAGGGTACTGTGCTATCTCTGGTCCCTAATCCCCAGGTCCCGGAAAGGGATTCCCACTGGGCTCACTGAGATCAGATATTCGCCGCTGAGCAGATAAGCATTGGCTGAAAGAATGGGCTGTATTTATATCTCAGCACCGAAACATAAGACAGTGGGGGGAAAAATATCTAGGACAGCTGTGTGTGGACAGCCAACACATAGAGGTCCCTCTGACCATGTATACACAGGTGAGAATGTATAAGCACTGTGTCTACACCCAGGTAGATAATGCAACTTAAATGCCCAAATATGTTGAATTATTCGAGATAGTACGTCAGACATGCTAAGTCAATGGAATGGAAAATGTCGAAGGAAGAGGAAGGGGAGTACGGAGGGGAATAAGGGCTGAGAAGCTCAGGGCAAGCGTCTAGGTGAAAAGACCCTCACACAGGACAGCATGGCTCGGCACGAAGAACGCCATGGCTTTGGGTTCAGGCAGACCTGGGTGCCCAGGCCATACACATATCCTCTGCAACACCTTTCACCTGTCCTGCTTCCTCCTTCAAAGGAAGGAAGGAAGGAAAGGAAGAGAAGAAGTGGGAGGAAGGAGACAACCTGACTGCTGCAACTGTCAGCTACACACAGGCCAAGAATGAGGGTGACCCCTCTCCTAGGAGCCACACTTCACTTCCTGAAAAGGAAACTCCTGATCAATTCTCCCCAGAATCTAGGGCTCCTCCTCCTTGGCTAGATGTTACATGGAGTATACAGGATAATGTGGACCTCTCAAGGCTGAGCACCCCCACAGCCTCATATGGCTGGAGGTACAGAGTATGACTCGGGTCCTGGAAAGAGCCAACTTCTTTTGGGCTTGGTGAAGCTGGAAACATGCTACTCCACAAAAGACAGGGATCTTGGCACACAAGGGCACTAAAGTCTGGGCAAGAAGGCATCTGTGTGCTGAGACGATAGCCGAAGCCTTGCCTCAAACTCTGACAGCGGTGTTCTCTGAGATTGGGGCTGTGCCACATGTGGATCCTCAATACTCTACCGAGACTACGCTCTCCCTGCATGGGCCTGAGTCACCCTCTAGTGCCTCCAAAGAAAGCAAGAGAGCAAGTTGGCATCATGGGAAGTCAAATTTGTTTACAGAAGCCTAACAACTCAAATTAATCAGGAACTTCTCCTGAGTCCCTCCAGAAGTTACTGTCCAGGGACAGGGGTGGACACCCTTCCACAAACATCGCTGATAGAAACAGGGGATACGGGATGAGGCAGTGGGGGGTACCCACAGCTCCTAATGACCCCAAATGCTCACTTCTAGAGCAAGAGGCCTAGCCTCACTATCAGGGCTCTGTGTACTACGCGTCCGTGGTTCAGCAGGCACTGTGCTTGTTAGTGCCACTTGTTAGCAGGCACTTGTTAGCACCAGGAAATTTCTCTAGTACCCTCTAATTAACAGACTCCCAAGCAACACGAAGTGAAACATGAACAGTAAGACAGGACACAGCTTAGGGGTAGGGTGGGCTTTGAGCTACCTCAGATGGCATCCTTGTGCTCCTGCAGTAGACTGAACTTTCACCTCTCTCCTACACTGACAGCCACTACCAGATGGCCCATGCAGGCATAGGGCAGTGCCCCCTCCTGGTGATAGATGACACCATCAGGACACTGGGCAGCTCTCAACCTCCTGGGTTCTCCACAGTGAGGATGGAGCAGGAGAAAGCCTTGTAGCACTGTTCCAGCCCCAATACCTACATTGACACTAGTGCAAGACGGGGCTCAGTGAGATCTGTGGGCTGAGTGTGTGCAGGAGCAAGACAACAATTATTAATGAGTTCCTGACACATTTACTAATTAAACAAGAAGCAGTACTAGTACTCCCCGGAAGCTAATAGTGGTCAGTTTACGGAAGAAAGAAGGAAGGAAGGAAGGGAAGGAGGGAAGGAGGTAGGGAAGGGAGGAAGGAAGGAAACTGTTAATGACACTAAGTTGCCTTTGGCTAAGATGCCAGAACAGACCTCTGTGACATCAGACAAGTGACCCAGACCCCCCTGCCTCCCTTCTGCCCGAGTAAACAGGTGCATGTACCCCACAGGCTGCTGGGATAATAAGAAAGAAAATCACAGTAAACCAATGACCCAGTGCCTGGCATAGAGAAGGAAGCTGGGAAATGTTAGCTGGCATTAGAACGAGCCCAGTAGTCTCCATCTCTCTGGAAAGAAAGGGAAAGGCTGCAAGTGCACTCCTGATGCTGCCCAGCACGCTGGCTCCTTACAGCATTCTCAGAAAATTTCTGTTCCTTTAAAAATAGGAGCGAAGACCAGGGACAAAAGACTGAGTGGAAAGCAGGGGACACCACAGGCAGCACCAGTTTATATCACTGATGATGTCCAAGTCCCTCCTCTCCGTCATCCACGGGCTCAGAGAAGCAAATGAGCTCCTCACCAGGCAGCAGATTCGGGACCTCATGGTCTTTGCTTTTTCCCCAACACAAGGTGTTTTTTGTTTGTTTGTTTGCTTGTTTGTTTTTGTTTTGGGTTTGTTTTTTTTTAAGTCTCTAGTGAATCAGAACAAGACTTCTTCAAATTTTTTCCACTTAAAATTTTTGACCCAACAAGTTTTTAACCTGTCCTTGGGCAAAGAGGTATTTTTACTGGTAATAAATCAAAAAGAAATTTACTTAAAAGCAATTCCCTGGGATATATCTAATGTAATCCATTGTTAAAGATTAAATCAAATTTTCATACTGATTTGATTGAGTGTTTGTTTTTACACAAAGAATTAAATCTTGGATGAATATTTGATACAACAGCGCATTGTTAATATTTTCAGAGCTGACCAACATTTTGATTTAGAACTGCAGGGCTGGCGATCTTATTACTGCATAATGCTGCCTCGCATAATGCACAGGACAGAGTCTCAGAAGTATGTTAAGGACCATTTCAGAAACAGTTAGAAATCCTGTCCTAATCCCAAGTCCAAACACACTTCATGATCTTTGTGTGAAATTCAAATCAGCAAGCAGCACTTTTTTTATTTTTGTGTGTACACACATGTATACGCATGTTTATGTGTGGTTGGCTACACATATGCGCAAGTGGAGGCCAGAGGTTGACAGCTGGTCCTTCCTTGGTCCTTCACTCACTGTGGCAGAGTCCTTGCTGAGCTGATCCTACAACTCATCAATTCTGCTAGTCTAGCCAGCCAGCTTTCCCAGGGAACCCCTGCCTTGGCCGCCTGAGCACTGGTATTATAGAGGGGCAACCACAACTGTTTGGGTTTTTTATGTGGGTGCTAGAGCTCTGAATTCAGTCCTTGCTTGCATTACAGGCACTTTATCTGTGGAGCCTTCCCCTTAGCCCGCTCAAACGGCAAGTATTTAAAAGTCAAATATTCTAACACAACCTATACAATGCAACAATACACATGCTGAGGAATGGCATTAGAAAACTATGAAGGGTTTTGGTTTGTTTTCTCTAATGAAGCTGGTATGTTTCTATAAAAGCAAAAAAAAAAAATACTGCAAAAGCACTGTAAGTTGTACATTACAATAACCTCGAAGCTGAGCAAAGTCAGTAGGGATAGTACAGACTATTCATGTGACTGACAAATTACATGACAGAAATAACTTAAAGGAGAAGAAGGATTTGTTTTAGATCACAGTTTCAGGGGGTTCAGTTCATCATATCTAGAAGGGAAAAGCTAAGTAAAACAGCTCACAGCATAGCAGACCAGAAAGAAGAAAAATGGAAATGCCAGCATGCCCCAGCTTGCTCCTCTCCTTCAATTCTGTCACCCCAAACACCTAGCACATGGGGTGGTGTCCTACACACTCAGGGAGGGTCTTTCTCTTAAGTTAATCCTCTCTGACAACACCTTCACAGACACACTGTGCCGCACACCATCTTCTAAGTGATTCAAAGTCCAGCAAAGTTGACATGCAGATTACCCATGACACAAGTTTTCTCTGTGCAATCCAGATTTAAATGAGCACAAACTCACACACACACACACCCACACATGTGCACACACACATACTCACACACACATACACATGTGTACACACACACATGTGCACACACACACACAACACACACGTGCACTCACACACACATACACAGACATGAAAGCTGTGGGGAGATGATTTGGGCATTCAGAAATGCTGAAGGACTGGGGGAAGTTGGTAGAGGCCATATATGAGCAAGGCACAAAGATTTATGGGAACATCATAATGAGACCCATTATTTTTATATGCTAACGGATCAATTAAAAGTAAAACACCGAATTAAATAAAAATGGTATTAGTTTGAGCATTATCAACAAAGAAGGTAAACTAAGCAGATGTCATCCCTGACTGGTCCTGTGGGGACTGGTCTTCATCATCTACTGACCCTCAAATAGTCTCCCAGGGGTTTACCTGAGATGAGTGTCATTTCTGAAAGTCTGTTGGAGGTAAGAGACGACTGGCAAGTGAGAGGGTTAGTCCCAGGTCCCAGGCTGTGCTTTGGGGCACCAGAGCAAGACAGCAGTGTCTGCAGGGTCTCAGGCTGTGTCAAAGAGAGCCAACACTAGGAAACAGCCTGGCATCTCATGGTCAGCCCGATTAACTCATTTCTGAAATTCTAGAATACCACTTAATTAGCAAAAAATAATAATATTTTTTACGGTTACAAAATGAAGACATTATAAAGAAACAAGTATCCATCTATTCTCCTGGGGACACAGGGAGCTGAGCCAGACCGATCCAGGAGCCTTTTGGCAGAGCTACAGAACTATTTAATGCCATTACTCTGCTTATTCTTTTGCATAATATACTCTTACATTTCCATGGAAAAGCACTCAAAAGTAAAAAAGAAATTATGCTATTTGCACAGGAATGTTTATAATAGACACTACCCTTCTCAGAAATAAGACAGCAATTAAACATCTTCCAGATTCAGCGGTGGGAAATTCTCAAGCAATCATTGGCACATTCTCCAACAGATTCCACAGCGTGACTCCAACTGAAATATTGTCAGTAGGGTCTATACCAATGCAGAAAAAAAAAACAACAATCATATATATATAGTTTAAAGCAAAAAGCATGTTCATTCTTATAACTATCCATAAGCACACATGTGTACATCCATTAATAAACTAGCATTTGATATTGAGATTATGACCTATAAGTAATGAAAATCTGATTCTGCTTTAGGTACTGACTTATCCTCTGGCCTATCTAAAAGAAGTATGCCTATTAATATGTAATTACGGCAATCCTAATATGTATCGTAGTCACAGCAGAATACTTTAAACAAAGGAATCAGAGCAACGATAAAAATGCTTTGTATTGCAATATGAGGTCTTTACTTCTTTGTACTAAGTGATCAAGAACACTGTATCCCAGGGACCGTGCAGCTGACTTTCTTGGTTTGGGTTGTTTTGTTGTTGTTTGGCTGCTGTACTCAGTGATGAGGCAGCGTGGGGCAGAATCGGCAGGTCAGCAATCCTCACAGCCCTTGGCCTTCTTCTGTCAACTCTTTTTTTGCCATCTTCCTCCTTCCGACAGTAAGCTTCCTTAAAACAGGGGTTATATGTCCCCTCTTCCTCTCAGAAGCCCGTACTTACACAGAGTCTCCACTGGGATTTGATAATGACGATCTGGGGGGGGGCGGTTAAAGGGGAGTTACATGTTCAGGATGTAACGGTGCTAAGAACTTTCATCAAAGGAGCCACAGAACAAATAAGAACTCGCTTTGGTTCTGTCCTGGCATGCGGCAAACAAAGCTCTCCATATCCCCTTCATTTAAGAGGAGCTAGGATAGCCCACGGGTGCAAAGATAAATTAGACCCAGTCCTGGCTGGGCCCTGGCATCTTTCACAGTGAGTTAGAAACAGACACACAAAGGCAATAGACTGAGTGTCATGAGAGAGTTGAGCGCGAGGTAATGACAGCCAACAGAGGCCGACAATCAAAGAGGGCTTCCTGAAGGAGGAGGTGACAACCAGGAAGGATAAGGAGCTGCCGAGCGGAGGAGCGGATTGACAAGGGCTGGAAGGGGGCAGAATTCAGGCACCTGGAACAGTGTCAGTCATAAGACTGGGTGAACTGTAGAGGCAAGCAGGGGTGAGTTGTGGGGCTCAAGTTCATGTCACTGAGGCTGGGTCAGTGCAGAAGCCTGGGTCTTGAAAGGGGGTCAGCGCAGGGGGTAGTATGAGATCGTAAAGTAGCAAAGCCAGGGCAGGAAGATGAGCAAAGAAGTCCAGAGAGGGCGAGTGACAGGTCTCAGTGCAGGCGTAGAGGAGAGGGTGGCAGGCGGGCGCCTCGTAATGTGCCCATTAACTCGAGGTCAGATTCACTCACCCTCAGAACCCCTTCCCGCCCACTGCGCATGGCACTGGCTCCTGGCACGCTATTGAGAGGAGAGAGGGTTTCATGGAGCCCAGACATGCTCAAGAGAAACCCTGTCTCCTCAGTAAGCAGAGTGACTATAAGAGGATGGAAAAATGCACGACTCTCCCAAGTACACTTTATCAGTGAGGATTCTTTTCCTTCCTCCCAGCAAAAGCTTTCAGAATGATCACAATGGATGGAGAAAAAAGATTTTTCCCCCGACCAACCCATGAAGACATTTTTGTCCTGGTTATGGTTTCTGCTTCGTGACCAAACAAGTGATGCTTCTTCTCAGAAATCCTTACACGTCCCACATGGATTGGCATCGAATCTTCTTATGAAAAGAGAACAAAGGTGCTGGAGGACCAGCCCTGAGGGAGGAGTCTCCACTCCAAAGGTGGGTGATACAGAGGCTCCAAGAAACTGAGAGTCTCAGGCGTACATCACTGGATCCCCTTCCCCACTTCAGTCAGCCGTGTCAGACATGTGTGTCAGCACATACACACTCTGCATATTGCTAGACATTAGTGTATGTATTCGCTTGGAGTCCCTGTAGCCAAGACATCTAATGGAGACAATGAAGGCAGAAATGCCTTGTTTTGGTTTAGGGTTTCAATGTCCAGTCCGTGATTGCTGGGCCCCACGGGTTTGGGCAGAACATTAAGATGGTAGGAGTGTATGATAGTGGTTGATCACGTCACGGAAGATGGGAAGCAGGAAGTGAGGCTGGAACCAGAAACCAGGCCGTGACCTTCAATGGCAGCCTCCGGTAACCTAGTTTAACCAGACAGGTTCCACCTCCTAAAAGTTCCAGAGCCTCCAAAAATAGCCACAGCTGCTGGGAAAGCAGCAGGCCAAGCACGGGTCTGCAGACGGCATTTCAGATTCAAACTGTAACACGCCTAGGAGAAAGCTGCTGCTGTCGTTTCAGACATAAAATCTAACGCTAAGAGTGAGAGCTGTAAACCACACAAAGGAATGAGTGTGTTACTTCCTCACGGCAATGAAATTCCCAGAGCTGGAGAAAAACTTAAAGTGAGAATGTCTTTCCCACCGGAGTATGAAAATGCCCCATCGACGATGAATCCCGAGAGGCAGTCAGACACATGGAAAGGGAAAGCCTCGTGTTTGAGAAGCAGTGGTGGTGAAGGTTCTGGAGGCTGAAAAGAATTTGGCACCATTTGGGATGGGGGAGTCTGGGAGTCTGGAGAGTGCTCAACAAATGTGGGACAAGGTTGCAGAGGCAATAAACCAAACAGCAGGCCAGGCAAAGTTTGCAGGCCAGGGCAAAGCCAACAGTGTTAATATGATCCGGGTGTTACAGAGTTAATACAAACGAGGCACTATAGAGTTAGAGGTCTGGACAAACCCTGGTGCTGCAGAATAGAAAGAGGCAACCTACACACTCACAATCCACCCAGAGTATGCACCCATCATCCAAGACACTGAGATGAAAGAGGCTTCTGTTGCCTCTGGTTATCAACAGGGAAGTGGTTTCAAATTCTTTGGCTTTGCCTCCCCAAGCTGAGATTCCCAGGAGCCCCTCTGTTGTCCCAATACCTCATGTCACAGCCACCTGTGGGGCTGAGCCCTGCCTGGTCTCTCTTAATAGCAAGATTCAGAAATGAAGGCTGCAGCTGCAAGCTGCCTTCCAGGTCACAATCCTTCCTGTGGCTGTGCACCAAGACCTCTGCCTGACTCCCAGCAGTGGTGTCTCAACACTGTGCCTTGGTATTGTTTAAGAAAACAAAGCTTTTTATTTTTGGAATTGCAAGCTGGGAGTAGAAATGGAAAATGAAAAGTAAATAACATTTGAGTGGAAGAGGTTCCGTGGAGTTGCTTTGTTTTAACTGAAATAATACAACAAAATCTGGGTCAGAGTTTGTCTATTTTATGAGTTCTTTAAAGAATTCCTACAGATAGAAAAACCTAGTGATAGCTAGGGGTGGGCCAAGCTAGTCCAGAATTGACCATGGGGCTAAGACACATGGACTTCCTTACACTGGATAGTGTATGTACCACTTGACCCAGGGCATCTCCAACAGAGCTGGAGGCCACTATCCACCCCTCATCTAACTCTTTCAGGGACTGCTATCACATTAATCTCTCCTGATGCAGACCTTGGGGCAGATCTCTCTTTTGTTCTCAGAATATCACTCAATAACACACACACTAAGTTGACAGTCCTGAGTTCAAAATATATAGCTCTGACCTCTAGCTTCCACCTCATCTCCTATATGCCACTCCTGGTCTCCCTCCTGCCCCTTTGCTCTGACATCTCCCTGGAGATGACCCTCCCCACTCTCCCAGGCCCATCCAATTCATGTCATTGGGACATGTCATTGGGATCAGTCACTGGAACCCAGTGACTAGGACAGACAACACAGTTCTAGGGGACGTTAATTTGAGGCTCTGCTACTTTCAAGCTGCGTGACCTTGGTCAAGTCACTTAATATCTCTATGCTAAGGTCTCCTCCCCTTAAAGTAAGTGTGGAGGCAACTGTGGAGAGTAAATGAGACAATCCCATGTCAAATGCCCTTTCTTCCCAGAGGCCTGCTGGGTTAATATCTCTTTCTTCATGTGTAATTTGCAGTAATTACCATGTACACAGTGTCTGTTTGCAGTTCAGACAATTTGTAATTTGCAGTTCAGTTTGCAGGGATGCTGAGTTTCCCTGAGAACAGGCACCTTATATCCTTTCATCTTTGTATTACCAGGAAATGAATAAAATTTGAATATGCAAAACAATGTCTGGGTCCACTTCCTGCCACATCTGCTCGAAAAATGCTTCCACTTCCTTTTTATTTTATATATATTATATGTGTGTGTGTATATATGTATATATGTATATACATATGTGTATATACATATATAACATATATACATATGTTATATATGTATGTATATGTATGCATATGGAGAAAGAGAGAAAGGAGCAAGAGAGAGAGAGACTACCCTGTGTTTTAACTACTGCCTGCATACATTATCTTTTTCTCCCTGGATTTTAAGTTCCTTGGAACTGTAGGTTTGTCTGAGCCTATCTTGAGTTTTATTTCCTTAATTTACATACAGCAAAGTTCATTCTTTTTAACGTATGGCTCCATGAGTTTTGACAAATGCACAGGGTTGTATAACCACTTGCCTTAGACACTTTTATTCCTCCCCAGGTACTACCACTCTATAAATATTTACTGAATAAATAAATGAGTAACTGAATGAACAAACAAATACTTGCTGGGAAATGTTTCCACATCAGCCACCTGGAAATTTCTGAGTCAAAGATAGCACCGAAGAAAGGATCATAATTGCTACATCTCCTTTCCGCAAAGCAATTTCTCAATATCAGAAAGCTCTAAGAAATGTTTTTACCCTCTGGCGCAGAATTTCCACTTCTAAGGTGACATCCAGAGAAAATAGTCAGATAATCATAATGATGTCGTGGGGCCCAGAAAGGTCACAGATCATCATCTGCAGCAGCAGACTCTCAGGAACAACACAAAGGCCCACAATAGGAAATGGCTGGAGACACCGAGGTGAATCGATGTGAGGGTATTAAAATTAGGCTTTTGTATATATTGAATATTGAAAATGCTACATAACTATGTAATATGAAGTTAACTGTAGAGGCAACCTATAAAACAATAGGCTAACATTGTGTTTGGAATATATATTGCACATATTGTATAGTGAGATGCAAAATAAAAATATATGTAAGTATTAACCTAACTTTACAAAATAAATGTACACTCAAGTTGGCACCCTGGTCAGTGGCTACCAGGTCATTTCTGTTTCCTTCATTATGTTTCCAGATTTTCAAATTGTTCTCACTCGATATTCCTACGTCTATGACAGAAATGTTATAAAAATAGAGTTGAAAGCCCTTTATTTCTGCTTTTGAAAAAAAAAATCTCCTAACCTTTATTTCATCTCTAGATGATTCAGTGGTGGCTAAATTTTCACACTGGAGATGTGGCATATGGCTCTGCTTAAAGGAGAACGTGCTTGCTGTCGGAAGCATGTTCAGAAATACTCCATCCCACTGGAGGGTGACACATGCCAGGCAGAGCTCCAGGAAACAGCCCCTGCCCTGGGGGCTGAGGCTCCCTCCTGTTACATCGGAATATGACCACATCAAATAAAGGATGATGAGCAGGTTCCCCGGGCCAGAGAAGGATCAGTCTTGCTGCTAAAAGGCTACGTGATTTTTCCTACCCCTCAAACAAGGGGAACGATCTGTCATTCATTTCTGTGTCCCCGGCAACTCACACTACTCTGTGAATGGCATGATCATCCTTCTAGTTACATAAGAGAAAAATCTAGAAACTATTCTCAGTCTTTCTTGGTTTTACCCAAATCTTCTCTTTATCAAATAGTACCTTACTGATTTCTCTGATTTTATCACCAAATTGGTTTTCAAGTTCTTTTCTTTTTTTTAATACCACTAACGCGTCTTCAAGTTCCCATTAAGCCATTTCTACTGTGTGGCTCTTGGACATGTTTCTTGACTTCCCTGAGACTTGGTTATAATGCTGGTATATGCCTAAAAGGGTCAGGCTACACTGAATAAGTCAGTGCTAAGCCTAAGTGCTCCTCGGAAGACCCGATGTGATGGCGTACTCAGTGAACATAGGATCTCCTTAAGAAGACAGTATACAGACACCAGTGGAGATGGACCCCAGTTTTCTTCATCTACTGACAGTCCCCGCCTCCCTCACAGAGACATGACAAGATTCCCACCCAGTGTGCCATTCTCCTCCATACTCCAGGCTTTTCCCTCCGTGTGGAACATTCTTTCCACAGACCATTACAACTGATTTCCTATGTACCCCACAAAACACCAACCATCGTTGTTACCTGTGTAGCAGGTATCTGTACTGCTTGTCGTGGCTCCTATATAGTCCTATTGTCTCTTTCTTGTTCTCTCTCTACTCTATCCACAGCGAACGTATATCCCCTTAGCACACCTTTTTGTACCTATGCATCTCTCTTTACTGTGAGCAAGTTGGGGTTGAAACCATATTCTTACACCTCCAACCCCCACAATGGTGCCAGTAGACAGTACATGTTTAGTAAACATGTGGTGTGGAGATAAATAGAGAGCTGCCCTTCGCTCTCCCACCTGCTCACAGAAGCAGGAATTCATCCTCTGCCTCCAAAGCCCTGGCTCTCCTGATGCCAAACCAACTAACACTCACTGGGAAAACATTTGCCATCACTCCCCCTCCCGGATTCTATTCCAGTCCCAAGCCAAGTGCCTGTCTCCCCGCCAGGACAGCCCACAGCTTAGCTGCAAATGTTTCACTCAGTTCTCCCAATCCATAACCCAAGATATACTGTTTACTACTGTGAGCGATATAAGACATATTTAAATATGCTGTAAAGGTCAGACAATTGAGCCATTCCCTTTTCCAAGAATCCATTTCACACCACGGTGGAGCTGAGCCACCCAGCACTCACTCAAGCCCAGATTTGAAGGTAATGATGAAGCTTTTTTCCCCTGGTGTAAGGACAACTCCATCACGCACCATATTCTATGGGATAATAGCTATAAATCCATCTGTTACAGGCAGGAGCAGCAAGTGTTGAAAGCTACAGTAGAATCTTAACTTCTGAGCCATCACCCTCATTTCGGAAAGTTCAGCTGTTAAAAGCAGCCTCGCATTTTCCAAAAGTTAGGAGAACGTGAGCAGGGGAAAGTATCTAGCCAACAGATGCAGATTCCTAGTCACCACCAGGCTGAGACTAGCCAAAAGCGGAACCTGTGGCTTTGAAAGCCCCTCTTGACTTCTGCCAGACTCTTCCCTCATTAGGAACATTTCCCCAGTTGTCCTGATGTGCTCTGTTTGCTCTTGAATCTGGTGGCTCATGAAGTTCCTGGAGAAAATGTTTGAAATGGAGGAAACTCTCTCCAAAGTAAACACTGCACAGACTTCACAGAAATCTCTCACTTGCTACTGGGTGGTTTGTGGACCACCAACACCTCTCCAAGACCAAAGACTCCCTCAGTCGGATTTGTTCTATATTGTCCTTTGACTGAAAGTCCTGGTCCTTGTAATTTAGAACTGTGTGATCTTGGGAAGAATACTTAGGCTCTCTGTGCTCCTGTTTCCTCGGGTTGATTCTAAAAACACTTGGACTTACTTTATAGAAAAGTCAAAGAGTAGCAACAATTATGTGTATCTAAAAATATTTACAGCTTTCCCAACATTTCCCACAGATCTGTGGGTCCTGTAACATAGGCTGGGATGATCTATAGGAAACAAAGTAGTATCTCAGAGATGGAGTAGGAAATAAGGAAGGTGGAGAAAGAAATAAGACTGAGATAGGGAACGTGGGAACAAGAGGAGAAGCTCCATGCAAGCTTGGAGGACGAGGGATGAAGACGTAAATGGGAGCAGTGGCTGTTACCCACACTGCCCTCTGTCTGGTCTCAAATTCCACCTTCCAGCAGAAAGTGGTAGTGACCGGCATCGATCTGAAAGCTTCCATCGACCCTGATGCCCCTGTTCGGATGCCCCATTTCTCCCTACTGCCTCCCAAGGGAAGCCTTGACTCCTCAAGGCAATGCTTAGCCCCATCTCCAACCTAACCCATGAATCAGTCTCCATCCACCTCAGTTTCAATGCCCTCCATATCCTTCAAGCCCAAGCTCCTTCTAAGCAGCATGGGAAATTTTGAGATTTCCTGACTACTCCTAGCATTTTCCACATCTGAGCCTTTGTTTAGATTCCCTTGTGAGCCCTGCGTGCCTTATGGTCTCCCTTTCCAAATCAGCCAAGCCATGAACTATGTTTCCTCCTTCACAACACTATCCCTGATTCTCCCACTGGAATCATTCTCCTCTATGTTCTTGGAGCAGGCTGTTTCCATATCTTCTCTGACATCCTACCAGGGTTTTGTGCACAGGTCAACCTCCTCCTACCCAAGGAAAGCCGCAGAAGCACAGGACCACAGCTCGCACATATGACTCACACAAGATGGGTGCTCTTTAGATGAGGGGAGGCCCATCGGGATCTCAAACTACCCTACACAGGACCTCAGAGTTAGCTTAGAGCAGCACACTAGGCTTGACTTCTTCCATTTACCTCCTTACATAAATCCCAGTGGCATGGATGGATGGATGGATAGATGATGGATGGATGGTGGATGGATAATGGATGGATGGTGGGTAGATGATGGGTGGATGGATGGATGAAACATCCCTCAGGGTATCTAGAGATGATCCTTCCCTCAGATAGTCAGGTACCTCACACAAACAAACAAATCTATCTCTAGTCTTCCCAGGAGAAATCAAATGACTTTCCCCAATTCATCTAATTTCCATCTATTCCCGTTTCCTGAATAGTCTCCACTCTCCAAACTTCATCCCACCTGTGTCGGCTCTGTTGAGTTCCGAAGATGGAGTATCATCTTTCATCGGCTCATTACTAACTAGGTGATACTGGATAAGACGTTTCATCAGGTTTGGCCTCTGCATCCTTGTGTAGCACAAATCCCCACCCCACCTATCCACAGTACAGCTCTGCAGAACGTATGAAGTCAGGGAGTGAGGGCATGTGTGAAACCATAAAATGAAGTAGGGAGGGAGGAAGCTATCATGTAGTTCACTTTGAGATCTCCCTACAAAGCAAAAGTATGTAAGAAACTTCTAATAACATCCTTCGTGAATCTCCATGATCCATGTGACCAAGACCTTATGTATATTGGGAAGGAGAAATGAGTCCGAATCCAGATCCCACAACTTGGCAGTTGAGTGACCTTGAGTTGGACCCCATCTTTAATGAGCACCTGACTCTCCACCTTTAAAATACACATTTAAAGACGCTCACATCCTGGTTACTTGTCATCATCAAAGAAGACGCTCCCTGTGATGAAGCTGGACTGGACTGGGGATGTGTCTCCGCAATGAAGCAATGCCCGAGGGTGTACAAACAGGAGCGGCGATGGAGGCTGCAAAGCATCGTGGCGATGTCAAGGCATTATTACAAAAATAAAAGAAACTATTGTGTCAACGATGTAATTAGATAGCTGGGCGCAAACAGGTAATATATACCTGCCAACCAGGGGCTGCAAGCCCAAAGCCGTTCCTTCCCTGGGTTGATTTCAATCCCAGCACCAGATGGTCAGCAAGTACATGGCTACTCTTTCTCCAGCTGGATCAGCTTTTGGTGGGAAGCTTCACATCTCTGCAATAGCAGTCAACATAACCAACCAGGGAGACCTTGCACCCCGGAGGAGGCAGAGGGCCTCAAACATGGGCCAGAGGAGAAAACGATCAAGGAAAACAAACTGTATTTCGTGAGAACACAGAAGCAAAAATGGGGTCACTCACCTGCAGTAAGGGCTTGAGTGGATAAAGGAGCCTGGAGTCTCATACAGAAACACGAAATCCATTCCCTACAACCGGCCAGACACCAGAGAGAAGAGCAAGGACAGGCAGAAGGGAGAAAGCCGCAGAGGGGTAGCAGAAGAGAGATTAAGAGAGAATGCTTACAGAAGTGGTTTTCTAAAGAGAGATCTGAGTACCACTGCTCGGCCCCAAGGCGTCTCCACTCAGCCTCTGAGAGGAATTAGAGGGCCCCTAGGGGATTTGGCAGCAGGCATAGCACACTGACTTAGAAAGGTCTGTGACAAATACCTCCAGCTCTCCTTCATTACCTATCTGTCCTCCTCCATTCAAAAATAGGACTGTTCCTCCTGTCTCCCCCGCCCCCCTCCAACTAGCTGTGCATCCCTGCAGCAATTACAGGTAGAGGTGACCATGAGACACGGTTCCGTTTCTCTACAGTACAACTGTGAGCGGAAGGTATGTGTGCAATTTCTGTGTTGCTTCCTGGTGTGTTTGGAGTCAGAAATGCCCTCGCCCCGGGAGGGGGGTTCTCCTGTGTTTGAACACTTGGCTCCCATCTGGTGGAATTGTTTGGGGAGGTTATGGATCCTTTAGGAGGTACAGCCTTACTGTAGAAACAATGTCACTAGGAAAAGATTTTGAGGTGTTTGTTATGTTTTACTTTTATTTTTGAGATTACAGCTTAATTACAACATACCTACGTCCCTCCTTTTCTCTATCCAAACTCTCCCATAAACTCTCCCTCACTCTCCTTCAAATGACTGCACTCCTTTTTATTTACCAACCTTTATTACATGCATGTGTGTGTATAGATAGATAGATATACATATGTGGGTGTGTATGCATATACATGTATATGTATATATTTGTGTGTGTGTATGTAAATGTAACCTGTTCAGTCCATATAATGCTACCTGTATGTATGTTTTCAGGGCTGATCATTTGGCATTTAACAACAAATCAGTGTGCTCTTCCTGGGGAAGGCATCTCTCCCATTCTCAGCTTTCCTCAGTTGCCACCGATCTTTGTGTATGGCTGAGGCTCCATGGGCTTTTCTCTGTCCAGTTCCAAGTGTTGATTGGTGTCATCCTTAGGCAATCGTGTTGGTGAGACTTTGATGGTGCATTTTCTGACATCAAGAGTAGACACAATCTCACAGGAAACTCCCTGGTCTTCTGACTCTTACAATCTCTCTGCTCATTCTTCTGCAATGTTTCCTGATCCTTAGGCGTGAGGGTGTGTCATAGATGTATCCATTGGGGCTAGGCCCCAGAGCGCTGCAGTTTGATTGGTTGTGGTTTTCTGCAATGATCTCCCTTGGTTCCACTTCTTGTTCTCTCTCTCTGCATCCAGACTGTACACACAATGAGACGGACTGGCTTCTTGCTCCTGCCGCCATGCCAACCCCACCATGATAAACTGTATCCCATCGGGTTCTAGTTTCATTTCTGTTGTTATAAGAAAGTGCCTGGACAGAAAGCAACGTAGGGGAGAAAAGGTTTATTCCAACTCACAGCTCCAGGTTATGATGGAAGTCACAGAGACAGGAGCTTGTGACAGCTGGACACATGCTCCAGTCCCCACTATTCATTCCCACTACGGACGTTAACCAGCTACTCCCCGAACACGTGGCACCATGACACACCCATGACATACTCAGAGTAAGGTATCAGACCCTTCACTCCCATCATCTGGAACTCGGTCCCCCACTTCTGTCTCTGTTTATGCATCCAGAGTCTTTGTGCAGCCATGGTTAAGTACCAGGTCATTACTGAAAATGAGGATGTTGAGGCGTGTAAAAGGAACTTAATGCCTCAGAATAGAAAAAGCCATCCTAATCACTTCATCTAATTACCTTGAAGAGTGACTCACCAAAATATTTTAAGTGGCTTAAAATATAATAAAGGAGAAAAGAGAAAAGGGGAGCAGTTGCTGAGTGAGCTGGCAACGGGAAGTAGGGCTCAAAGAACACAATTCCTATTTTAACATCAAAGACGCCGGGATCTGTCAAAATCATTGTAAGTTCTATTCTTATCGGTGTTTCAACCTAAGACCTTAAAAGTGGTAGAACTTTCCTTTTTTGTGGGGATCAGAAGCTCGCCCTTACTGTGTACTACAATGACACCATAAGCTTCTACATATCTGTCAGCTCGTGTAAGATTTTAGAGTTAAATCTAAAGGAATCCTTCAATGATTAGTTCTTCGTTTCAGGTCCTGGTTCAAAACAGGCATCGCTGAATACAACTTGTTAAGACTGTTCTGAAGTCAGATGCAGACTTACTCTCTCTGTGTCGCCGCTTGTACCAAACAGAAGCACACAACCCATCCCTGCTCACACTCAAGTTCTTCACTGTGTCTAGAATACATGAGTTGCGTGAATGAAAAGGAATGTTCTCACCAGATGAGCATTCCTGTGCCTGGCACAGATTTCCCATACAGGAGGAATGGTTTCAACTTCCAAATTTCACTGAGAACCAGGCTTTCTTACTCCCATTTTACAAAGGAAATTACAGTTTGAAAAGGTTAAAAAGAACTCTCTAAGGTGTTAAGTGAAATTTTGCCCAGGTGCGGGTGATGTCCGCTCCTCCATAGTCTCTCTCCCAGTGGAGGAGAAGAAGAGAAAAGCCACTGTGTCCTAATGTAGCTGCCCAGATTTCCATATGAGATAGACACTCGCCCTCCCTGCCCCCTCAGACACTGTCAAGATGAGAAACCCTAGCACCTGAGAGATGAAGAGAAATTTCTAGGTTACAGAGAATGGCAGAAATGGGACCTCAATCCAGGTCGTGGCTGGCTTCTTGCTAGTGTACTTCTCTAACAAAAAACCAGTAGTACAGACACGGAAAACCATCAATGAAATAGCTATTAGCTCCTGCAGTTTGCTGAGGAGGACTCGGTTCTGGCCCACTGAGTAATGGAACGTCCTGTAGAAGGGGCAGCTTTGGAAACTGATGATGTAAAGGGGAGAATAGCTAATGACCATGATCGGGGGACGGCGGGGGACAGTCATTTGCTCAGCGTGCGCCAGTGACTGCTTGTCTAATCTATCAGTTTTCAAGCGCCAGTGTGCTTAAGAATCCTTTGGAAAGATGGCTAAAAGTGGAGGCTCCTGCGTCTCTCTTTTCCACCCAGGACTAGAGCCAAGACATGGAGGCCAAGCTTTTGTATTTTTAGTACTTCAATCAATTTCATTAAAAAGTAGTTTTATTTAGGTTCACTGAAAAATTATTTTTTTTTAAAAAACCAGTTTCTATAAACCCTAAACCTACACATATCTCACGGCCTTCCTCGCCGTTAGTCATTATGTAAAAGCATCAGCGCTCAACGTCTACTGCTTACATAAGGGTCCACTCTTAGCACTGTGTGTCTTTTGAGTCTTAGCAAACATATGGTATGTAACCACCACTCTAATTTCCTAAGGAATAGCTTCATTACCTTAAAAATCCTCCATTTTCCACTTACTTTCCCCCATCCCTTTTTCACCCCTGTCTCCATAGACTTGAGGGGGGCGGAGGGAGAGGGAGAGGGAGAGGTACGTGTTCATATCACATGGCCTTTTCATCTTATCTTTTAATGCATTCTTTTCAGTTAGCAGTGTACATTCAGACTTAAGGCTTCTTTTTATCTTTTCATGGCATGATTGTTCATGTCTTAACACTTCATATCGTTACGTTTATAAGAGGTACCACACTCATTTACCCTGTGAAGGGAGGCTGCTTCTGAGCTTTATCAACCATGAAGAAGCTGATATGAGCAACCCTAGGCGGAGTTTTGAGTGGACATATGCTTTCAACTCATTTGGGTAAATACCAAGAAGTGTGACTGCTTGATTGTACGGCGAGAACATGTTTAGTTTGTTAAGGAACCACGAAACTGCCTTCCAAATTGTCTATACCATTTCTGAGTCTCAGTAGCAGCAAATGGCAGTCTGCTGCTCGGTATCCTTGCCAGCTTTCTGGTGGTCAGTAGTTTGCATTCTCACAATCCCAAGTTTGTGTTCTCTTTTAAGGAGCTTCCCTGTATTTTCCATGCAGAAATTTGCAGAATTGTTGGCTTTATAAGAATGAGAACGGAAAACCTTAACGTCAGTTTGCAGTATCTTTTATGAGGATTACAAGGTTGATACTCAACTTACGCACTTGTGTGGTGCGGCCACATAAGTAAAAATGTTGATATCTTCCAAATCCCATTAGAAACAGACCTCTGCTCCAAGTCCCACTGTGTCCTCACCACCACCCAGGAAGCTGAAGACCTGATGTTTGGACCCTGCCACTGCAGAGGTAAAGCTGCTTGATCTTGCTTATTTGGTGAGCATCCAAGCATACTGTCTACTGTAAAAGCAAAATCTAGAGGGAGAACTTCTAATTCTAGTGTGACTTGCTCACTAAAGAGACCTCTTACCTAGGATCTTTATTCTTTTCTATTTTTACAACAGCAAGTATTCTCAGCCCTTCTTCTTGCTTAGTTATATACTGAGGGGGGTGTTCTTTCTCTCAAAGAATTTCACCCCTGCTAAACACAGAATGATTCTTGGGAATCCTGGCTCGTTCCCTGTCACTGGATACCATCTTGTCATAAGTGCTAGGCTGCAAAGAGTAGAGAAATGGGTATATAATGAAATTACCGAACACTCAGAGTGTCAGAGACTGGCAGGCTGAGGCCATCCATCACCGATTATATGAGACATTAACATGCTGTCTTCCTTTCCAGGGACAAAGGGGCGACAGAAATAGTAAATACTCCAGAGTGGTTGTGCAAGAAACCGGTAATTTAATGAACTGACAAGCAGCCAGTACCCTGACAGTGCACCCTGCCTCTGCCCTAGAAGTTGTTCTACACCCATGCACCTGCCCTGTGAATGACAGAAACATCGGTGCCACTCAAACTTCAATCCCTCTTGTATCGCCTTCCTCATGAGCCATATTTGTTACTCTTCCTTTTTTAAAATTCAGATCACTTGATGTGGGGGGAGCTGGGTATTCCTACCAAAATGGAAAATCAGTGTCACCTACCATAAAGGCAGAGTAATCATAAAAATAGGTGCAGAGCAGGGAATATATAGTTATTAAATATACAGTTGATACAGATCCCTGCCATGGCTCTAAGCCCAAGCCTTCTCTTTCTTTCTGAAAATAGAATGTCATCAAGTATGGAAAGGTGTTAAAAAAATACTGGTCACAAACAGATTTTTTTTCTCCTGTGTGTCCTAGAAGGATTAAAAACTAACTGAAAAGGCATGAATTCAGTCACCAAGTGAGCCAATGTTATTTTATTACCACATTTATGTGCTAGATAAACTCCAAAAATTCTTACACTTTGGAAACTATCACGTAGATCTGTGTCTACCCTGGTATAGAGGCATCACTGACAAGCATTTCACAGATACAGATCAGAATTCACAGATTCTACTACATCCAAATGAGAGAAAAACTACCCATGTTTCACCCAACTAAAACACACACAGTCTATGGTACCCTTGATGTGGTGGCCTCTGTGGAGCCACTTAGGGGCAGTAGGCCTCTCAGACATTTGATCCCAACAGGGAAATGCCACTGGAGTGAAAGACTGCACGGTAAGGTTCTCAGCCCAAAGTAGGACAAAATGGCCTTACTAATGGTCTAGACACAGGTCATATAACTCAAGGTTTAGATAAGACTAAAGCTGGGAGCTATAGAATCCCAGATCAGAGCAGGGAACAAGACAAATCATGGTGGTCAGCGGTACTTGGAATCAACCAAGTTAATAGGAATCCAATCAGGCCCAACCGAAGTCTAATCAGCACCAGAGTCAGCTCCCTATGGGTACCAAGAACTGGGTGTGGACAGTAAGCTTGAGTAGCTACTTGAGTTTTAAAATTTCCCAGCCATCATCAACTCTTAATTAATGAGTCTGCCCATGGGGCATTTTGTATATCCAGTGGGATGGATCAATATTGGATATAGTGGACTCGGACAGAAATGTTGGCAGTTCTGTTTTACAGTGTACTGTGAAATTCTGCCTGGCATCCCACCCAAACTTGAAATATCCCAACAGACATACAGGAGACAAAAAGCCCATTTGTCATGAACCATACCTAGAGCCTTCTCTCATTTCACACAGCAGAGAGTATATTTACATGCTGTAAGATGGCTGAATTTTCGAAGAATGGAAGACTGAGGGAAGGTTTTCTTTTGTTTTATAAAGAACTTCACAAAAAGTTATTCACCATTTTAAGGAATCACATAATAAATGGCAATGTCGTTTATAGCACTGGAATTGCCAATACAGCACACCTGATAGTCTGCCTTTATAGCTGTCTTATTCATGGTAATTTCTATGTACAGGAGCGAGCATCTGACGACTTCATTATATCTTCAACTGTAGTCATATTTTCACATTACTGAAATGTATACTATTTTGTTATAAATTACACTCTTATTTCTGTTCTATATTACAGCTAGGGCATTATCTTGATTTAATTATGTGTGTAGGCAGGTTACATTATCTCTGAATGTCATTTCAGTATCGTAAAGTGAACATTTCAAAATATTTGTTAAAAAAGAGGGAAAACGGGGTCTAACACTCAGGAAAACATTCTCCGAACCCAGGTTCATGGTGCTAAGTCTTGACACCACATGGGGGCCTTCATATCATACCCTGATGAGTCCCTCTGGAGCCTCACTGGGTAGAGAAAGTCAGTCCGCTTGCCTCTGCAGCCCTCAGTATGTGGCATGCTCAGACACAGTGAGTTTACACAGAGCTCATGGCTGGTGTACTGGCATCCTTTCTTGGCTTCTTTTTACGGACTGCCTCACTCTGTCCCCAAAAGTTTGGTCAGCCCCAAAGTTCTGCCTTCACCTTCTCCCCTGTCTGCATTCTATTCCTGGGAAATTCAATACGCTTAATCAGCTTCCCTGCCTAAAATATCAGCCCCAAACTTCCATCTCCATCTAGGCCTCTCTCTCCATCTTCAGTCTGATAACTCCAGCTGCTCCATGATACATTAAAGTCCCACGAAGCCCGCTCCCTTCTCCTTGCTGAATAAAAAGCTCTTCTCTTCTACCCATATCACCCTGGGTCTGTCTGGGTTCACGATGTCACTGCCCCTCCTCAGCGTCCATTAAAAAAAAAAATCTGATTTTCCTCCAAACTCAAGACAGCATTGTTAATTCTCAGCAATTGACATCTGCGGTTAAGATCTCCTAGGCCATTGTCTGAGTTCTCACTTCTGTCCATTTTTCTACCATCTGCTAGCTAAACAGTCATAGTACAATGAGCTTGAACTGATCCCTTGTTCTACTGAACACACTCTAGCTGTCACACCCAACTTCCAGTAAAGGCGCTCTGTCAAAACACACAGCGTCCAGTCTCATGGGAGCTCCCTCCAGCAAGCTAGTATTGGTCACCTGTGCCTCAGAGTCCAGATTCCAACATTCAACCTCGCACCGCTATCCCATTTCAATCGGGGGACTTAGACACATTTGAATCAAGCAGATCCGGGACTGAATGATAGGCTCCCAGATTACTAGCTGTGTGACCTTGGGCAAGAACAGGAATGCAGTCTCATTATTTCAATCACCCTAATTGTAGAGTCTGTACACAGAGTTCAACTTCCTGTTCACACATTCGGCATTTACAAAAACTCACCCATAAGAAATGGGGTTATGTTATCTGACATTCAAAGTAACACATTTCTAACGTGGTAACTATGTCTTTTCCTTGAGATAGAAGATAATAATAGCAGTGTTTGCCTCCAGTTTGATGCGACAAACTAAAAGGAGGGGGGGAAGTGTGTTTTACTTTAGCTGATTCATGTTATAAGAATCCTCTCTTCTTTTGATCAAACATAAAGCTGATGCAAGTATTAAACTAAGGAAGTCAGTGACTCAAAAGTTACCCAGTTCTGAAGTTCTGCAGCCATTATGAAAGATCCAAGGAGCTCAAATAACTGCCTCGGTGTAGGTAGAAGATGGTAATGAGCACAAGAGATCCTGTACAGCCTATAGAAATGTAGAAATTCAGAGAACATCGGATATGTAAATCAAAGTCACCAAATGGCTTGTGGAAGAAGTTGCTTTTCAAGAAAATAATAATTATAAAGAGAAATTTCATAGCAAGAGTACTTATCCTCAAAATTTCACTTCCCAAAGCAGGAACTCTTCCAGAGTCCATTAGGATAAATGCTCAGTTTCTTCTAATGGCCAGGAACACCACAAGTGCTATGAGCAAGGGGAATAAAATACTCATTGCTTTGAAGGACAAAATGGCTTTTTAAAATCGTTAACATGCTTACCCAGTGAATCGGGACAGAATGGGATGCTCTCTAAAGGAAGCACTAACCACCTGCCACAGGAGAATGAGACACCAAATGGCTTATGCTAGATAAGACGGCATCAGCGAACAGGGTTTGGGTGAGAGCCCTACTTCCCATCTTCTCCCCGACTTGCCCTACTGCCTAGAAGCCTGCAGTGGGAGCACTGTATGGTGGTAAGAGGGGCTGCAGATAACCCAGCCTTTCTAAAACCATGAATTTTGAATCCACACCAGACCCACCCTCTAACCTCATATGACTTCCTCTTGCAAAGAAGACTCACATGGGTCTGATTCTCTCCATCCTTAGGTCCAATCTATCCCTCTACTTTCTCTCTGATTTGATTCCTAAGTAGAAATATAGGAAGTCTGATATTATCAAGACACTTGAATCCATGACTTGGTCTGGGAGGATGGTGTGAAAATATTTAAGTAGCTATCTTAACTCATGGCTATGTAAAGATCTCCAAATTAGAATGTCTCTATTCCAAAGAGAACTGCAGAGTCACTTATGTGTCAGAATGGATGAAGATAGGCCATTCCCCCGGTCAAGGGGAGACTGGAGCCTCAGGACTCTGGTTGTCCCACATTCTCTCAGAACACCATAACACCCTATCTCCCTTCAGTCTTCTGTGTCATCTAAGCCCCGAGGGAAGCATGGAAAGGTCCAGACACAAGACTCCTAGACAGCTTTAATCATCCCCCGAGGAACCTAAGATTCATCTGAAATAAGAGCTTAATTCTTCTGGATTCTTAAAGCGAATGTTCAAAAAAAATGACCAGTCCACCTTGTACTAACACCAATGTGCTACCAGCCACAAGGAAGCTTTTCTTGGTGGTTTTATATCCTTCACACTCTCCGGGCCTCTAGGAAGCCATCAGGAAGTAGAGGTGGTATCTTTCTTGTAGGGTCACTTCTTAAGTTGCCTTCCCACCCTAACAGCTTCCCCTGGAACCAGGAAAAGAAAATCTAAGAGGCTGATTGAAACTAAGTCTGTACAGATGTATATGTATTTGGCTAGACGAGTCTGAATCTGATTTCGGTACCTGCAAGGTGACAGGTCACAGAAGCGATCACGGCATGGGCTTTGCTGTCACCTGTGCCCAGGCCCAGCCCTACCACTCCACCACGTTCTCCTCAACGTACGAAGTCCTTCTCTAGGCCTTGTAGGACTTTGCTCTTCTGGTGGCCTTGCTTTGAGCATCCTCGAGTGACCTTGCTTTGAGCATCCTCCTGTGCTCTTTATTTAGCTCTCCATGTGCCCTAGAAGTCACATTCCTACCTGTAGGGTTAGGACGATTCTGAGTTCTCCCAGATCCACCTATCTGTCAGTTGAGACAATTGCCCAAAGAACCGTGCTATTTGTAGACTGTAAAATAGAGCAAGAAAAGGTTTGCATTCTAGTCCTTAAGCAGACAGGAGTGTCATCTTATAGAGGTCAAGTAGCCACTGGACCTCTATTTCCTTATCCTTAAAACAGGGAACAGAGGGCTGAGCTGTGTTCACTCAACAGAGATTTCTCATCCTCTATGCAAAAGACTACACTCGATTCTGCTAAAGGCAAATGCCATCAGTACTACAACCATCACAACCATGGCTTGTTCATCTTGGTCTGCCCCAGTAGCACTAAGCTTAGTATAAACTAAACAGTAAAATAGCTGC
The DNA here is from genome assembly GCA_026225945.1 of Cricetomys ansorgei. NCBI lineage: Eukaryota > Metazoa > Chordata > Mammalia > Rodentia > Nesomyidae > Cricetomys > Cricetomys ansorgei. Next base: position 11,785,104 of record JAMJFZ010001258.1, read on the forward strand.
TGAGCTGTCAATCACAAGGTGTGAGCCCTGCCTTTGGGGAGCTCATACATCTGCAGAGTGGGAGTAAGGATGGACTCAAGTAATCATTAGGGTACAAACACTGAGAGAAAGAAGGGAAGCAGCAGAATACAACTTAGAGTAGGCTCAACTTTCACCTGGGAGCACCACCAGGGAGGACTTCAGGAAAATGGAGACATCTGGCCCCTAGATGAGAAAACTGTGACTGCTCAGTCAGGACCCTCCAATGGCCATCCATGTTCACAAGAAAATTCCAACTCACAATTTTTTTTAAGTCTTTTTTTCTCTTCTACCACCCAGATGTTCTCCTTTTTCTTTCTTTCCTATTAGCATCTTCCAATGAAGCTTCCCCTCCCCCTTCCACTTTTTACTTCACCGTCACTGAAAGCTCTTAAGAAATGGTTTGAAGGAGGAAGAGGAGGAGGAGGAGGAGATGGAGGAGAAAGAGAAGAAGAGGAAGAAATGGTTTGTTGATGTTTTTGCTTCCTTCATGTCTGCCTCAAGGTAATGGGAGGCTGGCTAAATGCATATTTGCCTTGCGCAGTCTGAATTTTCAGTACTACTGTCAGTAACTTATAGGACTGCTGACTCCTACACTGAGTTACTTAGCACTATGGCGGCTTGGAAGATATAGCCTGTACCCCCAGGGCTTGGAATAGGAAGGGAAGCATTGCTGTATGGAAATGTATGGTCTATAAGTCTATAAGTTTCCCTGTATATGGTCTCCCATCTTGGGGAAGAAACCCCTGCATGGTGAGCTACTAAGGCCAATTATAGAGGTACTGGCATAGAACCCCTTGAGACCTTCAGTCCACTAAGAAGACAGGAAGAGGAGAGATTACTGAATCATCCACCAGAGTTGCACCCTTGGACAGGCAACAACCTAGCTAGCAAGAGAAAGTCAGGCAAGACAAAGTGTCTCCAGAATCACACATCCAAATAATCCTTATATGGATGTGACATTCTTACTGCAGATAGGAGCTAGGAGCTGAGCTAAGGAAGAATAAGTCCATTCAACTGTTTAATTTTTTTCACAGCAAAATTTCATTTTTGCCATTTCCTACTGGGAGGAGAGAGAGAAAGAGAGAACAAGAGTGAGAGAAAGAGAGAGAGAAAGGAGAAAGAGACAGACACAGAAACAGAGAGCAGGGGAAGAGACAGAGACCCTGGGAAGAGCACCCCATGCTGGCACAATTCTGTGGCAACATATTTAAAGAAAGGCAGAGAACAGATGTGTCAACCTCTGCCGTAGAAGGGGAGACAAAGAAACCCCAGCTGTCCTAAAATACAGTGAGGGAGAGACAAATGCTGTCTAATGCCTTACACAAAATAAGGAGAGATACCAAAAGCAGGGCAGTCCTCTGCCTATCTGGCCAGCTCTCTCTCTATGGCCTTCCAGCAACCAGGAGGAAGGCTGGTATCAAGAAAGGAGGCAGAGACAGTGTGGGGAAAGCCCGAGAAAGGCAGAGAGGAAACCTGGACCATGAACAAGTCATAAACAGCAGGTCCATATACACTAAGTTGAACTTGAGCTTCACTGTTTCCTGCTGTTATCACACAAACAGGGCATTGGCACTATCACCTTTTTGAGACTTTAATGTCTAGGAAAGAAACTGAGCATCCCAAGAAACTGATTGCCTGCACTCCCACCTGGAGAAAATAAAAGATGCTGGCTGAGGAAGCCCCAGGATCCTGGTGGTGGAACACAAGGATGCCATGAGATGTTCGAGCTTCTTCCAGATGGCATGTAAGGGGTCGGTGCGTTGTATATGCAGTTTATGTAGGTCCATAACGCCATCAATTCATCCCCACAAATTAAAGTCAGGCACACCTCCCCTATTGGCTTCTGGTCCTCACTTATCATTAGCAGTGATGAATCCCACAGGGAAAGGGGAACTGCTACCAGGGCCACCTCTCACTTCCGGGGAGCTTCGCTTCATTTTCAAACCACATCTGCCCCTTTGTCCAAAAGCAAACTTCCAGGCTGTTCCACTTGAAATTCATTTTTTAACCTTAAGTGGTGCTTTTGAAGAATAAAACAAGAACGTAATGAAAGGAAGGGAGGGAGGGAGGGAGGGAGGGTGGGAAGGAGGGAGGGAGGGAGGGAGAGAAAGAGGGAGGGAGGGAGGAGAGATAAATCTAGAAATACAAAACAATTTCTAAAAACAAAGCCATCCTGCCTCACTGTCTGTCAATCAAGGCTTTCCTTAAAGACTGTGCTCCTGCAGGTGCAGACACACGTCTATATGTTAACCTTACTTTAAAGCAAATGTAAACACACTACAGACTATACTGTGTCTTTTTCTTTTTTCTTTTTTTTTCTTTTTCTTTTTGGCTTGTTTACATTAGACCATAGTGGATCATGCCTTATCATCAGAATTCTACTTTCTTCTTTCCTTTTAACACCTATGTATTATTCCATTTTATGGCCAAGGCACAGCTGATTTGCCCATTCTCAAGTTACAGACATTACCACCCCCTGTTCCTGTGATATGACAGTGCACGGCCTTTGGGCTGTGTTTCAGTTTTCTTTCAACTCGGCCATTTCCTAATTTAATTCCTCTACCTTCCTTCCTAGATTCAGGAACCTACCCTGGGAGGAAGAACAAATGTCCATGCTGAGCCATGACTCTCAACAAAATGAAATAAAATAAAGGTGTCCTGAGCCAGGCCCATCTGGAGGGACTTCCCTGAACAACGTCTATAAGGACAATAAATCTCTCCTGACACAGAGCTGGGAGCAGACAGCCCAGCTGCAGCCACGGGCTCCTCAGTTTGAGATGTAGACAGGCTATGCTGAAGCCAGAAAATGGAGCCATATAAATCTGATTGTATCTCCCGTTTTCATAGGCAGAACACCGCCTGCTCGTAGCTGATTCTGATTACCTGCTTATGACTGTAATTCCTATGCCATTCCCTTATGGGGATTCAGAGCTGGGGTGGTGGGCGTATTTTACAGGGGAATGAAAATATTCCCATCGTGGAAAAGTGATTTCTTCTTTTGAACCCAAATGCTATAGACTTTCACTGTCCCTCTTCGGGGATGACTATCACAGCCTCGTGTGGCATAAATTGTTTCTAGGAAAAGAATTGCCACCTTCTGCCCTGTCCTACTAAGAGCATCCATGGCTGAGGCTGAACTCACAGCCAAGTTCAAAGTTCTCATCAGTGCAAACTCGCACACCAGCTGGTCCTCATCTCAGCTGCTAGAGGTATGTCTCCTGACCAGAAAGAAGGAAGAGAATCATTTGATTGGATCACTGTGACTCATTATGGAGTCACAGCAGACTAAAAACCAGAGAGGCAAGGGTGGGTGAGCCCACACACTGCAGACATGTTCATCATTCCAAAAGCTTTACTACCGCCACCCTCAACAGAGACCCCGCCCGGTATCTGTTGAGTCTTGTCAGTTAGGACACTGAGGTCAGAAAACTCAGTGGTAAGTGTACCAGTGGCAATGAACCAATCCATGGTTATCCTCTCCAGCTCCAGTGCAGCTACCGCAAACGCTACTCCTTCAGTAATACCCGAAGTGATGCTGCCAAACCCATACTGAAACCCAAAGTGCAAACTGTGCCCTCCTGCTACCGGCCTGAAAGAAACACATGACTCATGTGGCCCGTCACTGTTAGGAACCGTTAATGAGCATTTACGATCCAGTGATGAGTCCAGCAGATCCAGCCAATGCTCTCAGCGAGCAGGAAGGGCAGGTGACAGTTCTGTAGTGCTTTGCGGAGGTGCTGGAAAGGAGGGCCACGCAGTGCTGCTCTGGGATAGCAGAAGGTTCAAGGCGGTTTCATAAAATGGCCTTAGACTGCTTCTCAAACCAATCTTGAGGCCGAGACCAAGCACAGAGACACCAAGGGAGAGCCTACCTGATGCTCTCCAGTTCTTTAACATTCACAAGGGAACTGGAGAACAGGGGAGCCGGTGTCACTAGAAGGCAGGCCCTGGTCACAGCTCCCGATCTACTCCTGAACCTGCACCATGTCTCCAGCCTCTCTAGGATTCAACTTCCCTTTTTTCTTTCATTTATTTAGTTAGTATCTCGACTCCCATATCAATGCGATAAAGGAGGGTTTTTAATCCCCTTTTTGCCTCCCCATTCATTGGAATAGAACTTGACAGACAAGAAACGTATAAACATATGCTAAATGATTGAATAAATGAGCGAAGACACAAGGGGTACTAATTCGTTGCTAATTATGATTCCCTGAAGAACAACAGCGATTTTAAAGCTGAAGCGGAGATGGCTCCTCCCCGCGTACACGTCAACACAACACCACCAAAGTAAACACACCTCACCAAAGAGGGTCTCTGTAAATCAGGCACACTAAGTCCCGAAGTTCACACACACTCTGCATATCCGTGTTCTGGGTAGGCTCTCCAGCACTGTGCACATGCTTCATCAGTATGCACTTTACACATGAAATTGCATTCACTCCACTGGCAGCATTGGTGAGAACCGTGGCCCTACCATCCCCCCTGTAATGGAGACAGCAGGGGAGGCTGTAAGTATGAGTTCTGCTGACTGACAAGCATCACCGCTCAGCTTCACAGCGCAGATAAATCTCGGAGTCCCTGAGATTCCGCATCCCAGGAAGACGCTTGCACTCAACAGCAGGCACATTTTTTTTCCTACCCAGTCAACATCAGCTTCAAAATGAGCAGCCAAGCCTTGTAAGTCCAAGAAAAAGAAAAGAAGCTTAGGACAAAACCAAAGAAACACATACAGCTCAATGTGCTGGCTGGGAAAGCAGGCTTCTCTTGGGATGGTGCTAAACTGCGTGGTTCTGAGAAGGGAAGACAAGCACAAGGTCAGCCCACCAGCCCTGGTCCTAGATGCTCACATGGTGGGGGAGGTTGCACTCAGGTCATGTGGTTGGGACCTGGAATCTACTCTGCCTCTGAGCTTGAGGGAGAGCAATGATTGTTCCCGCAGCATTGAGGATGTGTCCTGTGGGTACATCTCCTTCAACAAAGTCCCGAAAAGATTTTGTCACAAACACCAAGGCTACAGTATTGCAGTTTATAGGGCCTCTGTTGTATTTAGCAGACCCTGCCATTGTCTATCTCTGGAGCAATTTCTCAACCTTGGCACTACTGACATCTGGGATCAGGCAGCCTTTCACTGTGGGCAGCTGTCCTGTGTGCTGTGAGGTGGATCATAACCTTTCCAACTTGCCCCCTCAGCAGGTGGCAGGGGCAGCCCCCAAAAATGCCTAAAATCTTTGCCAAACACCCTTAAGAAGCAAAAAATGGCCCTCATTGAGATCGGCTGCCTAGAATTTTCCAAATGAACACTGAGGACACCAGTTCTTTGGGATGTGAACGGCTGTTGCCTGGAGGAAAGCAGAAGACTGGCCGCATGGTGTGTGAGGGCCTGGGTTAAACAAAGATAAGCAGGTCTCACCCATGATGGATTTGACAAAGCCTGATGTGGACCAGGATACTCTGAGTGTCTAGGTGGACAGCATCACACCCAGCATTTCCCCAAAGGCTCTAGCCATACAATCCCTTTACTGCGGAACACTTGAGCATTTAGGATTAACATCGGAAGGATTTACTTTTGAAACAGCTTTGTAAAGCAAAACCACAGCTACATCACCAACAGCCAACACAAACACACACTGAGGGCAGCAGGAGCTGAAGGATGTTGGGGTGCTGCCCCCTACCTCCAGAACACCCTGCAAATGCATTGGCACAACCTTGAACTTCACTATTAGAGATTCATTTTGTTGAGAACAGATCTAGACTTTGCAGCTTTAAATGTCCCAAATATTAAAACTCTAAATCTCACCAAGAGCTAACTCTTCACCCAGGGTGAAGCTATGAGATTATTTCTCTGGTCAGGTCAACTACCAAGAATGGGAAATGGCAGAGGTGCATACCATAGAAAGCAAAGGAACGCGGGATGGAAGATGAAGGAATATCAGATGATGTCAGAGACTCCCTTTATATCATCCCTTACCAGGACTGATCTGATGTCAGGATCACACCCACGACCTGTGAAAGCTTTAGGGAAGTTGAGGGCACCAGGAAGGCTGGCCTGATTCCTCTAAGAGCAGCTAGAGTTATTCTGTGCAAAATGGATTAAAAACGTGACATCAGTCTATGAAGTCAACTGTCGTTTTCACAGATTGCAAAGTCATAAAAATCAGAGCTGGAAGGAACTATAAATGACCGATTCCCATTTTTTTTGCCCACAAAAGTCACTAAACTCGAAGCCCAGTCTTTGAAAAGTACAATCATAATGACTTTTATTTTTTATGGCTAGATTCCTACACAAAACCTCAGTTACACCCTTCCTTACAATACCCAAGGAACATTCTAGAAACTCCAAGCTTCCCAGGGTGCCATTTGCAGCTTCTCTTCCCATTTACCAGTGACAGACTCCGAGCCCTTGGGATATTATAAGACATCTCAGAAACTCCAACACTTAGCCAAGATACAGGAGGACCACAATCTTGCCAGGACCACAATCTTGCACCCTAGACATGGTGGCTAAGTAAAGAAGGAGTGCTCTGAGGCTAAGAGATGCTTCGGTGGTTAAAAGTGCGTGCTGATCATGCAGAGGACCCAGGTTTGATTCCCAGCACAGATGTTGGGTGGCTCACAAATAAATATGACTCCCGCTGTTGGGGGTCCCACATGTCTCCCCTCCCCCAGTACCTTCATGCATACTGCGTACCCATAATTTAAAATGAAGCTTTTGGAAAGGGGTGTTATAACCCCCACAGGAGAATGATGTGGCTTGGAATGGGGTAGCCCCTTCATTCTTCAAGGATCCAAGGCCAGGTTAGCGGCCACAGGAGGGTATGGTTATTGTGCCGGTGAATAGGAGGAACCGAATACTTTGTAGCCTCTTCTTGTTTAAAATCAACAGAATGACATGCTCTCAGTCTTCAGCGACAGGATAGCAGGAAGACAGCTCTAGGGAAAGGACCCAGCCCTAAAGGGTAGGTCCCAGCCATACCACCTACTTTCCAAACCCACTTTTCCCTAAGGCAGCAGTCCCAACCTTCCTGACACTGAGACCCTATGATACAGCTCCTCCTTCTGTGCTGACCCCCAACCATAAAAGTATTTTTGTTGCTACTTCATATCTGTAATTTTGCTACTGTTATGAATCATAATGTAAATATGATATGCAGATGGTCTTAGGAGACACTGTAAAAGGATCATTTGACCCCAAAAGGGGTCTCAACCCATGGGTTGAGAACCACTGCCCTAGGAGAGGCAACCCAGATAAAATACTAGACATCCCAGAGTAGGTAAGGAATCCTGAAGATGAGATAGCACATTCCTAAGCCAAGTCAACAACCCAAGGCCCATGGTGTGGCACAAAAAATTTGGCAGTGACTTTCAGTCACCAGCAATATCAATGGAGGTGCCATAAGCTTGACTTGGAACTGGTAATGCAAGTGAACCACGTAAGACTCCAGCTTGAACCATGTGGTGTCTAATGTGCTAAGCATGAGTGTGGGTACACATATACACTAGCACTTATGACCATCACATACAGACCTGGGTAAACATACAATCTTCACATGCAGACCTGGGTACACATACACACTAGCATATACGACCTTCACATGCAGACCTGGGTACACATACACACTAGCACATACGACCTTCACATGCAGACCTGGGTACACATACACACTAGCACATATGACCTTCACATGCAGACCTGGGTACACATACACACTAGCACATACGACCTTCACATGCAGACCTGGGTACACATACACACTAGCACATACGACCTTCACATACAGACCTGGGTACACATACACACTAGCACATACGACCTTCACATACAGACCTGGGTACACATACGATCTTCACATACAGGCCTGGGTACACATACACACTAGCACTTATGACCTTCACATACAGACCCAATGCCAACAGTGTGTCCCAGAACCCATCCCTGTTCCCTACCTCCAGGAAGTCCCAAGGCTAAATGATGTCAGTAGAAAGGGGAAGACCCAGAGCTTCCCAGGGCAGATAAACAGAAAGATCTGCTGTGACACCAAAGAGCAGGAGCACTGCAGGACCTAGTGTAGCCAGGCAAAGCCAGAAGAAATAGGTGCACCAAGTGAGGTAATTAGCTGCCATCCCCGCAATAAGGAAAGGATTCCTGGTTTCCGGCAATCAGTAAGGAGCGGCCACACAACTAAACCTTTTTTTTTTTCGCTTGCAACTTTCGGTTCATGTTTTGTTTGTCCTGTGGCCTCATTCTTTGCTTCTTAGTGTGTATGCATAGTTGAATGTATTCTCTCCAAGAGCCCTGGAGTGCCCTCCTGACGCACCAGCTAGTGGGTAAACTGAGGTCCGTGTCCTCCACCGTCTCTGAAATGCCCCAAAGAAGCCTGATCTACCTTCTTTCTACACTGCCTCCCTGTGCCATCAAACTGTGCTGAAAGGTCTTTGAAAGTAGAATGGAGACACAAATATATAGCATTCTGTGCAGAGGCTGATTAGCATCACAAAGAGTTCAGAGTTCAGATGGTTCACATACCAGCTGTGTGACACACGAAGCTACTTAACTTCTCTGGGCTTCAGATGAGTTACAGTGGGCTTTTGTGAAAATCAAATGAGATGCAAAGGTAAGATCTGAGCTATAAAGTGTTCTGCAGATGTTAGACACCAGCACCGCTCCTGGGCCTGCCTGCAAGGTTTCCCACCATCTGTCATCTCCAGCAGCACACACTTTCTTTGTAAGACACATCTCTGGTGGAACAGTGCTTCCCATCTACTGCTGTTAGTAGCCAATAGAGCGCTTCAATGCATGCATAGCAATACCACTCTTTGCTATTAGAGAATATTGTTCCTAGCAGTGTTGATTATAGTAACACTCTCTCATTAATGACTGTGTGTTATTAGTCTTTCCCTGTGACAGAAGGCTCCCGAAGAGACATCTTATATGACACCTCTGTTCCCTCCAACCCCCATAAGATGAAGAGCATCTGTCAGATGCTAAACAACTAAAACAATCTGAGGATTGACCAGACACAGGTAACTCTTCAGTGATGCACAGCTCTGGCTTGAATCCATCCAAATACAACGTGTTCCAGAGCCATGGGTCAGCGTATGTCCACAGAAACAGTCCTGTTTTTCATCCCTCTCAGAGACCTTGTTTCCAACCGTGGAACCATACAAAAAGGAAACTGTATTTTGGGATCAGAGGTCCCACTGAATCCAAACAAGGACAGGAACCAGAACTGGCCTTCCTTCTAACAAACAAGCCATTTGAAAATCAGAGCAGCCACTCAGGGTTCCTGACACCAAACCAGATAGTCCCCAGGTCATCAGAGCTGGGCCCATGGGGCTGGAATGAATGGTTCGTTGCTGGGAAGGGAAGAGAATCGGGGGGTCGGGGAGGACACTGTGTAAGGGTTATTAATAGCTTCCTTCCTCTTCACTTTCTCTTCTCAGGGTGACCTCCACAAGTTACACCATGAGAGAACATTTATTATTATTATAATTATAGTGATCATATTGGGATGTGTGCTCACAGATGCCTCTGAACGTGTGACATGCAACTTCTCCTGCCTTCCCAACTCACAGTGTCTCAGAGCCAAAAATATTCCGCTATCAAATTACTCCCGGTTATTTTCTTAATTTGTCTCCTTTCTCCTTTTTCTGGGTAACCCTTTCCAAGCCTCCACAATGCAGCCCTCACCCCCGCCCCCTACTTGGTCCCTACCCCACTCTCTCTATTTCCCTCCACTTTCCCATAAGCAAAACAGCGAAGTACATAAGTTAATATGTATGTCAAGGCTCCCGGGGACAAATGACAAGTTAATGACACGCACGTCTCCTTAAATAATTCAAACATCTAATAAGCTCACTACTCAGCACTTCTGATGCCTTCCCAGATGGACAGAGGTGGGGTTTTGAGGGGTGTGGTTGGCAGAGACTGGGAATGAAAGGGGACCTCGCCTGCCGCCTCCTCTCATCAGTGTCCCTGGGAGGCAAACGCTGCTCCTAGGATGTGTCCACAGTGGCAGGGGTTTCCTGTGGGCAAAGGAGAGGGCAGGAAGACAGACAGGAGGCTCTACATCCGAGGTGGATCACTGAACAAGAAAGAGGCCTTTGTCTGCAGGATAATGAGATGTCTTTTCAGGACATCCACTGCAGATGGGCTGCCTTCCCACTCCCTCCTTAGAGCTGTTCTGCAGAAATAGTCCCAGGTGAGGAAGACCTTTTCTTTCTCAGGCTTTTTTATTTTTTATTTTGTCAGTATCAGAGACCAAACCTGCAGCCATGCACATCCTCAGCAAGCTCTCCACCACTGCCTCTGTTGAGTTTCATTGGTTTAATTTAACACAAGGGCTCACTGAGTTACCCAAGCAGGCCTTGAACTCACTCTGCAGCCCAGGATAGACTTGAACTTGCCATCCTTCGACCTCAACTTCTGATCTAGTTTTGTTTGGAACCTGTTGTTTCTCAGCCTCTTCCAACTCTGGAAGTCACAAGGTCTTCTGTGTAAAGCTGAGGTGGGCACAGGCAAGAGTGGAGCACCAATGGACACCATTCTCCCCCTGCTCTCTCTCCCGGGAGCTGAAAGTACTCTTTGACAGGTAGCACCTTTGCTGAGCTTCTCCATCTCAGCTTCCTGCTTCTGACCTCCTGTCTCTCTCTCTTTCCACGGCCACTGTGATTATCCCATGCCCACCCAGTCAACCCAGAGTAATTGATATATCAGTATTCCAAGTTTAATCAAAGTCCCCTTTGCCATTCACAGACTCGGGACATTGGGATGAGGACGTGTCAGGGATAGTGTTTCATTCTTCTCACACACATCATGCACAGTAGTCATGGCTCTAAAAGAGAGGTAGCCATGAAGCTAAGGAGAACAGACTGCAAAGGCGTTCGCCACGATGCCTGGCATCTAAGTGGTTGGTGAGTTAGGACGGCTACACCAAATACAGAAGCACATCTGGCAGGCACAGACACTACTGCCAACTAGGACCTGAGCCAGGAGTTTTGACATATGCTATCTCATCACATGCTCACTGCAAACCTCGAGGTGGGTGGGACTGCCCCAGTTTTCAGGAGAAGACGATACAGACTAGACTTGCCCAAGGTCACACAGATCAAAAATGGCAGAGCTCATACTAAAATCCACATGCATTTGTGCAGGTAAATAACAAATGTACAGGCACCATTGCTACTGAATCCAGTGTTCCCTAAGGCAGCTTTGGTGTAAGAATCACCTTCACAGATGAGAAGCCAAACAGATTTCCAGGCCAGCCTCTAGAGCTCAGTCATTCCACACAGACTGGGTCCAGGGAATACTGCTTTGGTTTGTTGTTTTGCTTATCCGTGTGTATGTGTCTCCTGGTTAGGGGGGGGGGGTTGCATGTGTGTATTTATGTTTATGTGAGTAGGTGCACATGTATGTACAATTACGTGTGTACAGACATCAGATGTCTGCCTCAATCTCTCGCCACTTCATTGTTTCTCTCACTTGAACCCAGAGCTTAAAACTTGGCTAGTCTAGCTAGCCAGCTCCCTCTGAGGATCTCCAGTTCCTACCACCGGAGAACTGGGATTCCAACTAAGTGGTCACACCTGAGGCGCACTGATGTAGGTGCTGGAAGCCGAATTCCAATTCCTGATCTCACATAACGAACACCTTACCCACTGATCCACCTCCCCAGCCCAAGATAGGCTATTTTCAACAAGCTTGACACATTATGCTAATGCTTGCTTCAGGTCACTGCCTGACTCATCGCAAAGTGACACCAACACTCTCTCTGCTGGCGCACCGAACCCCCACCCAGGCCCCGCTTGCACACCAAAATAAGATTCTGGCATCAGCACTACTGATGTGTGGGGCAAGATGATGTGTGGTGAGGTAACGTGTACCACAAGATGTCACACTAGGTGCCAGTAGCACCTCCTTCCCACTTGTGATGAATGTCCCCAGGCGTCTCTGAATGTCCCCAAAGAAGCAAAATTGCTCCTCATTGAAAGGCACCGCAATGAGAAGCAGGAGAGAACAGAGATGAAGTCAGAGTCATTGCTGCAGAAGTCCCAAGTTCACTGAGTTCACACTGTCACTGAGCTCCAGCCAGCGGGAATGGGCAGGGGAGGTGCTCTAGTCCCTTCACTCCTGGCTGCAGCTCAGTGGGGGGCTGGGCAGCCACTCCCCAGGAGCAACACAGGCCCTCTGCATGCCAGGCACCTGCAGGTAGGCAGTGAGCCACTCAGCATCCCTTGCCTGGGTCTCAGTTTTCTCATTTAAACTGATGAAGCTAAACAAGAGTATTTAGGGGGTACTCTGAGTTTTGAGTTACTCAAAGGTGAAAACACCCCTAGACAAGTCTTCTGACCATGAAGATATGAATCTATAAAGACAGTCAGCCAAGGACAGACACCCACAATGCCCTTCCGCCCAGTTCCTTTCCCTCACCCTAAGAGCCGGACTCTTCTTCCTTTCCTCTCCCCCAGCCCTCTCTATTGTCACTTAAGGAAGAAACTACCTGACTCTGTGAGGTCTTGTGAGGTCTCACTTATCTTTTCTCAGAAGAGGAATAAGTTCGGGTGTTTGTATTTTTACTGAAGATGGCACAGAAAGGTTTCTCTGAGTCCTGAAACATAAGATTACTACAGTTTTTTTTCCTGGCCGAGATTCTTAGGGAAAATAACCTACTTCAGCAGCCTTCAGCAAACAAGGAAAGATTGTGGGTGGCTCTCAGAAGACATATGGGTTCAGGTCTGCCCATTGAAAGAGGCACAGAGACAACTCCCATCGCAAACCTGATGTGATTATTAATAAAAGCGTGTGCTACACAGAGCAGATGCTTAATTCCATTTTAAGTTAATTGCATTTCACAAGGAAACTGTGACCTGGAAGAAAAAAAAAACCTGTTCAAAAGCCCCAACAACAAAAAAAGTGTTCAAATATTGTTAATATTAAGCATAAAAACCCCACTTTCAAAAGGCAAATGTAATTGACTCTCAGAGAAGGGATCCTGTCAACCCCGACTACCCTTCCCGAAATGTCGGCAGAACTGGAGCCAGCCTAGCAGAAAACTCAAAATACAAAAATATATGTAAGATCCCCCACCCTTGAGAGTGCTGGAGGAAGCACCACTGCCTGAGGGAGGCCTTCAGTAACAACACAGGGCCCATTTCCTGCCCATGCGGAAAGTCTGCCCAAGACACCAGCAGGCAAACAGACAGACAGACAAACAGACACACACATACACACACACACACACCCTTTGTGTGCCTTTTCCCAATCACACATCTCGGCATCCCAGCAGACCCTCCCACCCTACGCCTCCTTCCTCCCCCCCCCCCCCAACTCTGTCCGAGTAAACTAAGAACCTTGAACGCTTTCCTGAGCATGTTAATCTACACATCTTACTCCTCAATCCAACAGAAATCTTTCAGAAACAAGTATCAGGTTTACTCACATCAAGAATGTACTTCACATGCTTCACATGTTAGTTTAATGACAACAAAAAGAGGGGGAAAAAAGAAAGGGTAGAGGAAAAGGGTCTATCCTTTCCTTTCTGGGGCTAACCAGAGCTAACCTGCCTACTGTGTGAATGAGCTCCAGCACATCAACCCCCCACATGCACACCTCAGGGGCTCTCATTTCTAGTGTAGGGACTCGCAGCCCCATTGCACTATCCGGCACCAGAAAGAAGAAGCCAGCGATGTTCTGCAGGAAGATCTCAAGGACCGTGCTACCAACAGGGAGGAGGTCTAAATGCCACTCCAGTGCCACAAGCAGCCAGTGCAGTCTGTCTTTTCTTAAGGAACCAGCCCCAGATGAGTGTATTTTTTTTTTCCTGATTGCCACCAGGATAGCACTGGTTGTCAGCTTTCTAGGTCAAAGAACTGAGATCTGAGCCTGTCTTCCACATTCCCCAGTATCAGTCACCACCTTCCACAGGACTAATGCTCCCAACACAAACAGGTAGTCTGCATGCAGTCCTGCAGGGGTCCTGCAGACAGTAGTCTCTGGAAAACTCCACGTTTTTTGCAGTCTTAACAATTAAACCCAGGCCTGGCCCCTGCAAAAGCCCCAACAGGCATGTCCAAATCATGATCTGCAGGCCCCATGTACCCCAAAATAGAATAAAAAAATTGTTTGCTTTTTTTCTTTTTTTTTGAGATTTTTGCTTTGTAAGTCAACTGTGTAGCACTTGAGCTTTGGAGACTCTGTAAATGGAAATGCCCTGTCTCAACGTGCCAAGGTTTGACATGTCTGGTACTAACATGCAGTGAACACTTGCATGTCTAAGGAACTGGGCTAGGTGCTGTATTCACATTCTCCCACTGACTCCTCAGTGAGGGGGTGGGGGGGCTCTGTGAATTCTCATTTTGCAGGTGAAGCCTGAGGGACTTGGCTCATTATGTTCCCAAGGTCATAGCTAGCAAGTAGCAAATCTTAAATGGAGGTGGCGTTTCATTTCCAAACCTCATGTACCTTCCAGGACATCACTCTTCACCCCAAGAGTAGAACTTCCTGCATGCTGGTTGGACGAAAGAGAATTCCCCAAGGACTCTAAGAGAGAACACACACATCCCACAACCAGGCTCCTCATAGCTTACTTACTCCTTACTAAAATTATTCTAGGCTAACAAGAAATAATGAGAGTCCCTGGAGTACAGTCCACTAGAAATATGTCCTCGGGAATTAGAACATAAAACAAGCCCAAATAGAAATGTCTCTGCTTGCTGGGGAAGTTCATAAAATCACAGAATCTCGATGCTGAAGGGACTCTGGAGATCGGCTGGTCAAATCCCATCTTTGAAATGAGAGGTAAACTGAGATAGAGACTGAAAATAACCCGTTCAAGGTTGCACGCTAATGTCTAGTGAAGCCAGCCCGGGATCCATGTTGCCCTCCCACTTTACAACTTTGTGACGTCAGACCCCAGTTCTAAGTGCCATGTCTCACTTGTGCCAGCCCTGTGAGCCAAGGTCCAAGGAGGACATCTTGGTCACATCTTTTTTTTTTTTTTCTTGTCAGGTATTTGCGACTCGTGGTCACAGATGGAAGCTGCCACATCATCTCAGCACTTAATCACCCGAAAAAGCCATTTCCTGCCTCGCTCACTCCACTGCCCAAAATATTATCCTTAAATAATCAACACGCCGCAGACACTCTGCAAGGGATAACGTGGGCTTTCCTCTTCCTGGGGAAATGACAGTCGCAGCCCGGGTTGTGCAAGACAGAGGGGCTGCTGCCAGGCTCCCTGCCCTCAGAGGCATGCTGGGTAATGGTGCAGACTGGTGAATAGACTCTTAAATACAGGAGCCGCCTGGAATCCTGAGAGCTGCCTTCAACTGCCCTGGAGAGGCTGGGTTTGTCCAGCTAGAAGTAAAGGCTGATCTGTGAGTGCAGAGGGAATGCAGGTGCAGGTACACGTGACCTACACAATCAGGCCGTGATGGATGGGAGGTGGCTTATACAATTAAACAGAGACAACATCACAGTCTGAGAGGCAAAGTTGAAAACTACAGTCAAAAGCCTTTTAAGAGGAAGGCAGGATAGAGAACGCCAGTTCTTAAGGTTCACTGGGCAACATTTTGAGGGCTGGAGTAACCAATCTGGACTGGTCTATCTGGCTCAAAACTGGAGCTTCTACTTCAGACAAATTTTGTCACTTACTTTCCCATATCCATTCTTTCAGATCTGTGTAAATTTTCCACTTGATACTTGAGGAGAATGACACTCAGACGAGCGACAGCTTGACCTGTAAAACACACACACACACACACACACACACACACACACATGGTAACATCTGTCTCCCCATTCCAAGGCACCATCCTCCTTAGCCTCTCGCTCTGTATCGCCAGCATCCTGGCAGCTGCAGTCTGGGCTACTAACTGTTTAAACACCAGTTCCCTGACAAAGGAAGTAAGGGTTCAAATTTACAGCATTCACCACTTCCATAGTATATTCTCAAAGCAGCTGATTTCCATCAACCAATATAGGTTAACCTGCTCAAAAAATTCCTGAAAACTCACTAACCAGCTCTCCAAGTCAAAAACACACTTCTACTGCTAGGGAAGTAAGAGTTTGTGCCTTCAAGCAACGCAGAGCCCAACTAAGAGGACAGAGGCAGGTTAATGAATACAAACCAAGAACACAGCTTAAGTCCATGAAGTCTCATGGGATTTGGTGCCTGTCACCTCTCAGCCTCACTGGCCTCCTCATTCTACAAGGATAAACATGTGGTGTTCGTGTACCCATCCTCCAGAGCCCAGGCTGAGAGCTCCTTCTTCAAGATGCCTTCCCTGGGGGCAGAGCTCGGTGGGAAACAGTCCCCCGGAACCCAGAGCGAGCCCCAGAACATTCACCTTTCCAATTAATTTAGTAACTACTATTAGTGGCTTCTTCTTCCCCAGAATTCATGGCAGAGATCATGCCCATCTGGTTCACCTGTGTCCTAGGTGTCTCCGGTGGCCCAGAATACTTATCAATAGGTAAGTTTTGATTGACTACTGATTACATGGTACCACATATAAAGAAGATTAGACAGGCCGGGGACATCAGTAAAGGCTTCCAGGAAGAGGAGAAAATATACCTGGTCTCTCAACTCCTAGGACAGTGTGGAGGCATGGAGGAAGGAGGGCTCTTAGGGCTAGAGCCAAAGGCATGGGGATTGGATCCAAAGAAACAGAGGGCAAGTCCCTGAGAATGGGAGAGTAGCCTTATGTGGGGCAAGAAGGCACTCAGAGGTTTGTGGGGGAGTGTGATGGGGGCTGATGAAATCCATGTCCCTGACGGGCCAGCAGACAGTAGAAGGAACAGCATGCTAATCGCTGGATTTCAGCTCCAGGCAATCAGCTGAAATTGTTCAAGCTCCTTCCCAGACCTTAATCATTCACACCAGACAGGGAGGAGGGAATCTGGTTCCCATGATAGTGTCATGAAACACCAAAGGGCCTCTGTGTAGGAGGGTAATCAGCTGAGAGTGGGGCAAGGTATGCAGGTGAGGTCAAACAAGAGCCTTCCAGGTATAGGTCATATCTCTGCCATGTGACAGATATGACATCAGCGCCCTACCCTCGACCCCCAGGGACAGAGGTTTTTAAGAGCAACAAAGTGACATAATATTCTAGACGAAGCTTAGATATGACAAGCATTAAACTCTGGTGTCCAGACCTCAGTGCAAAGATGCCTACCCTACTGTCATCCCTAAATAGGACTTCACCTGCTACAGGCCCTAGCCTGGGTATTGGTCCCTTTCTCAACCCAGATGCATGCTCCTAACCCAGATAAGGAAGCTGAGCTGTTCTAGAAAAGGTTTGGGAAGGAAACAGAAAAAAGGCAGTAAGGAGGCAGAAGAAGCTTCTGAGCAGATCTCTCTACAGGAAAAAAAAAAAAGCACAGCCTCCATCAGTCAGCTACCTCCTCCCCACACAGCCCCCCTCATCCCGCCTGAGGGACCAAGGCTGCTTCAGATGGGGTGAGCCAGCATGTGTGAAAACCTGTGTAAAATCTCTGTGGGGTCCTGGCTCAGTCCCTGTCCCTCTTTATATCTCAGTTCATGCACCTGCCCTCTGACCTCTCCATCTGTAGGAATCATGGGATTTTACCTTCACAGAGCAGGAGTACCAACAGACAGCATCTCATCCTTGGCTGGGCCTGGCTCTGTCTCAGCAGCAGCCTGTAGACAGGTATTCTCGCTGCATTTAAGAGTAGGGAGCAGCCCTGGCCAAGATTCAAATTACAACATTCATTACAGGATGATGTGTCCATCCTTGCCCGGGGATCCCACAGTCCCTTTACAGAGTCAGAGGCCAATCATCCCTTCCGTGAGCCAAATTCTTTTTATTATACTCTCCTACACAGGGCCCCTTATGGCTAACTCTATCCACAGAGAGCTGGAGGGATGGAAAACCTTACAATTGGAAGACGGACATCTAACCCAACACTGCTCCATTTTAACATATGCAAATCCACTGTGATGGTGCTAAATTCTGATGCAGTAGTTCAAGGTGGGGCCTGACAGTGCTTCTAACACCCTCCCCAGGGCTGGTACAGCTGAGTTTTGATAGCACGTTAGTAACCAATGCCTCACACATATCCACCATCCAACATGGTACCCACCGGCCATATGTGATACCGAGTCCTTAGACTGGACTGAGCCAGCTAGCTAAGGTGTGCTGTAAGTATAAACTATACATCACAATGAAGAGACATAGGAAAAATAAAAAGAATGCCACATATTACATGAATAATTTTACATACTGAGATAATATTTAGGCATATTCTGATAGATAAAATAAATTATTAAAAGGTATCCCTGCTGCTCTCCCTTTACTTTCTTAACACAGTGACTAAAATATTTCAAAGTTCACACGTAGCTTGCTTCATACTCAGATTGGACAGAGCTGTCACTCAAGCTCCTACAAATTAGAGCCAACTCCAGGGCAACCCTATCCCTACAGAGTTCCTCGGAACTACTACCGGGGTCTCTAAGCAGGAGCCCCTCCTGCTGGGCACCACGAAGCCCCACACTCAACTCCAGGAACACTGAGTCAGTCAAGATCAAGTAGGGCCCTCTCCGTATGGGCTAACATCCCTTTGCTCTGGCTTTTGTGCCTTGTGACCTTTCAACGCAAGTGATGATATTCAGGACACCACCCCCCCCCTGCTCCCCAACAAGTTTTCCTGTTCTCTCTATAGCACCACATGAACCCAGATGGATTCAGGCAAATTCCCAGCCTCCTACTCAAGTCTAACAAACGAGTCTCTGCTGCTCAGCTGAGCTTTGGGAACTTAAGTTTTAAATAACCGAAAGGTTCTGGTGACATCTTCCAGGAACTACCCATATGTGTCTTTGTCGTCCATGGATACTTAGTGAAAGAGCTCATGAATTCACGACATACTGACTATTGAGCAGGTTACACTGTCAATATTCCACAGGATGCCTGCTGCTCCACCTCCAAGATAAACAGTCACCAGATCCTTCATTTTAAAGCTGAGGAGCTGAGACACAAGGAAAGACCTCTCTGCAAGGTCACTCAGGCAGACAAAGGAGACCTAAGACTAAGTGAGTGTTCAGCCATGTCACCACCCTGCCCCAGCAGCAACACAACCCTGGCTCTGACAGGAGCCCCGGACTACCCAGAGCCTAGACACCAACGCTTAATGAATTTCATCCGGTTGTACTGAAGACCCCTTTCCTCTGGGTGTTAGAATGGTGACCGTGACTGCTTTCATCTCAGTCTTGCACTGGGCTCTCGGCCCCTCAGCGGGCACCAGCCCACACCTGGATACACTGCCCAGTTTCGGGACTACACAGCAAGGCTCCCAGAGGTAGGAAGGGCCGCTAAGGTGCTCCAAATAGCAACTCGGATGCTTGGTTCTGAAATTCCTGCCAGAAATAGAAACAGCTGGCAGCACCCCTGTGGACAAACACCTGGGAGTGAGCAGTTCCAGAACCTTCCCTGAGCACTGATTTCCTGCTGGTTTTCTCCTGGCCATTGGCCTGCAGAAACCCAGTAAACAGTAGTTCAAATCTCAATCATCATTGCTCATCCCTAGGTAGTTTCGTAGTTTTTAAATCCTACAGTCAGGGGACTCTGCTGTCCCTGGAAAAGCCACAGGACCACACTATCTTAGACATACTCTCTCAGGTGCGTAGAGTTTGAAAGTTCTCTGCCCCTCTGTGCTGCTGCTCCTTAGAACCAATGGATCTCGAGGTCTGGAAAATAGAACCGTGGGAGAGAGAAGATGCAAAAGCAAGGCAAGGAGACTGTGTCTATGATGTATTCTGCACACAGGGCTCCAGGAGCCAGGACTGCTCTCTCAGGCCATTTAGATTCTGTCTGCACAGCCTGCACGACGTGCTCCCTGGCCCCTGCACCTCCCCCGGTGCCTGGGCCTTTACACACTTGTCCACTCTCTGTGCACTCTCACTGTGCCTCCCTGTCAGGTCAGCCTGGCATCGGGCAGGAAGAAGAACACCTCCAATTAGCAGAGCAAGCAGAGACTTCTGGCATAGGAAATGGCATTGACAGGAGCAAGGGGTGACCCTGGTTCTGAAGGTCCTGAATAGCAAAGGATCCATCGCAGAAGCTGAGCAAACAGGGACTGCAAATAAGGACCGGATGTGCAGGAAACTTGGCCACCGCCTTCCAGAGTCCCACTGGGTGACTAGAGGTTCAGAGCCTGGTGCCCACTAGTACCACATGCTGGGGAAGATGAAAAATTACAGATGCAAAAGTAATTATATTCTTCTGTCTTCTTTCTCCTCCTAGTCTCTAGTCCCATCTACAGTGCAATATTTTAAAGATAAACTTTGCATTATAAAGTGCAATTTGCAAGTATAAAAAATAGGGTACCACTTATGGGGGGTGTTGTTGTTGTTTATGATATAACAACTCCCTGATTTCTCAGAAACTGCCCATTCTCCATCTCCTCCCAACTAAAATGTCAGACTAATGTGCCTGCTGACGCCAGCAATGCAGCCACCCCAGAAGACAGGCTACTCTAAGTCTCTTTGTGAATCTGTAAAGTGGGTATGATTCGCCACTTCACAGGATGCAGTACAGATCCGCAGAGCCTTTGACAGGCAACACTTTGCTCTCACAGGCCCAACACAGATCAAGGAAAAAACATTTAGAGGTTTTTGTTTGTTTGTTTGTTTGTTTGCTGTTTTCAGAGAGCATCTGGCTCAAGTCCTGATTCCATTTACCCATTTAAACCTTTCCCAGATCCCCAAGAAGGAAAGTTACACCTCAAGTGAACTGATTCAGACAGCGACACCTACTGGCTACCTTTTGTAACTTCAGGAAAGCTCTATTAGACTTGAGCTTGTTTTTTTTTTTTTTTTTAAAGGAAGAGCAACAGGAAGTAAAGGCAGTAAAAGCACAGTTGTAAGAAGTGCTTCCAAACTTAATCCTGCAATATTCAAGTTCTCTGCAGTAGGAATTTCAAAGAGACACTGCTCCCGCAGGCTAGGAAGCTGAGGTTCACTCTGCATTATGCTGGGGCTCTATGGAGCAGGTAGGAGAGAGATCTCAAGGCTCCTGGGAACTTTTCATCCATGCACTGGTGATTCTGAAAGCTAACTTTGCCACCTTCTTGGGAAGGCCACTCTCTCAATCACTCTGGATGAAATGTCCAAACATTCCACACTAACTCAATAGAGACACACAGGTCAATTTCTCTATGTAAATCCTGCAGGCAGTCTCAACATTTAGACTTAGAAAGCTTGAATAATCCTCCGTTGACTGGTAGAAAAAACCTATCTGCTAGCCACTCCCCTGACCATACTGCTTAAAGAGTTTAGAGAGCCCCCTATCTTCAAAGTGTGGGAAATCCACTTAGAGACCAATCTAGATCATAAGACATGGGGAAACAAATTGCCAGAACCACCTATGTCAGTCTTAATTCTGGATTCCATAAAGAACACTCTTTTGCAGTAGGCTAGGATATGCAGAACAATTCAGTATGCTTTCAGAAGCTAACATCTCATTACTTCCCTAACTTAACCATCTTGAACACGTCAGGATTTAAAGATTACCATAGCTTGACCTGCATGGCTAGCTGTCTCTCCCAGGAAGTGAGGCACTCTGTAATGTGCAGAGAACCAGTGTTCTTTAGTTCTAATGGTTTGCAGTTTTCCCATAGTTGATTGTTTTTGTAAATAATTCCCTTTGCAGATGGCCTACCTCTTGTCTCTTTTTTCTATGTTATCGCATTGTCTACATTTTGAGAACCTTGCTCCAAGGATTCAGTGAACCAGAAGCCCTGGCATCACCTGGACCCTTGCTAGAAACACAGAGTTTCAGATCCCACTTTTTAATCAGAATTCCTTTTAGCATGTGATTTCATACCCATGCTGCCATACTACAGGTTAAAGCAGAGTCGGTCCAATACAGGGATGAGCCCC
Source organism: Cricetomys ansorgei (assembly GCA_026225945.1). Taxonomy (NCBI): domain Eukaryota; kingdom Metazoa; phylum Chordata; class Mammalia; order Rodentia; family Nesomyidae; genus Cricetomys; species Cricetomys ansorgei. The sequence goes on from JAMJFZ010001258.1 coordinate 11,807,015, forward strand.
ACATAGGTGATCTAATAGCAAGCAGCCCGAGAAACATATGTGCACATGAGCAACACTAAATTAACTCAGCAGGCTGTATTTACATATTCAATGTATGTATATATGTATGTGTGTGTGAGAGAGTGTCCATATACGTGTAACTATTGCAATTTAAGAGTAAGAGGTCATGAATTGGAGAAAAGAAACACAGGAAAAATTTGAGGGAGGAAAGGGAGGGGAAAAATTATCTAACAGTATTTACATATGAAATGTTTTCAAAGAATGAAAAACAGACATAGGGGACTGGAGAGATGGCTCAGCAGTAAAAAGCACATGCTGCTCTTGCAGAGGGCCCCATTCGGTTGCCGGCACCCACATGTTCTTTCACAGTTACCTGTAGCCCCATTTTTAGGGGATCAAATACCCTCTTGGGTCTACTGCTGCCACCAGGAATGCATGTGGCTCACACATAAAATAAAAATAAACTTTAAGAAAATGCTGCCCTTAAAGTGGTAAAGAGTATCATGGTTTTTATTTGCACTCTTTACACTTTTATTATTTCCAAATATGTTTCATCCTCATCGCTATGAGTTATTGTAAGTTTTTGGTAACTATTCTGTCAGGTTAGTGCACTAACTATGCAAATACTAACAACTATGAAAAATTAAGGTCTTAGGAAACCAACAGCTGCAAGGGCATTCAGACAAGTAAGTCACAGATGAAGAAAACCCCGTGCTTGTTCTTCCTGGATCTGAGTGGTCATGTGAAAGGCAGACCAGTCACAGATTGTCCCCTTCAATACGTATGGGATGAATGAATGAACTTGTTTAAAGTAAAAGGTGTGTTTCTGCATAGCTGAATGAGCATGAGATCTTTGAATATTTGTAAACCACATGACAAAATATGCAAAAGGAAATCTCTATTTTAAGGTACTCTGTACTAAATCCTCTCACAAAGAGGAAAAAAATAGCTTGCTTCATGAAAATGTAGAGAGACTTTAATCAACAAGTGTTGATTAAGCGCAGCTGTGTGCCTATAACTGTTTTTAGTTCTAATAAGTATTCAGGAGACAGAAGAGACTGGTTCTCAAATTCAGAGTGCATGAGAATCACCTGGAGGGCTTATTAAACAACAAACTCCTGGCCTAACCTGATCCTTTGAGTTTCTCATCCACTAGATTTAGATTCTGGCCAAAATTAGACTTCTACCCAGCCCCAGGGTGATGCTAATATTCTCAGTCCAGGGACTACAACTCCAAGAAGCAGTGGTATAAATTATCCTCTCTGCTTTTAAGACAGTGGCTCTCTCCCTGGACACTGTCTCCAGCCTGGACATTAGGCTCACCAAGGAAGTGTCTTAAAAGTACTTCCTACAATCTACAGAGTCAAACTCCGAGGAAGATCACATGCCCTGCTCATCGTCATGAGTTCCTCCCCCGCCTCCCCCCCCCCACCGCTTCCAGATGTTTCTAATATAAAGCCAGCATTGCGCTCACTGTGACTTAGATCTTAGCTGGGGAGGTAAGACAAATATGCAAGAATTCCATGACAATACTCGCAGTGGTGTGCTGCAGACAACAGGTACCACCAGCTGGAGAAAACCAATTGTACATAGCGTATCGATTCCCAGCCCCGCTCTCAGTGACATCATACTGTCAGTGAGAAATCAACTACAGTAAGAATATTTATACTTCAGAAATGGGCAAAGGCTAGGAACTGGGTTTCTCCCCTCTCACCCAATCAAGGGAACTACTCATTAAACACTGACCGCACTGCACTGACTAGGTAACCTCACAGCAAGACAAGGGTAAAAGAAACAGCCAAACAACCAGTGCCAGGAGAACTGAGAAAAGAAATCTTGTCAGACTGGGGTGGACAGTAAGTGCTTCTCATGGGGGAATACAACCAGGTATAGATGAAAGCAAAGAAGAGGATCTACATAGAAAGACCATCTGCCCAGGTGAAAACGTGAAGAGAAACAGGGCAAGCTGTATTGCGCACAAGGACAAGCATGAGCTCCCTGGAGGGGAGTCTTACTATAGAGGTAAGTTGCAATGAAATCATGGTTTCTAAAATCTAGTCTACCATAAAATGGGTCTCCATAGAGAAGCTCACATAGGAACACAGCCCCACATACTGGCCAGATTTATCCGTAAAGACCGCTAATGGACAAAAGCAGGCATGGGGAAGGGGCGTTGCAGCTTGACGGTAAGATACAGTGCAGACCTATCTGGTCTTCTGGAGAATTTCCTGACTCTACAGAGTTAAAATAAAAACGTACAGGCAACACAGAAGAGCTACTTACTCAAGGCCAGCCTAGCTAGCTGCCATTTCCTCACTTTGATGCTGTCAATCTGTTTGAGCCCACCTACCTTCCCCAAAAGCCTTCACAGGGGAAATCTGCATCTCCAAAGGCCTGCCATAATTCCCAAAGGGAGAGGTGTGAATCACCTTTCAGACCCCAGACCCCTGGAAGAAACAGATGGGATCCCTGCTTCTTGAAGAAAAGGATCCGATAGATGCTAAGTAAAGGACAAACTGGTACAGAGCCGGACAGGAAAGGAGAGCTTTGCCCTTCATGCCCCAGAAAGTCAAAGATGGACCCTTCCTGCGTGCTTCCAGAGTCAGAACTTTTGGCCTGGACACTTTTGCCCTTCTGCTACCTGGAGTGAAAAAAAAAAAGGCACAAAGAGAGAAAGAAAGAAAAATAGCCATGAGTATTTCTTGCAGTGCCTCTGCCGACTTCTTAGCTCTCTGAACACCCATTAAAATGCCACTGTAATAATGTCATTGTTTGCTTGTCATTTCCTACCTGGCTCTTAGGGAGGAGGAAAAAAAAACTAGAAATAATCACACCTCACTCTGATTGGGAGGTCACAGGAAATCATCTACCACTTGTACTGAGGCTTTCAAAGATCAAAAGGGCTAAACAATCATATTCCCACTTATTTGGCACCTCTCGGGGAGGCAGGAGAACCTTCCAGATACATGAAGCTTACCCTCAAGTGCCAGCTTTGTTTTGGAATTGTGAACCATTTCAAATGGAAATTATTCTAGAATAGTATCTACTTCCCCTTGTTCTGAGACAAAACAAATAGGTCAGACATAAGCTTTCTCAGTGTATTGTAGGACCCTCACTGTCAGGAGCCTGAAGCTTTCTCACGGTATCGCTCAGGCTGTCTGGGGCTTATTGTGATATTTAAGACTGCTTGTCTCTGAGTTAACGGCCTCATATGAATGAGCTTGCTGAATTCTGGCCTGTTTTGTTATTTTTTCTTCTGCTGCTATCTACTTTTTTTTTTCTTTTTTTTTTATCAGTCTGTCTGCCAAGGAGTCAGACTGTAACACTAATTCCCTAGCCCCACGTACTTCACAACACAAACTTCTTGCTTTAATTTTGCTAAGATACGCATTTTTTTTTTGCATCCAATGTGATTACAACTAGTATTCAAAGAAAGTTTACAGACCTTGAACAAACACCATAGGCAGTATTCTCTTATTAAAAAAAAAAAAAAAAAAAAAAAATATATATATATATATATATATATATATATATATATATAGGACATTTAGGACATAAAGTTCTGTCATCTCATTTTACCATGGCCAAACATCTCTGAACGGTGTTTCTTTATTATTTATTGCTTCTTGATGCACCCTGGATAGCAGAGGTTGCCCAAGAAGTAATTCTTAAACACAGGGCTGTCTTCATTTAGTGATGTCTAGTTCATATGTGCATATGTTATTCATACGTGGTAAGTACCAAGTGCCAGGTTGTAAAATTCTTTCCACAATAATTCCACTGTGTAGCCAGAACACAAGGCCTATATGACTCTATCTCCGCCGATTTCTTCACCTCACCCTTTCTCTATTGCGTAGACTCTATGCCTTGCCACTCCAGCCTGACCTGGACCTTCACTGCTCTGGCCTTACCCGACGCTCTCCCCTTTCCCTGAGGTTCTCCTCCTACAGGACTAGGCACGGCTGGTTGGTGCCTCAGATTCTTCAGGCCTCAGCGTTGACTATAGCTCCTCTGGGAATATATCTCATCTCCAAGTGGCCCCAGCTTTCTTTCTCCTACATGACTTTTGGTTTTCTTTACAGAACTTTCCATGATCTGAAATCACTGAATCTACTAACAATGACTCATACACCTGCCCCACCTCTGTGGGGCTCCCCAGGTCCAGGGATGGCACCGAGGTGGACTTCTCTCTCTAAGTCAAGTCCTCAGAGTACCCAGAAAAGTGCTAGGCAGCCACAGAACCAACAATCTATTGAACCAACAATCTGCATAAAAACACAAACATGGTGAGTAGCAGAAAAGAAAAACCAACCACAGCTACCCAAGCCCAGGTGTGGAAAAATAGGAGCCAAGGAGAGTGAGACCTGAGCTGGACCTCACCACGTTAGCACCGGAACAAAAAGAGAGTGGTCCAGATAAAAGAAGATATCTAATCATTTTGCATCTGAGAGGACTACCAATTATGTAAACATTGCCTAAAGTTCCTCTGGATTCAAGTGACATCAGATGCAACATCACAATTTCTTATAATTTGATTAAAACATCTTCCCCCCCCCACCAAAAAAAAGAAAGAAAATAAAATGAAGACAATATCTAGTAAATATACTGAAAAAAAAAATTTAATAAGGTAGCCCTATCATTGAATCTCACCCAAATACTTTAAATATCATCTACTTCCTCTTAGCCAGAGAAGTTTTTATTATGCTTAGTCATTGGGGTGGCACGTGTGTGGACAACAGGGGACATCCTGTGGGTTCTTCCTTGTGGGTTCCAGAGATAAAATTCAAGTTGTCAGGCCTGGCAGCAAGAGTCTTCATCTGCTAAGCCATCTCATCTGCCTATCTCTTTGTTGAGAGGGTTTTGTGCAGAAGACTTTAAAATAGACATTTCCTCTTACATACTGAATCAAATAGCTTATGAATATCCAAAGACCTAAGATGTAATGCTCATTCAGCTATGAAGAAACATGCTTTTTATATTAAACCACAAATATATTCAGTCGGTCCATAAGCCTATATGCTGTTAGAGTAGCAGAGAGAGGGGGTGGGGAGAGGGAGGTGTTGCTCTCTCTACTCCCAAGGAGATTGTTCTGTGCTCTACAATCCCTAGAGAGTCCTCTCGAACTCTGTATGTTTGGAGTCTTTTTTGGTTTTGCTCAGCTGCTGTATCAGAGGACGATACATGACATAGGTGGCTTAAACCACAGTCATTGCACCACAGCTTTGGAGATCAGAACTCCAGGATCACAGGGTATACAGATCTGCCTACCCAAAGGCTGTGCTGGAGAATCTGCCCCGTGCCTCCTGACAGTTTGTGGTGGGTTTACTGGATGTCTTCGATGAGCCTTGGCTTGTAGGTTCATCACCTTGATTGCTGCTCAGAAGGCCTCCATTTGTCTGTCTCTGTCCCAGTTTCTCCTTTTGATAACAATCTACAGTCTACTCTTTTGAGGCCAACTCTACACTAGGATGACCTCAGCCTAGCTGACCATATCTACAATGAGCTGATTTCCAAGCAATGTCTCATATGAAATCCTGGCGGTTACAACTTTATGGATCTTAGGGGGTGCAACTCAAGCCATAATTTAGTCTCATCAGAAACTCATTTTCCTAGCAGAATGTGCTTCTGCAGGGTGAAGACATGTGTTGGGTCCACTCGTAAGCACTATGGAAACAGACTGTCAGGCCACTCAAGGGAGCAAGGTACAAGGGAAAAGGTTGGTTTTCTTTTCTTTTTATTTAAAGACAGCCTGGGAAGAGCAATAGACAAAACGACTAGAGCTTGTTGCTCTACACAGAGGGTCCGCGGGACTCCAAACCACCCAGCAGGATTGAATTATGAGCTAAACAGTTGCACAAGGTCCAGCTGTCATTTTAAAAATGTCTAGGAAACAAGATATCTCACAGTTAGAATGCTCAAGATCTGGACCTTAGCTAGGCTCTCTACAGATGAGGAACCAGCGTTCTAGCTTCCCTCAAGAAGTCAGAGGGTGGCCCCTACAGAGCCTTCCTATCAATACAATGTACGGTTCTAGCCTGGGCCATATTTCATCCCCAGAAGTCACTTAATCAACATGGACCAACTAGCTGAATAAAGGGATAAATGAATGAGACTACCGTCATTATCGCTACCCCTGCTCTAGTGAAAAAGGGGGGATATTGTGGGGGGCAAACAAATCCAAGTTAAAACTGGTTATCCTCCAGAAGTAGTTCAAGTAGAGTGTAATCATAGCCACTCCAACAGAGCAACGGGAACACATCAGGGGCCTCATTAGGCTTCAGCATACATTTGCACAAAGCACTGTCAGGATTTTTCTCGCCCCACAACACAGATCTCAGACTTTTTCTCCCCAACCAAGTCGGAGCCATTGCTGGGACTTAGTGGAAAAGCCTTCCTCTGAATTGAGGCCCCCAAACAATGTACTTCAAGAAGCAATTATTTCTAGGGCTGAGAACCCTTCTGTCTTTGAGTCCCAGCCTGATGGAAGTTCCTCCTGCAAAGGGCTGAGAATCTACAGCCAAGAATGCAATCAAAGAGAAGGACAACCTGTAATCTTAACTTTCCCTTTGTGCTTCAGACAGCCGCTATCAGCATCAAGGGAGCAGGGGAAGCCGCTGGTGAGGAATCGAGCACACACCTATGCACGAGACTTTTGCCTCCTTTGAATGCCGGGGTTTAAGACGAGAAATTGCTCAGAAATGAGAACTCGAAAGAGAGACAAGACAAGAGAAAGAGACCAGGAGAAAAAGTTCACGCCCCTCAAACTGAATTTCAAACTGCTATCACAAGCAATACCCAGCTAAGAAAAAGCAAGGGAAAAACCTATTCCCCTGACAATGAAGCCACAGACCTCCAAGCAAATGGGAATACAGACAAATACAGACAGGGAACAGCACTCTGCCAATTCAGTGTAAGTGAGAGGGCAAAACTCACAGGATGTAACACCTTGAAAGAGCAAAAGCACCCTGCGGTGTGGTCCTCGGAGTCACTGTGCTCTGGGACCTACCTGGTATCCAAGGACATCCATGCTCTACATTGAACAACTGGCAAATGAGATAAAAATCAGCCCATGGTGAGACTGTAGATGCTCTGAGGACAAGAGCTAATGGCAATTATTTAGTTTTAATAACTGGGTAATTGCTGACCAGACCATCGGAAGTCAAAAGGCCAATGACTTTGCTTTGCCAAGAAAACCAAGGGTTAGGTGTTAACTGCATAAAATTAAGTGGGCTGCCGCTCAGGTCACTCCTAATTGGGTTGTACTGCCACATGACATGGGAACACTCCGTGTGGGTCAGAGGGGGTCTCTGGCAGGCTCACCTGAACATATGAGGCAAAAACTTTTGTGAAATGTAATTGGCTATATTGTGTCCAAAAATCTTTAACTCAGACAGCAGCAGCTGTTTGATGCTGGAATGGGTCAGGAGTCCAAGGGTAACAGATGATCTTGTGCATGAAAACAGGCCTTCTTGCTTCAGGAGAAGCCAAGGGACGATCTCAGGGGCCCTAGAAGCAGGTGGATGGCTAGAAGGCCAAGTCCTTAGTATTAAACCCTAGAAATGGCTGATCTAAAAGCCCAGGCAGCTTTCTTGTGTGCCAGCACCGTGCATCAACCTTTCATATCCCGTCCAGTGTGCTACCAGCAGCTTGGAAGCAGAGCTCACAGATGATCTATTGTGAAAGTATACTGCCCAAGGGTCAGTGTACCCAAGAGGATAAACCCAATTCCATAAACGACCTCCACTCTGAATGCTCACCCCTCTCGACATTCCCCTGCCCCTGGCCTTTGATCCTCCTGGCCTGCCTTCTCTTCTCCTCGTCAAATCTTGCTGGTCTTCCCAAAGCTTCATTTTACCCTGCAGTTTTAGTTTGATTTCTGTTGCTGTAATAAACACTGACCAAAACCGGCTGAGAACGGAAAGGGTTATTTGGCTTTTACTTCCATGTCACAGTGCATCCTTGAAGAAAGCCAAGGTAGGAACTCAAGCAGGAACTGAGGCAGAGACCACAGAGCAATGCCGCTTACTGGCTTGCTTCCCTGACTTGCTCAGCTACCTTCCTTGTACAGCCCAGGCATACCTCTCAGGGATGGCGCTGCCCACAGTAGACCAGGCCCACCCATATCAATCAACAATCAGGAAAATGTAACACAGATTGGTCCACAGGCCGACCCAATGGAGGCGATTCCTTGACTTAGATTCCCCCTTCCCAAGTATGTCTAGGTTGGCATCGGAGTTGACAAAAACTGTAGCATCTACCTTGCCCTCCCCCAAAAGCTTTGTTCATAAGAAAAGGTGCTAGGTAAGTGTGACCTACCCCTCACCATTATTGACCCCTGCTTAACTATTTGAGTTATTGATCAGCTTAAAGCTCACAGGATCCTTAGAACCAAGGTCCAGGCAGACTACATGGACTATGCAGACATCCTTTGGTTTATTCCTATCATAAGAATGAGACTCTTACCTCTCTAAGCTGTTACCTGCTTCTGAAATACGAAGCTCAAGTATGATCCTACTGGCTAGTCTCTCACACAATCCCCACAATAAAACAGACAGAAACGGTTCCATTACCAAAGATCTGCCCATTAGTCCTTAGCATGGGTCTCTGCCTCAGTGGCCCCACTGATTCTTAACTCTAATAACAGCACTGCCGGGCTTAGAGTGACCTCAGCCTCTTCTGACCACACTGACGATGGCCGCATAATAACCTGGAGTTTTCTGGAAGAACAAACCACTTTGGCTGATGTCAGACAAGTAGCAGGCAGCAAAGAAAGGAAGCAGGGGCTGGGTCCTCACCCCTAGACCAGACACATAGCTATCATTCACTCCCTGCACACTGAGTGCAATTATGTACCAGATTTAAATGATCGTTTTCAAGAGTCAGAAAAAAAAAAGAATGAAGACGAAAGATAAGAATACAGAACATTATGATTCCAACTATGATAATGGAGAAAAAACAAAAGGGTTTCACTCCAGAACATCAGGGGAAACTAACTCTTTGTCTCTCTTGACTCACTCCTGTGTTCTCCACGGACACAAATATCCAGAGTGGCTGTTTCTGGAAGCCACCAGCACACCTCAGTCTCTAGGGTTTGTCCACATTGTTCTCCCCAACTTCAGTGCCCTCATCCCCACCTGACACTGAATCCTAGGCTCTTTCTCCAGACTCTGGTATCTACTTTGTTGCTTTCTGCAGTGGTCGTCTATGCTTCTTGATCGGTTCTCAGGCAATCTCGGCTCTCGTGGAACCTAACTGTTGATCTGAAGTTTTAATTCCTTCACGGTGAGTCCAGGTTCTCCGCTCTAGAAAACTCAAATATGGGCAAATCGCAGGCATAGTCAATGGTCAATATATGGATGGGGGGGAGGTTAGTCAGTATTCAACTGTTAGTAACTCTAATAAGCTAATCTTCTACCCACCTTTTGTCCTTGCTATTACACAGTAACACACACACACACACACACACACACACACACACACAGGCACATGGCACTATTTTTAGTCAATCAGAATAAAATTACCTGGAATACATTAGCCACGCAGCTCTGCTAAGATTAGCCAGGTTATTCCAATAGCACCTTTTTAAATTTAATTATTTTTCCTCTCACATCCTGCTCCAGCCTACCCGGACTCCATCTGGATTAGCTGGCTAGCGATTGGAGAAAGGGAGAAAATGAGTAAATGAGCTGGCAGGAAAGGGATGTGATCCCACAATGCAAATTACCATCCTTCAACGTGTGGAATAAATCTTTATCGATGCTAATAAGCGAGATGCCAAGCATAGGGGACAGAGGTCTGAGCCTAGCCCCGTAGAGCCCCAGAAGGGACCAGTTTCTGTAATCACCCTTAATTCCTCTCTGAATATCCCAAGATCCAAGAAGGCTAGATGGGAATCACTTCCTGGGAATTTCTCATACCAAGCAGAGACCAAGTGGAGAGGCTTTGAGCCCAAGCTTGCTTCCAGCTGTGAAGCCTAAGGAAGTACCCCTGCATTTCTAGTTCTCCCTTGACTTCCGCTTTCAGAACTCCTAACACCAGAAATGCTAAAGGTTAAAGGTCAACCCCACCCCCCACCTCCCCATACATTCACTCATACAAACACTACCTTGAACTTTGCCTCTAGCATTTGCCGAAGCCTACTGGTGCACAGCAGACAGCCTGCCCTCTACTGGTTGACAGCTTAAGACAGGCATTAAGACATAAAGGAACAAGACATAAATGAGCTGAGGTTCCCAAATTTGGCTGCACAATCAACCTGGTGAGTTTGCTAGCAGCAGGAGATGCTAACCTTTAACCTAAGTTTGATGGAATTCCAAAGCAGCAGGCCCACAGGACCCATAGGACACACAGGACACATAGGATACACAGGACACACAGGACACACAGGACCACAGGACACACAGGACACACAGGACCACAGGACACATAGGACACACAGGACACACAGGACACACAGGACACACAGGACCACAGGACACATAGGACACACAGGACCACAGGACACACAAGACAAATGGATTGACAATGAGATAAAGCAGCTGTGCTTTGGAAGAGGAGACCTGGGTTATCTCCCAGCTCTACTAATTTCTACACAAAAAACTCCTTAATCCTTGGGTGTGAATGCCTTCAGAGGGATTTAGGCACCTAACACAAAACCAGTAACTCAGTACCTGGTAATTAAGAGTTTTAGTAAACAGAAGCTGCCAGCAAGTAGAACCCTGAATTACTCAGTCACATCCAAATTCACTAAATACTATTAAATATGTTTTGTTCGTGTGTGCACACATGTGTAAGTATGTGTGTGTGTGTGTGAACCAAAGATGTGTCTTACACAATCACTCCCTACCTCATTTTTCTGCAGCATCGTCTCTCAAACCTTTAGCATTCTGACTGGCCAGAAAGCGTCATGGATAGTCCTGGCTCCACCTACCCAGTGCTAGGATTACAGGCATGTGGCGCTGCACCCAGCCTTTTATGTGGTTGTGGCCGATCCAAGCTCAGGTCTTCATGCTTCTGTGGTGATCACTTTACCAAATGAGTCGTCTTCCCACACCCTGGACATTTTATCAGGATGTGAGTATGTTCTAATCTCCTAGGATGCATACAATCTCATTTTTAAAAATAAAGTACATTTGAGGTTGCAGAAAATACGACCACTAGAATAGCAGTACAAAATTACGTAACTGTAAGTCAGCCTTGAACGGTGTGGCCATTGATCTCAGAAGCATCTCATGATAGCGCTTCTCATTCATAACATGGAACACAACACGTTCCCGAGGCCAGTGTCACACTAAAAAATAAGAATGTGAATGAAGAAACCCTCTGAAAAGTACCCTGAAAATAATGCAAGTTACCGGGCTCTCCTTGAAAAACGGACTCGAAGGGAACCGAGGAGAAACCGTCAAGAGATTCATATGAGACTGATCCAGGCTAATCATTCATATGTTAAGGGATAAGCAGCTTGTGACAGCTAAGCATGCTGACTGGAAAACGTTTGCGGTCTTTCTGGTCTCTCTTTTGACACACTTTACATTCGGAGCATCTTTCAGAAACCAACCTTAATGGACGCTTCCGTTTGGAGCTGCAGTGTGGAACTTTTCTTCATGAAAGTATATGATTCTTCATTATATTTCCCTTTATACTTCTTGGCACAAAAAATTGCTGGTAAATATCACTTAACCTTTCTCAAACAGCAAAAGTGGCCTCGGTTCCATCCGTCAAGTGGATTCCTCACTCTTAATTAAAAAAATTAAAAGGTGCCCTGAAACTTCCTTCTATGGAAAAAAAAAAAACAAACCAAAACAAAACCAAGTAAATCTTATTTGGATAGATTCCCCACAGGGTCCAAAGTTGATGCCGGGTTCTTAAAAGCTACCTAGCCAGGTGCAGCATTTAATTAAAAGAAGTTCAGTCGATAGAGTGGACATACTGCTACTTGACTGGAAAATTGCTAGAAAGAGTTTTATATATTATTTTGAAGACCCGGTCTCAGCATCCATAAAACGTTTTTTCGAGCCTGTTTTGTTTTTCAAACTCCTATTGAATTTTACTGGCATACTCTTCCCAAGGTTGCTGAGTCACCCAAGACAAATAGCTATCTACAAGCACTCGGCATACAGAGAAAACATGTTAACTCAAATTTTCAGTCCACCACAACTAGCAGAACCCAAACAGAAACTTCAGGTTTCCATGTAATGACTCAGACTGCGAGAGGATCTTTTAGCGGGAAATATTCAAATAAGAGTAATTAATTCCATTGAGAATGACCATGAGAGGGGAGTATATTTCCATCGCTGCACATACAACATCCACAGGGAGACATACCTAAAATCTCTACGCTTTTCTGCAAAACCGAAGAGGGAGGTCGAATGCACAGTAATCCAACAACAAACTGTGAAGTGCACGCCGCAAGTTCTAAAGGCTTTCCCTCGATAGTAATCAGCCCACACCATGCTGGTCAACAGCAGCAACCATGCTTTGCAGACACTGGGACCAGAGTGAGAGCCCAGAACCCTTGTTTGTTTGTTTTTGCATAAAGCCCTGTGAGGCTGCACTTGAAATCCCAGCCTTGGGGAAAGAGAGAAAGGAAGATCTCTGAGGCTCATAGTTCAGTCAACATAGCTAATTGGTGGGATCCAACCTAAGGAGAGACCCTGTCTCAAAAGACAAGGTGTAAGCCTGTGAAATGACTCAGTATGTAGAGGCACATGCTGACGACCTAAATTCAATCCCAGAAACTCACAAAGGATAGAATAATTCCTACAAGTTGTCCTCTGTCACATATGTACTGTGGCACCTGAGTACATGGATACACATGTATGTACATATATATACACACACATGCATCCTTTCCTTAACAGCAAAAGATTTTTTTTAACACCCTGGACTCGGCTAGAGTTTTTAGACATATCTAAACAAGAAACCCAATTGGTCCCGGAGTTAAACCTTGGTTTTCCATGTTTCCCTCCCATCAGCACCTGAACCTTAAGTGAGAAGATAAAGGCTTAACTAAACTGAATGAAACCAGAGTGATAAAATTCCTGTTAAAGCCACCGTGAGATATCTCCGGAGCACCTGTTTCCTTCCTCATGTCACACTATTTAGGTGAGCAGACACACAGCTATAAATGTGTCTTCCGGCGGGTGAGCTTACTATAGACTGTTTCATCCCAGAGTGTCCTGAATGAAAAGGATCTGAGTCTTGCCTCTCACTTCAGCTGGGGAAGCGAAAGACCACAGTCAAATGACCTAACGCGTTACCAGAAAGGCAGTCATCATACATCACCGCTACCCTCTGCAAGGGCTTTGGAGCAACAGCTATCTGAGATAGACTCTTATGTGTTGACTTATTACTCTTGTGTAGGTAGTAGGGACACTCTGATAATTAGACCTATGGCATTGCACATGCTAGACAAACACTCTAATACTGAGATACATCCCCAATCCTTTCTTTACTTTCTGTTTTGAGACAGGGTTTTTACAAAGTGCCCTGGGCTGTCCATGAACTTGTTCTCTGTCCCAGAAAGGCTTCTAAGTAACAATGTCCCAACCTCCCAAGAAGCTGATCTTACAGCACCTTACTCACCTCACATGCAGGCAGTGAAAACCTTTTATTGCACTGGAAAACAGCAGCTACATTGTTCTCTGCTTCCAGACTAGCATACCTCTTAAAAGAAAGTTAAGAATCCTTGTCATTCATCTGCTTATAACACTGAGCCCTCCCATTGAAGGACACAACAGCAATCAGTAGAATCAGTAGCCTAGTAGTTTTTCAGCCTAGAAAGTTCAATATCTTGCAGGCAAACCCATCTTATAACCAGGCATTTCTTTTAAGAACTTGTTCTTTACACAGACCCTAACTGTGTCTCTCTGTGAATGCTATACATTAGTACCCGCTCTAAATCTTGGTCCAATATTAAGCAATTGGAATGCTTCTTTTATTTGACATATCTTTGTTGTGGAAGTTTATTTTTAGTTGTGTTTATAATAATTGTTTATGTGCACTGTTGGAAAAAGGTATGCATAGGTCTTGGCATTTTGAATTATTTGCAGGTGTTGGATTTCTGTGGGGGATGTTTGATTGCTTATGATCTGCACCTGAGGAGTTCTGAATGAATAAAAATATCTGAGCTCAGATGCTCTGGTTCCACTGTCGAGTATGGCATTGGCCGTGATGGTGGTTCCCTCTGCGGAGGTCTGTCAGGGTTTTCATCAATGAATATGCCTCCTTGTTATCCTTGGTGAGCCCACACAGCAGCGAACTGCTACACACCTTCCTATAGCTAAAGGCTGCTATCACTGACCCTTCTGAACTTCTCTCTTGCTTGCCGTAACTGCCCTCCTCCATGCCTTCCACATTGCCATGCCTCACTATGTATCCAAAAAAGCTAAAAGAACTTCTCAAATCCAAGCATTACACTGTACCATTTTCAACTGAAAGTGCATAACACATTCTCATTCTGGAATGTGCATCTATTAACATAGATTAAAGTTGCATGAGCTTTTTCCTTTGTCACAGTTGACTCATGGTGAACCTTAAGCTTACTATTTCCCAAGCCTCTTAATAATACTTCCCTCAAGCTACTAATTCTCTGAAACATCTCCCTCATCCTGTTTCATGCAGTTTAATTTTGGGATTTGTAGAACTTTACATTTATCCCTGCTACATTTGTTCTGTTAGACTTGGCCCAGATCTCTAGTCTATAAATATCATTTTATATCCTGTTTCTATCTTAGTATTCAATGTCCCTCCTGTCTTTGTATTATTTGCCCATTGGATGAATATGCCATCAATATCTTCCCCAAAATGAGGGAGGAAATGCCTACATCTCTTAGCTAGTCTGGCAGGCAGGACCAAGGAGAGTGCCTTTACATAGGTCACTGGGAAACAGCTCCAGGTTAACTTTGAACCACTAGCTAGTATCTTTTTATTTTACTTTTTGAGATTATAATTTAATTACAACATTTATCGTTTTCCTTCCCTCCTTCCAAAACTTCCGATACATATACTCTTCCCCACTCTCCTTCAAATGTATAACTTCCTTTCTTATTGTTATCACATGCATATATGTAAATGCATTACCAAATATGATTTGTTCTGTCCATATAAGTTATTGGTATCTTTTAAGTATAATTGAACAATTACTAACCCATCCAGTTTCCCTTAAATGTGTCTTTATTGACTATGGTGATATCATCAGAAAGATATTCAGATACACTGCTAACGGTCTCTCTGCTTGTGCTTGACTGTTTCAGTTTTGTTTTGAGCCCGAGTTTGGTTTTTCACACTCAGGAGGTTAGTAATCCTTGCAAAAGAAAGGAGACCGGTGCTAGCAAGAACTACTCGCACCATCCCCCACTTCATCCAAGGATCATGATTTCATTATGTCAACATCCTAGTTTCCCTGCTTTTTGCCAGTGTTTCAGGGTCATGTCCTCTATCACCCGACACCACTTTGTTTCATTCGGGAAGCTCCTCAGAGTCCTTTAGTCACATTGTAAGTAACAACTTTTCAAGCTCTGGCACACTTGGATTAAATTAGATGAATATGATAGCATTTCCAAAGCCACTCCGCACACCTACATGGCTTCTGTCTTCTCGCCACACTCACCTAAACACTATCCTCACTCTGCTAACCCAAGAGCCTTTCCCTTGACACAGAATGCACACTAAGAGTGGAGGTCGAGGTCCTCAGCACCCCTTTCACCTATCCTTCTGAGGAAACACCCTTGGTCTCCCCACCCCAAACAATGACAAAAATCCAAGTTTTGTCCACGGAATTACTTTAAAAACTACTCTAAGCTCCTGCCTTCTAAGCTCTGTTCATCAGGCCTGTGACACCCGCTAACTTATATTACGGATACCTCACCTATGCGTGCTTGATGCTGATCGAGAAACCTAAAGTTGTATTACCAGTTAATAATTCATACTTTTAATTGTCTTGCAAGAGATCTGTAAGTGGCAAAGGCTCATGAAATACACTGGGGCATGGCTTCGAAAAAAACGAATAATTCCAGGAAAAAAAAAAAATCAACGAAACACAATTTAAAACATTAACTATATGAAATACAAGCAAAGTAACTTACTATGTTATATATAAAATATATGCTTGCATAGCATATATTATGTTTATATAACATATAATTGTATTATAGAACATGTATGATATAAAATATATAAAGATGAAGGCCATGATATATAGGAGGAGGAAGTACAGGCTTTGGATTTATCAAGCTCAAGTTTAAATTCGTTGAAGTATGTTCAGTTCGTACTGGATGTAGCCAATCTTGAGATAGTTACCTCCTTCTTCCCCAAGCCCTCTTCCACATATGGAAGTGACGGATACCCTAAAGTGGACTGTGGAGAGACGGGCCTGAGGAAGTAACAGGCTTGTACAGTTATTGGTGTATGATAAATGCTCATTATATTTGACAATATTTTATACATTTCTATTTAAAATACACCTTTATTTGAACACTCGAGCCAAAGGTGTCCCAAAATCTAGGCAGCATGAAATAACGAAATACTTCTAAATATTTTAGAAGAAAAGAAAGCAGGAAACCATTGTTGATGTGCGGAAGTCACGATCATGTTCAAATTGATGGCGTCATCTCTCAGTCAGGTACTGGCTTTGTCCTGGAACCTTCTGGGACAAGCTCCTAAACCATACATCTTTGTAACCTCTACACACAGAAAGGCAAACACCTGTATCCATCTCTCAATCCCTTCCAGTGTACAGTAAGTGACGGACAGCAATTCTTCTTCAGAGGCGGAGGGCAGAGATCAAGTCACAGCTCTCCAGTGTACACAGAAAGTAGCTGTCAGGCTGAGGAAATGCTTCAGTCAGCAAGCATGAGAGCCTGAGTTCAAATCCCCTGCACCCACATGAAAGTTGGATGTGGTGGCACACATCTGTACATTTGGAGTTTGGTAGGGTACAGAGAGATGGATCTCCTGGACCTGGACCTCACTTGTGAGGTTCTGGCTCAGGGAGAATCCATTCTCAATGAAAAATAATAGTAAGTCTGAGAGTGACTGAGGAAGACATTATGTCAACTATGTCTCCACACACGTGCACACACAAAATAGACACTACACGTATACACACAGGAAATATTAATTGCTTAGAGTAGTTATAATGGGTAGCATTCATTTATCCCCATATCACCAGAGTGTCATAGCTGTGTTTCTGCTTCATGACTCTACCCTTTGGCTTCTGTAAAATGAATTCATAATGGACACCTGGCCACAGCTGGAAAAACTGGGCTCCATTTTGAGAAAATATCAGGAATCTGGTGACATTTTAGTGATCTTGAAGGAGCATGCATATTCTTGCCCAGTACAGTACTTTAGCAAAACGATAAAGAATAGCTTCAGAAAAAAAAAATGTATCATCAAATCTATAAGAGAAAAGGGGCTTTGGAATAAATCAACATGAAATTGGAAGGAAGTCAGAACTGGCTAAAAGAAATTCTTTCCAGAGATTACGACTTGACGCAAATAAAGCAACAATGTTGGTGAAGGGCTCACCACACGCTAGCTTTTCTCAGGCTTTTGTGGGCGTTTAGCTTTCTTAATCTTCATGTAATGTTGTTCCATGATCAAAACCCTTTAAATATTATGAAGCTTGTGATGAGGGTTTCACAGTCAGCAAGCAGAAGATGCGGGCTTTCAACCTAAGCTCTTCACCATGTACAGGTAGGGTTCTTGCAAACTTACTATGTGCCCCAATTGCTGGTGAAATCAGCATGGAAGCACAAAAGCAGGGAGAAGAAATTGTCTTGTAGAAGCCAGTCTGTATATTCCACACGTACTTGTTTGTTTCTTCAAGTTTATAGAAGCTTCTTACCTGCCAGGAACTGTGAGGGTATAGAACACAGCCCCGGAGGTGTATCTTTTCTAGAATATGAGTCCCCAGAGCTACAGGATCATCGATACATCAAACAGGCATTCCATACTCATTAAGATTCAACCTACACACCACATTCCAATTTGTACTTTATTATCCTTCACTGACTCCCCGGGAGTCCCAGGCATCATTTACTAAAGATTTCTCACAGCATGTTGGATATTTCTTAGCATCTTCTCTATAAACATAAACGTTGTTCATGTGACTGTGCTGTTCATCTACCTCACTAGATCTTAGAAGTACTATCGACACAGATACGCAACAAATGTCCGTTGAATGGACTCTTGAATATGGCCCCCCATCTCTTCAGAAACAAGGTCATTCAATACAATGCCGCATAAACACCGCGGGAAACTGGGCCACCGGATGAATTGAGTTTGTCCTAAACTAATTCATCCTTCTGCTTCCACCTTTTCACAACCAGCTCTATCCATCTAAGAAGTAGCCCGCCAACCCATTTCTGACTGAACCACAAGACAATGGAGCAAAACACCCTTGAGTCCTACCAAAGGTAACAACTAGCTCCATGAGTTTAAACCTTCACCACTTTCAGGGGGAGCACAGCGTTCTTACTGAACAAGCATGGGTTTGACATCACAGACATCACAGACTAAGAGCTGAGTATTTGCCGTACATCCAGGAGTTGTGTCACTTTGAACACACACACTCTTCT
The DNA here is from genome assembly GCA_026225945.1 of Cricetomys ansorgei. NCBI lineage: Eukaryota > Metazoa > Chordata > Mammalia > Rodentia > Nesomyidae > Cricetomys > Cricetomys ansorgei. Next base: position 11,825,596 of record JAMJFZ010001258.1, read on the forward strand.
GAATCAGGCTTTTATTCTCTTACTTGTTTCAGAGTCGTTACAAAGCTTACATTAGGATCAAATAAATGAACATGTGAGTTCATAGTAAACGTCAATAAAGATGAATGCCCTGCATATTGATTTTTGCCTCTTAAAAGTATCTACTGATCCTTTAGGCATCGATGCAATCCTAATGTCCATTAACAGATAAACTGGTAGAGAAAATAAATTACGTGCATACAATGGAAGAGAATTCAGCTTTTAAAGATAGAAGAAAATCCTGTCGTTTGTAATAACGCACCTGAGTCTGAAGGGCATCAAGCTGAGTGAAGCACACCAGACACAGAGGACAAACACCGCATGACCTCATGGGATGAATACAAGGAAGCAGTCAGACGTGCAGAAGCCGGGAGTGAATGTCACAGGCTGTGATGAAGCAGCAACGTGGAGGCGCCAGCAGAAAGAAGGGTAGGATTTCAGCGAGGCATGATGAGTAAGTCCTGCGATCTAGCCAGTGCTTTGCTTGGCGATACTGTATTGTACACTTAACTACGTGCTGTGAAGAGTGTAACAACCTGCTGTGTTGAGCGTGCATACCACCAAACAACGACGACAATAGCAGTAACCGAAGAGGGCAGGGAGAAACATTTGAGGCGATCGATAGGGCCGTGGCACGGAGTGTGGCAACAGTTTCACGGGTGTATAGTAGCCTCCAAACTTGTCATTAACTCCGTGACACACGTTACATATATGCCATGAAAGCCTGCGAGGACGTCTCAGTTACACATCCATTAAGAGATCCCTATTCTCCTTTCAAATTCTCTAAGTCTACCTCTCCACCTCCTCCATTTTCATCCTTTGGGCTGATCGGATGTTAACGTAGGTGTGATAGCAGAGCACAGCTGTGAGATGCAAATAACTAAGAAAAGAAAGCCACATCATTAATTGAGGATGCAGTCTCATCAGCTCCGTTTTCTCTCAAACCTTACGTGGGAAAATCCCCTCCCAACTCACGAAGACTCTAGGTCCTCAAGCTACATCTGCCGCACCGAGGGAACGTCGCCCCTCAAACCTCCACTAATTTTATGTTTAACTTTTTTTAAACAAACCGTAACAAATACTAAGTGTAGCTAATCATCCCCTCATTCCTTGGGTATTCATTGTAATAGCACTAATTACGATAAACACATTCGGAATTAATGTGCATGTCTTACACATATATCAATTCCGTTCTAATTTGCCATTGATTAACGCCCAGGACATGAGTGAGGCGTCTTCGGCTTTGATACACCACTCACGTCTCGGCAGCACAGTCAAAAACGGGCTCCAAGCATGCAATACCCAATCAGCAACCTGCAGAGGCAAAGGGCCAGAGCGAGCTGTGGAAGACGCGTTAGTCTTTCCCCTCTCCGTGTTCGTTCATGTTGTGTTCTGAATGTGAATAAAGAGCTCAGATTCTGCAAACCTCCGTTCATTGTACAAGAAAATGAGGTTTGGGTTTAACGCTTGGACTTGTGCAAGTGGAAGACCAGGTTTCAAGTCCTAGCTCCACCCCTTACCCCAAGTAACTCAATGATGCTAAGCTTCAGGTTTTACATCTGCCACAGAGGAGATGGTCACATGTTCCCATCGGAGAGCTGTGAGGTTTGTAGAAGGAAAGGTAATCGTTCCAGTATTCTCGACACATGCCTTACACTTCAATGAAAAACAGCATTACTGTAATTAATAATAATCACCCCCATTACATTGAGAAAGTTACTACTGCAAGCTTAGAAATCTCATTCAACAGGGTGCGCCGTTAAGTGTCACTTGCTCGGGTCCAGGGTGACAAAGGGCTCAGAGTGGGGGAGGGGAGCAAGGTCCAACAAAGGGATCTTCTGACAGCCCAATCACTTGAGATCTCAGTTTTGCTGGTAACTGAGTTTATTGACTAAGAAGCCATTGTAGAAGACTGACTTTACAGAGCAGAGTGATGAGGCTAACGGAAAGGAGCCTGGAGTGAGAAGGCAGTCCTGGCACCGTGGATGTGAAGCAGAGCGTGGTAACACATACCTGCCATCTCAGCTACTCAGACAGCTGACGCCGAGGATTTCAAACATGCATTGGGGGCAAACCTGGGTTCTTTTGCAAGACCCTGTCCAAAAAATATGTATAAATAAGAAACAGGACTGGTTCCTTCACTTGCACTGTAGACAGGACAGCACATGCTCAGGGCTGGGAGGGTCAACTGTAAGGACGGACTGGGAAAAAGTGAAGCCATCATCCTCATCAGAGTCCATTATTATTATTGTTATTATTTACTAGAACCACTGTGGTAATTATTAATGAAGGGCTTGGGGAGCCCAGTCTACAATCTTCTCAGTGATGCCTGAATAAAAGGGGGGGCTTCAGTTTTCCTGTTCCTGTTATCTCTTCTAATGTTCTTCTAAAAGACTCCTAAAAGTCTTGATGCTCCCTGTGATAGGGCAGGCAGACTTCTGTGTTTCCAGACCCACCTGAAATCATGAAGGGACATGCTCAATTTTACAAGCGAGCTAAGGGGAGCATGTGGGAAAAAGAAATGAGTGCACAGGTTATCCTGAGCATGGGTCAGTAACTCCCACCAATGGAAGAGAACTTCTCGGACACGCTTTAAAAGTACACAGCAAATGACTGCCCTCTTCTCCATGAAAATGGAATTCTATCTCAATAAGAAACAGAAAGAGAAAGCTTCTCCTGGTAGATCTTCCCCCCTTCCATCCTTCCATAACACGCCAAACTTAAATTTGACTTCCAACTCTGGACCCTGAGACTCTGGAGTGTAAGGACCACTTGAGAAGGAATGTTCGTGTTTCCATTCTTTGTCTGCTTATCCTGTAGTGGATGTTCCACACGCATCTCCTGAGTGGTTGACAATGACTTGCAAGAACACCGCTGTGACCTCTGACTCCTAACAAAGCAGGTTCAGCTTCATCCCCTTGTGACAAGGATGTTCAGGAGGGCTCTGGTTTACAGATGCAGAGTCGGAGAAATGAGTCACCAGGCACCTACGGAAGCTGCTAAGACTCTGCCTCTTGGCACACACCAGGAGGCACTTGACTTTAGAGTTTAAAGACCTTATTTTAATCCTCACACCAGGAAGTATATCATTTAATCTCTCCTAAGGTACAGCTTTATCCTCGATAAAGAGAATGACGGCACGGCACAAGTTCTAACCACCACACAGCATTACCGTGAAATCTTAAGAATGTGGCATATATACAAATTCTTTCTATTCTGCACAGACACCCCTGAGAGGACTCAAGGGGCTACTAATATTCACTTATATCTGGGCTTCTTGCACACAAGATACTCCTAAAACATGACATTTAAAAACAATAGTAGGAGTCCCTCTGCTTACTCTGTGGCTAGTCTTCTAAAGTCTCGGCCCTGAACCAGTTCTGACAGAGGTGGGAGCTCGATCCCATCTGTTGCTAGAATTACTATCCCAGGAGGAGAAATAAACAAAGTCTACCCCTCCTCCTATGGTCCCAAGGACCCAAGGACAAACCAAGTCACAATTCCAACAGAGCTCATTCTAGGGGAAAGATGAGCTTATTGACTTTAATTATAGAACGTAAGTGAGGAGGGCCATGGAGGTATGTGTGTGTGCTGCTCCTCCAAAAGGCTGCACAAAACGTCTCTTTAACTGTCAGGAATGACAGCTTTCTCATAGCTACATAGATGGAGCACCTCCTCCCCAGTCATCCCAGGCCTATATACTCTAGCTCCTCTGAGAGCTCTGTGCAATTAAGGCAGGGTTGCCTACAACAGGTAGTGGGGAGTGGCTGAAAACACAGGTGATGGTCTCCTGGCCGTCCGTAGACCTCCATGAAGACATATAAAGTCAGCAAGCCCAGCCGGGACAGTTCTTTTTTTCAAGGAGCCCATCTTATCTCTTCAAGATGGCAGTTTCTTGGCTCTGGTGATAGTTATGTAAAATACAGCCCAACAGACTTGATACTACAACACTGAAACTTCTGTGGACATCTCTGTACTTACTTATTCTCTTTCTACGTATACTTATAACCAGTCAGAAAAACAGTCTCTCCAATTTACAGTGTTGGGATGGCTGCTGTATAGGGCCGAAGCAAGGCCAAAATGCTAGTATCTGACGCCCAAAGCCCAGCTTCCTCCAACCAGGAGTTCTGGGTCAAACTCAGTTGAACTGACTTGTTCCATGGTTCCTTGCATCCTGTAACTCTGGGAGCCTGGTCACTTCTTAGGGGTACACCTTCTGTATATACTCCTGCTTTCCACTCCACACACCACTGAAGCAGTCACCTGTCACCCAGCACCCCATGGACTGTAAGTGCAAATGTATGCAAATGGTGAAGGTGACAGAAACAGTGTCTGGATGAATTTGAGAGATGGTAAGAAGCAGTAAAAGGAAACCCTTTCCCTTTCGGGGTGTCAACCTGGCCTTCCACCCAACCTGCACATCAAACAAGGTGGCCTCCCCTGCATGACATCAGAGAACACGTACTAATACAGACAACGACGTCAGATTAAAGGCCGAATAACATACTGTGCAAAGTATCCAAACTCAACTTTTTAAAAAAGAAAGTTCACATCAAGGGAACAGTAATTATCACCCAGAGTGAGAAACAGCCGCGCACAACAGAGGTGACACCGATGTTGGAATCATCTGACAAGGAGTTAAAAACACTGGTGAGTAAACATGGATACAATGGAAAGGCGTGAAAGATCAGAAAGCCTCAGCAAAGGGAGGGGCCCTATGAAAAAGAAGCCACATGGCAATTTTCAAATTGACACAAAAACCCAAAGTCAAAAGCTGGGGGTACTCAACAGAGCAGAGGGGAAAGGGAAAGCAAACTGAGCTTTAAGGTAGAAACGCAGAAATTAGGTTTTACACAGTAGAAAAAAAAAAAGAAAGGAAGGAAGGAAGGAAGGAAGAAAGAAAAAGGAAGGAAGGAAGGAAGGAAGGAAGGAAGGAAGGAAGGAAGGAAGGAAGGAATGAGGAAGGAAGGAAGGAAGGAAGGAAGGAAGGAAGGAAGGAAGGAAGGAAGGAAGAAAGAAAGAAAGAAAGAAAGAAAGAAAGAAAGAAAGAAAGAAAGAAAGAAAGAAAGAAAGAAAGAAAGAAAGAAAATAATCTGGGAAACTGCGAGACCATCCTAGAGCTAAGCTAAGAATGAGTCGAAGCTGCCTTGGAACCCCGTCTCATCCTGAGAGCCATCGGAGTTCGGCTGCTCCTTGCCTTAGCCTTCCCAGAACCCAGCTTCATAGGAGCAAAGAAATGTGGCTTGGTCGATGCTGTGTCTGCCCTGTAGCTGGAAGTGCAGATTCCCCACATGCAGACGAGGTGGTGCCAGTACCCCTGTTTTAACCAATGGGTCCCATTCTTGGGATCAATGACCCCTCCACTGGCTGCACCCCATAAATGCACCCTAAAACTTGCATTAAATGAGTTCGCCCTAAATCGTGCTTCTCCCGAGTTCCTGTGTACTCGAGCAACTCACCGAGCTCCCACCAAAGGCAGGATGGAAATGCAGTAAGAAACCGCATCCATCCATGCAGTGCTCCCATGCGGGCTTCCCGCCTGAGGATGGCCGCTCCACCGGGCCGGGAAGCTGCGGCTGGGTGAGATTTTTTACTACAACAGGAAACAGCAGAACAGCAGTGTGACTGTGTACACAGAGGTCGACAGTCACACCTAAAGCTAGGGGAAGGCCAGAAAGGAGGTGGAGCTAAGAAATATGACTGAAATCTCCCCAAATTTAGTAAAAGGCATAAACCTAAAGATTTAAAACAAATGACCCATCACACACAGCAAACTCAAAGAAGTCTAAGCCAAAATAAACCTCAAACAGAAACTGAAGACACAGACAAAAATCTTGGAAAAAAGCTAAGAAATGACACTACCTTATGTGTAGGGGAAATACATTTTGAGGACGATTATTTTCTACTCAAAAAGTCAGGAAGGTAAAGAAAGACACATCCCCATTTCAAGTGCAGAAAGAGAAAGAAGTCTCAATACTAAATTTTATAACCAGCAAAAGTGGCCTTCAAGAAGGAAAAGGTAAATCAAAATATTCTCAAACAATAAAAAAATTAATAGAATGCATCTGTTTCCTTTTTTCTTCCAACGATTCCAACGAAGCACCATTGTATGAATGGGCCCACAGAGGCCACCGGGGAACCATGAGACATTCGGCAGCTTCTTGCCTGAGTTCTGTCTGGATTTGTTTCTGTTTGAGAGATACAAGTAGGAGCTAGCTAAATGGTCTTTGCGTGTTTTGTAGAGAATTTTTTTTTTTTATCACCAAGGATCTTTTGTTGAATCTTAAGATCTTGGATTTTGTATGTTTCAGAGGAAATTATGAAGTTGGAGCCAGTTCTGAACCATGCACTCCAACTCGCAGGAAGTGAGGGTTTTCCTGCAAAGTGCCCTGAAAGACACTTCGTTTGCCCATGCCTCTGATGGCTGCTGCCTAATGGACAATCTGCCCCGGAGCCTTCTATCAACTCTTTGTACCTGGATCTCAGGAGAGAAAGATAGCATGGATTCCAGGGAGACCTGCCATCACCAAGAAGTTACAGACACTGCAGTTCACCCACTTGTCACAACAAGGAGACAGGGAAACTTTGTCCAGGAAGAAAACTAAGAGCAAACTGCTGCCTCGTCTTCTGCTGAGCTCTGGTATTACCAGGTGTTTCTAAGGGGCCACCAGGAAACGCTGCTTCAAGATGAATCAAGACCCCATATCTGGAAAGGGCCTGTGTGGGGTCAATGTAAAATGTCACAGATGTGAGAGAGAATCAAGAACAAAGGAAAAGCTATCCCATTCAAAATGTGAGCCGTCAAGCAAGAAAGTCGACAAATGACCCAATCAAGTTTTCAATTGAAAAAAATAAAAAAAAGTCCAAGGAAGACTCGCAGACTGAAACATTTTAAAGAAAAAGAAAAAGTTCACTTGGCAAGAGTAAGGAGCTTCCAAAAGGGCCTCCCGCCCCCCTGGGAAAGGAAACATAACTACTATCTAATTGAATAAACCGCAAAACTGTCAAGGTGATGAGAAGTCGTATAATGCGGTAGATCTGTGGGATAGACGCTTATGGTTATATCCAAAAGCATGAACAGCAAACGCAACAATACCGATTCAAGCACCGTTCTCAGTCTTTGCAGAATACGGATAGGACACTGCAACAAAGATCCCACGTGGTGTCTGCGCGTCACGCGGTGTGAGTCCTCCCCATTTGTGAGTTGAGTTTTCAGGAAGACGCTGGGGTCACCAAGGACAAAACTTCCCTTCCTCTTGAGAGAGAAACTACCCTGATTCTAACGTCCCGCCCCTCTCCAGCCGCTCTCAGTGGATGCTCTGCTGGTTCGCAGGAAGGCCTGGCAGAGGGTGCACGACTGACCACAGTCACAGGTGACACTCACAGGCCCGAGGCCCAGGAACTCACGCACTCAAGAATTAAGGCAACAAATTTAGTCTGGTCACAGGAGGACAATTAAGAATGCTGGCTGGTTTGTTTCCTAAGTGGATTCCTGGGCAGCCCAAGTATGACAGCTGTTTAACATCAGCCCAAGGGGATGAGCTAAGATGAAAGAGAAAATGAGTTCACCCGAGCCTCATTCCACTATTAAAAGGAAGGAGAAGAAAGCAGGAGAGTCAGACATTTGGCTTCACCCTGGGCTACTACTATATTGTGTTTGGAAGGCTGGATTTTTTTTCCCTGGTGGTCAGACGAGGGGAGAAAGAGGTCACATTTTGAAAGAAAAGCAGATGGGTTATTAGTGAGCAAATCAGAATCAGCTCCAAGGAACCCGTGGCCCGGCTGGACCCTGTGGCATGTGTAATAACTGTACCCCAAACAAAAATCCTTATCGAAATGCTCATCCCCAAAGCCGACTTCAATTGCTGTCTTTTCATCCCGGCAGCCACTAGCAGGCCAGACACAGCAGCAGCTTTCATTAATTTCCGCTATTGCTGCTGATCTGGAGGCTTCAGCCAGCAAGGGAGCCAAGGGCTTTGTCTTTTTCATAGGTAATTTACAATTACAAGGGCCAGTTTCCTTGAACCCTACTGGGGGGAAGGGGCAGGGGGGGGATTGGGGAGCAAGCACCCTTCTCTCCCAAAGAAACAAAGGGATCAGTGGGGGGAAAGAAAAAAAAAAAAAGACAGACAGTGAGAGCCCATGAATACCAGAGCCTTGGCTCCTGCCAGAAATAAACATGGAAAATAATGAAAATCTTGTGAGTTGAGCAGCTGAGGATGCATCCTGGCTGCACTTGGGGGCAGCTCTCAAAAGCCACCTGGAGTTTCCTGAATCCCAAGTAATAACTTTCAAACTATTTCCTAAGCCAATTTTTGGAGAGCCCTGAATGGCTGGCGTAAGTACCAAGCACAATGCAGTGCTTCCTCAGGAGCAATAGGCCCCCTGCCAGAGACATTCACCAGACAGGCAAAGCACTGAAAGGAGAGCCTCGGGGGACAGCCCCTCCAGAGCCCTTCTCTTTCCTGATGTTCTTCCAGACTCTCTGATTCCTACTCTATCCATTCCGGGGTAAAGAGTCTCTAAACTAAATACCTTAAAGAGTGCATTTCTTTTCTTCGAATTAGCTGCGAAACAAAACTACTTAAAGCAAAAGAAAGCCAGTCCACCAGGTTTGTTTTTATAAGAGGTCCTTCCTACATCAGATGATTTCGCGTGTTATGTGTGTACACATGTCCGTGCTCACGTGGTGGGTGGTGCCTGTGCACGTGTGTGCTGAGGCCACAAGTCCACATCAGATGTTCTCTTAGCTACATTTCTATTCTGTGCTTACACCGTGACCAAGGCAGCTTACCAGAAGGAAGAGTTTATTGGCCTTAGTACTTCAGATGTGAGTCCGTGATCAGTGTGGCAGGGAGCCTGGCAGGAGGTAGGCAGGCATGGCCCTGGAGCAGTAGATGAGAGCTTACATCCTGATCCACAGTCATGAAGCAAGCAGCTAACTGAGAATGGCATGGGCTTTTGAACTCTCAAAGAGCACCACAGCCCTCCTGAACAGGCACCCTCCAACAAGGCCACACCTCTTAATCCTTCCCAAAGAGTTCCAACTGGGGATCCATCACTAAAACATCAGAGCCTATGGGGGCCATTGTCATTCAAACCACAGGTGTCTTCCTTGGTTACTCTCTACCGCATTGTTTTTGAAGCAGGGCCGCCATTCAGTCTGAAGCTCACTGGCTAGACTGGCTGGCCAGTAAACTGTGGGATCTGCCTGTTACCGACCCTCCTTCTCTTTCTTCCTATAGCCCATGCTGTGGACTAACCCACAGGTATGCATCTCAGTACTCAGCTTTTATGTGAGTGCTGGGGATACAAACTCGGGACCTCACACGTGTGAACCCAGCACTCTTCACCCACTGAGCCTCTCCCCAACCCGACGTCCTGTCATCTAACGTTCCCATCATACCTGAGATGCCAGTGCTTTCTTGTCTCTGGTGATTAGAGAGGTCAGAGCATTTGGTTAAGAACAAAAAGCAACTAAGTGCCAAAGCTGGCCAACTCGACCAAATCCTACCCACAACCTTTCACTGCAGAAACTTGTCTCTCCTGCCAAGGGAGGCAGAACCAATGCAGACCCTTGAAGGGATTTCAGAGCTGAGACTCCTCATCAAGAGTTCTCACTATTACAGAGACTAAAACTATCAAGCCCGCATGAGGCTCTGACCCAGACTGAGCAGGATAGCATGTAAAACCTTTCCTACAATCTTAGTGATTAGTACAATTTCTGAAAAAGACAGCCATGCTCCATTCCTGAAGCTCTTCAGTCTAGGTCGGGACCAAGATCCTCTCAGCCAGTTGCAGAAGAAACAGTTTGGCTTTGGAGCCTGAGCTTGTTCAGTCCCTCTCTCCCCTCTTTCCTCTCTTATGTCTCCTCTTCACCTCCACGGTTCCAGGCTTCCCTTCATTACTGAAATTTCTGCCAGAGCTAATAGAACAGAACACTAGCTAAATCCTACTCAAGGATATATAACCAGAGACGGTCATGCTTACAGAACAACTGCCAATGGCCAAACTAAGATCATCAGCCTAGGAAAATGAGATGCACTTCTAGGGAAAAGATCTTTCTTGCATCCCTGAAAACGACTCAAAAAATAGACAAGTTTTGTTCACATTGTAGGCTAAGCCAACTGGACACAGATGGATGGTTGAGAACACACACACACACACACACACACACACACTCACATATATACAGAGGCAGAGAGGTTTTTTTTTTTTCCATCTAAAAAATAATATCTCAATCAACTCAACCTAACTATTGTGTTCTGAGTATCTATCAGCCTGTGAGGCAGATCGTCAAGTTAGAAAGACGAGATTGCCTGGGGTCATTCACACAGAGAGAGGCACGCCTTGGGGAGTACCCTAGCCCTGGTGTTTTGGTGCCAAGAAGATATCAAAAAAAAGGCCCCAGATACACCAGTACCTTGGGGACTTAATACAGGGCCTTTCTACTTTCCCACCACAGAACAAGGATTAAGGAAAAGGAAAATCAGACCTCTGGGCCTCACAACTAAGCACCGTGCCTGGTGTGTGCTAGGGAGAAAGCGGAGAAAGAAACATTTCAAAGCTCCGGGGATTACTTTGAAAGAGTCGTTCTTTATATTTCTTCAATCTGGTTCAGTGCTTGGCACCAAAAAAAAAAAAAAAAGTTTAATCCTCAAAGATCTGACGAGTAAATGAACAAATCAAGGACTTCTGGATGGGCATCAGGTCAGGGTCCTGTGGGGCTAGCTGGGTGGCCTTGTGGGAACCTGGCCTTTTGCCTCTCTGCAGAGGGAGGAAGTGGCTGCTATCTTCAACTCGATGGTTCCAGGAGTCCAAAGTGGTCTACAAGCCCGAAGGTGCTTATATTCCCTTTCTGGGTGACCATGGCGTGCACAGTGGTTCTTGTAGGGAAATTCCTACAAGAACCTGTTGGCTGTGGGCTACCTGCAGCTTGACTTGTCCCCACTCTGGTTTTTGAACTTCAGATGCCAGAGCACAGGAACGGAATGGCCTCAAGAAGGGGCCTCCTTCCCCCGTGAAGACTGGTTCTAGACCACATCCTACATCCGAGGTACGCCTAGCTATACCCGAAAGCTTACAGCTGCTCTACATTTCAAAGCACTGCCTTCCCTAGCCTGTGTGTTGTCTTGGCTACGTTTCCAGGGAACTAACGGGCTGCCTCTCTATACCATAATACGCTCATTTTAGCTCAGCCGCAATATCAGGCACGCAGGCAAAAGGAGAGTTTGACCTCCGTGGAGGAAACTGAGATGGGAGTTCATCTTCCTAGTAATTCAGCATTACCCATCCACCCTCTGAGGGACAGCCAAGGCACTTGGCATTTGGCTTCTGTACTTACGCAGCACCGCCTCGTTCTGAGCGTCCCTCTCTCATTATTATCTATTAAGATCTTTAAACGCAGAGCTGTCCTAGACTGACTTGCCTTTCAAACATAAGCACCACCATTTAGGAACATCGCGTCAAGAGACAACAGGGAACACTGATGTAGCAGTGGCCCTGACCTCATGTTTGTTTCTCTCTTTGTTCACAAAATGTCTGTGATTAAGCCCATGAGTTCCCACAGCCTTGTTTCTCTGTGTCAGAGCCCTTGGCTGAGTCCCGGCTTGCCTTCCTTTTGTGTCTTAGGATTCTTATCCGCTCAGCATGGACTTACTTACACCAGACCTGCCGGTAAACCCAGCATTTTCCTGTCCTCCTGATTTCTACAGTAGAGATACTGCTATTTTCTAGATGCTTGCTGTGGTTGGTTATAGAGCATTTTATCTGGTGCCATAAACAGGAAAAGAGGAATAATGAGAGAGAGGTTTAAGTGGAGAGAGAAATGAGAGGGTAAGACCCAGGAAGGAGTGGGAAGGGAAACCCAACACTAAGGATACTTGAATCGGCCACATAGCAACCTACTATTTTTTAAACTTCTTGAAGGTTTGCTTGCATATGTGTGTGTGTGTGTGTTTGTGCGCGCGCGCGCGCACGCACACATGTGTTTCATATATATTATATACCCATATAAAACAGTTTAGCTGTAGTTACCCTGCACACAGGCTAATGCTCCTCCCAGAAGCCTTAAGCTGCCAAATACAAAGCCCAGAGCCAGGTATCGGATACCAACATTGGCATTTTTGGTCTGGGTGCCCAGGAGACACCCTAAGTAATACAGGTCACCAGTATTGCTCTTGGTTGACTACGAGAACTTTGTGGTAAGATTACACATTTGAATCACAAGACATGAAGAATTCTGGTACTAACCAGGAAGCCCTTCTCCCTGCTGGCTTGCTTTTATAGTTCTGGAAGATACTCTGTAGACTGGGCAGAAAGGTCACTTTAGTCTTTCTTGTATTCTTCTGAGGTAAGGGCACCTTGGCAGACAGGCACCAAGGTGTACATATTATAGCTCCGAGGGGGGAGGTATCCTGGCAGTCAGGACCTAAGGAATACCACAAAGTGACATCAAAAACCTCACATAAGAGATATATTGGGAAAGACAGGAGGGTGGCTGACTCTGCTCAGATGAGAAGCAGCAAAGAACTGAGCAGGAGGCAGGCTTTATAGAGGGTTTCTTGGAGGTGGGTTTTTCCAGGTTAGAAATTTCTAGAGTAGGGATTGATGGGATTTCAAGTCCTGAGCTTGTATGAGCTCAGGGATTGGTAGGTTTTCAACCAGGAAGTGAGCTCAGACCTTTACCCTCCACTTACCCAGCTTTGGACCCTGTGAACTCTAATAGTGGCAGGTGTGGCAAGATATGCCCATGGGCACAATAGTGGCACAAACATTACAGGAGTAACCAACCACTTTCTGGCTGAAAAGTATCGAACTGCCTTCTACAACTGCATCTCAATACCTATGGATTGGTGCAATTCAGATCTCATTAGAGATGTTTGTGTAGAAGGTGGTAGTTAGTTCCCAAACTCACAACTGGTCAAAGTGCAGAGAATAAATGTCAGGAGTACTCAGCCATTCCCATAGGTGTAACATCTATATCACCCATCCCTCAAGACTCAGGGACCATCACAGCAAAGGAGACAGACGGACTAGAAAAGGACTATCAGGGAGGACCAGAGCAAACAGTGTCAAACAGGGTTTGAATGAGCACCTGAAGGCTCATATATTCTCATGCTTCATCGCCAGTTGATGAGCTCTTTGAAAGGATTAGGAATTATGGCATTGTTGGAGTATGTGTGTCCTCGTTGGAAAAGGTGTGTCACTGGGGGTAGGTTCTGATGTTTCAAAAATTAAAACTAGACCCAGTCTCTGTCTCTGTCTCTGCCTCTCCTCTCTACCTGCTGCTAAAGCTCTCAGCCTCTCTTCCAGCACCAGGCCTCTCCGCTTCCCACCATGATGATAATGGACTCTGAACCGGTAAGCAACAGCATTTAAACGTTTTCTTTTCTAATAGTTGCTTTGGTCATGGTGTCTCTTCACAGCAATAGAGTGGTAACTGAGAGGAGTCCGGTGTCCATAATCTTATTCATTGCTCCCCAAAACCTACTAAGATGATTTACAATGCTGAAGGAATTTAAGTTTAGAGAATGTAATGTCCCCAAGTGGGCAAAAGGGAAAATATGTGAATCCAAGGCTGGGTAAGCCAGATAGCTCAGTCATTGATAAAATGCTTGCAGCCCAAGCAGGAGGCCAGTCTGCAATCCCAACACCCACACAGAAAGCCACACATGGCAGTGCATGGTTGTAATCCCGACACTGGGGAAGTTAAGACAGGCAAGTTCCTTGCAAGCCAGTCAAAATCTGTGAGCTCCAAGTCCCAGGGAGAGGTGCTAAAGAACAAGGTGGACAACTCCTAAGAAATAATTAAGACTTGCTCACTCAAGTTAGCCTCTGGCCTCCATATATATATATATATACATACACGCACACATACACACACATACATACAAGTACACATTGTACATCCACACACCACAGGAATACACACACCTGCCTTGCACATACAAATATGTACATGCACATGTACATAAATATGTACATGCACATGTACATATACCTACAGAAAGAGAGAGAGAGAGAGAGAGAGAGAGAAAGAGAGAGAAAGGAAGAAAGAAAGAAAGAAAGAAAGAAAGAAAGAAAGAAAGAAAGAAAGAAAGAAAGAAAGAAAGAAAGAAAAAGGGAAAGGAAGGGGAAGAGGAAAGGAAAGAAGGAAGGATGGAGGGGGAGGGAGGGAAAGGAAGGTAGTGTAGGTAAAGATAGATAGATAGATAGATAGATAGATAGATAGATAGATAGATAGATAGAAGATAGATAGATAATAGGTTGATTGATCGATTTGAACACAAGTCTCTAACCAAGAAAACACACTTATTCGCATCTCTGTCCTGACTGAGACCCAAAAAAACCTTTGAAAGGGTTGCTATGATATTCCCGAGGACCATTTCTCATGCTCCATCCCGAAGAAGTAGCTGTCTGGCACTGTTGTGGGTGGGATGTAAGGAGGAGGATGGGATTTCTCGACACTCCTCCCCCAGCACTCCTCACCAGGCAGAGATGTGAACAGGAACCATGGCCTTGGGATGGAAAGAGGGAAATGGCCTCAGACAGACAGACAGCTCTCCTATCACTGTCAATGCATTCACCCATGCACCTAAACTCCATTCACTCCCTTCCTTTCTGACCATGACAAACACACTCTGTGTCTCACTCAACCTTGGCCTTGAGCCATCCACATGGGGGAATAAAAAAAATCTGTGGTCATACATCTCAATTCCAGAGGAATTACAGCAATCTCCTAGCAAAATGTCTGAAGGAATCGGTAGAGAAATACATGACAGAGAAAAAGCATGGGAACAGATAGAGAGGGAGAGGGGGATGTGCCCCAGCTGCTCAATGGCTGGTATTGAACTCAATATGGCGTCCTCTGGAGCCCAGTACAGATGGATTTCTCCATTTACCTCCAACCACCATCCCTAAACACCCTGCCAGTTACCCAACATGTCCAAAATGCACATTATCCAACCCAGCAACACAGGCAGAAGCAAAAGATGGGATGGTGACTCTGGCTTCAACCATAATTAACTGCAGAGCCTGAGTCTAAACCCCTCTCCCCTGAGCCTGCATTTCCTCACCTATAAAATGCTAAAACAACAGTACCAGTTTCACAGGACAATTGAGAGGGTGTGTATGATGTTCAACTCAGTCAACTTAACTATATTTGGAATCACTGGAGAGACATACCTCTAGGCATGCCTGTGGAGTTTACAGAGAGATTTAACTAAGGACCAAAAACCCACCCTGAAAGTGGGCGGCTCCACCCCACACATCCAAGACTGAATAGGACAGGAAGGGGAAGGCTAGCATCCTCAACCACTGCTCCTTGGCCTTGCCAGGTACGAGGCGTTCCAGCTGTACATTCCTTCAGCCATAGGCTCTGTCACGCCTTCCCCACCGTGGTGGACTGCACCCTCTTAAACCACGGGCCAAAATAAGTCCTTCTTCCTTTATGTTTTGTCAGGCATTTTGACGCAGAAAAGGGAAGATTAGCAAATGCAGAGGACGAATGAGATAATCCACAGGAATTGCTCAAGACGCTCTCTGACAGGTAACATGCATATCCTACAGGCTACCAAATACACTCTCCTACAGACAGCAAGCCTTTATGTGACGTGAATGTCATTCTTCCTAGAACTGTGCTCACTCCAGGGAGCAGGAACAACAAATAGAAACCCCAAACTGGCTGGACTCCCAATCTGAACAAGATGCTGTTGCTCTAAAGCAGTGTCCATAAATTCCGAGGTCCTCCTAAAATTTGCTCCAGTGCCTATTACTGTCCATCTTACTGAGGATGAAATTGAGGCTCAGGAAGTCTGAACACATTTTCCCCAAGTTACACATGACCTGTTATCGGGAGGTCTGGACGTCCCCATGTTCTTTCCCTACAACACACTGTCTGCCTTCTGTTTTACCTCGAAGGGCAGTGCCCAGAAGGAGTCACCTCATACTGTGTGCTGGGGAGAAGGCTGTCCAAATCACAGGTCCTGTAGGTCCATTTTTACAACCAGACCCACCCTGCACTTGACACGTAATTTCTTCTGAAATGCCAAACCATCAGATCATGCACTTAAGCGCTTGTTTTACTATTTTAATGCAAGAATAAAGCCTAGCATATGACCCTATTAGCCATCATTTTGATAAATTAAATTCATTTTTTCAAGCATGAACTAATCAATTTGGATCGGAGTTCTTTCATCCAACATATCCATTATCTCTCCCATCTTCATGTCACCCCCATATTTCTTTCTTTGTCATTGATTAAAGCAGATGTTAACGTCGTAGAATCAAGAACAGAACCTTGAAGCTCTACAAACTTGGTGCCAGCTTAGGAGCGCTTCATTAAAAAGTACTCTGGGAATATCAGTCCCTGAATAAGTCATCCAAGCCAAAACCTTCTGTTTTGAGCCCAGTGTTATCCTGGGAGTTTTTCTAATGCCATGCTGAGGTTAAGTGTGATATATATATATATATATATATATACACACACACACATACATGCATACATACACATACATATATATATACACACACATACACAGACACACACATATATATACATACATATATATATATATATTTCTAATGCCTTGCTGAGGTTAAGTTCTCTCTATATATATCTATATCTATATCTATACATATATCTATATCTATACATATACATATATATATCACACATACATATATACATGCACACACACATACATATATATATACACACACATACACAGACACACACATACACACATATATATATACACACACACATACATATATATATTTCTAATGCCTTGCTGAGGTTAAGTCCTCTCTCACACACATATACACACACACACACACACCACAAGAAAGATCATGAATTTGGTGGAACAAGATTTGCTCCTTGGATAGCATATGATGATTCTGTGTGATGACTGTTTTCTCCGTCAAAGTTATGTAAACCATCTTTTCAGTCCTCTATTTGAGAATCTTGCCCAGGATTTTAAGACAGCTCCAAAATATGTGTTTCAGAAAACTGTTTTGAAAATAGGAATAAGCACCTGTCTCCGACCTATCAGAATGCTCTGGGTCTAGATGGGGTCCCTAAATGTCACCAGCAATATATTATGCCAACATGTGGCGCCCGATATGAGGCATAACACCGATCAAAAGAGCTGTGGAGAGTGGCGACATTGGTCGATGGCAGGGCGCGTGCCTAGCCCACACAAGGCGGTTTTTACAACCCTGGGATGCAGGGACAGAGGGAGGGAAGAACAGATGCGAGTTGGCTGACAGCAGATGGTGGGCTCTTATAAACAGATCACCACAGCCAGTTGGCCATGTCTGTTAGCCCTAATCTACCCCAGGGCGAGACCTGCGGAGCAAAGCACCCAGTGGACTTTGACACCCACCCTCAATCTCGGAGTTCGGAAAAGCGAGAGGTGTGAAGGATCAAACAGATATCAGGACCTTCCCAAGGCTTATTTAGAGATGTTCTCTGAGTCTATAGGCCCTACGCACCCCTTGGTCAGCACTTGGGTTTTGCAGTTTCTAAGGGGCCTTGCACTTGGGGCAGTCGATCATGTTTTTGTAGCTGTGCTTGGCAGTATCCTTGTCCTCATATGGCATCCCCCGCCCTTTCGCACAGCACTAACCCGGACCCAACCACCTGTCTATATCAGCCATCGCCTTATCTTCTCAGGGACACAGGGACTCCCAGAACCCAGGCCAAGCACAAGCCAGGCTACTTCTCAGACTTGCTGTGCTTTTCCCAGCCCTGCAACAGACCTCTGTCTCAGCAAACCCTCCACCGCCAAGAACTGAGAGGTCATGAGCTCTGTCTCCTCAAACCTCCACTCTCAAGAACGGTGAGGTCATAGCTGAAGATGAGGTCTGAGCTTCAGCTTCAGCTTCAGCAAAAGTTCAGCTTCTACAGGTTGCTACCCTAAACTTTTAGAAACATAAAGAGACAAGCTGTGGTTGAAAAGAAAGTAGCAGAGATAATAAAAATAGTGCTTCATGAAGAGTGGACTTATGACAGACGAATGTGTGCCTTTCTGTTTTTCCAATTTCTGTGCAGGAGTACACAAAAAAGATTAATTAAAATCCGTCAATGTGGTAATGCTTACTACATTGCTTAAAGCATATGATCTGATCGTTATTCTTGCATCCTGTCTATTAAGTCCTTTCTAAATATTATTTTTATTTTTTATTTATTACTATTATTTTTATGGGTATGGATTTTTGCATGCCTGCATTCCACTTGCATTTCTGGTGCCTGATGAGGTCAGAAGAAGGAGCTGGATCCCTTGGTGCGGCAGTTACAGAGGATTGTGAGCCATAATACGGGTCCTAGAAATCGAACGGAGTCCTCTGGATTTGTAGCCAGTACTCTCAACCATCGAGCCATCTTTTTATCCCCTTTATTAAGATCTCCACATTCACCTTATGAGATGCTCTGGATCAGGTGTTCCCAAGGACACACCTACACGTCAGGTGAGGACAGAAGAAGCAAGCATATACACATGTGACGAAGGATAATATGAGCACTGTGCTCTGTGAGTGCACGCATGTGAGAGCTAGAGCACGCAGAACCAACAGGAAGTCAGCATGACCCTAAAAACCGGTGCGACGGCTACATGTAGATATCGTGCAGGAGGGGTGAATGACTCATCATGGTTTACCAGGGACTTAACCAGTTTAAGCAGTAACATTGCAACAGATTGCAGTCCTGGCCCAACTGAGAGTGCTGATTGCCATATGCGAGAGAAGCTCTGGATAGGAGCGGGAAGGGACTTGGCTATTGAATATTTCAAAGGAGGGGCCATTTGGGAGCATCAATCAGGCAGTAGTCCACCTGGAAAACCAAAGCGGAAGGAAAAATAGAGGTGGATGCTCAGAGAGATGGCCAGGGAGAACCCCAGGACAGCACTGAGGAAGGATGAACATTCCCGACATTCCCGAGGCTCACATCAGATAGGTGCCTACAGCGCATGCGCACACGTGGGCTCTCACTGTCACCAACCACACCCTCTCACCACAACTTCCTACATCACTAGAAGAATGGGCTTAATTGGAAGCAGAAGCTGATGGTCCAGCAGTATGAGGCATCACTGCAAATGAATGCAAAGCGAAAAAGAAACTCGAGGAGTGGGCACCGCCTCGGCGAGATCAGATTGGTTCTTGGTTTCTCCCCCGGGAGAACAGCACTCTGAGTATGGCGCTGGGGGTAACAGAGTGAAGTGGAGTCCTTGGGATTGGCAACCACTGGATACTTAGATAAGAAAAACTTCCCTTGGTGGCTCCACTCACCAGTCTTAACCTATAACAGAGCCCCCTCTGAACCGAAAACTCTTAGCTGATAGGCTTCTGAGGCCCCCTTATACACAAAGGGGGATATTTCTTCAGACAGATTTAAGGTCTAATTCCATTTGTCTCCTTAACCCTGACAGACGCTAACCACCCCTGCAAGCTGCATGTATGATTCACAGGAGCATAACCCCATGGTTTCCAGCAGCACACAAGGTCACCGTCATGTCAAGATGAGAAAGGGGAACAGCTGCTCTCGATGATCGTAAATCACAAATGTACCCCCAGCTTTATATGCGTAGGGGTTCGGCTTTTTCAAAATTTCCTTTCCATCCAGTGTCCCTTCATCCTCACACTAACCCTGGAGACAGGGATTAAATGAGCCCACTGTCCCCATTTAATGGAGAAGAAAACAGAGGAAGAAAAAGGTGAAGCCATGTGGCCTAAGATGTGACAGTGACACATCACGATGCCTTTCTCCGCATTACAGCCACCATCCGTTCTCCACAGCTCCCTGCTTCCTCAGGGTCTGACTCCTCGAACACAGAGCTAAAGCTAAGCAGCTCCATCCTCTTATTACTTACATTCCATGACGCCAGCAAGCCTACATGCTGAGATCATTAACCCAATCCACACGTGAGCATGCACGCACACACACACACACACACACACACAAGTACAGAGGGCAAGCAAGACCATCGAGTGTTTCTAATGAGGAAGGAATGAAAGAATTGAAACTTCAATAGCAGAAGAGTCATCTTCCAGACCTGTCACCGCTAACTACACGTTACTGTCCAGAATGGAGAGGAACTGGGCATGTCAAATACATACGGGATTTCAAATATAGTATGAGAAGAACATGTAAGAAATCATGACTATATGAATACTGATTATATGTTGAACAGTAGTATTTAGGTTTATATAGTGAATTCATTAAAATCAATTCTGTGTGTTTCTTTTTTATTTCTAGCCTGGCTACTAGAAGATCATGAATCTTTCTGTCGGATTGTGGTGGTCTAGATGACTTCTTTCTTTTCATGAGATAAAGCCAGAATATCCTGGTTTTCAGCATTCATAGCAAGAATTATGTAAATAGGTGTTTCCACAATGGCGAATTCCTGCTACTGCTCTGGTGACTTTGTTCATCATGTTAACCCCCTTCTCAGATACAGTCTCATTCTCCCTTGCCATAGTCTTTACTGAAACCCCGAACCCTAGTTCCTCTAAGCAAGAAAACATTACTAAAGTCTATTCTTGCCTAGGGGGCTTCTGGTTTCTTCCCTAAAACAGAAGACAATGGACAGGGTTTAAACACAATAAATGGCAAACTCTCCACAGGTAACCCCTGAAGTCTTCCTGTGTAGCAACATCATTTAGCGTCTTAAGACTTTCGTGTCTTGACTTCCATTAGGCTGCCCGGGCCTGGCTTATTTTCCTATGGAAGTTGCTTTCAATGGACAGTGTGGCCCAATGAGCAGGTGTCACTCTTAAATCTCCTCTAATTGTCACTGCACCTGGGCATAAGATGCTAACAAGCAAATGTAGCAACTTCAAGGAAGAAAAAATATATTAGAAAAACAAATAAGAAAAATATAGAAGAAACTATATAAAGAAAGAAATCTATATCCTTGGAGGCACCCAGCATGCACCAGGGGAGAGTGCTGGATCCCCAGGCAGCAAGGTAACAGAGCATGAGAAAGAGAGAAAACATTGCCTATGTAAGAAAACCAGCCCCGAGAACAGGAGGAAGCCAGGGCAGTGGAGACAGACTTCTTTTTATTCTTATTTTCTGGTGGAAGAGGGGATGAGGAAGACAAGGCTTCTCTCAAGAGCACAGAAGACCTTCCAGAACTTTGGCCTTTTCATTTACCAGTCAGAACCACAGTGTCAGCTAGCATCCAGTGAGCGAAACCCTCCACATAAAGGTGGCACCAGTCCACAGCACAGGTCTGGCCAGGGGATCTGGTCCTACTAACCTGAGATACAACTTCAAAGAAACTAGGTAAGAAAGGGAACCCAATCCCATTCCAAAATATTCCATAAACTGGACACTGAAGGCCATGGGAAACGAAGGTCTTTTCTCATGCAGAAAGGGCTACCTGGTGACTGGATGTGGCTAGTCCCCTTTCCTTGGTCCTGACCATTTCTCATTTAAGTTCAAATTCTCATACTCCAATCTCACAGTACCCCCTCTCCCTCCCTTCCTCTCTCTCTTCCTCGATCCTTCTCTCCCTGCTCCCTTTCCTCCTGAGTCAACCAGGTTTCATTTATGAGCCTGCCATCAAAAGTGATGGATCTGAAGCCCAGCTCTACCTCCGTCAAGCCGCATGGGGTCAGCGTCACTTCTTGAAGGCTAAGCAATGCTTATATTATACCACCATTAGTCTACAAAATGTAACCGTCCCAATGTTATTTATGGCACTGGTTACTTAGCAAATATCAAAGAAAGAACTTTTACGTCTGTATCAGGCATCAGAGGTAAGCAACACCAAAGCAAAAACCTTATCCCCCTGCATCTAATATTTCAGTCAGTAGAATACAGTCAATAATTAAAGTGAATAAGTAAATTATATGTCTGTCACAAAAAAATGTTATGAGTGAAAAAAAGTAGGAAAAAAAGGAAATATCGTTAATTTTTTTTAAAGTAAAACTTGAAGAAATTGAGAAAAGAAATTGAAAAGATATGGGATGAGTTTTTGAGGATGGGGACCTCGCTACAAAAGCTGGGGGCCCAGGAGGGAGGCAAGAGAAACAGCAGAGAAGGAAGCCCTGACTTCACGTGGCCCAGCAGGAAGCCGGCAGAGTGACCGGGCTTCAACAGTGGCACCCGGCAGAGAGAATGGGTGTGAAGCTATTCCCAAATCCCTTGAGAGTCAGGGTGAGTATACTCGGGGTTAGCACAGGCTCAGAAAGAACTAAGCACCTTCACTGACGCACCCAGAAGTAATGGTTTACCAGCTCTCTGGCCATCCCCTAGCATACTCTAATTGATTCAGTCCACAGAGTTAACCGTTATAACCTACTTTGGGTATAAAAAGTACAAGATAATATGTGCAAATAGCCACATGTAATCGTGAGAACACTGAATAAGGTTCATGGTATAGGCTTAATTAATTATCTATCACCTGCAGCCCCATGTAACTTGGTCTGTGGCCTAGTAGCCAACTCCTCTCCATTCTCCTGATGCTGGTCTTCCTGATGCTTCTATGACCTGGCTACTTATCTCTTCTCTCTCTCTCTCTTTCCCTCCCTCCCACCCCTGTGGGACTGTCCTAAGAGCTAAGAGCATGTCAAAGCTGGCTTTGAATTCTGTACCGTCCCTAGGGATGAAAATGGAAGGCATTTGGCAGCTCCTTGCCTTAGCCTGGCAGCTTCACAGAAGCAAAGAAATGTGGCTGATGCTTTGTCTGCCCTGTAGCTGGAAGCCTAGGACGGTAGGAGCTCCACATGCAGACAAGGTTACTCCCAATATCTTTGCCTCGACCAATGGGTTCCAGTCTGGGGTGAATGACTCTTCCCCTGCCCACCCTATAAATGTACCCTAATGCTGCTTTAAAGTTGAGACGCCTGACGAAGTGTTTCTCCCAAGTTCTTGTGTTCTGGGGTTCACCAAAGACAGGGTGGTGATGCAGTAAGAACCGAGTGCCACCCATGCTGTGATCCCCTGTGGCTTTCCACCTGGAGACCCTGGGCTTTGGGCTCCACCACTCCTGCTCTTCCTGCCCCTCGGGGTGGGGTGGGATGGGAAGCTGCAGCTGGGGGCACTGGGTGAGGAGTCTTTTACAATATTCCCCCTCTCTCTCCCTCTCCCTCCCTTCCTCTCTCTCCTTCCCCCCTCTCTCTTCCTCTCCCTCTCTTCCTCTCTCTCCTCCTATCCCCTTACTTCCCTCTCTCCACTCTTTCTTCCTTCCTTCCTTCCTTCCCCTCTTATCTTCAACTCCTTGTTCTCCCTCCTCTCTTCCTCCCTCCTTTCGCCTCTCCTTGCTTCTTTCCTTCTACTCTCCCCCTTCCTCCCTTCTCTCTCTCTCTCTTGAAAAAAAAAAGTCAAACCAGCCTAGATCTAGGACCCCCACATGAACTTCTTATCCCTTATTCTTTCTGTTTTGTCTTCCCCTTAGCACTTTCTAGCATGATGTGAAATGTGCTTTGTTAACTGAACATCATCACCCAGTAGTAAGTAAACTCCTTACACAGCCAGGGCTCATTAACTGCTCTCTCCCCAACGTATGGTGTGTACTTGGTAAGTTGTCTTGACTGAATGGTCCTGTGTGTATCTAGAATGCTGAGAAGTCACTAGGAAAGAGGGTGCCATGTTGCCCACTCTCACCCTGTAACGGAGCTGCTGCCAGCCTCGGAGACTGCTAACTGGCTCACCTGTGACGAGGACGGAATCCATGTCTTCTCCGCCTCCACAGCCATCCCTAAACCTGGAGTGGATTTCTGAGCCAAGAGGCCCATATGTGAGCATGGCTTAGAAAACAGCATCCTGCAAATGTTTTCATTCAACAGCAAAATCATTTGATTTCACTCAAGCTTGTCTTTGCAAGGGCAAATGAAGCCAGCTTGACAGAGAGTCGTTAAATAGACTAATCAGGGGATGATTTGGAGAGGTGAGGAGTGGGGAAGAGTCACACAGCTAGGATTGGGTTCTGCCAGTTGCTCGGTAGCTCTGGGACTTCAGGCAACTCTCTGAGCCTCTGCTGACTCATCATTAATACAGGACCCAAGTAATGATATTTCACAAAGTAATGTGGACTAGAGAAAAATGACACACTGAGCTGGAGAGTTGACTCAGTGGTTAAGAACACTCGCTGTTCTCACAAAAGACCCGGGTTCAATTCCCAGCACCCTCATGGAGTCTCACTTCTTCCTCAGACACCAGGCATGCATGTGGTACACAGAAGCACATGCAGGTGAAAACACTCATACAGACATAATAAGATAAATCTTTTCAAGATGAAAGAAAATGATACACACAAAAATTCGAGCGCTGGGCACTGGAGAAACTGCTCCAAAGTCAGGAGCACTGACTGCTCTTCAAGAAGATCTGGGTTCTCAAATCTCGGCAAACACATGGTGGCTATCAACCATCCTGTCACTCATCGATGCTCTCTTCTGGCCTCCACGAGAACCAGGCACACAAGTGGTGCACAGACGCAGGCAGGCAAACCACCCACACATAAAATAATACAATTTTAATAGAGTGAAATTATATTTATAGTGAAATAATTACCCAAACCATGTCAACATTATTTTGTTGTTATCATTTGGAAGAGTCTCCAAAGTAACAAAGTGACAAATCAAAGCCACAGTGGGACTCAACAGTAACAATGACTGGCCACTGCTCTGCTTGAAGTAGTAAGCTGAAGCCTGCACACCTGGATGGAGTCCTAGATCAGAGGTGGATGCGCAGCCCTGGGCTAATGACTGCCCTTTCTCTGTGCTTCTCCTTTCTGAGTCATAAAGTGGAGATGGCGAAAGGATCCATTTCTCCGGACTTACTGGGAGGATTATAAATGTATAGAACAGCATCTGGCAGCCGGGCGGCGGTGGCGCACACCTTTAATCCCAGCACTTGGGAGGCAGAGGCAGGCGGCCCTCTGTGAGTTCGAGGCCAGCCTGCTCTACAGAGTGAGTTCCATAGAGAAACCCTGTCTGGGAAAACCAAAAAATAAAATAAAAACAATACCAACAAGAAAAACAAAACAAGAACAGTATCTGGCATATACATAAACGAACAGCAACAATGAATGCTAATAATGAATGCTAGTATTTGCTCAACAAAACAATAAATAATAATGTTAAACTACCTCAGAATACCAGCACAGTCCCACACACCATCTAGCATGTAACAAAGCTAGATAAACACCGCTAGCAAATGATGTAAAAAGAAACTGCCGTGTCAGCTCTCAACACTGACATTTCCTATTCACTCACGAACTGTTTCTTGGCCAGCACAGGTAGAAAGTCCAAGCCCACGGTCCCAGCTTCTCTTCAAGGAATGGTCTGTTCCCCCTGGCTGCAGCGTTCTTTGTCTGACTCGGGCTTTCCTCCAGCACCACCTCCTTCGTTATCCAACTCTACTCTTATGCATAGCATTTCTCATTGCATTTTTGGATTGGCTCGGCCTCTACTTCCTCAACAGAACAGAACAGAGACAGAAGAGTGCCTGGGACACAGGTAATAGACACTAACATACACATCACGAATGAAGAAAATAAAAACACCCCCCAGGCATGACTGACACAGAAGATCATCTAGAGGGCACATTTGATTCCCCTCTGCCAGGTTCCTTTTCTCGCGTCCAGGAGGATGTGCTCTGCACAAATGGGAACAGCACACCAAGCCTCAGCTCTGTTCTTGCTGGTGGATGATAACTTCAACTGCCTTTCACCTGTAAACCACGCTCCATGACACTCCGGCATTCAATTAGGACGTTAAAGGCTTACAACAGAATTAATTTGCTTTATCACCAGGGAAATTAAAATGTCTGCAAATAAATTCTCCCCCTGCAGCCCAGTTTCAGGTGGGTGGGTGACACATCCGATGTGTTTGGAGCACCGGGAACCAAGCAGGGAGGGTTGGGAAAGCACATTTCCAGCTGCAAGGGAAAAATCAAGCAAAGGTGCAAAGGAAAAACCACTGTGTCTGACACGGTGTCTTTAATGTCTTTTCCAAAACGGAGAAACGATTTAAGGGACCGAAAAATCAGGCTATCCCGATATCGGCTCACCTACAAGGGGCAATTCAGGTATTAATTCTAACCCAATTACTTGGGCCCCGTGATTAAGTAGAGCGTTTGAGAGTATTCATTTTGCAATTAAGTAAACACAGCTTTGGCGTCTACCTCTGACACCTGCTCTGTGACCTTGGAGTAGTTACTGACTTCTCTGATGCTAAGCTTCCATCCAAGAAGTGGGAGTCATAGGGTTAATCTCACGGGTGTCACTGCGCGCAAAGCAAAGTAGAGGCACAAAGTAGGGGCTATGAGGTTGCCTAAGGGAGGAGGGTGAAGATGGAGATGGACAGAGTCCGGGCCAGAGAGAAACGCAATCATGAGCTAAAGATTTGAATGTGGCTGCTGATGAGAAATCCAACTCAGCGCCACAGGCCAACATAAGCCGAAGAGAGTTTAAAGGAAAAGTACTAGTGGGTGTGGGGATGAGACTTAGTGGTAGAGTGGCACATGTGAGGCCCTAAACCCAATTCCCAACACTGTAACAAACACACGCACGAATACATTCAGCTTGCCCAGAATCAGCAAATTCAGGGGATTTGCGGGGAAGAAAAAGAAAAAACAAAAAAAAAAACAAAAAACCTATTTACGATGCAACTCCCTTTCTCCTTACTCAAAAATCCAAACATGAATCCTTGCTAGCTATTTGCAGTAAGTAATAGATGCTAGGCAACTGAGCAATCAGATAAGCAAAGATAAATGGACTTGCTCTCATTCCTTAAGCAAACTCTCTGGCCTAACATGTCCCCCAACAGTGGCTCAACCCAGGCAACATGGAGTCTCCCTTCCCTTGCTACTTTGAGACCCTTGGGAAGAAGGAGGGCCAGAAGAGGGGCTGGTAAACTTCTGTGCTTAATTGCAATGCTGTGGTAGCATGCAGCACCACGCCATGAGAGAGGCTGTACCAGGTGACACCCATGCAGTCCACATTCATTCACAGCTGCGGGCGGGTTGATCCAGGGCACCAATTATCTAATTGCTGCTAATGTTCCGTATATTTACTCAGCTGCAAATTTGCAAGATGGGGCCTGACTCACAAGGAGGGGATAATAATGGAAGATATATTTCCATTTGAAATTTCATGAATAAACAGCAAGCACCCTGTTTATTAAAATTCAGATGCAGATAAACAATGAGTATAGTTCCAGGAGTAATTGCAGGGTTTCCACAGTTACAGAAAACCGGTCCCTTTGTCAACACTCCATTGTTCTATTTATACCTTGGGAGATATCGCACTAGGTTTCTATAAATACAATGGCAACTCATTCATCTCAAACCCTCTCACGTGTCAAGTCCCAACCTTTTCTGCAATAAAAGAGCTACATCCCGAGAGTGTCCCTGACAGTAGGTCCCAAGACTGTCACGGATGACTCCTTCCTAATATAAGGGATAAAGAACAGGCTTGGTTTGGGCTGGGCAGGGGAGAGGGAGCAGCATGGATTCTATTCTGGTTTCAGAAACAGGTGTGGAGCAGCAGTATTTCAGCTGCTTCCACCCTCATAGCCCCTGTGTTTTGAGAATCTCAGCCATTAAAAGCAAATGAAATCAACCCCTCAAGGGGTCTCTTTCTATGCGGGTGGGTGGATCTCATCAGAGGCCATCATTTACATATTTTCTTTGAATAGGTCATGAGTCCACCTCTATGGATTGGGATCTTCTCTTCTATCCGTCTGCAAACATTTCACAGCTATCAGGAAATCTGCCCTTTTCATCTTCTACTCTCAAAGTACCTAGAATTACCCTTTGTACTTACTGCACAGTCTTGTTCAGAGAGTCTGGTTAAATGAGATGTCCTGGTCTCCACCAGTTTCCAGAGCTCGGCCATAGAAGTTCCTTGTGGTGACCCTAGATACAACTAATATTTATAAGGATACTATATTTAAGGTGCTATTTTAAGTGGTCATTACATATAAAACCTAAGAGGCAAACTAGCTGTGTGAATTAAGTGCCATTTTTTTTTAAATAAAATAAAATATGAAAGGAAAAGTTGTGTAGACACACAGTAAATAACACCAAAGCGAGGATTTGAACCCATAACTATCTGAAACTAAAGTACATGCTCTTGCTATTACATCACCAAACTCATTAATTTAACACACATACATTAAAAGCACTAGTGCCTACCTCTCCCCGTAGTCCCTAGTCTGTAAGAACTGGCCCTCCATCCGCAGCAATCTCCCATGTGCCTACACTCATCTGTCTCATGCACAAAGGAAAATCTCATCACAGATGTACAGCATATACACACATTTGTCCCCGTGTACGCCTGCTTAGAAATAAATATTTGTAGATATGTATATGCATGTGGGTAAATACATGCGTTCTTGTCAGTGCCTCCTTACAGGTAAGGTAAAATAATCCACCGGGAAGTGAGGCAGGATCTGAAATGGGGCCCAGATGTATATGTAACATCTCTTGCCAGCTGACATTCCATATGCTGCAGTGGAGGGCTTTATGCACAGAGATTTTAATACCGGCGGCCTCCTCTGGTGCTAAGTCTCTCCAGAATCTCCAGTCCCCGAACATTCTCAGGTTTGAGAGCTAAGGCTTTGAGGAGCAGTGGCAGGGAAGGGTATCCAAGGAGCTCAGGGAGACGTTTTATACTCCGCTCATCAGCAACAGCTGGCAGGCTCGTCCAAAAATCTGCGCCCTGTTCATTAGAGAGAGATTTGTCTTCACGGTCTCATTTGGCAGATGGTAATATAAGGTCTAGCCTTCTGATCTGGGCCCAACATCCCTACAGATAGAAGAGATGCCAATTATGAGTTCAAAAACTGGGGTCCTGAAAGTCTATCACTACACGTTCTTGTCTTTAAGTTCCAGAGGGTTCCGAGATCCTCCAATATGCCATTGAATATATATTTGAACATGGACAGGTGGTAACTCAGTCTAGAATGAACCCCTTGTTTTTCCTCGATCCTGGCCCATCTCATGCTGATCCTCCTGGAGGAGTTACCCATTATTCCACTCTCATTGACCCAACTCTTGCTTTTCCCACCAGCTGAGTTGTGCGTTACAAAACCCAGCTGTGTTTGTTCTCCAACTACTTAGTCATCATGTTGGCTATTCTAACCACATCGTTCAATTAAATCATATATAAATCAACAGATGACTGATACAAAAATTCTAGTTTTCCTATGAATGTTTTTTTTTTCAAATATTTTGAAAATTCTTGGTAAAGATGAGTCTTTTTTTTTTTTTTTTTTATGTAGTTTCACTGGACATGGTGGTACACGCCTGGAGTCCCAATAGTCTGCAGGGTGAATGAAGCAGGAGGATTGAAAACTCAGAGTCAAGCCCGGGCTACCTGGTAAGGTCCTGTCAGAAGGAAAGCATAAAGGGAGGAAGGTAGGGGGGAGGTGAGGGAGTTGTTTAGATGTGAATAGGGAAAGAAAAAAATTAGTTGAAAAACTCAAGAATGGCTAATTATTCACGTTGTGATACAGATGTGATTTCTGTAAGAAAGACAACCCAGAACTCTGGTCAGCAGATCAACATGCGGAACACGCCTATGTCCAAAAATAAGCACGTTTTCTCCGAGTCTACGCCCGAAGCTAAAGCAGCAAGTTTGCGGCAGCGCGTATTTTTTGCGACTGTCACAGATTTCAGACACATTTTTCAAAAGCCAACAGCAGACTCCGTTGCGAGACCAAGTGGCCACAATTAAGCGAGTCCTGAGATAATGGACATATTTGAATAAATGAAGGTCAATGTTCAGTATTTGAACCGGACTGTGGAGAGTGGGGCCCAGGAGGAGGGGAAGGAAAGGCTTCTCAAAACCCTGGGACCTGCCCTCCCTCTACGTTTAGTGTCTCCTGCCCTCATCCCTGCAGCCCTCAGTAAATATCACAGGTATGAACTGGCATGGGCCATCTGTTCTAACGACAACCAATCCACAACAGGCCAAAGGGGCTCTGTTTAAAATATCCATATTATTCCTCTCCTGCTTGGTGATATTTCTCTATAAAATGGAATGCTTCCCCAACCACCCGGATACCACAGAAGTGGATGATGGATTAGATTACCTGATACACTTCTACACCTTCCAAGGAACTTCCTAGCAATCACAGCAACTGCCATTTTTTCCAGATGGCTGCTGACAGCATTTCAAAACGAATCCTCCTACACTCCTATTTCTACCCTTGACTAGCTGACTCTAATGGTAATCTCCTCAGGTCTGGAGTCCAGATGAAGTGGAAAATCTCTTTGATTTCTTTCAGAAGGGAATTTCACCAGAAAACCGGCCCATCCGGCAGACCTTAAACTATGTTTTCATTTGCTCCCTGCTTCACACCCCCAACCCTGACCTTCTCATCTCTACCATCTTGGGAGCACAACTCCTTAATAGAGAGACTGTGATCCCTCTTGGACTCCAGGGTGATCTTTGTTTCAAAACCGGCAGGAAAATCTGATCTCTCATAAGATCAACGGATTTGAAGCTTTAACTCCCTTGGGTTAATTAATTTGATCATTTGAAGAAGAGCCCATAGCAAACGCTATAGTGGGTAATAATTGCTTAATAAAGGTGAACAGGATGGATGGATGGGTAAGTGGATGGGTGGATGGATGGGTGGGTAAGTGGGTGGGTGGATGGATGGGTGGGTAAGTGGGTGGGTGGATGGATGGGTGGGTAAGTGGGTGGGTGGATGGATGGGTGGGTAAGTGGGTGGGTGGATGGATGGGTGGGTAAGTGGGTGGGTGGATGGATGGGTGGATGGATGGATGGATGGGTGGATGGATCAACTAATGATCCTCAGGACAGCCCTCTAGAATGAGGAAGGTAGACATTTTTACAGATGTGGATAGTTACTTTGCTCAGTCATGTGCTCGATAACTCTGTGGTTATCTGTGTAACACCATTCCATCAGGCCAGGTGCCTGAACTCCAGCATTGGCACAGGAAGATTTTTTCTTCTGGTTTTACTTCTAAGACAGAAATGCAGTCATTGGAAATGGACCTTAGAAATCTCACTTAAAAACTGAATCTTGTAACAGAGCTCTGCAGGGGGAAAGGCACAGGCATGCTGGAGATGCAGGAATCCAGAGAAAACACTGTGTTTCAGCTGGGGGCCCAGAAAGCCATGGTGACAGACTCCAGCAGGGAGTGCGCTTCAGGTCTGAGAACTGACATTGGCTATTTTATAAAAGATGTTTTTATTGGAATATGGGTTCCATCAGTCATGTGTGTACTGCATGAGACTGCTCTCTCACAGGAGCTGAGTCAAGCAGCCCACTCTGTGGCCGACAAAACTTAAAATATTTACTATCTGTCCCTTCACAGACCAAGTTTTTCAGATTCTATGGTAGACTCTTCTAAACACGCACACGCGCGCACACACACACACAGAGGCTACTGATGTTCAGGGCTGGGACGAATCATTTTTCTGCCTGATACAAAAAAACAATAATAAAAATAAAATCACAAAACCAATTACCTCAGTACTCGATACCTTAGAGGCCTCTTGTCAATAATATCTACTCTTGCCTGAACTCTTGAACCAGCCAGCTACTTCCTTCATTACCACTGCATTTAGGATTAGCAATCAGTAGAAAAGCTACAGAAAACAAACTTTTTTTTTCCCCCACTCCATTTTAAAAGGAAAATCATAGAAGTGCACACTGAACGCAGTGCTACAATAAATGGGAACTCTGCATGCCTTGTAAAATGGTCTAGATCTCATTAAGTGATTTCTGGGCTATTATCCTTTGGGCTCACCAACGGATTTGAATGGACTCTCCAGTGAAAGCGGATGTTTAAGGTGGCACTCTTTTGAAAAGAAATAGCATACTGGAATCAGGAAGGATGGGCACTGATTGTTCAGAGAACTGATTTGAAATTAAGAGTGCCATTTTCTGTCGTTAGGCTCCGCCATGGATATTCCCCAACAAGTCCTTTAACCCTCCTTATGCTTTCTTAAACCCACTAAACGGAGAAAATCACGCCCACCTCCTAATCCTGTTCTCTTTGCTCCAAACCAACGATTTGGAAAGGATACACACAGAGCACTGCTGTGAGCCTCCAAGAAGCCCCTCCCAGGTCAATGTTCTCAGCTCAGGCCACTCTCCAAGAAGGTAGAAGCATGGGGAAAACAAACATGGCACAGGACAGCAAAATTCAGAGGTTCAAAGACAAATGACATATTAACTCCTTCAAAAATTTTATTCTGCACATAGTTAAGAATGGAAACCTGTCCTCAGATTAAAACTCTTTTAAGGGGCAAACTTCGATATCTTCCTCACAAGGATAAGTAAACATAGTCTTCCACCTGCCTGAATAACTCAATATCTTGACTTTAGGTTGGATATTCAAAGATGAGGACTGCTTTCTGCAGCCTTCATGAGCCTGCCCTGTTGTTGCAGGGCACAATAGATCATCACTGTCTTTGTTGCAGACTATGCTACAGCGAAGTCCTCGGCTTTTATGTTAAGCATAGGGCTGGCTCTGTGGAGCAGAGAGTATCGACAACCCAGGTACCATGGGACTTTACCCTGTGACGCTGGATATCAGTGGATCCATGCTTGGGCCTCCTCCTGCTCCTCCCCGCTCCATCTCATTCTTCCGTGGCTATAAATCAAAAGCTCTGCTTCCACAAACTGACCAATTAAATAAGGTGTAGATGGCCAATAGGAGATAACAGTTTCAAAGATGAAAGTACAAAGAGTGAGAGCAAAAGGGGGAAGGTGAGTGGCTTTCCATTGGTCCACAGGCTCCAGGAGGGAAGGTGATTGGTTTTCCATTGGTTCACAGGCTCCAGAGGGGAAAGGTGACTGGCTTTCCATTGGTCCACAGGCTCCAGGGGGAAAGGTAACTGGCTTTCCATTGGTCCACAGGCTCCAGGGGGAAAGGTGACTGCTTTCCATTGATCCACAGGCTCCAGGGGGGAAAGGTAACTGGCTTGCCATTGGCCCACAGGCTCCTGGGAAAGGTGACTGGTTTTCCATTGGTCCACAGGCTCCAGGGAAAGGTGACTGGCTTTCCATTGGTCCACACAGGCTCCAAATGAAGTTGTTATCTTTCTCAACACAGAAGCTGCTGGGAAACTAAGCTAATCCTGAGGAAAGCAAAGTTGGAAGTAAAGAGAAGGGACTGATTTGTGACCACACTGTACCTCTAAATCAAACTTCCTAATGTTGTCAAACTTCCTAATGTTCCTCATGCTGTAGTGACCCCCAACCATAAAATTATTTTCATTGCTACTTCATAACTACTTTCATTGCTACTGTTAGAATTATAAGGTAAATATCTAATGTGTAGATGGTGTTAGGCGACCCCTGTGTAAGGGTCGTTAGAACCCACAGGTTGAGAAGTACTGCTCTAAATCCAAGCCGGACTGGAGCGACTTCAATTCTTCACTTTGTAGTCAAGTTTCCAGCTGAAACTGAAGTTAACTGTCTGTTCTCTTCACTCTCCACCGACATCTTCTTGACCACTACAGCAGACACACAACTCAAGACATCACCCTCCCAAAGTGACGGAAGGGCAGCAGTGCATGGTTCAGAGCACGCCACCCCAGTCCCAGCGACACAGCTCAGCGCAGTCGGTGGCTCAGAGCACGCCACCCCAGTCCTGGTATCACAGCTCAGAGCATACAGGGAGTCTGGAATGTGAAATGCAACCTTAGGGATCACCGACAGGAAACACTGATTTGTGACATGGAAAGATTACCCTTTGTCAATGGCCCTCTTGGATAGGCATTCATTACATTTGTTTTTAGAGATGGGTAAGAAAATCATTTAGAGTAATTCAGAATGCATTAACTCTAATAAAACCCACATTGCATCCAGGTACCGTTATCCTAGTAGGGGGATCGTGCATATTTTAAAATTTTTGGTATTTTTCATCTATTTGCTTCTACTGTTTTCTGACAAAATGATAGCTCATGCTGGTGAAGATGCAGAGGAGGGGGAACACTTCTTCATTGCTGGTGGGAGTACAAACTTGTACAGCGACTATGAAAATCAATATGGCCATTCTTCAGGAAATTAGATATCAACTTACCTCAAGACCCAGCTATACCGCTCCTGGGCATATACCCAAAGGATGCTCCAAGTTGACACTTGCTCAACTATATTCATAGCAGCTTTATTCATAATAGCCAGAAGCTGGAAACAACCTACATGTCCTCAACTAAAGAATGGGTAAAGAAAATGTAGTACATTACACAATGGAGTATTACTCGCCTATTAATAATGACATCATGAATTTTGCAGCCAAATGGTAGAACTGGTAAAAAAAAAAAATCATCCCGAGTAAAGTAACCCAGTCCCAGAAAAACAAATATGGTATGTAATCACTTAAGACTGGATATTAGCTGTTAAGCAAAAGACAAAGGTACTACAATCTACAGACCCAGAGAGACTATGCAACAAGGAAGGCCTCAGGAGGGACACATAGCTCTCCCTGGGAAGGGGAAATAGAGCAGACATTGCAGGGGTCTGGGGGAAAGATGGGAATGGGAAATGGGGAGAAAGATGGAGAAAATATATATGACCAGAATAGGAGGAATTTAGGGGGTGACCTGGAGACCTGGTGCAGTGGAAACTCCCTGGAATGTGGAAACACCCTGCAAGGATGACCCTATTGAGAACCCCTAGTAATGAGGGATAGGAAGCCTGAACAGGTCATCTGTATCCAGGCAAGGTGACACCGTTCAAGTCATAAAACCTTCAACCTATACCTATATTGCCCTCAGGATCTGCTGGGATAATTGAAGGGCAGAACCCCACACCAAGGGATCCCTTGTCTGACACTGCAGGACTGGCCAGGAGCCAGACACTGGAGAGGATTCCTAATGATAATCTGCTCTGCTCATAGATCGGTGCCTAGCCCAATCTACATGAGAGAGGCTTCTTCCAGGAGCTGAAGGGAGCAGATACAGAGGCCTGGGGCCAAAACATCAGGTGGAGCTCAGAGAACCCCTCTGAAGAGGGGGAGGGGATATTATCTATCACGGGGACCAGAGAGGTTGAAGACACCAGGAAAACAAGCTCCATGGAATCAACTGACCAGCACCCTTATGGGCTCACAGAGACTAAAGCACCAGACACGGAGCCCACAGGCTCCCTTAGATATCTTACGGTTGTCTGGCTTGGTGTTCTTGCAGAACTTCTACAAGTTGGAGTAGTGGAGGGGTCTTGGGCCCTTTTACCTGCCCTTGGGACCCTTTTCCTCTTCCACCCTTGATGTAGGGGCTTGTGCTTGGCTTTGTTCCATCTTGTTATGCCCTGTTTTGAGTGGTAACCCTGGGAAGCCTGCTGTTTTCTGAGGGGGGCGGCAGGAGGGGAGATCTAGGGGAGAGGGGGGATGGAGAGAGCAGGGATGAAGGGAGGGAAGAGAGGATGGGGTCAGGATGTATTATATAAGAGAAGAAAAATACATAAAAAGTATAAAATAAAATAATTCCTGACTATCTTCACGTCACTGTAATATGTCTAAGTCTTTTTTTAATTGAAGGTTTTTTTTCCATATAAAATATTCTGATTACAGTTTCCCCTCCCCCAAGTCCTCCTAGATCCTCTGCACTTTCCAACCCACCTAATTTCTCTCTCTCATCCAAAATTAATAATAATAATAATAAATTAAATCAAACAAACCAGACTAGAACAAAACCAAAAGAATAAAAGAGCCAATGAAAGAGTACACAAAAAGATACACACAGATGTAGATACACACACGTTCGCACACGCAGAAATCTAATAGACACACAAAACTGGAAACTACATTTGCAAAGGATCTGTAAGGGAAAACAAAGCCCAGACACAGCCTAGATAGAGCACTGTAAGACAAAGCACCCCCAAAGACGCCCCCGGGTTTGCTTTCCGACGGTCATCTGCCGGGCCTGGGGCCGTTCCTCAAGTATGGTCTGTATACCCCGTGAGGGTCCATTAGAGAAAAGCAATCTTTCTTTTGTGAGCAGTTATCAATTGGACACGGCTTCTGAGCTGGGAAAGGGGGCTTGTGTCCACTTCCTCTCCCAGAGCTGTGCGGCCCTGTGCCTGCTGCCACCGACTCTGAGTTCATCGGTGCATGGGCCCTGCTGTTTAGAAGGCCTTGTTTTCCTTGGTGTCCTCTGGCCTCTCGCTTTTACAGTCAATCTTTCCACCTTCTCTCCCATAAGATCCTCGAGCCCTGAGGGAAGGGATTTTATGGAGACCCTCCACGTATGACTGAGTGTTCCGAGGTCTCACACTGTCTGCACACTGTGAAGTTCTGAGTCTCTGCATTTGTCACCATCTACGGCAGGAGGAAGCCTCTCCGATGATGGACGTGCAAGGCACTGATCGTTGAGTACAGCAGAACGTCATTAGCAGTCATTTTACCTCTAAAATCCCAGAATGGTACCATTTCCTTTCCTCCAGGTCCATGGCCTATCTGACCTCGGGTTCTTGACCATTCAAGTATAGGTTAGGTGTTAGGTTAGGTTAGGGTTAGGTATAGGTTCTATCTCATGGACCTTAAATCAAATCAGATACTGGTTGGTTACTCCCACAAGCTTTTTGCCCCTTTTGCATTAGCACATCTGGCAGGCTGGTCATCACTGTAGACCAAAAGGTTTGTAGCTGGCTTGGCGCTTACCTTTCTCCCCTGGTAGCATGCATCATACCTTCAGATACCACAGTCACTAGTCTGTAGGGCTGAAGGTTCTAGGTAGGCACCAGCTTGACTTCTCCATGTTCAATGACCTGTATAGGTGTCGTCTAGGTAATAAGGCCTTACTGTCAGTTTATGGAGAGCAACCAATAGCCTGAGTTGTTTGGGAGTTCCTAGGAGGTCCCTTTGGCTAACAACTTGATTAGATGTAACCCATTCCAAATGAAACTGGAAGATTTATTTGGTGATGAGAAGTATCTAGTTGGGATTCTGTCTCCCCAGTTATTTGACAATTTCACTTAGAAGATTCACACACACACATACACACACACACACACACACACACACACACACACACACACACAGACACTGTATTAGGTTTCCATATGACCTCTCAAATGGCTCTTAATTTGAGGTGTCCTTCCCTGTATTCCCTCTCTAGCTTCCCTCTTCTCTCCCCCTCCCAATTTACTCCTCCTGTTCCAGTTCCCCATCTCATCCACCAATAACTATCTTCCATTCTATTCTTCTTCCTAGGGAGATCCAACCTCCCACTTAGTCCCTTACTCTACACCTAAGCTCTGTGGGTAAACAGACTGTAGCCTGTTTATCAGAGACTCAACAGCTAACCACTGCATATAAGCAAATTGTGTCTGAATTCTTAAAGGCTAACACTGAAGACTCCCATATTAAAGTTCCTTTCTCCTCCTCTGCCTAATATCCCAGTAGCACCTCACTACTCTGGAAAGTCGGTCTACTCTTCCAGATATGCCAGCACATTCCTGCTTCCACACATTTCCTCGGGGTCTCCCCATTCGATCTCACCCACTCACCTTGCAGTCATATACACAGATACTGAGGGTGTTATAAGTGTCTCAGAGTCTGCTTTCTGCTTGATGTGCACTTGATAGAATATGATCCATATTAAGGGTCAGATCTGTGTTCTTCAGAAGGCTCTTTGAAGGAAAACCCCCATAGAACTACGGCAGTCTACAATCCAAGAGCTCTGTTCACACATGCAGTCGTATTAACGGCAGTGGTGCTGGCACACTGATGATGCGCCGGGTAATCAGGGGCACCTTCAACTAGAGTCCAAAGTATTAAGCCTTCAAGATAAATATATCTATACATACAAATATATGTGTGTGTGTATATGTATATACACACACATATGTGTGTATACACACACACATATACACACACACACAGATATATCTCCAGGTGTGTAGCCTCTTCTAACTATATCTTTTGGCTTTTTATATATATATATGAGGAATCAGGGAGCAGTGGTTAGGCCATTCTGTATTTCCCCAGAAACTAAGAGATATGATCAGATATATCACTGCTCCTGATAGCTGTCTCACCTTCCCCCCCCCACAAACCCTACACCTGTAGTGCTCACCGTGTTCTAACAAGCCCCTCCTTTCTCTCCTCCCTTCCACGTCTAACCTGGCCCCTAAAACCTTTCATTTGTAAGAACTTGGAACCTGTGCTGATCTCCTGACCCCTGTATCCCACAGTGCTCCCATTTTTTCCAAAATCCTCAGGATTGAAGGCTCGATGGCTCATTATAGACAGTTGGTGATTTCTTTGTGCTTGTTCAATGGGATTTCCCATCTCTCCAATCAGACCAAAAGCTTCTCAGAGCAGAGACAACTCTGTTTGTCCTCTGTGTCTAGCCCCAGGCTATACAGAATAAATATTCAACAGCCATTTGTTCAATTATCTGAGTAATTATGCTTCTTTTTACATTTGCAATTATTTTATGTGCTTATGTACATGTGCATGCGTGTGCAGATGCATGTGCATGTATGTGAGCACGTGTACAGAGGCCAGAAGTCTACACCAGGTATATCCTCATTCACTTTCTACCATTTTGATTGAGTTGGGGTCGTTCACTGAACCCGGAGCTCATTGATTTGGTATGCTCCAGAAATCAACCTGTGTCTGTGTCCCAGTGCTAGGACTATAGGAGTGTATTACCATACCCAGCTTTTGGGTGCTAAAGATCAAACGAAGCCCTGGTGCTTATGTGGCAAGCATTTTACTGACTGAACCGTCTCCCCAGTTTTGATGCTGTTTCTTTTTTAACATTTTTTGGGAGAATTTCATACATTTTTACATCATTCCCAAGTGCCCTTTACACCCTCCATCTCTTTTCAGGCCCCCACTCCCTTTCAAAGTCATGACCTCTTCTTTAACTATTATCCTTATACACACACACACACACACACACAAACCACACACCCACACACCATACATATACCACACACACACACCACACCACACCACATACACACACCCATGCACACCACACACACACACCACACACACACACCACACACACACACACACCACACACAAACACCACACTATACCCCCCCCACACACACACAGATACAGCCTGAGTCATTCAATGTGACCCATAAGTATTTTTATTTAAAGATGACCGCTTGGGATTGCATAACCCACCAGGGGGCTCACCCCTAGAAAAGAGTGGTTCTACCTCTTTCAGCAGCCATTAATTGGCTGTAACATTTCATGTAGGGATAGGGGACCTTGTGAGGTTCCCCCATCCACGTTGAGATGTCAACTGGTGTTGTTCAAGTCCTGTTTGAGCCATTCCTGTTTAAATGAAGTCATTTCTTCCTCCTGCTAAATGCCACGTGATTTAGTTCATGAGAGTCATTACACAACCGTGTTTGCGTGCCTGTGTCAGAGGAACCGGCTGCCCATAAGCCGAACCACAAGAGTGACATGGAAAAAGTCTTGTGGCCATCAAATGCAAAATAAAGTAATTTTGTTTAAAAGCTCAGCGTTTTGTACCTGGTGTAAGGAGACCACCTGTGTCTGTATGTACACCACTGTGATATGCCTATTTAGTTACGTGCTTTTGCAGAAAACAGTACAATGACTACAAATCAGTTAATCTGGGCTCCTGCCCTCGTCTGTGCCTCAGTGCGGTGTAGATGCATGAACTCTGATCCTCCGGGCCAATGTCCCACACTGGGCTGCTAACGTCAGCCCCACTTCTCAAATGCTATACTGAGGAACTGAGTGTGTTCTGATACAATTACAGGCTGCTAAGTGGACTCAGACGGTCCGTGGCTTCCTGTGAAGAACTGATCGAATTAGTGTCCTTGGAAACTCACTCCTTTGAACATGTGGTAATATGGTACCAGAAAAAGAAACTGCAAAAGACTCTTTGACGTTGTATGATGGGCGCGAGCTGCATCACGCGTGCTGGGTCTGCCTGGGTTCCTAGGTAATGGGATGAAAACACAGGTAAGACCACGAATACGCTGAATGGCTTCATTAAGCCAGACTCTTCAGTAAGACAGTTGAATTAAAACAGTTGTAAATAACTACTATGTCACTGAGTGTGTTCTGGATGCATTTTAAAACTAATTATTCATAAGTGACCACGACCAATGCTTATTTACATGTCATAACCTGGGCTAAGCACCAGGTCATTGCCACCTGTTACATCTGAATGAGCCTCTTGTTGTAAATCCTGAAGCACTTTTGAATATTTTAACTGTTTTGAGCAATAGCCCTGGGATCATCAATGAGGGAATTCAGATCAAACCTAGACCCTAAAACTGCAAAGAAGGACACTGCAGACATCTTAGACAAGTGTGAGAAAAACTCTCACGCTGTAGGGCAGAGGCTCTTCCTGTGGCATAAAGCACAGCCAGAAAGACTAGAGACTAGACAACGTGTGGTGTCCATTCCTATCTAAGAGAACATCCACACGCCAGGCTCCCTCCTCGCTCAGATCTGTATGTGACGCTCAATCTGTGCTGCGAAGTCAGTGCCCGAGTCAGAGCTCATGGAAGTTATAGCCCTTTGGTCTCGTTCCAAGCTACACATGCTCCTCAACGCAGCAAGAGTCACTCATCCACACTTACTGAACATCCAACCCTCTGTGAGCAGAGTCACCAGTGTAAGTGGCACGCTGGCTGTGTTGGCAGGGACGTTTACCAGCATCATTTACTGTACTGAGCAGCACGGCGGGGCTGGGGAAATGGTTCTGTTAGTAACGGTCCTCATTGACCTAAGTTTGACACCTCAGAAAACCAGACATGCCACATGCCTGTAACCCAAGCATTGGGGGGCAGGAGGGCACTCAGAGGAAGGGAGATTCAGGGAGCTCACTGGCCAGTCACATTACTCAAATGGCAAGCTTTGGGTTCAGTGAGAGACCTTGTCTCAAAACATGAGGTTGAGAGCAGCATTCTCCTCTGGCCTCCACAGGTGCATGCCAGGCCACCTGCACCGTACACACTCATGTGTATACACAGTACACACATATGCAAAAAAGGAAGAGGGATGCGGAAAAGGAGAAGAGCAGGGCGGACCAGAGGCAAGCCAGAAATAACCTGAATACCACCTGTCTATTTGTGGTAAAATACTAAACTGTCAAAGATTAGATACATTCAAATGTATACTGTGACGATTTAATATATGTAGATGTCTGTATCATTCCCCAAATTAAACACAATCCATCATTACCACCATGCTGTGCATCGAATCCCAGAACTGTGCTCATCTCACAACTCTAAGAAAGTGCCCTTTGGCCAGCAACTCTCCGTGCTTCCCACCCCAATCCTAACAACCGCCACTCTGCTCTCTGCTAATACGAGTT
This sequence comes from Cricetomys ansorgei, assembly GCA_026225945.1. Taxonomy (NCBI): domain Eukaryota; kingdom Metazoa; phylum Chordata; class Mammalia; order Rodentia; family Nesomyidae; genus Cricetomys; species Cricetomys ansorgei. Next base: position 11,866,875 of record JAMJFZ010001258.1, read on the forward strand.
CACCATTGTAGAATATATAGAGAATTCATCTTGATGTTTCCATTTGGCTTATTCCACTTAGCAGAAGGTCCTCCAGTTTCAATCATTTTGCCACAAATGGGGATTTCTTTTATTTTATAGCTGAGAAGCATTCCATGGTATGGATGGACCACAGGCCCATCTATTCATCCATCACTGGGAACTTGGACTGGTCATGCTAAACAAACTTTAGTGCAACTGTTTGGTAGAATATTGCACACGAACATTAACAAGAAAGAAACAATTAATTTATATATGCAGGCCTAAAGCAATGTCCTTAGAAGAATAAGTAGGAGGAGACTCAAGATACACAGTAGAATTCATGAGTAGGTTTACTTATTTAATGCATGCATGTATACACACAGACAGACACATACAACTACGTGCACACAATCTTCTGTGTATAGAGGAAATCCGAGGAACACATTCTAACTTGTGACAGTGATTACCCCTGAATGACAGGACTCGACCTGGGAGCTGAGACGGAACGAGGCTGTTCACTACTACTACATCATATTTAGAAATGCATGATCCTGCCTATTTATTCCTTTACTGCTCCTATTATGAGCACCTACCAATTCGTTCTTTGGGCAGTTTACTAGACCTTCTTCCCTTGACTGATCTCCCAAAATCCTATCTACTCTCACTAGTAATCAGAAACTAAGCACCATAACTTCCACAAACACATGCAGGGGGATGGGGGTGGGGACAGGTGGAGAGGAGGGACAGAGAGAGAGACTATTGCATTCCTTTCCTCGATGGTGCCTCACTAAAGGACTGAGTTTGTCGAATCTCTTCCTATATGTGAACATGTCTTTGGGAAGATCCTCTCCCAAACTGCATGAACTCTTACAAACAGAAAAGAATCATCATGATTAAATTCAGTTACACAAAACTAATCTGACTGCATTCTATCAAAGCAGTCTGGTGCGAATCAATAGGAGGACCGTCTCCAAATCTCTTAAGAATTTCTGTTTCCTCTGTAATTTATTGAGCCCTGATCATGACTGCATACTCAATATTGTCCTAACAATACAGAAAGATCTTCCTTCTCTGGGAGTTCCAGAAAATGAGGAAGCTGATAAAATACAAGCTACATTTACAGAGGACAACCTCCTGTTTTACAAGTGCTAGGCCAGGCGTGTACAGCAAAGATCTCTTTTAATTAACCCTGGGTTGGGAGCCCAGGACTCAGAGTCAAGGATTTACATGAAGAGGATTAAGTAGTGGGAAGAATCCTAAGGACCAGCAAAGGAGCAAAGAGGAGGCTTCAGGGCTGAGGAGGAGCTGGTGCACAGGGCCATGCAAGGCCACAAGGCTGATGCTCACTCCTGAGGAGCTCTTGGTTATCCTGCCTTGTGGTGAGAGGTGTTGGCCCACGACACAGGCTCCCCTGCAGGGAGCTGGCAATTACGTGGGCTAGGAAGCTTTCCTGGGCTGAAGACAAACCGTTTTGCTCAACCCCCAGAACCTGAGGACAACTGAAGCCCAGCTTAAAGAGCAGACTTTGTGAGGCACCACAGCACCCCCTATATTCACAATTCTAACATTCAAATCCTGAAATAAGGACAAAGAAATGGAATTACTAAATCAAGGTAACCCAGAGGGGCAGAGCTTAGACTTCCAAGGATCCCCTCTGCTCCCATACCATGTCAACTTCCCAAACTGAATGCCCACTTGGGGAGTCAAATTCAGGTACCAAATTTCACTCTGAACACCTGAATTTCATTCACCCGTGGAGAGGGAGAGGACAAAGGTACTCTTGAATCTAATCTAGGAATCTACTAACAGAAAACATCTGCAGTAAACACTAAAGGAAAACTTCCCTAATGGTCACACGGATAATCAAGGTTCCACTGCTTAGTAATTACCAGCTACCTGGTGCCCTGAACAGACACTTCCACTAGTGCTGCTGCATGTCCTACTGATGAGGAAAATTTGATCCCAAATGCATGCTCTTAAAAACAAACCAAAACTATTCTAACTCCGTTTCCACTCTCCATGTCTGACAATAAACTACCCAGAATAGAAGCATCACAGCATAACTGGATGAGAAAAGGCACATTCTGGCACACAGAGGGAGAGAATAAAACAAGAGAGGGAAATGAAAGAATCTGCTCAGTGTACAATGTTTCCAACCAAGGAATGACGGGCATCAGATCTGGGACCCATCTGTAAACCCTGGTCACGTTCGGGAAGCCCATTTGCTAAGTGTGCATTGACCCCCATAGAGTTAGGAAAATAAGAAAGGTCATCACATGAACATTCAGTATTTAGCATTGTGTGCATACGACATGGTGACCTAGTGATCATCGTTGTTCAGTGGTACTGTCTGGGATGCTCCTGTGATTAGCAACACACCAAACTTGGCACTAACTTGGCACAAGGAGTTGGCAGGATGTGGCGAGAGTTTTCCTGAACATTCTGCAAAGCAGGTTGGCTTATGATCGGGTCTACTTTATTGTTTCTAAAAACGTTCATTAAAATGGAAAGTCCACCCTCAAATTATCTATCCTCTCTGGCACGTCATCGCCTCCACGGTGGCCCCTAAAAGGAACTAAGCTCTTGCCCATTACCAGTGTATAAACTTCGAACATACTTCAAAAGCATCCTCTCTTTCCACTCCATATTCTGGAGGTCAGTTATCAGGCTGCCTGGCCTGAAAACTTCAGGAGTTAAGAATGAGGAAGGACTGCATCGATGCATCCTGATCAGCTAGCGAAGGGAAGGTTCCTGGATCTTCTGGCCCACAGAGCTGGCCCTGGTGCTATTAAAGTGATACAGGGGCCTCCTAAGCATACAAACCCTGGGGTTTCTGTGTGTCAAGAAGTCATCACAGCATTAGCAACGCCGCTGGGTAGGCCAGTGGTGCTGTGTAAGCCGTTGGCAATCTATACCATACTCCTCCTCTAGGGACCGTTGTTAAGAATGCTGATTCTGCTGACTCGGATTCTTTGGGCTGGCCACCAGAAGCTGCATGCCTACTTGAGTTTCGAGATCATTATGTTTCAACCAAAGTCTGAGGTCCTTGGGGATATATACTTGTCTTCTCTGGGCTACTCTTATGGCCATGCTCAAAGAAGAGAGACATGATTTTCTACATAGCCTTGGTAATCACTGCTTTGCTAATTAACCCTACCCAATCCCCGACACTTGACCCTACATTCCTCAAATATTCATTTAATGGTCAGCAACTCCTTTGTTACTGTTGGAAATGTCCAGCCTACGAATGTCCATGGAGACAAACATTTTCATTCAACAAATATGGAGCGTCTACTACACGCCCATTCTGTGTAGGCACTGTGAGGAGGAACTAAGACACAGAAGCCGTATCTATCTAATCTTGCAAGGCCTCACTGCAGGCCCTCCATCTGTCTTGGATAAACAGCCCCAGAAACATTCTGCATCTCCTCCTGCCTAGATCCCTACTACAACTGTGGTCCAGACATATGTCTGAAAGGGTGACATCCCATCTCCTTCCTCTGCAATTGTAGTCCTCTCCCCAGCCCCACCGCTTCCTCTGGTGTCATATACTCTCTACCCACTCTGTCCTTCCTTAACTGATGAGGGAGGATCAATTTATTTCCCAGATCCATAGTAATAATTGGACATCCTGACATCTTCAGTGTTTTGGGTGTGGGGGACCTCATACCAGTTCCCTGACCCCACATCAAGTCCTGATGGATTTATGGACATCTTGCCAGTGTCTGCACTACAAGGAGAAGTAACAAGCCCTTCTTTGGGGAAGGGAGTAAACTCTAATGCGGAAAGCGAATACACACCACAGCCCACTGGAGTACTCAATTAACGCGCATCAGAATGACGGACAGCCTCATGACGACACGGTGGAGAAGCACAGAGCAGCAGCTGTCCTCAGTCAGCACAAGGAACGGGGTGACAGAGGAGGAACGCCAGGCGTGTGTCATCCTCAAGGCCAAGGCCAGAATCTCCAGAGCAGACCAAGAATCGGAGCACCACCCAGCGATTCCGTCATCAGGGATGAATCGGGATTTTTATACCTCTCTAATTGGAGTTTATCCAGAAAGAATTCTCTCTTTCTGCTTCTTTTCATTTTTTAAAAATTTTCCACCGCCACCCTCAAACAACATCCACCAGCAGACTTTCATTCCCCTCTATTGCCACCCCAGTCACAGGGTCACAACCCAGTTGCTGATGCAGCAGGCCGGCTGGCGTCTGATAGGTCCAGGGATCCCTGTCACCATGTGGATGGAACTCCTCCATTTGGTTGCCATGACACTGTGGTTTTAGGGATCTGTGGCCTTGTTACCATGGAATCCTTCCATCTACATCCGTCACTGCAAGACACTCACACTGCTGGCCAAGCCCACCACCCTGAACACTGCCAGAAAATGTCCAGTGATCTTGGCAGGTGACATCACACACCTGACCAAAGAGGTCAACAGAAAAGTTTCCTGGTGGACTCCTCCAATGGTTAAACACACACAAACACCGCCCCCCCACACACACACACTTAAAAAAATCTGCGTCAGAGGATAGGCTGGAAAGTTCGGCAGAATGTAAGGTGTTTCCCACCAAGGCTGATGATGAGTTGGACTGACTTTGATCCCCGGGACCCACACAGTGGAAGGAGATGACTTACTCCCACAAGTTGTCCTCTGACCTCCACAGGTGTGTCATGGCCTGTATACACACACACACACACACACACACACACACACACACACTGTCAATAAATGTAAAAATCTGTGTCTGAAGAATGCACGCGGTGCTCTTTTCCACAAAGGGATGATGAAGTAATGGCTAACAAAAAGGAACCGTCAGGGTAACCTTGTCTGAGCCTGAGGTGCCGTGAAGGGTCAACAGTGCCCATTTGGACCGTGATTCAGAGAGAAAAGACTTGCTGACCTCTCCTCCCCTGACAGAACTCAATATTCCCAGGATGCTGAACGAGGAAGAAGAGGAGCATCTAGAGGGATAACTTGTCTTTGTACCCTGAAATAAAGCTCCTGATACCCCTGAAGCCATCTTCCTGAATTAATACCCAAGATCCAACCAAGGCCTGATTATGACAGGAGATGAGGCACCCAGATGAGAGGGCAAGAGATCTGAGTCTTAAATGTAACTCCAGTCCTGCCTCCAGTCTATGCCCCGGACAGAGCACTTCTCGTGAGCATTCGCTTCTGCATCTCAAGTGTGGAGCCCTGAACAAAGCTGTCTCTAGGCCTTTGCAAAAGTGACATTATTCACCGCTTACAGGGACCTGCAACCCCGCTTTCCTGAGTGGTACAGGGAAAATTATAGCTACCCAAAATTGAGTTCTCAAAACATGATTTCCACTCTTGCCTGGAGAAGTCCCAGGTCCGATCAAGTGCTTCACTCCAAGAAAACACTGCTTACTGACAGCCAACCTAAGTCAGGAGTGTGTGTAAAGGCAGCCTGGCACAGGGAGGAATGCAGATTCTACGCTCAGAGTCAGGGCCAAGCCATCACCACGGCTGCGCTTCCTCCAGCATCCCATTTTCAGAAGATAAGCCAAAGAGCCTCTCACAAGCATATATTAACATGGCAGCATGCAAGGCTAGGCGGTGGGCGGCTCATTCAGCAAAGGGCTTGACACACAAGCATAAAAACTTGATTAGATACCCAGCACCCACATAAAACGGGAGGCTTGGGGCATGTACTGGGAATTCCAATGCTAGGGGTGCAAACACAGACAGGTCCCTGGAGCTGGACAGTCAGGTTAGCTGAATTAGAAGGCCCCAGGTTCCATGAGAGACTGAAACTAGAGAGTTGAAGAGGAAAACCTTCTATCATACATGAGCCTACAAATGGGTGTACACATATGTGGCATGTACTCACACATGAACATGTACTCACACGAAATAAATAAATGTAAGGAAACCTAAATTATTCAAAGGAAAGGCTGATGACGTCACCGAGGCGACTGGCCAATGTCAGGACTGTGTGTGGTGTGTACCGGATCCTGTAGGCTTCAAAAACAAAATCAGCCCACACATCCTTGCTTCCTGTCAGCCTCATTCTGGAGATCCTTGTCAGGAAACCCTCTCCCTGGGCCTCGTGTTTCTGTCCCCAGTGCATCTTGTGTTCAGATCATCAGCAAACAGCAGTGGCCCAGATGGGAAGGCAATCCATCTGAGAGGTGTTAATGGCCTGTGCTGAAGTCCGGCAACCATAACAAACTCCTCAGGTCAAACAGGGTGCCGCAGTAAATAATCACTATATTCCATCACTATAGTGATGGAAGTCAGAGACATTTCCTCCGAGGGGGTGATTCCTAAACTAAGACCCCTGCATGCTGAGAGGCCAAGAGTGTTACGAGACCGAGTAGCACGTGCAAAGGCCCTGAGGCAGAACGATTGGAAGACATCCTTCAAGGCAGATCCGGTCTGCATGAAGATCCAAATTCATAGCCAACTAGTAGAAATTCCATAGAAGTCAGAAGGACTAGAGACATCAACACGGGCAAAGAAAGAGCCCTGAAGGCCAAGGCAGTAGAACTGTCAGCAGAAGTTCCAGGAGAAAAGGAATCTGAGAGGAATTACAAAGGATGGGTGGATCCTGCAGAGCCAGGACAAACAAGCCTGGATTCATGGGGACCACACAACCTTCCTTAGAAACTTACCAGTTCCATCCACCTGGAGCTTCAGGGAGGAGGGGCAGCTAAGTGGAAAGTGGAGTGAGAAGAAGTTGGACTATGAAAGCACTCTTACAAAGAAGAGAAACCAGGAAGCCAGAGGTTGTGCCCCCGAGTAGGAAGAGCAAGGGAAGTTAACTGGACAAGAGGCCACTCTCTTTGATTTTACGTACATAGGTCTTTTGCTTGGATATATGCCTGGGCACCATGTGCATTCCTGATACCCACAGAAGCCATAAGAGAGTGTCAGATCCCATGGAACTGAGGTTACAGATGGTTGTGAGCCTCAATATGGGTGCTGGGAACTGAACCTGAGTCCTCTGTAAGAACAGCCAGTGCTCTTAAATTCTGAGCCCCAAGGAACCATTCTTAAATGTCCTCAAACTGCTGGCAATTCTGAGTGACACATCTCCAGACTGGCACAGATGCCAGTCTGAAGGGGCTAGTCTCAGGTTGTATAGATCACACAACGTGCCCTGGTGGTTTCTGTCACTGGAGACACAAGGCCACGCTGCTGAGGGCGGGATGCTTCACTGTAGCTCCCAGCAGAGGGCAGAAGCCTGCAGACCAGCAGGTAGCCTAGGATATGTCAGCATCCCACCTACATTAGATCCCTAGGAAAGGCTATCGTGGGGAGGATTTGAGAGAGGAAAGAAGAGAATGAAATAGAAAAGGAGGATGCGAGGAGACCAAAGAGACGATGCAGAGGAAACATGGAAACGAAGCACTTGCCATCAGCATGGGCAAGCCTTGGGCTGCACTGGCAATTTCTTCCAAGAATCAAATAGAAGCCCTGCTTCTGTGCTCCTGCCACAGTGGATGCTGACGTGGCACACATCACATGCTGCTACTAGCTGCCCACAGCCGGCTGGCAGGAGCTACAGTTGGCAAGCGCTGATTCACAAGGCCCTCTGCTTGTACACGCTCAGGCTTCTGTGCCAAGACTGGGTACACACGCACATGCAGACGCACACAGCCCACTCCTGGGCAGCTCCTCCTCCTCCAGCTTCCACCCTGCAGACTGCCAGGCGGTGGTCTGCACTTCATGAAGACACATTTCCCTCAAGCTACCCCTGCAACTGTCTTAGCCAAGGCAAAGATGAAGTGGGCAACCTCGGAAGCAGCTGCTAAGGCACTGACTGAGGACTGAGAGGCAAAACACAAGAGACCCAGTCAAACTTGAATTTCTGATAAACAACACATTTATCTTCATTTTTCTTTCCTAAGGCTGGTGATGCTGTTGCTGATGGTGAAGCATGCAGTTCTCTCTCGCCTTTCCTCCCCTGAAGCTGCACCTGAGGGTGGGGGTGGCATGGCAATACTCTGACATCAGTAGGACGGTGATTCCGCTGTTTACAGATGAAGAAGCTGAGGCTTAGGACTTGCCTGCAGGCACACAGCTAGGAAGTCCTGCCTAAGACTAAGAGATGGACTCCAAAGTCTGTACCCTCTGGAAACAGGTAATAGGGTCCAGAGGTGACAAGGAGCCAGTGATCTCTCATATCCAAGTTACTCTTTTCAATATGACACCTGGGGGCCTTTCTTCCCTGTCCTGGTTCTGTGCAGCACTCAACTCACACCCCAGTGCCCACATTCAGGGCCCATATTCACACAGAGCCTTGCTCCTTAGCGTGTATTCATTTCCAGTGGCCTCTCTGGGACGTTTCTGCACGGGCTGTCACATACAGAGAAGAAACAAGCTGTCCATTGAAGACAGCACAGTCACTGGAGTCTGGGCATCCGGTTTCTGGAAAGGGCTGCTCTCTGCCCGGAGGTGGCGAGATGAGGTAAGAGACCAAAGAGTTCACAAAGTACATCAACTGCACCCCATTCCTCAGGCTGATCTGGATGGATGAATACTGAAGTCTGAGTCATGGGCGCTGACCTTAGACCAGCTGGGAAGAATGTCTCGGTAGCGGGAAGATTTGAGACTGGGATAGATAAATGTATAAAATTGGGGGATACAGGGAGGAGGGTGTGGAGCACGGGCAAATGGGTGGATAGATAGATAGATAGATAGATAGATAGATAGATAGATAGATAGATAGATAGATAGATAGATAGACAGATTGGTTAGATGGGTAAGTAGACTAATGAACTGATAAACAGATGCATAGGGAAGAGGTAAGCTCGCAATCTTAAAGGAGACCAGTAAGTATCTGAAGCTCCACCCAGGAGCCTGGGTCTTTTATATCATGTTCAGTGAAAGGTTTTAAAGACAAGGAGAGGAGAAGGAGTTCCAGGAACCAGACAGATAGGGAAGTGTAAGCAGAGAGAAAGACAAATCAGTGCAAACGCAGCAGTGTGGCCTTAACTCAGTGGCTCTGTCCAAGGTTCCTGAACATTCCTGGCTGCTACAGCAGTGTAGAGATGGCCATGGAGACATAGATTTTCATCTCTATGATTTACTGGCTGTGGGTGCTCGGGCACTCACGACAATCAGTTATTCGTCACTTTCTGCATCCAGGAGGCTGGGACAAGGGTGAGTCAGGAGGGTGAAATCACTGCAGTCTGAGTCTGCAGCAGCTGGTGGATCCCCTGCAGCACCTTCTGCACTCCCGCCCCCAGCCCCAGGCCGGTCACCACGGCTCCAGTCATTCTTCCACACCCAAAACACCACCTCCAAAAACTGAGACACAGAGAGCACCCCCACAGTGCCCACACATGCCTGCAAGAAAGCTGGACTCCTGCTTGGAGCCTCATTTTCTACCTCTAACCCTGATCTTTACCATAACAGAGGCACTATGGGATAGGGGCTGCAAGAGGGATCAGAGCCAGGCCCTTTCAAAGATGCTTGTGCTACCTCTGCCTGCTCCTCCTTACCTTCTCCCCATTTCAGAGTATAAGACCTTACAGCCATGAGCAATAAAGGGATCCTGAGTGGGTCAGGAAAGAGGAGGCACTAATCCCAAGGGGGAAGGTAAATTAGCAAAAGAAGCCAAGAAAGCATGTGCAAAATCTATCCCACCCCACTAGAGACTGTCCCGTCCACCCACGGGACATTTATGGAAAGTAATCGGTGGTGGCTTTTACAGGTGAAGCTATGGATGCTATGTCCTGCTAAAACATCACAGCCCTGTATAATAATGTTCTCGTATCCCCAAACCCAGCCAGACCCTTTATTGAAAAGTACTACAGACAAACAAGTCTTCATGTATGTGAGGGCATGCTTCAGGGTTAGATGTAAAGAAAATGGTCAGGGCTTGAGGCAATATGCTAAGGAAATCCGGTAAACTGAGACACTGATGAGCTGAGGGGCTTGGAATCTCTGGCTCAAACCCACACAAGAGATATGATGTAATCAGAATGGCTAGGGGTGCCACAGGCAGGAGACCTTTGCAGCTGCTGCCTCCCCATCTGGACTGAGCAGCCAGAGTCAACCCCAGGTTCATGACACCATTATATCACTCAAAAGAAAGCATTGGTAAATGGTGCTAGAGTCTTCTATACAGTAAAAAGGATTCCTTGAGGCTAGTGGGACCCAAGGATTGATAAGCCCATCTTTGGACACAGAGAACCACCCCTGCTTTCTGTCTTGTAGACGAGGTCCGTTCCCCCTATTCCTCCCAACTCACACAGTGCCTAGTTCTGGGCTCTTCCAGGGTTTAACGAACTACATGCCCGCTTGATCACTTCTCCGTCACTTCAATTATTTATCAATGTTAATGCTTATCAGTGATTTTCTAAGCACCCAGCACCATGCTCTTTATAAAGTATTAGCTCAAACAATTCCTCCAACTATCACCTAAGATTCTTATCATCATCACTATCATTTTTCAGATAAGATATATGAGTAATAAGAGCAAGGTGGGCTTCCCAGAGGAGCCAGCAGTGGACAGGGTAGAGCAGGTCCCCGTCAGAGTGCTGAAGGATCAGGAATGAATTGTCTTTTGCCCAACATTGGCTCCTGCGAGTGCCACACAGTGAGTACCCAATAAATGATAAATAGAGGGAAGAAAGGGAGGGAGGAAGCAAGCTTTCTAACTCTGTGGCACTATGACAAAGAATGCAGCCATGTCACAAACTGAAGACAAAGGATAAATGGAGCCGAGAAGAGTGACTATTGAGGGCTGACAACAGCTCCATTGGTGACACATGGCAAATCCACTTTGTGAATGGCATCACCTTTAACCTACACAGTCACCCCATTAGGAGGCTACCATGATTCCAGAGACAAAGCTGAAGAGTGGATGCTCACAGTCCTTCATTTGTCCAGGGCCCTCCATGGAAAGAGGGAAGAACAGGGGCCTAGCCCCACAGCAGCCTGAACCACTGGGAAATCACTACCTTAAAGTCTGAAGCCTTCAAGATCCATTTCTTGTATTATCTTGCCCATGAATTATCCTAGTGGGATTCTCTGAGTCTACAGAACTTTCTACAAAACCCCAAAGCCACCCCTAGTGGCGCACTCCCTCCAACAAGGCCACATCTCCTAATAGTGCCACTCCCCGGTGACCAAGCATTCAAATCTAAGAATCTATGGGGGGCATTCTTATTCCAACCACCACACTCTCAAAAGCTATTGTTTGGGTATAGGGCCCTACATCATAAAAGCTGTCTCTTTCCAAGCCCTCTTTGGTATTCTGGAGTCTTCAGGATCCAGCTCCTATGTTTCCTTGACCTGAATGGTTCTTTACCGAAGGTGCTGACAAAGAGACAGAATGAAGGCAAGTGTCCCTAGTCCTGGGATATAAATACCTTCCAGTGAGCTCACAGAGGACCTGGACCAAAGCTTGATCAGACATCTGAGCAGAAAAATCCCCAGAAGCCTGGCTAAGAGCCAATAGCCTGCAAGTTGCTCATGATGTCACAGGAGATAAGATGTGGACCAGGTCTTGTTTATACTTAGGAGCAAAAGACAGAAGAATTCAGATACTGCCTCAAGAACATCTGTTCCCAAGATCAGTCCCTGATCTGTTTCAGGAACCCAATCGCTCCAATCTCAACCTTCCTCCTGATACCAAACCCAAGGGACCTGATATTCCTAACACAAGCATCGTTTTGAATTAATACTCTTCTGCATGGATTACCAAAGATTTAGCAGCATACAAACTGTGAACAAAAGTATTATCTCATGCAATATGTCCAAAAATCTCTACCCAACTCCAGGGCAGGTTGCAGAACAGGTTGTACTATCCAAACCACTATGTCTGTGAGTTTGACTCGAGGGCTTAACCTGAGTCCCATACTAGGTGTCCTCCTTCCTGAGTTAGAACACTAGACCTAAAAGAACATTTGAAAATAACAGCTAACCTCCTGAGCACTCACAAAATCCTGTCCTTCAGACTAGCATGGATGCCTACAGCAGAGAACCTTGCACAGTAATTACACCATCATCTCCTTCCTACAGGAAAAGGGATCAAGGGCAGAGAAGCAAACTAGCTCAACTTACAGCCACAGGCCCTGAACTCCCACTTGTTCATTCACCAAATAACTATCAGGGACCTACTTGCGGGCCAGGTGTGCAAGGTGAGCCCCTTCTAAGTCAGCCTGAAAACATCTTCCAAGCAAACACACTGCTCTCTCCATGGGCCATTTCTTCTCGAATCTGTAGACGCGAAGCTTGCTCAAGTGTTTCCACCTTCCCCTGCTACAGCACCAAAACACTGCACCCTGGGAGAACTGAAGACAAACCAAACACTCTCACCTTCATGGAGTTTTCGTTTTAACGAGATAACAGACAATACAAAAGACAAAGTGATAAAATGGGCAATCTTGAGACATAACTACAAGGAAGGAAAGCAGAGCCCAGGGATAATGTTAAGTGTGTAGAAGGATACACAGTTTAGTTGTAAGGTTAAGTCTGTAGAAGACACACAGTTTAGTTGGTGCTCCCACAGCAGGTAATTCAAATACTAGAAAGAGGTGGTAGAATGTACCCCACATCTCTATGGGTACAAAACATTCCAGGGAGCAAGAACAGTCTGTGCAAAGGCCCTGAGGCCTTGGTGGTATGCTACAGAAAGACAAACCAGGTGAGGAAGCAGGAAGCATCACGAGGGCAGTAACTTTGTCCATCATCGGGTCACCGGACATTACAAGGACTCGGTCTTGACTCTGATGAGTCCCTCATGACTATGAGGAACAGAGCATCAGGGAAGGCTGATGATTTGGTAAAATATGTACAGGGCAAGACGTTAAACCATAGCCTAGAAAGAAAATCAACTTTAAGCACTCATCCCACTGAACAGGTCACCGTGGCCTTTCCCTCCTGTCCACTGCCCCTGACAAGCTATCTTTTCTCACTTAAAATAGATAGAGTGGCAACTTGTTTTTAGAAGGCAAGCTTGGCCGTGCCCCATGGAAGACACAGAGAACTGAGTCTCAGAGGTCCCCCAGGATGGAGACAGAGATGGAGGAGGAAGACAGCAATGCCTCTGGAGCCAGGGACTGGGAGTGACGGTGGGTTCACCTCTCTCCTCACCTCTGCAGCTGACAAAGGCAACCGCCTCTCCAGAAAGTGGATTTGTTTACTTGAAGAGAATCTCAGGGCTGATTCCTAAGCATCTTCTGAGGCATGCACTACAAATAAAACTCACACTTCCCATTTTAAAGTGGGAAACACAGCCCACAGAGTGGGGCATGAGTTACACCCACAGGAGCATGTCTTCCTCAGAAACATTCATGGGGAGTGTTCATGGCTGGGGACTTGGAGACCACGCCATTGCTCCCTTCCTGAGATGTAGAGATCACCTCCCAATTGTCCTGGCTGGCCAGGAGCTTACTATGTAGGCCCCAGCTAGCCTTGAATTTGCATCAATCTTTGTGGTCCAAGTGCTAGGATTATAGATATGCATCATCAGCTCATCTCAAATGCACTTGATACAGGCTCTTAGGGATATCTGATAACCTCTCCAGGGGCTCACCTGCATTTTGCCTGCCTCCTTGTAAAATAAAACCTGGACAGAACCTTTAAGAGAACTGGAGTCTACAGCGATAAAGATGCCCAAGTCACAAACCAAAGTCTCAGTGCAAATAACAGTAAGAGCTGACATGTCTACCTTCCAGCACTTTCTGTGGGCTGGGTACTACTCTGTAGCACTCAGGTGCATTAGCAAGGTTAGCCCTCACACAGTCCTGAGAGGAAGATTTGATGACCATCAAACACAGCTATGATGTTATGGTTTCCATCTGAAAATCAGCAGAGATTCCTTTTGGAAAGCTTTGACCCTCAGTTGCTGGATCCAATCTCTTAAAGATTATTGGCTCATAAAGGCTTTGATCTAATCAATTGATTGATCCACAGATATATTTATAACTTGACAGCCACATTGAGAAATAGCAAAAACTTCCAGAGGTGAGTATCCATTGGAGGAAAGGGTCACAGGACACACGTTCTAGGGTTTTATTTTATTCCAGGCTCCTTACCATTTTATCTATCTGCTTCTCAGCTACTGTAAGACAGACAGTCTCTGCCACAGTCCTGCAGTCATAGCAGTCCACTGTGCTTCAGCGCCAAACAAAGGTGTCAGCTGATGACAGAGTGAAACTTCAGAAACCATGAGCCAAAATAAATCATTACTTTCAAGTCACTTCTCTCCCATATTTGCTACAGCAATAAGAAGCTAACACAAGAGACTGAGGCACAAGGAGGTAACGTTCACAGCCAAGTTCACACAACTGCTGAAGCAGCGGAGCTGGGGTTTGTCCCCGAGCATTTGAGTCCATCTAGTAGAACCCTCTCTAAGACACACTCAATGGGGCACCCACATCCAGGGCATTGATACGGGCGAGAGGTGCGCTAACCTGAGAAAGATGCATGGAAGTTAAGACTCATACCGTGTCATGATGACTGCCACCATCCGTAAGACGGAACAGCTACCATCCAGGCTATTACTCACCAAACCGACCAACGGGACCGACCTCTGCCCGTTTGCCATGCAGCTCTGACATGGCTGACTCATACATTTGTCTCACTCATGACCAGACCGTGTGTTTGGGATCTCTATTCTTTACGGTGACCCTCTGAGAGGTGCTATAAGGGCTTACAGAAGTGGTCTGCAAATGCATGCCGGGAGAACTGATGACTACTTAGGTGGATGAATGAATGAACTTGTCCCATGCAGATGTTTTCGGAACATGACGACATCCAGGTCAGTGTGCCCTCGCTGCCTCCCTCCCACACAACCTCACAGCAGGACTGAAACAGAAATGTATACGTATCCTTTTTATTCTTTTATTGCACTCAATTCTGTGTTTCACTTTAATTAAAAAAGCCCAATAGCTCCGAGTGCCGTGCCGGATCTCGATGCACTCTGCTACTCATGAATATTTATCACTCCGGGCTATATAAAATTGAATAATTATTAGCAATTAAAAGAAGGTCAACAGAAGGCTTTCCAGAACCCTCCACCAAGGGAAAGAAAGGGAAATGTGATGAAGAGCCCTCGGCAAGGACTCTGCCAGAGAGCGGAGAAAGTGTTGGCTTGGCTGACAAGGCAGAAACCTACACTTCAAGGCCCAGGCCGATCTGAAGCCACAATGCTCTACTCAGAAGCCGTTTGTTTCAATGAAGAAAAGGCACTAGGTGTAAAGAGGCTGTATTTGACAACATGGGTTTTAGGGGATTATTAAGGAAGGGAAAAGTGAACTTGGGCAAGTTCCTCCATCTGCCTGAGTCTGTTTGCTTTCTGCTATTCGCCTCTAGCGCTGGTCAGTCACGGGAATAAGCACCGCGTGATGTTTCTGACACACAGGGCATGCTTGATGGACGGTGGGCCTTCCGTGCCTCTTTCAAGATGGACAAGGGTCTCAGCATCTCTAATAGCCCTGTGTGGACCACCCATCATCCTTTACTTCTCCCCTCACAGGAGACTCTATTTCTCACGTAATCCTGTACACACACTGACTCCTGAAAAGCCACCCAATCAGGGACCCATCACAGCTCACTGCCCGTTGCTGAGGCCATCCTACAGCCTGACAGGATCAGCCCCCAGCTATTGCCTATCACTCGCCTAACTGGTAGCTTCTCAGGCCAGAGACAGGAATCCCTACACTCCTACACAGAGGCGCTCCAGATAGATTCTGAGAGCTCCTGAACTCAGTGTCTTCTCTAAATGAGCCTACATTGTTTGTGAATGGCTCGTTTCAGAGTGAAGTTCCAGGGTGCTCCTGCTCCACCCTCTAATCTCAAATGACTCGTTTGTCTTGGGCTCTGAGAACTGGTCATTACAACCCTGGAGCAGTGAAGGAAGAACAGGGTTTGGGGCAGAAACGTTGCTGTTAACACTTGCAGATGGCATTAATTTCAGGGGCTACCATAACTTGCTGTTGACTCTTTGTGTTTTCAAAGTATTTCAACAATATACCTTAGGCTCTCATGCTCCAGGGCGCAGGGGCTGCTGGGAGGCTAATGCTCAGAAAAAAATAACCCCTGAGTGTGTTCCCATGCGATCATACCAAGCACTATCGTAAGAAACTGTAAAATACTTAAAAACAAAGATCACCCCAGTCTCTCTCACACAACACCTTCATACTAAACATTGTTGCTCTGGCCTTAAACCCTGACCCTAGGGACTCGGTTAGAAGGCACAGATGATCTTTAATTTTACTTCCTTTTTATCACTAGTCATATTCACTAATGTTGCTAGGGTAATTACTATGCGCCCCTTGTATACAGAACCTCGCATGTACAAACTCACTTAATAGCTGCCGGCTCAGACCTGAAGTCTAGAAGTCGGTCACATTGCAAGAACTCTCCTCTATCCAGCCAGCTAACCACAAGGACAGGGAGGTTTTCTATTACTAAATCTCATGTCGCTGTACAAGTCACCATCCTGAGCCCAGTCAGCTAAAGGCATCTGGCAGAGTGTAGGAGACAGGAAAAACAGGTCCCACCCTTCCTCGCAGCTGCCTTCTTTCTCTGTGCTGAAGACTAACATCATGCCTCCTGTGTGCTACGTAGCTACCTTGTCACTAAGATACACTGCCCACCCTTTCTTGACTCTCTTATACATGATCTTGCTAAGTTGCCAAGACTGCTTACTCTCTTGCCAAGCTACTTGCTGTAGTCCAGGCAGGCCTTGAACTTATGATCATCCTTCCACAGCCCACCAGACCCAGATCCTGGCTTCCTTTTGAAGAGTGTACTGCCGCTGACTGACAGGATTGACACACTGTCAAGAAATTAAATTTTAGGAACCTCAGGATTGCTTGTATGTTTGTTTCCATAGGTTGTGGAAATCAAGCTTCAAGAGGCTGGGTTGCCTGCTGATGAAACAAACTTGGTGTCGAATACTATTCCTCACACTTTAAAAGGCTACATAGGAGAGGGGAAATTTTGAAATCTCAGAGATGGAACAGTGTTGGTGGGCCTCTCTGCAATGCACATGCATCCAAGGTCCCTCTCTCCACCACCCCCCCTTTCTCTTTCTCCCTCCCTCCCTCCCTCCCTCTCTTCTCTCCTCCCTGAATGCTTTATTCTCAAGAATAGGACAGATCTTGCTGGATCGTGCACACCTCCACAGGAGGTCAGCCTCAAAAGGAAACCAGCCACTGTAGGGACACTGACTGCAGACCTGGAGTGGAATAACAATTCCTACTCTGTAGCAAAGCAGGAAGGTGGCCTCGCTGCCCCCGCTCTTCACCCTCGGACACAGCCACTTTCACAGTCAGACCAGTGGGCCAGCTGTCTTCAGTGTTTCCTTGGTGGAAAAGCTCAGAAGCCCAGCTTCTCGCCCCAACCCTCGGGCCTCTTCCTCAAAAGACTTTTATGCCACAGAACAAACTCTCCCACTTCACAGGCAACTGTGACAAATTAAAGTTAACAACGGAAGCAGTATCCTAAATATTTAAAAACCCTATGAAATACATTTGCATTCATGTCTTAAGGAACACAAAGCCTGGGCCAGTGAGATGGAACAGCACATAGAGACACTTGTCTTGCAATCCTGTGGGACCTGATTTCAATCCCTGGAGGCCGCATAAATGTGGAAGGAGAAAACTGACTCCACAGAGTTGAATTCTGACCTTTACACATGGAGCTTGGCCGATGCAACCACACACAACACCTGCATTGACCCATACACGTAAAAGTTTCAAAACATCTTTTTAAAAGAATACAAAGTAAGTCTAGTGTGGTGATGCATACCTTCAATTCCAGCCCTTAGGAGGTTGAGGCAGGTGGGTCTCTGTGAGTTCAAGATCAACTGGGTCTACCTGGTTAGTTCCAGGCTACCCAGGGCTACATACTGGAACTTAGCTTTATGGTGGCTTTGATTTTTTTCACCTTCTATAGGACTATCCTAATCCATTCAAGACTATGAAACAAAGTAATAGCTTTGGGTTAGACTTTGTAAGGGAAGAAAGCCAGTGGGGGGAGGTGACTTACTGTAGCAAGCTCAGCAGCTTGGAGCCCCATCTTTCCAGACATCCAAGTCAGGCCCAGAACAGAGCGCCCTCCACGGGAGGTAAACCTGCCTTGCTGCCGTGAGTGGCTGAGTTCTCTGGAGTGAGGATCTCTTTGACCTTCATTCCCGTCTAAGTTTACTCACCTAATCATATCCCATAATCAGGAGTGACTTCTGGGCAGCCATGATTCGCAGAGACGTGATGCCATGAAGAAACCAAAAGGAACCCAGACATGGTCATCAATTTCATGGCCCAGCCACTGTGATGGGAGTGACCGGAGTCAACTGGCATTATGTGATGGCTGTCTCAAAAGCTGAATCAGAAACAGAGGTATCTCAGGGCAGAGGAGTCTCACAAGACTAGGACAAAAAAGTCATCACATACCAGTATTTTGTCTGAGATAGAGCCAGAATCCAAGATGAAGGTCAAGACTTAGATGCAGATGGAGGTTAGGAAAGAGACAGAAAGCGAGAGAACTGGAGAGAGACGAGACAGGAATGCAGCGCCACACAGGTAGACCAGGATTCTGAAGAAGCCATTCTCTTCCTTGGGGAACTCCCCTTTCATTCACCATCCTCTCAGTGCAGCGGAAAGAGTAAGACCCTGTTGTCCAGGAGACTTGAACCCCCACCCAGCCTCCAGACCTTACTAGCCATGGTCTCATCACGATTTATCACAGCTTTCAGAATGCAGAGAACGCAGAGGGGAGCCAATCAATCCTCCTCTTTAAGCTCCTTTGTAGCAGAGTCCTCTGCTTCCTTCTCTGTCTTGCCCCTCTTGTTCTTACTGGGCACCATTATCATTCTTTCTACATAGTAGCTTTTATACTTTCTATATAGAGACAATCATCAAACGCCTAGACCTGAAAGAGTCTTTTATCTGTGGCCAAATAAAAGGTATCTATAACTACCTACAGAGCACATGATGGTTCACAGTGGAGTTCTGAATGTATTCCCCTGAACTCAGAAACAAGAGAAAGAGGTCCAGGATCATCACTTCTATTCAACATTACAGGGAGGTCATAACCTGTGCAATAAGGGAAGAAAATAAAATGAACAGTATAAATCAAAGAAAAGCCCCAAATGCTCATTATCCACAGATGTCATGACGGTATGCAAAGAAAATCCCAAAGAATCCGAAGATGACACTAGCAACAAAAGCCCCAAAATGAATTATTTTTAAATTCCCTCTTTAAAATCACATCAAAAGGCATCAGCTTCCTAAGAGTAAGCCCTTTGAAAGATTTATAAGATTCTCATACTGAATAGAAATTAAAGAAAATTAAACAGCAATTTCCTCCCCAGATGGATTTATAGAAAGTACTTCCAACCTACAGTCCTTGTAGGCATTAGGGGGAAACTGAGAAGTGGATTGTAAAACACAAAGGGGAGGGGTGTGCAGAGTCTAGAGCAGCCGAGACAAGAAAGGAAGAAAAATGAGAAAAAAAGATGAAAAGACCAGGCTGACAAATTGAAATTACCAAATAATTGTGCTCATAAAACTACAACTTGGGGATAGAATGGGATCCGTGTCCAGATAAGCAATAATACAACAATGGACCAGGTAGAGCACACACATAGGCCCCTGAGAGACAGCTGGTCGGCGACAGAAGACATCCTTTAGTAAAATGGTTTGGAGTTCTAGGTAAGTAAAGAAATTCGATCCCTTCTTTTCACCCACATAACCTCAATACAGTAAATAAAAAGAAAGAGATTCCCAATAGATGTCAAAGTTAAAACAGTGAAGTTTTTAGAAGACTAACTTCTTCGTAAACTTTGTAAAAGGCAAAGATGTTATAACAAAAGGAAGAAATTGATAAACTACATTTCTTTTAAATTAAGGCCATCCTCAAACCAAAATGTAAATTGCAGTTTAAGATGGGACCTACAGTCAATACATCTGGCCAATAACTCTCACCCAAACTATAAAGAACTATTACAAATCTGGCTTTACAATAGAAAATGTAATACAAGATGGGAAAAAAAAAATACCTGAACGGGCATTTTGCTGAAGAGGTTCTCCTAATGGCTAGTAAGCATACGAATTAGTCATTAATCAAATCAAAGACTTACAGAGGGACACATTACTATACCTGCCAAGATGACTAAGATTTTAAAAAAGTATATAGGTTCTGGTAATAACGTGGCATTATTGTGAATCCTGTGTATTTCTGGGGGAAGTATAACTAATACAACCACTTTGGAGACTCGGTTGGTGGTATCTTCTCAACCTCACTCTGTAGCCCAACCAGCCCGTCCTTAGATACAAACTCAAGAGACATGAGAGCATATGTCAAAAAAAATGTACACAGATGCACATACAGCCCAAATGTGTGAAAGAATATCCTTAATTATAGATATCCTTAATTATACTACAAATAAGAAGCTTGAGTATATCTATACAGTAGTATCACACAAATCAAACCATCCATGGGAATAAATTGTACAGACAAAATGATAGATGGCATAAAACAGACTCTGCAAATAACACACTCTGTATAGCCATTGCCTTTGCTTTTGGGTGTA
This sequence comes from Cricetomys ansorgei, assembly GCA_026225945.1. Lineage (NCBI taxonomy): Eukaryota > Metazoa > Chordata > Mammalia > Rodentia > Nesomyidae > Cricetomys > Cricetomys ansorgei. Next base: position 11,887,404 of record JAMJFZ010001258.1, read on the forward strand.
TTAACAAAATTGTATCATAAACTGCTCTGAAGCTGAGTGCCTTGAGACAACAGACTGCCTGTGTCTCTTTATTTCCGCCCGTCAGGAATTCAGATGTGGCTTAGTTGGATCTTCCAGCTGAGAGTTTCTCACAAGCTTCCCACCAAGATGTCACCCAGGCTACAATCATCTCCATGCTCAACTTGGAGATTTGCTTCCAAGCTCACACATACGGCCCCGGGGTCCCGTTCTTCATCGTGCAGTGCCAACAGAACCTCGTGCAGTGTGGCAGTAGGTTTTATCACAATAGTCAAGGAGAGCCAGAGAGAAAGGCCACAAAATTACGTCAGCGCTAACCTGGGACTTGACCTCCCACCACTGCACTGCCTGGGTCCAGCCCATACGAAAGGGTAGAGATTCCGAAAGCCAGGACACTGGAGCCTTGTCAGAGCTCCCTATAAACAGCTTCCTGCCACTCCACCTTATTCTACTCATATGAATCTCAAGAACAGGTAAAACTTGATATGAATCAAAACATTGACAATGTCTCAGTAGGTACTCGATGGCCGCAGAGAGCTTTCTGGAGCACTATGTTTTAGTAGTGAGGTAACAGTATAACCATATGTAAAACCTTCACTGAACTGCACCGAGAATCTGTAGCCTCTAGCTGCATTTCAGGGAATTGTTAATTTACTTTTTGGCACACATATATAAAGATAATTTCTTTTGCATGGTATTGAAGATAAGCTGGTATAAATTCAAGTTGCATTGTTGGAACTTTAGGATATTAACTAAAGCCCGCATGGTAATGGAAAATAGCTATATAATGCGCATAGAGGGTCCCTTATCTAAAACATTTGAGATTAGAAGTGCTTAGGATTTCACTTTTTTTTTTTGTTTTGAATATTTGCACATACATAACTAATTTATGTCAGAGATGGGACCAAAACATGAACACAAAATTTATTCATGTTTTATGTGATATATATATATATATATATATATATATATAGCACCTTAAAGTAATTTTATATTTCTTAAGAATCTTGTACATAAAACAAAGTTCCACGGTGCCAAATTCACACTAGAGGCATCAAGTCTGCCCTCACACGTCTCAGATTTTGGAGAATCTTGGATCTCAGGTGGATGGCGATAAGGATGGCACACAGTTGTGAATGGATGCTACCACTGAACTATATACTTTCAAACTGTTGAGACAGCTTGCCAAGAATGTTCCGGGCTCTGGATTCCACCCTCAGCGCCAAGCGGGGATGAAAATGGTAAATGTACGTTGTGCATTTTATAATAAAAATATTTTAAATACGTTCTCTCATATGTGTGCGTATATACCTATACAACAGTAAGAGCAATGTGGGAAAGGTTCTAGTAGCCGCCTGCCTTTTTTCTTCTACATCTGAGAATTTGGAGACTAAAAAGATGAATTGAGTTCTGGAAAGTCACAGAGTGAGACGTCAGCGGCAGGGCTGACTCATAATGCTTCTTCCCTGCCACAAAGACATCTCCTTCACCCAACCAGCACGGAGGCATGTCGCCTCACACAGCCAGGTTGAGTCTCCCTCTCCAGTACCAGTATCGGCTCAAGAGAACTGCTCTTAGAGACAGGGGGTTGTATCTGTTTAATACGTCAGGGTCTCATAAGTCTCCACTATCTTAGCAAGCCCTCCGAACTGGTTCCTGGTTGGGGTTAAGACTCTTCACCCAGGGTGCTTTTAAATGATGAAGAATTAAGGTGACAATCGTTGTGAGTCTTCGATTTTAAATTCAGGAAAGAAGAGGTTTCATCTAGGTTATAGTTCATGTGAGATTTAAAAAAGAGATATAAAAAGGTTTTACTCGTATCGAAAAAGTACAAATGGTACATGTGGCCACTTAGTTATGCTTTTTAAGACAGACACAAGGATGGAACCTCGAGGCGAGTCTTACTGATTCTGAGCACCAACATCCCACAGTAGGTACTAAGATTTATACTCAATTTTATCAATGAGGACATTTAAATTCAGAGAACATAGTAATTGGTCTAGCAGCCTATAACTATGGAGGAAGAACCAACATTCAAACCATTGTTTATTTCATACAAACCTTATGGCCTTAACTAACTCTTTATATGACTCCCACATGGCCCGCTTTAAATAGAAAAAAGTTTTAAAGTCACTTAGTAGTTCTCTATAGGCCAGTCATAAATGGTTTGACAAAACCAATATAAGATGTCCAGTAGCCCTTCTCCATAGTCAGTTGAGTCAATATACATCCTAGGATAGACACACATGGATTGTAAATGCATTTAATATGGCTACTAATTCGAGTATGAACACAAGTGTGCACACGCATGCATGCACCTGCCACAACAGAATATGACAGCAGAGCTCCAACTAGCAAGCTGCTCAGCTGCGTCAAGCAGGTCCACTTGGCAGACCAAATAAAGATCTGCCCAATCCTAAGTCCTCAGCGTGCAATGAAGGGGCCTTGAACTCAAGCAGCAAACACTATAGAGACTGAGAAGAGCCAGGGAAAAGCTCACTGAAGTGACAGCCAGAAACAGTAGGTTCCCAGAGACCTCATGTAGACCTCATGTGGCCAATTGAGATACCAAATGGAAGCCAGGACAGCAGCTCCCAGAAATGGCTGCCCATAGCAAAACCCACAGCCACAGAGCCCGAAAAGCAGAAAGCTAATGAAGGCACAGAAAACCACCCAAGTGATAGCAGCAACCAAGCCATGTCTACATAGCCTTAGCCATTTGCTCTGGGTTGCCTATTGTTTTCTTTCCATTTTAAGGCTCATTTGTTATTTGTCCATTTATCAGCCAAAGTTGAATAAGAAAAGTCTACAACATTTTAACTGTCAAAACTCTAGGATTATTTTTCTGGGGAAAAGGGAGGTACTATGCATTCTTTGCAGACCTAGGCTGGTTCTTGGATAAACTGTGATGTAAGACGGAGAATGTCTTATCTCATAGACATCTCCCACCCACACATGCACACACACAACTACATAAAGAGGATGTAGGGCAGACATGGAGGACCAGGATGGAAGGAGGGAGCTGGAAGCAAGACTGCAGAAAAGGGGAGAAGCAGAACAGAATGTGGCAAGCTGATATCCAGACAGAGGGGAGCAAGGCAGAGGTGCTAGCACTGGGACCTACTAGGGTACTCAGGCAGACGTATGTGAGCAAGCACAGACATTATGCACAAGTGTGCCTGTCCCCAGTGAGAGCCAGGTGTGAAATACTATCCTAAAAAGTACCCACGCACTCTCTGGTACCTCCTCACTGACAGAAAAGTTTGCTTTCTTTATGAGATCTAACACACTTTTAACTATGTATATTTTACACATACACCTGTATGTACATTTTAATATTTATATTAATTTGTACACACTCACACTCAGTCTCACACACATATACTCACACACACTTAAATACACTCACTCATACTCATATACTCACACACTAACACACTCTCACACATGTATACACACATTCACACAAACACTCATACACACACACATACACTCACACATATATTCACACTCACACATGCACTAACACACACTCACATACACTAACACACTCTCACACACATACATTCACACTCACATACACTGAGAGAGAGAGAGAGAGAGAGAGAGAGAGAGAGAGAGAGAGAGAGGGAGAAAGAGAGACGCTAGAAGCTTCTTAAGAGCATGTCACTTCTTCTGCCTCTGCCACTTTTCTGTGTAACCCAGGAAGGTTATTCAACCTCCATCATTCAACAACCCATGGAAATTTTCAGAGTATCAAATAAGAAATGTAAAGTGCAGGAGAGGTCTCATAAAATTATTCATTCTCATTTGATCCATACTGAGCAGGGTCAGAGTCCAGGGTCCACACTCCAGAGATATTCCTCATCTTCCGGGACCAGGTCTGCTCCAGCATAGCCTGCTGAAGCTCTATATCCAAGGATCCTAACAGAAAAACCCTATATATTTTGTCCACTTAATGGGCCTTTCATTCTCCCCAGCAGTTTCAACCCCCTCCTATCTTCTCTTTCCCCCTCCTCCCTTGCTGCCTGACGCTATGATGCCACAATCCAGTCTCTGTGACTTGGGGAAATGTTTCCATGGTGATGAGCAGTGATGTCATAAAGGAGGGATTGTTGCAGGGTTGAATGAAATCTGGCACCAGATGGACCCTGCCTCCTTACACAAGAGGAGAGGGAAATGATGCGTGTGGGCACACCCAGAAAATGGGAAACCACATCACTCGGTGGGTGGCAAGGACGGATCAGAAGGATAGAAAGGCCCGGCCCTCTCCATCAGACACTGGCAGCCTGACTTGGAAAAGAACGGATTTAATGGACCTCACCAAGACAAAAATCACTTTTCATCCGAAGAAGCCAAAGCAAAAAACAAGAAGGTGCAGCATGAAGAGGCGACACCTTCTGGTTTAGAAAGACCCAAGATGACGGTAGCTTCATCCACCAAAGTGCCGAGAATCAAATATTTACTGAATAAAAAAGCCATGAACTCCTCCTTACCAGAAGCTTAGAGAAGCTTAGACTTCTGTGTGTCTGGTTGTTACAAAAAACAAAAAACAAAAAGAAAAAAACTCAGATCATTGTGATTTGAGGCCCAGCATGAATTTTAGAGTCTCACCGGAAAAAAATACAACTATGGCCATACTACCCAGAACGTGCCCAACCTCAGCTGATCCCAGAAGCCAAGCAGGGTTGGGAATGGTTAGTACATGGATGGGACAAAAAAATAGCAACACCCAAGCTTTATTCCTGGAGGAAATAAAACTATCTTTTAAAGAAATCGCCTGAAGGACATCTTTCCATAAGTCATGCCCCATACTGCTGGGTGCCACATCTGGGCTCTAGAAAAGCAAAACCGGTCTTAGGAAAGGAATTCCCAAAATCGGGGCAATGTGGCTTTAGAGCTGGAGAAAGAACTTGACCTTGATAGGCAATGCTTGTAAGTAAAGCCAGACATATTATCTTGGCCAGACCTGGGCAGGGTAACCATTGTCTCTGGCTGATTCTTTCTCTGCGCTTGACATTTCAGCATGATTGAGCACCAAGGAACAGGCCTGTTCCATAAAGGGTTTCCCTTGGTCCACATGAGGGTCTGGGAGCTGGAACTACAGACAGCGCCATGATGTTTTTTTCCGATTCTAAGCAGCTGGTTTTCCAGAAAAGTTTCTCTTCCAGGAAGTTCCAGACCACAGCAACTGCCAAGTCCATGTATGCGTGTGTGTGTGTGTGTGTGTGTGTGTGTGTGTGTATGTGTGTGTATATGTGTGTGTGTATGTATGTGTGGTTGTGTGTGTGTGTGTGTATGTATGTGTGGTGTGTGTGGTGTGTATGTATGTGTGTGTGTGGTGTGTGTGTATGTGTGTGTGTGGTGTGTGTGTATGTGTGTGTGTGGTGTGTGTATGTGTGTATGTGTGTGGTGAGTATGTGTGTGTGTGTGTGTGTGGTGTGTATAGGTGTGTGTGTGGTGTGTGTATGTGTGTGTGTGTGGTGTGTGTGTGTATGTGTGGTATGTGTGTATGTGTATGTGTATATGTGTGTGTGTGTGTGTGTGTGTGTGTACTTGCCCGTACTGGCTAGAGGCTGGCTCCCAACATCACTCCTCAGGAGCAAACCACCAAGCTTTTCAAGACATTAGAACCTGGGCTTGCTGATTAGGACTGGCTGGCAAGAAAGCCCCAAAGATCTTCCTGTCTCGGCCTCCACAGAGTTCAGACTGCAAGCATGGGCCACCAGGCCAGTGCTAGGGTTCGAACTCAGGTCGTGTGGCTTGCACATGATTTTACAGACTAAGGCACTTCCCCACCCCAAAGAAAGCTGAATTATTTTAAAGTAATTCTGAATGAGTTGGGTGGCGGAGTTAACAGACAAGGATCCTGCCGTGAGCAGCAAAATGTGGGCAAACAATTGGGCATTGCCTGGGTTACAGAATCCCTGAAGCAGCCAGCACTTCCCTCCCTCTAGCTGAAGTGCACCTCACACCAGGAATGATCCCTCCAGCACTGTTCTGCCCTCCTGGGCTGACACTGCCCCTTTGGGTCTCACTTAAAACCCTGCCACAGGTTGACTGCTCACAGTGCACTCTGGGCTGAGATCTGGTCAAAAGATAAATGGAATCAGGGCTTGATCAAGCTGCGCTTGCTAATGGCCCGTCACCCAAAGACAGTCTGCCACTTTTCTCCATCCACCTCTGAGCCCACCCTTGACCCCTGACCCTGGAAAGGTCTTCTCAGGTATTGCCTCAGTAGAACTCAATTTATTATTTTACAAATGCGTCTCTGAGTGCCAGCAAATTCTGTCACTCTCCTCATCTATGACCATGCCTGGCATAAAAATTACCTTCAGTCATGTGTTCAGACACAGAACAGACACATTCAAAGTGGCCTGGGGAACGTGAGAAGGTTTGGGAACGGTTGAGATGTTCTTAGTTACTGAGAATCGGGGGGGGGGGAATTGGGGGGGTCCGGGTACAGGAAAAAAGCTAGTGGCTCATTCAGCAGCAATGTGTGTGGGTGTGTGGGTGCGCACTGAAAGCCTGTTCTGGTTGCTCAGCAACCAAGGAAAGCATTTCAGAGCAAGGGGCTAATTGGACAAATGAATTAATTAGACATTTCTGGAGTCGATGTAAAGAACAACAGACTTGGGTGGCCATTGTTTTTACTAGTCACTTCCGTGTCTTGCCATCGCTACCTGAGCATCGGTCCGGCAAATGTGGGGCAGAGAGGAGAGCCATGTGAGCCTGTGTGGAGAGATACTTGGAGAGACAGGTGACAGGAAAACCCTGTGGCCTGGAGAAGTTGAATGAACTGACCTTTGAGTTTTCTTTCAGTTTGTAATAGCTGGTCAGTTTTTGCACTGCAGGGTTAGGGAGGACAAGAAAGGAGTAAAGCCCCATTCCAGCAGCTCGAAGGTGACTTAATGACCTGTCTCCCCCACTGTCCTGGAGGTTTCCCTCCACTATATTTAAAGCCAGAAGCTTCCCATGGAAGCAGATAGACGGAGTTGTTAGGGAGTTTGTGTGGCAGATAGATGTTTTGTTGGAGGCAGCTTTCTCCCCCTTGCTTTGCTTTGCTTTCCCCATTGGCTTTCTTAATTACAGCAGACCCCTACTGCTCGCTCTAATGAGGAAGAGGGACCTCTACTGTGCAGGAGAGGAGGAGGCAAGAGGCATTGCTGGTGGAAATGAATAGGCAAAGGGAGAGGAAGGTGGCCAGCAGTTCCCAGAACTGGGAGGAGAGAGGCAACGTGGGTTTCTTCTGTTTCTGGTAGCAGTTTCTGCTGGGTTCCCGTACAGGGATGGCTGCGCTTCTCTGAGCCTCCGTTTTCCCCTCTGTAGAGCAGGGAGACTGGATTTGGTGATGCACTGAGATCTAGCCATGCCACTGCAATTTAGTTACATCTCTCCCTCACTCAACGTGACGAAGGGCTTTCAATGATTACAAAACCACAAGCAAATCTGTCATTAGGCTATGCCTCTGTGATCCCGGCCCCACCTCCCCTGGTTCCCACACAGTCTGGACCTCCTCACCTCCAGCCTTTCTTCATCCTACTGCTCACCTAGAAACACCCACATCACCCACATCACCCACATCCAAGTGTTTCCAGAGAGCAGGAGCACAGGCAGGCCCAGTGGGAAAAGAGAAGATACTGAAGTGGGCTCTGCACCTAGCATCCTGGAGTATTCGTGTCAGGTGAGTCTGCATAGGATGTGGTCCTGAGCCACACCCGGGATGCTGGGCCAGGTTACTGGAGCCACCAGGCCTTCTGTGATTCTCTTTACAGCAAGGCTCGCCTCACAAGAAACATCATTAGCCTGCACGAGGGCTGAATGAGACGCTGCAGACGGTTACCCTCAGTGTCAGGCACATACAGGGGGCTCAATAAATGCTACCTGGTAATTTGATTACATCACAACATGCTACAATGATTACTTCACCTCCATTCTCTTGGCCTTTCTCCCACCCCCACTCCAGATCTCAACTTCTATATGATCAATGTAGGAGACACAACGGCTTTATGTCCTTAAAAGATGTTTCTGCCTTGTCTTGCCTCTGCTCTGCTGCATGGAGCTCACAGTCTAACTCTCTTCCTCACAACTTCCTCACCCATAGAGTGATACCTCCCAGCTCCTCAAGTTGCTGAGATAGGAAAGTAAGAAGACACAAGGTCAAGTTCCAAGATCGGTAGGTAGAGGGTTCAATAAGCACAGAGTCCTGACTCCAAGGACTTTGCTTTTGGCTCTATTGTTGGTTAGATTTCAAGTTCCCAGAAAACCAAGATCAACGCAGAATCATTCTTTCCCAGCACCTAACAAGGTTTGGAAGCACGATTAGGAATCGGCTCACAATAATTTATAAACAATTTATGGTAGAATTATGTGGTGGTTGGAATAAGAATGCCCGCTCCCCCATGGGCTCATATATTTGAATGCTTAGCCACCATGGAGTGGAACTGTTGGAGAGAGATGAGAAAGGTTAGGAGGAGTGGCCTTGTTGGAGTAGGTGTGGCCTTGTTGATGGAAGTGTGTCACTGAGGCTTCAAAATTCAACTCCAGGCCCAGTGTCTGTCTCTGCCTGCTGCCTACAGATCAGGATGTAAAGTTCTGAGCTACTGCTCTAGAGCCTATTCCTACCATGATGCTAATGGACTAACCCTTTGAAACTGTGAGCAAGCCAGTAAGCAGCACCCCTCCATGGCCTCTGGATCAGCCTCTGCCTCCAGATTCCTGTCCTGACTTCCTTCAATGATGGACTATGTATGATGTGGAAGTGTAAGGCAAATAAACCCTTTCCTCCCTAAACGGTTTTTTGTCCACGATGTTTCATCACAGCAATAGAAACCCTAGCTAGTACAGACCACATTGCCAAGGCATAACTGCCTAGCCCGTCACCTTGACATTTATTGCCAGTGATAACCATAAGTCTAGAAAACGTGCTCAACGGTAGAATAGCTATGTACTTTTTAAATATTTACTATTTTTATTTTATGTACATTGATGTTTTACCTGCATATATGGTCTGGGTGAGGATGTCAGATCCCCTGGAATAGAAGTTACAGACAGTTGTGAGCTGCCATGTGTGTGCTGGGAATTGGATCTGAGTCCTCTAGAAGAGCAGCCAGTGCTTTGAACCTGTCTTAACCTCAGCTCTCTAAAGCCTTCTTTATACACCAACGCCATGATCCTCTTCCAGGGAGGAGAAAGAGGAAAAAAAAAAAACCAGCTGGCAAGGGGATGACAGAAGGCGGACCACAGGAAGAGCTGGAAGCCCCAGTGTTTGCTCAGAGAGTGAGAAGAGAATTCAGCTGCTTTAAGAGGAACAGAATGGGGACAGACATCGCCTAAGTGGTTAAGAGTTTTGTTTGCGTGAAGGAGTCAGACTGGGATGGTAATGGTGGTCCCAGAACAATGTGTTTGTTGTTAACACTACTGAATTATACACTTAAAATGGTTCAGATGACAATTTTCATATTAGGCACTTTTAAGATATGTAAATAAATAAAATCAATGTGGCGGGAGGGAGAATGTAGCGATGATCTTCTCAAATCCCCTTTTACCAAACCAAAGAAAGCCCTCTGTTAGAAGCATCTGACCAACAGAGATCAGAGTCAGCCCTGAGAACCCAATCTCTCATTTGCAGGAGCCTGTCAAAGCTCAGACAGGAACAAGCCAAGAAATAGGTATCTCTGACCATTGGCACCAGATCATCTCTACCTGACAGCGGCCCTGATGGTGGAAATATTAGATAAACAGCACAGGTACTAATTTCATATGTCTCGATCGCTAAAACACCTCTCAAAGCATCCCCAGTGTGTGCACACGATCTTCACTGACCATTAGATGATCTAACTGAAAATGCGAAGGCTTCAGAAAAATTATCAAAGAGATAATAATGGAGATAAGACAATTAGGATGGCAGAAGCTGTTCAGCAGAAGTAGGATGAGAGTCAGGAGGGGCTGAGCACAGCTCCTCGCATCTTACTTTTCTTGTTTTGCTTCAGGCAAGCGGTTGGTTAGATTCCCATGCTGAGTAGCCCAGGCTCTGAGGCATCTCAGATCTCCTCTGAAGTCCCACCCCTCCCCAACTGTTAACCCATGGTGGCCACGATTTACTGGCTGCAAATACTAGGAAATGCTGATCTCATAAGCTTACAGGCAGTCAGGACAGAGTGTAAGAAGCAGGATAAACTTTCAGCTAAAATCTGAATACAGAAGAACAAGCAGTCTGTCTTAGCAATGTCAGGAGATCTGAGCACACGGTGTGTAGTGTATATGGGCATCGTCCGCCCCAGCTTTGAGCACCTGCTGTCCTTTGAAGACGTGCTCCCCCGTCCTCCTGCCATCCACAACCCCTTTGAGGGAACATTTAAAAAGACTGGATGAGAGTTCTTACTCTTCTGTGTCTTCTTCACTGTCTGTTACTCTTGTCTCTTTCATAATAGCCATCCTAAACAGGGTGTTCTTTTGAGCATAGCTTCATATTCTTGTTGACCATTTGTCTTTTTTTAAATGTGGATAGCATTTTGTGTGCACGATATATGAAATTGTAAGTAGGAGTGTGCGCATGTGTACTCGTGCCCGTGGATGCCAGAGACGCCCACCTCAGCTGTCTTCCTCAATCATTCCTTACCCTATTTTATGTGATGGAGTCTCTCTGTGAACCTGAAGCTCACCCACTCAGCTAGGGTGACTGACCAGACCTCCTCTGCCTCCCCACTACCCAGCACTAGAGTTACAGGTACTCACTGCTGCACCTGGGTGTTCTTGTGGGTGCTGAGAACTGGAACGTAAGTCCTCAAGCTTGCGAGGTCAGCACTACACGCCCAGGGCGAGGCATCTCTCCAGAATCCTCACACGTTCAGAGCATTCACAAATCTCCCATTTTAACTGGACAATCCGATGGTTTTAATCATCGCATTGTGTTTCTTACATACATAAATACGAATTATCTGAATAGTTCTCAATTATAGCTGCTATGGAAAAGAGTATCAGGGCTCTTCAAAAACTAAGACTAGAACTCTACATGATCTAGCAGTCCTAATAATAGAAATTTATTTATCCAAAGGAAATAAAATTAGTATACGGAAGACAAACCTATATGCCCATATTTACTATAGCACTGCCCGTAAAAGTCAAGATAAGGAGTCAACCATCATGTCCTTTAGCAGATGAGTGGAAAAGGAAAATATGGTATATACAATGGAAAATGGTTTATCCATAAAAATGGATCTGCAGCAACATGGAGGGAACTGGAAGACATTATCCTGAGTGAAATGATATAAGCATACAAAATGTTTTGTGTGCTTCCCTCATACGTGGAAGCTAAAAACGTTGGATTTCTAGAGTAACAGTATCCAATGAGGAGGCTGGAAAAACAATAGGAAGAGAGATGGACAAAGGCTGGATAACAGCTGAAAATACAGTTAAGTAGAAGCAGTAACTGCCAGAATCCTACAGCACACCAGGGTGGACAGTTCACATTCATCTGTTAAACATCTCAACTAGAGAAGAGACTTTCAAAGGTTTCCTGGCACGAAGAAATGATATGTACATGCGGAGACTGAAGTGATCGTCACCTGACCTGATCATTACACATCACGCCAGTGCGCTGCACCCCGTAAGTAAGAACAACTGTTGTCAACAAAAGATTGTTTCTGAAATGGAGTCGGGACCACCAGTGTCTTAGATCAGAGACAACAGGAATAGAGTGGGTAAACCTTGACTGGTTCCTCTGAGAAACGCTGGACCATCCCTTACAGCGTGAATTTCTCTTCAAGGGTCTCTCCTCTTCCAACAGCAGAGAACTACAAGACAGCAGTTCAGCTTTCTCAATTCAGAGCTTCACAAGAGAATGAGGGAAATGAGTCACTGGATGAAGACCTTCCGTCAAGGAGGCCACGCTGACCTTCAGGAATTCTTCATCTAATAATGACCACTTGTACCTATTTTGGAATATCTCCTACCACTGGGTAGGTACCTTGCCAAACATTTGAAGCTGACCGTTTAAATGGTCAAAAAATCATCATCAAATCGAGATTACGACCCTGATGTTGTGAAGGAGAGAACGGAGTCTCATAAAAGCCACATGTGGCTGGATCCCCATGCGGAGATCTAAGATTCAGAGAAGACCCCCCTGACCCACGTGCTGCTCCCCAGCTAAGGAAGTCTATCGACATTGTCACAATTATCTACCCTCCCTATCACTATCTTGTGGGGGGAAAAGAGGCTTTGGACCATATAGTAAATTTAATATAAAGCTGAAAAGAACCCTGTGTTTGAAAAGCACTGGGCTGGGAACTAGGGGGCTGAGCGCTGGTGTGGACGCTTCCGACACCCGATGATGCGGGAATCCTACAACTCCACATCAGAGAAAGAATGTGCTAAGATCACTCTATGTTCTTTCTAGTTCTGAAACATTGCCTAGGAATAATTTATATTTTAAAGGAACCTCAGAGAAGACAATCCTTTACCCCAAAGAATTTACTCCAATGATGCCTTTCTCGCTTTTAAAAAAGCTCAAAATCACTCCTATTCTTCCCCAAAAATTCCATCACAAATATCAGCAGCTGTATAATTTAATGACAGTGGCATTGCTCTAAATATGACTGTGCATTTATAGTTTGTGATGTCCTTCCCAACACACGACTTCACGTTGGTCCTTGCAGTAACACAAACAGGAAAGCCCGCATCTCAAATTTCACTTAATTTCTACCAGCATGGGGTCTCTAGCTGTGGTCAGCAATAGGGCTGACCTTCAATTTCAGTTTAGCGACAATCACAAAGGTTGCCCTTCGGTGTCCCTTTGAACTCTGATCCAGGTGGAGCTCAAGCTCATTCAGGTAACAGTTGTAAGCTATCAGCACCGTGATATCACCTCAACACATATCAGATACTACAGAACAATTACTGACCCAAGTAATAAAAGATACTAGTATTGCTACAACACAGACATGACTCAACTGCATCGATAGAAGACCAGCTACGCCCAGAGCTACATATACACACATTCCTGTGCACACACAGCCGCCCTCTATTCCCAGGCCTCAGTTCCTAACAAAGACACACTGATGAGCTCTTCTTTGCCAGGTATGCTTCCTTCAGCATCCCTCAATCTGCCACTGCACTCGGGCTTCTTGGCTGAGACGAATCACCCGGGGACAGGAGTTTTCCTCTGCTGCCTCCCTCCCTACATCCAGGTTGCAACAATAGCATTCCGTACAGTATAATCAACTCTGCCCCAAACTCCATTTCCTAAAAAATTCATAAGTGTACAAGAAAGGAAAGGAAACACTAAACAAAACCAGAAGAAGCAAAAGGTGCTCTTGAAATGAAGTCAACTGCAGAATCTCATGCTCCTGCAGGCATGGTAGATATTAATAATTCAACAAAATATTACAGTAATTACTATACTTTGTAAAATCACAACAGTGCACTTTAACACAACTCCCACCAATCTCCCCGAAACTGCCATTAATAAATAAAACACAATTCCCTATATTAAATTTGTTGTTTAAGAGCTAAATATTTTATCAGAACTAATATGTTTTAAATACAGTCTAAACCAAGGAAATCCCCTGACCCTGCATTTCTCCCCACTTTTAAGCGAAATTTCATCTACCCAGTTAGGGCAAAAATTAACTTGAACTCTTCAAGAGAACACTGAGTGGTGAGCCTTGAAGGCTCCTGTTGAGAGGCCTGAGCACCACTCAGCTGGAAAGCATTGCCAGAATCCGATTAGGCTGCTGGGAAAAAAACTGAGAAGGGAAAAGAGGTCAAAATTAATTCTTTTAGACCATCCATCTAAATTTCCCCATTTAGCTCCAGAAAGAGAAGTCATGCATCTTAAAGAAACGTTAGTGGCAAGTAACCATCAAAAAGATCTGTCTAAGGCTAGCCCTGAGTGTGTGCACAAGAAGCTAAGAACTGACATACAAGTGAGCCACTCCACACTGGAGTTAGGCTTCCACAAATGTGCCATACCCTGTTGGCAAGGTTCTGGTCATTTTACCTGCTGTATCCGCTAGTGTTTTCTGAAAATGAAAGCTACACATAAATGACCAGGCTCTCACTTATCATCACAAAGATGCAAGGCACACAGGGGAGAACCGACTGCAGCTGGGCTCAGCTCTGGGGTTCCTGCTTGCTGTTGCACAAAGCCAGGCTGAGCTCAGCTTAGCTGGGCTGGGCTGGGCAGGCAATGTCTATGTTCTGCCTGTCTCTCATCCTCTCCAAGAGCAGGATAATCCTGACATGTTTTTCTTGTGCCACTGCAGAGGTATATGATAGATGTTACAAACGCGTAAGCCTCTTGACAATTAAACTTTGAATGGACATGGTGTCGCTGTCATCCAAGTCACAGGGCCAGGAGGAGTGAGAGAAGAGAGGAGAACACAATCAACTACATGAGCTAAATACTCCTTAAGTAGGCTTCTTCCTGCCCAACCGACTGCCATTCCCCAGCCCGGTGTTTTCCCAAGTCTCCAGCCTCTTCCTAACTCACAGGGTATCCAGTGTGATTCTTTTAAGGTAAGTTAAATATACCATTCTCCAAAACATTCCCTAAATCTACGGAGAGGATGAAAACTGACCTTTCTGACCCTTTACGATTCTCTGCTCCCTGCTACAGAGTCCATGTGCTCAGAGTGTTCCTCTGCCTCTCCTTCAACTCATCCGTGTTCTGCAGCTTTGAATTCCCAGCTTATCTGCTGCTTCCTGCCACCACTCCCTAGATTCAGTGTCCCTTGCACAATCTTTAATATGTCACCTACCTCTCCATCGAAACAGTGCCAAGAGTCCAGCAATGCCAGCTCTGGTACCGCACAAACATGTGCGGAGCAATGAGCAATGCTGTAGTTTTAAAAGTTTAAAGTAAAACCTTTCTGGATGGGGAGTCAACGGTCAATTGTTCTGTGTGGTTTTCACGCCCCGCGCAGTAGAGACTTTGAATCTACTGGTGATACATCAAGTTTTACTTAGAAGGGCACATCACTCATCTGAACAACGTCACAGGGTTTCCATATCGGATGCCTCTTGTCCTCACCCTCATTGGTCCCCGGGTGGGAAGGAGGACACATATAATCCAAAACTAGATGACATAAAATAACAAGTAACCAAAGTACTTCACAGATACGAGGAATGTTGTTTTCTTACATCATAATTCTATGTCCAGATGAACCACCATGCCACGGTAAGAGACAATAAGATTTCAGACTACCTTAATGTTGTAAATGCATCTCCTAATACTGAGTGACCATATTATTATCCTTCAAGCCAAGATCTTCTAAGAACTAAAAAACCATTAATATCACGTCGGTACAAATATGAATATGGACATCCCCTTGCACACTGAAACTACTGAGGGTGTACCATATCATATGGAGAGAGGAAAGGCAGCCAACAAAGAAGAATGAAATGGTAAAAGAACACAAGAGTAAAACAATTGGAAATCTCAAGATAAGAAGAAAATGGGCCCAGCAGGAAAGGAATCAGTACAATTAGAAGAGCCCCTTGAAGTGGATTAGTGTGAAAGCAGGATGTTTCTTCTGTCTATATGGAAAGTAGAACAAGTAGAAACACAAGATTGAACAGAATGCCCTACAAGAAAGTCAGAGCAAAGCTGCCCAGTGGTAAAAGCCTGCCATCTCAGCTGCCCCAGACATGGAGGCAGCAAGATCTCAAACCAAGTCAGAACATGTTCTGTCCAGTGACACTGGTTTATTAATAAAGAATGATATTGTTTTCAATTGTGCTACTATATTTTTATATTTATTTGTATTTTATTTTTAATATTTCATTTTACTTTTAATTCACCATAATCTTGATTATATTTACTGTATTTCCTCAATATTATCAAACTGGCAGATCTATCACATATATCAAACTCACATTGTTCCATATAATATCTGTCCTATACAAGCTTCTGACACATGAAAACGTGGGCTTGGGGTTGTCAGAATCTACTATGTGGGCTTTGTGTATATGCCGTATTACTGGGCACAAACTAAGTGCTCCCGCAAATAATCCTGTATCTGGAAATTTTATTGTATCAGATGTGACTAGAAATAAAGTGTACATCGTGCTCGAAATAAGGAGCTCTGGGTCTTAATACCAGAGTATGTGAGTTGTGTGTTTCCTTAGGACTGAGAGACAGAAGAAAGACAGGACTATAGCCTCGAAGCTGTTGGTTAAGGGCTTCATTTCCCTGAGCGTAAACAACAGTATGGTAAACCAGCCCTTGCATTCATATTGCCCGAGTCCCATTCAAAATACTTCCGTGTGCTGTGTTTCCTCATTTAACTGAGACATGAAGGGAACTCACAGGAGTGCCCCTATTTCATGAATACATAAATGGTTGACATTTACTTCGTCACAGCATGGAATCACACCAGTTTATACGGCTTTTTCATTTTACAGATGGGTGGGGGTGTACAAGACAAGGCAAATATCTTGATTAGCATTGCACCAGAGCAAACGAATTGTTGAATGAATTAGTGAACGGATAAATGAAAATAAAACGGATTCAGGAAATACCAATCTTTTCATGACTGAAAGAAGAATTTTCTAATTTCAAAGTCATAGCTCCTTCTCCTGATAATGTAGCTAATTTTTAAAAGGAACATTCACAACCCTTATTCATAAACTAAGCTCCTACACTAAGAGTCCCCAGGTCTGTGAACCTGAGAAGCAGATGATTTACTGACAAAAGTTCATGTGTATAAGGAACTCAAACCAGAGAGTCCCAATCCCAAAGCAATATTCTTACCAACATATGATGATGTCCTTCAGTGATGTTATCTTAGGCAGAAAGAGCTGTGAGCCCAGAGGCTCCTTCCAATTATAATGAAGCCTAAGAAAAGGGGAATCTTATTTTAGGTAAACCATCACACATCATCAGTTAAAAGTCCAAATGTCAAGGGGCCTAGGCATTGTGAAGACCAAGCACATGCCCAAGTAGAAGAAGCTCTTTATCTCCGAGAAATGGCACTAGGAAATAATTTGGATATATAAGTCCCCTCCTAGAAGCTGCTGGTCTCCTTTCTTCTGGCAGGGGCCAAACAAAAGAAAGACCATCTCACTATCTTAATCTCCCTCTGCATCCCTGAGGCAGGGCCCCAACACAGGATTTTACAAATACGTTTTATGAATTCCTTGAGAATCGCATACGATGTATTTTGAACACATTCACCCCCCTCATCTCTTGCTCTTTCTGCCCTCCCATCCCTTCCCACCCAACTGTGAGATGACTTCTTTTCCTTTCTTTCCCCATTGAGTCCAGTTTGTGTTGCACAGTTAGTCTTGGTACTGAGGAACTAGGGAATGCTCTGGTGTGTGGTCAGCTTGCTAGAGGTCACCTCATTTAAAGAGAAGGGAAGGGGAAGGAAGGGGAGGGGAGGGGAGGAGAGGGGAGGGAAGGAAGGAGAAAGAGAGAGAGGGAAGGAAGGAGAAAGAGAGAGAGAGGGAAGAAAGGAAGGAAGGGAGGAAGGGAGGGAGGGGGAGAGGAGGGGAGAAGAGGGGAGGGGAGGGGAGGGGAGGGGAGGGGAGGGGAGGGGAGGGGAGGGGAGGGGGAAGACTTGACTCTCCCTCTCCGAACAGCCATTTGGTGTTAATAGCTCCTCAGCTTGTGGTGTAATTACATGTAACCTCCCCCCGATATTCTGGGGATTTTATCTTGCTTAAGTTTGTAAAAGTTCATGTATTCTGTCGCAATCACCATGAATTCACCTATGGTTGTATCTTGTTATGTCTGGAAAAAGTTTTCTTGATGTTACTTACCACTTCTGGCTCTTACAATCTCCCCCCCTCCTCCTCCACCACCACTACCACCCTCCCACAAAGATCTTTGAGCCTTGGGATTTAATATGAATGAATAATTTGGGGCTGTCGGCCAGTTATCGGTCTCAGTGTTAACTGCCATCTACTTCAAAGAAGTTCCTCTGGTCGGGGTTGAGAAATGCTCTTACCTATGTGAATTCAACAGGTCACTGGAAGTCATTTTAATACTATTAAGCAGAGTAGTAGTATTGGATTCTCCTCTAGGACCTAGCATCTAGCTAGACACAGGTTGTTGGCCCCCTTTAATAGTGCCAAGTATATGGATTCCATGATATAGAGTAGGACTTCAAACCAATCAGAAAGTTGTTGGTAACTCACATAACATCTGTGCCACTATTGCACCGATGCACCTATCTTCTCAGGCCAGTCAGTGTTTTTAGCTTACAATGTTCACAGGTGGGAGAGATTGGGGCTTTCTTTTTTTCCTCCAGCTGTATCCTAAGCAGCTTCTATCACCGTGAACACTAGTCATAGGAATGAAGTCTGCAGTTGAGTACCAACTTGATGTCTCCATGTTTTATGATTTAAGTGTATAGTGTCTTCAACAATAGGGTCTTAATGTCAAGTTTTAGAACAGTACTGACAATAGCCTGTAATTCTTGGGGTTTATGTAACTGGGCAACAGGACAGATAGAAGTGTAACACATTCATGTTTCTGTGGTTTATATCTGCTAGTCCATGGTGTATAGACACCCCAAAACAGGATTTTTAAAGTATGAGAAAAGTTCCTAACTTGATATGATAGATAACTTAACTGGGCCATGGGGTGCTCAAATATTTGGTTGATCATTATTCTGTCATTGTCTGTGAGGGTGTTTCTGGGTACTGTTAACATTTTAATCAATCAATAAAATGAATAATGAGATGTGTAAACACGTCTCATCCAATCCACTGAGGGCCCAAATACAATAAAAAGCAGAGCAATAAAAAGAAAATTTTTTTCTCTCTGCCTCAGTAGTAATCTAGGGGCATCAGTCTTCTCCTGCCCAGGCTTGGTCTTGGTCAAGAATTTACACCATCATCTCTCCTGCTGCTCAGTCTTTGGACTCAGAATGGGACTAGACCTTCTGTTGTCCTGGGTCTCCGCCTCCCAGCTATACAGCTTTCACTGCTCAGCCACCAACATTCCCTAAGTCCAATCCTTCTAGTGAGTCTATCCCTCATACCATTAGCTGTGGTTCTGTAGAAAAGCAATGTTCATTACTTGAAAGTAACCTAAGATTTCTCTATAAACAAGAGTTTACGTTTAAGTAGATCACTTGGGAGATAGACTCCAGGAAGTCAGGGAGTGAAATGGGGATGGAAGTCAGACAAAAAGTAAGCAATTTACAATGGCAAACAACTGGGACTTAGTACACTGCAAATTCTGGGCGATTATAACAATAATCTCAGAGTTGTCCCACTCCAAAGGATTTTCCACCCATGTACACCAGTGATCGATGAATGGCTTCTCCCCACCCTCTGACAGACATAAATTCCCTGGCCCAGGCGGTGCCTGATATGATAAAAGCAAAGCTCCAGTGGGCACAGAAAGCTGTTGGGCATATGTTACTCGTATTTGGAAGTCAGGCTAGCATGCCAATATATGAAAGGTGTTCAAAAATGGGAAGGATACCAAGAGACCTAACACCAAAGAAGACACTCAACCTACCCCATTTCTCATCTTCTTGGACATGAACTAACATTTTTTTACTTAAAATGTAGCCCACTGCACTAGACACTATGTACACTGTATTTAAGATTCCCAGCAACCTTGCAACTGTGATCCTAGTTTTGTAGCCAATGAAACTAAGGCGTGGAGACCTGTTCAAGGTCACTGTTGCTTGATGGCCTTTCTTTAAAAAATTATGTATCAACTTAATTGGACCACAAGGTGCTCAGACATTTGAACATTATTTGGGTTGATACTTAGGAATTTTGAGAAAGTGAAAGTTCACCTTGAAGCACGAATAGCACTGAAAACACAGCATATAAAATGAGGAAGACCTCTTGTACGGATCACCTGGTCTTCCACTATCATTCTGATGGGGTGGAAGAGCGTATCTGTAGCCCCAGTCTCGTTTCAATTCTCTAACAACAGACAACAATAGACAAGCCCCCTCCCGCCCCACAGAGTCACATCCTAACATGGCAGTTTGAGCATCTCTTCTAGTCCAATTCTAAAAGGAAAAAAGAAATTCCACTCAGTCATTGTTCTCCATTTCCCACTGAAAGCAATATCTTAAAAAGAAAAGGCTCGTTTCCTATGCATCTGTGTAATATTTAACCTCATTCTCACCATCTGGAGGAGAACCCACCTACTTAGCCCTAAAACCAACATAAGGGCTTTCAGGAGGACCAAGTAAGGCAAATAGGGCCTGAGAACCAAATCTAAACGACTGAGATATCCCAGGGACGCAGACTCGAGACCTAGAGGCAGCTGAAGCAGGCTAGACCCCTCTCCAAGACATTACTTTTAAACTAGGCAGTATTAAGTGTTTCTGCCTACTCTGTTGAATTTTACAAGCGTCTACTGACTGACCACCAGACACAAGAGAACGGGGAGGCACTGAGGAAGAAGATGCAGGAGAGATGGGAGCAATGGCTGAGCACCACCTTCAGGTGAATCTACTAGTAGAGTCTTAGTTCAGCCTCTAACAAGCTCAACATCTGACTTCTGGTGTTCTGCAGGAAGAGGCGAGACAACCAACCCTCAGGATTAAACTATCCTGTTGCCAATCAATTACTCATTCTGGGTCAGCCAACAACCTCTCACACAATGCATTTACAGGCTACTTCTCCTTTTCTTCTTTTTGGAACATTGTTCTCTTTGGAGCAATTCATGGTATGACACTTTTTCGTTTTTTTAATCTTATTTATTTTTCATGGCTTTCCGAGGGCAACACTCCCTCTAGTGTCTGTAGAGGACTCTCAGGTTCCTTCCTTGGTGCTCTAGCTGAAGACAAAAGGGACACGCTAGCTAGTCGCTGCCTGCGTAAAGATTACTACAAACTAATTAGTGGATTTTGTCAAATTGTCATTCTGAAAAAAGAGGCTGGCTTCAGATACCTGTGAATATTCTCTTTTCACACCACACACTGCCAAGAGACAGAAGAAAAATGAAGCCCTAAGGTCCATCCTCAGACTTGGATGTCTTTGATACCGACTTACTAAGCAGCCCTAACATCCCAGTGTTCTCTTGTTTTCTTAAAGCTTCGTACTTGACTAACCTTCTTCAAGAACTGTCTTATGATTCCCAGTGAGGTGTAAACACTGATACCCAAGCCAGGAGAAGCTCTTCCTGTCTCTGGGTCCCTTAACCCTCCACACAATAAAAAGCCCTGGGAAAATAGTCAACTCACTTCCATTATTTGCCAGCAGGCTTACAGCTGCTTCTAACCAAAATGATTCTGACCCTTTCTTCTTCAAGCTCTAAGTATAAGTTTCAAGAAGCCAGAGCCCCCTCAGCCACCCCCTCGTGGGTCTCTTCCACTGTTCATGTCAACACTACATAAAAATCAGACATCATGGAGACTTGTGTGAGAACAGAGACTACGAAGTGGCTGAAATGAGCCTCTTGCTGACACATGTCTCCGGAGGCTTTATCATCAGCTCTGGGCAAACAAGGGAAATGGCTTCTTTCCTGCTTCAACATCACCAAATGAAAATCAAGAGAAGCCTTGTTTCCAGATACAAAAGCAGTACCTGAGCCAACTGGAAAATGTCTCCAGCACTTGCTACATATGGGTCAGATGCTTTTTTAAAGCACTTTGCCATGTATAATCTCCTTTAAAATCCTTTCAACTACCCAAGTGAGAGGTGCCCCTTTGTACGGACAGAGAGAAGATAACTTTCCGACGCCACACAGCTATTCAGAAACAGACAGGACTGAACCAAAGCAGCTGGCTCTTGAATCCACTTTTCACACTCCCCGTCTATTCACTCTCAATAAATCCTGAAGAGGTTTGCATTCAGGATTTAGTCCTCCACAAGTATTAGTTAACACATATGATAAACCATATCATACCATTTACCCATGTGAAATCTCCCACACTCTACATCATGAGGAACCCCTAATTATCCTGTGTACCTTTACCTCCAACTTTTTCCCTTAAGCTAGATTTTCTTCAGCATATGTGAAGACACAGATCCTGACTTAAAAATGGACACCATTTGTTTGGCCAATATCCCTGAAAGGCTAGCCTGTCTGTACCGCAGAGCCCTCTCACCTCAGCCAAGAAGGGAAACATGTCCTCTGCTTCCCGGCAGGGACATAATAGCAAAAATCTACTTGTGTAGCCCTGAAGTATTGGTGCTCCCTTACTTTGTCTGCATTTACTACAGCACATTTACTAGTGTTCTATAAAGAACAGCATTTCCATAAATAATTAAACTCAAACAATCAAAACAAACAAGCAACTATATTTAAGACTCGCTGATTCAAATAGCCAGTTGATTGACTAAGGCTTCATCCATCAGCAATTGTTGGTAAGATACAGCTCACCTGACATTAAGGAGCCCATTATTTATCATCTCCAGCCACAGCCATGAGTAGACAGAGTGACAGCAGGAATGTCTCGATGTGGATGTGAGATGTCCACCAGAAACTTCTGTGCCTGAACACATATTCTACAGCAAAGGACGGTGCTATGGGTCATTGTGGGACCTTTGGGATGGGAAGAATGGCTTTCAGAGGCGCTTCAATGGGGTTGGATCTTTGAGGGTAATAACCCAGTCCCACTTCTGAGACAAGCTCTGTGTTTCCCTCTTTGACCCCCATGATGTGACCAGCCACTTCACGCTCCTGCTGATACGGACTCAGCTGCCCCTTCCACCACGACTTCTCCAACATGATGGAATGTGTCCTCTAAGCCTTGAACCCAAATGATTTTTTTTCCTCCGTTGCGTTGTTCCTTCAGGTATCTGTTTACAGTAACAGGCAAAGCAATGCAGTATGGAGGAATCTATTAAAGCCTTGTATACGGTCGTTCTAGGTCTCGGTCTGCTCTACCTATAAAATGAGTAGTACTATACCTTACCCACGTAAAAGTATATGAACACTTCTGGTAGGAAAATGTTTTGTTAACCTGAAGGACTAGGGAGAAAACATCAAGAAAGAATAGAGAGTCTATTCTGAGAGAACAGAACAGTCAGGGTCCAGCTACAGGATGTAACGTCGCTGTCTAAGCCCTGTGCTTCATCCCCATGTTGAGTAATTTGATGAAGATAGTTCCCAAGAGCACCTCCAGCCTTGGCATTCTGCAGGTGTAAAATTCCTGTAGCATCTCCCACAGTGACGCTCTCTCCTCAAAGCTCATAGCCTCAAACAGTCGCTCAACAATTAGCCACACATCACCCCATGGCATCTGTCTTGTTGTCATGTGTTATTTAACTTTATAGAAAAACAGGCTCACATCCAAAGCATACAAGAGGGACCTTGAGGCAAATGCTGTCGGATCATTGTTTTTCACCCCTCCGTCACATTCCTACCAAGCCCCGGTAGCCAGAACAATAGCACATAGACATCAAATGCTCTGCAAATGGCTGAACAGTCTGTGTGGGTAGACGGCTAATCTCTGAAGCATATGAGAAGTCAGGATCTTTGACTCGTCCTTATTTCTATCCTTTCAAGTGGAACAAGGATCTCGTGGAATCCTGTGCTTAAATGCATATAATGGGCTAGGGAGATGGGCTTTATCAGTAAAGTAGTTAGCATACAGCATCACTTTTGGAGGCTCTGGTCAATGAAGTCCCAAAGATTTTATTTATATATATATATATATATATACATATATATATATATATGTATATATATATATATATATATATATCTCCTCCCTCCCACCCTTCTAAATGTTACAGGCTATTGTCAGTGCTGTTAATTTTCCTGCAGAACTTGAAGGTAAGCCCCTATGGCTGAAGACAACATACGCTTGAGTCATAGAGCACATGGAGATAAGGCCGGCACCAACCTGAAAGCCTCATCCCTACTGGCTAGCTTTCACAGTGCTATGCACACTACTAGAGAAGAAAAGCAATCATCAGTCGTACTCAGCTATGAACTCTGAGAGCTAAGATAAGGACCAACGTGGTCATACTCACCGGCGCAATGGTGGCACAAACATCATGTGAGTAACCAACCACTTTCTGGTTGTATTTTTGCACCAGCGCACAAGATAGAACCTATACCTGACACTATCATCAGGACCAGGAACCTGTAGCTAATAGCTCATGGGTCTACTATTATCCTGTGAAAATGACATAGTTCAAAACCTGAGTTCAACAGCTAGCACCTACATAAAAAGCCAGCCATGGTACGCATGCCTGTGATCCCAGCACTGGTGAGGAAGACACAGAAATATGATTGGAGGTTGCTGGCTAGCCAGTCTAACCAATCAATGAGCTCCAGGTTCAGCAAAAGACCATAGCTCCAAAACTAAGGTGGAGAGTGATTGACGAAGACACTCAACATTGACGTCTGACCTCCCTATACACATGCACACACACGTACATGCTCCGACACAGATGTGCAAGCACACACACACACACACACACACGAGCACACATCCAGATAAATTCCCGTGTAAAATAACAAACTGAACACTTACATTCAATGCTATTAAGAGATACTGTTAACCTATTTGTTACCTGAGAGTTTTTCCCCTCGCTTTAACTCTTATTCCCCATAGTTTAGACACTAGCTAGCTCCCCAGAGCAAAATGCTACTGGGTCATATGACAGACATAAGAACAAAACCCACAGTTAGTATAAAGTGTTTATTTCATTACTGATATTTCATCCCTCACCCCCCAATACTGAAAAATGTAAAATTAGAGAAATAAGCCTACTAAAAAATGACCAAATATGTGGTACAATGTAAATTTTACAAGTCATTAGGAAAAGACAAGTAAATGTTTCTTCCGAAAGTTGTGTAGAGGCCTGTGTTTGTGTCTTGAACTGAGGCAGGAATGGATGCACTGTATCAGAAGAGGCATGTCTCAAGTGGAGGAGGCCATGGAGCAGAGCCAATCAGAAGAAGCCTGGGACAGTGGGCAAGCCCTGCAGAGGAGCTGACCACGGGACAGTCAAATCACAAGTTGCGGACATAGATTCAGGACATTCAAGACACACAAGTGAGGGGCCTTTAATGCCTTGGCACAGGACTTTGGATTTGAATTCAAGAAGTCAGAGACCCTCACACTGGAACGGAGACATGCAAAATGAAGGCATTCCTGGTGACAGTGTCTGTCAAATTAGGAAATCATCTTGATCTCTGACAGTGACTTCAAATTCCTTTGTAGAATGTACTCCATGAAAGAGGGAAGTACCACTTATACATCCACTTAGCCAACCATCACTAAGTACCAAAGTGAGGCAGAGTGCCCTTGATCCACTGCCTACCAAGAATACAAGATTCCATCCAGTTCCTTCTGCCAGCCACACACACACACAGGAGAATAACAATGGTTTGCTAAATTCCTTTCATGCCTTAGAGTCAGTCTGGTTCAGTGTGTGTGTGTGTGTGTGTGTGTGTGTGTGTGTGTGCATGTGTGTATGTGAGTGCATGTGCGTGCACGCACATGTGTGTGCCCTCAACAAGACTTTCTACCTCCTACTTTCAAGGGTCTCTTGCCTCCCAAATCTGCTACTGAATCATGCTTTACATGTCTGCAAGGGAAATGTCTCTTGCCACTCAAAAGGCCAAGGGAAGGTAGACAGCAGGAAATCGACAGGCAGACAGGGAGATCAAGCTACAGGCCTCCGATGACTCACCCATCTGCACTTAGCTCTGAAGGAGCTGTCAGCCTCCAGGGACAGACCTCGTGTCCGTGTGTCTGGCTCTATACCACTTCTCTATTCCTTGCAAGATGTCTCTGGCCCACAGATCTCTACTCCCAGATTTCCCTTAGTGATAATAGAATTATACAGCTAGAGAAAATAAAAAGAGCTTCCCGAGCTTCTTACCGCTACTGTTGAACCCAACACAACTGGAGAAGCCACTACCCAACTTTCCATTGAATGCCAATTAAAATGCAGGTTCCCAACGCTGCATTTCAGCCTTCATTAAATAGGGGCCACCTGATGAAGGCATTTGCTTCTCTGCTCACCTTGGAAAGCGCCACAGGATCTGAGAAGCAAATGAGAGCCAGTTAACTCAGCCATCAGAGGACTCCTGGAGCAGACAGACAGCCTTGGCCCACCCCTCCTCCCTCCTCCCCACTCCTGCTGGACAGTGACCGGGAGCAATTAGTGCTGTTGGGTCCTCATGTGTTTCCTAGCTATGTCTTAACTGAGCTGCCTTTCCTTGTAATATTAATTAAAAACACATTTTTTTGGCAAACCCCTGAAGAATGGTTTCTGTCGCAGCTTCTTTATTAAGCCTCAGAGAAGGCAAAATGCATTAAGATATCCTGACACTGGGACGGCGAAGGCTACGCAATCCAGCCAAAAGCTGTTTGAAAAATCTGTTTGGGAACCAAGTGAGATGCTCTAGTGAGTGAAATACAATGAATCTGATCAAATCTGTCACTGTTTTGCACATTAGGAGTAAATATTTTAAGGCACAGGCTAGCTGCTAGCTGCATTAGCCAAGGGTAGAAAATCCCACCCCCATCATGCAGCTAACCTGCTGCGGTCTGGCAGGGACCTGGAATGACCCAGCATCTCCTCATTTCTCTTCACTGGAGGTTTCAGGTTGGGCACATTAACTGAAAACTACCTGCCAAGTCATCCCAAGCAGACACGCTACAGGAGCATCAGGCTGCTGAGGAGAAATGGTGCCTGACCTAAGGGAGGATCCAGAACCAGGGGCTAATCCAAGAAGGAAGAGGTAGAAACAAGTGGGCTGTGCCTTCACAACCTTACAGTCTCCAAGGCCATTTGCCAACTCACTGAGCAAGCAAGGAAGCCTCTTCCTCCATTTGAAGGAAAAGGACAGAATAATGTGGTTTTCTGTTTTCCTATAAGCCAAGGGGACTGGGCTCCCCCAGGGTGTTTGTGAAACACTCTCTAACCCATTCATCACCAGGATCCCAGCTGCAGACAAGCAGCAAGAAAGTAAGGCAAAAAGCCTCCTCCAGGGCAGAGGCTCCAAGGCCATGGCTACTCACCCCACACTAGCTGGCCACATCAGCGTGATGGGAGCCAGGCCTCACAACCTCTCCCTCTCCTGCTTCTCCCTGCCTTCGGTTTGCTAGCACCCTTCCATCGTCTCCCAAGCAACCCCACCCTGTTACTATACCAAAGTAAGCATTTGCCTGAGAAATCCTAATGGGGCCAAAGGTCCTGGGTAGCAGACCAATTGAGTATAGAGGGTTGAGCCATCTCTGAACCGGCTCCTGGGGACTGCTGGCTGTGCTCTTGGCCAGCTTCTCTGCTTCAGCAAGGACAAGGCAGCCTTGTCCTTATATACAAAGATCTCTTCTTGGCCCTATGCTCCTGAAGTACAGGCTGAACCAAGGGGGTAGAGCTAAGGATGCCCAACTACATATGACTGACTGTAAAAGCTCCCAGAGCAGAGCTCAGTGTTCAATGACTAACACCCACTCCCACCCCCACCAAAGGAATTCATATCAAGTACTGAAGCTCACCAAAGGCACTTGGAAAAAAAAAAAGCAGGAAACCCCAAACTGCTAATGCTGAGGCTGCTAGTCAAGGGACCTGTTTAACACTTCAGAAACCAGGAGAAAATGTGGCATTGTTTTTCCAGGCTGGAAGAGCCTGGTAGTCAGCCCCATATTCTCTGCCTTGTGACAACAACCTCTCCACTTAGGTGCAGTAGCAAGGAGGCCTTCCAGATGTTTCTCTATCATCATCATTCTTCCCCTTCTCCTCTTGCTGTCAGCAAAAGAGGGGAACACAGGCTGCTGAGGCTGCTCCCAGCAGCTCTTCCAGAGTCCTCCCCCTTCACAGAGCATCCCAGACCTGACAATGACACCTCTCTTCATGATGCTGCAGGCAGTAGGCACTCAAAAGGTAGGTTCAGCCTAGGGACTAAGTAAGCAGTCCCTCTCTATCTGGGGATGGGTTGGTTGCCTTCTCTTTGCTGGAGCAGAGAAGCTGGCCAAGAGCACAGCCAACAGTCCCCAGGAGCCACTTCATAGATGGCTCAAATCTCCATGCCCAACCGGTCTGCTACCCAGGACTTCTGGCCCTATACTGATTGAAGAGTCATTCCCCCAGTGGGCAAAAGCCAGACCATGCCTCACAATCTTTGCTGCTCAACCACCCCAAAGCTGGGCAGAGAAGACCATACATAGTTACTACTACTACTAAAGAGAAGTATTTTCTCTTTAAAGTCCCATCTCCAGGGGCTTTGTCAATATTTTTAAATGGCTCTTAAAATTCAAGCAGACATAGAACACTTCCGGCTCAGTGAATTTAGTAATAAAGCCATGCATATGCAAAGATATCACTCTCAAGGAGGAGAAAACCAAGAACACCCCCCACACACACAATTCCTAATTATCAAACTTAGATGAAGTCAGAATTCACAAGCTCTGCTTCAAGAGAATTGTCTCCTTCCCTCCCTCCCTCCCCCCCCCCATCCCTCACCACCCATCACCACACACAAAGCATCTCCTGGGGAATTGGAAGTAACTCCTCAGTCACCCAGCCCTGCAAAGGTGCACCATTGCCCAGCCTCCGCCCCATGTTCAAAGCCATCCAATCCAAGGCTGGGGGTTGGCTGTCTTGATGGAGGCAGATGAAGCTATTAGTCAACAAGCTTCCCGGAGTATCTGGGCTCTTCTCCCCACTTGGAACTCATCATCTGGTACCCAAGCTTTGCTGCTCCCCAGCCCCACCCCCGGCCCACGTCTCACTGCAACCAGGAAATCTGTACTTGTAACCGCTTCTGTGCTGACTCTGCAGACCCCTGGCCTCTCTGTTATTCGGTACTCAACCCTATGACCCCCACAGTCTGGTAAAATAAGGCAAACATTTCCCCCAGGAAGTCTTTTCAAAGACCTGTCAGGAAGAACGATATAATAGAGGTGGCACTTTCCATCAAATGAGCTCTCAAAGCTGCTTGTGAATTCCTAGTCCTCTTAGCAGAACCCCTGCCTGGCCCTAAGTCTCCTTCTCAACGGAACTGGAAAGCACACCAGAAAAATGATTTGGCAGGGCCAGGTGAAATAGCGACAACAAGAGGAAAGAGAGTGGGAAGACTTTTGGCAGCAGGTTCTTGCTGGACAGTAGTAAGGTGGAGAGAAGAGACCAGGCTCTGCAGCCTCAGCTGCTGGGAGTGGACCCTGCTCAGCTGGATGCCTCATTCCTGAGCCCCAAAGCCTCCAGAGTAGGCTTAAGGATGGTGATACCTCTTTGTGCAACAACACCCTGGGGACCCAGAAAGCAAAAAAAGAGGCCAAGATATGCTCACAAAGAGCAGGGGTTCAACTCTAATCCTGGAGCCATTTGTGTAGCAGGACTCAGAGGCGAAAGTGAGTTTTCTGCTCCCCAACAAGCAGTTCAGAAAGGTGTGGAAATTCGCTTCACGCCTAAAACTTTTCCTGCTGCCCCTACTAGGATAGCCTTCCAGATTGAATGGTGCAGGCAAGTTCCCCATCTGGCTAGCATACCAAGTGCTTAACGCGAAGAGCAGGGACCCAGAAATGAACAAGTGTGTTAGGTGTCTCTGTGGCCTCAATCTCACTATCTCACCGGTTCCCTTCGCGTGACCCGGGCTGGAGGGCAAAGGGGAGCTCAGAAATCTGTCTAGAGACCTCTTCACATCAGTCCATATTTGCACCCACAGATTCAAGCATCCCCTCCGCAGAAAAGAAAAAGTGCCTCTCTAAGCCGATTGCAGGAGAAAGCTATCACAGATCCCTGGTCCAGGCAGCTTTAAGACACACTTTCCCCTTGCCCTCCAGACAGCCTCAGTCCTAGGGTCTTCAGTAAACAGATGCACACACCATCTTACGGCCAAACTCTGCTAACCTGTTGGGGGCGTGAAAGGGGGGCAGGACAAACCCCTCTCTAAAAGTCTAGGCTCTCTGGTTCTCCTTCTGAACCCGAAGCAACTATCTGCCCCTCGCTCCCGTCCCCCACTACCCCTGGCTGTCAAGAGACTAGAGACCCGTGACAGATGGGTACTCACGCTGCTGTTGTGTCCCGACCAGTGCACCATGGCTTGGTTGTGGGCCGAGTCCCCGGTCAGCGCAAAAGACGTGCTGGGCAGCCGGAGCTCCTCGGCCGCCGCCGGTCCTCCAGTCCGCGTCGGCGTCTTCACCTCCTCCCGGGAACCCTTGGTCTGAAGGCGGCTTCCTTTGGCACCATCAGCGGGAGCAGTAGCCCAAGCGTCCCCGCGCTCCAGGGGGCTGGGGGGCTGCGCCCGGCGAGTCCTCCTCGCGCCGGCCGCCTCGCTAGGAGCCGGGATGCCCGGCACCCACCTCGCTCCTTCAGGCGACATGCCCTCGGCTTCAGCCGGTATCTCCCCGCCGCTCCACCTGGGCAGTAGCTCTAGCCTGGACCGGCGCCTCGGCGCGGTGGCTCTCCGTGCAGTCGCCAGCTCCTCGGGCCACCGGTTCACCCGTGGCAAGAGAGGAGGCAACGCCGTTGGCCGCGAAGCCGGAGACACTAGGCGACCGGGACCTCCCGTCGCGCCCCAAGTGATCTCGGCGCCGGCCAGGACCCACGTCGACAGCAGCAGCAGCCCCGTCCGGGCTAGGGGCGCCCCGGGCCAGCCTGCGGGGCGCTCGGTGCCCGCTGCCTCCATCCCGCTGCGGCTACCCCGGCTCGGGCTGCCGAGTGTGTGGCGCCCGCCGAGGTGCGGGTCCGGCGGGGGGTGGGGGGTGCGCGCGCCGGCGAGCGAGCTAGCGAGTGTGTCGGGGGAGTGAGGAGGGGGCGCCCAGGAAGGAGGTGGCTCAAGCTGGAGCGCCTCGCCTATCCCCTGCACGCTCCCCCCGCTCTGGATCGCTCCTTCCCAGGTCCGGAGGGTGATTCCCAAACCCGAAGGCAATTAGCAAAGGCTCCCTCGGTGCCCTGGCGGGTTCGATGCTGTTATTAAAATGCCCCCCTCCCGAGTCTCCCCCACCGACCTCTTTCGGAAATTTTGTGAAAAGGAGTGTTGAGAGGTAGTACGAAAATCCTCTTTTAGAACGGGCAACGCTAGCCAGATGCAGGAGGAGGGGCTGACAGCAGACCCCCGACCCGGAGTCTCCCAGAAATCCAGCCTCCAGCCTGCTGCGGGCGCGGAGTTGGGGAGCCGCTCCTGGCCGCCTTTGGGGGTTCCCTCTCAGGGTCCGTTCTTGGGAGCCGGAGACGGCGCGCGGGGAAGTGTAAGGGCCTCGGAGGTGGAAGAGGAGCAAATTGTTCCCAGCGCCAACTGCTCTCGGTCTGGAGACGAGGGCCGGCACGGAGCTTCCACGCGGAAGCCGAGCGCGGGATGGACCCACGACTCCGCTCCCGGCTCCCCGCCCCCGGAGGCCTGCGCCCCCTCCCGGTGCGGGGGCGCGGGGAGTGCGTGCGTGCGCGTGCGTGCGCGCAGGCGAGCGAGCGGGAGACCAGGGGTGTTCCGGAGCTCGCGGGAGGGCGCCTCGGGGCCGGGGAGGGGGGTACCTGGTTGAGTTGGAGAGGGCGGTGTTGCTGGGTGTGCTGGGCGTGCGCGTTTACCCGAGCTTGTGTGAGTGAGAGGGGCGGGGCGGGAGGTGCGCTCGGGCCGTGGGTGCTCGAGGATCTCGCACGGGCTGTGTTTGCATCTCTGGGAGCCTGTGAGTGGCCAGAGGAGATGTGGGAAACAAGGTAGCCCCTCTTCCTGACGCGCCCGCGGTCCCTCAGCACCTGTAGACGTGCTCTGATTAAGCCGCCCGGAGGTCTGGAAAGCTGGCCTGAAAGCAGCTGGCCAGGGGCTGTCCTTCCCGGGACCCTGAGCTAGATGTGGGAGCAGAGTAGTAGAGATTCTGCTCCCAGCGGGGAGGTCCAGATCTCGTTTTCCTACCAGGGACTGCTAGGTCTTGTCCTCCCGACCCCACCCCCACCCCCGCCCAGACGCGGTTCTGAGCAGGGCCAGTTGCTTCAGAGTGAGGTCCCCCAGCCCAGCGCAGCGTAGGTTTATGGGGTCCCCCGCCCTCCGTGGCAGGACAGTTTGCGCGCCTGGTGTAACTGGACCCTTCCTGGCCTCAGGAAGACAGACTTTGGTGAGCTGGAGAAAGGGGAGCTAAGCTTGAGCCGAGACGCAGTTTACAACCTCTAGAGTAGGTGGCCGCCTCCGAGAAGCACCCGGGATATCTGGAAGTTGGGTGTGCGGCATGTGGGGATTGGAACGACCGGTAGAAAAGGAGCAAGGCTGGGCGAGGAACACCGCCTCTGAGCAGTTTCTTCCTCTTGGGAATTAAAAGAGATCTTTGTAGGAGAAGGTAAAAGCCGGCGATGGAGAGGAATTGTGTTGGGAGATGTTGAGAGCACATAGCGGGGAAATCCAGAAAAGGAGGAAAGAGAACGGAGAAAAGGACGATAAGAAAGAAAGACAGGAACTCGGAGAGTGCGGGGGAAGGCCTGGAGGGGTGCAGTCTGCAACGGAGGCGCGGGGCTTCTGAGCCTGCGCAGAAGGGGAAAGCCAGGGATTTCCCCGGAGCCCTCACCTTCCGAACTTGTTTTCCCACCAAAGCTAGGATTAAAATGGTGAACGGAGGCGAAGGCTAGGCTGGAGAAATAAGGCAGAAACAATGCCTACCCAGAATGAAGTGGGCCTGGAGTTCACGGATTTTCCCAGACCCGGGGCAGCAAGCCGCTGCGAGGAAAAGTTGCAAAGCTGCGGACCCAGGTGGGCGCAGGAGTCGGTGCAGAAAGAACGGGCTATCCGCTGGTGCCCAGCGCCCCTACCGGAGACGGAGTGCAGCTGCAGCCGGGACGTAGTGAGGAGAGTTACTCTCCTCTGATGCTCTGATCCCAGGCAGAGGTGCCTTGACCTTTGTCTGGTCTGTCAGGACTCCTCTGGGTACTAGGGTCCTACAGCCTCCCAAGTCTGCCCACAGCGGAGGTGCAGGTTACCCCCACCCCGCCACACATACACACACACGGGGGGAGCAATCCCAGAACCTCTAGGACATGTTTTTTTTTTTTTTTTTTCCCATCAAAAGGAACATCTTCCAGGTTGACTCAGCAGCCAAAATTCGAGGAGTAAATGTGTAAAGAAGACTCACATAGGTGTGAGTTTCTCACGTGACCTTCTTTGCTTCATTATTTTGGTCTTACCTCATCGCTTATTACTTCCTTTTACAAAATTCAGTTTTACCTTTCTCCTTGTACCTAAAAATTATTGTGCTCGATCCTCAGGTGCCTCTCTGAATCCATCCAAGCTTCTCTGGTGCCCCCAAATATCTCAAGAGTTCTGCCACACACCTCCAGTGTCTCCTTCCCCAGCTGCCCCTTTCTGGGCTTTTGTATCTGGCCTTGATCTCTGACTCTGTGCACACAGACACCTTCTGAGTATGTACCATCTTCTCGGCCTCTCCCAATAAAGCTCTTCTCTTGTTTGTAAACATGTTAGGAAATCCTGGATGCTCCCAGGCCAGCTGCAGTTGCATTCAGTTAGCGTCTCTCCTCATCTTGAATTCTGAGTCTCTCTCTCCCCACATGTGCCTGGTTCTCTTTCTACTCTCCCTCCTGGATTTACACGTCTGTCACTACCTCTCCCTGTTGACTGACTCCTAGATCTACAGCCCCACCATGTCGTCTCAGAAGCTTCACGCCTGAATGCTGCATACACGTGTGTCATAGTCATTTTCTGCTGCTGTAATAAAATACTCAAGGATGAGCACATGAGTAAAAATACGTTTATTTTGGCTCACAGTTCTAGGAACATACGGTGCGGTTCTTGCGTGTGTCACAGCATGAAGGATGCCCTCAGAGGTGGCATTTCGAGTGTTTAATTAGCACATGTGTGGTGGCTACTGATTTTTAAACAGCGTGGCTGCAGATATGACTTGTTAACATATGAGGAAGATGATATTATGAATTGATGCCCCAGATTCTTCAGTGATCAACCACTATACGTTTCTTAGCGTAGGATCCAAAGTTCTATTCACTGGTCTGCCTTCATGAACCTTCTTACTTAAATCTGGAATATTCCCTCTGCTACAAATCCACTGTAGTCTGGTTTAAATGCCAATTCTTCTGTGAAGCCTGCTCCTAGCCCCTAGCATCCGTTATCACGATAATCCTATCGGCATCTTTAGCAAATTCTGTGTTTTCCTGCCTCATCAGTTTTGAATTCGGAGAAGAGGACTATGGTTCAAAGAATCCCCTGTCTCTGTTTCTGGCATGATGCCTGGTTCAGCTGAAAAGAACAGGTTGATGGATAAGACCAGCCCTCACTCTGTCCCCTTGGGAAGAGCAAAGGAGGTCACAATGAGAAAGCATTTTGTCACTAGGCCTTCTGCTTCTATTACAGAAAACTGGGGGAAGCAAATTATACCTTAAGTCACCCATGAGATTATGCTGGATGTCTCCCCCAAAAGTCCCAGGTATTTTTTGGTTAATAGCCATTGCAGCACACTCACACTGTGGGAAGTATTCTGCTCCCCTCTGGACAGCCACTGCGGGCACATATAAAGAAACACCCTACTCTGTGTTCTCAGAACTCATCAAATAGTCGGCACCCCTTTTAAGAGGACTGTAATGGTTTCAAAGAGAAATGTCCCCCCAAAAGGCTCAGGTGTCTGAACACTGGGTCTCCAGCTGGTGGTGCTGTCTGGGGGTCGGGGTTCAGGAGGTGCAGCCCTAATATAACAACAACACAGGACGGATTGTGAGAGTTCATACCCGCCGCCTGCTTCCCCTTAACTCTGCTTTCTGCTTGCAGTTGGAGATATGATCTCTCAGCATCCTGTTGTGCTGCCACGCTTGCCACTGAATGCTATACTGCAGGCATTGATGGACGCGTACCCTCCTAAACCGTGAACCAGAATGAACTCTTCTTTCCATAATTTGCTTTTGGACATGGTACTTTCTCCCCTTATCCCATCAACAAAAGAGTAGCTAACACAAGGATGTAAAGGAAAATTCTCATGAGACTGAGAATTTCCTGGGCCAGGAAAGGTTGGATTCTTCTACAATACTGGGCTCCTTCCCGAAATGCCTCCTTGAACTGGCTTTGTCTCTCACTTCCTCAGCTTTCTTGACCCCGTTCTCCTGCTCTATGGACTTCAGGACAGAATTTGCATCGTGTGTTTCCTTTTCACTAACGGCCGCTTACTTTTTGTTGTTTGTTTGTTTCACCATTGAACCTTATATCTTTTCATTTTTGATAATCCATTTCATGACTTTAGTACAACTAAAAATGGAATGAAGTTAGTAACATAAAAAAAAAAAAAAACAATCCAACCATCAGCATTGTAACTCTGTGGGTGAAACATACCATAAATACAACCCGAACTGAAGGCAAAAGCAGCCAAGTGACAACTAAAATCAGGACTTCCTGCCACTCAGTGTCTGTGAAGGCAATAAGCATCTCTTTGCTCAATATTGTCTCATCAGCAGTAGTACAGTCTCCATACACTGTCTGGCCTGGTGCCTGGCCCAGACTGACCTGCAATAAATGTGCAATACGTGACAGAACAGATTACTGTAAATAATAATCCTCCAACCACAACTACTAGCCAACTGTTCCGTTGACCATGCAAATACTTTCTAAATACTTTTTCTAAAAACGCAAACGTTTTAGGCCTTGATGGATACTAGTGTCCATTATGGTGTCGGTTGACATTGTGAGCAGCAGAAAGAAATTCTGCTTTAAAGAAAAAATTACGTACACTGAATAGATATTGAAAAACTCCCAGACTGTCTCTCGGAGGGCTAGAAAACTAGATTCAGGGTTCTGCAGGCAAAAATGGAACTTGAAATCACACCGCAGAACTGAGCCTATAAAGATCCTATTTCAAGAATCACCAAGCATAGGGTGTCACAGCTCTGACCAACACCTCTAGATGGTGCGTGTCACACCCAACACAGCTGTTTCTGTTGCCTCCAGAACTCCTACAGGTCCGACTGCCATCTCCACTGTTACCAGCTCAACTTCTACTTGCTCCTTTGTATCTACTAGCTTTTGTATCTACTGGCTTTTATTCGTCAAGCCTGGATCACCAGCCCTAGACATGTGATAAGGCTATTATTTAGGATTCAGGGATATAACTCAGTGGCAGAGTGCTTACCTATTACGTTGGAAGCCCTGGGTTTGATCCACAGCACTGCGTGAACACCTGTAACTCCAGTGTTCCGAGAGGCAGAGACGGGAGGATTACAAGTGCAAGGAGACTCTTTACTATAAAGGAAGTTTGAGTCTAGCCTGGACTAAAGACAAAGGAATTAAAAGAAGCTAACCTAGGTTGAAGATGTAGGTTAATTTTATAATACACAGAAAAGAGAGCTCGTGTGCTGAGCAGCCTCCAAAGTAAATAGCTATACCTATTGCCATTACTGTTATTTATACCTATATACCTATAAACAATAAATAATATTTATTATACCAAAAGAAAAACTATTTCTTGGAGAAATGAAAGGACTCAATTCACTTCATAAACCTCTTCTAGAAGACCTCACTGGAACAAAATTCTCATTTTATAGCATTGCAAACAATACTTGTGTGGGGCTGGATAGCTAACCAGGAAAATCCTTTTCTGCTGCAGAAGCCACAGGCATTGGTAGGCATGGCCGTAAGTAGTGACATTACAAACTCTGGCTATTGTTCTAGTTCCAGACCAACATGGCCTTAAACATTCTAGCACACTGCTTAAGAGCCCATGCTTTAAATGAAACGTATCTGTGTTTCAATTGTAATCACCAACCCAGCTGCCTTAAACAAATTACTTAACTCCTTGCTTCCACCTCTCATCTGCGAACACAGATGGTAGTAAAACTTAACTGCACAGGGCAACAGTAGAGATCAAGTAAATTAATGCCCATAAAGCATTGGGAACACAGTCTGGCACAGATGATGTGCTAGGTAAGTCTGAACATGATGGAGAGGGCTCCTCTTGACTGTCACGTTGACTGGGTTGAAAACACCTAGGAGATTGGGAGAGGACAGGAGTGGGTGTGCTTATGATGATGTTCCCCGAAATCATGAAGGCTCTGCCCTAATCAACAGATTAACTCCTTGATGGATTCGTAAGTCTCATTAGTGGAAGGTGATGATAAGAAGGTAGGGCATCTGGAAGAATCAACTCACTGGAAGGCTTGGCCTTTGGACGGTTTCTTGCCACAGTCCCTTGCCAAGCTGCCCTTGTTGTGTTCCTGTCTGCACAAATGCAATTAACAGCTTCCTCCACCACGTTCTTCCACTCTATAATGTTCTGCCTGCGTGAAGAGTACGGGACTGAACCTCTGAAACATGAGCCGAAATAAATCTTCCCTCCATTCATGTGGTTATATCATGTGTCTGGGTCATAGCTGTGCAATGGTAAGAAATCAGCATGCTTATTTTTACTCTTTGTAACTGTTCTAAGAAGAACAAGGGTTTGTCCCCACTTCCCCAGATGAGGAAATTTGACTCCGATTGGGCTGCAAAGTCTAAGGGACAAAACTAAAGACTCAGATGTGGATCTGTCTGACATTAGAGCTAAGCTATTGTATAAGCTAGAGCTATATTGTCTTCCTGTACACATCACATGATATGCCGTAGTCAGGACTTCAATCTTGGTGTATCTGAGCTGAAAGCCAGAGCTCTTGTGCTGTTCTGCTCTGGTACACAGCAGGAAGACGGCACCTGTAGCTAATTCCCACTGGGGATATGGCTCTCACATCTTGCCCTACAATCTGAAAAGAAAACAGTGATCTAGTGGTGATGTTCTTGTCCTTATATAACCCCCTCTTAGTAAAGAAGAGAAAAATCATGGTCCTGTGGATCCTAGCCTGCATTCAGGTAGCAAGTTTAGGCTGAAGAAGTCAAGCCAAAAATGGAAACTTCATCTCCAGGAAAGAACACACTCATTAAACCTCTGAAAGTCATCAGCAACTTTGTCAACATTTCCCCTGGTCATGTCTCCAAAGGAAAAGGAGGGCATCAATCTAATGAGCTGAACTCGATGCAGTCAGAAAAGACATCTTGCAGGAAAGTAGGTTTCTGTTTTCCTCTTCTTGGTGACTCACAGGGCAGAGCTGCATTTTCTTGAGCAAATGGTGGTGGTGTTTTCACAGCACAGGCCATGGAAGCATCCAATTGAGGTTGGTGAGAGGATGGGCCAGGGGGACAGGCAGATGAGACTACAGAGGGAGGAGCTGAGAACCAAGGGGGTGGGGCAGAGAAAATAAGATCCCACCATGAAGGAAATCAGGGTTGTTGTTGATGTTGTTGTTTTTAAGGAAGTGCCTTGTGTCCTAAGACAAGAAGAAAATGAAGATGGTTATGTTAAAAGGAAGGACAGAAAGGGGGGTGGGGTGCTGGCTAGTTTTATGTCAACCTGACACACGCATCTGAAAGGAAGGAACCTTGATTGAGAAGGTACCGCCATAAGGTTCAGCTGAAGGGCATCTTCTTAATTAGTGATTGATGGGGAACGCCCAGGCTATTGTGTGTCATGCCATCCCTGGGCTGGTGGTTCTGGATCCTATAAGAAAACAGGCTGCACAAGCCATGAAAACAAGCCAGTGAGCAGCCCTCCATGGCTTCTGTATCAGCTCCTGCCTCCAGGTTCCCACTCTGCTCAAGTTCCTGTCCTGTCTCCCTTTGATGATGAACAGTGATGTGTGAACCAAATATACCCTTTCCTCCCCAAGTTGCTGTGGCCGTAGCAGCAGTAGAAATCCTAAGAGACAGGGAATGAAAAGAGGGAGGAGGAGAGTGATGAAGGAAAGAGGAGGGAAGCAGGAAGGGGGGAGGAGAGAAGGGAGATGAGAAGAAAGGAGGAAGACAAGGAAAGGAGAGATGCAAAGGAAGGAGTAGACAGGGAGAAGACAGGAAAGGGGGGTGGGAGGGAGTTCTGCTGGACATAGAGGGACGGACAGACACCAGAAGCACCCCAAGGCCATTGTGGAGAAAATGGAGTGTGGTTGTGTCTGAGACTAGTCTCTCCTGCACTCAGGGTCCTCAGCCCTTTCTCCCATTCACAAGAGTCAGGAGCACCACTGGGGACTGATAAGGACGGTTTTCCTGGGAGATTGTCCAAGTGTGGCCAAGGGAGAAAATCAGAGAACTAAATATAACCTGGAAACAAACATATAGCCCACAATTGCAGAAGGAAGGGAGTGCGGGTTGTGGCCAAAGCCCGGGAGCCTTGCCTGCCACTAGCAGCACAGGTGTCTGGGAGTCCTGGGAGACCACACAGAACCCACACAAACCTCTACAGTCAGCCCAGCATCCCTCTCACCCTGGGACCTCTGTGCCCATTGCTCTTCTGGTCCTTTGCTTACCTCTTTCTGATGCAATGTCTCAGCCGACCCCCTTGCCCCCAACGGTAACCCTTCTTCCTAGGGCCATCTTGTGTCTCTGTAGAGCCATTTCCCTACTGTAATGACTTATAGCAGTCCCCCCTTTAATTCTCAAAGATGTCCCGATTCGAATAACAAGCATGTGGCCCCTTCGCATCTATCACATAGCCTCTTAAAACTGTGTCTCTCTTCTTCATAGCATTATTGTAGTTGAGGATTTTTTTAATGTGCTGAGCATCAACCCCAGAGACCCGCTCATATCAGGCAAACTATCTCTGAAATATATCTTCAACCCTTTCTAGATATTTTTTTTTATAATATATGTTTGTGTAGACAATTCATGCTTCTACGGTAGATCCTAATTCCATCAGTAAAGGGACTGCACTATTTTCATTAAAGTTTTAGTTTGAAGTCACTGTAGATTCACAAGGAGTTGGTAAGAAATAACTTTGAAAGATGTCACTGTCACCAGGATCTTGCACTGACCTCCACTGTGTTCTCCAGCCCTTATGATCTCCGTTTGAAAGAATTCAGAGGGGACACGGAGATTGCAGTGTGGAAGATAGAGGGAGTTTATTACCAAGTAAATGGGACACTCTCAAAAGGTGAGAATGGACACTAATCAAAAATACCGTGATGCCAGGCACATTCTCACAGAGTGAGAGTCAACAATGGCCACAACCATTGTGATGGCTTTCATTTTATACAGGCTTTCTATTCTGCCTAAAACCTCGGGAAGAGGCAGCTTTCCTGAAGGGCATTTTCCTGTCAAGGTAATTTAAAGGTACATTTGGATTGGTTTTTACAGAACATGGTATGTTCTGCCGGATGGCAGTCATATAGGTGGCAGGCTCCTAGAAACAGGTTTAGTTATCAACTAATGATGGTTCAGGAAGGTCATGATGACATGTCTCCTCTCTGAGGCAGACATATGATGCATGTCTCATTCTTCTGATCAATAACCACATCCTAGAATTGACATCTTTGGTTTAAACTCTTACGTGGGAGAAGTCCAGCCCCAGTGTCGGCTAATTCTATTACCTTAAGTCTCTACTTAAGGCCACTACATACCTTTGATCCGGTTTCTCCCAATTGTCTGAAGATGCACCAGGTTGTCCTGTGTAACTGTGGTCTGTTGTGATTTGGTTTTAATTTGTATCCTTCGCATCAGTCATAGTTTGTCGACCCTGCTGAAATACCAATGAGATGTTTGGGTGCATCGTGAGCCAAACTGCCATACACACGAATGTACACGTTCTCTGCAAATACGAATTTTCATTCCTCTGGAAGAAATGCCGAGGTGTGATCACTGGGTCATGCCATACGGATATTATACTTGTTTGTTTCAACAAACACAGTGGATTTGCCATTTCACGTTGCCTCCAGCAATGTGTGAGCAGCTTCTCTCAGGGGCCCTCAGCATTTAGTCTTAGCAACAATCTTAGCTCTTCTGTTAGGTAGCGAACTCTCCCTGTGGCTTTAATCTGCACTTCCCAAGGACTAAGACACACCTTTCCCCATTCAGTTCTCCACCTTTGTGCCTTCTTCAGGGAAATATCTCTCCACTCACTTCTCAGACAACCACTTTCATAGGATTGCCTTGTATTTTGTGTCTTGCTGAGCTCACTTATTCTGGGATTTTTTTTTTTTTTTTGAAATCTTGGGATTCTCCAAGTAAAAACTTCACATCTTGTGCAAACAGAACAACTTGATTGCTTCCCTTCCAATCTGCTTGGCTTTCCAATGATAGTGTAGTGACAAGCGTTGAGCCTTTCTCCAAACAACTTTTGTTTTGTTTTTGAGACAAAGACTCACATGTAACATAGGTTGACCTTAAACTCACCATCTTCCTGCCTCTGTCTCTTAAGGGCTGGGATACCGGTGTGACTCACCGCAGCCAAGCCTCTTACCTCCCCTGTCATTTTCTTAACTTTTTCAAATTAGTATAACTTCCAGCTAT
This sequence comes from Cricetomys ansorgei, assembly GCA_026225945.1. NCBI lineage: Eukaryota > Metazoa > Chordata > Mammalia > Rodentia > Nesomyidae > Cricetomys > Cricetomys ansorgei. The sequence goes on from JAMJFZ010001258.1 coordinate 11,928,550, forward strand.
ATATTCAATAGAGGTGTCGACTGGACATCCTAGCCCTTGATCTTAAGGGAAAAGCATTCATTCTCTCACCACCGACCACAGTGTTATCTGAAGGTTTTGTAGGGGTTCCCTACCAAATAGAGAAAATCCACTGTGTCCCGATGTTTCTAAATTTTTATCACAAATAGGTGTAAGCTTTCGTCAAGCTGTGTTTCTGCACCCATCGACACAGTCTGTTGGTTTTTCTTCTCTAGCCTATTATCATGAATGGATTTTCTTCTATCGAACCAGCCTTTCCTACCATGTGTGACAACTTGGTGATAGCGTACAGATGTTTTCACATATGGGTAAATTCTTTTTGCTAATATTTTGGTAAATGTTTCTGTTTCTGTATTCACTGATGATATTGTCTATCCTATGTTTTCTTATTTGCTCCTCTTCCTTCCTCCTTCCTTTGTTTCTTCCTTTCTCTCCTTTTTGTTTTCCTGATAATATGTCTATGTTTACTACACATCAATACAATAATACAATACGATAATAATACATAAAAAAACAAATTGTGGTTTGTTCTCTCCTTGTCTCCTTTTTGGAAGAGATTAATTTTTCTTTAAATATTTTTAGAGTTCCCAACTGAAATAATCTGATCTTGAAATCTCCTGTTAGGGGAGTTCTTATTAAGCTGCGAATTTGGTTTCCTTAATAATTACAACTTTTTAATTATATAATTCATATGGCTATCATCAGTATATTTGCATGTGTATATATACATGTGTGTGAGCATGTTCATGAGCATGTTTGCATGTGTATGGGCACAGGTGCATGTGCACAAATGTGGGCATGTATCCGGAGGCAAGAGGTGGACACAGGTGTCTTCCTCGATTGATCTCCATCTTATATATTGAGTCAGGGTCTTGCATGTGAACACACAACTCACCAATTCTGCTAGTCTAGCCAGCCAACCTGCTTCATGGATTCCTATCTCTGCCTCTTGAGTGCTGGGATTACAAACAGGCCACCAAGCCTGTTCAGACTTTGCAGGGGTGCTGGAGACCCAAACCCTAGTCTTTTCATTTTACTCACCAAGTCTCCACAGCATCAATAATCATTATTTTAAAAATATTTTGAAAAATGACTTTGTCTAAACTGTCAAAATTGTGTGCAGAATCACAAATTACTGTAGTTTCTTTATTATCCACTTCATGCCTGCAGAACTGTAGTGATATCCCATTCACGGTGATGCTAGCTACTTTCTCCTCCCCCTCCCCCCTCCCCTCCCCCTCTCCTCCCCCTCCCCCTCCCCGCTCCTCCCTCTCCTCCTCCCCCTCCTCCTCCCCCTCCTCCTCCTCCTCTCTTGTCAGCCTTGTTAAAAATGTATCAATTTCATTGTTCTTTTCAAATAAACTTCTTTTTGTTTCATTAATTTGCCCTATTTTTCTATTTGGGGTTTAATTACTTTCCTCTGTTTTCTTTATTATTTCCTTTTTGCTTGTTTTAATCCTTTCTGCTGTTAGGATCTTAAGGTGGGAGTTTAGACCACTGAGCTGAGGCTTGTCCTCTTTTCTGGTGTCCACGTGTAGTGCTATGAACGGCTCTCAGCTATATTGTGTTTTATTTTCATTCAGCTCAATGTTTTTAATCTCCCTCCCTCCGTGCATTGTTTGGTACCATGTTCTTTTCTTCCAAGCGTTAGGAGATTTTCCTATCACTTTTCCGCTGTCAGTCTCTACTGTGTTTACATTAGTAAAACATATACTACATGCGTTCAGGGTGGTTTTTGTTTTTGTCTTTTTTTAAGATGTATTACAGATTTCTGGAAGCTCAAAATGTGGTCTGTCTTGAGTATGTTCTGCGAACACTTAGGAACTGAGTGTGCTATACTGTTGGTAGGTGGAGTACTCTATAAACATCGGCCCGGCCGCGCTGGGTGCTGGAGGTGATGGCGGTGTGCTGTGTTCGTTGACGTTCTGTCAATTTCCAATGAGGAGTGATGAAGCCTCTGACCATCCTTGTGAATGAGACAGCTTCTCCCTGCAATTTTTTGGGTTTTGCCTCAGGAAGTCTCAGCTCTACTGTTTAAGGACAGCACGGTAAGACCCTGTGTTTTCTTGCCAGGTTGGCTTTTTATCATTATATGCTATCTCTGTTTCTGGTCATTTTATTTGTTTCGTTTTTGTTGCTGTTGTTTGTTTGTTTGTTTGTTTGCCGTGGGGTAGTGGAGATCAAAGACAGCAGCTTGTACATACTAGGCAAGCCTCCCCACTGAGCTAAATCCCCAGCCCTCCTGTTCTGATTAACTTTTGCCCGATCATACTTCCCATCATCTTATTTTTGTACTTAAAGATCTTTTGATTAATATAGAACTGGGTCATGCTTGTTAATTCACCCTGCCAGTCTGTCTTTTGTGTGTTTAAACCAATTATAGTTAATGTAATTAACGGTATACATACATACATGTATCAGTTGTCATTTTGTTTTCTGTTTGTTTTCTCTGTTTCTAATTGCTCTGTTTGGTCAATCCTACTCTTCTGTGGATTGCAAATATTTTAGTCTATTTTTATCTGTATCATTTTATAAATTTTTAAGACTTATTTTTACTTCTATGTTATGACTGTTTGCCTACGTGTACATGCGTGTACTGGGAATTGAATCTGGGTCCTCTGCAAGAGCAGCTCTGAACTACTGAGCTCTCTATTCAGTCCTCCCTGTAAAACACTTTTACAGTTACTATACAGTGTGTGTGTGTATGTGTATGTGTGTGTATATGTATATGTGTGTGTATATGTGTATGTGTGTGTGCATGTGTGTGTGTATGTGTGTATATGTGTGTGTATATGTGTATATGTGTGTGTATGTATGTGTGTGTATGTGTGTATGTGTGTGTGTATATGTGTATGTGTGTGTATGTGTGTATATGTGTGAGTATGTGTGTGTGTGTATGTGTGTATGTGTGTATGTGTGTGTATATGTGTATGTATGTGTGTATGTGTGTGTATGTGTGTATGTGTGTGTGTATATGTGTATGTGTGTGTGCATGTGTGTGTATGTGTGTATATGTGTATGTGTGTGTGCATGTGTGTGTGTATGTGTGTATATGTGTGTGTATATGTGTATGTGTGTGTATGTATGTGTGTGTATGTGTGTATGTGTGTGTGTGTATGTGTGTGTGTATATGTGTATGTGTGTGTATATGTGTATGTGTGTATGTGTGTGTATATGTGTATGTGTGTGTGTGTATGTGTGTATGTGTGTGTATATGTGTATGTGTGTGTGTGTATGTGTGTGTGTATGTATGTGTGTGTGTGTGTATTTATGTGTGTGTGTGTGTCCGTCCTGATGGCTTTAATCAAGCTGCTTTGGGTAAAGTTTAGGAAACTTGCTTACATTTATATATGTTTGTACCATTGTTCTTCTCTTACTTAAACTATGAATATTCTAAATATCTTCTATACATAATTTTAAAACCATTTCTGACAGCATAATGCCTTTTGCTTCAATAATCGAACAAGTTTAGAAAACCAGAGGAAAGAATGGACGTGTATTTTATCTTTGTATGAACCATGCATGCTCTGGCTCCCTTCCTGGTATTCCAACACTCCTTACCATTTCCTTTCTTTTCACAGTACTTCCTGTAACTGTTCATTGGCATAGATCTGTTGGTAGCAAACCTTGTTAGTTTCTCTTCATCTTTGAGAGGTTTGCCTCACCCTTGACTCTCAGAGGGTATTTTCACTGGCTGTAGAATTGTGGGTTGGCGTTCCTTTACCTTCAACACTTGGGAAGCAACACATCTCTTCTTCATGACCTCTGTGGCTTCTGATGAGAAAGCAATTGTTATTTGAGCTATTTTTCTTCTATACATAATGTGTCTTCTCTCTCTCTCTCTCTCTCTCTCTCTCTCTCTCTCTCTCTCTCTGCTTTCAAGAGTTTTCTATCTTCAATTTTCAGAAATTTGGTTGTGATGAGTCCTGTTGTGGATTTCTTTGAGTGTATTTTGCCTGAGGTCTGCACTGCTTCTTGAATATATAACCGTAACCAGAGTCTTGGGCCGGAGACCTGACTCTGGGGCATCCCAATATCCTGGGTCTGACCACATCAGAAGAAGATCCCAAAGAAAGCAAACAGAACAACAGTGTAATAAAAGGGGTTTGATGGAATCGGCAGGATATTGGCAGATGTTGTGGGTTTACATCGATCCAGGCAGGGTATTGGCAGATGTTGTGGGTTTACATCGATCCAGGCAGGGTATTGGCAGATGTGGGTTTACATGGATCCAGAGCTGAGGAGAGAAGGAAGTGTGCATAACCAGATAGTCGTGTCAAAGTGTCATGTGGTCGATCAGATCTCAGTTCAGGTTTACAAGGTGACCTGGAAGAAGTCCGTGTCACTTGAAGGGATGATCAGTTCCGGTGAGACAACGGTTCCTGCTTGGAGGGTGATCTCAGCATGGGGTGATCTGTCTGTCAGAATCTACTGGAATGCAAGGCAAGTGCAGGCTTAGCGTGGTGACTAGAGACTTCCGGGCACCATCTGGGGATCCTGGAACAGACACTAAAACTGACAGTAGGATGCCCACGCCCCTCTTAGTGTATCTAGCCTTGAAGGAGGTGAGAGGTTAGACATCCCCACATATTAGACATTCCTTGAATAACGAACACGATGATGTGCAGAGTTAAGGAGGTGTCTGAGACCCAAACTGAAGGAGATAGATACAAAGGAAGGCAGGGCAGCAGGCTTTCAACTATTTCATAATAGTTCAACTGCTTTGAACTATTAAAGCAGTTTCCAAGTGCCCGTGGAACGTGCTCTTTTTTTCTCTCTCCTTCCTTCTCAGTGATCTTTGAGGCCTACCTGACAATGCATTTACTTGAATTGCACAATGTATTTGACGTGGACACACACTGGGAAATAATGGCCTCGACTGATTGACTATCCAACACCGCCGATAGCTACGGTTTTGTACGTGTTCGGGGACGTGAGAACATTTCGGTACTCTCCCAGCCCGTCCCTTTTCTCCCTTCTTCCTAGGGTTCTGAGAACATGGATGCTGGGGAACTGCAGACCTCCGAGACTGCTCGTGTCATTCTGTCTCTATTTTCTCCCCGTTGTTCGCAATGGGAGGTTCGTACTTGTCTGCCTTTGAGTTCTGATTCCCTCTGTCTCCTCTATTCTGCTATTAAATCTACCCTTTGGAGTCTTGTTTTCAGCCGTTCTCTTCTAGAATCTCCATTTCATTCCTCTTCACGTCTATTTCCTCCTGGAACTTTCTGCCGGTTCCACGTGGTTCGAACAATGCCTTGAATTGTTCATTGCGGTATTTTTACAAGGACTGCTTTAAAATCTTGCTCAGAGAATTCTCACATCTCTCTCACCGCAGTGTTGGCATATGAGGTCTTTTCCACTGGGCCTCCACCAACGCCAGGGTGGTAGGGTTGGGCAGAGAGGACAGCTCTGCCGAGCAAAGCCGGGAAATGACTGTCTATACCAAGTCTCAACAGACACCTTCTTGGCCGGGCAGGATAGGAACGTGGCCTCCTCTGACCAAAAAAAATAGAAGTGGAAGAAGGGGGTGGCTGCATTACCGGGGTGTTGTGGTAAAGCCCCAGCTGTCTACATTGTCTGTTCTGGTAACAACCCAGCAGGAGGAGATGGTCTCAGCCTCCGACCTGGAAGAGGAGTGCCCTTACAAGTGTTCTCAAGAAAGAACTCCTTACCTATCCCACTAGGGATGTTCTGGTTCGATTTCTGCTGCTGTGATGGACACCATGGCCAAAGCAGCTCAGGGAGAAAAGGAGTTTATTTCAGTTGACAGGTTACAGTTCACCGTACAGGGAAGCCAAGGCAGAAACTCGGGCAGAAACCTGGAGCAGAAACCACAGAGGAACACGGCTTACTGGCTTGCTCAATTGGCATTCATGCCCAACCCAAGCTCACCTAAGGATGGCACCACCCACAGTGGGCTCAGCTCTCCTATATCAATTGGCAATTAAGAAAATGGTCCCAGGCTGAAGAGATGGCTCTGCAGTTAAGAGCATGTGCTGCTCTTGCAGAGGACCAGGGTTTCATACCCAGTGCCCACATGGTGACATACCTTCATGGTCTGTACCTCCAGGTCTAGGGATCCATACCAGGCACACATGTTATTAATATCCATATATTCAGGCAAAACACTCATATATGTAAAGTAAAATAATTTTTAATTGTCTTTCAGATATAGCCACAGTCTAATTTTATTGAAGCAATTCTTTAGTTGAGGTTCCTCTTCCTAGGTGACTCTTGGTTTGTGGTTAGGTGACAGCGGAAGCTAACTATGGCAGGGAGAAATAATGGGCCTCTTGCCACTCCTCCACAAGACCTTGTTATAGCCTTGAGAGGAAAGCTTCTAGGCCCCTTGTATAATCCTGCAGGTATGGGAAGGGGGAGGCCACAGGATGTTCTGTAATCCTTGGCTAGAGATGAGACATTGTCATCTAAGAGACCTCCCTCTGTCTGGCCAGGCTGCCCTACCCTGGTCCTTTCACTACAACAGCAGACTTTTACTGCCTGTGACCATTGGCGTTTCTCAGTTTCTGGGTCCTCCATCTCCAAAGCCAAGCTGTATGAGACAATAAGGAAACCCAAGAAAATCATCACCATGTTATTCTGTAGTTCTCAAAGTTCTTTAGCCTATGTCGGCCTTCTTCCTGCCCTTCAAAGTTGTCCTATCTTTATTTTACACCAGATTTGTGTGTGTGTGTGTGTGTGTGTGTGTGTGTGTGTGTGTGTGTGTGCATGTGTGTGTGGTGTGTGTATGTGTATGGGTGTATGTGTGTATATGTATGTGTGTGTATGTAGGTGTGTGTATGTGAGTATATGTGTATGTGTGTGTGTATGTGAGTGTGTGTATGTGTATGTGTGTGGTGTATGTGTGTGTGTGTCTATATATATGTGTGTGTGTGTGTGTGTGGTGTGTGTGTGTATGTGTATGTGAGTGTGTGTATATGTGTGTGGTGTATGGGTGTGTGTCTATATATGTGTGTGTATATGTGTGTATGTGTGTATATGTGTGTATGTGTGTGTGTATGTGTGTGGTGTGTGGGTGTGTGTGTGTGTGTGTGTGTGTGTGTGTAGCAAGAATGAGGAAACACACTTCTGCTCCTACCTCCCAGAAGCTGTATCTATTTTTACGCACAATCATATCTCCAGCCCCGCATCCTTACACCAGTAAAAGATGCTATAGGAACAGCTGTCTAATGACTAAGTGACTGCAGTTACCTGAGTCCCAGGGTACCCCTCCACCTGCAAGCTTGTCAGTGGACCTAGGCTCTCCCAAGCCATAAAGGTGGGAAGTGGTGACCTTTCACTGTCTATAGTAGGTAAAACCCTGAAGTTGTATATCTGTAAAGCTCAGATAGCAATAGACTTACCCTCAGGTTGTGGTAAAGGTTAAACAAGGACCCCACATAAAGCACTTGGCAATGCCTCAGTCAAGTTGTAAGTTCTCAATAAGTACTAATATTGTACAAAACATTGAATTCCTGTCAACTAGGTTCCATCTCTTACTGGCTTATCATTTAGAGATGATGTCGTTTCACATCGGTCCCTGGTCTTTGCTTCTCAGACTCCCTTCCAGCCTCTGTGAGAAGCCACAGGTAATCTCAGATGGGCAGTGCAGCCGAGGGTCTAGGGGTTCGTTGAACTCTTCTTTCTTTCCCCCAGTACTTACATCACCCTCTAATTGCTCCATCCTACAGAAATGCATGTGGCTTCCTGAATTCTGCATGATTGGTGTCCAGCATAATTAGCTGTTACATGTATCGGTTGTCATTTTGTTTTCTGTTTGTTTTCTCTGTTTCTAATTGCTCTGTTTGGTCAACCCTACTCTTCTGTGGATTGCTGTTACAACTGTTCTGACCTTCAGAGAGATTGTACACTGGATCATCAGGTGGATATCCGTATCCATCAGAGGATATCATCATTGATATCCATAACAATAGAAAAGCTCCTATTCTCAGAACACTATGACACCTAGTCCCCCTTACGGAGGTTTTACAGCATGCCCTCCGTTAACGCTGGGATACGGGCCCTCTGTTATCCCAAGCTTCTCCTTATGAAAACTCAGTTTGATCTTGTTCAGTAACTTACCTGAGGTTACAGGACTTCCAGGTGGAGAACACCGCATTCTGAGAGGCCACCTGAGGCCAAGGCCTAGGGCTCCTGTCCAGAAGGTATGGACCGCCTCCTCCACAGTGGGTACCACTGTCCCCGCAGTGCTGTGTCCCCAGTATCTCCTTCCCATTGATAAAGCAGCTTAGATCCTGAGCAAACCTGCCTCACGGAAATAAAAATTTCAAGCGGGCTAACAGGAGGAGGTCTGAGTTCTGCTTAATTGACCTTGTATCATTATTTCCATTGGATTGCCCTACACCAAGGGATGGATATTTACTAAGCAGACTGGCCCACTGGTTCCCTTTAGCACCTGCTTTAGTCTGAAGGAGGTTAATTGCATGGAAAGCACTTACCTAAATCTCTGAGTTACTTATACCCACCTATGCCAAAATTGCATGCACACATGCTCACACACACATACATTCATATACACACACATGCGCACGCACGCGCACGCTCACACACACACACACACACACACACAGGGTTTTATGCCAAAAGATTTTGCTAAAAGGGCATGCCCTTTAGCTCAGAGCTGCTTCTGAATGCAAACACTTGGCCTGTTTGGATCATCTCAGGAGCAGTTATTCCCCACACCCAGAGCAGAACCAGGTGTACTGCAGACCCCAGAAGACAGTAAACAGTGTGGTCTGGACCACCCAAACCAAAGACTAACCCACCAATTCCCACCCCTTGGAGAGACAGACCAGGGATAAAAGAAAGGGAAATATATAATCAATAAAAGATGTCTTTTTCTCCTTTGTAAATCAGAGAAGATAAATTGCAGCTTTTGTTGGTAGCATAATTACTTTAATTAAAATTTAGGGGGGGTCACAAAAGCCAGTTCTGAATGTCATATTTCCAGTGATGTGTGCTAAGCCTGGGGAAATAGAAATGCAGCCCTGTAAATAACAAGCATAATATATGGGAGTGGTGCGTGGTATTGGATTCACTGAGAGTTAGAATAGCAATTAAATGATAACCAGGACTCCATTCTCTCTCCATGCTCTCCCTGTCTCTGCCCTCATTCCACATGCAAGTAACAATTAGATACATAAGACTCCAATGGCTTCTCCCATTCCTCATCCCAGCAATGATCTCCCTCCATGTCTCTCCTCAGGGTCTTCCTCGAGTTCATTTCCCACAGAAATGCTCTGTCCTAAGAAGCCACTGTGCTTGCCCTCTGTACAGTGCGTTTTTCCTCTTAATTTTACAGATCTCAGCTTTGCGCTGCGTCTGTCATACACAGGCATCTAATTGTGACGTGCCTCCCTAACCAGATGATAGGTTCTCAGGAGGGAGAATGTGTTGAATGAACACACAGTCATCAAGAGCTAGAAGGATGTCAGAAACTAGGATGTAGTGAGAACTTGTCTCACAGAGTAAGTACAGAGCGGTTGAGAAAGACTACAAATTTCAACTCCTGGCTTCTATACACATATGCACACACACACACACACACACATGCACAGGTGAGAAGCAACTGAGAAAGATAGATGACATTGACCTCTCTAACCTACACATACACAAGTATGCATGCTCACACAAAAATATGCACACACATACACAGACATACATATGCGCGCACGTGTGCACACACACACACACACACACACACACACACAATAGAATTGAGAATATGAATTATTTCATTGATTCTGGGTGTATGGTGTTTATGTGTGTACTTATTCATGTGTGTGCATAACCATGTGAGCATGTGTTGTATATACACGTGGAAGCCTGCAGTCAACATAAGGCATCTTCCTTAGTCACTCTCCTCCTTATTTTTTGAAACAAGGTCTCTGGAACCTGGGGTTCATCAATGGCTAGACTGCCTGACAGGTAGCACCAGGGATCTTCCTGTCTCTGCCTCCCCAGTACTGGGATTGCAGGCATATGCCACCACACCTGGTTCTTGTGTGGGTCGGGGGATCCGATCTCAGGTGTGCCAGCTGAGCCTCTCCCTAGTCCTTCGCTGTGACGTTCTCTTGGACACTTCTGTTGATCCTCTTCCCCAGCTTTCCTTGCCCCTCCTCCAACGCATCATATAGATTCCGTCCCTCCCTCCTGTGCTCTTCTACCCCTGAGTCCAGTACATTCTGTTACCCCACCCCTGTCCCCATGCTTCATTTTTATCTCCCCATACCCTTAGGGTCTCTTTTACTCTCGTGGTTCATTTTCTAGTCCATCTCTCTCTCTCTCTGTCTCTCTCTCTCTCTCTCAGGCACGCAGTGTTGCACACATACACAAAGTTAAACCTAGGATCTACATAGGAGAGAAAACGTGTTTCAGAGTCTGAGTTATGTCTCTTAACGTTATAATTTCCAGTTCTGTTCACGCATGATTTCATTTTTCTAAAGTTCCATTGAGTACATATACCATGTTTGTTTTGTCCATTCATCTGCTGATGGACATCTGAGCTTGTTCCGTTTCCCGGCTATCATGACTAGTGCGGCAATGAACACACATGAGCCAGGGTCTCTGTGGCAGGACTTGAGAGTCCTCCGGATCAAGACATCACAAGAGATCTGGAGGCCACCGCCTTACATTCCACAGACATGCTCCTGGGATCCTTGGCCTTTTCTCACGGAGACCTTCCTTTCAATCTGGTTAGCTTGTGACTCATTTACATACAAATGGAGACAGTGGGAACCATGCGATCTCTGTAATTAAGCCAGAAAACGTGATAGAGCTTCTTTCTACCTGCTTCCCTGGGATTCTCGGTTTGGGGGTCCTGAGGTCACCAACTTATAAAGAGATGCCATCCAACTTACATGGAGAGAGCAAATAAAAATTCCAAGTGGGCATGAAGAGATCCACAGAAACGGTGGAAAATAATAAAACGATTGTTTTTACGTAAGTCACCAAGTGGCAGCAGCAGGTAACGGAAACAGTGCTCCATAGATACTCGTTGCTGTATTCTCATTCGGTGCAGTGCAAGGGTGTCACCCAGAGTCTTACAGGTTCCACAGCACAGTTTTGTTTTATCCCATCAAGAATGAATCAGTGCGTCAGAGATGTAGTCTCTCTAACCTAGGTCTCAGGGCACTGATGCAGATTTCAGATTGCCAATTTACCAGCACAGCAGAACTGCAAGGGGTTCATCATTCCATCCTAGAGCAGACTGTCCCTTTCAAGGAAGACAATTTACTTCAGAAAGTCAAGTCCATGTGTGGTGGAGCCAGAGAAAGAGAAACAGCTCAGCAGTTAAGAGCACTTGCTGCTCTTACAGTGGACCAGAATTTAGTTCTGAACACCCACGTCAGGGAGCCCACAATCTATAAGGAACTCCAGCTCTAGAGAATCCATTGCCTCTGGCCTCTGTGCTCACACACATATACTCACAGGTGGACACACACAACTACACATAATTAAAAATAATAAAGAATAAACCCTAAAAGGAAAGGAAAGTATGATCAGGTAGATTGTGCAGGGGCCACACATGGGGAGAGGTTAGTTGTGTGACTATGATGGTAATCAGGTCGAAGGGAGGGTGTGTGCTTCTCTCCCTAGACAAGAAAGCCCAGGCCTGAGATTAGTCTATTACCTACTTCAGATGCCAGTTTGGTGAACACCAACAGCACTGGACACTCTGATTTTTTTGCAGCTCAATATAAACTAACCCTCCTCTTAAAAATTAGTCCAGCAGATATTTGATAGGGTTTTATGGCAATGTGGATTGTAGTGGTCAGGTTATTCAAGAAACACTAGGTCCAGGGAAGTAGGGCCAGGGTGAGTTCACAGCTGGGCATACTGACTGAGTGGAGCATATGGTCCTCCCCGAGGGGAGTGGGCCCTGACCCACTGAGCAGGAGAGCAGGAGAGAAGTTGCTGTCTCTGCTGATGGCTTTCAAGTACTGATAGACCCTGATGTCTCAGATTGGAGAGATATCATTGGTTTTCTTGGTTCTCCTGGCTTCTCCACTGCTGCTATGGAGTCCGTGGCCTCCACAATCACATGAGATAATTTCAACAAGTATACGTAACCATGTATATGTTCAGCAGGACTCTGATCACCAGGGCCACAGCCGAGGAGTCCCAAAGCCCTGTACATATCATGTCTCCTCAGGAGTCTTCTATTCTGAACTCTCCCTACTTTGCTGACGCTGTATTCAATGGTGTGATCCTGTAAGATTTCTTTTTGTTGTTCAAAAGGATCAGGGGTCTTGCAGCTCCTAAATTTCCAGGGAGAAAACTCCTAGCATTCTGTCCTCACTGGATACAGCTGGATGGCCTGGGTCTAAGGTAGTCTGGTTGTTTGAGGGGCAGTTCCAAGACTGAGAACTGAAGTATCTTCTCACAGTAACCAAGAGAACAGTGTTCGGTCTACCACAGCACAGAAGCCCCAAGTGAGGGATTGAGCTGCTCTCCTCACAGAACTTACAAATGCTAGTGGTCTTCTCGTACTTGAAGAGTCTCAGCCCTTTCTGCCCTCTGAGAGCTGCTCTGAAAGCGCTGATCTGGGCTGTTGGAAACTTAAATACTCAGTAGGTGGAGCGGTCCCTGCCAGCAGGAAATACAGAAATGTGTGGGTCAGGGAGACCTGAACAACAGGGGCTACGTGACCCGAAATGCATGCCGTCTAAGGAGACAGCACATTGATGCCACTACAAATATGGAGCTAGTATTGACTGAACATTCAATTTTCCAGCAAAGCCTGAGCTCTAGGTCTCTATGTAGACTGTCCCTGTTTTAAAAGGTTAATGACAATCAGACATAAAACTCTATGCTGATTAATACTATCTAAACCAAATCAAATAACTCTCCTTATTGGCTCTAACTCTGGGGATTTGTACGAGATGCCTCTAGCCTAATAAGCTCTTTTCAGAGAGCCCGGACTCTCAAAAGCAGAAGCCAGGTCTAGAGGCGAATATGCCCAAAGGTGTGGCTGTGCTCTGTGTTCTTAGAGTAGACCTGTGGGTGCTAGACTGTAGGTTCTAATAACAATATAACACACTGCTTAGAGTCGTCTCTCTCCATGGCTGCATTCACAGAACAATCTTGAGTTTGCTACAGTGGAACCCCATACTATCTGAAGGCTTCCTAGAAGAGGGCTGATCATAGATAAGGCATTCATAAGACATACCAGGTCAGCCATATTAGCTGTCAAAATATTTAATTTCAGGATTCCATTGCTCTCCAAACCATTTCCAACCAACACTCAGAAACTCAAAAGATTCGGATAACTCAGTTCTCCCTCATTATCTGAATCCTCCCTGCGACTCACCTGTTTGTACTCAGGACCCAGACATCTCCATGCATAGTCACATGACACAGAATGACACTTCAGTAAGTGAAGACTGTACTGTGTGATGTCCAATGAGATTATAATGAATTTGGAAAACCCCTGTGGCTTCACGTGTTCATTTTATTGCATGGGTGTGATAGGATACTTAATGTAGACAAGCTAGCATAATGAAAGACATATCTTGGCTCACAGTTCAGCCCGTGGGTGTTCAGCCAGATGAATCTGAGCAGGAGGATATCAGGGCAGCCCAAGTGTGTGGCTGAGGAGGTTCCTAGCTTGTGACAGAGAAGAAGCAGTAAAAGGCGGACTGGGGTCCAGATATAATCTTCAAGGGTACTCTCCCAGTGAGCTACTCTCTCCAGCGAGGACCCCCTTTCCAAAGTTTCCAACATCTCCCAAAACGGCGCCGCAGCTGGGGACCAAACATCTAACGTATGAGCTTGTCGGGGACATTTCTTATTCAGTGAAGGATGGATGTGCTTACGTCACGAACAACACCCATCATTTGTGTTTGCAGTGAGCTGGTTAAACAAGCCCACTGCGCTGCCAGCCATGTAAAGGTAGAGCCCATATGATTATGTTCAGTATATACTATTTGGTAATGACAATAAATGACGGTGTCATTCATTTATGTACTTATTATATTTTTAATCATGAGAGTATATTGCTTATAGAACAGTTGACTGCCAGCTAGCCTGACTTATGCTGGCAATAGCCTCACACACTTTGTTCTTAGCTCCTCCTCTAATTGCATCAAGAGGCCGCCCCGAATGACCCATGCCATCTAGGTCTGTGTGACTACACTCTAGGATTCCTGATGACATCACTTTTCAGAGCATTTAGCAATTAGCCCCCTCAGGAAGTGGCACAAGACTCTACTTATTTTAGAAAGTAAGTGGGTCTTGCTTTTAGCATCCTAAGTAGCGCTCCATTGTTTCAACTCTGCTGGCCTTTCTTCCTGGACCCTGCCCCATGATCCAGAATCCAAACTGACAACCCCTGGCCTAGCCACACCATGGAGAAACCATGGTCCTCTAGGATAGCCCAAGACCTGTGGCCAGAAGCAGGAATGAAGGAGAGCTCACTCTTCCTATAGAAAATAAAAAGATGAAGACATATCTATTAATTTCCCACCCAAAAGTAGCTTCTACCATCACAGTTGTCTACAAGCAGAGTACCACCCCTTCTCCTCTTTGTTCTCAGGCATGCATTCCTCTCCTTTTCCTCAACAGCTACATTTCCCAGAGCTTCTCATTCTGTCTCCTGGGTTCTCCAATGAGAGACAATGTTAGGAGACTGGCTGTCAGAAAGGATGGAGAAGTCAGAGTATCTCTCACCCCTTCTGCACTGATTCACAGCTCCTCCACTGTCCTGATTCACAGGACAGAGTCTCTGTTCCAAGTCCAGTTTCTTCTTAGAAGCCATCCTCTCACTGCCATTCTCTCCAGAATGACCACATGACCTAACCCAAACCAATCGGATCAAACAGAATTAACCCTGCAGATTCTGTAGGGAAGGGGAATTGTGTTTTTCTCAAAATCTGGGAGTATGATGATGTCATTACAGAAGTCCTTCAAGAAGGGAGACTGCCTTGGAGTGGGGTGAGAGAGAAAGGTTCTGGGTGAGGGGGGTGGGGGGGGAGAAGGAGAGAGAGCATGTCCTGATGGCATAATTTGAATCTCTGTGGCTAGTTGTGTTTGGCATTGGATAGGATCTATTTCTTTAAGTTTGATCTGCCTTGCTGACCCTTGAAACCAGAGTTGTGGCTAACTCAGTTGTAACAAGTAAGGCGTTGTGGTCGTAGAGCAGATGGAGGGAGAGCTCAAGGAGAGCAAGCTGTCAGGCATCTAGAGAGCAGAGGGACCGAGATGCTACTTGGAGTAGATGACAGAGAGTGAACAGAAGACAATGGAAAAGACACCCTCTTTGCCTCCACCTGGCAGGGGAACGACGTCATCTCCATGATGAGAAGGTAGAACAAATATTCTCTCATGGTTCACTAATCTGTAATAAATAAAAAGACCGAAGAAAGCTCATCACTGCTTTAAGTGAGCACAAATTGTTAGTTCCATCTGAACCACGGCGAGGTACACTTAAAGGATTTCCTTTTGACGGTACTGAAGATTGAACCTAGAATCTCGTGCACAGGTGGCGAGCTCTCTACCACTGAGTTACAGCCCTAGGTACTTAGAGGATTTGGAGATGAGAATGAAGGCCCGAGGGAAACAGGAAAATCATCTGGATTTTCACAAATGGGTCTTATTATTTCTTGTCCAACGAACTGTGTGTAATCCTTGGAAATTAAACAGTTGTGTTGGTTTTTTTTTTTTTATGCAATAGAACAAGACAACATGAGTGTAAAAGGAGCAACCTGTTCCCTATCTCTTTTCTCTAATAAAAGTCAAAGATGGACATACAAGGATCGTGGCAAGTGTCCTGTAGCCAGATGTCTAGCTACTTTTTGTTTTCTTGCTTTTTTAAAAGGTCCATGGAAAAACATGTCTCATGATGGTACAGGTCAGCTAATCAGCTGACCAGGACTAATGAGTGTTTGATTACTGGTGTAATGAAACTTGTGGGATGATCTCCAGGGCAACGCCGTGCAGTCTTATCCTACTTTAAATGACTATCAGTGAATATAATACTTATCGATTTCAGAATTAAGTAAGTCTCAAAGAGATCTGCTGACAACGTTAGGATTTAAACCAGTGTAACAAGCCAGAGTCGTTTACCTTAAAAGCAAAGGGATCGTCTTTTAACTTAAGAAAGCTGTGTCCTCCATTTAAGTTTCAGAAGAACTCCGTGAGTACAGGAAGAAGACTATCTGGGCTAACTGAATTTTATTTTAAAAATTAGATGTTTCACTTGACTACAAAAAATAATATGACATCAGCACATGGAAGCTAGTGTGGGAAATTTTCTGATATAAAGAAAATGCCCAGGACACTGTAGTAAATGGATGTCAAAGGGTTTACAGAGCCCTGTCCTGTGGACCTTTATTAATAGGAGAAAGAGTAGAAGACGTCAGAGAGTAACAGTGACAAAAATGCAAGAGCTCTCGTTTGTTGTGGATGTTTGTTTTTAGTTGTGTTTAAAATAATTGTTTTTGTGCACTGTTAGAAACAAAGGAATGCCTTAGAAAAGGAAGGCCTTGGCATTTTGTATTGTCTGCAGGGGTTGGATTTCTGTGAGGGATGTTTGATTGCTTATGATCTGCACATGGTATCAGTAGAACACCTGAGGAGTCCTGAATCAACAAAAACTGAGCTGAGATGCTTGGGATTCTACCGTCTGTCAACTATGGCACTGGCCATGACGCGATGGTGGGTCCCTCTGCTGAGGTCTGGCGGGGTTTCCACCTATGAAAAATGCCTCCTTGTCTTCTTGCTGAGCCACCACAATAGGTGTAGAGCTACACTTATTTCCCTTTGTGCTCTTTACATGACACACTTTCTGCAATTACTTCCTGTAATTAAAATGTCATCGCAGTTCAATATAGATCTATGGCATGACATGGCCAGTTTAAAAAGAGAGAGAGAGCAGGCTTAGACTGTATGCATAGGATAATGTTTTCATAAAAGGGATGTCGATTGGCCAACTGTGCTACTCTGCATCGGGCAATCTTTTCTGGAATAATGAAATAGGCTCTGATGCCATTTTTAAAGCTCAAGTTTGACAATTTAGATTGTATGTGGGAGAGGAGGAAGGGCGTGTCTTGAAGACTAAAAACCAGGTGAGTGCAGCATAAAGACAAGACACAATGGTGCGTATTTGTGTCCCTCATACATATGAAGCATTCTCATACTAAAAGATTATAAATATTTACAACATATAGCAGGATGCTTTGCCAATGATTTTTTTTTTTGTCCTGTGTAGCCTTCCTTATGATTGGATGCTGCTTGGACTTCTGGGAACTTTGCTTAGGTTACAAAGGAGACTGTTGCCCATTGGCAGTGTGCAGTTGGCGGTTGGTGGGTGGGTTTGATAGATGATAGTCTTGGTTTTTAGCAATTCCTGATCAAGCTTCAGATAGTTGGGGACAGCTAAAAAGTGCAGTGAATCTTTCTTCCGTCTTCCTTCCTTCCTTTCTTCCTTCCTTCCTTCCTTCCTTCTTTCTTTCCGTCCTTCCTTCCTATCTTTCAAGGCCACCTGAAGAGTGGTAAATAATTCTTTCTACCTTTCCTGTCTCTTTTTGGAGCTAGAGGATAAAAAGGCAGAGTGGAAATCTGTTACAAATTAGGAATCAGTTACATGTTAGGAATCTGTCACAGTAGCAGTTCAGGCGAGAGAACAGGCTTCAGGCTTTCTGTGACAGCAGCACATCTTAGATGACCTCAAATTTTTCAACACTTACCCCAGGGAGATGGCATGTGGATGGGATGGTCCATGATCAACACACTGCATTACTGACAAGCCCAGGCCTCAAAGGCTAGCACTTCTGCTTCTACTAATGCTGATGAAGGCAAGAGCTATGTAGGAAAATATCTCATGATGACCACCATCGGGCTGTGAACCTCAAGAGCCATGTGGCAAAGCTGTGTACAGAGATGTCTGACTCGATGATCCGGCCAATCCAATCCAGACACCAGACACATGAGTGACAGGTGACATTTTCTAGGGGTCCAAGCAAGAACCACCCAGATAAGCCCTTCAATCTCAGAATAACCAGGGATAATAATAAATTGTTATTTCGAGTTACTAAGTTTGGACAATAGAAAATTGGGACACTTCGTACAGCTAGCTTGATCTCACTATAGTAAGCAGTGGTGGGCACCAAGAGATTTTGAGTGAGAGGTTGACATTACTGCTTTGTATAAGGACTCCTACAATCCAGTGTAGGATGGGTAAGAGGTGTGTCATGCCTGAGACAAGTTCAGGGCTGACATTTCAAAGCTCTGTTCCCAGCTGCTGGAAAACTGTTAGCTATTAAGACAAAACCAAACCACAAAGATAATCTGGCTCTATCCAGAAGGATTCCCACAGTAGAAAGGTATGATGATCAGAAATAAGAAACCAGAAGAAAGCTAGGTAAATGGTCACCAATGAACAGAGGTGACAGCCTTCGGCCAGTGCACAGGCTGAGCAAAGCCACGGATTGCATAGGCTTTCTTCATCAGCTCCTTGCTACCCTCAGTTCACCGTTCCTCTCCCGGTACCACTCCTGTTTCTAGTTTCTCCATTTGTCTCCTTCTTCTCTTGGTCCCTGCTTTCTCCTCTGACTCCTCTTGATGGACTGTTAGACCCATAGTCTAGAGGCCTTCTCCAGTCAATGCATGGGTGTGAGCTTCACTGTTCAGAGTTCAGAATTAATAAGTAAAAATAGAAAATCACCATGCTTACACAACATCCTGGATGTAGTTATCCAAAACAGGAAAATAGCATGCTTCCCAGCATTTTCCCTGAGTACATTAACTATATTTACCCACATACCATTAAGACAAATCTCCAGAAAACTCTCCACATGAGTACCGTAGATTGCCCTGCTGTGTAACACATCACCTGTGGAGCAGCACCTACGTCGGCTGTGGGCTGGCCAGGAACTTTAAGCCTGGGAGGGTGACTCATGCCTGAATTTCTCATCTGAAAAATGAGGCCTTTGGGAGGTGTAATGAGGCAGCACTCTGGGATTGTTCCCTGTATTAGTCACTTTTGCACTGAGACCAAAATACCTGACAGAGACAACCCAAGGGAAAAAAAAGACTTATTTGGGCATATGATTTTAGAAGAGTCCAGCCTCTGATTGCTCGGTCCTGTGTACTCCAGAAGATCATCATGGTGGGGGAAACAGAGGACAACTGTTCACATCGTGGCAGAAGAAGAAAGAACAAAACAGGACCCAGGATCTAAGTATAAGCTTCCAAGGACACCTCGAGTGAAACTACTTCTGCAAGCTAAAGAGTTCACAGCCTTCAAAATGGCACCGCCAGCTGTGAAGCAAACGTCTAAACCACAAGCCTATGGGGAGCGTTGCAGATTCAAACCATAACAACCTACAATTTTCTTTCACAGTGTCTCTCCTCTTTCCAGCTGGCGGATCTACCATAGTGTGGGATATGTGTGCATGCCTTGCCCTGTCATTTTCGTTGCCCTGTACCTCACTAGCCAATAAATGAGTTGGGGTAGAAGCTCTGCCCTTGTTCACCTCAGACAGCACCTGACACACTGAAGACACCCACGATATATTTGTTTGTTGGTTCGTTTAAAAAACAAAACAAAACAACAACAAAACAAGCTTTTCTTTGAATCTGCCTGTCTGCATGTAAGACTCACAGGATTCTTAGCTCAGCAAATTCAGGGTAGGGGATTAGGGGATGGCTCCATGAATAAAGAACTTACCATTCAAGTACGAAAACCTGAGTTCGAATCCCGAAAACCTATGTAAAAGCCAGGCACAGTTGAACACATCTGCACTCCTGGTGCTCCTACAGAAAGATAGGAGGCAGAGACAGGAGGATCCTTGGAAGCTCCTGGGCCAAGTGAGATGGCACACACAGTGGTAATTTGAATTTGAAGGAGGGTGGGGAGGGGCTATATGGGAGAGTTTGAAGGGAGAAATGTTGTAATTATATTAATAATCTCAAAAATAAAGACTAAGTAAATAAACCACTTTCACACGGCTAAAGTTATCATCCCAAATACTGTCACTCAATGGTATTTTGAGTTTGGCAGGACACCACCAAGCAGAGAATGATTTGACAGAGTTTGTGGTAGGGCAAAACATGACAAAGTTCTCATTCTTTTGCTAGGTGTTTGCGTTCTAAGAATTCATATTAAGTCATACTCTGAGTAGATGAAAGAACTCGACTCTGTCTCCTTGAGGAGTAAGACAGGTATGTTCTTGCCCGCTGGAAAAACAACTGAGCCCACAGCAGCTGCTTGCATCCTGGGAAAGGAGTGGGGGGGAAGTCAAAACCGGGAGGGAAGGAGCTGTCGGGAGCTGTCGGGCTACACCGCTCTCACAGTGTATAAGTGTGATTCTATTGGCTTATTACAGCCCGGAGGAGCCATGGAGCTCATGATGAAGATTTCCATATGGTGATGCAAATTAAGACCCCTCTGCAGAGGTGTCTTGAAAAGGAGCCAGGAACCTGGGGAAATGTTTGCAAGCGGCTCAAAGAAAGGACAGTTTGGTTGTAGGATGGAGTGGTGTGTCTTTGACTAAAGGAAAGTGACGTTGTTTTATAAGCATCGCCTTTGTCCAACTACCGCTGATGTTACCTGAACATCGGGTCGCTGATAATATGGGGCCGGGGCTGGGGCCGGGGGTGGGGCCCGGGCGGGAGCCGGGGGTGGGGCTGGGGGTGTGGCCGGGGCCGGGGCCAGGGCTTTTAGCACTAGCACTGAAAGAGAAATGTTCCTCCCTTTCACTCAGTGTGTGTACAGTCTCTCGTTGGCCTAGAGCTCACCAACTTGACAAGACAAGCAGTCAGCAAGCTCCCGGGAGCCCCCAGTCTGTGCTGTCCATAAGATCGCAGACTTGTATCACTACGCTGTCTTTTTATGTAGGTGCAGGAAATCTGAACTCAGGTCCTCGTGTTTGCGGGGGAAGCACTGTGCCAACTGAGCCATCTCTCCAACCCCTCCGTTGGTTCTTTTAGACCCATTCGCTGTCCCTTTTCCTCATGCCTCTGCTTTGCGGCCACCCCACTGAGACTGTGTAGGACTGTCATCCACACCTCTGAGTCCAAGGTCTCTTCCTTCTTACAAATCCCGGCTTATGGGTGTGTCCAACCTGCCACTCATAAACTGCATGTGCATCGGGTGAGCACAGTCCAACACAAAATTGCCAACTTACTTAAAATATTACAAAAATAATTGACAAGTTTTTAGGGTAATTGTATGTTTCTTGCATGTAAACTTTGTAGGTAAATTTTGTAGCATCATTCGAAGGTTGGACACATCTGGCTATGAACTAGGTAGGTTCAAGTTGCTAGCGCTAGAGAGGGCCAAGGCTGAGTCCTAACTCTCTTAGCTCTGTGGCTTTCTTTACTTTGCCTTTCTACCTTGAGATGCCCATACCTAGGCTGACTTAGTCTAAGACGCTTGTGGAAATTGGTTAAGAGCTTAAACAGTAAGGTCTGACTTCATGGGCAGAACCTCTATCACTGTCCGGCACACAACCCTAGACAAGTTGGTTACATTTTGTGCCTTGGTGCTCACATCTGGAAACGGGAAGTAACGATACCCTCTCCAACTCAGAGCGTGACGAGGACCTGAGAAGATGGGGCTTACATGGCTCGTACAAAGCCTTGGATGTCACAGTCACCATGTAAGCTTCATTTCAACTCAGCTTATTGTTTTAAATACATAGCCATATTTTTATACCTCCTTACAAAAATAATACATGAATACTATAGAAATCCCAGACCCCTCTCTCTGCTGCTCTGTCTTCTTAGATATTTTCTAGGTGCTACCAAGATATACTCAGCCAATTCCTCCTTGCAGTGGTACCATCCTGTCTCCCAGGAGGCTGTGGTAAGATTGCCTAGGGTGAGAACATGGTAGGGGTGGCAGGCTCACACTTCTCCAGCAATCGTTCTTGCTCCCGTTCCCCAGAGCCAACCACCACCTAGGGCAGGATTGAAATGAAGGCCAGGAGTTGTTTCCTTGAGGGCTGCTTGCTTGTTTGTTTTATGAGTTTGGGTTGTGGTCATTTTAATTTGGCTTTTGGGTGCTGCTTTCCCTCTGGCAAAGAGTCATTCCCTTTCAGAATCTAGGGAGATGACAAAATCCCCATGATGCATACCGGCCTGGAAAAAGAGAGGAAAAAAAATTAAACACCTTTTCCAGAAGAGGGAAGGATGTGTTCTCTTCACAATCTCTCCTAGAATCTCCCTGGCAACACCGGAAGCCCCTTCGCCTCCATCTGACACCCTTCAGAACCCCTGGCCAAGGCCACCCGTGCAGGAGTGCTTTCAGCTGCAGTCCTTTGATCCGGAGGGAAGTCTTTCTTTTAAGTAGGTCAGCATCAGCATATAACTTAGAGTTTACCAAGAACAGTTTGAAGGTGAAAGGAAATACAGTTAATAACACTGGGATAACAAGAGAAGACAGGATGGGTGGCTGGTAAGTGCATATGGCCACTTGCCCATCACCAGCTGCGTAGCTGGGACCCCTTCAGGATCATTTTGCCTCTGCAGCCAAATCCTCTTTGGGACCCACAGTGCCACACCCTAGTCTCTGCTCTGTTTTTTCTTCTATATTACAGAGTTCTGACTAGGATGAAGGAGGTAAATTTTCCTCCCAAAGAGAAGAAATGTCCAGGCTTCTTCATGGGGTAAGAAACAGCACAGGCTTCAGGAAGATTTAATAAATGATGTTATCCTCATGGTACTGAGATACAGACACAGGAGACAATCTCTCTTGATGGCAGGCACAACACAAAGCAGCTCAAACAAAGTCTCATTTGATCCTCATAACCACAAGCTTACGAACCCCAAATTTAGAACAGGTGAACTTGTGTCTGGTGGAGCCAAAACTTGACCCAAGTTATTTCTGTTACCGAAGTCTACTCTTTTAACCACTAAGAGCAATGGCTGTGATGATGGTGTTAAGAAAACAGAGGGGCAGGGCAGGCGAGGGCGCTGGGGTGGCTCAGTGGATAAGAGCACCCAGGCTGGAACCATGTGGACCTGAGTCTGAAGCCCCAGAAGTATGCACAAAGCCAACATGACTGTGCATGCTTGTGACCCCAGCACTTGGGGCAGGAGAGGCAAGAAGACTCTGTGCCTCTGGGCAGCCTCGTGATGAACCCTGTCTGAAGGCAACAAGGCAGAGTAATGGAGGATACCTGATGTCCTGCTCTGATCTCCACAAACACAGGCTTGGGCATATGCATGTTCATACTCGTGTGTATGCACCAGCACACCACACCAGGCACAATTCTAAGAAACACACATAGGTACCTGTTGTGGAAGTTTATTTTTAGTTGTGTTTAAAATAATTGTTTTTGTGCACTGTTGGAAAAAGGGATGCATGGGCCTTGGCATTTTGTATTGTCTGCAGGTGTTGGATTTCTGTGTGGGATGTTTGATTGCTCATGATCTGCACCTGAGGAGTTCTGAATCAATGAAAACACCTGAGCTCAGATGCTCGAGATTCCACTTGTAGTGTGGCATTGGCAATGACGGTGGTTCCCTCTGCTGAGGTCTGGCAGAGTTTGCACATATGAGAATTCCTCCTTGTCTTTTTTTCTTAGTGAGCCACCATAGTAAGTGTACTATTACAAATGGTGCACTAACATGGGCAGGACATCACACCAGCTAATCCAATGTGGAGACAGAGGAAAGAGAGAAAGAAACTCCAGACCTCACAGAGTCCAGTAAAGTATGCTCAGGGCAGCTCCTAGAAGACAGAGATTATATATATGCAAAAATAATGGGTAGAAGTCTCCTGAAGGAAAGGGAGATAAGTCTGTATGAAAAGAAAAGGCTGTGAAATTAATAAATAAGTGAGGAAAAAAGCTTCAAGGTGAGAGCCACAGAATGGAGGCCCTTAGAGAAAGACATTTTCATGGTGAAAACAGAGTTCAGATGGGAGCAGGGAAGAAACAAGTTTTCAACCACTCTTCCTGATCGTGGAGCTCATGTTCCCTCCTGCCTCTGGTGGCAGCCAGAACACAGAAAAGAACCACCAAACCACCAGAATGTTTCAACCAGAGATTCTTCCCACTAGCCCAGGACACCCTGCTGTTGTGGAAACCTGAGCTTGGAACCAATAAGCCACTTAGTTAAACTCACCAGTTTGTTTGTTTATTTGTTTGCTTGTTTGTTTTCTGCAAACCTGTCTACAAGAGATCCTGATAAGACACATCTGCTATGGTGATGAGAACTCCATCCCACAAGGGAATGCTTACTGCCGAGAAAGTGACCAGTTATTTTTCCTGTAAACCATACTCTATCTTAAAATCTGAAAAGTTTTTCCTCAAATTCAGCACACAGAAACTGTTTTCCAGAACCGGTGAGGTTGTATCTCGTGCTAGCAGCTGAACTTCATACTATAAGAGTCACCCAGGTGGTGCTGGTTTTGAAGGCATGAAGGAGTCATGGAGAGCAACTGAGGTTTGGCACTATGAGAGGCCAAGAGAGGCCATTAGTAAAAGTACAGCCTTGGTAGCAGTTGAAGGCCCAGATTGAAGGTGTCATGCAGAGAAGTTGAGGCTTGGCACCATGAAAAGAGCCCAGGAAATGCTATTGGTGAAAGTGCAGCCCAGTTGCAGCAAGGGACCCCAGCCTTCTGAAGATGCGAGTACCATGGGACGACTACCACCAACAGCAGCAGCAGTGGAGTGAAGCCAGCCAGAGCCTAGAGGACAAGCTGTGTGTGCTACAGAAGGCAGAGCCAGAGAAGTGATCCAAGCACTTTGGAGGAACCCAGAAGATCGTGAGTGAATCTCAGATAATTGGACATTGATAATGTTTTCTCTGCTATCCAAAGACATTGTGAAAAGCTTGATAGATATTTGGTATCACTTGGCCATATGCGTTAGAAGCCTCATAATTGTGCCTCTTGTAAATGTTTTTGCTGGTGTAGTGTTAAATTGTGCTGTAAAGGTAAAGCAATTTTTTCTTATACAGAAAAGGGGAATTGTTGTGGAAATTTATTTTTAGTTGTGTTTAAAATAATTGTGTGTACTGTTGGATAAAGGGATGCATAGGCCTTGGCATTTTGTATTGTCTTCAGGTATTGGATTTCTGTGGGGGATGTTTGGTAATGATTTGCACCTGAGGAGTGCTGAATCAATAAAACACCTGAGCTCAGATGCTTGGGGTTCCACTGTCTAGTATGCTGCTGGCCAGGTCAGTGGTTCCCTCTGCTGAGGTCTGGCAGGGTTTACAGATATGAATATGCCTCCTTGTCCTGCATGCTGGGCTACCCCAGCAGCAGCATATTGCTACAATACCTACATATATACATAAATATTTACACATATTATCCCTAAGTCATCCATGTCATTATATCCATAAAGGTCTGTAGCATACAGAGGCTAAGTGACATGTCCAAAGTCACATAGCTCTTAAAGAACCTGAGACACACACTCACACAGTTTAATCTTGGAGACTACATCTCATTGCCCTTTGCTTTCTGTTACTACTCTATTTGTGATAACCCAAGACACATTCTTTTATGGCTTCTTCATTTTTGAGATTATAATAATTACATCGTTCCCTCCTTTTCTCCTCTCCCTCCAAACATTCCTGTACACTCTACCTTGCTCTCTGTCAAACTCACTGCTTCTTATTTCATTAATTGTTGTTACATACACATACATACCACTAAGATAGATAGATAGTTAAGATAGACAGACAGACTGACAGACAGCAAGCAGGCATGCAGATTACCAAATGCATAAATACAACCCGTTCACTCTGTATAATGGTTATTTGCATGCGTGTTTTCAGTGCTGACCATTTGGTACGGATAACCAACTGGTGCAGGCATCCCTAAGAAAGACTAATTCTCCTGCTCCCAGTTTTTCTTAGTTGACTCTAGTTCTTTTTGTAGGTTGAGGTCTCGTGAGTGTTTTCTCACCCACAATAACATTCCTATTAGTGTCATCTTTATTCAGCTCCTGTTTAGGCGGTCATGTTGGTGAGAGTTGTGACATTCCTAGGAGGCAGAATCTCAGAGCAAACTCTGGCTCTTAGAAGCCTTCTGCTCTCTCAACAGTGATATGTGAGCCTTAGGTGCAGGAGTTGTGTTGTAAATGTGTCAGTTGGGACTGAGCAACTCAACTTTGCATTCTAATTGGTTACACTTTTCTGTAATGGTCTCCATCTACAAGACAACATTCTTGTGGGAAGACAACGTTTAGGTGGAAGTTCTCACAAAATTAAGACCCAAGCTGACTTTCATCCAATCCAATAAAGTCTTGTGATGTTATTATACTTGATAGACAGCTTTCTGGGAATTTCCAATAACAGAGCAAGAAATGCGTATCTTCTCTAAGGAGAATTAGAAATGCGAGGTACGTAGGGAGAAAGAGCTGTACACAAGCACCACACTGTGGCCTCTGTAATGCCTGGTTCTCTTGTCCCATGCAATCATCCCAGCCTGCAATCATCGTTTCCCCATTTTACAGCTATGGAAGCAGTGATATTGGGGCGGAAAGAGCTCTGCTGAGTAGCCCTGGTCTCACACAAGCTGGAATTTTCCAGGAATGCATCTTCTTCGGATCAGGTAGTTTCACACATCACAACAGCACTCACAGTCCTTCTCTTAATATTCTGTGCACATGCTCAAAGGCCAGCTTTTTGAGGGACTAAATATAGAACTAATTACAGGGTTTGGCATTTCTTCTAATTCGTGCAGGTTCATGAAGTCCACCTTAGACAAAAATAAGGCTGACTCACATGTGTTAACAAATGAGTCCATATTTACAATCTCTGTAAACTTGCTGCAAATATTTAAAGTGGAAATATACAGTGACTTTATCGCAATGTCTCACAGGCTGTGTGCTACACTGGTGGGGTTCGGAGAGAGCTGAGAAGCGAGGGCTGGAGGAATCTCTTGGGATAAAATATTCTAATTACTAAATGAATGGAGCATTCTGATAATATTAGATTTAAATGGGTTTTCCCGTGTTTGCAAAACCATTGGAGAATACACCATAAATGGAACTTATTTACAGGACCAGATTAGTGAGTACACACTCACGACAAAAGCACACACACACATACATACATACACACACAGAGGAATAAAAGTTGTTCCTTTCTGCTTAAAATGTCCCTGCGATTATTGACACTTCTAGGAACAAACACTCCCTGTGCCCCACCTGTGCTACCCAGGCTGATGGTCTACGCTGCCAGCATCCCTTCCCTGTTCTGTCTAAGCTGTACATTCAGAGGAAGATAAGGCATAGGTCCCATCCTTAAAAACAAACCACTACAGAATCCCAGCGGCTTTGGAGAAGAAATCAGTTGAGGGTCTATTGGATGAAAAGCACCACAACCTACTCAAAGTGACACACAGCAAAGGAATGAGATTTGTGGGGCAGGGAAAACATCCAGACTTCCTTCCATCTCCCTTCTCTGCGGTGCTCTCATCTCCATTCTCGAGGCTTCCCTCACCTCTTCTTTCTCTCTCTACCATCCTCCTCCACTTCCACTTAGAACGGTGTATGTAGAGAAGGCACATGTCCCCCATTTGCAGTCTGCTATGAAGGAACCTAGTGACCGCTGGATGCTTAGCAATATGGAGACACACTCAAAATCGGGACACACAGAGGATGAGGTGCTGCCTTGAGGAATCCTTGCTCCACTAGCAGGCTCATGGGCTCTGGAAATCAATCCCTATCTTTTGGAAGATGGTTATTTTTCCATTTTTTTTTTCAAACAGGTAACTTATAGAAGTGCACCAACCTATGTGGAGGGCAGATCTCCAGTAACCAAGCCTCTATGGCTACAAAGGAGGAAGAAAGGTATCTAGAGACCTGAGACCCAAAGCACACAGAAAATACAAGTCCGTTCCTCAGCAGCCTCAGACAAGAACTGACTGACTTACATGAGTGTCCGTTCTTGGAGTTCTAAGGATGCAGAAGCCCTCAGTGAGCCTCCATTCACACCCCAAGAAGGAGAGATTAGGAAACAGAGTCCCCACCTCTGATTCCTATGCAGGTGTAGCAAGGTGCCTGCAAACAACTGCTAATACCAGGGGGAGGTAGAGCTTGCCTCTAAACCAAGGAAGAATGCTAGAGTTTACCAGAAGATAACTCCATGCAGACACCAAAGCAGATGTTACCATAGACACTCTAGTGCAGGCTGAGAGGAGACAAGAACCTGTAACCAGTCCCTTTGCTAGCCAAAAAACAGAAAAAATTGTAGCTCTTGCTTCTTCCGTGATGGCAGATAACTTACTCCCTAGAACAGTAAATTGCCCCTAAGAGAACTGGAACAGGATCAGAAGTCTCCAGTCTCCAGTTCTGTCCGGGGATGAGAGTTGAGGTATTACAAGTCCAGGCTTTGGGGCTTTCTTAAAGCACTGTTTAAAAGCAAATATCCCTGAGGGAAGTGAGGCCTTAATCCAGGGTTGATAAATGGGTTTTACCTAAGATACTAACTTTGATCAATTGATAATGGCTGCCTAGAGCATTATGCGGAGAAAGATTCTTAAACTGCTCCCCTGGGTGATATTCAAAACATTTAACAATCCACCAGTCAACACAAACACCAACTGTGCTGCAGGAGCAGCCACTTCAGAGTCTCCCCAACCCTCACCCTTCTGGGTTATGGGGTTCCCAGCTGACTTGAGTTTTAACTCTCTAGTTACTAGTCATCTGGGGAGCTCTAGGTTAAGCCCTTAAGTCCCCATCTCTTTACTAACTGTTAATGGAAGCAGCTCCACATCTAAACTACCTTACTGCGTGCTGAGTGTTAGCTCCGGCTGTCTCTTGGATTCACAAGAAGAGGACAACAACACATCAGCAGTGTCCGCCTTACATAAGGGACACATGATGGGAAAACCCCATGCTAAGTACTTTCCTGAAGGCTTTATCTTCTTAAGAATCTAACACCTAAAGAATTATGTGAGAACTAGTACCAACCCTTCTCCAATGCGTCCAAAATATCAAAAGAAAAAAAAGAGAGAATCCATCCAAACTCATTTTATGAGGCTAGTGTTTACTCTCACAGCAGATGCAGACAAATACGCTGACAACAAAAACAGACACAAATAGTTCAATATCTTTAATGAATAAAGATATAAAATTAAAAAAAATTAAGTTGAATGAAAAGACACAACAAAAGGATTGCTTGCCATGGTCAAACAGAATCCGTCCCAGGAATGTAAGGATGGTTTTGTATATGCAATTTTATAAAAAAAAAATATAAACATTATAGTAACAGAATGAAAGACAAAGTAAATATGTAGTCTCTACTAGAAGCAGGGAAAATATCCATCCTCCTTTCATGATGAAAACTCTTTGTAAGTTAAGTACCAGAGGATGTATTTGAATACAATGAGATCACGTATAGCCTACAGTTAGCATCATAAGCAGAGCTTCAAGTTAAAAGTCTCTCCTCTAAGATAAGAAACAAGAGGATGCCCAGTTCTACCATGTCTACTAGGCACAAGAAGTACTAGAAATCTTAGTCAAAGTGACTAGGCCACAAAACAGGAATATAAGACATCTAAATTAGAAAGGAAGAAACTAAACCCTTAGTGTTTGCAGATGCCATGATGCTGTGTATAAACACCTAAACATTATATAAACAGCACATATTCTAAAATTATAGAATATGAAATTAATTTACAAACGCATTTGATATCAGTAGCATTTGAACAATGCGCTATTCAAAAGAGTTGAACTCAAAGTAAAAAATACAATGGTATTATCAGAGTCTAGGGACAAGGGCCAGATCAGTAACACAGTGGTCAAAGGAGTTTTCGTTAGCTAGGAGCAGCATGCTCACAAGATCTAGTGCAAGTCATGCTGTCTATGGAATAACTGTACGTTCTTTCAAACATTTATGTATTCATTGCATGTGTCTTGGGCATGCATCTGTGCCTGGGCACATATGTGGAAGTCAGTGGACAGCTTGTGGGAGTCAGCTCTCTCCTTTACCCATGTGGATTCTGGGAATCCGGACTCAGGTCTTCAGATTTGGAGTCAAGCACCTGTACCGACTGAGCCATCTTGGCAGCCCTGATATATTATATTCTTAAAACCATTAAGAAAGCAGACTTTGTGTTCTCTTCACACACAATAAAATGATGAGTATATGAGTTAACAAGTACATTGATCATCCATTTCCCGGTTTATAATTTCAAAATTCATTATAGATGATAAAGAAACACAATTTTATTTTTCAGGTACAAATAAATTTTTAAACTTTTAAAATCACAGATGATTAATTAACCATTTGATTATATATATATATTATATATTATATATATTATATATATATATATATATGAAATAGAATTTTTCGGAATAAAAATTAAAACCAAAAATGACTGAACATTTTTAGATTCATCAGATAAAAGGTGGGTAAAGATGATAAGTTTACTCAATAAAGTGCTCCACATATAATTTTGGCATCAGTAGGCAGGAGGCAGGTACACAGATGCTTTTCCAATCTAGTGGATCCACAAACTTGGAAAAGCACAGGTTTGTCCAGGCAGCCCACAAATAGAAGAAAGAGCAAGATGATCAGGAAAGACGGACAATCTAGACAAGTCCAGGGCGTGAATTCTTCCTCCTCAGATGAGGTAAGTGAGTCCCTGGCCAGCTGCCAGCTCCCATGGCTTCAGTTCAGGGTGGGACCTGCCACCCTGTGATGTCTGAACAGCCCCACATGGTCTGTGCACAACTGTGCCGTAGCTGGGGGAGACGCTGCTCCCTCCACTTGCCTGATAATGATATCATTTAGCTTGTGGGTTCCTTTGACTGGTTTTGCTTTATATGCTACAGGAGTTCTCAATTAGCCTCATTCCTCCACCATCTGCTGGGGAGAGCGATGGCTCTTAGCGAAGGCAGCCACAAGGCATCCTTTCTTTTAGAAACCAACTTCCAGAGACATACTTCCTCCAGCACCCTGCACATTCCCATAAGTTCTTCAAGTAGGGCTGCCATCTGGGACCGAGTATTCAACTGCTAGAGCCTAGGGGGGGGATATTTCTCATTCAAACCAACACACCAGCCTACTCTGACTCCAGAGCCGATGAGAGACTCTGAGAAAAACAGGGTGGGCAGTACCTGAGGAATGACATCTAATGTTGGATGTTGAAGGTTGACCTCTGACTTCTGTACTTACAAGCATGTGATGTGGACCTACATTCACAGATGTCAGTACACACACACACACACACACACACACACACACACACAGAGGCAGGGGGCAAGATGGAGCCTTCACCATTTGGAGACTACCCCAGCTCTGCAGGCCTCCCTTTCTGGTCTCTGTCAAGCAAGTCCAGAGACATCCCAATCACCCTGCCCTAAACATCAGCCCCCGCCCCCCGCCCCCGGAGCTTGGACCAAGTCACCTCAGCTGTTCTCACAGGAAGCGCAGTAGAGGTGGCAGGCCCAATAAGTGATCCAAGTTTGCAGACTCTGTTTTCCAAATCCATTAACAGATGTTCCATGTACGAACTCCTCTCTTCAATGAAACAAAACTGAGTAATTTCACTGCTGGGTGTTTAGCCAGGAGAAGAACCAACAGATGTATAAGAACTTGTGCACAAATGTCCATAGTGTTTTGTTCGTAGCCACTGATAACTGGAAACAACCTAAGGTTCCATTGTGTGATGAGCAGACCAAGAGTGGTCCATGCACATCATGGAATAGCACTCCCAGCGAAAGGGACAAACTCCTGAGCCATCATGACTGAACCTCATATGATCTGGTTAAAGGAAAGAAACTAGAGATGCAAGAAGCCACTTAGGGTAGGGCTCCATTCTTGTAAAGTTCTAGAAAGTTAAAATTCTTTTTACAGTGTGCAGAGTGATGGCTTTGGGAGGTTGGAAAGATGAGAAAGAGTATTGGTTACAAAGAGCTATGAGTAGACCCTGCGGCTGATGGAAACGCCTTTACATTAATGATGATATTGTTTCCATGAATATGCACATCTGTCAAAATTTATTAAACATCACCCTTAAAACAAATGAATGTTATTGTATATAGTTCATTATTTTTTCATCCAAACGAGTTTCTAAATGTAAACCTACAGGACTTTTTCAGAGCCATGAGAACAAAACTTCTGTGGATTAATTTTTATTTGCCTTTGTGCATTTCAAATTTTTAAGAAGGAGTTATAACATCCAAGATTTCCCAAGTTCACTTGACAGGGACTTAATTTTTTTTTTCAATCGTGCAGAGCATCCATTAGAATCTTGGGGGAAGAAGTAAAGAGCCTCGGATTAGAGAATCACCAATCTGGAGGCAGCAATGCCCTCTTCATCGGCATCTTTGGAAACCGAAGCACACTTAACAAAGGAAACAGGTTGAACCTGCTATCTTCCTGGGAATTTCCTCCAGATCGAGACCCAGGTGTGAACGTGAGTTGGGGGGCGGGCTTGGGAAAAGAAGCAGGAGTCAGAAACCTAGCTAGCCCCCCAGTGTCATTTATCTGTCATCCAAACACTCATCCTACCAGGCACTTGGTGGAGTGCTGGGGACATGACTGGTGTGACCTCGCCCCCATGAATTAGCCTTCTGGCTCCAGTCAAGAGCCACCCTTGTAGCAATAATTTTCCTGTTATTACCTGTGCCTGGCAGGAGAGGGGGTTGTCTCTCTGATGCTTAGCTGTTGCACATTGGCGTATCGGTCCACTCAGCCTGGTCACCAAGTCCAACCATCAGTTCTTCACAGGCGTGTTTACAGATAACGAAGGGCAGAGGGAATCCAGCACCAGGCAGAAGTATTTGGGAAGAGGGGGTGGCAGAGAGAGAGAGAGAGAGAGAGAGAGAGAGAGATCCTCATTTCATTTCAAGCTACATCATACCTTCCCTACACCTCTGGGGGCCCAGCCTGTCACTCCGATTCGTGGAAAACCCAAGCAAGACAAGAGCATCACACAGACAGTTGTATGGAACACGCATGCTTCGTTAAGTGGATGAAGCCCTGGTTTGGCAGCCCTGTTCGTCTTCTTGCTTGTCTCCCTGACAGGGCCACCTGGCATATGTCCAGAAACTGCCATCTCCAAAGAAGCAGAGTCCAGACCCAAGATAAGGACTTGATGTGCTTGATTCCAGAGACTCTGCTCTCAATTCCTGTGGGCTGTAGCTATGTTCTTTCCTCCCCTCAGTAGGATGGAAGGTGACCCAGGAGCACAGTGGACTTTAATCGCCTCTTTCTGTATTCCGTGCACCTCACCTGTCACGAAGCCACTATGGTCCCTAAGCCTCTAAGGCTTAGAGACAGCAAAGTACAGGTGGTTGACCAGAATTTATAACATATGTCTGCCTTCTGTTGCTAGCTCCCTTGATTTGTCAAAGGATGAGTTCAGAGAGGGCAGCCAGAGCCCTAGAAGGTTCTTGGAAACATGCCATGTGGTGGAGACCTTTGCCAGGTGCGCCCCCCGTCCTTCTGTACCAGGGTTTGGATATGAGATGGAGCCTACTCCCCTCCACAGGAACCCAAACAGTCATGCCAGCTTTCTAAGGCTCTGTGGCTGCCAGCCTCGGATGTAGTGCTGAGGTTCAAAGAATTGAGAGGTGACCACCCCAGACTTCAGAAGCTGGGAACCCCAACATCTAGGGAGGTAGCAGAAGCCTCCACTTTCCAGGGGTGGCAGTGCGTCCTGCAGGGGTGAGGTGAGTACAGTGTGACCTGGAGACAGCACTGGCAGTAGGCTTCTCACCAGGCTAGCTCTATACCATGCTAGCTCTATGCCTCTGGCAGCAACTGGCCTCCTAGTCTTCCTTGATTCCGTTAGTTTTCTGAAGCTGACTCTAGGGTCATCCTGCAGTTCTTCCCCTAACATCCTTTGACAACCCCCATCACTGTGGGGGTTGTGACCACATGTGCCTTCCTATTGCCTGTGACCCATCAACCATCAAACATTTTGTCCCAAGACCCCTTAGCATTCTTTAGAAAATTAAGACCTCCAAATCACTCCTGTTTATGTGTGATGTCTATTATCATGACTGTGATAGAAATTAGAATCAAAACATACAGGGGAGGTTCATTTAAAAATGAGATACTGCTCATGGGTAAGGCGCCTGCCATGGGACTGGGATCTGAGTTCAGATCTCTACAACCCATGTAAAGCTTGCCATAGCAACAAGGGTTTACAATCCCAGCATTCATGTGGCAGAGACAGGAGAATTCCCCCAGAGGTCTGCAGGCCTGTTAAGCTGATACACACAGTGGCAAACAAGGAGGTCCTGCCTCAAACAAATGATAAGATGAAGACCTACGCCAGAGTAGTCCTCTGGCTCCTACGTGTGTGCCGAGTCACGCACATGCCAACACCCCTACACATGCACAAAGATACAATAATCATATGATAATGAGTGCATCCTCCTGCTCACAACACATCAACACATATTAGCATTTTATCAAAAATAACTATTCCAAAATACAAGGGGCGGTGGGGGGCAGTACAATGAATAGCAGCTTGGTCTGTTTGCAAATCCCTTTAATGGCTGACTTACTAGCAGAGTAGCGGATTAGCATACCTGCCTCTACCAAGGATCTGTTTAGGTAGCACACATCATGTTGCTTTCGGAGCACTCTACCACACACCCTCACAGAGATTTCAAAAGATGGGCATTCCAGTGTGGTTATAGAAGAATCCTTTGACCTCACACGCCCCTGGAATGAGCCAGAAAGCCCACAGTTTCTGAGCCACACTTTGAGAGTCAGGACTCCATCTAAATACATTCACGGGGTTGACTAGCCCACTGCAGATCAGGGTGGAAGCTTGTGGAGGAGCAATGGCCATGGCACCCCAGGGGAGTAGAAGTGGGGGACACCACCAGCAGACTGATTGGCTATAGTCATTGTCCTCATCCCCACAGGACAGTAAGTCCCATGAGAGCTACGACAATGTTCTGTGGCTGCCCTAGCCCTCTGCACAGACCCCCAGTACTCAGCAGCTGTGTACTGAATGAATAAATAGAATGAATACACGTGTATGTATGTATGCTTAAAGACTCATTAGAATTATTTTCAGAAAATAAATTTTAAAAAGACAAAGATATTAGATGATAAACTGTATCTTGGGACTACTCAGCTACCTGGACAAGGAGACAGAGATCACCTTGATAAGAGCCTTGTTGATTTAAATAACCCCAAGTCTCAAAGGGAGGTCACCATTTCAGAGGTGCCCAGCACTGTTGCACAAATGCTTACAGACTGGCTTGTTCTTGGAGGGTCCCATGTATCTTTTCCAATATTGTATCCCCATGAAGCTCTTCCCTGGACTCTCCTGGAGCCAGATTCCCTACCACTAGAACATCTGCAAGGAAGCTGGAGAATCATCCAGTTATTACAAATTGTTTTATTCACGGTGGGAAATTTACGTCAGGAGCACCCTTCCTCTGTGCTGTGCAGCAGAATGGAGTTGCTCCGGATGAAGCAAGAAAGAGAGCTAGGGTTGGAAGGGGAGGGAAGAATGTACAAGGCAGAAAATGGAGAAGGGTGATGTAAAATGTTGTGATCTGGATAAAACATGGCCACTGTGCTCATGGGTCACTGCGATTATGGTTGCCTCTACAGGGTCAGTCAGCACCCCAGCAGGAGGCACTAATCAGACTCTGTAGATTGCCAAGAAAATAGATAAATAAAAATAAATAAAAAGGAAAGCACAAGAGGAGGATTTGTTGGGGGTAGTGCCCAAGAACAAGAGGGGAAAGTTGGAGTAGTTATGGTCAGCATATTGTCAAAAAAATAAATAAAGGGTTTTTTACAGAATTTTTAAAAATGAAGGCAATGCGGCTGGGCAGTGGTGATGCACACCTTTAATCCCAACAGTGGGGAGGCGGAGGCAGGCAGATCTCTGAGTTCCAGGCCAGCCTGGTCTACAGAGTAAGTTCCAGAACAGCCAGAGTTACAATAGAAAAGCCCTGTTTCAAAAAACTAATAATAATAATAACAATAATAATAATAAAAATGAAGGCAGTGTTAGCATGACAATGCCCTCTTCCCCTC
Source organism: Cricetomys ansorgei (assembly GCA_026225945.1). NCBI lineage: Eukaryota > Metazoa > Chordata > Mammalia > Rodentia > Nesomyidae > Cricetomys > Cricetomys ansorgei. The sequence goes on from JAMJFZ010001258.1 coordinate 11,964,520, forward strand.
TGCCCACAACTATGTGCTCCTGTTCAGTATCTATCCCTTACGAACACCCAGAATACAGCCCAAGGATCTGTCAGCACCAAGTCCCTGCTCCTGGTGTGCTAAGCATGGATCTGGTTTTCATCCCTGACCTGTATGAGACCTCCCTGCATCCTAAACCGCTTTCTAACCATTGGTTACGCCACTTTGAGGAAGGCCTTTGTCCTTTGCTATTGAAGGGTTTCAGCAGACGCCAGTCCACCTGTGGCTGCTGCTCCCGCGGATGTCCCTGCATTTATGCCTCTTCCCAGCATTTGCCCAGACAAACCCTGCTGGGAGCCTTAGGACTCAGATGGAAAAGTGGCCACTCGTAAGGACCATGACCTTCTAGCTGACCGGCCGGTTCCCAGCCTGCAGAGTGAGGTCCTTCACACTAGATGGAATCAAAGTGAACCCTGTTAGTTACCTCTCTTCCAGAAAATGAAAGCAGTAGGGAGAGGGAAAAAAAAAAAACAAACAAAACTTCCATTCCTGACATGATCTAAATGCAATTATAGCTCAGTAGATCCATGGGAAAATTGACAAGAGCCAATCCTTTGCACAAGGCATGCTCTGATTTCATGCCATCAAATTATTTTTAAAGGGCATTAATATCACAAGCTGATGACTTTTAGCCCTGAGCAAATGATGCATTTTAATGTCTCTTTACACACAGCTCCCAGCCCAAGTGAAGCTGTCTTCCGCAAAGCTTCAACAAACATTTACATTCCAAAACTCAACAGAAGGGCTGTCGTTGAGGGGTTTTTTTTCCCCTCCTATTTTTTTTCATATATGCCCAGGCAAGATAAATCATATTTCACATGTTAAGTGGTGTGTAGCATTTCCCTTTAACCCCTGGTATACCTTTAGAAGAGAGCTGCACCTGGGTTCCAAGCCTGAAATCTGAAGATTGATTTTGAAAGGGAGAGAGAAATGCAGTGGCATCTTCAGACAGCAGTCTGCTTGCGACTCACTGTGAACCTGTGGTGTGTGAGCATCTTCCTCGGCAGACATGTGGTGCCTCGTGCTGTGTGTGGGTCAGAGCAGGGTCCTGGGAGAGGAATGGTCAAAGCTTATCACTTACATTTCAAGTCACAGCTGATGTGGGTGAAAATTAGAATCAATCGGGAGTTAGGACCCCTTCTCTGTTATATTAAACTCAAGTTGATGAAGAGCCAGTAAAATTTGGAGGTCTTGATCATATTGTTGAGATGTGCTGTGATTTAACTCATCTTAGAGTCAAGTGGAGTCTTGACCCATCTTCAGATCTCTGTCTGTCATAGCAATTTCAATACACAAACTCTGATGGCACAAAGGTGAGGATTTGCATCCTAGCTTAGCCACTTCTTATCAGTTATTCTCTCTGAGCTATTCAACCTCTGTCAGCTTCCCTTTCTCCCATCCTGTTCCCACCTGTAAAATGGGAATACAATTGCCTGATACAGGAGTTACTGTCCAAGGCAAAACAGATAACCATTGTTGTGCTGTTGAAATTGCCCCTGGTTCCCTGGATCTACAAGCTAAGGATTTCTGGCTCTTGTCAGCCTTCCTAAACAGAGTATCCCAAGGAGGCTACCTCCCTACCCCCACTCCTCGGGCTCACTCCCCTCTCAAGACTGGCTGTGCACCCCTACCTATCACGAGCACTTCTTAAGAAGCATTTCAACCAAACACATAAAGGATTGGGATAAGCATACGAATATTCTAGAGCAGGGCTGTAGTCAGGACTCCACAGCTCCACCTAGTCATTGTCCCTTGGTGTCCATGAGGAACTAGTTCCAGGAACTCACGCCTATCCCTCCCCCAACAGAGGATACCAAAAAACATGGCAGTGCTCATGTCCTTCATGTGAAATGGCGTGTCATTTGCATGTATTCTATACGTTATCCTTCTGCACCCTTGAATCATCTTTAGACAGATTACCCAACACCCTGTAAACAGTACAAAATAGTTATGCTGTAGTATCCAGAGAATAAGGACAGACTCAGTGTTTGTTCTAAATATTTCAATTCGTGGTTGGCTGAATCCACGGATACAATGACCATAACAGGTTGGGCTGTACCTGCATAATGGCTGAGTTTTGTGGAATTTGAATTCTATCTCTGCAAAAAAAAAAAAAAAAAACTATAGAGTTAAGAAGAGGAAAGCCACAAAATTTCCTACAGGTGAGTTGAAGAAAATTCTAAAAATGGGTTGCAATCTCCCAAATTTCTGAGTTCTGAGTTCACTCTAAGGTGAACACGATTCTGTCTCCTTTAAATAAAGGCAACTCAGAGAGTCTGCTGACTCCTCCCGCCCTGATGTCACCACTGAGACTGCTGTTCAAGATGCTTAAAGGCAGGTGTCCCTCTCCTCTTCAGCTCTCTGCCTGCCCCAGAGGAATCTGCTTTCAGTTCTGTGTCCGCCTCTCCATCCCCAGTTGACATAGATGGAAAGGAACTCAGGGGCTAGGGCTTGGCAGCCGCTCACACTAAAACCCAGACTGAGAGAAGTCTTGTTGCTGAGCTAGGTGCGCGCTACCAGATCAACACAATCTGTTTCCCCTAATGTTCACTTGCCCTGACAGTTCATCTCTCCCACACATGTATTCTCCCCAATATTTGTCTACCTTGTGTCTTCTCCGAGTACACCAGGGGCGCTAGCAAGCTCTAATAGATATGTCATTCTCCTAAAAAACGCTTTTTGCAGGCTGTCTATACCTCTGATGTTCTGGCAATGGAAGACACTGGATTGGGGCTGCAGGGTGGCACTGGAGAGTACACAGAGCATCTTTCAGAGGAGATTGCCTCTCTCCTCCCTCTTCCTTCTCCATCAAGGAGTCACTGCGATGGACACCATGCAGCCTATGCCAAAGGCGACCATAAGAGGAGGGAGACACAGATCACTCAGCTATGTGCCACACACACCTTCCCTTCCCCACCTCTTTGGGAGCTGCCCCAGGCTCTGCTTTCCCCCCTGGAACTCGTTCTCCCACTCCTCTTCTTCCCTCAAGTCCAACATAGGAACCGCTTTTTGCTTAGGTACTCCTGAATGTTCTCAGGATAATCAAAGCACAGTTTCTAGCTGTGGTTTTTCTAACAGTCCCTCAGCAAAGAAAAAGAGCAAATGAGATCCCACAGCAGCCCTGGGGAGGAGGCAAGAAGGGTAGACTGTAATTTCCCATGTTGAAGTCAGGCCAGTGCCACCAAACTGGGCGATTAAACCAGCTCATTTCTCTAGGGGTATTCAGAGCCCTGTCCACCAGGGGCCTTGATTATATCTTTTACCCTGAACTTGAGCCCTGGACCAGCAGAACCAAGGACATCCACCAAGGACAGGGATTCAGAATCATGAGATGAGCTCAAGAAAGTCCAAAGTCTACCTGCTTCTCAGGTAGGTTTTGGGGAGAGGCTGAATCCATGAGACTCTAACCTGTCCTTCCCCAGAGTGCCTGCCACCTGATTTTCTTTACAGAATTCTTCTGTCTGAAATAGAGCAATTCTGCTACCATGGAGTTCTGAAGCCATCCTGCAAATCTCAAGACTCAGAAATAACTCCTGACCTCTTGCTCTCAGGTCTCAGATGTTTTGAGTCCTGTCCTTCTGAAGCACAAGCAAGTTCAATGCTCTTCGCATCTACCTGGGTTCTAAGACCAGCTCCATCGGCAAAGTTCAATTCCACCAGAGACACGTGACCCTAATGTTCTAGAACAGCCTTATTGACCTGTCCAACATGAATCAGGTGCAGAACTCGACGCATGTGCATGCGTGTGTGTGCGCATGTGTGTGTGTGTGTGTGTGTGTGTGTGTGTGCTCACATTGGATTATTTTAGAAGCAGAGAAGGGTCATAGCTAACATTGCAAGTAGACAGGACTGAGGAAACATCCCCCAGATTCTTCTAGTTAAGCTCCTTATCTGAGTAGCTTGTCCACAAACCTACCTGACCTCTGTCTGGAAGCCATGCTTCTCATAGCTGGGCCTCTCTTCTCAGCAGAACCCCTGAGCTTATCACTGCTAACCAACATCATATACAATGAGCGTCTGACCCCTGTGACCCACACAGGTCTGACCTGCATTCGGTGACTCCTACCCACTCATCTCTAGAAACTTCTGGTCATGAGGCACGGCACACACTAGCGTCCCACCACATGTTGTGTGGAATCTACATGTATTGGTGGAAATGCTTGATCTTTTCACCCCTGATCCACGTCCAACATTTCTGAAGGGGTCAGGTCGGGGAAGAAACAGAGAGACAGCTTAGAGACAGGTGTCTGGGCCACACAGACCCAAGTTGAATCTCAGCTCCACTATCTTGAAAGTCTGTCCCATGTTCCACCCTTAGTCTTGCACTTCCAGTCTGTGAGATGGGAACAACACTGCACTCTGTCGCTGATGTGAGCATGAAGTGGGAAAACCACAGATATTAATTGCTCTTCTTTCTGTGACAAAATACCTGGTAGAAAATGTAAGAGGAAAATCGTTTGCTGGGGCTCACAGTTCAAGGCTGCGGGCCATCACAGCAAGGGCAGCCTGCAGGCAGGAGCATGGAGCAGCTGGACACATGGCATCTGCAGCCAGGTAACGAGGGAAGGTGAACGCTGCTTCGTGGACTGTGTTTTCCATTTTTCTTAGTCTAGAACCCACCAAGACTGTGGTATAGTGTTGGCCCACATTTAGGGTGGACCTACCCACCATAACCTAATCTAGAAAACACCCTTCCCAGATGTGACCGGATATTTGTTTCCATGGTGATTATAAATCTTGTAAAGTTGGCAATCAAGACAAACCTACACAATATGGAAGGACCAGATTCTTATCTCTGGCTCTGGCTGCTCCCTCGAGCTCTAGTTTATAAATTCAGGAGCCCTCTGGGCTTCTCCAGGTGGAGTGCATATAACTTAATCCTCACTAGATCCAAAAGAGCAGGAACCCTCCCCATCCCTGCACGGTCCCGCCAACAACTCATCTTAACCTCAACGCCATCCACCCAAACCCCGGGCCGGTTTTCTGTCTCAGGCCACTGGTATAAACCCAGTGTAATCCATCAGCTCTGCTGCAGCCCGTAACTTACACTCATTTGCTTCTCTCTGCCTTGGCCACTGCCACCCCAGGCTCTCTGGGCTCCATAACAGCATTCTGGAGCATCCACATTCCTGCTTTACGGGTGGCTCTGCATAGAAAAGGAAGACAGGTGAGCCCTGTGGCCCCATGGAGCGAGATATGAAACATACATGCTTTCCTGTGATCTTTGTTCCACTGGGGTCCTCCTGAGCCTCAGCCTGTCCTCCAGCTTTGATGTTCTGCCTCCTCTCTTGTAAGCATGCCTTAGTTTGCATTTTTTCCCTTTGTTTCTTAAGGAAAGGGTCAAACAGCCATAGAGTGACCCTGAGAGCCCTCCTAAGCCATTCCCTCCTGGTGTCCTTTTCCTTGTGAATTTCCCCACAAGCCAAAACAAGCCACTGGGAAGGATTGGAAACCCTCTGGTGCCCCCTTGTGCTCATGTCTAGCTAGCCAGCTAAGAAACGCAATGGATGAATGAGTGCTTTTCTTTGGTCTCTGGAAGCCAGAAGGCAGCTCCCACATATGCAAAGGAGAGCCCAGGCGGAAGAGAGAAGTGTTAGGTGACAATCTTAAGGACAGTTATAAACCCACCACCTGCAGAGGAGGAGTCCAAGTTAAAATCCTTACCCGCAGTTTCTCTCAGATTCCTGTTAGTTAAAATGGGCACAGTGATTCCTACCCAAAGATCTCAGTGAAGTGCAGTGAAGTACTGTTAAAAACACAAGGACCTTTCGATGCTGTTTTAAAGGAAAGTATATAATACGGATGTGCTGACACAGGCCTGCAATCCCAACACTTAGGAGTCTAAGGACGGAGGATTCCACGCTTGAAGCCAGTCAAACCACATCATGAGACCCTACCTCAAAAGAAGCAATACAGAAAGTCAAAATGTGAGATGGGGGAAGGAAGGAAAGAAGTAGGGAAGAGGGAGGGAGGGAAGGAGGGAGGAGGGAAGGGAGGAGTGGAGGAGGGAAGGAGGGAGGAAGAGACACAATCTTGATCACGTTTATACTGCTTCTGCCCTGCTTCCTTGCCTGTTCATCCAAACTCTGTGAAATCACAGAATGAGTCAGGCAAGATGGCAGTGAGGATGTGTTTGAGATAATGTGTGTATGACAAAGAGGTGCCCATATGTCACTCCTCATCATACAGAAATGTACCAGAGAAAATGTCAGTGACAAAACTCTGCGAGTGGCGAGGCAGAATGGTGGGGGCGTTGGCATCCCCCCACCCCAGGGGGAACCTCGAAGGTGGATGTCGGGAACTGCATTGCAAAGGAAAAGAAGCTCAGTCAGAAGTCACATGTCCATGAGTAAGAGACTTGACCCTGACCTAGTCTTTACATCCCTGAACCTATTACAGCCTCCGGCGCTGGACGGACACTCATGAATGAATAGGTTACCAGGTGAACTGGTGACCTTTATTTTCAGTAAATGTTTGCAATCCTGGCACTACTCACTCTGAAGCAGCCTGTTTGCTGTCTTTACCCCAGCCAGAGGACCTCGCCTCTGTCTCCTGTGAGCCTCAGCTCTTCTCCATTTTCTTGAGAAGAGCGTGAAGATGAACACAGACAACTTTATCAGGAAGTTCCCGGGCATTGCCAATTAAGTAAAAATTTCTACAGTTCAGATCACGGACTAAGAATCAGTATTTTTAAAGGTCCTGGATTGTTTTGTGCATGGAGAGAGAAGAAGCAGGACTCTGAGCTGAACTGGCCTTGGCCCAGACAGCAGGGATCCTGTACTATGAGTAAAGCCGAAGAAGGCTTCAGTGTTGCCTCCCAAGTGCCACTGGGCCCAGCCAAGAGGAATAGGGAGGTGAAGCCCAGAGTATTAGAGAGCTTCCAGTTCTCATCTTCATGGACACTTGACTTGTTAATAGCAAGGAAGGGAATTGGACCCCAAGGATCTGCCCTGGCCCAGGTGAGCAATGAAGCATTTGTGAGCAGATGCCAGCAAGTGCAACGCTATTAGCCCAAATCTCAGAGCGGCTCTTCCAGGGCAGTCTGGCCTGGGTCCGGGAATACAGAGGCTGGGGTTGAGATACCTACCTTTCACAATACTAAGTAAAAACAGGGCTTTCCATTCAACCAGCTGAACGTTCAAGGGGCTGCTGCTTGTGCACACAGATCCCACTATTTCATTTTAAATTATGTTTTCAAAAGCCACTCATATATTTCATGCACAGCACATGAACCTAAATTCAATCTGCCACATTGTAAGTTCTTGCTTTTAATTTAAGGCCTCCAGGCTTCAACTAATTTAAGGGACAATCTGGTGTTGAAAAGGAGATCGTCTCCTGAACAAAAATGTCATTAGCATTAGGCAACGCTTCCTAGATTTTAACACAAGTTGAGACTTCCCAATTTTTACCTACACCTTGGGATCCTTTAAGCTAGGCATCTTAGCATAGAAAAGGAAATGGTCTGTCCTCTGATAATGAGCCACGGATGTGTCCATCTCGCCTAGTCTCCACCAAGCCCTTTGTTCATTTAATGTTTCCGTGTTCTCAGCCATTACAGGGCTGCCTTTGAAACCTCAGAATAAACATGAGCATCATCCATCACTCTGCCACGTTCAAAGAGTGGTCTGACCATGGTTCTGCCAGCTCTGGGACAGAACAGCACACATCAGGCTCATCAACAGGTGCCAAGCTGAGATCAGAAGTCTCCTCCGGCTCAGAGTGCCAGTGGCTTGGCACTGACAGACAGGGGCATCTGCAGACCAGTCCTTTGTGTCTGACGGCTCTGTGTTTCAAGGCTCGTTGCAGATGGGCCTGGCTGACAAGTCTCAGGAACTGGAGGCCCTGGCTCAAAGCAAAAACACATAGATTGGCATCTATCTTAATGACATCAGTACATCCACCCACGTGCTCTGAGTCCCACACTGTAGGTGTCCCAAACTGGTCATGACAAAAGTAAGATGTGGTCCCTAACACCGACTCTTCAATATCTTACCCTGGGATCTGTTGTGAAAACAGGTTCTGCTCTTTAGCTTGCTTGTTTTTAAAAGCCTGGTTCCAGCACTCTTCGCTGCCTCATCTCCAACCTTAAAAGCACTTGTAGTCTTTCCCCCAATCCACTTTGGCAATCTGCTGCTATTGGCCTTGTCCAGCTCATGTTTAGCCAATCCTGTTGATGAGCTACTACAGGTATAGCATCTGACATTAGTAGGAGACACAATCTCACAGCAAACCCTGACGCTCTGGCTCTTACAATCTTTCTGCTCCCTCTTCTGCAGTGCTCTCTGAGCCTTCGGTGTGGAGTTGTTTTGTAGATGTAGCCATTGACACTGGGCTCCACAACCCTGTATTTTGATAGGTTGTATTTTTCTGTAGTGGTATCCATCTATTGCAAACAGAAGTTTTCTTATGAAGGGTAAGGACAATTGTATAATTGTATAAGGACAAATATTTAGAATATAATTATGGATTATACTGGTCTAGTGGGTTCTCCACCAAGATCTCATGACGTCACTAGCTTCAGGAAGCTAGAGGTTTCCAGAACCAGGCATGGTTCACTTCTTGTTGAGCAGGTCTTAAGTCTAATTAAAGAGCTGTTGGTTACTACCAAGGCACGCATGCCACTATTGCACCTTAGAATTATCATGCTCTGGTGATTGTTATTGTGGTTCAGAGGCAAAATTGCTGGGTAGGACTGTTGGTTGTTTCCCTCCTTTGGAAACTCACATGGTGCCTTCTGGTACCGTGGAAACTAGTCCTCCTCAAAGAACTACAAAGAACTACAGGGAAATAAGGAATGCTGAAAGTAGGAAAAGAAGTTAGTTTTCACCAGGGAAGAGCTCAACAACTGGTTATACAGTAACAAATGGTCAGCCCTGAAAACATACACACTAACATTATAGACTGAACAGGTTATATTTAGAAATAACATATATATAGTTTTATATATACAGTTATATATACACATATAAATTTACACATATGCATGTAACAATAATCAATGAAAAAAGCTGTTGTAAGTTAGAAAGAGAGCAAGGAGGGAGAGAGAGATGGGAGGGTTTGGAAGAAGGAAAAGGAAGGTGGAAATGATGACATAATTACATAATCTGAAGAATCAAAGAAACAGGAAGTAGTCCTTGCAGCACGAGGGACACATGGTGGATATTGCTGAAAAATTCCGAAAGAATAGACGTGCCGTTCTCCACTGGAAAGCTAACCCCAGAGGAAGGAGATATGCAAGTCCGGGTCTGCTCCCATGGGAATGTTTTGAAGAAACACTCCCCTTTTTGTATGTACTCAGTCGGAAACAAGTCTAAATTCCCTAAAGAGAAAAGAAAACAAAAGCTGTTCCTGACTTGTGGATTTCTTCAACAAACTCCCATTCTTCGGTACAAACAAAAATGGAAAAGCAGAGCATCTCCAGGGCTCCCACCTGGAAGTCTCCAGCTGATGTGGTTCAGTGGTGTCCTGGTTTCCTTTCTGTTGCGGTGATAACAAAACAAAACACCCTGACCAAAAGCAAGTCAGGAAAGAAAAGGTTTGTTTGGTTTACAATTGCAGATTACAGTCCATCATTTCAGGCAGTCAAGGCAGGAAATCAAAGCATCATGCCCTCGGTCAGGAGCAGAGAGAATAAATAAACAGCCCCTTGCTTCTGCTTTTGCTCACATTGCAATCTTCGCTCCTATACAGTTCAGGGCCCAGCCCAGAAAAATGGTCTCACCCACATTCAAGGTAAGTCCTCCTTCCTCGATTAGCAATCTGGGCGATCCCCACAGACATGCCCACAAGCCAACTTTACCTAAATCATTCCTCACCCTTCTTGGGTGATTCTACGTTTTGGCAAATTGATAATTAAAAATTACCACCTGACTTAGAGACCTGAAGTGTAAAGACTGAGCCACACTGGTCTGCAAGCTCCATAACCAGTGCTTGGCCCAGCACACCGCCCTCCAGGACCAGCCTAATCTACCATCCTACACCAGTAACCTTGACCCTGGGGTCTACAGTTTCCAGGGAAGCCAACTCCTATCCCTTCCAGAGCTACAGAGCCATGCAGTCCTCCCTTGGCAGTGCTCCAGAAAGCTGGAGAGATGCAGTAAGCCTAGAGGGAAACTAAAGCATGCTGAGCATTTGAGAGGGAGCAAAGGGAAACTATGCTTAGATTGGCCTGTACATCAAGGAAAAGAGCTGGGTGGGAGATGGAAGAAGGGACTGGAAGCTCGGGAGAGAGGTCAGAGTTACATAACGGTGACTCTGGAAATTAAATGGTGTCATATCCCTCCTCCAACACTAGCAGTTACCGCCTAAATGACAGTGGCCATTTAGGACAGGGTGCCTCTTCATGAACAACCCCGAAGCATGCTCAGCAGAACACTCCCCATGGGCAGTGGAAATTTCCCGTGAAAGTGTTCCAGGAAGCTCTGTCTCCTACACTAGTCTTTGCCCATATAAAGCAGAATTACTGTACATTGTAATGTGACAAAGGCTCTGAGCAGGGGTACAGAGAAGGAGCCTGTCTTCTTCAGTGTTTCTCAGTCATCCACCTCGATTGGCAAACTTCTGGTAGTACTCACTCACTGGCTCCTTAGCAGACCAGCTTGGGAAGACCCCAGCACTTGGTAGCGCCTCATAACTGCAGAAGTTCTCTTCCCCAGGACACATTTAATAGTATCTAGAGGCATTTTAGGTTGTTACAGCTGGGGATTGGATGCTAACCTTTAATGAACAGAGGCCATGGACACTTAAATAACTTTCCGTGTCTAAAACAGCCCTCCCTCAAGAACTGTTGATCAGTGTATTGGTATGGTAAGGGTTAGGCATCCTGATCTTCCTGTAGTTTTCTGGTCTCCGTCTCTGGTAAGCACTCCAGCTTTGTCTCCTCCAGCCGACATCGCATCATCTTTAAACACACGATGAAGCCTTCTTCTGGAGTCTAGCCAGACACCACACAGAGCTAATATTGCTAGTATCACACTTCCCTACCTTTGTAAGACCTAACTGCTTATCCAGTCTCTCTGGCTTCCCTCCCTTTCTCTTGCAGGTCTGCACTGGGTCCCAACCCCTTTAGGGGTTGAACAACCCTTTCACAGGGATTGCCTGATATCATCTGCATATCCGATATTTACACTGCATTTCACAACAGTAGCAAATTTGCAGTCATGAAGTAGCAACGTGAAGAACTTTATGGTTGGGGGTCACCACCACATGAGGAACTATATTAAAGGGTCGCAGCATTAGGAAGGTTGAGAACCACTGCTCTAGGTCAACATAGCTGTTGTCTGCCAAGCAGCTTCCCTCAGCCCTCTTCTCTTGTTAGATCTCATCTTTCTCTGGACGGGCAGACCCCCTCGTGAACACAGGACGCACAGGTGGCAAATGCTTTGGAGAATAAGGATGCAGGAGAGTTGAAGATGGTTCTTTTAGTCAAGTATAATCTGAGTGTGCGCCGTGCTGTGTACCAAGCGTTAGAGCAACATTATCTCCCAGAGAGGCACGAAACTGCTCCTGAAGCAAATGCCGAGGGTGAGACCCCAGGGAAGGAGTGCCTACGGCTGGAAGCGAGGATCCAGCCAGGTTGTCGGTGTTTCAGGCAGTGTAAATAGTGTGCCCCGCACTTAAAAGAGGCTACAGAAAAGAGATAGGCACTCGGAGCTGGGAGTGCCAGCCAGCGGGGCACAGAAGGATGAGAGACAGGCTTCGGAAGGCCTCACCAAAGGGTCTTGTAAAGAGGTTTAAAAATGTAGGAAGACCCTCAGGTTCTTATGTGGGGTAAGACAATGTGTGGATGAGGATGAATTAACTACACAGTCAGGATTAGAAAAATGTACAGCTACTTTCAGAATGATTCCAAAAATGTCACAGTGACAGGGGTCATCCTGGAGAAGGGATAGAGAGAGAGAAAGAGAGAGGGAGGGAGAAGGGGGACCATAAACACACACACACTCATATATATATATATATATATATATATATATATATATATATATGCATGTATATATATACACACACACACATATATACATATATATTAGAGGTGGGAGATTTTAGTAACTATTGAAGCTAAAAGTCGCACACATTAACTGTCCTCAACAATAGGTTCAGTAACTATGAAAAGTCAGCATAGTAACATCTCCTAGTTAGCCAGACCAGCCCGCACTGTAATAGATAACTGGTCAACTGGAACCCCAGATGTAACAGGCAGCCACGATGAAGGGGGATGTACTGACAAATAGGTTCGCTGACCTAGGTCACTAGCTAACCTTCAGACATTTGGTTCCCGCCTGCTGCGTTCCTGGTAGCCACAGACGTGTACTTGGAATGGTAGGTTCCCGCCTTGGTACTCACACATACTCCAGGGACACTCTGTGTGTGCACTCTCCCTCAGCTGCCATGACAGACTGGGGGGAGGGGTAGTTCAGACAGCAGACATTTGTTCTTTGACCATTCTGAAAGTTGAAAGTTCAAGTTGTAGTCAGAGACTATTCCTCCTGAAGTCTTTCCTTGATGTTCAAATGCCCATCTTCTCACGGGGGCATCTGATCCCTCCTCCGTGTAAGGAAATGTTAGCAGTTCCCAAGGCCACTTCACACATCACAAACAGGAGTTGTTTCAAGGCACAAGATTCCCAGTGAGTGACAGGTAAGTATAAGGCTCAAAATCAGAGAACAGCCAGTCTTCAAAGACAGGAGGCGGGGCTTCCATGGCCCCATGGATGGCTCTGTGGGAAAGGAGCAGAACTTTCAGTTCAGAAGGAATAGAGATACATAGATACTGGAGTTGACCGTGGTGTGCCTCCATACTGCTGCAGCTAGAATGGCTCACAGTGGCATAGGGTTGACACCAGGGATGCTGAGAGATACTGAGCCAGATGTGCAATCATATTGGACCAGACCTTAGAGGGCTTTCCACACTAGGTACCATGGATATTGGCAACTCATTCAAAACCCTAGGAATGGCTCTTGGAAAGAGGGGGAGGGAGGTGACTAAGGAAGAGATCAGTCAGAGATAGTGTAAGGTTACAAATAGCTAGAGACGTAGGGTGACATAAGACTTCCTCCTGCAATATTCTGCACAAAGTCAAGGTCAGGAATAGCTATTATGATCTCAGTATGAGTACCTTGCCCCCCAAATACCAGACCCTGTCACATGACTCATCAGCTTCAAGTGACAAATCAAAGCACAAAAAGCCCAACCTCGTGCTGACAAAAACCCATTTCCCTTTTGTCCTTTGCTTTACAAATGATCTAAATTTTCTAAGTGCAGTAGAAGAAAGCAGGCAACTTTTCCAACAAGATTTCATGTGAGAAACAGTCTCCCTTTCAATGAATGGCTTTAAGCATTCTCTCTGGTTTCTGAAGCACATTGGTCTCTGAAGATATACAAATATCAGGTAGGAATTGTGTTTCCTGTGAGTAGGAACCTTTATTTTAATAAGGAGGAGAGACCGCTGGAGATGAACTGAGATATATTAGGTGATCCTGGCTGCTTTGCTGGGTATGCCATTAGTGTTCCCAGCTGCACCAGCATGCTCACCAATGCGCAGGCCTGTCTGGTCCTAAGTGATCTAAGGGGCATATGGATGGTAAGCGCTCGTAATGAGCTATAAAGAAGCACTTCTTGCTGGACACTAGTGAAAGTTTGGCTGTAATTGCAGAAAGTTGTTCATCCTATCAAAGGACAGAAAGGGCTTTGTGAGGGCTCATCGCAAGACTCGGTGAGCAATAGGCAAACCGAATTCGATCTACTATTATATATATATATATATATATATGTGTGTGTGTGTGTGTGTGTGTGTGTGTGTGTGTGTGTGTGTGTGTATGTACACACATGTTTATGTATATATATATATATAGCATATACATATGTTATATATATGTATGTATGTATAGATAGATAGAAGGAATTAAATATGTAACATGTAGAAATTTGAGCAGGGAAGGCTAGGTACCAGTGCATGAGGAAGAACTGGATGCAGGTAATGGACAGGACTTATGAAAGAGGGTATGGGACTAGTTGTTATTCTAGTTCTAAGTCTGTCTTGGGTTTTTCATTTGTGGTGGTGGATAAGTATATACGAATATATTCGATAGTGGAAGTGTGAAATCCAATGTGAAACTCTGCAGCTTCAGAACAGCTCTTCTAAAAATATAGAAGATCACTGAGCTGTATAGACTTTGAGTCAGGTTAATTTGAGCATGGGAATTTTTTTTTAACTTTTAAGTTTTTTTTACAATAAGTTTTATTTTAAAAATCCAAAATCACACAGAAAAACATTATTGAAAAGATGAAAAGACAGCAGGAAAAAGTATGACCGTCAAGATCCAGAATATGTAAAGAGCTCCTATAGCTCAATAACAAAAAGGCAAGCAACCTATACTGAAAAAAAAATGGGCAGAAAGTTGAATAGCCTAAGTGAGGGAGACACTGGCACACCCATCCCCCACCCCTAGTAGGTGTTCATTTTCCCACCCTCATTCATGTGGAATGTTCGTTGGCTGTGGAAGACAGTTGGGTGGTCTCTCAAAAGGCTGAATGTTGAGACACCATATAACCCAGCATGTCTACTCCCAGTTACACATGTAAAAGAGTCCAACACATATATTAAAAAATGTCCATAGGTGCATGCTCTTAGTGTCATGACTTTCCATAGGTGGAACCCCAAGTGTTCCTCAGTAGATATATAAACCATATATAAACAGACCGTGTGTGTGTGTGCGCGTGTGCGTGTTATAGGAAAGAATATTAATGACCGATGTAAAGAAAAAGAAATACTGATACATGCCACAGCATGAATTAACCCTAGGCAACGTAACAAATGAAAGAATCAAGATCCAAAGAGTCACACGCTGTACAAGTCTGTTTACATGGAGTATCTAAAACCGTCAAATTCATAGGCAGAGAAAGCAGCCGGGTGGTTGCCAGGGCCTGGGGGAGGCAGTCGTAAAGAGTCACTGTTTTCTCTGGGGCGATGGAAATATTTTAATCATACAGCCTTATGAATGAACCGAATGCCACAGAGCTGTTCACTTTGAAACCCTTGATTGATGTTTTGTGAATTCCTATTCAATACAGAACCTGATTGAAATGGGGAAAAAAACAGACAAAACACTGTGTAAAGTCTGTCACCACGAAACTGAAGTTATCCGAATGTAGAAGCCAGGCCTCCTTCCTTCTCTGACCTTTACCCGACCATCTCTAGCGTAGGCAGAAAGACATGGAGTAGCGCTTGCCTGGGTGAATTGAAGGCAAGCCATTCAGAACGTCCACCAAATCGCCCTTCCCTTGACTGTTATTTGTTTAAATCTCCTCTTACTTCTTTTCCAATTATGAAAGCAGAACTTACAAGTAGTTACACATGCTATATGAAGAGTTCTCATCACCTGCCAACCCCAACCCCTGACACTGCTGACTGACTCGGTTTCCCGTATAAATGGGAAGCACTAGAGTGTGTACCTTTGCCCTCCTTTCACACTTCTTCAAACTGCCCCAGGATGATGTGTGTATCTTCTCCTGTCTCCTCCACTGTTATCCTGGAATTAATATCCTCAAGGTGAGCCACACCAGGGTGCTTCTGCTCCTTTGCCCCCACCCCCGATCCCCAACCCCGATGCTGGGGCCAGCAGGGGGGTGTTCAGCTGCATTTCAACTGCTGCATGCAATTGTCTAAGTAGAAGTTTGGCTTGAAAGTTCAAATGAGAAAGCTTAAGTGGGTGAGACACTGGACAACACCCACTCCCCTGCCCCTAGTAGGTGTCGTGTGTTTGTTTCCCCACCTCATTCATCAGCAGAGATAGTCTGGCTGCACTGTGGATTTTCATCTGAAAGCATTTCAGCTCTGAGTTCAGTTGAAGATGGATTTTATCACCTTTGGTATTTACCCGACTTACTCGTGTTGCTTACGCCTCCCTCCCTCGCTAGCCTGCTGCTTCCAAGGGAGCAGTGATCTTAATCCATCCTCTTCACTATCAGATGCTGCCTGGTGTCCACTGGGTGATAAGAAATATCCGCTTAATGGAATTCTACCGGGTCTCCCCTTGGGGGGCCTCTTGGAAAGCATTCTTCTTTCTAACAAAAGCTGGGTGTTAGAAATTTTGAATGTTTCCTTTCCTCTCTTCTCCTTCCTGGATTCTCATGAAGATGTAGCTACGTAAGAGCAATGGAGAGTTGGCGGCTGTCTGTCAAGGTCTGGCTTGCCTGGAACTCTCTTGCTGCATCTCTAGCAGAGTACAGCAACAGGAAGTCTCTTCCTGAACACCAGCCCCCTCCTCACAATGCCACTGGAAGAGACTAGACAAGGTTATCCTGTCTCATAGAGGACATCACTGAGAGGCTTCCCAGTGGCACAAAGGAGCTGACACAAGAACCCATCTTTGGGAACCCATGGCCAGAGGGAAATACCTTTTCTCACACGTGAAGACATATTATCACAGGTTAATCCTTTATCCTGTTTTCTACCCTAACAGTTTCCCTCGAAGCTATTCTGATATAAACAAAATACAAAACCAAATTTTTGCTTTTTTTCTTTAAAATGGGTTGATATATCTTTAAAGTTATCATGTATTTATTGCACAAAATAACCTGTTTCATTTTGACATTTTAATACATGTACGTACTATGTTTTGACCACAGTCACCCTGGTCTGCCATTTTGTTTTTTAATTTGTTTTTGTTTTTTTCTGATTTGTTTTTTAATTATCAGATTGAGGCCAAGCATTTTTGAAGGATAAATATCACCAGAGTGATTCTTTAGAAGTGTCAAGGTCACAGAAGAGCAGGAGGGACCAATTGAATACTGCTACATCTGTGTCAAGGTCTCAGTCTTGATCATCCTGCAGTGGCGGTGCAAGTTGTTGGCATGAGGGCAGTTGGAAGAAAGGTTAAGAGAAAGTTGGCACCATCTTGTAACCGTTTCTTTAAATCATAAATTAGTTCAAGATAAATGATTGTAAAACTGGTCCATCCTGTTCTTCACATCCATTTTTGCCTGGTAGAGAAAAGAGGGTGGGGACACACCATATTTTTCTAGCTCCTTCAGAGTCTCAAAGGAGGAGCACAAAATCGCAAAGCAAAAGTCGCAGGACAGCTCTAAGCTCCTGGGGCCACAGCTGTATGACCAGGCAACAGTGGCCTGCCTGCTCTTCCAGATGTGCTACTCTCAATACTTTACTGGAGTTTGCGTCTCCGTGTCTTGATGGTCCCCAATAGGCACTTGGATGAGGGGTCTCATTGGTCCAATGCTTTATCACATGGGAGACCTTTCTCTCCTGCCTGTGTGCCGCCCCCCCATGTAAGACCCTCCAGATATTCTGAAGAGGAACACCGTGGCTCCCCCTTTACTGAAGCAAGCATCAGAGGAAATGCAATCTCCCCCTCGCGCTGGGATAAGAAAAAGGCTGAAGCCCAGTGCCAGCCAGAGGAGGAAGAGCTGTCACCCAGTCAGACAGCAGGTGAGACTGGAGCCATGACAAGGATGGGCCAGTGATGGACGTGACCACGCCTTGACCACGACTGCTTAACCGCACATACTGTCTGTCCTTTCTTTAAACCTACACCTCATGTCCAAGACCCCGGCATGGACTTGGGGAGTCACCGGGCCTCTTATTTTCCTCTTTTCCCAGTGGAGGCACATTGAATAAATCTCCTTTCTCTGCTTTGCACTGTTACTTGTCTCTTTAATTGTTCTATCAGAGATAATGACCAAGCCCACCTTCTTCGTACTGTCATGGATCAAGCTTTAACTCTAACCATTCCAGCAACACTCAGGCGTGAAGTTCTCAGTATTTTGTAAGATTTGCATCCCCTTTACCCGTCGTGACACGGACTCTGTCACAACTTAGGTACACGTTGGCATATCGCCGATTGTCATCTAGATGACAGTATGAAGTCTGTGGGGTGTGTGTGTGTGTGTGTGTGTGTGTGTGTGTGTGTGTGTGTACGTGAGCATGCATGCACCCTGATACTGGTGATTTTTCTACTTACGCCATGCAATTTTCCTGCCAACAAGCCATACTCAATACACAAAGTCTTGTGACATTGAAATTGAGTCAGATGTTCGGAGCCCAAAACAAAGGGCTTCCAAGGAACGCCTGCTCACTAAGCACACACATGTGGGAAACCTGTTAGCATCACTCAACAGTGGGGGAGCTCCCCCAAGGCTGTCTCCTGGTCACCACATGTGTAAACACCCACAAGCCTGGTCAGTCATGACTCAGCAGGAGGTCAACTCGAGTCACACCACAGGGCACATGCCCACCAACACAGAGAGCACCAGTTCTGATCAATGTAAAGGAGCAAGCAAGGACACTTGGTTATTAATCCGATATGGAGGAGCCTGGGTGGCGAAGAGAGCCCCGCAATGTCCTCTGATCCTGGTTCAAAGCTCCGAGCCTCATTCATCAGGAGCTGCAAGTCCAACCCCAGAGGAACTCTGCACCGCCCGACCTGAGCCCTTGTTTCTTCCTGGGATGAAGACCCAAACCCATTCTTATTAGTAGAAATGAAAACGAGCTCGATCTGGAGTGAACTCGACTTTCCTGGAATGCCGCAGCTTTGGGGACAGACCCATGGACACAGAGAACTCTGCCAGACTCCATCGTGATTTCACAGATGTTAACTGTGGAACATCAGAGCCCCGAGGCCACTGCCCTTAAGCCCACTTGCCTACTGTCAGAAGACCCTTTGGTCTCCTGAGCTGCAAGGGTTACCAGGCAAAAGTACCCACAGTCCTCCTCTCTGCAAGCTAAGAAGAGCTGTTTTCCCTTTGCTCCCTGAGATGTCTCCCAGCATGAGATGCAGCTAGCTACCTTGTGGCCCGACTCTCAGGGAAGTGAGGCTGTCCCGCATCTGCTCAGCCCATATTTTTAATTGCTTAATAATACTGAGTAGGCTTGCTTCATCCCCTCCAGCATAGCAGCGTGGGGGGCTTTGACATTCAGGGCCTGGTGTGTGGGCAGGAAACACAGATGAGGCTGGGAAAATGTCAACCTCCCACAGCTTCTCTCCCAATTAATCACCACGCCATCTGACAGGTTACACCTCATCCCGAGGAGGAACGAGGAACGTGGGGCTGGCAGTCCGGAGAGCTGCTCTGCAGCCCCTGCTCCAGTCTAAATTAGCTGTGTGACGTACAAGTGGCTCACCTTTTGGGAGTTAAGTTTCTACTGCTTTTAAACATATTTAAATACAATGGGAATTGGTGAAGCAGGTACTTAGGGAATGCTGTTACGGAACAGAGATTGGTCACCCCAGAGTCCACCATCTGTCAATAGTAAAATCCCAAGATACACCCGCAATCCCCCCAACTTGCAAATCAAGTGTAATAATACCTACAAAATAAAGCTATTGGGAGGACTTAGAATGGTGCAGAGCATGCAGTATGCACTCAACAAACATCAGCTGTCCTTATTATACAGCTTCAGGCCATCTAACTCAGTTGACTCTACACTTAAAGTTCCAAGGGAAATATTTTTAAAGATAAACTCAAGATGGAATTTGCCCCTTAGATATTCATAGTCTTATGGACAAGACAAACATATGCATAAAGTACTGGGAAGAACAGGCTGCTGTGATGTTCTCTGTAACAGAAGTAAGCCATAACACTGTGTGTTTCTTGTAGACCAGGAATGATGCTGGGAGTCATGCCTGCATCGCCCGTCGTCCTCACACTGGGAGGGATCCCCGTGAATACATGGGGTCCCCACAAGACGGATCCCGATGTATCGAGCGGAGAGCAATCACAGAGAAGCTGAAGAGTTCTTCTTAAATCACATACCTTCTAAGTGGCAAAGAAAGCATTCAAACCCAGGTCTGAAGTCATTACTCTTGAATCCCGTCACTGGATGGGACAGAGAAAGCTACAGGAAGGAAGTGCTACTGGAGCAGCCTCGGTCTCCATTTCTTCTGTGAAAAGCCATGATTTCTAGAGCAAGGCTAAGAAATGATGACTTCTTAGGTGGGTAGGGGAAGTTTTTGAACCTCTCTGAGGCCCCATTTCTAAGTAGTCATAGTGTCAACTACAGAGCGGCTAGAAGGAATAGACGAGATTGTGTATGTATGCTTGGTGCCTGTGAGCAATCATCTTCATCATCATCATCATCATCATTATCATCATCATCTCCATCATCTTCATCTCTATCAGCACTATCCTCCTCATCATCATTATCATTACCAATGCTCAGTTCCTTACCAAGTGACTATCAGATTTATTCATGGATTCAACACCTCCATTTTCAAAAGGTCCTTACGTCTATACCACGCTGAATGTACCTGATCTCACCTGTCAAATGTCTCTTAAGATGGCCTCTGAGCTACGGCCCAGCAGATGCCTGAAATGTAACAACTGGCCATTTCTTCATCAGAAGAAGCATTTGTCTCAAGCCTGAAAGACTCTTTGTACATGCACAAGTCACCTTGCATAAATAACCCATGCAATTCTTTATATAATCCAGTCAATTGAGAAAATGAGTTCATGCCCCTAGCAAGGCTAGAAAACACACAAGGAAGATGACATGAAACAGAGGAAGATAAAAGCCACTGCCCATGGACACTGGGAGGTCTCCTAGAGATTGGGAAGAGCAGGGTGATCTCGCTTACAGACCTTTTGGGGCTGCCTGTCTGTCAGCTGAGGCTCTGAGCCCCAGCCTCTGGGTAGGGATGGCACTGGAGTTCTCATCAGCATGTACCACAGAGTTCAGAGGGGTGAGTGATGGCTCCCCCAGAACAGAGGGGTGTTTGATGTGGGCTTGTCATCCTCACCATCCTTCATTGAGACCTGGAAGCAAGATTCATATCCCCTGTCAGAGGCCTATCCAACATCCCAGGCTGGCCTCCACCAGGGTCCAATTTTACACCTCCCCGAGGATGGCAGGCAATCTTTCAGTTCTGGAGATGGGAAGACAGCAGCACCATTTGTCCTGGGAACTACTTCGAGATCAGGATGAACTAGAAAGAGGAAACTGGAAACAGTGCCTCAAAGGAATGCATTAGCACAGCCCTCTACCTGTTTCCAGCCATTCTGGCTCACGGCCTCACACCTCTGCCCCCTGCCCCAAGCCAAGTCTTCCAGGCAGTATCACCCTTAATGGTTCTCTATCCTTCAGTATTGGCCCAACATACTACTGTCCCAGCAGGCAGGTGCTCGCTCACCAGGTGAAACGATGGCCCACAGATGCTAAGATCAGATTCATAGGAGAAACAAGATGAGAGCATCTGGATGATTTAGTAGGAAGGCCCGCACCCCTTCTCCTCTGTCCTGTGTCTCACTCAGGTCCTTAGGCTTTGATTCAATTTGCTGAGTCTCTGGTGTTTGTTACTCTATTGGTAAAAGTGCAGCCCTGTTGCAGCAAGGGATCCCAGCATTGTGAAGGTGTCAGTACCTCGGGACAACCACCAAGAACAGCAGCAGCAGTGGAGTGGAGCCAGCCAGAGCCTGGAAGAAAATCTGTGTGTGCTGCAGAGAAGTGACCCAAGACCATTGGAGAGCCCAGAAGACCGTGAGTGAATTCCAGATAAGTAGACATTGAATGTTTTTCTGCTGTCCAAAGACATTGTGAAAAGCTTGGTAGATGTTTAGTTGCATTTAGTCTTGCACATTAGAAACACTCATGATTGTTCTTCTTCTGGATAGATTGCTGGTGTAGCGTTCAATCGTGTTGTAAAAGTAGAACAAGTCTTTTTTATACAGAAAAGGGGAAATGTTGAGGAAGTTTATTTTTAGTTATATAAAAAAATAAATGTTTTATGCACTGTTGGGTGAGAGGTTGTCTAGGGTGTTTTGTATTGATTCTGCAATCAATTGTTGAATTTCTGTGGGGGTTGTTTAATTGCTAATGATCTGCAGGTGCTATCAGTAGAATACCTGAGGAGTTCTGAAAGAATAAAAAGCCCTGAGCTGAGATGCCCTGGGTTCCACTGTGAGTATGGCACTGGCCATGATAGTGGTTCCCTGTGCTGAGGTCTGGCAGGGCTTCCACATATGAAAATGTCACCTTGTCACCCTTGGTGAGCTGCCACAGTAGGTGTATGACTACACTCCTGCCCAATAGACCAGGACACATGAAGCAACAGGAGCTTAATGATGCTTTAAAATACAAGTCTGAGCCAGTGTCCGCTGGTTTACTGTCCAAATTTGTAGCCAATGAACAACAGGGTAGGCTTCAGATGTGGAGTTTTAGCCCATACAGTTTTCTTTTCTTTTCTTTTTTAATATTTACTTTTTAAAAGACAGGGCCAAATATAGCACAGGCTTGCCTTGGATTCCCTACAGAACCCAGGATGGCCTTGAACTTCAGATCATCCTTACCCACCTCCTAAGTGCTGTGATCCCAAGTAGCATCATAATGCATGGTTTATTAGGCTCAGAGGGCTGAACCCAGACCTTCATGAATGCTAGAACATTCTACCAACTGAGCTATATACGGCCCCACACACTCTCACACACACATGGTTTTTAAAGTTAAACGGATTCCAACATTGGAAAATCAGAGAACATTATAATTTAAAATACGGATTGTCAGCTGTCTTGAAGGATATCAGAAAGTCTGACACCCCAGGTCTAGAGACTGAGCATTGAGCACCATCTTAGCTATCCAAAGACCAGGTTCGCCCTCCATACTGGCCCTGTCTCCTGTATCACTGACATCCCCACTATACTCAGCATCCCTCCTCTGGCCACCTCCCTGGACCCCACCTACAAGAGGCCAGTCAATCAGCTTGACCAGTGTGTGTCCAACACTGCCTGGGGCTCTACAGTCGTGAGCACCAGAGGAACCGCTGAGGAAGGAGTGCCTCTGGGCGGGGTGAGGGCCCTGGCTAAGCAGCAGAACGAGAAGTGTGTGTTGGGAAAACATTCTCCAGAGGAGAAGGTGAGCATCGGGAGCAGAGCTGAGAATGTTAAGTCGAACATTGTGAGAAGGAGAATCCCAAATACTGTGTGCTACGCGTGCTATTATTCTCCGCTTTTCTTGCCAGAAGCTCCAGGTGCAGTGTGGGGTTTGTGCGCTGCGTTACCAAGCTTTCCTTGTGCACACTTCCGCCCCCACTCGTTTGATTCATGTTGAGGTTAGGGGTTTAGACCTCAAGAAACGCAAGGCTGAGCACCAAGTTCTCAGACCCACCCTCCACCTTCACAGACACCTCCCTCCTCCTCCTCCTGGAAGTTTCCCGAAGCAGTCAGAGGTATCCTGTTCAGACCCAGTGGCAGCGGGAGACAAATATCTGGGTTGAGTTCTTCCAAAGTATGACAAGAGAAAGACTGGGAAAAGGAAAGATGGCCAAAAAAAAAATTCTCCTTCTAGCCTCATTAGAGCCCCTGCTTAACTGAGCTAAAATTAAAACTAATTGCTTTTGCTATTCTAATGTGAAAAATCAGTTTTTAAAGGATCAAGATCTCTCTCCCTGGCTGCAGAAATCACTGAATCGGTAATAGACTGGCTGCCAGTGAATTATGAATGTCGTAATCAAGCCTTCGTGGAAGGCCAAAGTCTTGGTTACAAATGTGGGCACTATAATTAGAAATACGCCAAGCGGCCCGCAGCAGACCCCCCTTTGTCTTTTATTCTTCTCCCTGAAGAGCAAGGAGACGCAGCCTGCTTCAGCGGGATGTGGGCTATTCTCGAACAAAGCCTCACTCTCACCATGGGCGGGGCATCTACAGAAAAGCTCATAGTAACAGCACCCCTTCCCCTCCCAACTCTAAAATATCCCACCCATCTCCGCCAACTGGTCGGATACACCAGTTCTCTCCATCTCCTCCCTAGAAACGGACAAACCGGAGTTAACAAGGACAGCATCCAGGCTGTCCTAACTCAAGAGGCCCTGAGTATTGGCCAGGGTGCCAGGCAGTCATCCATTCCATAGCAGGCATCAGCTTCACTGAGTCCCTTGGTTTGAACCCTGCGCAAGTGTGGGAGCTGTGGGAGGTCAGGGAGGGGCATATGTGTCCGACAAGAAAATAAAAAGGGGCAAAGTCTGGGGCTCAGGGAGGGATAAATGAGGCTACAGGCTGTCTCCCAGCCCTCAGGAAGCAAACAGGCAGACCCACCCCAAACAGGCAGACAAGGTCTAGACAGTATGAAAGCCAGACAGTCCAAATACTAGTAGGGGCATCCATCCAGGAAAGCCTTGTACGTGAAGATGGGCATGAACACCTTGATTTCTTAATGAAGTTACATTTTGAGAAAAAAAAAAAAAAGACAGGATGTTACTCTCATTTTCCAACCCTTCACCTCTCACCATAGAGTTCTGCTGACAGGACCTGCTTCCAGGAACTTAGCTTCTCTCAGCCCTGGGCTGGGCACTGGGGTGGGGCATCAGGGCCGTGTTGCTCTCTGAGGCCTGTATTCAGCATGAAGAGCCTCCTGCATCTCCTGCCACTCACGGAGACCATCCAAGAAGGCTTAAATGATTAGTCCTTAGCCCTGAGTACAAATTAAATTCACCCTGGGGATTTTAAAATGATATCCAAACAGTTCCTAGGCCAACTAAATGGAATATTCTGGGGTGGACCCAAGCTCTAAAATCTTCTAGACATTGTCAAGTGCCCAAGTGGCCGAGAAGCACTGGCTTAATGGCTCCCTTTGGAACCTCTCCTCTGCTTTTTCACCCACCCCATCATTTTCCAGGGGCTCTTCTGCCGTGAACCACAGCGGACACAGGCACACTTTCATCCCTATGCAACGCATAGGAAATCTCTTATGTGATGGTTAGTGCTAAAGATCAACTGACAGGATCTAGGGATCCCCGGGAAGCCTGTGGGGAATGACTGTCTCCAGTGTGTTAACTGAGGTGGAAGACCTAGCCACTATGGGCGCCATTCTCCCCGATGGTACCATGGACCGTAAGTGAAGGAAGAGCCGAGCAGCAGTGAGCATTCAGCGTTCCCTGCTGACCACAGGATGTGAGAACCGCTTCAAGCTCAGGCTCGCACCTCCTTGACTCCCTCCGCCCACCCCTGCCATGATGGGCTGGACATACCCGTGAGCCAAAAGAAATGCTTTCTCCCAAAGTTGCTTTTGAAAGAGTATTTGATCCCAGCAGTGGGCAGTGGGAAAAGTACCCTAGATAATTCGTATCTACCCTGGATTATTCCACAGGGAAGCGTTTTAAGCCCCATCTTACCCATAGTAAAAGAATCCTCTTCTCAAGCAAGTCCATTGGAACAAAAGTAGATTTCCCCGGCACTCTGGAGAAACCCTTCTCAACAGGACATGTCCTGTCTCTGTGGGAAGGGACACTATGATCAGCCATGGTCAGCAAAGAGGATAGAGGAAATGGCAGAACAGAAGCCTCACACTTGTGAAGTCTCAAGAAAATTCTCCATCTGGCTTATGGGAAAGGAGAGCCACAGAGAGAAAGCGATGCTAAAGGACGTGGCCTGCATCCAGTACTGAGAACCTACGGCTATGTGAGGTCCGCAGACCAGGAGATCACTACCTTCTGGGGGCCAGAAGTGTGGAACCCCAGGACATGCACAGGACTTTTGAGAACGTTCCCTGGGTAGCTTATTGTCACAATGAATTTGGAAAAGAGCTGTTAGAAAGCAGTCACTGGGTGGTAGGGGCGCACTTCTTTAATCACAAGAGGCAGGAGGGTCTCTGCGAGTCTGAGTTCTAGGCCAGCCTGGTCTACAGAGTAAGTTCCAGGACAGCCAGAGTTACAACAGAAACCCTATCTCAAAAAATTAAAGGAAGGAAGGAAGGAAGGAAGGAAGGAAGGAAGGAAGGAAGGAAGGAAGGAAGGCAAAAGAAGCATAGCAGTGACTTCTGTTTCCACCCACATGAGGACTCCCGGGGAGAAAATGAGCCTAAGAGCAATGCTCACTGAAGCAGAACAGACATGCTGAGTGAAGGAATTCACTTCCATGTAAAACACAGACAGCTCCAGAGCTCAGGGCGCCTGGGCCAGATCCCAAAGAGAGGAAGCTATAGAAAGTCAGGCGCCTGTGCTCTCCAGCATTTTCCTCTCTGTTCTGGGAGCTCCGCCTCTCTCTATCTCTGTCTCTTTCTATCTCTCTCTCCATGTCTCTCTCTAACGCTGCTTGTGTCTGTCTCTGTCTGTCTCTGCCTCTCTGTCTCTCTGTCCCTCTTTCTCTGCCTCTCTATCTCTCTGTGTCTGTCTTTTCTGTATCTCTGTTTCTCTCTGTGTCTCTCTGTGTCTCTCTTTGCTCTGTCTCTCTGTGTCTATCTTTTTATGCATCTCTCTCTCTCTCTCTCTCTCTCTCTCCTTGTTCTAGCTCTGGACATGTCAGTTGCTTTTAGGCCTCAGCTCTCCTGAGCAGGCTTGGAGCTCCCTGGGGCCAGGGACAGTGTATTATCCCATTCTGTCACCCACAAATATCACAGGATCTCATCCTGCCTCCTGGAAAAAATACCTTTGGATGTGTCTTTGAAACTGTTTCCAGAAAGGATTAGCCAATGTGGGTGGCCTGCCCTGACTGCGAGAAGATGGAAGAAAAGGTAAGAGACATGTCTCCATCATGCCCTCGCGTGGACTGAAACGATGAGCAAAATAAAACATTCCTTCATCTGGTTCTGTTGGGTTTGCAAACCAGGTACCTTTGCAATTCCCCAAACTGACCTCAGACCTCAAATTACCAGACTAGGGCTTTTAATGATAAAATAATCAAAATTCCAAAACCTCCCCATATTTTATTTGGCTGAGAATACACAGGCCCCTTTATTCTGCAAGGGCTCTGTAGTTCCCAACATTCTTGGCTGGATCCCAGAGGAAGAAAAGCCTTAAGTAGGGCTTAGGAACGGATGGAGGAGCCTTTTTTTTTTTTCCAATTGTCTGCAATAGGACTGGCATGGGCTCAGGAAGGCCAGCTCATCCTTAGCCATTAAAGCCCTGAATCAGCAGGACTCCAGGGTGCCTCCAGCCAGCTCTGCAGAACTATCTGTGTCATTCCATTCCACCAAGACAGTGCACAGGAAAGTCTTCCATAGAGAGGTATGCCGTGCACAGTAGCATCCTATCTGTGTGATGGGAAACACGCACCTTAACCCTAACCCTAACCCTAGAGACACTAATTTTTCATACCTTTATCTTTCACACAGCCATGTATTTTGTATCCTCTTCAGGGAGTGAAGATTCTGAATCCTTGCATGACTTGCATTTGACTCCTGATTCCAACACATTTCTTGTGTGGGACCTGGAACAACTTATTTAATGTCTGGACCTTAGGATCTTCATCAATACAATGGACATAATAGTATTGATGATACCCACCTCGCATTGTTACTCTTGGGGTTGGGTGAACTTATGCCTACATGAGCATGTAGCTTGGTTCCTGGGTATCTGACGAATGTCAGCATTCACCTAGATGACCTTATGGGGCTCTCCTGCAGCAATGACCAACACAGATACAACACCAGGCAACCACACCTCTCTCCCATGCCTTCTCTGTTAATGCTGTGTGTGACAGCCACTTGGCGTCTCTCCTGGATCCCACCCAGGCCCAAGCCACTGCAGTGTCTCATGCTTCAGAGAGCGCAGCGTCCCCTGATGTTGACAGGATGATCCCTGTTCTCAAAAGACATGTTCTCAGAAAACTATGGAGTGCCTGATGGTCTAAACTATGTGACAATGTGACAGACCAAATGTCTGCATTCCTGAAGAAGCTCAGGATACTTTCTCTTTAAAAAGGAGCCTAAGGAAAGCACCACCTCAAGAAAACATGGTCAAGCCTTGGCACTGAAGTTCAGGCATTGCCACAGATCAGTCTGGTAGGTGTTTGTAGGTTTTCTCGGGTGGAAGGAGGAGAGAAATCCGAGTGTCTGACCTGATAACCATGCCCCCCTTCCCCCCATAGCAGTATCTGAGGAGAAGATGGCTCTAGAAAACAAATTCCAAGGCAAGTAGATGATTTGCTTGGTTCGTTGTTCCTAAATTCGAGGTCATAATTTCTGGATAAGAACACTGGAGGCACCTATGTTTCTGTCATTCCCACAAACAAGCAAAGCTATAGCTAACAACTGCAGGGGCCACCTCTGACACCAGGGTCAAATTCCCACTGGTATAGAGAGTCCAGGGAGCTGCCCCTATCAGGTACTCTTCTAGAACAACCCCGCAGAAATCTCTGCCACTTTCTCATCTCTAACAAGGGTGAACCCTCTCTGCAGGTGCAAAGGAGCTTGTCCCTACCAGCAGGAAGGCTCAATAATATCAGACCAGCTTCTTCTCAGGCTGGCTATTGTATCAACCATACACATAGACAGGGTAAATTAGAAGACCAGAGAATATGGCACAGGACAGGTTGCAGGACACATATCAAGTGATTCAGGAGTCTGGAGAGAAGAAATGGAGCTTTGGGATCTAATCTTCCTGTGATCGTTACTTCTGAGGTGTCGGTTTTACCCCCTGATCCCCGTCATGCCATATAACTACGCCCACCACATACAGCCAATACAATCACAGTAGACACACTAGAAGTCCAGCAGACACAGCCTCAGAAGCGATGGCTCCTGGATACAGGGGCTTCATTTTGCAAAGAGAAGGCCTGAGCAGGGACCAGCTGACCCAACTCCCTCTTTTTTTCCTGGACAGCACTAAGCTTTAGTAAAAGGGTGCTTTTGGGTTTCAGTCAAGAAGGAGCCCATAACTGAGTCAGGGCTAGAACCTGATTCCTTAGCGTTCCTCTGCTTAGTTATTGCATACGAGGGATTTTTGGAGGTGACTGACAACAGATTTCCAAAAGACAGATGCACGTAGCACTTGAGGATTCCTCCCATCTTGACTTTATGCTGAGCCTCTGGGACAGCGAAGCCACAGTTACGTGCATGCCTCCCACGCTGACATCTGCCTTGACACCGTGACCAGCATGATCCCTGCCACACCTTGGCTTCCTCTCCTCATCCCTCTCGGCTGCATGTTCCCTCCAAAAGCAGAGATGTCTTT
This sequence comes from Cricetomys ansorgei, assembly GCA_026225945.1. Taxonomy (NCBI): domain Eukaryota; kingdom Metazoa; phylum Chordata; class Mammalia; order Rodentia; family Nesomyidae; genus Cricetomys; species Cricetomys ansorgei. Next base: position 11,993,430 of record JAMJFZ010001258.1, read on the forward strand.
GCCATTGGGGGATACTCATAATCGAGAATCTTCTGCCCCAACATTAGTAGTTCCTCCAGAAACAGCTGTCTAGACCTGGATAACAGTCCTGAGAGGCAAACTTCATAGAGACGGTTCGTCTTCATTTGGAGAGAGGCATCAGCATGTAAATGAGATCCCCAGCTCTCAGCCAGCAATCATCTTCAAGAAGCAGTCAGAAGCTACCAGCTGTCCTCATGCTTACACATCCATCTCTCTCCTTGCGCGAGGCAGGACTGTTCAGACAAGCAATCCGTAAGACAAGAAGAAAAGAAAATGTTCTGTGGCCACCATTGTCCCATTAGTGTGCTCTGTAAGCACCATCTACTTTCCTGATGTGACAGATGCCCCTTGACTCCTGATAGGCTGCATCCCTGCATCAGCTGTGAGTTGAAAACATTTTGAGTTCAAAATACATTTACTATCCCCAGCCTACCAAATGTCAGGCCTCAGTACCACAGCACGCCATAGAGTGCTGGTAATCCCGTGGCTGACTGGGAGCTGCAAGAGTTTTGTACTGGTCTGTGCTAGCCTGGGCGAGAACCGAAATCTGAATTCTAAGTACACGTTTTCCTGAAGGCCCATCACATTGGTATCATTATAAAGTTGAGAGGCCCGGGAGGTAGTTCAGTCAGTAAACCACTTGCCACATAAGTGTGGGGCATCTGAGATTAACCCCAGAACCCACTTTTTAAAATGGCATTGTACTACACACTAGTAGTCCCAGTGCTGGGGAAATGGAGACAGGTAGATCCCAGGACTCACACATGCAAGCCAACTTAGCCTCACCAGTGACCTGTGCACACATAAGTGTGCACAAACACACAAACATTTATGTATGCAAAAATAAAATCATTTTATTGTTATTATATTATATATATTTTATACATTATTATTATATTATATAATTATATGTTTTATACATTATATATATAATTATATAATTATTATAAATCAGAGATGGTCTATTGCTTTCTATATAGCAAGGGGATTTGAGGCTTAAGAAAGACGAGAGGGTGGAGAGATAGGGTCCAAGGTAAAAAATAGAATAGATTGTTTCAATACAAACTTAAGTGATACTGCCTGAAAAAAGAACTGGAGGATTCCCTCCAGGCTTGGAAGACAAGAGATGCAGTAACAGACCACATAAGAAGGTGATCTGGGGTAACCCAGCATGTGGCAGTTGGGGGAGGGGGGACGCTGAATGGCCTAAGAGCTTGGAACAATGGAAAAAGAATTAAAATCAGAATTGTGTCCCAGTTCCTCTTCTTGCTGGCTGAGTATCCTTGGACAAGGTTTTAAAATTGGATGGTATTTGTTCTCCTCATTTAGAATAGGATCATAAAATGTGACTCATAGAAATGGCATTAAGATGAAATGGACCACTGAGTGTCAGGTATCTGGAATGAAACAGACACTCGGCACACAGACCCCACTGTGTATTGACTTTGCAGTTCTCCTGTTCAGGTTTTCAGTCTCCCCAAGATGAGTCCTGGCATGCTTAGCCACAGTGACTTTCAAATTGTTTTAAAGAACAAAATATTTTCTTGAACAAAAACTAGATCACATTGGAACTTTCATGGTTCTATCATCCTCTTCTCTCCTTTCCCAGAGACACCTGATCTCTCTGGAAACTAATGGCAGGGCTCTAATCACACCAGGCAAGAGATAGATTCTTGTAACTGTTAGGTCACACTAGCTTCCATCTCCCCCCCTCCTCTTTCTGTGTGTGTGTGTGTGTGTGTGTGTGTGTGTGTGTAATGTATGAGCATATGTGCCATAGGTCAACCTTGCGTGATTTACCTCAGGAACCATCCACTTGTCTTTGAGACAGTCCCTAACTAGCACTACAACTCATTGATTTGGCTAGGCTGTCTCTCCACTGAATCCCAGAGCTCTTCCTGTCTCTCCCTTCCCAAGAAGATTACAGCACCTGTTACGTCACCTGTTCTTGTTTGTTTGTTTGTTTGTTTGTTTGTTTTTAACCTGGATGCTGATGGTTGAGCTCTGCTCCTTGTGCTTGTACACCAGGTGCAACCTCCCCAGCCCACTCTCAGCTTAAGCTCTTTCGTGGTTAAAATGAAGAATTTGGGGTGTGATTAGCAATTAATCTCTGACTTCTACAACCTGAGATCTGCTTGCTAGATCTAATTACTGGTTCTCCTATATCCCCCCCATGCCTCCCCCAGACAATTATGCTAAATAAGTATTTATGGGTACACTGTTTCACATCTATTTCCTTGTCACCTGAATCTACTTACTTCTTTTCAATTGAGCAAAACTTTCATGTGTTGACTTGTTCCAAATCTGAGCATCAGCATGTGGCAAAACTATCACACTAATAACAAGTCAAGAAATACATAAATATAACTGTTGCTTTGGTAGGGAGGGAAAAAGTGAAATACACATACATATATATTTCTATATATATCTAGATACAGATAGATAGATGGATGGATGGATAGATAGATAGATAGATAGATAGATAGATAGATAGATAGATAGATCCTGGGCCAGCAATATGGATGGCTTGGCAGACTAAAGCACTTGCTGCCAAACCTGGGTTTGATCCCCAGAACCTACAAGAGAGAAAGAACTGACTCCTGAAAGTTGTCCACACACACACACACACACACACACACACACATAAATAAATAAATAAATAAATGTAAAAAAATAAAGATCCTGAAATGTCCACCAAAGTGGGAAGTCAGGAGTCAGCCTTCCAGGCTATTTAAGACTACATCATTTCTCTTCAACAGAGGACACAGTTAACCCTATGACTGCCTACTGTAAAAGAGGGGGGACTGTCCTGTCTTGTCACTTTATGGCTTTTGTTGGGACCCAAATAATGTATTACCTAAGAGACAAGTCACCCTCTGTGGAGCCAATGGCAAGAAAATGTGCAGAAAACTGAGAGTGGTGGTAAACTCCTGCAGTCCAGGCACTCAGGAGGCTGGGGTGGGAAAACCACAAGCATGACACTATGGCTCAAAATAGCAATAATAATAACAAGGAGGAGTCGGACAAAAGGAATGGGATGGCAGACTCTTGAGGAGACATGAGGAAGGACAATAGTGAAGGATTTGACTAGGGTGGGACTTAAGAAGCCCCGGGTCAAGAGAAGATCTGGACATGGTGACCTGCAGAAAGAAACCAAAGGTTTTGTCACTCTGCCCAAGGGCATCCACTGTATCTGCAGGCAGGACGGAATATGAGTTGACGAAAGGCTGAAAGTGAGGCTGTGATTGAAAGCACAAAGTAGACAAGGTCACGTGGTATACAGAAAGAATCGGGAACTGCTCCCAGCTCTACCCCAGACACACAAAGCTCTGGTGTGGATCTCCCACCAATTATGATGTAATCCAGTAGAAACACATCTTGAAGCCATGAATAAAATGCCAAACAAATGGTAAAATCCCAGTTTCTGGGGCTGGGGGGCTGAGCCATAGCCTCCAGAGCTAAGAGGCACATTGATTAGATGTGATTCTGCCCTCGTGCCTCTGCTGTGTTTTCAAAAACAACTTGGGGAGGAGAGAGTTTATTTCATCCTACAGCTCCAAGGTCACAACCCACCACTGAGGGAAAGTCAGGGCAGGAGTTCAAAGAAGGAACCTGGGGAGAGGAACTGAAGCGAAGACGACAAAGAAGTTGTGCGTATGCAATCCGGGACCCCTTACCCAGGACGTGGCATCACCCATGGTCAGCTGGGCCACCCACATTAGTCATTAATCAAGAAAAGGGAGGGGAGGGGAGGGGAGGAGAAGGGAGGGGAGGAGAGAAGAGGGGAGGGGAGAGGCTACTTACTGTGGTATCAGGACCAGGCTGAGCTCCTTCAGAACCAAGGACAGCAGCTACTCCTGGGCCTGCTGTGGACTCTCCCTTGAGCTGCCTCCAGGACTCTCCTCCTCTCTAACATGAGACTTAAAGAATCAGTTTTCCACCATAGTGCTGAACTGCATATCAAAGGCCCCCGACTGTAGGTCACAGGACAGTAAATGAGTTGCTCATGCTGTGTGTAGTGTGTGTGTGTTGGGGGGGGGGGGTTGCATGGCATTAGCTCCTCTGTCCTGCTGAACTGAGGAAGGACCTTGAAACCTGTGACCTAATTTTGCTGAATTATATGGGCTGCATTCATCATCCTGAACCCCAGCTTTGGCCTTTATCTAGATAATTACTTGGGAGAGATCAAATAGTCCCAGTAAGCAAGTGGTGGATATGGCAAAGAATTAGAGAAAACACCAACAACTGAAAAAATTAAGTAAGATAAAAAGCTAAACAGCCATGAAAAGTTAATGGGGAGAAAACCGTGGACACTTGGAGTTTTAGAGCTGACCTTGTCGGTAACACAGTATTTCAACTGAGAGAAGCATTTCCATAATAATTAGCGAGAGTGGACCACTGAGAACCGAGCGAGGGAGGAAAGCAGGATGCAGCGGAGGCAACATAAATCAGGGACAACGAGAGGCTCCCTGTCAATTAGGCTCCATTCCGAGCCAGGACTGACGCTGGGGATTTGCCTGTGCTACTGTGCTTAAACCTCTGCAGTGGAATATTACTTCTGCCCAGATGAAAGTGAGCCGGAGAGCAGGAAGACGGAGTCCCTCCGCCAAGGACGCCCGCCTAGGCAGCCCAGGCCCTGAGCTTCCCTCATTCCTGCTACCCACAAGCTCCAAGGTCTAAGTCACTGAAGGAGGCTGGGTGCTTTTTCTAAGGGACTTGAGGCCACAGGGCTTGCAGAAGCTAACTCCTCCAGACATGCAGGTCCCTCCAACTCTTTCCAGAGCCTTCTGCACGAAGCTGGCCCCACTGAGAGCCGTGGGAAACAGCTCTCGCTCTGAGGACCTCTGCCTTTCTGCATACGGGGGAGTCTTGTGGCCTTCATACGGCTCCCTAGACAAGGCAAAGCCCCCACAGAGTGAGGCCACTGATAGGCTTAGCACAGAGCAGATGAGATTGGGGACATGGGGCTCCCCCAAGTCCTTATCTCGGACCCTCTCCGCTCAGCGGGCCTAAATAGCTGCTGTGACCTGCATATAAAATCCGTTCCTTGGGGATGACAAGTGGGGAAAAAGGTGTCCTAAAGTAAAGCTGTAATAGGCCTGCAATAAACATTTACCAGCTTTTATATAGGCTTCCGGTAATGAGAGGAGATATTTCAGCAGCTCGCATAGTGCCCTGAGAGGAAAGGCAATTTCCAGAACCACCTTTTTAAGGTGAGACTCTGCGTCACCCACAGGGCTCAGAGCTGGGACTTCTTCGCATTTAAATGTGATTGCATCAGCTTCTGTGTGCTTTTTTACTATTTGTCGGAGTTTGCAGTCATTCCTGAAGTCATAAATGAAAAGAGTCCAGAAAGTGTAATTTCCACGTTGACCTAGGTGGTACATTTCCATGGTCCCCAAAAGCCTCGGAATAGAGAAAAGTCAGTGAACAGAGGGAGGAGGTGAGAGACTGGGGGTGCTGGAGTCTGGAGCTGGAGGAGGCGGAAGGTAGGATGCACGCCCAAAAGTGAGACTATCAAATTCTTGCTCGCTGCCCTGGACAAGGGCTTGTGGAAGCCATGTGCCCAGCAGATGCTGGGATACTTGAGAGAAGCATGGAGGAGAAGCTCCCAAGATGACACTCAAAAGGTTACAATTAGAGGAACAAAGGGCAGTGTCCTCTGCAATCTGATATGGTGAGAAGTCAGAGGGTAGAGGAGGCCATCATGAGAGAGCAGCATGAGAAAGCCAGGGTAAAGACAGATGAGTCCCGGAAGGTACAGAGTGAGCAAAACCAACCCTCGCCCACAGAGAGGACAGGACTCTCTTCTCCCCAGGGACCTAATGCAGCCTGTGCTGAGATGTCCTCAAGACAGGATGCAGGCCTTCAGGTCCCACGGTACCCACCATTCAACGCACGACACGCCAAAGCTCATTAAAAGAGACATGCCCGACTTTAAACATGTGATTGTTCAGGCACAGAGGAAACTCGAGTTGACACATGAGCTTTCAGTACAAAGAGGGTCTGTTATGCAAATCAAGAGTGTGACAGAATTAGGGACCTAAGGGATAATTAAACCTACTCGGGGTGGGGTGGCGGGGTGCTTTCAAGAACTTTGAGTGACATCAGCTTCCAAACGATTGCTATCCAACCTTGCACATGTCTGACAGACCCTGTGCCTCATCACAGATTGTCAGGGTGCAACAAGGACTCTCCTCTGCCTTCAAGGTCCAATCCAATCATCCCCCTCCTTAAAGCTTCTCTCAGCCTAAATATCCAGTCTCTGAGACACCCACCTGCCAGTTTTAGGCTACTTAATTTAACTCCCCTGTTGCAAGCCCAAGTCTTACAGCCTCAACTGGCCTGGAAGTCGTGGGAGGGCCATGAGCCTGATTTATGGCAGTTGTACCTGCAAGGTCTCCAGGAGGTCTGTGTTGGTTGATTGAAAGGGTCATGTGATTTTCCTAGTAAGATCTTTATATGTGTAGATACTATGAAATACTAAGAAGCAATTAAAAAGAATGAATTGAAGCTATATTTATTGATTGACCTAGAAAGGTATCTATTTCACTTTTAGTAGATAAAAAATTGATCGTACGGCTCTGCAGATTATACGATGCCATTTTTGAAGGGAAAAAATGCTTTGTGAATATTTTATAAACATTTCAATATACTCAAATGACTGGTAGCAGGAAGGGCACACCAAACTGTTAGTGCTAGATTCTGGAATTAGATTGGGGTTGGGATGAGAGAGAGGAGTTAACTGTCCCTTTCCACACTTCCCTGTTGTTTGGGGAGCCTATGAGCATTCGGTACTTTTCCCTTGGGGTCAGAAAGCTTTTCAATAGTACAAGATCAATGTCTGCAGTCACTCAGACTGGATCATCTCTTCCGGTGAATCCTGAGGTGAACAGGAAGGAACCCTGTAGATTCTGAGTTCGCCTAAAGGGACTCGGTGCAGCCTATTCCCTCCTACAGCCTGCCTCTCCCCCCACCTCAAGTTCTGGGCCCATGGCTTCTCTTGGAAGTTGGTGTGAATGGTTCTCTTACATCCCAGAGAGTCCTGTCTGGGGGCAAAGGAGTGGCCCTGGAAAGCTATGAGTCACCCTCTTCCAGCTTGCTTGGTGTCTGCCTCCACCTGTCTCCATCCCTGTTCCAGCGCACTGAGGGGTGAGGGGCCAGAGGCCAGGACTATACCATTGCAGTCAAGGCAAGAACTGGCCATGTTCCCTCCTGAATCCCCTGAACTGGAGGCGTCTCTAAGCCCTGGCAGCCTACGGTGTGGGAAATGCTCTGAGGGAAGTGATAATGTAAATGTCTTTCTTTTAAAATCTCCAGGCTCTTCAAACCCCTTGTTGGCCTTTTTAAATTTCCCCACATCCTATAACCAGCCCTCGTTGAGCACACTTCAATACCACGGTCCTTTGGCATATGCAATCTGATTCCACCTAGCCTCTAAGTAGCTCTCCCCAGGTCCTGCCATCAGCCCAGGCCCAGCACTTCAGGACAGTAGGGCTCTTCCCTAGTGCCGCCTCTCTAATAAACCTCTGAATGCCAGAGCCAGGTCACTGCAACACCTCTCTTGCCTGCAGCCTCCCAGCTCCTACCCATCCAGGAGGGCCAAACTACCCATCTCCCACTCCTACCCATCCAGCCAAACTCTTGTTTTCCTCTCCTACCAGCTGCAGAGAGAAGGCAAACAAGCCCAGGTTAGCCCTGGCAGTCCACCTGAACAGAGGAGTCTGGGTGAGCTAAAAAAGATGTAAATCTCTGTGCCCTTTTCCCCAGGCTCAGACCAACTGGAGGAGTACTGCGCAGTCATCTACGGGAACCAAACAACTCCCAGAGCGAAGTTACACTTCTGTGCCTCTCACCTAGTAGGTGTCAATCAGGCAAGGAGTTGGGAGAAAACAGATGCAAACAAGCCAACTAAAAATATACCCGATGCTGAACTTGTTCAGTGTGTGGGAACATTCTCGGTCCCCGGGGCGATGATGGGGCCTCGAGATCTCAAGGGGTAGGAAGAGTAGGGAGACCCGACGTGAATGAGGCAGGGATGCAAACACACACACGCATATACAGCCAACATTAAAAAAAACAGCACATTTCAAATCCCTGAGGGGACTGACACCTGGTTATTAACCAGCCTAAGCGGGAGTGAAGCATGGCTCCGGCCTCAGCTCCCATCCTGTTTGGAGCCGGTCATTAACCGTGTGTGCCTCTATCTGAGAAATGCCAGAAGTCTCAGAAGGGCACCCGGCCCTCCTATTTCGAGCGCACAACAACCAATAGGGACGTGAAGAGCAAACACAGATGGCAAGTGGCAAGCAAACGCACCGTCAATCAACCACACTTCTGACAGGAAGAAAGTGACACGGAGGACCCAGATTTAGGAAAGCCCCAAGGACAAAAGATGGTGTTTGTATCCATGATGATGGATCTAGTGCCTTTATAATACTGAGAATGCTGATTATGTGTTACAGAAGTCCAGCTTAAACTGGCTTAAGCCAAAAAGGGGGACTGCCTGGCTTGTTAAATTGAAAATCCCAGGGGTCACTCAGGAATGTCTGGATCCAGGTGCTCAAGACACCACCAGGATTCAGTAACCTGTTCTCTCTCCATCTCCATTTTCTGGTCCCCTTTTCCTGCCAATGACTTCTCTTCTCACACTCACGCTGTCCTGCAGTAGCTCCAGGCTGGCATTCAGTCTTAAGTGCAGGAAAATGCATGCTGCTTGCAAAGAGCTCCCAAGCAAGGGCTGAGCCCGTTGCTTGCTTGCCTGTGACTTATCTTTCTGGTCAGGAAAATGGAATGATCCCAGTGGCCAAGAAGGCACATGATTTCATTAGCCAGGACTCAGCCTTGTACTCACCCTGGTCTTAGGTAAAGCAGCTGACAATAGCCTGGGTAGCAGGTGAGTGAACAGGAAGTCCAGAAATAGGAAGGTCTGAGGCTCAGTGGAGACAGCCAGTTGGCCACTGTAAGGGTTTGAATCTGAAATTCCTTCCCATAGTCTCATGATTTGAGTACTTTGGTACCCATCTTGTGATACTATTTTAAAGGGTACGGAGTATTTATGAGGTGGGACCTGGCTGGAGGAAGTAAGTGATATCCGCCATTGGTTACAACCCAACCACCCTCACTGCTTCCTGTCTGCCAGGATATGAATGCCCATCTCTCTCTCTCTCTCTCTCTCTCTCTCTCTTTTTCACACACACACACACATACACATATATATACACATACATATACACCACACACACCACACACATACACACACCCCACACACATACACACACCCCACACACATACACACACACACCACACACACATACACCACACACCACACACACACACACCATACACCACACATACACCACACACCACACACATACACACATACACCACACACACACATACATACACACTCACATCACACATACACACTCCATACACATACACACACACATACACATCCCACACATATACACACTCACACCAACACACACACCACACACATACACACAAACCCCACACACATACACACACATATCCCACACACACATATACACATTCACACCACACACACACCACACCACACATACACCACACACACATACACATCCCACACACACACACATATACACTCACACCACACACCCCACACATATACACATGCACACTCACACCAACACACACACCATACACATACACACACACCACACACACATACACACACACACATACACATCCCACACACACACACATACACTCACACCAATACACACACCATACACATACACACACACCACACACACATACACACACACATACACATCCCACACACACACATATACACTCACACCACACACACCACACACATACACATCCCACACACACATACATATACACTCACACCGCACACCCCACACACATACACACACATACACACACACACATACACATCCCACACATATACACATACACACTCACACCAACACACACACCACACACATATACACACACCACACACACATACACACACACACACATACACTCACACCAATACACACACCACACACATACACACACACCACACACATATACACACACACATACACATCCCACACACACACACACACATATACACTCACACCACACACACCACACACATACACATCCCACACACACACACATATACGCTCACACCACACACATACAGACACACACACCACACACACACTCACATACACATGCTTGCTGTCACAGACTTAGCTACTCTGCCATGCTTTTTCACAACAATGGACTATAGCCCTCTGGGACCATGAATCCAAATAAATGTGTCCCTGGAAGTTGTTTCTCCCAGCATTTTGGCCACAGTGATGCACAAGAACTAATAGAGCCACGAGGAAAAGAACATGACAGAAGCCTAGAGAAGGCCCAGTGGTTAAGAGAGCTCGCTGCTCTTCCAGAGGACCTGAATGTGTTTCTAAACACCTGTGTCACCTGGCTCACAGCCTATCATTCCAGCTTCTGTGGACCCCAGTACTCTGGCCTCCAAGGGCACCTGCGTCTATGTGCTCCTACATGTCCAGTCACAGGCAGAGGGGCAGGGTGGGCCTACAAGACCAGCATCACCCTTCCACCCGTGCCCTGTAGAGCACATGTTGGCCCTGAAAGGGCCGGAAGGTCCTCCTCTGGCCCCTGTGGGTTTCCAGCCTCTTCTGCCCCCAACTCTGCACATACCCTTTGGTCCAGCCTCATTAGCATGCCTTTACTCCTCTGATTCCCAGCAGCACACCCACCCTAGCCAGCAAGTGCACACCTCAAATTAACTTCCAACCTCAAATGTCACTCTGTCCCACAGCCTTCTCAGTCTCCCAGAAGACAGAGCCCCCAGAGCCTCCAACTCTCTGTACTTTCATAGACATTCATCCTGTTCTACTCTGTGTTAGAAGAGCAAGAGGACAGACTCTTAGAACATAGAATTTTGCTGTGTGACTTCTGGAAATCAACTTGACCTCTGTATGACTTAATTTTTTAAGTGTGTGTTTGCATGTGTGTATATATCTGTGTGTGTGCATGTGTGCACATGTGTGTGTGTGTGTGAGTGTGTGTGGTGTGTGACTGTGAGTGTGTGTGTATGTATATGTGTGTGCATGTGTGTGTGTGTAAGTGTGTAAGTGTGTGCGTGTGACTGTGTGTGACTCTGTGTGTGTGTGTGTGTGTGTGCATGTGGCCGTACTTGAATGTGCACCTGTGGAGGTGGAAGTAAATGCTAATGTCAGGTGTCTTCCTCAATTGCCTTCTGCCTTATTTTGGTGACATAGACTCTCACTGAAGCCAAAGCTTACCGATAACAGCCAGACCGGCTACCCCAGGGAGCTGCCTGTCTCTCCCTTCCCACAGAGGGGATTGCAGGTGCGCTCCAAAGCATCCAGCTTTTTACATGAGCTCTGGGAATCCAAACTCAGATCCTCACACTTACATTTTCTGTAGAACCCTACCAGGGGTCCCAGCACAACTGATAAGACTTCCTATCCTAAGGGAATTGCGTCACTAACGTAGGGTCAGGCGGGACTGTAGCGTGGGTCTGGATGTCACCTGAAAACCCATGTGCTTGGTTCTAACTTGGCACTTCAAACAGACAAAAGCTTTAAGAGGTGGGGCCTGGTTGAAACTTGTGGGCCACTGAGGGTGTGCCCTGAAGGATGCTGTGAGTCTCTGGCTCCTTCCTTCCTTCCTTTCACCTTCCCAGCCTTCTGTCCCCTGCCACGTGCTCCTAACTACCTATGACACACTACCCCAGGCTCAAGCAAGGGGTCAGCGGAACTGGCTTTGAAACTGTTTCTGTGAGCTGAAACCTTTTCTCCTGATACATTGCTCAATGGCTATATGCTACAGTAACAGAAAGCTGCAGATGGGGTGGAGATGGTCCAAGAGAGAGGCCACAGGTGCTGCAGGCAACTGCCAGCTGGCCAGGGACAACAGTAAGAAAGGTTCAAAGAGATGGGCATGAGCTCTTCTGCTTCCTCTGTCAGCCAGAGATAAACACTCAGGCTTTGAGCCGAGGCAGCCAGGCTGCATGGTGGGATGGGCAGTTCCAGAGGCCTCGAAAGCAAATGCCTGCACTGTGCCCACATGTGCGTGTGTGTATGAATGCGCAGCGTGGACCTGTAGATGGGCATTTGGCAAGAGCATCAGGCCCTGTGTCCCTTCCTGCCTCCTACTTCCAAATGTACTTCTGCCCCTTTCCTCCATGCCGGGCCTCTCCACCCTCACCCTGTCTAACACCTACCCATAACAGGCGTCACACTCTGAAGCCACTGCTGCCCCAGGCCACTGGCCCAGATCAAAGCAGCTTTCCTGTCATTCAGGAGCTTTGAACTGACAGATAGAAATGTGTACATTTATCACTCACAAATGCATGCATGTGGTGAGAACACTTAAAATTCACCGTCTTAGCAAGTCCCAACTGTAGCGTACTCATTAGTAGCTTGAGACCAGTTAATGCGCAGTTAATCTTTTAACTGACTCCTCTTTCCCAGATGTCTCTTAGGAACCTGCAAAACAACCCTGTAAAAGGTACATTCCTCCTCCTCATGAAAAAGGGAAACTGAGACACAGACACAGAAATAGCACTTGCCTGAAAGAATAGAGAAGCGGAGCAGGCCCGGCCCGTTGTACACGGTCTTATGCTTCAATGGGATCAAAATATCAGGATGGCTGACTGGGGACTGAGAAATGTCCCTTGTTACTGAACACAACCCACACGAAACATCCTCCGGACTGACTGGAAGTCTGCCAGGCTCCAAATCCTTCCAGACCCATATACTCCAGCCCGGGTCTCTTCTGCGCTCATTTCCCCTCCTCGTTCTCCTATTCCTATTTCCTCTCCCCTTTCCCTCCACCCCTGGGACTTCCTTTCTCCTCCCCTCTACCTCTTCCCCCCTTTGCCCTCACACCTCCCAAATGAATTAAGGCTGCCTCTAAGCAGTTTTTAAGAAGGCGGTTTAAGATGAATAGAATGTACTTCTTGCTTCTGGTTTCAGCAATGGAGTCCTTTCTCTGGGACATAATGATAATGAAAAATGGCCTCCGATTATTCAAAAGCTGTCCCCGTGAATAATTCAGCAGCCATGGTGCCAGAGCTCCCTACCTGATTTCACAGCAGCCCTCCTCCTCCTCCTGAGGAGAGATGTTCCTTGTCCTCAGAAGTGACTGTAACTCCTGAGGTGCCTCCAAACTCCATCCCTGGGACATCACTTAAGAAGGCCTCCCATGTCCGTAGAAACCAGGCCATGTGCCTGACACCTGGCAGAGCAGGTGGTGTGCGTGACCTGTTTACCCACTGCAATCTGGTAAACTGGGATCTGGCATCAGATCCTTTGCAGATGAGGATAGAGCAGCTCAGAGAGGGCAAAATCCGTGACCAAGTTCATGCGGATAGAAAGATGGGAAGTTGGAGAACCCCATCCCCCATGCAGTGCTGTGAGGTCCTTTAGCATGGGTCACTTCCTGGCTGTTGACAACCACCAGTAGCCACGTCTACTGCGAATCAGGACAACTGTCTGTGGTTTATTCCATTAGCTTCCTACAATGCTTGTTTGATGGATAGAAAGAAACCTGGACACACCTTCTGGATCTTTCCAAGCCCTTTGGCACCGGGAACAGGCTTGGCTTTACCACAACTCCAGCTCCTTGAAGGCGACTTTCACAAAGTTTCTAGTGCAGGTGAAAATAGCCCTCAGCACCCACAACACCCCTCCACAGTCTTCCTGTCACCATAACAACCCGCATCGCAAAGCAAACAGCAGGTTAGGAGGTAGGATTGGAGGACCTGCCCACCAATGGGACTCGAGCTTCTGTTGGACCTTGAGAGATGCCCTGCTTCCTTACCTTCTTCTAGGAGGTGAGTCCTAGATGCCTTCATTAGCTCTAGCCTGGGACCTAGGTTAGCCAGGCTAGGAAGCACTAATGGGAACACCAAGAAGACTCCGATGTCTGCTTGGCCTGCACTAATGAGGAAGACTTTTAATCAGCTCCAAGCAGATGTAGACAGTGGTCATGGGTATCCAGCCCCCTTTCTTCATTAAAAACAGAACCCAGATATTTACTCCAGTGTACTGTCTCCAGGAATAAAGCTGTATTTCCTGCACAGCCAGGCTCTGCACACATGAAATGTATGGTGGGAAATCTCCAATAAATCTTCTATTAAAACACAAGGGTGGAGAGGGTCTCCTTTTCCTTTCTCCTTCTGCCCACTGCCAGGTATTCAGTCTCAATGGCAATAAAGGACCAGAGCCAGTGCCAAGCTGGCAGGACAAGAGTCTTAACCTCTTTGACCTCTTTCATATCTGGTATCTCCCGATCCCTTCAGAACCATCCAGAAGACAAGGGACAAAGAAGCTTCTGGATCCTTATATGTAAGTCTCAGAGATTCATAGCAGAGCAGAGCCAAGTTGGGAGAGGATGGATCTGGAGGGTGGGTGGAGAATAGCCATCACAGCTTTTCATATACAAGCCGTAGGTGCTCACAGCTCAAGACCGATGCTGACACACACCTGCAGTGCAGAGGCAGGAAAAATGATAAGGAATAAAGGTGCAAACTTTGTGTGGACACCAAACCTGCAGGCTCAGACGGGACACCTCCATAGGCAGAGGTGAGTCTGGAAAACCCCTTATACACTGGCTCCTCGGGCAGAACCCAAGCAGCTCAGGACACATCTTCTGCTCATCCCATCCATGTCATTAACCCACCTCATGCCCTCACAGCTGAAAACATGGAGGCAGCGGCCATTCTGGATACAGACCATGATTTGTACCCATTGATTCATTTTTACTGTCATTGTTTACAATTTTGTACTGTGGTAAAATGTGTAATGCACACAATGTAAAATTACTCATTGTGAAGTGTAGGACCCAGGGACAGGAGTACACTCATGCTGAGGTGTGACTCTCATTATTATCCGAGTCTATCAAGGACTTTTTCATTGGCCCAAACTGGACAACCATTCCCCTTTCCCTCCTCCCTAGTTCTAGGCCTCCAGTTCTGTGTTAGGGCTAGTACAGATCCTTGGCGAGTTTGACTCCTCTCAGGATAAGTGAAATCACTTTTTGTCTTTTTGCGGCCGGTTACTTCACTTACTATAATGCCTTCGAGGCTCATCCATGTGGTGGAATGCGCTGGAATTTATTTCTTTGTTAAAATTAATATTTCTCTATCTGCGTACCTTAGTATTTCGTTTCCGAAGGAGTGAAGCTTACTTAGCTTGTGCCTTAATCACATCAGCTGCTAAAATGAACTTCCTGCTATAGGCTAGGGATCTTACAAGCCATGATTACTTACTTCTTACAGTTCTAGAATGCTGAGAGAAGGATGCTAGCATGGCCAGGATCTGGTGGGGGAAGGGGTCCCTTATAAGTTACAGTTGCTATCCCCTCCCATGTCTCCCTGTGACAAAAGAAGTGGGGGTAGAGTGAGGGGGGAGAAGGAAAGTTATGTCTCCTTTCATAAGGACAGTAATCCGCTTGGTGAAGGCTCCACCTTCACGATGTGTTTGCTTCCCAAGGCTCACCTCCTAATGTCATCATGTTGGAGGGTAGAATTTCGGGATGAGTTCCGAAATGACACTCCAGAGCATTCTGCATTCACTCCAGAGCAGGTTACTTCTGCTCTTTGACTGTGGTGCAGAATGCTGCTGTGATCACAGGTGCACAGACGTTTGTTCGAATCCCTGCTTTCCACCCTTCAGGGAACATACCCATGAGTAGGATTCCTGGATCATGAAGTGGTTCTTTGCGTGTGCTTTCTGGGATTGAACGCAGGATCTCGTGCACACTAAGCACGTGTTCTGACCACATAGCTATACCTCTGATCTCCCTCATCATAAGGAAACTTTTTGAGGGACTGCACACTGTTTCCCACATCAGCTGCTCTATTTCACATTTTCACTGACGCACTCTGTGTAGTTGAATGTTGCTGCTGGGGCAGTTCACCAAGGATGACGAGGAGGTATTGTCATTGACTCAAACCTTACCAGACCTCAGCAGAGGGAACCATTGTCATGGCATGGCACCTTCCTGGACAGTGGAACCCTGAGCATCTGAGCTCAGGTGTTTTTAATGATTCAGAACTCCTCAGGTGCAGATCATTAGCAATCAAACATCCCCCACAGAAACCCAACACCTGCAGACATTACGAAATATCATGGCCTGTGCATCGTTTTGTCCAACAGTGCACAAAAACAATTCTTTTAAACACAACTAAAAATAAACTTCCACAACAACTCTTCATTACCACCAGCTCATTTCTCATCCATGTTTTTTATGATACCCAAACCCTAACCCTAAGTCCCTTGGTCAAATGACACTGCCACCATGTAAGGAGCATATCAGCTCTCGCCTGTAAGGTGGACAGCACTAACCATTTACAGGGATTCACTGCAGCCAGATACCGCGCACATGAACAAAGATGACCAAGACTCTAGCATAGGCTTCAAGGAACCAATATTGAATCAACCTTGAAGAAAATAGCTAAAATTGTTGATTCAGCGGCATGAGGCTATCTCCCAGAAGCAGCACGCACATCCAGCGGGGCTTCCTGGTACAGACATCCTTTGAATTGTGAAACACTTTGAAAACCATGAAGTACTGGCAGCTGTGAGAAAGGGAACTCCAGGTGAGGGAAGTAATGGAAACAAAGGCTTGGCAGGACGGTGGCATCTAATCACATGCGTGGGTGTCCTCAAAGCCCTTTCAACTGTACACTTGCAAAGGCTTAGATAACTTTATGAAAATAACATACAAATAATATTTTAACACATTGATGTTTCTGGAAGTTAGTGGTGGTTAGAGAAGAAGCAACATCACACAGAAGCCAGGCACACACAAGAACTCATCACGCACACTGATGCTTTGGGAGAGGTCCTAGGTCCTCCCAATAACAGTCACAGAACAGGCAAAGATAGAGAAGCTGAGCGATACCCCAGACAAGACAACATCACGTGCACTCAACAGAACACCAACTCTGTGATGGTTAAGATGGAAATACTAGCTGCTCTGTACCAGAAAAGATGCTCTAACGTTATTTCTTACCTCCTGTATCAGGAGTTCAGACCTACATCTCAAAGCCCTGGGCAAACAGTTGAGGACCAAGGAAGGAAGTCGTCTGGGCAAGGTACAGAGCTGCTGTACAGTCCTGCGGGTCATACACTGCTCCAGCATCTCCTGCCCATAGGCTCGGGGCTCCGTGTGGAGTAGCTATGGCCCCGAGTATGTCATCAGCAATGAGAGAAGCAACTCAGCGTTGCTGCTGGGCACCCTGAGTTCCCCCTCAGAGACACTTACTCAGAGGCAGCCCTAGATCTTGGCTATACCTCTGTAAAGGATTTCAGAAAGAGTCGATCTGAAGCAAACTTGAGCTTGGTTTATTAAAAGGTTAGTATTTCTGAGAACATAGCTCAGTCGTGGGACACTGGCTTAGCGTGGTTGAGGCCTTGGGTTCAAGCCTTACATATGTAAGGAAGGAAGGAGGGATGGAAGGAGGGATGGAGGGAAGGATGGAGAGAGGGAGGGATGGAGGGGAAAAGAAAGAGAAGTGTGTATCCAAGGGAAAGGGTGTGTACAGACTTCTCAAGAGAGCACATTGCTGAGATTGGGAATCTTTTTTTTTTTTTAACAGGAAACATAATAAAGGGGAGAATTACTCATGGCAGGGTAGAGAAATGCAGGAAATTGCAGGCCTCGGTTCAGAATTTCCTGAAACAGAGTTCACTCTCCATTTTTGTCCTTACAGCAGACTTTCCAGACATGTACTAGTGTCAGGTATGTGATGGGCACAGGCAGTTTTGCAAGTCTAATGGTAAGGAAATGTCATCATAATGAAGTAGAGGCCATCCTGATCCACCATGTTGGTTCCAGCCTATTTGTCTTACTGTGATACAGCTGTGACTGTGTCAGTCTCTAGCTATCCTGCCATTTGCCGTCCTTTCCTATGCCTATCAAGCCAGTCTCAATAAGACAAGGGCTTGAGTCACCTAACAGAGCTGTGGGAATGACCTTTTCTCCCTGATACCGCCAAATCATATATTTCTGCTACTTGCTCTTCTGGCCCTTAGTAGCATCCATGCATACCTCTGTCAGAATTACAGATTTTTACTTTTGCATGTGACTATCTGGGGGTATGTTCCCCCTGGATCATGATCTCCATGGAACTGTGGATGCACTTTGGTACCCAGAAGCAGCATCGAGTGGGTGCTCTGTGGAGGATTCTTTTCAGTGAGAATGACTCATCAAAGCTCCACGGCAGGGCATGCACGCACTGGGTCCTCTCCCCATCCTGAGGCCCCAGCTCCTTGGAGAACTGCTTTGGATTAAACATGAGTAGAGAGTTCTTCCTAAAGAAAGAACATCGTCACCTCTCCTCCATCATCCCCGGCCCCTCCGGATTTAGAAAGGATGCACTATGAGAAACCCTCAACTCACCAGTGAAGGTGCGAATCTAATCAGGCTCCCGAGCCTCTCACACCCCATCCCTGATGCCGGCAATTCGCTGGCCAGGAAATCCCATGACAGAATGATCGAAATTTTCAATTTTCAAAAAGGCATCTCTGTCAGTCTCTGAAACACACACACACACGCCCTCGCAGGCATACACAACCATTATTTTAGGCTTCAGAGTTACTCATAGATGTCACAACAGGAAGCAACACAGCCCCTAACTATGAGGGAAAGTGATGCTTTTCAGAGAATTCCAATTTTTTTTCCTCCCACAGAAGTCATCATCTGTGAGTTTTAAGAACATGCTTAGCTCATAGAAGAAAACCTTTAGGAAAATATCCATTTCTCCTCCACCACCCTCAGTCTCCACTTGAGGAATAACCAACCACTTCTTGAAGACACTCCCAGTGCTCTATGCTTCCAATAACTTCCACATCGAATCTCAACAGGCCTTCAGTATCTCCCAGGCTACAGTTTCGACTAATAATTATATTAGTCAGCAGTCATTACATGACAAACAGCCTCAGAATATCAATAGCATCTTACAACGAGAATTTGCTTTTTACTTATGAGTTTGCAGGCTGCCTGGGGGAGCTCTCTATGTGTTCCCCATCCTCCCTTGGAAGTCAGGTGACACTGGGAGAACATGCGAGGTCTCTTCCAGCATCATGTAGCATCTTGTACCCTAATATCTCATGGCCAGTGCAAAACGAAAGTCCAAAGTCAAGGGCAGAGAGGTGGCATCGTGGCATGGGAGAGAGGGCAACCTTGTCCCCACAGGATCAATCTGCTCTGTAACAAGTCCCACTTAAAATGCAAAGTGTTATGGGATACTGTGTTAACTTAGATCCAGTCTCAGCCTTCAGGAAATTGAAGATTCAGTACAGATTCAATTTAGAGAAGGAGAAAGGAAAGATAGAAATCTTCACCACTTTTACAAGCGGCCTTAATACAGAAAGAGAGAAAGGTAGAAATCTTCATAGCCACTTTCTGTGCTGTCCTAAGCTCGAATCTCTCCCACCTTTGTTCTCACACTAACTAACAACAGCAATCCAACCAACCGACCACCAACCAACACCCACCCTGACTCTCAGAGCTTCAGACCTTTTATGCCCTAAGCCAAAAGTTCCCATCAACCCATGTGGCACACATGGTTCCCAAAGACAAGCTACAGGTGCCACAATGACTGCACCTAACCAAATTATAGCCACCTGCATCAAGCATTCCAATTCCAACTGGTAAACAACTCTACCATAGCCAGGGTGGGAACAGGAACCTCTAGTGACTAGTCAGTTAAACCAAAAAGCTTTTCTTAACATAAAAATTCCAAGTGTTCCTCTACAGGAAGCAACTGGGTCGGTCCATAAAGAGATGCCATTTGAGTTGTTAAGCAAAGATCTCAGAAATAGGGAAGAGAACGATACGTTTGGTCCAGGAAAGTCAAGGAGATCTTTGCATAGCGTGGGTAGAGGAACGGTTTGTGTGAGTGAAAGGGAGAAAGGCTCTTAGGTCCCAAGCCAAAAAGAAAAAGAAATTCAAAGTTAGCAATGGTGTTTCCTGTTGGGATCCTTTATAGTATAAACTGCCTTAACAACCTGGGACAACTTAGAAAATTACTGATGTTTCACACGAGTCTTCACATGACTGAGCTGAAGATGATTTGAGAGGTCACCCAATCCAAGCCAATATCAGGACCCTCCAACTGTGCGAAGCTCTGAAGGAACAGCGGTGGATGAGGCCTCGCTCCCTGCAGTGAGATGGGGCGGTTTCTAAAACACACAGCATATGAGAAGAATTGGCTAGTGAGCGGGGGAGATGTGGATGGGGTGAGGAGATGCGTGTCCAGAATCAGGAGGGCCTGATGGAGACAGAAAACTGTCCAGCGCAGGACGGCTCTCGGGAAGAAGCCTCGTGAATGGCAGAGATGCATCTGGTCGAGGACAGTGGGCTGCCCCTTTCTCTGCAGGAGAATCCAATTCCTCTCTCTGCAAGGATCCCAGAGACGAACTGACCTGAAGCTTCCTGTCCTCTAAGGAATTCACAGGAAGCAAGAGGGTCTTCTCAAAACGTGGGGTTTGTGGACAAGATCACTCTCCGGGTCCATCCCTTCACAGGCACAGTGAGGAAACGAGGTGGCATGAGAGAACCTTCTCTCACTCATACTCCAACTCAGCCAGTACTCAAGGACTTCTCAAGACTGACAAGGCTCAAGGGTGCCCTAGATAGACACTAGCAATGGCAGGAAGCGACAGGAACCCACCCAAAGTGGCATATTAAGTGAATGTTTTCATGGCTTCAACTTTTGAGTGAGATCCATAGCTTTCATTGTATTTATAATGAGATATAATGATGAACCCACCCCCTGCTAACGTTGTATCTTTAATATTCTCCAAGGGCCTTTGTGTCAGAGGCTTGGTCCTTGGTTTGGCACTACCATGGGGGGTGGCACAAACTTTCATAGGTTGGGCCTAGAGGAGCTCTCTGGCTCTCTAGGGTTATGAAGGAGACTATGGTACCCCATTCCTTCCCTCTCTTCTTGGCCATAAGGTGAGTATTGTCCAACAATGCATACCTGTCCTGATGTGTTGCCTCTCCCAAGGCAACAGAGCCAAGGGTCATAGACCAAACCCTCACAGTCTGTGGACTAAAAATAACCTGTTTCCTCCTCATAAGTCATTTCAGTTGTTGGCTGTAACAGAAGGCTCATTGACTTCTGCCTTCAAGAAGATAAGACATTTGGTCCACTTACCCTTTCGCTCATTTATCCAACTTGTCCACCAGATGCTACTGATACCGACGATCCAGAGGCCTCATGCCCAGCCGGTGACACAGAGAAGATCAGAACTCAGCCGAAACAACAGCGGGTGTGTCATTTTGAGACTTGTTGGAAAGGTTGGCCAAATTGTAACCTTTTTCAAATACAAGCCACCCAGCCCCCTGTCACTCCTCGTGATCTCCTCTGGCCTTTCCTTCCGAAGCACATTCCCTTCCTTCCTTCCTTCTCTCCTGCCTTCAGTTAAATTATAAAGTGCACTCTCAGTACTTGGCCGGGGCTGTCTCTTAAATGCTGGAGCGGTGCTTTGGGCGGAACCAAATAGGGTGTCACTCATCGGCACAGAAAAGAAAGAAAGAAAAAAGGCCAAAGCCCACCGCCACCTCTGCTCCTCCTCTCCTCTCCAGCTACCCTGAGGCCCCAGTCAGGGAAAGTTTTGTTTTCTTCTGGAAGAAGCTGTGACCAAGACTCCCCCATGTTGATAGTTTATGGGAGAAGCACGTTAGAGGATTGCCATGGTTACAGGCTCCAGTGCTGCTTCCATCTGAGGACCAGAGGGAGCTGGGGGGGAAGTGTCTCATGCAGCTCCTGGTGCCACTCAGCCTGGAATCGTCATTTTAAAAAAAATAAAAATGTTTACATCTGAGGAGAAATCACTTCTCAAATAGCAAAGTGGGGATGCAGGGTCTGATGAGACTACTGTGCAGAATCTTGGCTGGCTCGTTCCTCCCTTGCTCTCCCCCCCTCCCCATTATTATTTAAGGTTGCATTAAATCAGGCAAAAGGAGAAGATGACAAAATCTAAGTTCCCGTTGGCAGCTCTGGCAGGACGCCCAGGCTCAGGGCTGGCCCAGCCCACCTCTTCCATCTCCAGAGGCAGCAGCTGTGGATGCACAGCTTCCTGCAGGCCCTGCTCCAAGAACAGCCCCCTCTATGGGGGGGACATGGGACATAAAATCAACGGGGAGTCCAATTTCCTAGAGACTGAGAGGCTCAGGCTGGGGCCTGGCAAGGAGTCCTGATCCCCACTAACTGTGTGCCCTGGGGCAAGTCTCTTTGCCTCTCTGAACAATGAGAGTTTTTGCTGCTTTAAAACCAAGGCAGTGATGCTTATCCTAAAACAAAAAGCAAGGCGTTTTGAACTTAAGAGTTGGGCTGCCCAGGTTCAGCCTGGGCAAGATGCTTAATCCTTCTGTCTTTATGTCTTAGTTCCTTACCTGCAAAACAGGCCCAACGACCCCACTGCAGCATCGAGTGTCCACTTGGACACAGACAGCATTGCTCAGGGGTGGACATGGACCTGCTGAATGCTCCATACGCGAGTACTGTCGTCCCTGTGGTGCTACCACGTGCTGGGAGTCTATTCTATCAGAAAGCCCAGAAATCGCTGCTTCGAAACGGAATGTTGCTCGGGCTGACAGATGGAGGAAGAGGCTGCTGGCACCGTAACAATTCTTGTGCACACTTTGTGCCCCCCAAGCAGTCCCTCCGGGTGGACGAATGGGTATTGTCGGGGGAGGGATGCAATCTGAAGCGTTCATCTCCAGCAGGATGTTAAGAGAGACAGCGCAACACTGCAGCAGCAGGTAGTTGTGGCCCCAAGAGGGGCTTCCCAATGCTCACCATTGGCAGGCAGGCTAGGTTGCTCTGCACCCCACCACAGAGACACCTGCACAGCTATTCACAATAGCTAGATGTCCATCCGTGGATGAGTACATTCTATGAAAATCTTAGATTCGATGCTTACATATCTGCATGTCATGAACCTGGAAAGGGTAGCCAGGGGAAGGAAGAGGCCTTGAGGGAGGGTTAAGGAGAAGAGGAAAGGAAGAAAGGAAGGCGAGAGAATATATGTGATGTGAAGGCAAAGGGGGTGCTTCTGGGGAGAGGAGGGGACCAGACAGGGCCAGGTGGTGATGCTGGAGGCTGGGAGCAGGTGGGGGAGGGGAGCAGATGAAGATCATCTATACAAACAGTGTGCCTGCTGGGGAGGTAGCACGGTGGATGTGGTGCTTGACCCACAAGTTTAAAGACAGAGTTTGTATGTCTAGAACCCACATAAAAGAGCAAGCTGGCTAGCTAGACAGCAAGAGTGAATGAGCTCCTCTTGAGGGAGAGACATCCAGCCGATAAAGTGGACAGCCATCAAAGAAGATGCCAAGCATCAACTTCAGCCTCCACAGACACACTCACACACCGTGTACCCACACACGTTGAACACACGTACACACATGTATGTGCAACACACACACACGTGCACTCAAAAAATAACGTGTGTAATAAAATTTCCTCGTAGTATCTATCACTTTGTGTACTCATTAAGATTAAAACTAATAAGAAGAAACATTTGAAAAATCCTCAAAATCCAAAACTCAAAGCTCCTTTCTGTTTCTAACAGATCCTACTCAATAAAGACAATAGAAAGCTTTCGTAAAACACAAGAGACCGCAGTAATAAAAAGCTGACTGATGTACCAAATAAGCAGAACTTTAAAATGGTCCCCAGTGAAGAGTGATATGGAAGGTTCTAGAAGGCAGTACCCCTGCAGGCTGCTGGGAAGACTTCGGAGGAAAGGTGAGTAGGCAGAACTGAGTGCTAGCAGAAGAGCACTCCATGCAAAAGCAGAGAGCACAAAGGGGACTTGTCTGAAGAGATCCGAGGGTGATGCCGGGCCCCTGAGGGACGGGTCAGACCAAAGCCTCTGCTGGGGGCACTAAGGAGGGACAGGAGACACTCGGCTTGAGTGTGTTAAGGGCCTCGTGGCCAAGAACAACTCTTCCCTGTCCCAAAGAGGACTCTAAGAAACTGAACACCGCAGCTCGGATCAGGACAGGCAGCCCTGGAGCCCCGCCAACACACAAGCCCCCGCTCTGAAGGAGAAGTAATTTTCCATATTAATGTATCTAGGTCCAAACCTGCTGACCTGTGAAAGTCCTTCCTAGTGATTTGTCGATTCTTACTAAGACAACTGCCTCATTATTTTAAGTCACGCATACAACAGCTACGTATCCCCTCCTGGGGACAGACTGGGCTTGCCAGGGGCTCCAGAAAAAAAAAAATGTATAGAAAGAGTGGTAAAGGGTTTATGTCCCTGGGAAGCATCACTCAGGTGGTGGTTTAGAGCAAGCTGGTCCAGGAGTCACTAGGAACACCTGAGAGCCCCAGGCATGATCTCTGGGCCAGAAAGGCCAGACCAAAAGGGAGGCCATAAACTCATAGCAGTAGCCAGTAAAATAACCTCTGGAAGGTTCTCTTACCTCTCTGTGAAACCAGAGAAAAGAGGAAAGGGGAAGCAGGAAATGGGAAGGGAGAGGAGAGGCCAGGAAGGGAGATCCCAGGAGAGAGACTCAAGGAGTCCAAAGAAACTCAGCTGCGGTCCAGAGCGAGCTGATACTTCAGCAGGGCTCAGATACCCTCAGGTAGCACTGACAGAGATGAACAATCCCACCCACCCTGCTTCCTCCCTTGCTGGAAAAGGACGTATGAAACAATGGCAGCAGAGACCCAGTCACAACCCAGAAATGGAAACTCACTATCTAGTGGCTCAAGCTTTGATTCTGCACCTTGAGAATGGCAATGGGTCTTCCAGAAAGCCCTGAAGAAAGAGGGTGATGTGGAGATGGTGGCCAGGCCCTCCCAACCACACCTCAGAACAGGAGCTTTGGGGTCTGAGAGTATCTGTGCTGCAGGCTGGTTCTGTTCCAGTCACACAGCATCGGGCACGCCGTCTGACTTTGTGTGTGCCTGCATTGCCTCTTCTGAAAAGTGGGCACAGTGGCCATCATGGCAGACAGTCAAGTCACTGTTTCTGTTCCTTCTTATGTCTCATTTTCTTTGGGCTTTGTGATGTCCTTTCAAAGCTCATCTCTCCCCTGAAATACGAGCTCACTATACCTGTACTCCCGCAGCCTCTCAGAGACGTGCACTGCAAACATTAAGTGCGCCATCAATTATTTTCATATCCCGAGCTGTACCGTTTTCAGAGTAGACGTGCTGTCTCCCCAGTTCCAGGGGCAGTTTCTGAAGATGGGGCTGTCTATATTTATTGTTGATCCTTTGTGGGACCTGGCATGGCGCCACAGAAAGCAGGAGGCTCAAAGAAGAGTTGTTTAACCAACTGATCATGGGGGTAGAGGGGGCTTGATAGCTAGGAAATCCATCCGGTTAGACTGATCAGGGAAGGATTGCTTGGTATTCTCTGAGGATGTAACCTATCTGGTACCGTCGCTGGTCAGACAGATGGATGTATTGGATGATGGATAATTGGAAAGGTGAATGGTACACGCATAGACAGGTGGATGTGTGTATGACTGCATGGAAGTGTGGATAGAGTAACCTTATCCAGAGAGATTTCTCTGGCCCTTTAGTTTACCCTCCTTCCCCTACAGGCTTCATGTTCTAGCCAACCTATCTCCAGACACCAGAGGGGAGATCTGATTAACCTTCTCACTTGCTTATGGTGTAAGTAAATAATATAAAACCATTCAGTATCCTGTCTCAGAGTGTCATCAGCTCTTTAATTGATGTCATTGCCTGCCCAGAAGTCAGCAGCCTGCCCCGTGAGCTCTCTCTGAGACCCCAACAGTTTGGTCAGGCCTGGCACAGCCTGCATCAGGCCACACCTAGTGACCTCCTTCCTAGTCCGTCCTATGAGCACGGACACTTCGGACAAGTACAGTGAGAGAAGGCTCATGCAGTCACGTTCTGTGGGACATATCACTAATGTACTGTAAGGAAACGGGCTTCAACCCGCAATAGAAGATGCGTCTTACTTAGGACACAGAGTTGCAGATGAGTGTGGAGAACGTTCATGCTTTATTCTTAAGCAGTTACCAGAATATTATTAAAGAGCCATGGTCGCATTCTACTATCTCATTCATTAATAAAGCAGGATGGAACCTTAAATTCTGGAGATCTGAGAAGATTTTTTTTTTTTTACTCATTAGGAAAAAAAATACAAAATTCAGGCCAGACCCGCAAAGAGCAAATTGAGCCAGGACTCCGAAGGGAGCCTGGAAGCTTGAAGTTGCCCTCCTCACCAGCTCCAAGGGCCGTGCACTCTTGCTCATTCTGCCGCTGGCCACACGAAGGCCTGCTGCGTCCAGGATGGGCCTACATCACCTTCTAGAAAGCTCTCCTTTCTGTCTCCTGCTAGTGGGGCCATCCTGTAGAATGCAGTGTCACCTGGCTGGTGCTCCCTCCCGACCACGTTGGGAGGATCAGTGGGAACAGTCTGCTTCCAGGGCGGCTTGTTTCAAGGGGGTACTGATAGAATCCCATGCAGCCTCTAGGATTCAGTGTCAGGCTAGAACAGCAATTCTCCTCTAGAGAAAAGTCTGCAGTCTTCCACCCAGGGGTTTATAGGCATCTGTAGGCTCCATCCCAACCCTTCCCTTGCCATGTAGTGGCTGCATCATCTCAGTCTAAGCTCAGTTTCCATCATGCACAATGAGAGGGCTGGACCAGTTCTGAGCTCCTCTCCAACTCAGACATTTCAGGTTCTTTGGAAACAAGTAGAGTCCCCCAGCAAGCGTCCTGGCTTGCTGGGTTGGGGAGGCAGATGGGAACCCTGACAGGCAGCACAGCCCTTCTCATCCTTTCACTTCAGATAATTCTAGAATTTCACACAGACCCAGCTCCATCATCTCTGCTATAAGGCCGTGCCCTGGAAAGGACCTACCATTCACTCCTCTTCTGCGGCTGATTTCAGTTACTACACGGTCAGCTGGAACATGGTTCCAGCTCTGGTTCTAGTATAGGAGTTTTCTTAAATAAAGCAGATAAGGAAAATGCCTTGAGGAATTCTCTTATGCAACTTGGACTGTTTCTACTGGTTTCTGGAGAGGAGTTCCTTCACATGTCAGCCCACAAGTAGACACTCAGAAAGCATGTTCCTCCTGAGGCGGGAGGGGCTCCTAACCTCTCTCGACAAGGCCTGCAGATGCCACTCAGAACTTCCTGGGGCTTCAGCCAGTGCTGACTTCCCAACTGATGAACACAACCAACATATCAGGATCCCTGTCCATATTGGCCAACTTCTCTGCTTGTTGCCTGGTTTCATGAAACACCTCTAGAAGACATGTCAGAGAGGGGTCTACCCATGCTGTCTTCCACCAGCATGAAATGGCTGGGGTTTGGAGACCTGAAATCAGGTACCAACTTGGCCCTTGCAAGCTGAGTGTTTGAGCTTGTGGATCATCCTTCCCTGAGACTTGACCCCCTCATATATTAAATTATTTAAACCATATTGCCAGATCTATTAATATCTTACTCTAGAATTATGATAGAGTTCACTTGAATCGTAGACAATGGATTTTTCAGTGTAGGAAATGTTTACCTTATTTGAAGTTCATGTTGGTCAAAACCTAAGCATGCTACATATATGCGAACAGGTTGACCTGGGATAGAGTCACTCCCATGCCTAACCTAAGCCATGAGTCCACTCAATGGCAGCTGAACCAACAAGCAAGAAGGGAAGCAAGGTTCTTCAGGGGTGACTGCGCTGGGGGAGGCGATGGGCATAGAGGGAATTGAGTTGCTAGTTCACGGTGGAACAAGGGACAATCGTATCTTCAACTCCAGGATACCCCGTGTACTTTTGAAATCCTCTAGTCTAAAAATCCTGCTCGTGAAACAGGTAGTAACCTCATCAACTTGGATCCCACAGGAAGGAGGCTGCCAGAGAGGAACCCCACCCCCAGGGAGCTGCCACAGCAGCTAGCCTTTTCTGAATATCTTTTCCTCTGCTTCTGAAAAGAGAAATCCAGCCACAGCCTTTCTACCCAGATGGCCTTTGTTGTTTTGTTTTAAATCGCTGGAATGTTCTCCTATAAAGACTGAATCGCAAGACCTCAGTCGCTTCAGAACTGACTTGGTCCAGAGGTACGAAGAGTCTTCAACTTCACAGAGTCAGAAAGCATAGACCGAATGCTGGGGTGGAGGAGGGGAAGAGGGTGGTGTTTTATGCACACAGCATTCAGATTTTATGTAAGGAAGGGTTCTGGAGAGTGGCTACCTGACGATGAGAAGTGTACTTAAAGTCACTGAACTTTAAATGATTGGAACAATGATCTGTTGTATGTATCTTTCCACAATTAAAAAAAAATGTTCATTTCAAACCATTGCTACTGCCAATATTTAACTTCACTCAGCAGCACCCTTTCTAAGAGATCTGTGCCCCACTTGGTTTATAAAACTGACTCCCTTAGAAAGGCAGAGGTCTGACCTGGGTACACTGTGTGGGGGCGTGCCAGGCAGGGTGCTCAGGGTGGAAAGCAGGGGAAAGGGGCCTCTCTAGTCTCTGCTAGTGAAACAAAAGGCTCACATTATCACACGCGCATCTAGTTCTCCCCAGCTCCTATTCTGGTCCGTCTCAGGAGAAGACCTGAAGAGATAAATTTTCCCAGCTCCTGAGTCAGCAAATTTCTAGCTAGATTGGAGCTGTGGAGACATTAAAGGCAGGGGAGGGCTGAAGGAACCAGGGTGCCCTCCACCCACTTCCCTGTTCAAGGCAGTACCTGTGGGTGTATATGCTTCTCCTAGCTAGCTCTTGTGGTCATTGCAAATGCTACCCCCAACCCTAGAGTCTGCTCCTGCCTTCCTCCTTTCCTTTGAACCCCAGCCTTTAGTAACTTTGGTGACAAAACAACACTGATGAAAACTCCCTGCTTCTGTTAACCTCTGGGTTGCCTCAACATCTCGTTTGGCTTGAAGTCTTTCCATTTTTTTTAGACATAAATCTCCAGGTTGTGACCATCCACCACAGCACCTACTTTCTGGCTTGAATTCTGTCCATTACACCAGCCACTTAGATCCCCCAGCATTGCAAACCTAGAAGCAAATCTTTGCACTCTTACTTACCAGACAACTGGTCAACCCACACATCAAGCCACTGACTATGGCTCCAGGAGGCTCAGGAGGAGCTCAGATACTGTGTAACATAATAGATTTGAATACCCAACTCTAGAACTCCCCATCTGTGGTTCAGACACAGGTCTACTCTTTCTTCCAGATGTGTTTGGGTCCTCGGTGGCCAGATAAGCCTTCACCAAGAGATGGGGTGGGGAATGAGAAGAGGGAAGCTGGAGCAGCTTGGGATAGCTTCAGAGAAGGTAATAGTTCCCCTCCATGTTCTCCCAAGGAGACACTTTTCTTCCCAGGTACATGGGCTCTGCATAGCTACATTTGGGGATTAAGCTGTTCTCTTGTACATAGTTTACGGTGCTAAGCAGTCCATAACGGTGGCCATTTACCACACGTGGCTTTAAAATTTTTATACTTAAGTACATGTGAACAAGGTTTGAAATTGAGTTCTTCAGTTGCACATGCTATATTTCCAGAGCCCCACTTGTGGCCAGCAGCTGCTGTAGTGGACAATACAGATGTGTCATCACAGAAAGTCCCACAGGGCATCACTGCTCATAAACAAAGCCAACTCTGTTGGCAGAGAAAGAAATGGAACCCACAAAGTACAAATTAACCAATAAGGTTTTAACAAGAGAACATTCTCCCCACTGCGTGTACGACTGGAGGATGATTGAGTTTTTATGCAGAAATGGCTCTTAGCTGGACCAGATAGAGTTCCGTTGGAGTAGAGGAAGCAGGAGATTATTTTCTAATGTCTCCTCCAAATGTGCATGAATAGAAAGTTGATGGGATTAATGTAAATACACAAACTCACCCAAGTGAGGAGCTTCTTAAACCCGAAGGAAAGAGATTTACTTAAATGGAAAAGGGAAGAAATAACATGTTTACGCTTTCCTCGGTTCTCTGAAAGAGACAAAAGAGCATCAGTTCTTCAAGTGTCTTTAATACTGCACAAGCTTAGCGGACTGGGGCTGCAAAGGAGATGCTCCCGGAGGGCGAATGAGATATTTAACCTGTCTGCTCTGACAAGAAAATTAAAGACATTTGAGCGGGGCATTAAACTTGGAGAGAGAGAGACAGAGAGACGGAGAGAGAGACAGAGGAAGCTCCTTTTCAGGATGTCATCTCCCACTGCAGGCTCTAGCTTTAAAAAAAAAAACAGCTCTATTTCCAGTTCATTCGGAGCAGGGTAATGTTTGCTAACCTCAAAATGTGGACATCTTTATTACAGAGAAAAGGGATGGGGTGGCTGCAGAGATAAGCTCTGACCTGGAGAACACCTTTAGCAGAGGCTGTTCTTACCAGCCCTTTACTGGGCCCAACCTCCTGGTTCAGAACTGACTGAGGTGGGGTCTGAACATTTGCATTTGATTAAGTTCTCAGCAGGGGCTGATGATGCCGGGCAGCACTTTGCTGAGGACTGTCTCCCCAAAGAGTGATTCCAGGCAGAGCAACAACCATAGGTCAAGGTTGCAGTCACTGCTGCCCATCCACTTAGACTCGGTTCCAAGTAGTCGGTGGGGAGAGCTGCCCTTCCAGAGAATGAAATGAACTCTTTTTCCAAATAGTTTTTAAAAATCATGTATGTGTATGTGTTTACCTATATGAACTTCTGGCGGCCAGAGGATATCAGATACCCTGGGTCATCTGCTTTGGATGCTGGAAACCAAACCTGGACCCTCTGCAAAGAATAGTAAGGTTCTTAACACTGAGCCATCTCCTGAGCCCCTTGGTTGCTTTGTTTTGCTATTGAGACAGGGTCCAATAACAGAGGCTTGCCATGAAATCACCGTATAGCAGAGGATGACCTTGAACTCCTGATCCTTTTGTCTCTACCTCCAGGGTATTGGGATTGTAGGTGTGTACCTGCACCTAGCTCGAGATGCTTGGTTCTACTTAGTTTAAAATGTTGCATAAAGCACTCTTTATATCTTTACAATTTTCTGAATTCAGGAGAGTCAGGTTTTAGACAGGGTCTTGCTCTGTGGCCCGGGCTGACAAACTTGCAGTGATCTCCATGCCCCTGGTGCCCAAGTGCGAGGGTCATAGGCTCATAGGTCATAGGTCATAGTACACCCTTGCAGCCAGAAGTAGTCGGAAAAACATTCTATCTTGATGACTGAGATCCTGATGCCTCCAAAGGTGATTTTCTCCTCTTTGATCTTTAGAGAGGTGGGATGGCTTACCCAAGATCACACATCAAGTGCGGAATTATGACCCGAGACTTCTGACTCTCAAAATCCAGACGCTTTCTGCTGAGCCACAGTTCCTCACGTGAGTCAGCTGGGCTGACTGGTCTGACGTACGTGTTTCCTAGTTCATAGACTCCCTGGGAAGATTACCAGAGATTGGCCCACCATCAGAATACCTCTGTGAGCACAGGAGGCAGATACACTCTCTATTAACATCTTTAGCACATACCCGTGAGTCCTCATTTATTTCTGGCAGGTGTTTAGCTGGAAACTGACAATTCACCCATCAAATCAGAACAACTCCAAGAACAAATTCGAGGTCATGGCTGACATTAACTTCATGCTGACTTATGTACAGGCCTGTGTCTTCATCGTCTCATTTAGTACCTTCCTCAAACCTGGGAAAATGTGAGCAGGTAGCCTTTGCATTTCACGGATGAGAAAAGGAAGGTACCAAAGGTCATCTGTGTTCTGAAGTCACGGTGCCAGTAAGCAGAAGGCACCTGGCATCCACAGCCAGGAAGCCCAGAGAGATGAATGCTGGTGCTCAGCTTACTTTCTCTTTTCATTCAGCTTGGGATCCCAGCCCTCTGTACAGTACAGCCCACAGTGATGGTGGGTCTTCCCGCCTCAATTAACCTAGTTAAAACCATCCCTCGCAGACATGGTCAGAGGCTTGTCAAGGTGATTCTAGATCCTACAAAGTCGGCTGTCAAAGTTGATCATCACACTCTTCTTACGGAAGTTGCACCCATCTCCCTACACCATAGGAGAGAAGGGCCCTGAGTGTCTGTATTCATCACACACTCTAACATTCAAGAATGTTCCTTTTTCTAGCCAACGTCCTGTTGCACAGCTACTAGGCCCATGTCGGTCTGGTGTTCTGGATGCTCCCTTGTCCCGCCTGTCTGGCCCTCCCTAGTCGGCCAGACCACGGGCGCTGCTCCGAGCAATTGAGCTAGCAATTGAACTGCTCCTAGTGACGCGGGTTTGAAGGCCTAGGATCCTGGTCGAGGCACCAAAAGCCGGACAGGATAAATACACTGGGACTTTCATTCAGGCATGGTGAACATAGTCAAAGTCACTTTGTTTCCAGGGAATAGGAGAATATATTCGGGTGTTGGGCGGGAAGACAGGTAGCCAATCTGCCAATCACTTGTCAGGGTTGGCCGGGACACAGATTGCCGTGATGCATGGGGGGGAGGGGCCTACAGCTTCTTCTGCCTGTCAGCAGGAGCTGGTTATCACCCTCTACCTAGGCCCTGTAAGAGGCTTTGACCCGTGTTCCATGGTGCTCCTGGGCTTAGGCCCAGACTCTGAGTAAGATTTAGTCTTAGTGCTTAGCTCTGGCTACCCAGGACTGTGTATACATGTTTCTTTCCAGCACACAGAGTCTGGTCCTTCATGGGTAATACCCAGACAATTTTCATTCAAGAGAGGGAAAAAGAGAAATAACAACTCTTTTTTTTTTTTTTTTTTTAGCAAGAAAGAAGATGCCAGAAGGTAATTGCTTCGCAAATTACTGTAAGTTATAAACGGATCAATGATTTTTTTCTTCCCAAAGTCAGAATCAACCATAATTAGTCATATGCAAATTTTACCCCAAGCCTTTGTGGTTCACAATGAAGTGGGAGGCAATCTCTTCAGCCATTTAAACTCATTCAGAGGAGGCCCTGTGTGAACTAAAGGAAGCACGAATGAGCTGAGGAGCTGAGGAAACCCTCGTCCTCCTTTTACATGGAAACCAGGCCTGAGGTTGGTCTCCAGAGCTCCCCTACCAACGCCTGTGACCTTGCCCGTGGACATGGCATAAGAGGATTTGTGGGTCTAAATTGAAGCTGAATTTCCTTTCACCTTATGTGGGGAGGTTGGGAGAAGGGCTGGAAAGCTGTCGAGATTTAATTTCAGTGTGACTGATATATCTGTCACAT
The DNA here is from genome assembly GCA_026225945.1 of Cricetomys ansorgei. Taxonomy (NCBI): domain Eukaryota; kingdom Metazoa; phylum Chordata; class Mammalia; order Rodentia; family Nesomyidae; genus Cricetomys; species Cricetomys ansorgei. The sequence goes on from JAMJFZ010001258.1 coordinate 12,026,696, forward strand.
GAATGAGGAGCTTGGACCAGGTGAAGAGTTTGGATCTGGGAACAGCATGGAGCTAGCTGTGGGTCTACAGCATGTCCCGTGTAGCCTGGCCAGTCATCCTGCTCCATGGCTGCAAGGCTGTTCATGCAAGAACGTGGAGGGATAAGATGGGGTATTCCTTAGGGTTCCTTCAGTTATTCATTCTATACAGGCATATCTTCCATTATCGGACATGGTGCCAAGCCCTGCAAAACAGAAACCCAAATAAAACTTCCTCCCACCAGTGGGAGCACTCTGCTTGCAGAGAGCAAAGCGTGTGGAATAACGCACCTGCTCCAACACGCGTGGGAACAAGTTTGTCCCCAGGGAGTGGGAAGGCCTTTTGGAGAAGGTGAACTATGAACTGAGCCTCACAGAAAGTCATCTGTAACTCCACCTGGGGTCACATGAGGCTTGAGGAAAGTGACCTTCCCCAAGAGCATGCTGGAATATTTGAATAATGAGGAGAACACATTTCAAAGGAGCCTGTCTCCCACAGAATCCATTCTAGCACAGACTGGGCCTAGAAACATGCATTTTAAGGTGCTCACCGGTGGCCCCGGTCACAGGATGTCCCTCTACTGTACCAACCCCTTAACTCTAAACTGATTGTGACTTGTTTTAATCGTAGAATGTAACAAAGGTAACTCAGGCCTTAAGCAGGCTTAGTGATGTCCGTTTTTGTGCTTGAAAGGAAGTCCATCTTCCGTACTGGAGAAACTTGTGGAGGAGCCACATAGGGGAGGAGGAGGCAATAAGAGAGAGGGAGGAAGATACATCTGGTCTCAGTGACCACAGGCACTGGCTAAGCTGAAGCCTAAGTGTATCTATCCACCCAGACGACCGTCAGCAAGACTAGGGAGAAGCTACCTTGCTGAGCCCTGCTGGATCATAGCCCTGTGAGCAACACGATTAGTGACTGCCTAAGCCATTGAATTGGGGGTGTTTTCCCAAGCAGCTGGAGATGCCTGGTACCAAAGCAGTAACTCTGCTTCCTTTTCTTTATCACGTCTATCAAACAACCAAAACGGCTTGGGTCATTTGCTCATTGATGTACCCCCTCACCTGATCCTTAACCAGCTAAAGAGGAACTCCCCAGTGCCAGGAGGATGAACTCACCACAGCTCACCCACACATCTGGCCAGACCAGAAGAAATATCAAAGAAAATTATCCAGTGCTTGGCAACCTCTCTACCAGAATCAGAGGTAGAGAGACACAATGATTTTTCCATTAACAAACTCCACGGTCGTCAACACAAACTTTAAAGGATTTAAAAAAAAACAGCCAGCAAGAGGTTTCCTGCTTGTTCAGAGGTGCTATAAACAGCTGGGCTTATGTACAGCAAGCACTGCAGCTCCCTGGGGTCACAGGATGCTGCAGCCGAGGCCAAATGGCATCAGCGCCAATTCGTACACAGTCCCAGAGCCAACATCTGGCCTTCTGTGCTCCTGCTCACCCTGGACATGAACAGCGAATCCCTACCCTCTAATGACGCTTCCTAAAAAGAGCCTCAGCTGCTGCTTCCTGCTGAGCACAGCCTGCTGCTGATGTTGAAGAATCCAGAGTGCCCTCAGGGGGCGAGGAAGCTGGCTAGGCAGGACGGAGGCAAACAGTAAAGGAAAATGCTCCTCGGCTGCTTTCTGCATCAATGACCCCTGATGCCAGTTTTGATGCTCTCTAGGTTTGGCAAGCTCTCCTGGGCTTTTCCCTGGAGGTCTAGAGGGGCATTTCTACATAGGTGGCAAATGGTCACTAGGCAAGGAAGTTGGGGGAACTGCTACATGTCGGCCACTCCCAAAGGCTCCAGAATAGTCAATGTGAGACTTCGGAATTAGCCAAGCATTGTCCCTCTGGCTCTCTCAAGCAGCTTTATCTTCTCCTTAATTAAGATTACTCAGCACTTTCACAAATACTTTCCATTATACAGTGTAGGGCTGGGACCCCACCTGGGGGGCCAGCAGCTGAGACTGTTGTCCCTCTGGACAACACAACGCACGCACATTGCACACCCCACATGCGCACCTACACACGTGCACGATGTTTTACAATTGCATACCGAATGCAGCTGTTCTCAGATAGCATGCAGTAGAATCATCTGGAGGGCTTGTTAGAACTCCCACCATCAGTGTCTCCCTAGGTGATGCAAGAGGCCCAATAACTTGCATTTCCAACAAGCTCCCAGATGGCACTGCTGAACCAGGGACCACACTTTGAGAATCACTGACGAATATAGTACTATAGATTGATAGATATAGATATAGATATAATATAGACATAAATATGAGCCTCGAAGACACAGGCACACAAACACAGAAAGCCCAGACTTTCTGGAATTGTCCCAAATTTTAGTCAATGGAAATATATAAATCACTTTAAACAGCCCCTACTATAGTCCTCAAGGGGCTGTCAAAGAAAAACAGCCTTGCAGCAGGGTGATTGTAAAGGATGCAGGGAAGAGAGGATAAATATTTCAGAGGCTCAGAAATTGGTGTTTCTCACATGTTGGGAAAAGAGCCAGGAGGGGAAGGAGAAAGAAGGGGAGCTGTGTATCTTCTGGATCCGCTGCAGACAGCACCAACTCACTGCCCATCAGCCCCTGGAGGACACGTACACGGAAGTGGGCACATAGAGCTGAGGGGGTATTGGTGTTTCAGGAAAGAGATCTCATCCCCTAGCATCTCAGGTTACCTGTATCCGAAACACAGACTTCCCAGGCTCCCTCCAGACCCGTAGAGCTGTATCTGTGGAGGAGAGACCCAGGAAGCTTTATTTAACACGATTCCTGATGATTTATACGTACTTGAAGGGTTATTTTTTTGAGTGTCTCAAAGTCCCATGAGGAACACAGGGGGCTGGGGGCTGGGATTATGACTCCAGTAAAGCGATTGCTGTACAAGCATAGAGACTTTAGTTCAAGCTCTAGGATCCATTAAAATAATGGGCGTGGTGTTCTGTGCTTGTAGTCACACACGGGGGGGGGGGGGGGGGGGGGGGGGGGGGGGGGGGGGAGATAGACTGGCAGATCCCTGAGGCTCATGGATCAGCAAGCCAATGAGAGGCCCAGTCTCAAAACACAAGGTGGCCAGCTCAGCTACTGAGGAAGGACACATAGGCCTGCACATGCATGTGCACACACATTCATATGTCAGCACACACACACACACACACACACACACACAGCACAAAGAAATACAAGAAGCTAAGGAGTGACAGGAAGAGGGTTATTGCTGGATGGGTACAGGGAGATTCAGTTTGTGAAGAAAGTTCTAGGCATGGATGGTTGTGATGGAGGTGGAACCGACCTCTTGTTGCAAGAGTCCTGGCAGAGTCCTGGGTGCGAGAGGGCACTGACTTCAGGGAGCCCGACAAAGTAGGTCCGGACATCTTAAGTATTAAGCAAATGAAGTAATTGTGAAAAGCAGGAAAAGAATTGATCCAGTGTCAGGGAGACGAGGGACCGGCATCTCCAGCGCTGCTTTCTGAGGTACTTAAGTTTCGAGTTTAAATAGGGGTGGTTGGGGCAGGATGTAAGAAGTATGTATACTGAGCTGCCCTGGCCTGGCCAGCCTGGGCTTTCCTGGACCGTTATTCCAAAACTGGTTCTGGGAACTCCTGGAGATCTTGGCATCACCTGGTGAGAAAATCCAAGCCACACTGGGAGATGACTGCTCCCATCAGCAGGGCACCTTTGGTTCCCAACGTGGGGTGATTGCTCCCACAGAGGGGGCAGCTCATCATGCAGTCAGACTTCCTGTTCCTGACATTAGGGAGACGCCTGGAAACACTGAGTGCCTCTCTGGGAATGTTGTGAAAACCGACAGCTGGCCATCCGTTGATGACGATACCTATGCAAACTAAAAATAGCTTCATAATTCCGGGAAGCCCTGCCTGGGAAGTAAAGTGCCCACCATGCGCCCCTGCTTCTGCCCTGTACACACACCTATTTACAATGAATGTTTGTGCCAACGCTGAGAAACGCTCTCACTGCACCCAGCATGGGATGGCGCATTAGATGCTTGGCTTCTAAGCTCACCACAGGGATCTGCAAAGTCCCACTGACTCCTCCTAAGCTTTACCACACTCCCCGTCTACTGATCTCCCCATCTCTCCTCTAAATGCCTGAGGAATCAGTATCAAGAGCTTGGGATTTTGCCACGATGGCCTTGTATCATTTTTTTTTTTCTGGCATAGAGAAATAGCTGAATAGGGTAGAAAAGACACGGATTTTGTAGCATCAGAAATTTTGGTTCGAGGCTAGCTTGGCCACTTCCTGACTGGTGGTGGTTTGCCTCTGAGTACTGTACTTAGGGAATCTCAGAGAGGTGGCTGAGGCCATAGAGCTACATCGAGTCTTCTAAAGTTCCCTCATCAACAGTTTCAACATCAACAGCACAGACTGGGCTCAATAAATGTTCAGTGGGGCTTAATAAGCTGATAGCTTAATGAGTTATGGCAGGGTTCTATGATAAAGATAAGCAACAAGAAAGGGTCAAGCTTTGTGGGTGAGCGGAAAACTGAACATCAGAGAAGTCCAAATGGCCATAAATGGAGCATCTTCAGGCCAAGCAGCCCGGTGTTTTCTTCATGATTCACCATCAACAGCAGAATCTCCTCCAGCACTGAGACTCCTTTTTAGAGAATAACCATTTTCTCAGACACACTTTGCTGCAGCAGTGGAAGATAAAGGGGTCATGAGAGAACTCCGGGGGAAGAGCAGAGACGCTCAGTGGTGTATAAATAGAGAGCGGGCTGGTTACTAAACTTGACCCCAGAGTTGTGTAATTAGAGAAGTGGGGGAAACCTCATTAACTACAAAATCATTATTGGAGACAGAAAGAAAAGGGGGAGGGGGCTGAGAGCAGGCTTGCCAGGCAGCCTGGAAGGTTCCTCCAGGAGGCAGAACTGCAGCTGGGACAGCTCTGTGGGTCCCTGCAGGAGACAGGAGAGAGGACCAAGAGCTGGAGCATCCCTGCATCCGCCCTGGATCCGCCCTGGGTTCCAGGAGAAAAGGACCAGGGATTGCAGATGCTCACGCTGTTTCAGTGGCCACAGCCTCTGCCCCCACCCCCACCCCAGTGCCTATGTCCAGAGTTCTGTGGAAATCCTTCCTTCAGGCAGAGAACCACAAAGGAGTCTTTACCCTTCTCTATTCCATGCACAGGCGTAAGGGTCTCCAGTAGAGATCCATGTAGAGGCCATAGAGCCAGGCGAGCCTAAACGCGTACTTTATTAGCCTGTCTCCTGCCTGCTCAACACATCCCAACCCTCTCTTCAATTCCTAAAGCCTGGCTCCTGTCTGTACCCAGGCCTGATGAGGACTGGCTTTCGGAATGTTCTATGACCTAAGCAGGGATTTGTTCCCTTGGCGTGATTCATTCAGTTAACACATGTGTACTCTTATTCAGTGCCAATGGATGGGAAAGAAACGTGGAGGGCTGGGATGAAAGAAAGATAGATATCAACAATAATATCAACACCTGGGATTTACTGAGCATCCACACCACGGCAGGCACTGTGTTGTTATCGAGTCTTAAGCAACCCCAAAGTAATATCTTTCCAGTTTTACAGAATAGGAAAGTGAAGTTTTAGGAATGTAAACAGTCAGACAACCTAGCCAGGAACCGGTAGAGGTGACATTAAAGTTCTCAACCTGGTTGCCCCCGCATTTAAAGAGCTTAAAGCCCAGGTGAACAGCAAAGAATGTGTTTAAAACATGGAGGAAGGTGGGAGTGCTGTGCACACCCAGCACTGGGGGAAAGAGGGAGCACTGTGTGTATGTGTGTGATGTGTGTTTGTGTGTTATGTGATGTGTATGTAATGTGTGTTTGTGTGGTGTGGTGTGTATGTGTATGTGTGTGGTGTGTGTGTATGTGTGTGGTGTGTGTTTGTGTATGTTATGTGATGTGTATGTAATGTATGTTTGTGTGGTGTGGTGTGTATGTGTGTGCGTGGTGTGTATGTGTTTGTGTAGAGTGGTGTATATAGTGTGGTGTGGTATGTGTGTGGTATGGTGTGTATGTGTGTTTGTGTAGAGAGGTGAATATAGTGTGGTGTGTGTATGTGTGTTTGGTGTAGTGTGTGAGTGGACTGTGGTGTGAATTGGTGCATGTGTGTGCATGCACATATGTACCTAAGCAGTGAGAGCCCAAGCATAGGTTGAGTAAGTCCTCCAATCCCCCTCAAAGCAAGCCTGCTTAGAACTTGCAGGGTGCAATGCATTGCTGAGGCATTCAGTTCTTTCCAGAACTTCCTCAATGGTCTTCCACAATGCCTACCGTATGCTTCCTTAAGCAGGAAGAGAAGGAATAGAGTTGCAGGATGTGTTGAAGGAATTGCCCGTGCATACTCCATGGCTGCTCCAGTTTAAGAATGCCCAGGAGAGAGCATCAAGGACACACACATCATCCATGGATGTAGAAATGACCGGGGTATGGCTCAAAGAGACAGCCCCTCCCTGGACCCTTCTGCCATTCCACAGATTTGGACCATCAGTGTCTGCAGGCAGTGTAGCCTAGTGAGTCCATGCAGGAATCATGTAAGCATAAGATATAAGAAGAAATTCAAGAGATTTTTACACCCCTGATACCCCAGTGCTGCTGAAGACCCCTGAGCAACAGGTATCCCCAGCTTCCACACAAACTCCACACCTAAAACCAAGTCCACCAGGCCTGGGTTCATTATTAGCTGGAGCCAGCTCCTCCTCCAGGCATAGCAGGATCATTTAAATAGCAGACTGGTCTGTTCTATGCAGAGGAGATGGGGGAGAAGGAAAGAGACTGTGCATTCATTGACCGGAGAGCTAGAGTGAATAATGGGTCTGTTGGGGGAGCTTGGTTTGGGGGGCATCGGCATATCCACAGATTACTCTGTAAAATAAATCTTCCTCCATGAAAAGCACGACCCCGCCTTCATTATCAGACTGCTTCTTCAGGAGGGAAGTCCTGGCTTCTAGGTGACTCGTTCAGATAAATTGTCTTAATTATGGGGAACAAAGTCCTTCCAGACATGTACAACATGGCATTGTGATTTAAGAGTTCATATTCAAGAATCTCAACACCATTAAAAAGAAAAAAAAACCAAAATATCTCTCTCTCTCTCTCTCTCTCTCACACACACACACACACACACACACCTCATAATGTTTTAAGTAAGTCAGCCCTCTATCTGCATGTGGCCCAGAAGCTGTGGGTTGGGCACACCTGCAGCACATACCGCATGGCCAGGCTCACAGCGGGCAGCCTTGGGTAAAAGTCAATGACATGATAGCTGCTATAGTATGAATGTGCTGGAAACTTTCCCCTGGTGCTAGAGAGAAAACCCAGAGCCCCAGAGCCCCATGCATGCTAGTCTAGTGCTCTCACCTGAGCTAAATCCCTAGCCCCATGTATTGTATAGTTACTTCCCAGGATAAACACTGACAGGTGAAGCTTCTAAGAGGTGATTAGATCTTGAGGGCTGTGCCCTCTTGGACTGATCAATGCGATTATCTTCTAGAACTGATCAATGCGTTAGGGAGAGAGTGGACTTGTTATAAAAGCGAGGTCAGCCCCTCCCGCTGTCCTCTGTGTATCTGTTCGATGCATTTCATCCTTTCACTGAGGGATGTGCAGAAGGAAGAAGGCATTTGCCAGATGTGGGGCTCTTGACCTTGGATTTTCCAGCCTTCAGAACTGTAGTAAATCTATTTTTCCCTTATAGATTACCCAGGCTATGGTAGTCCGTTACACCAACACAAAACAGGCTAACACATGAACACACTAGCTGCAATTATTTGTGTGTGTGTGTGTGTGTGTGTGTGTGTGTGTGTGTGTGTGTGTGTGTGAGACAAGCATTCAGTAGACATTAAGTAGCCACTGTGCTAAAGTGAAGGCTCTGGGACTCAGACATGCTCAGAAGATCTAAAGCACTGTTGACTCTCTTCAGATTATTATAAGGGCAGAACAGCCTCCTGGTCTTAAACTTCCTAAGAAAGAAATAAACAAAGAAAAGTTTGACCCAGCAGCAAGCCCTCAAGGGCAGGGAGAGGTCAGATTCTGCTGATGGTGTGGGATCTTGCTGGTCCCTGCCCTTGCCCAGCCTGTGCTGAATCATGTGAGTCCTGTTGCTGGTTACCATCAGTGGCATGTACTGTGCATTCTAAGCCTTGCAATCAGTGGCTCATTTAGTCCCAAACAAACCTCAGGCACCGCAGCTTGGTATTACTCCACAAATAAAGGTTTTGAGGTTCAAATAAATAACATTGTATCATAGCACAAAACACTACTGATAAGACAAGTCAAGCTTTGAACTCATTATGGGGTCTGATCCCCCACTTCAGTGAATAATCAGGAGGAATAGAAGGAAAAGGAAGAAGAAGAGGAGGAGGAGAAGGAGGAAGAGGAGGACAACAAGACAACTCCCAGGGCTACACCAGTGAAAAATACCCCATGCCTGAGTGCCCTTTGGGCAGCAGCTGCAGTATTACAGTCTGAGAAAGCTCAGGGAAAGCAAGCCATTTGGTCTTCCAAGAACATCACAGATCACCGTGTTTGGTTCCTGGAATGTTCCGGCACTGGTAATGCCTAAGTGGGAGGGAGGGCACATGTTCTTGGAAGAGGGCTGCGGTGCTCTGGGCAGATGTTGGTGCAGGCGGAATGAAGGAGCTGCTCCCAGCATCTGTGGCCATGCTCCATGCAGCAGAGCAACAGTGTATACTGCCCACGCCCAGCAGAAACCTGTGGCACTTGATGGAAAGGCTGATTTTTGAAGCCACAGAGGGATCGTACATGCGTGGGAGATGTTAGAAGTAAGAAAGCCCAACTACTGACGGCAAGAACCACGTGTAGCCTCTGCAGCTACCACTTGAGGAAAAGTACATAGCATGCATGGAAGAACAACCTTATGCCAAGCCTGAACTTTGTTTACAGTGGATTTGGATTCGGATTCATTTTAACCCAAAAGGGCAAATTAAATGTTAAATGCATCTTTTGCATCAAATGCTTGAATCATCCAAACCCATCCCCAAAGTTATTCTCGGCATTAATGAGCCCCTTTGGCTTCAGCCTTTGCAAAGCTCTGACCAGTCCTGATCATCCAGGCAAACAGCTATTAGTCCCATTAACACAGCCCACACTTCAGGCCTCTCAAACCCATGCTGGCATTGTCCTCTCCATGAGCCGGCACACACCCAAACCACAAACGCTCGTGCTGACCACAGCATTGACAAGGACAGGGTTAAAGACCTAGCCCTGCTTCTCTCTAGTGGTGCCATGTGGAAAAGTGCTAGCCTGGCAGAGCCCCATGGCTTCAGCAATCAGGCGGGGAAGGCTAATTAGTCAGTCTGAGATCCACGGGGAAGTGCTGACAAATCCAATAAGCAGCAAGTGCCTCATCCCACTGGGAGCTGGAACCACAGAAGGCAGACAGTAGCAGTTCGGGGGCAGGAGAAGGGCAAACAGGTGTCCCCCAAAGAGTCCTAATCTCATGACCTCTTCGTTCTCTATTCCAGAGACATGGTTAGCACCGCATTAAAGGACAATTACCAAGCACTAAGTATTGTGACTATGTTTTCTCAGACACCATGCTTCTGAAAAGGACAAGGAGTGCACAATGGTGCTGTGTGACAGATGCCAAGGGTCTTGGGTCACCGCAGAATGAGCATAACACACAGCAGCCCAGAGTGTCACTGCTCTAGATAAAAATGTGAGGCTAGATGGCATCGTTCCATAAGGAAATAAACCCGAGTATGCAATGTAATGAAATACAAACAGTGCAGGGGTGTTTCAGAGGCAGCACGGAGCTTCGGGATTCAGGCTGTGTTCCCTAACTCCCACCCTTGGGAGATCAAGGTCGTGTTGTTCAGAGTTAAGCTCTGAGGTTGAGACAGTGTGAGAGTAAGAAGAAGGGGAGGGGGAATGGAGGGAGAGAGACAGAGATGGGAGGAGAACAGGAGGAAGAGGTCAGAAACAGAGGAAGAAGAAGAAGAAAGGGAAGAACAGAAAGAGGAGGAGAAGAAAGAGGAAGAAGAACCTGAAAAGAAGAAGAAAGAGGAGGAGGAGGAGGAGAAGCAAAGCTTAAAAACTTGCTCAAGTTTATCCAGATGATCACCATCAGGAGTTCAAATCCAACTTAATTCAGGAGAGAAGGGGGCATCTGGGAACCATCACTTACATGAACCAGAAATCTTAAAGGGAAGAAGCACATCAAAGAGATGTCTATATTTTCATGTTCATGGGTATTACAGTGGCCAAGATACAGGGCCAGCCAGACACTCACCGAGGATGAATAGACGAAGAAAATGCGACAGGTGTGCCCAGTGCAGTATTTACTCAGCCTAGGAAAGAAGAAAACCTATAATAGGCAATAACCTGGAGGACAGGATGTTACAAGCGAACTAAAACAGGCACGGGAGGACAAGCAACGCATGATCTCACTTATTTTTAGAATTAAAAAGGTGAAATCATATGCATACAGCATCAGTGTGTGGGAGGGTGGGTGCCAGGAGCTGGGGAACAAGAAGAGTTTGGGGATCTGATGGTCAGTTAATAGGAACACAAGCCCAATCTGATAGAAGTCCAAGAGAACTTTTCACAGTTTTTATGACAACTACAGTTAAAATTATGTGCAGTTCTTGGAGGCCTCAGAGCAGGTTAAGTACTCACCACACACACACACACACACACACACACACACACACACATACCACATACACATATACACCACACACACCACATACACACACACACACCACACACACCACACACACACCACACACACACACACCACATACACACACACACACCACACACACCACACACACACCACACACACACACCACACACACACCACATACACACACACCACATACACACCACACACACACACACCACATACACACACACACACCACATACACACACACCACATACACACCACACACACCACATACACACACACACACCACACACACCACACACACACCACACACACCACATACACACACACCACATACACACCACACACACCACATACACACACACACACACCACACACACCACACACACACCACACACACACACACACACCACATACACACACACACACCACACACACCACACACACCACACACACCACACACACCACACACACCACATACACACCACACACACCACATACACACACACACACCACACACACCACACACACACCACACACACACACACACCACACACACCACATACACACACACACCACACACACCACACACACACCACACACACACACACCACATACACACACACACACCACATACACACACACCACATACACACCACACACACCACATACACACACACACACCACACACACCACACACACACCACACACACACACACCACACACACATCACACACACACCACACACACACACACACCACATACACACACACACACACACACCACACACACCACACACACACCACACACACCACACACACACACACCACACACACACACACACACCACACACACACACACACACACCACACACACACACATACCACACACACACACCACATACACACCCACACACACACCACACACACCACCACATACACACTCACACACACCACACACACACACATCACATACACATACCACACACACACACCACACACACCCACACACACACATCACACACACACCACACACACACACACCACACACACACAAAGGTAAGTACATGTTAGTTAACTTGATTTAGCCATTTAGTAATATATGAATATATACAAATATTACATAAGTTTATATTCAAGAAACTTTTAAAAAAATCAATAAAATCCTCATCCAACGTGAAAAGAGAACATCCCGGCTCCTCAAGTATTTTCCAGTTTACTGCCGTTTACTGAGAATGCCCAGTGTCCCTGAGTTGGAGAACAGAAGTCACTATCAAGGAAAAGGTTACAGGATAGGCCCAGAGAAAACTGGGTTGCCACCCAGCAAGTGTCCCAAGAACTACTTGGGTGTGAGCTAATGCCTGCAAGAGAGCATGAGGAACTGCTAAGAGAAGCAGCTTGGAGACCAGGTGGAGGAGACACCGGGTTATGTGGAGAATAAAATGTTCCTTAATTTTTCATTTCATGTGATACACCTTCGTTTTGATCTGTTGTGACTCAGGACATCACGGAAGCACACCAGGTGTGAAAATCTGATTTAGATTTAATAAATACATCCGCACACTCTCTGGACCTTGGTGGGAACATTAAATTATAGTGGTTTCCAAGTGTTTCTGAAGATTAAAATACATAAGGCTCAGTGAGTTTTTATTTCATTGGCGTATCTTTATCTCCCTGATTTCCTAGCGTAGCTTACAAATGAAAATATATATAGGAGGCAGCGAAAGGCAGGTCCAGAGGCTATGCAGTGAAGAGCAGCTCCCAAGGGAGGCTTGGGGGTAGCAGTAGATGCTTTCTGGGATTCTGGCATCTACCTATACTAAAAAGTGTAGTGTAGCCACTCTGAGGAGACGCAGATGGTATATAATTCGGAAATTCACCTGTCGACAAATGGCTGTTTGCAAACAACCTGTCCCAGGTACTAGGGAGACTCCAGTGATCAAAACAGTCAAGGGAAACAAGGAGCAGAGCAAACAAACCAGTACAGTTCTTGGGAGGCTCTGGTTGTCTGCAGTCGCACCAGCAATAGAAGCTGGTGCTTAATTACTGAGTCTGTACCTTCGTCTATTCAAGCCTTGTCTACTTTCCTAGGCTGGAGATAGGAGTCATTAGTCGCCCTCATGGGGGTGATGACAATTAAATATATAAAATGAGAGATGCAAAGAGTCCTGCAATGGTGGCATGGGTTGGGGTCAAACACCTGCTTTGAGAGTATAGTCATCCTTTGAACTACAAAGAATATGGGAGTAAGAGACACTTAGCACTGAGTGGGATAGCATAGGCCTGTAATCCTAGTGCTTGAGAAACTGAGGCAGGGGGATGCAGAGTTTGAAGGCAGCCTGAGCTGCCCGGCAAGATTGTTTCATAATAAATAAATATGCAGTTGGTACAATGACTGGCATATCTAAGCGCTCCATAAAAATTAGTTTTTCTTAGGAGCAATGGTTTAAAAAAAATAAAAAAAAGACAGAACAAGCTACCCACCGAATGGCACCCAACAAGTATGCAAAATGTAAATGTGTGCCGTTCTCCCCTCTTCTCCTGTGCCCACCTGGGTGACACAGCGCTACGGCAGAGGCTGACTTTGAGTTTCCTTTGTGCTTTGCACCAATTGTACCTGGGAAGCGAGGAATAATACTTGTATCTACCTCTCACAGATCTGATTTGCCCAGGTATCAGAAGCCAGATGTAGAGCTTGGCTAAAATTTTATTTGATTCATCTTCCTCAATAATGCAGACCATGGTCTTGATGTCTTTCTTGGATGGGGCCATGAAGTAACTCACCCTAGTGACAAAAACAAACACATAAAGGGACAGAGAAATGCTGTCAAATGGAAGAAAAGCAAATCAGATCTGTGTGCCATTGCCAAATAAATGGAACCAACCACACCAAATGTGGACATTGGGTAAAAAGCACCTCTGAAGGAGGGAGAAGAAAGTTGCTCATCACAGCACCCACTGTCTTCCCTCCCCTTCTAAGCTCCCCTGCTGATGGCCTTCGGGGATGAGGGGGGCTGTTCTTACACAGGAGCCAGTGGAGGATGGAGGGGAACAGATGTCTTGATTACCTCCCTGGCCTCCTTAATGCTGCTTTCAGCTTAATTAGCCAGCTGTGTGGCCTCACACCTGGATGGGATTCTGGAGGCTGAGTACACAGGCCCTGGGCCCTGAGGGTGCCCTGTATCCCTTTGCCCTTCAACTCCGTCTAGGTGCAGGAACCTGCAGCCAGTCTGCAGGCTTATGCTGGGACTTGGTGTAGCTTGCATCCTGAAGGGTAGGAATCTAAAGGAAAATTTGTGGAAAAGGAAAGCCCTTCTTCCCTGTTGTCGCCCCCTACAGGGGCCAGAGAAGTACTTCACTGGAAGGAGAAGGAATGAAGTGCCTCAGTCTGTTAGGGACTCAGAGAGAAGTGCTGGTCCCTATCATATATTTTGGTACCATTCAAACACCTACCATCCCAGCTTCCCTTGTTCCAGACCAACTGTGATGCTTTAGGAAAACAACTGAGCCTCTCTGGGTCTCATTTCCTTCTCTATTAAAAGGGCGAAGTGATTTCTTCCTGTACGATGGGATTATTATAGAATTATGTGATAAAATACTTATAGGATGCTTCTCAAAAAGCATCCCTAAAGTAGATGAATCTGCCATTTCCATTAGCATGAGTATTAATATTGAGGAATTTACATAAGATTGAGCTTCTAACCTCTAAATCAATGTGTACCAAGCCCATACTCAAATCATTGATCAAGAAAAATATCGAAGGACAAACAGCTATCCTGACTTTAGTAATTGTTTCTAATAAATTCCATCTTAAGTCTAAATAAATTTAAATAAGCTCTAATATTTAAATGTTCTAATAATCTAAATAAGTAAAATATCCTCTAAATACTTAAATCCAAATAAGTCCATTGTGTTCTATCTGTTTGATAAATCTGCACTTTTAGATAAATTTGTATTTCCCAATCACAAGAAGAGTTGCATACATTTAAAATAACAGGGGCTGGAGAGACCCTCACCTGTTAAGAACCATACCCCTCTTGCAGTGGACCCAGATCAGTCCCCAGCACCCATATTGGTACTTCACAACCACCTAAAACTCCAACTTCAGGAAATTTGACACCCTCTTCTGCACTCATGTGTACATGCCCCACACAGACATGCTCACGTGTAAATTACAAATTGAAATACGTTCAACCTCTAGAGAGTCTCAGAATGCAGTCATCCTACCTGCCTGCTGGCGTGTGCGCGTGGACCTTCAGACACATCACAGGAGCTCCAGGATCTCTCAGCCTGGCTGGCCACAGAGTAGAGGAGCCACCCCTAGAGTTTATCAAGACCAAGTACTAATCGCACCCTCAATATCATGATCAGATGCCAGTCACATCCATGTTAACATGATCAGATGCCGGTCACATCCATGTTAACATGATCAGATGCAAATCTCATCCACATTATCATGATCAGATGCATGATCAGATGCCAGTCACATCCATGGGGCTCTGAGTCCACAGAACTTCTGTATCCACCAGACGACAATCATTTTTAAATATTTTATAATTTTCACTGTCTTCTTGAGAGCATTTAAAGACAGCTGAATATTTCTTTGCCAAACAAGGATCATCAAATGCTGAACTATTTGTTACAGGCAGTGCTACATCCAAGTCCTCTGGGGTGTCGTGGGATGTTTGCCTCTGTGCTAAGCACCTCTGGACTGCTGTGCATCTGCAGCTTCTGACCCATCCTCAGTCTCCTGCTTTTTCTCCAGTGTCCTGCATTTGCTTCAGACTGCCAGTGCATTCCTGTAAGCCACTGGCCTGTCTTACACACACTAACTGACTCAGCCCAGGACGTCCTGACTCATCCATCAGGTAGAGCACCTTTTCAGTTGACAGTAGTGAGCGTCGTTTATCGGAAGCCATCCAGAGCATCTAGAAGCTTATCTAGTGCTATTTTCTAAGCACTCTGCACATCCTGCCTTCTCTAACTGTTACAATTGCCTTCTAAATACATGATAATATCCTCATTTTAGCTCTAGGAATCCAGCAATGGAATATTGAAAAACACACCTGAGACCACACAGGAAGAACAGACAGTGACTGCATCTAACCTACTAAGCCCTCTCAATTCACCAACTCAAGTACTTTGCGCCCTGAAATCTGTCTAATAACATGACAGAGTCTACACTTATTCACGTCTTTCGTTCTTTTGTTCACTCCCGGGAGATGGAGGACTTCTCCATCTCATTCATTAGACATTGTTTACAGTGGGCAATGAGGTGCTTTCAACCCTGACTTCTGAAATAAGAATTATAATCACGTAAGACACAGTTCCTACCTTCAAAAAGTTTGGCATCTAGGTACAAAAACAACATCAAATGCACAAAATTTGGACCAAGCTGTATTAGTTCGGTTGGATCACTATAACAAACTGCCACCTACTGTGTCATTTATGCAACAGAAATTTACCAGCTGAAAGTCTGAGATCAGGGCACAGTGGGATTTGGTTTATTCTGAAGCTTGTGAAAGGCCTTGTCTCTTAGCTTCGAGTGGTTTGCTGTCAATCACTGGTGTTTCTTTCCTTTTTAGATGAGTCACCTGGAATTCTCCCTTTAGCTTCATGTGGCTTCTTCCCCTTTCTCTCTCTCTCTCTCTCTCTCTCTCTCTCTCTCTCTCTCTCTCTCTTTCTCTCTCTCTCTCTTTCTGTGTGTGAGTGTGTGTGTATGTGTGTGTGTGTGTGTGTGTGTGTATGTGTCTTTGCCCAAATTTCCCCTTTGATAAAGAAGTCATAATGAATTCAGACTCACCCTAATGGCCTCATCTGAACTTGAATATCTGCAAAGATCCTATTTCCAAATGAGGCCACATTTACAAGTACTGGATGTTTAGACAGCACAATCTTCTTGGAAGGCACAATTCAACCCATAAAACTTCAGGAGGCAGTAAACAAGCAAATGAGAATGTCAGAGCTCTGAGCATCCAGAGCTGTGGGATGCTGCATCTCTCACCCCCTTTATAGACCCCACAGTCTCAGACACAAGGCAGACCTCTAACAGATGTATAATGGACACATAATAATAGGGAAAAATTACAAATTCTTGGAGCACAAAGAAAACAAAGTAGAAGAAATGAGCTGCGTGGCAGATTGGACCTGGGCATGTCAGAGCTGCTCCTCGCTATGATCTTAAAACACACAGATGGGCCAGCCAATGTTTAAAGACGGGGAGGACACATTGAAAACCTTTGATTACAGCTCTGTCCATAAACATCCCTCCTGTGCAGCAGCAGTACCCTCTGAAGCATCTCTCTCTGTAGGCGGAGCCAGTCACAGTGCAGCCTCTCCTTGTCAGTGCTGAAATTTTACCAGAACCCAAATTGCTTCACTTATTTGTATTATATACCTGGCCCTCATAAATATTTGTATTTGTAACCCCCATCCACCCACCCACAAAGAGTAACAGTAATTAATATTGGAGTCTTTACAGGCCTGGATACTTTTCCCAGTATTTCACATGCTTGAATCAATTTGCTCCTGAAAGCATTGTTTTAAAAGTGGATGAAATGACTTCTTCAACCCACGATAGAAACAAGGCACAAGGAAGTGTAACACTGTAGCATCTCAGGGGCTGGCCAGTAGCAGAAGGAGGGAGTCTGGGGTTCTTCCCCCTGGCACTGGCACCTGGTGGATGAGCTCACCAGGAAGCAGAAATGGCTGCGTGTTTTAGATTTGGAGACAAGAGTAACAATGACCTGTCATCAGGCCATCAGCCCAGTGTAGCCGTCCAGTGTCAAGCTGTCCTAACAGACTGGCAGAGAGAGGAAGCAGTCTGCTGCTCTGCAGAGGTTTACAATTGAATTATAGAGGCTGGCATTTGCCAAGTGCGTAGCCATACCCCAAAGGAGCACTTCTCCCTCCCATCTCAGGGATTCTGGGTTGAAGTGGACAACCTTGGCCCCTGTCCTCATCAGATCCATCTTGAACTATCTTGGCTCTTCCTGGGGCATCTAGCAGAATCTCTGGCTTCGGGCCCTGTCTCCTGGGAAAGGCAGCCCTCCTCAGGGAGGCTGAGTCACCAGCAGGGACTCCCTGCATGGATCTGTTCTCTCCAAGCCACTAGGACAGATGGCAGAGGCCCTGAGGCATGAGACTTACCAAAAGCAGTTTGGTAACCCTCTGGCAGCATACTGAACCCCCACCCATCACCTTGCATCTTCCTGAGGCACAGAAGCGAAACATGCCAACCTTTCTAGGGAAACGCCTATGACATCAGGTTTCTGTAAAAGAACTATTGTGTACTGTTTAGCTTGGAGACTCACTGAGGATGTTCAGACTCACAGGCACCCATCATGGTTAAGGTGACACCCTTAACATCTTACTGCTTCTCGGGATGCCAGACTGGTGAGGAGATCTCAGCCAATGTCTCATGGGAGCTTACCACCTGTGGGTGCTTCCTCAGACAAAATATATAAATATCCTTGTCTGTGTGGCAGGACCCACTTCCAAGACTTGCTGTGAACTGGCTGTGGTTGCCTGCCTGCCCTGAGTTCCCAGCATAGGCCTGGTCTGTGGCAAGTGCTGGGTTAGCAGAGCTCTTCACTACTATTCCTCTCATCTTTCTCCTCCCTCAGAACTTTCTAGAAACCCCAATGTTCTGACCAACAGAGTTGATCATAATGGCAAACCACTTAGTGGGCCCCAACTTGTAAATCTATATTTCAATGGTCTTCTTACAATGCCTCCGGGCTCATTGATTTGCACAGAGAACACAATTAGCTCAGAGGCAGAATGATTTCTATTTTAAAACCAGTGATTCTCAACCCTGGTTGAATTTTAAAATTTAAACTAAACTCACAGTGTTTAAAAATTACATGAGTGCCCAAGGCCCATCTCAGAGAAGCTTCTAAATTATCATGCAAAGGAATTGCTGTTATTTTTTCATACTAAGGGCAGAGGTTGCCCCTCCATTCCTGCCCATCCAAACTGTCTCTCTGATCTTCTATCAACAAGTTCCTCCAAGGACAGAAAGAGGCTTTCTTTCTGTACACTGTACACTGCCAGTGCCCCACGTCACTTTGCTCTCAGTTTGAGGACTAAAGCTGATCCCTGACTGTGAAAGCCATGCTTAGGCCACGTCTTTGACTTGCTGAGCTTCTGTTCCGCATCACCATCCTGGGTGGCCCAGCCTCTTATCCTCGGTGATGTCACAGTTCTGCTCTCAGAGGCTGCCTGCAGAAGGTGATTCCCCACTCCTCATCTTCATCATAAAGAAATGAGGACAGCCCAGGGCTGTGAGATCCAGCCTTGACCGGCACGTCCTGTCCTTGACAGATTGAACACTGTCTCTGACTCCCCAGCCCTTAGAAAGTGTTATTACTATTTAGTCTCTATTATCACTTGGCCTCAGCACCAACAAAAATGTATTGTAATTCAAAGTTTTAAATCTTTCTGAAGATTTTCAACAATTCAGAACTGCAAAGGAAAATTCTAAAGATATTCAAGTTTTGTTGAGGAATAAAACTTAGCATTTTTTTTTTTTTTAGTAACTTCAACTCTTCTCTACATTCTTACCTGATCTTTGTTCACTATGGTAAAATCATAGCGTGCCCCAAACATTGTGGACGTAGCGTCCACAGTGCTTTAGTCAAGAACCACTATGAGTTCCTCCTCCAACCTAAGCCTGCACCAGGGCTAAAGGTGTCAGACATACGCCATCTTGTCGTGGGAGGAAGGACAGGATTCAGCGCAAAGGCTGACCTGGAACCACAAGAAGGGATTGAGCTAAGGGGGTCACTTCTGCCCATGCCCACCGCCAGCTCCTTAGCTGCCGAGACAGCCCGGGGTGTTTCCCAGGCTGTGCATTTCCTCCCTGAGAGCTGGGGAAGAGAATAAAGCCATAACTGAATGGGTCTCCACCTTTGCCAAGCCAATAAACCCGCGGTTCGTGAGAACGGTGCCCTCCTCTATGAGCTGTTAGCCATAGTGAAAAACTATGCAAATAGGAAACAGCTCTTTGAGCCAAAGCAGAACAACGTTTCAAAGTTTCATGAGGGGTGTGTGTTTGTGTGTGTGTGTGTGTGTTGCATATATGTGTGCATGTGTGTGTGCATACATGCCTGCACACATGTGTGCATACGTGTGCATGTCACTTGCCGCTTATTGAGTGTCCTTAAAAAAAAAGATGCTTAATTTTCTTGAATATCAATTTCTTTTCATTTTCTTTGGCAGATAAACAATTTTATTTAGAACTTTGGTTTTCTGAGACGTCAATGAGAATTGAGGTGTGATTTTTTTTTCCGTTTCAGCTATCTATTTAAATTGTCTTCTTGCCAGTAGGAGAGGCATTGTAGGTAAGCCTTAATGTCTTCATCCATAAGAAAAGGGTAATAGTACTATTGATGGCATGGTTGAAGTCACGTGATCACCACCAGGCTCACATGATTACTGCATAGTACCCAGCATATAAACTCAATATGCAAAAGCTACTTTTTTTTTTAAATTGGATTGGCTTTTATCTCTCCTCCAGGTGTCCAAGACAGCAGAAAGAAGGGAGGCCAAGGGGTAAGAAGTCTTGGTCCTATTGTCATGGAAAATCAGGAGGCCAAAAAGGTGGGACAAACCCTGATTAAGAAAAGCCACTGAAAAGACATCCAGGCTGATGAGGACCTCACTTGCTTCCGCAAATGATCCCACTACATCCAGATGCTGCAGCAAAGATTCTGCTTTACAAGTGAATGACTGAGCTTCCTGAGATTGACAGGTTCCTCTGGACCTGGAACTGCCCAATGGCCTACAGGAAGGCCTGTGTTACCACCAAGTCCACACATGTCGGCATTCTCATCTCTGGATCCAAAACACGTTCACCCATTTCTGCTGTGCTCAACCTTCCAAGCTGCTTGTGCCAAGGTGAAAGTGAGAGAAACTGTGAGATCTGCTGTCCCCAGGGAGGTGGCCCCCTGGGTTCAAAATCTTGGAGCTCACATTGCCAAGAAAGAGCAAAGGCCAAAGATCTTGCTAGTAACCTGGATTAAATGCCTTTTGGCGTGTACATAAAAGACATGTAAAATTCCCCTTTCACCTGTGTCCGTTGAACATTCTGATTTTAAAGGGAATGAGTAATCCAGGTGGATGTGAGAAGTCTCGATCTGAAAATATTGATCCCTGTTGGTTCTGGCAGGTTGTCTAATACAGAAAGTTCCATTAGTACTAAGTACAGCCCTGTGCGCTGAAACAGAAGCTTCATAGCATTCTTCTGGTAAATTCATTTACTTTGCAGAAATTTTGTAGAGGAGAGTGGCAGGAGAGGAGGAAATGGGGAGCATGCCAATGCAGGTGGGAGCCCCTCCCAGCCCCTGATTCTACCACCGAAGGCACCAGGCTCCAGAGGCCAAGGCCGAACTGTCGCCGTAAGAGCTCCTGTCACACAGGAATCCAAGTCTCACCGACCTGGGCCTTCCGGTTTCAACTGAGTAAAAGTTCAACTATCAAATTTTCCGTTTTAAAATGTCCAGATTTCTGTCCACCTGGGAAGGTCTTCTGAGTTGAAAGAAGGCTGCAGTGGTGGCTGCCTCTCTCATGAGGGGGCAGGGGTGGTCCTTACCTTTGCCTCCATCTCCACCACTGCCCACTGTTTGACCCTGGCTTGCTACTCATACGATTAGGTCAGAGTCATATATGAGTGTGTGTGTGTGTGTGTGTGTGTGTGTGTGTGTGTGTGTGTGTGTGTGTATATATTCAGATTCTTGGCCAGATGAATCCCAAACCCCCACCAAACCTCGATTCCTAAAAAGACAACCGGCATGGACTTAAAGCTCCCATGGATCCTACTGAGTCCTTATAAAAAGAGACCAGGAGAGTTCCGCCCATGGGACCCCCTTCCTTAACAGAAAAACAGCTCTGGGACAGGAGTCCACCACTGGAGTGTGCCAAGTCTCACCCCTACCCCCACCCCCCACCCCCCGCCTATGTCACCTAACTGAACTTCTGAGTTGAGAGTAAGGAAGAGAGGTACCTGGGGAGTTCCAGATGGTGCCAGCTGGCTGTAAGTTGGAATCAGTCTGTGGCTCAGCTGGGCCTGCATGACAGGAACCCCAAGCCCTGCTCAGAGCTGACAGTGCCCTGGTTTTCCCATTCCAGACGGGCCAGCAGGCTCTGCATTCTGAAAGAGATAGAATCCTTGTTCTAGCTGCCAGGGCACCTCATTTACAACCCAAAGATGCATGGTGAGTGGATGTCAAAGAGAGTGGAGTCATGGCTGGGGCCAGGAAGGCAGTAAAATCTTAAAGGAGAGAAAAAAAAATAAAACAGGAAGGATGGGGAAGATAAAAGGGGGTGGGGGAGGCAGGCAACTGTATAATTGTAGACTGTATAATTGTATAACTGTAAAACAAATTAATCAAATCCTGGGAGGATAAAGATCCAGACAAAGGATCATCAGTTCCTGTGACCACACCCCCTTTGCTTTCCAAGCCAGTGAAAGCCTGGCTTGCCCCTGCAATCCCTGAGAGTGACAGCTGTCTCTGCTCTTGCTGGCCCTCACCCTCTTACTCCCCAAGCAGGCCCCAGTTGCTTCCAAATGAGCCCTGGGTTCTGTGAACTCTTTATTTAGATAGCATCTAATGCAAAACGTTCCAGTAGGGTAATTTTGTTTTCATTTCACCAAGCAAGGGGAAAGACCTGGAATGCTTAAAAATAGCAGACAAACCAGGCAGATTTAATAGGTGAGCAGATGGGGTGGTAAGAGTGTCTTAGCACAGGAGAGAGAGAAAAATAGAGAGAGAGGTAGGGAGAGAGAGAGAGAGAGAGAGAACTTAGTAGTTTTTCAGTGCATCCCTCTCAAAGTCTGATAGGTCACCTGAAACTAGGCCTTGCATTAACTTTCCTTGGGAAGACAAAAGCAAATATCTACCCACCCAGACAGGACACTAACTAAAGACCAAAAGAGTAATTCTACCATGGTTCTCCTTAGCAAGCCAGTGAGTTTATTGGGCTTCCTTACAGAGCACGCGTGCAGAATTACTTACAGAGACTGTGGTGACCTCAATACAGCCATATCACCAAGAAGTTTCACTCCGGCACAGACAACTACCCACAGCGCACAGATGGGGTCCCTGTAATCACCTCCCGAGACCATGAGACCACAGCTTGGACAGAATTATATAGACCTGGCAAGAATGTACGGGAAGGAGTACCTGGAATCACTCTCTGAGGGTCTGATGACCTTCTGTGAAGGACAGACCTGAGCTTGAAAGGCTATGGTGAGTGGCCATAGCGTCTCTGACTAAGGGCACAATGGCCATGAAATGCAGAGGGCAGCATTCTACAATGCAAGGCAAGCTGAAGGCAAGTCAGTGCCCACTACTGCAACCCAGCTCCTTACATCTGTGGAACGTCCCTGGAATGGCACAAGGTCAATGTCCCTTGTGCTTACATGGACAGCCCCTGTAAGGGCCAGGAAATGACATCTGGAGATTCTTAGTGGGTTTTTTCCAGGACTGCTATAAAGCCCTTGGTCTTCCAGAAAATCAGCTAGTGCTCTCTTCGCCCAGAGTTTTCATGACATGTAGCTCCTGACAAGGAATTACCAATGGTTCCTCTCTAAACCTGAGTTCTGGAACTTTCTCTGGGAGGGTCAAATGTGAACAAACAGTTCTTCCGTGGTAATCAAAGACTTTCCTTGGTCACCAGCAATAGGTCTATACTTGACCCGATGGCATAGTCTAGATATGAGGTATCCCCACAAAAGGCTCGTGTGATGAAGGTTTGGTCTCCAGCTGGGGTGCTAATGAGAGATGGCAGGATCATGAATGTTCTCTTTTCATCCTTTGGTAGATTCATAATTTGACAGCTTACTGGATGGGAAGTTGTATAGACTTAGTAGGTAAGACCTGGTTGGAGGAAATAGGTCACCGTCTCTGACCCTTCCTGTCTGTCTCTGTTTCCAGGGCACTATGAGATGAGCAACTTTGCCCCCCATTACCCTTCTGCCACAGTGACTGCACCCCAGAAACAGTGGGGCAGCAGACCGTGCACTGACACTTCTGAAATCTCCAGCCAAAGTAGGCCTTCCTCTCATGTTCCCCAAAGTATTTGTCACAGAGATGAAAAGCTGACTAATACATCTTCCCATCCATCATCCTTCCTACAGTCAGGGATATCTGGAAAACTTGAATCTAACTTCATCTGGGAGAAAATCTCATCTGATGAAAATCTCTCAATGACGTCCCATTTCTTTGGTATAATAAAATGAGGGCAGAGAAGATAGTGGAATGTTATCTTCTCAAGGCCTTAGGCTCAATTCCCAGTGCCATGAGATAAATAATAAACAAATAAAATACCCTACAAGGGTGACTTTGTATTGTAAACCAAGACAGTGTTGGAAAGAGGTCTCCAAGGGCTCACTTCGCCTCAAGTCCTCTTTGTGGCTCTACCCAACCCTGGCCTTCCAAGGCTGGGCATATGCAGTTTGGGTCACTAAATGTAGCACTGGATTGTGCTTTTCCCTGGAACATTCTTTGGTTTCCTAGATAGTAATCATGTTTAAATACTTAGCAAAGCTCAGACATGAGCCTTGGAGGCAGCAAGAGTCCCCAAGATGTTCCCGATGCCCACTTGTGTGGTTCCCTTCTTTCCTGCCGCACCCTGCCTAAAACACGCATTCTCTCACTCAATCCCTGACTTTAGCCCAGGGGTTAAGAGCATGCAATGGCAAACAGGCTGCCACAGGTCAAATCCTGCCTCCTCTACCCACTGGCCTTGAGCAGGTTTCTTTGCTTCTCTGTAACTGAGACTTCATCTGTTGTATGAGGTGACTATTGCACCACCTTCGTACAGAGGCGAAGAAGGAGAATTCATGTGAGCGGGTCCTGGGAGTTGTTAGACATGCAATGAATGTAAAATATACCAGCAGTGTTTCTCAGTGATGGGGGTGGAGTTGAAACTTCAAACTCTGTCCTTGGTTGGCGCCCACACACTGGAAGACGACCTCTCCCAACTTCCCGCCAACACCGACACTGCCTTCTTGACTATGTAGTCAAAGGAATGCAGTTGGCTCTCGCCCCAAATCCTGCTTCCTGAGCTTCCTGAGACTGTCACCCCCTTGACCAGGCCTACCTTACCAGACACAGCTTCTGCCCTTGGCCCATCCAAGTAGCGTTTATGGGGGCTCCTAAGGCTGTGACACTCGGGAGCTGTCTTCTTCCTGCCTATTCATGGACGCTCAGTGCCCATCACGCTCCTGGCGTGTGGTGCATTGACAATAACCATACTTTGGCCCGTTGACTCCTTTTTGCAGGTACTGACCTAGCACAGAGAAATTGACCAGTGAGTTACAAAGCTATAGGCTCTGCTCCAGAAGGCTAACCATCCAGCAGTAAGCAATAGCATCCTGGGGGAGAAGGGTACCAGCTGCAGTAAGAGTGTACAGGGAGCATCTGACCTGGCCGTGGGGAGCCAAGGAAGATTGCCCAGAGGAAAGGGCAATCACTAAACCTTGGACACAAAGGATGGGAGGTGGCGGAGAAGACGCTGCAGGGAGATGGAACAGCATCCGCGAAGGCTCAGTGACAAGTTACAATAGGACAGCGGAGGACCTAAAAGAAATTGGGGTCAATAGGTGGTTGGAGACAAGGAAGTAGTTTAGGAGAGGCCAGGCCCTGTGTAGGGCCTAGGAGACCACACTAAGCTCCTGGACTCTGTCCTTGTCATGGTATACTTCACATCCCAGTGCACGGGACTGACACGAATGCAATAATAACTGAACAGTAAGTGAGCGGTCTTATAGGACCATAAGCTACCCAGCCTGGCCTGCGAGGGCCGTTCTGTGATGAGGCACGTGTCCTCTGTCTCCTCTGTCCAGCAGCTTAGCCCTGTGGGCAGGTGGACACCAGGACGTGACTAAGGCAAGTGAAGAGGCCAGATGTTTCATTTTGTCTCATTCTCATCAGCTCAAGTTCAGATGCAAACAGCCAGTAGCTAACCCGCTAGGCAATAGGGAAAGGCCGCAGTCGGGATGCACAGAAAGGAAGCCAGTGTCTGGTCAGGTGACAGGGAACGTGTTCCTAGAGGAAAGGGATCCAGGATAGGAGCTCAAGCACGAGGTGGTAGATCTGTTGATTAGTTTACCTCAGTATCTCGCAGTCGCAGCAGGAGGAAACCAAATGGAAACACACAAGATCTGGGTTGTAGCCCAGGTCAGTTTCTGGCCACGCAAGTCCCCGATTTGCTTTGAACTTCAATTCCCTCACCCGTAAGATACGATAGCCAATTACCTCACTCATGGGACTGTCAGTGAAGATAAAATATAGTTTAGCTTTTGGTCATTCTTTCTTTACACGTGTGTATGTACACGTGTGTACATGCACATGTGTGTATCTGTGTGTGTGTGTGTGTGTGTGTGTGTGTGTGATTTCCAGCAAGCCCAGGAAGCACCCACACGCTGTTCTGTAGTCTGCTCTTCTTTTGACTGTGTAGCATGAACCCACCCCCAAGGGCTTAGATCGTTTTTTTCTACAACATGATTCTCAAATAGCTGCAAAGCGTTCTGCAAGATGTTGTCATTTTACCTTCAGAGCTCATTACTTCCTTCATTAGCAGGTTGAGACAGAGTTGAGGGAAGTCCCTACCTGCTTTCTTCCTGGCACTGTGCCTGAGGATGCTGGCAGCTCATTCAGATTCCCAAGTGCCATGCTCCTGGAATCTATTGCCTGGAAGTCCCAGAGCAAACCAAATTATGCCGGAGGAAGTCGTAGCGGGGTGGGAAGTTGGCTGGCCTGAGCTCATCCACACTGTGAACTCCTGCTCTCAGCCCCGGGAGTAAGCTTTAGCAGTTTCTCACCACTAACTGCGCTCTGGCAGGACATACCCAGTCAGTGTAAATTGAACTCCTGGAGGGGTGGTGGTCTAGCTCCCCCCACCAAGCCACTTGAACGCCAACTATGATGAGGAAGTGCTCCCTCTCTTTGTCACCAGCGAGCTCCTCTGGGCTTTAATATTTTCAAAGTTCAGCTAGACCGGGGCCCTCGGAGCAGCACTCCTGCTGAATTGGTTTTCAGACTGTGCCACTTTAAACATGATTCGAGAAAAATTACCCGAGCCTCCACTCCATCTGTCTCTGGAAATGGTCTTTGTGCTCAGATCATTTGCCGGCGACACTCCATCTCCACAATTACCTTGGCTATTTTATCTTTATCTGTCTGGAACACTGAAGGGGAAGCAGCAGATACTGCTGTTGGTTAAGTGACTTGTTCAGCCTGAATACTTTCACACCTCCGGAGCATGGAATCTGCCCGCTGCTACCCAGGCCTTCCCTGGTGCCTCAGCCCCTGCTCTGTCTTGGGGTTGAAGTGTGATAAAGGGAGACTGCGGGCAAAATGACTTAACTCTAACGAGTCTGCACCCCTCAGGGATGTGAGGATGGGACTGGATTCTTGGCCATAATGAGATGTGCCTCTTCACAGGTCTCCTGACCCTCGGGTGACCCGGCAGCAGGGGGCTGCCCTCGAGTACTCTGCGGCTTCTCTTCACTTGGAACTGCCGTGTGGGAAGCAGCGTTGTAGAGTTGCTGGGAAGGTCAGGAGGGGAGTGCAAGACTCGGAGGGCTAAGATGTGAACCTGCCTGACCTCTCTGCAGACGGACCCTGTTACACACCATCTGTACCAACCACAGACTTGGTGAGAAAGGAGGATGCTCTCCTGATGCCCATGGGGAGATGAATTATCAAAAGATAATGAAACAAGCCAGGCAGTACACGCCATGTTTATAATAACTAGCATTTATGGAGCTCTTACTTTGTGTCAGGCATTCCTCTGAGCACTCCATCACATTTTCTTATTTACTCATAACGACGTTATCACGAGCCTCGTTTTTCAGACAGGGATGCTGAGCGGTAGAGGAAGATTAAACAACTTGCCCCACGCCACACAAGCTGCAGTTGCAGACAGAGCTCACTGCTTTGCAAGATGACACTGCTGTTTCAGAAGGGAGCCTAGCCCTGTCTTCCCATAGTGCTGATCTACTTGGGCATCCCAAGTGCCACAGGAGGAACCCAAAGAGAAGAAAGCGAACAGTCCCAGTGTATGTAGAGCCCAGCTCCCCATCCATCAGTCTCTGTCCCCAAGAACACATCAAGTCGGAGGTGTACTCATCTTCTCTCTCTCTAACCTCCTCCTTTCTTCTCCTTCCCATTTCAAATATAATCATTTTAATTTGCTTTCTATTCCTGTGATAAAGACCATGACCAAAGTAACTGGAGGGGGAATAGGTTTATCTGGCTTACAGGTTGCAGTTTTTCATCAGGGGAAGCCAAGGCAGGAACTGAAGCAGAGGCCATGGAATAATGCATCTCACTGGCTCACTCCATAGGGCTTGCCCAGCCTTCTTTCTTATGTCACCAGGGACCACCTGCTGAGGATGGCACCGCTCACTGTGGTCGGGGCCCTCCTACTTGTCCACAAGTCAGTCTGATGGAGCATTCTATTAATTGAAGTTCCATCTTCTCAGAGGACTCTAGCTTAGGTCAGATTAATGAAAGCAAACAGCAGCAGCAGCAGCAGCAAACAACCAGGACAGAACCCAGTCAGCCACACAAGGTGAGGATGGGAGCATGAAGAGCTCATGACAGAGTAGGACATGCCGCCTTGAGTCTCAGATGGTGGAGGAGGGAAGGAGCAGGAAACCAGGAAAGAAAACATCAGGACTGGCTTGGACCTTGAGGCAGTCTGTGGATCAGGCAGGAGAATCGGGAGGTGCTTCTGAGAAGTAGCATCAGGGTGGTGCAGAACTGAGCCAAAGAGAGAAACAGACACTGGATATATTGGTAAGAAGTCTATAGCATAGGACAACTGGGACTCCACGGTACTGCTAACTCTGGGAGACTACAGATCACACAAGGGAACCAACCCCCAGGGGCTAGAGCAAGGGTAAGTCACCATCACTCTTTTTCCTATGTAGCCCAGCCTAATGCATATACAATATCTGCCAGCATTGCAGCCTGCCTGCTCAGGCTAAGCAAAGTCTTCCCACAGCCAAAGGAAACCCATGGGTGGTGGGGTGGTCAAGCTGGGGAGCCTGCAGACTGCTCTGGCTGTGCCTGGGGTGTGACAGCAGAGAGGACAGAGAAAATAGTCCCCAGTGGGAGTGTGGGGGAATGACAAAACATTAAAGTCCTCAAAGCTGCAAGCTGGACAGCCAGTGAGTTCACAGATGTACTTGGTTGATGACCTCATGACCCAGAGCGAGGCAGGGCTGCGAGGGTTAAGGGCAAGTTGTTTAGACTTTATTCCTCACTGGCAGGACTACCAACAGGGCTGGACACTGACTTAAGGATGGGACCCCAGGGAGTGGCAGAGTTCCTGTGAGTCCCTGGTCTCTTCGCTGCCCCCAGCTTCTCTTTCCACTGCACCTTGCTGGACCCAAGCCCCCTGAACTTTCCCCCTGACAGAGAGCATGATGACTGTTGAGATGGGACCTTCCTCCCCTCCAGCCCAGACCCACAGCCTGACCCTGTGACGATGGCTCCAGAGCCATTACTCTGAAAACGATTGCACCAGCCAGTGTGAGAGGCGGTGAGGCCAAGCTGAGGCTCCAAGGAGACACCTGCAAGCTCACACGGAGAAAGCTCAGACTTTCAGATGGAGGTGCCATTTCAATTTTCCCACTCCCATTCTTCAACCTCAGGCTAAGGAGGGAATAAATCCGCTTTGATTTGTAGACTGACTTCTTTAAAGAGACAGCTTTTTCTTTTCCGGATTTATTTTTTCCTTGTGTTTGGTCCAGACACCAGAAGCCCAAAATGGGATTTTGGTGTCTTGGTTGGAAGACTCAAATGCCAAGAGAGACTGTAGGGAAGGCTGGACTACCAGTCCATCCTTCTTACTAATCCAAAAGTCAAGTAAGTCCATGGAGGGCTTTTTTTTTTCCTCTAGAATTTCAGGCTCCCTGAGGGCTAATTTCTCTGAAAGCTGCATTAAACTAATAGCACCATAAAAGGCCCATTGTGAGATGTAATTGGTTTGCAGGACTTTCCTATAAAAATAATAAAATGACTGCCAAAGGCAGTTTCCAAAGGTCAATTATCTTTGTGTTGCTTGAGTTGAGTGGAGGTCAGTCCCAGAATTCCATTTTATAAGCCTATCAATCAAAATGGGACCCTGCCTTACCCATCTGACCCCATCAGCAACGAGGGAAGTCACAGGCTCCACCCTTGTGACGATTGCCAAAAGGGCATTTTGGGCTCCTCTTTTCCCAGGAAGAGACTGACCCTGTGTCACCACAGAATGCAGAACTGGGAAATGAAAAATTCAAAGAAGAAGGAAAATGAGAAACGTGGAAGGGCGGATAGAGCGGGAGGGGCCAGACGACCAGGTGAGACAGAGGAGGTGAGCAGACTGGGACTCTTGGGTGCACTTCATCCAAACCAGCTTAAACTTGCCTGGGCAAACGTGAAGTTAGTAAGCTGGCAAACACAAGTGACCGCCTTACTGATGGGCAGACCCAAGAGTTCCAGCAAGGCCAGCTGTTGGTTCTCCCTTCCTCTCTGTCTCTGCACTGTGGACCTCTGCTTTCAGACTAGCTCTCAGCCACAAGGAGGGAGCACCAGGCTGCCCTTGGGAGCCATCTTGCCCACTGAGCTACCTCATCAGAGACTTTTCTTCTGGTGTTACCATACCAACTTTGGCAGAGTGGGGACGCTCTGATTAATGCCATTTGGAGCTCCCCCAAAAGCTATCCAACTCAAATAAGCCATGCCAGCTTATCTTCAGGGGTTCTGATAAAGCCCTTTCCCGTTCATTCACCCGCCCACCCAACACTCTACTGTCCCGGTAAGAGCTAATTTTATGGGAGAAAAAAATGTTTCTGTTTCTTGCCCCTGCTCTGATGAACAATTGCTCTTACAGGATCATGCTTAATTATCTTCAAGTCCTACACTGTGCAAGTCTCAATAAAGATATATAGAAAAGTGTGGCCAGTGTACAAAACAGTAACAATGGCTGTCTCTCGGTGTCCTGTTCAGATTCCTTGTTTTTCCCCTCTCCTTCTTGCATTTCAAATATTTTAAATATTTCTGAAATGAAATTTTATTGCTTATACAATTTCATTATTCAGATTCTATATGCACCAAGCAACATTTTAACTTCTTAACATGGTTTCCCAAGTCAGTTTACTACAAAAGAGAAGATGGGTGAATTATCCAGAATATTTTTTTAAATATTTTAAATAACAGTATCCTGCTATGCAAGTCTATAAATTGCTCTCTGGGTCTCAGATGTAAATCCACTCACAAGGTGCCAACTGGCCTCTCTGTAGCCCAACCCATGGCAACATCATAAGACCCATAAGAATGTTTGCCTGCTCACAGTAGCCCTGCAGTGACCACCACCTCTATAGCCTGCCCATGGAGCAATTACTCATCAGCAGCTAATGAAAGCCAGGGTATTTTCTGGGGTCCACACGAGGGGGTGGTCTCTTGATGTAATCAGCAATTGCCCACACTGAGCGTAAACAGGATTCGCCATCCCTGGGAGCAGCAGCAACAAAAAATATACCAGCTGGGGCCA
This sequence comes from Cricetomys ansorgei, assembly GCA_026225945.1. Lineage (NCBI taxonomy): Eukaryota > Metazoa > Chordata > Mammalia > Rodentia > Nesomyidae > Cricetomys > Cricetomys ansorgei. The sequence goes on from JAMJFZ010001258.1 coordinate 12,057,916, forward strand.
GGGGTACACAAGAATCATTTTCTGCAATGGGACTAAAAGCAGAAATTACCAGACCTTTGAAATAGTTCAAACCTAGATCTTAATGTTTTGAATAGGATCAAAGGACCTTGAGATAATACAGTTCTTCTTTATGAAGTCCTTTGTCACACAGGTACAGTGGTTCACCAGTATGTCATTTGAAAGTATTTTAAACTTCTATACCCAGAGTCACCTTAAAAGGATAGAATTGCTGGCCAGATAAAGAAAAAAATCCTGAAAGGACATTGGTGCTTCTTAGACGTGAGGCTGAACTGACAGAACATCACACTATGTACATATATAATACCTGTACATACTGTAAATCTGATCTATTTCTCAGGGGAAATGGCCATTACTCAGAAACAAACCAACATTGATCATCCATTCCCTAAGATTTACACGTTATTTCAAGTCATCCCTTTTGAGCAACCCTGGAACATGGGACATTGATAGAGAAACCCAGCAACTGGAGAACCAGAATTTAATCCCCTGTGTATCCCATCTTCCTTTCAGGACCCTTCACGCCCTTCTTGTCAAAACTGTGGCTGTGCAAAGCACACATGGCTGTGGTGGACATCCATGTGTCGTGTGTCCGTCCTGCGTGTTCTACATGTTCAGATGCAGACAGAGGGCGCAGGTACCGAGTGAGAAAACTCAAATGAGAACCAAACTAGAGCTGACTCTGAATAACAGAAATCAGTTTAACTTGAAGGGTCTCGGAACGCCCATTCTGGGCAGTGGGCTCTGGATCAGTGTGTCCACCTCTGGCTGAAATACAACCTTTCCAGAGGGAATTTCTGAGTGCCAGGCAAGCATAATTCTAAACATAACAGTAAACGTTGACTGGGAAATAAACACTGTGGTGATAAATCCCATAAGGAAATAGTAAAAGTGTCTCTGCCCAGATAACAGCCGCACACACCAGCGTTCCCAGAAAGGTGGCCATAAATGTAAATCTCTGTCTGCTTTAAAGAAGAGCGCCTTTGGCAGACCCACTCCAGCCACTCGAAAAGTTACAGGGCCAGGGCGCCTGTCCTCGGATACAGCTTTCTCAGGGTGGCGCTGGCCAAACTGGGATCTCAAAATGCAGACTGGAGAAAGTACAAATCTTTCTTTAGAGGTTTACAGGGGCGGGAAGAAAAGACAGGCTTGTTGAGAGTTGGCTTTGTTGTTCTTTACAATCACAAGAGGATTTGGACACACGCTTTAGTTTATGAAGTATAAATCCTGCTTAAATCTATAGACGTTAAGAAGACATGTGATGGTTCTTTGAAGAAGAAAGAAACTCCTCGGTCAAATTGCACTGAGCAGTGTTCTTTGCTGTTGCAAGATATTGATAAATCTCCAGGTCTTCGACAAGGGGAGTCGAGAACAGGAAACTCATTTCAAATCACAGCTCAGGTAGGCATCTGAGTTGAAATAAGATGAAAAGTCATTAATTTTTTTTTCTATTAAGCTACCACCAAGTACACGTAGAGTGGCTCTCTCCTTCCCTTATTTCAACCTGAAATCTGCTAAAGACTCAAGCCAAGATTCCTGTCCCAAATCTTCAAAGAACCACACAAAATCGTCCTCTGCCTTTTTCCTTAACGCAAACAGCAAGGTGTGAACAGAGCTGTCACTTAGCATGGTAATTAATACAGAGAGAATTATGAGAGGCTACAAGTATCCTTTTCTTGTCTCAAACATCACTGAGGCCAGGGAAGTTCATGTCTATGTTGCTGCTGGGATAATAAACGCACCTGATGGATAGGTACATTCTACCTGTCAGGATTCAGTAACACAATATTCCCAACTAATTTCTGACCTTCCAAATCTTCACAGACGAAAGGGAGTTGTGGAGGTAAAATGCTTCCTTGAAGCAAATCTTGTAAGCAGAAAGAACCTTTTGCCAAACCTTTTGACATGCCTTTTGTCAACTTTCTGCAACACCAGCAGCTATTGAAAGGTTGACTGTCCTCACTATGGTTTCTATTGCTGTGATGAAACACCATGACCAAAAGCCAGCTAGGGAGGAAAGGGTTTATTTGGTTTACACTTCCACATCATAGTCCATCACTGAAGGAAGCCAGGGCAGGAACCCGGAGGCAGGAGCTGATGCAGAGGCCATGGAGGGGTGCTGCTTACTGGCTTGTTCTTCATGGCTTACTCAGCCTGCTTTCTTATAGAACACAGGACCACCAGCCCAAGGATGACACTGCTCACAATAATGGGCTTGGCCCTCCCCAATCAACATTAAGAAAATGCCCTATAGGCTTGCCTCCAACCCTATTTTATGGAGGGGGCTTTTTTAAAAGTTGAAGTTCCCTTCTTTCAGATGACTTCAGCGTGTGTCAAGTTGACATAAAACTAGCCAGTACAACTAACTGACCCGTAGTCAGCTTGACACACAAACACATCACTGTTAAAACACAATCTTTCCTTTATTGTTCATCCCTAAGATCACACGTTCATAAAGACATCACAATATAAAACATTTTACAAACCAAAAAAAAATTCCACATCCTTTAAAAAATCAAGCACTTAAGAGAATTCAGTTTATCTTAAAATATCCAGTCTCTGCTAAAATCCAACGTCTTTTAAAACATAATGTCTCTAAACTATGGGCTCATATGAAATAAAAAATAAGTTAAATACTTTTGTAGCAGGATGCTTTGCCAAGAACTTTTCTGTCCTGTGCAGCCTTCCTTATGATTTAATGCCGCTTGGACTTCTGGGAACAGCTTAGGAAATAAAGAAGGCAGTGGCCAGTTGGCAGTTGGCAGCAGGTAGGATGGGACAGTTGGTGGGATGGTTTAAGAGATGATCGTTCAGTTCCCTATGAGCTCTTGTTCTCCAAGCTTCAGACTGATAAGGACAGCCAAAAAGGGGCAGTGAACTGCAAGAGTGGTGAAGAATTCTTTCTTTCCTGTCTCTTTTTAGAGCTAGAGGGTAAAAAGGCACAGGGGTAACCTGTTACAAGTTAGGAATTTGTCTCAGTGGCAGCTGGGACAAGAGAACAGGCTTTGGAATTCAGTTACATACTTTCTGACCTCAGGAGGAAAGAACCAGGGCACAGTCACAATCCATCAAAGCAAAACCAAACTTCACCTGCGTAAATAACTCAATGGCCGTGCCCACTGTCTGGGATCCACTTGTGATCTTCTGGGCAACTCTGAAGGGCTTGAGTCAAACAAGCCTCTGGCTCTGCCCTCTGAAGCACACATACAACCTGTCTTTGAGGCTCCAGTTGGTTTCACTCCCACTACTGCTGCTGTGCTCGGTGGTCATCTCAGGGTATTGGTATCTCCAAAATGCTGGGGTCTTCTGTGGCAACTGGGCTGCACTTTCACCAATAGCCTCTCCTGGGCTCTCTTCATGGAACCAAGCCTCAACTTCTCTGCATTTTAATTTAATTAACTCATTTAATTCTGGGCCTTCCACTGCTCCTAAGGCTGCACCTTCACCAGTGGCCTCTCCTGGCCTCTCACAGTGCCAAACCTCAGCTGCTCCCCATGATTCTTTCATGCCTTCAAAACCAGCACCACCTGGGTGACTCTTATAGTATCAAGTTCAGCTGCCAGCACAAGGTACAACCTTGACCGCCTCTGAAACACAGCTTTTGTGTGCTGACTCTGAGAAAACACTTCCCAGAAAATGTAACCCCAATGTTGCCAGCCCAGGGATGGTCCTTCCCCACCAATCACTAATTTAAAAAATGCCCTACAGGCTTGCCTACAGCCTGGTCTTACGGATTCATTTTCTCAATAGAGGTTCCCTCCTCTCTGATGACTTTAGCTTGTGTTGAGTTAACATAAAAATATTCAGCACAGTGATGCTCTGTCTCAGGTATAAACTAGAACCACCTAGATAACCAACTAGACAGTTCATCATTATATCATATCATATTATATCACATTACATCACATCAATCACATCATCATCACCATCATCATCACCATCATCATCATCATCATCATCATCATCATCATCATCCAGTATCAGCCCATAGAACACATCCTAACAAAAGGATTTGAGATTGAGATACATCTTCAGATGATGTGGTGCCATCTGCTTACACAAGACCTGGCTTTCCTTTTAGCTCAAGAGAGCCAAGACCATTTGACCAGAGAATGATACTGAAGCACAAAGGTGGCCTGATGGCCAATGGGAAGCATGTTGCCCCTTCACCTCACTCCAGCACCCCCCTCCTCTGTCTTCCTTATTTACCCAAAAGAAACTCCAAGCTGCTTAACTTCCTGAGGTTTCTGCCTGTGCTGATGTTCTCCCCACATCTCTGCCACTGCCTCCCCTCTCCTGGAGCTCATATACTTCAGGCTGCTGTAATCTCTGCTGACTATATATTTGTTTTTAATTTGGAGTTTTAATGTGGAGCTCCCATATAATCAGTTATTAGGTACAATTACTTCTTTATGAGTAGAATTATCACACTATCAAGTTTATTAATTCTTCAGGAAAATGTAGTTGCGTTATACTGGAGTTGAAATTCCTTCTTCCAATATCTCTGCTCCAAGCTTTCTTTAATGCCCCAATCTTGCCTTTGAGAGGTCTGATTCTCATAATGCTCTCCTTTACCCCGTATAGCAACTTGAATCTCTGATGTGGATTCTACTCTCTGGACTTCTTCAGAACGGGCCAACTCCCCTTGTGAGGCAGTAGACCCAGGGAATAACAAGTTCATGCCTTTCAGCAAGAGTGGGTTCAGACCACAGAAGCCAAAAACCACACCAAGTCAGCCCCAAGGGACCGAGAGCACCTGAAGAGCAGCTCACACATGCAAACTAGCAGTGAGCATGCGCCATGTATCACCAGAGGCGAATGCAAACCTAACATCAACAGAGCCATCCAATCCAGGTTTTGCATGTGAAACTTCTCTGTTTTGGAAGTTGACAGTCAAAACAGACAATGATTTTAAACACTATGTCGGCCAAACAAAACACATCTGCCAACCAGATCCAAGCCACAGATCGTGAGCTAGAATCAAACATCTTTTCTACAAACCAGCAGTGATTGGTTCAACTGCAAAAGTGAACATCTTGAGCACTTTTTTTTTTTTAATTCTTATTGTCCTACCCACGGGCCGGAAGAAAGGATTAGGAGTCCTATCGAGAACATTCTCATTTGCCTGGAGGTTTTCTTTTCGTCAGTGTCACAGGCAGACTCATCTGTCGCACAAGGTTGTCTGTGTGCACTGGCAGTGTGGCAACAACTCTCGCATGTGTCTGTGTGTGGCCTCGGAAAAATCACTAAACTTCTCTGAGCCTCAGTTTCCCCAACTGAAACAGGGATTACAAAAACATCCTCTTTGGAGGAACTTAACTATTACCAGTTGTTTCTGGGTTGATGGTGTTCCAGAATTAACAATGTGCTTCCAAAGACTAACCTAAAGAAAGGAGTTAGTGGATTTTTTATGGTGAAGAGACCTAAAAATCACTAGCTTAGCCAAACGATAAAGGTGAATGTCAAAAGCAAAGTCACAGGGTTACCATGCACCCCTGAAATGATCGCCTTACAAGGGGACTTTGGTTCTGTGATGATAAAGCAACAACAACAATAAAGCCACCAAACTATAACTCTGATAAACTCACAGTCTTAGTTAGGGTTTCTATTGCCGTGATGAAACACCATGACCAAAAGCAAATTGGAGAGGAAAGGATTTATTCAACTTACAATTCCACGTTGTAGTGTATCACTGAAGGAAGGAAGTCAGGACAGGAACTCAAGCAGAGCAGGAATCTGGGGGCAGAAGATGATGCAGAGGCCATGGAGGAGTGCTGCTTACTGGCTTGCTCCTCATGGCTTGCTCAATCTGCTTTCTTATAGAACCCAGAACCACCAGCCCAGGGATGGCACCACCCACAATGGGCTTGATCCTGCCCCATCAATCACTAATTAAGAAAATGCCCTACAGCAGGATCTTATGGAGGCGTTTCCTCAATTGAGGTTCCTTCCTTTCAGCTAACTGTAGTTTGTGTCAAGTTGACAGAAGACTAACTGGCACCGACAGCAAGTAACTTACCCAGAGACATTCTGTAGACTACACTTTCAAAGAGGAAGCAGCCCATTGGGTTGAATGTTGAGAGACTGTGTAAGATTAAGACAAGCAATGACCCGCTGGACACAGATGTTTCCAGAATTAGATTGGAGACCAAACTAGAACGGAGAAAGTTGAAGAATGGGTTGGACCGAGGAGAGATACTGGAAAGATTTCTGGGAGAAAAGATGCAAAATTGGAATTCGAGCTGAAAAGAAGTGAAAGCCACGAAGATGCTTGGGCTCTGAAGAGTCATGCCAGTAAATACCCACAGGCTAACGAGAAGGCTCCTTGAGAGAGGGGCTGGTGATTGAGAAGTCCTGAAACTAGCCAAAGCAGCAAGTCCTCGAAGAAGACGAGGAGGGATTCAGAACGCAGAAAGAGCTGCCAGTCTTTGATAGATGGAGGGTCCTGTCCTACTCCTTAATGGGAGGGAAGTGGGGAAGTGCCACTGTGTGATTCGCGTTTGCTGGGGGCAAGAGTGTGGTTTTGACATCCTCGGTCAAGTACAAAGCAAGACAGTCAGATATGAGGTACATATAGGAAGGTGAGGGGTGAGGGAGGGTGGAGACAGAGGGAAGTAGAAGGACCCTCACTGAGGCAGCCTCGCTAGTCCATCATAGCAGAGAGGGTGCTAAGAGGGTTGAAAGAGTTCACGTGGGAACAGTAGCAATTATGCTCCGCCCAGGAGGGAGAGGAAGGAAAGAGATGAACAGTGACTAAATAGTAGGGTTCATGTTTGGAAGGTGGGATGATGCTGGAAAATTGCACTGGTTATTCTGGTACACATTGTCTAGAAGAGTAGGCACCCAGTGAGAGAACAGAGGACTTAAAGTCAAGGTGTTATGATTGGTGGGATTTGGGGATGGTGACTAGTGTGGGTAAGAGGAAAAGGTATTGTGGGATGGAGAAATTCAAGGGCATTGTGCGAGCCATCCACAGAGCAGCTGAAGGCCACAGAGGCACTAAGAGGAGTAAGCACAGAAAGGCTTACAAAGCCAATCAGCAAGGCCATTGGAGCCCAGGAAGTGAACAGATACCTGAGAACAATTCAGAGGACTGGTGGGTATGGCTGGATGGTCCAACTTCATCAAATCCACTGATGTTTTCCCAAAGAAAAGAAAAAGGGATATACCTCAACAGTAAGGCTCTGGCCCGGCACACATGCAGCCTTGGGTTCAATCCTCCATACTAAAAACAAATTGCATTAGGCCAGCTATAGTGGTGACCATGCCTGTTAATTCCAGTACTCTAGAGGCTGAGGCAAGGGATCACCACGGGTTCAAGGATAGCCTGGGTTCAGAGTGAGGAGAGAGAGAAAGGATGAAAGCAGTATTTTTCAGAGCACAGATGGCAGCTCCACCATAACCTCAGCCCGGAGCATGTGACATATGTGGTACTTAACAAGAAGAACTGCTATTCAAGAGGGCATTAGTACAAGGAAAGAAAGGGGAACCTGTGCTCAGAGCTGAGGTTGAGGACATCGGGAGGCAGGCTGATCACAGGCAAGAATTCCTCGAAGAGAGGAGAAAGAAGAGGAAGGGAGCAGGTGGAAGGCAGGCAAGCCCAGTTCAGTTGCTGACTGAACTAAGCCATCCAGAGTGCTGTGGGATTAATCAAAGAGGCTCAGAGCTCCACATTTTCCCCTCAGAAACCAAGTGCAATGGCCTTGGAGGTGAGTAGCCTCTCTCGGAAGATGAGAGTGGAATGGGGGGTCCTCCCGGCCAGGCTGAGCATTGTGGGTTGGAACTTACAAAGGATCCTGATGCACGCGCACATCCAGGCCAATAAAATTAATCTCTCAAGAGAGACTTGGACATCAGCATTATGGAAAGCTCCCCAGGAAACTTACAAGTGCAGCTACATTTGAGACTAGGGGATCTCCTCCCGAAGATGCTGGCGTGTGGCTGGCCCTCCAGGTTGTCCACGCCTTGCTGTGGTGGTGTCACTGTTTACTGTCTCTCTTATCAAATTCCCTGGAACGATCGCAGCACGGAGGAGGAGAGCCACTGCCTGTTTAAGCTGTAGATGTGAACAGTGTTATTTTGGAACCAGAAGAGTTCCTGGCACTCTGTCTCAAATGGAGTATAAAAAAGACTAATCACTAATGTGAGAGAGACAGCACCGACACAATATACTTTAATAGCCATTCAATCTTTTAATGTCTATTTAAGGAGCATAATAGAAGGTCTCATAACCCAGTGGCCATTCTTGACCGTATATCTACCCAGAAGGCAGTGAAGTGATTTCCTATGATGCCTATTACGCACTCACCTGACCACTCAGAATAGTTTTTCAAAATATCCAAACTATCAGTCAGGGGAAAGAATTTAACTTTGTTAAATTCCAATTTAACAAAGTTGGAATTTCTCGAACATTTACTATGTACAAGGCATTGTATAAACATCATATATAGCATCTCATAATCCTGGAAGTTCTATGAGATAGGTACTAGGTGTACTTTTAGTCCTCGCTTTACAAATTAGAATCCAAAGGCTGGAAAAGTTAGTTTGGCTTGACTTAGAACAAACGGCTATGATTGAAAGAGTACAAAGCCCAATTAAGAAATGCTTCTGATCTGGGCATACGGTGGCACGTGTCTGTAATCACAACATCTGGATGACATGGAAGACACGAAGTTTGAGGCCAACCTGGGCTACATAAGGAGAACTCAGAGACAAGGAGCAAGGGGACTGAGAGGGAAGAGGAGCAGAAAAGAGAGGAGAGGAGAAAGGAGAGGAAGGGAGGGGAGGGGAGGGGAAGAAAAGAGAGAAGAAGAGAAGAGAGGTTCCCATGTTCATTGGAGTACTGGTCCCAATCAATCAACAGAAGTCTACCTTGATGACTGATGAACAGGTGAATAAGATACAGTAAGATGTGGTATAAATGTACAAGATTGTCTTGAGCCTTTAAAAAGAGAGAATTCCTACATTTGTAACCACGTGGAGGAACTTGGGGATGTTACACTAATTGCTATAAGCTAGACACAGGAAGACAAATGCTAAGCAATCTCACTTACATATAAAACATACAAGTCTAAACTCTAGGAAGTTGAGAGTCGATGAAGTTTAAGAGGGGCTGTGGTGGGCAGGGAAAGGAAAGGGCAGAAGCTGATCACAGGATACAAAGCTTCAGCGGGGACAAAGAATTCTTTTAAGATCTATTGTATTGCAAAGTGACCATCACCGATAAGAATTTGTATTTCAAAAAATTTTAATTAAAAAGGTTTTAAAATGAACCTCTACACTAAAACCTCATACCATGTATAAATTAACCCTCAATCCATAAATATCAACATAAAAGCTGAAAACATAACTACTTCTGGAGCAAACTACAGACAAAAGAAATTCATTACTGTCGTGGAGTAAGCAGAGATGGCTTGAGGTGGGACAATGGAGTAAAAGCCACATAAGAAAAATGAAGACCCACTGGATCTCATTACAACGTAATGCTCCTTCCTCAAAGCACGCTGTGGAGAAAATGAAACGGTGAGCCACCGTCTGAGTGAAACAATTGTTACACACACACTCGACCAAGCCCGTGCATCAGCCTGGATGAGGAGCTCTCCGCAACCTACCGAGAAGATAAAAATGGGCTGAGGTTTGAAGGCATTTCGCAAACTAAGAGTTGTGGATGACCAAAATGACAACAGGTGTCTACTGCTATTGGTCATCAGGAAATAAACCACCATGGAGACTTCAGTTTCTAGAGTAGAATGGCTTAGAGAACACTGACAGTCCACAATATTGACATGGTGTAGGGAGAACAAGTATCTACATACATTGCTGTCAGGAAGGCAAGTCGATAAAATCCAAAAATACTCCAACAGCATCTCATCAAGTGAAATACAAACTTCCATGCCAATCCAGCAATTCCAATCCTTAGTGCTTCTCCCAAGAGGAACGGCAGTGTCTATCCACACAAGAACTCATACATGGATCTTTTATACCAACTTTATTCACACAAGCTAAATTCTAGAAGCATCTTGAGCGCCCATCAACAACTCAGCAAACTGCGTTGTTTCTATACAGTAAAATACTGCCCAGCAAGAGCGAGTGACAGGTCGATGCACTGTGCATATATGACCACGCGGCTGATCCTAAAAGTACCGGACTGTATTTTGAAGACCCAAGTTCAAAAGAATGTGCCATGTATGCTTCCCTTTTATGATGTCGTAATCCAATGTATAAGGATGAAAAACAAACCCTTCTTCTCACCTCTGTGGGTACCAGGTGTGCAAGTGGTACAGACATTCATGTAGGCAAAATACCCACATGTATGAAATCAAATAATTGTTAAATGCAGCAGGATACATTCAGAGGTATGCAATAACACTATTTCAAAGACAACGTTCAAAACACTTGCCAGTTCCTCCACCTGAGCCCTCACCAGTCAGGACAAATGGCAGACATGAGCAATTGCTACAGCCCCAGGTGACAGAGATGAGGGGGAGGGGACATGGGTAGCCTTTTCTTCCTTTTTGCTTATCCTTACTTCTTAATTTTCTGTTACAATGGGGTACTTTAAAATAAGAGGGAAAATCTATTTTTAATCATAAAAAAGAAGAATGGTACCCTGTTGATACGACATTTCCTACTGTTATAAAATTCTAATGGATCTCAAAGCCCTAATGGAACCTTTAAATAATAGATATGAGGAACGCTAGCCTAAAACAGCATTGAATCAGGAGTTAAAAATGGATAATGCTATAAAAATATTTTCCATCTACTAGAAAGAGAATGATGAGACATATGTTAAGTTATTTTACAATTTTAATATTTAAAAACACCCTCCCTTTGCTCCACTAGCAGGTAGGTAGCCACGTAACTAACTACATTTAAGGAAGAACTGGTACCCTGCTTTTCAAACTGCCCTGCCTCTGAAATGCCACTTCAGTCAAAATTCATCATACGATGTTTTCCTACGCGGATCTTGGCCTAGGTCAAACTTCAAACTCTGAGCTACTCAAGAAATCAAATGAGAATTATCAACCCTGGATAACTTTTTCCAGCAGAATTACTGCCATGCCAAGGGGAACTGCAGCCATTCCTAGAACAGCTAACGCCTTCTCTATGGTGTATTGCAGCAGCAAACCTTTGCTCTGAGCCATTCTCCAGAAGTAAGCACAATCAAAACCCAGCTATAAGAGTAGTTGCTGGGAAGTGACCGTCAGCAAATGACAACCACGGAGTCTCCATCTTACGTCTCCCTATTAACAGAGAGCCATCCCAGCTCTCCAATCGGAAGTCCATTGATGGTTTAATGATGGGACTCCTCTCTCAAACTCAGAAAGCCCTGGGGTAAAATTACACAGCTGTACATCTCAACAAAAACACTCTTCATGCTGCTTGATGATGCAGAGCAGTTTCGTGATTTTAAAAGCACCAAGCCCATTGTGAGCTCATTGTTACTGTTAATGCTCTGCAAAGCTCAGTGTCTTGAACGGTCCACTTTGCGCCATGGTGGAAACACATGCACCTAAACAGATATTGCTTACAATTCCAGGCCTCGGCCATTTCTGGTCTTGACTCACTCCTCGGCTTGAGCATGGGCACACACTATCTAACGGGGCTGCATGTAGCTCCCAGAGCCTTCTTCTATCCTGGTCATCGGCTCCCTGTTGGCAGTACGGGCTGACCCCCAAGAAGAAGAGAGAAGCAGAGGTCACTGGGACTTGCCTTTGGTGACTAATGATGACAGAAAATTTCAGCTTCTGAAGATAAAAGGTCACCTTATCCTCAGATTATTATCTTTTTACTTTTGCATGTAAATTTATAATGATAATTATTATTTTATCTCAGACTTTCTTTTCCTCCAGATTTTAACAATAATATATAGAAATTTCATAAGGCGCACAATGTAGCATTTTACAGGATACTCAGTTATAAATTACATCACCAAATCAAGCTTCATCCAGACGTGTGAATGTCATCCGCCTTGTATGTGCGTTTTAGAATCACCTTTATAGCGAGTAAGAGTTACATCACAACTCTCTTCTCCAATTCCCAAACGTTAGTTCTCTCTTATGTGTATATATCTATATGTGTGTGTAAAAGTACACATACATATTGGGCGCTCTTTGCCCGACAGGCTGAACTCATCCACTCTTCAAAACAACACATTGTAATGAGTCAGGCTGTGAACCCAGAAGCTGTCCCCAGAGTCTTTACCATCCTGGGACAGATCAGCAATCATATATGCACCTCTCATAGAGCCCTCGGGACAACTCAGAATGAACTTGGCCTTAGCTATACTTCAGAAAATGTCTTTGCGTGGATGGAAAACCCTAAGGGTTGGCTTTGTCTACACAACAAATGGCTCTAAGGGAAAATACCATCAGTGACATTTTAGAAATGGAAATGGACCCACTGTGTATGTATTTTTTTTAAGTACTGGGCATTAAACATAGAGCCCTGCACATCCCGGGCAAGGAATCTACCACTGAGCGATTCTTGTCCAGCCTATTCTTGTCCAGACTGAGATAGAATTTGTGATCTTCCTGTCTCTGCCTCCCAAGTGCAGGGATTACAGGCATTCACCACCTTACCTAGCTCTACTGACTCAGACATCCATTTGTCTGTTTTGAAAAAAGGTCTCCTGTAGTCCAGGTTCAAATCCAACTGGCCCTGAAGTCAAGGTTGGGCTTGAATTCCTGATCCTCCTGCCTCTACCACTGGAATTACAAACATGCACCCCCACATCTGGCTCCCATCAGGATGCTCTGCATTTAAAGTGCTCTTGGTAACCTCTTTAGGAGACACCCTCCTTTTCTATACCGTGCGCAGTGCTCAAAGAGCCTCAGAGCGTACGTCACCACAAGGTCACCCCAGACACTGAGGTCGCTTTCTACCTGCGGTGTTCTTACTCTGGTCCAAATGAGAGAGCAGCAGCGGCTGACTACCTCACCCATGTTCTCTAATCTAATAACCACTTCCACTTTAATGGCAGTCAGCACCTGCTATCTCTTGATCTGAGGGCTGCCGTTGAGAGGCAAGGGCCTGTGTTGCCTACAGGCAGAGATAACCAGAAGGGTCCCTCCAGAGCAGCCCTCAGCGGTGACTAAAGGCATGAAGGCATAAATACCCAAGACCCCTCATTACTCATGGTAAAACTCTGAGCAGTGACTACGGTGTCTTTGGAGCTCTGCCGCAAGCCTAGCCAAAGTCCCCTATCACGGACTTGACCTTTTGCAGATCCTTTCGCGGCCTACTTCCCTTGCTGTTTCTCTTCTGTACCCTCTCACCTCCTATTGGGGAATCACTACATAGTAAACACTTCCGTGGACTTCTCTGTCACTGGTCAGCTTCTGGGGACCTCGCCCAAGTAATAGCACCAGCCTCGATGGGTCGTTAACACCCTTGCTCTCTGCAGTGGGAATCCTGGACACAAATGGAACATTCTAAGGTTTCACTTACGTCGTTCTTGTCCATCGCTGAGATACTCCCTCCTCGGTAATTTAAAAAATGGCAGAAATCAAGTCATTGTAAGAGACACGGCCACAATACTATGAACTGATGTCCACATGAATGAGGCTTCAACAAGAAGAAATGCATTCTGTGTCTGGCAGCCTGCGAGCCAAACAGATCCTGATGCTGAACAACTGCACTGTCAAGCATGAAGCCTGCAAAGCACAGCAGCCAGTCCTTTAACTTTACAGTCTTGGATCCTTCGGCTCAAATCCTTGTGTTAAACATTTCTCACAGTCATTTTAAACTTTAATGACGTGCTCTACCAAAGCAAAGATCAGAATCTCTACAAAGACTTTTTTTGTTTTTATGATGAAGTATTTATTGGCATTTCTCTTCAGAATAGATTTTCCTACCCCAGGCCTGAAATGGAACCCCACAAGGAAATCACACTCAATATACACTTTTTGAAATCCCAGTACTGTGTCCTGTTCTCTCATCTCATGCAATGACTTGTTAATAAGAAATAATTAAAATAGATTTTCACTAAGGTGTAAAGGCACTAAATTGCGTTTCTTTTTATATTTTAAAAATATTTTACATATGAAATATTTTTTACATACAAAAACCTTCAAATGCTCGCATATCTATAATAGAAAAATTAATACCCAAAGCTTCATCCTCCCAAGTTTCTAAACCTGGCACATTTCAAATCAGTCAAAGTGATCGTAACAAATGATCAGCCTCATGCCAAGGGCTAGCCTCTTTAAAGAGCTACAATTACAGTCTGCTGGTATCCACGTGCTTCAGGTATGACGTCATCACTCTTATATACAAGACATTGATAGTTGTCTGTCCCTTCCCAGTCTGGAATCTAGGCACCAGCTTTTCCTAGATACCCATGATTTAAAGGTGATTCTTCCACAATATTCCAGAGAAAATTCTCCTAGCTGTTGAGCTTGAGCCGCCAGCAGCTTCCAGTTACATCTTCACCTTGGATGTCTGGTGGAGGGGAAATCCACCCCCAGCAAATCGAGGGCCAGTATCCTTGGACCCCGAGAAGATGTTGCTCATGGGTAATCTGTCCTTGTTTCTGGAAGAGGAAAAAAAAAATGATTAATTTCCCCAACAACTTTTCCACCTTCTAAGTTTCACTTCTGTAAGTGCCAGGGTAACCCAGCCACTAAACACAACTGGTTGAAGACAAGGTGGTTGTGGAAATCTAATTAGGTGTTTTCTGCCATCATGTAGAATGATATCGATGATTAGATTTGAAGCATGTGCCACTACTGGTGGTCCAAATATGGACAGAGGACCTCGTTGCAGCTCAAACACCGCGGCTTTGGTGCTTTCTGACTTATAATGATTTTTCTGTTGTTCCATCTCGTTGTGCCCTGTTTGAGCAGTAACTCTGGGAAGATTGCTCTTTTGGGGGTGGGAGAGGTGGGGGGAGGGATTGGTGGGGAGGGTAGATTTGGAGTAAAGGGGAGATGGAGGAAGCTGGGAGGAGTGAAGGGAGTGGGCTGGGGTGTCAGGATATAGTGTACGAGAGAAGAAACATAAATAAACAAATTTTTTAAAGGATTTGTTTAGTTCCAAAGATCAGTCAGAAGAGCCTTTCTCTTGGCTTGGATACAACGACTAATTTAATCGTTTACCACACGGAACATTTCCAAATCACCGTGAAAAGTTAGAAATGTTGACTGCATGTAAAGCATCTTCGTCAAACTTGGACATCTATAAAGTACAAACTTTCCTGTAACTGCAGACAAGCAACAGAAATTGCTTGAGGCAGTTTAAGATACAAGAGAATCTGGAGAGAGAGAAAAGGAAAAAGAAGATGGTATTTTTGGTAACAGATAAAAGGGGTTCTGTCTAAAACAAATGCACAATGTATTTTTCTATATGGATCCCTTTTTAACACACAGGCACGCGCGCGCGCACACACACACACACACACACACACACACGCACGCACGCACCCTTTTCCTGCAGAGGTGGCATACCTATACAAGTCACCTATTTCGAATTATAAAAGACAAAAGTTAAGCAAATCGCTAAGACCAAAATCAGTTAGACGGGCCGACTACATGTGGTTGATCTCGGAGGAATGAACACTGACGTTGGGCAGAGAATCTCATTCTGCAAACCTCGGAGCAGCATGAGGCGCCCGGAGGAGTCAGGTGGACGGACGAGAGTGGCGCCAATGGCTGATGAAAAGTGTCTGAGGAACACAAAAGACGCCAAAGGGCAAAAATGATACGCACAGCTATTTTTCTAAAGGGTGTGTGTGGGGAGGACACCCACGGGGAAGGCTCTGAAAGAAGGGAAGGTTTGGACAGAACCTGTAGAGGGTTGGTTATTCAGCTCAGCCGCTCTTAGGAGAATTGATTTCATTGCTGTGAGAACCCATCCTCCGTAAATAGGACCGAAGCTCTGGCTTTCAGTGGATCCGGCAAAGAGGATCCCTTCCCGGACTTTGGCAACTTGTCCAGCTCCTAATCGGTGTTAGACGCGGGCAGCTCTCGCTCTCCTTCCCTGCACCCCCTTGCCTTAAATAACCTGAATGCTCCTTTCTGAAGGGACTTAAACGCAATGCTTCTGGCTTGGTCTCCGCTGACTAATGGGAATACGCTCTCCTCTACGTTATCTGTTGAATGTATTTATAGACCATTATAATGACTCCCTGCAGCCTCCAGCCTTCCGTCTGAACCATCTCAGCACTTTTGCTCTTGCCTCTGCGTATTTGCTCCAGCACCTTAATCTTTTTTTGCTGTGTTCCTATGAACTCTCCTGTCTGTCTGCTGGCTCGTGGATGCCTCAACTGAAAGGAAACCGAACCCAGGCCAGGGGGCTGCGGGGGGGTGGGGGGGAGAAGAGAAGGACAGGTAAGGAAAAACCCTGGAGAGCCTCCCTAACCAGCAGATACCTCTGCAGTAAAGGAGGAGGCTCTGCATCTAGCCTCTACAGGGTGTGTGGCTACCCAAAGCCATAAACGCAGCTAGGGCAACTGAGGCGCAGAATTTTTAGCTTGATTTCAGTTTGTCTAAACTCAAATAGCCATTAGTGGTCTACGGCTGTGGCACCCGCTGAGATGGGCTAAGCCAGGAGACAGCAGCTCATCCTGCTGTGAACTATGAAGTAGCAGGAAGGTCACAGAACGTGAGGCAAGGGACCAGAGAGATGGCTCGGTCTGGACTCTCATAAATTATCCTCTGGCCACCATACCTACACCATGGCATGGACGGACACACACACACACACACACACACTAGATAAATGCAATTTTAAAGTTCATTTTTAAAGAGAAGATTAGGGCAAGCCATGAGTTACAGCAAAAGTGAATCTATTCTAGAAAGATTATAAACCTTTTAGCCAAGCTGGCTGTTTGGAACTGTGTAGACTATACCACTGGTCTCCAAGCGGAGTCTGTGAACCCTCAGAGACAAAAGGGATGATCCCCTGCCTAGAAAGAAGGTAACAGAGTCTAGTCAGGCTTTTATCTTCAAAACTAAGCATCATTGTTGTACTTACTGTTACAAAATGATGAGATCGTGCACGCAGCCAGCAAATTAAAATATTCCGAAGGTAAATATAAAATGGCCCTGAAAAACTTTTTTTGTTTGTTTAAAAAAGTGTATGTATGTGTACTTGGGAGGGGAGCGGTGACTTCAAGAATCATTTATTGTTCAGAGCGTGAGCTCAAAAGACTTGAAGATCTATCTCAGCGCTCAACATCTGCCTCATGAGGAAGCCAGCCATGCTGATATTTTACCAGCACAACCTCAAGATGCCATAGGTGATATGAACCTCTGGTTGCTCGCCCTGTGACTTAGTTTACCCTACGGTTTCCACTTCA
This sequence comes from Cricetomys ansorgei, assembly GCA_026225945.1. NCBI lineage: Eukaryota > Metazoa > Chordata > Mammalia > Rodentia > Nesomyidae > Cricetomys > Cricetomys ansorgei. Next base: position 12,075,233 of record JAMJFZ010001258.1, read on the forward strand.
TGATTCCTTTACCTCGGACTGTTACTCTTTCTCGGTGGTTCTCAAACTTCAACGTGACTGAAAAACACCCGGAAAACTAAAGTTACAGATTCCTGAACTGAACATCCAGACATCTGGAAATGGGACCTGAGAACCTGCATGTTTAATCCAGCTCACTACAGACTCAGATAGTCACAAGACCCACACGTTGAGACAGACTCCTCTAAATCGTGGCAGTGTTTCACTCCACCAAGAAGCTGGCGTCTAAATGTGAACCAGGGGAATATTCTGATTTACAAGAAGGGCAGATTTTTACTGGCAAATGAATTTGCATCCAGTTACTTTATATGCTGTGTGCTGCTAACAGATTGCAGGCAGATGCACTCACACCATATTTCAGCCTGTCCCTGAGACGCCCATGGAGACGAAATACCAAATATGACTTTCAACTCGTAATGAGAGTCATTGTGGAATTAGCTGGATTCATTTTGGCAAGGCCACACAATCAGACCAAATTTCAAACTTCCTGACTCAACTGGGCTCCTGCCCTACTCTCTGGGAACAGGAAATGGCAATAACAAAGCAAAGGGAACGTTTGCTTCCCAGCACTCGGCCGCCCAAAACCCGAAACCCAAGACGTCAATCTCAGTGTCTGGACCTTCATGTCCTTCTCTCCCGGAAGAGTCGCTGAGGCCAACACCGGACCACAGATATGTTCGTCAGTCACCGAACACGATGCTCAGAGACAGTCATGTCTAAACCATAGGAAGTGTTCCCAGTCACAGCGGCGCCACTGTATTGGGAGAGACAGCAGCCTTACCAAGCCCTTCCCTCTCCACAAAAGTACTTATGGCTTTAACTGTGGCAAGGCTGGCCATTGAGTCTCATCTCCAAACAGTTATGATCTGGTTGTCAGCAAACCATGAGTACAGTGTTGGGGGGCTGGGTGAGGGGTACCCCCGTTCCATCTGCCCCATGTTCGATCCATCAATAAACTGGTAGATCTCTGTTAAGGTCCTAAGGGAGGAAGGATCGATGTCAGATGAGATATCAATTTTGGGGTTGTTTGTCCCATGACTCGATTTACCCTGTGAGATTGGAAGCTCTGGGTAATTTATCAAACATTTTGGGTTTTTTTTGCCACAAGGTCTCTGTAGATGGAAAGATTAATATCTCAGATGGGTTCGTTCAGGGAACAGGAGACAATCCTGGTATGTAAGGCTGAGTCACTGAAGGGGGTCACCTCTCATGGACTACCCAGAGTGCGTGGCCTCTAGGTAATTTATTAATTGAAAGCTCCACCCTCCTCACAAAGGCCTTATTTACATTAATGACTAGAACCTTACGCCCCACACACTCTGCCAGCCGACTTGGTGTCCCGAGAGGCAGAATCAGGCTGGGGAATCCAAGGTATTCCCTGGGTTCTGGCTGCAGGAGGCTGCAAAGGTGATAAGGACTCTCCATTTGCAATATCAAAAACAAATGGCTTTTACGTGAAGATTTTAGAAGGTTAAGTCCACTGTTTTAGCAGGGAACTGTGAACAGGTGCAGAAGCAAGTCTTACAGAGGAGAAGCAGCAGTCAAAGCCTTAGGAAGCACCCTTCCCCCACACTGCTCTGAAAGCACACCTTACAACTACAGAAGCCTCTCCACAAAAGGACAGAGCACACAACCGTACAATATCTGGTTCAAATATTCCACTACGTCTCTCACTGGGCAGCCACAGCTGGCCTGGAACTCTCTATGCAGAACAGGCTGGCCTTGGACTTGGAGAAATCAGCCTGCCTCTGCCTCCCCAGTGCTGGGATTAAAGGCCTGCACCGTCATTTCCAGCTTCTTCGAGTATTTTCTTACAGTCAGATACCAGGCGTAACAAGATTAGAACGTTTGACTGAGTCTTACTTCTGGATGAGTTCTTTTCGTTTCTGGGCCAGGTATTTCTTCTTTAAAGTCATCAGTTCGTTGCCAAGTCTCTCGATCTCATACTTGTACTCCTGGCTCTGTGACTCATACATGTTCAACTCCGATGACAGGACCTGACGTGACAAGCAAAGCAGCGTTAGTGAAGGATCAACAGGGAGACAATACCTGTTTCTAAGACATAGTTTGAACTGGTAACCCATTCATCCCAGGGGCTGGAGATACAGACCACTGTCTGGGTTTAATAGTGAGGGGACCAGCGCCCCCTAGTGGTGGCAGCACTGACCCTGCCTCTCTGCTTACTGTCAAGTACTGGCTTTCCCAGAAGCCCCTTGCTTCATCCGGAGATATGTCAGCCAATCCGGTACTCAGATTCTGAATCAGAAGGACTCCCCTAGGCACTGCCTACTTGACTTATAAGGCAGACGTGGCCAGTTTTCGGGGCTGCGCCATGTTTGTTTGTTTGTTTGTTTTTTAAATTGGACAGCCCTGATGTCAGTATGTAACCCGTGCAAAATAAAACTGCTTTGTATGGCCATACGCATGTCTCTAAGTGTCTAGTTGGGCTATTAACGTGAGCCCAACAATAGTTCAATGGCACACTTGTAGAGCTCAAGGCCCATCCCTGGGTATTAATCTAGCTGAGAACTGATGACTCATAATCAAGTGACAAACATTCAAACAGGTTCAGATGAACAGTATAATGTGTCTCAGGGGATGTTACAAGTGAGACAGAAATATTCCCAGACACGCCGTCTAAAATAGCTCTTAGCCTTTTAAAATACATTCAAGAGAAAATATCACGAGGGAGTGAGATTCTGGGGATTACAGAAGGAGCCCTTTGGAAAGCATCTCGCTACCACCAGTAACTAGGCTTTCAATTTATGTGTGCGCCGGGGTGGTTGTTCTGCTAAATGTCTGTCATCCTTTTCATTGAATTCTCTGGGACTATTCAAAGGCTCTCTCTGTATCTCAGCAGTGGGACACTTTAGCTCTCAGAAGTAGGGAGCGCCTTTGAGATCTTAATGCACGAGAGAGGGTGTGATAAGAAGTCCGACCCCCGCCTCTCTCCATGGCTGGGTTGAATGAGTGCTAGGGGATATGAGCTGCGTTAGAGCAGAGATTTACTAACCCAAACAGCACATAACATATGCCGGTACTAAGGTGTGCTTCCCACCAGAATCCAGGCAAGAAAAGGCGGCCAATTGTCCTAAGGAGCACGCACTCGCTGTTTTGAGGATATTCATAAAAGCAAGATTACCATTTTGCCTGTTCCTCTGCTTCTGAACTCTTTCCCCTTAATTGTCGTGAATATGATTATGGCCATGCTGGCCGCGCTGAAGAGCATGATTTTCATGTTGAAAGAAAACCTGTCTCCGTGGTTCGATTCTCGGGAACAAAGACCCTGTTTTGAGAATCCGGATAATGGCGTTGCTCTGTGGGACTTGCTCAGAATGTTCCCGAGCCTCTGCGGCAAGGTATTGCACTTTATTCTGAGCTGAAGACAAGGGTTTCCTGAGGTAAAGGATTGCTGTAACGTGATGCCCCTGGGGGAGCCATCGGGGGCTATCCAGAGCCAAGTGTGGAGAAGACAAAGAGGGGTGCTTTTCTAATTTATAGTCACCCCGAGAAGACAGGAAAACATTTCTTTTTTTGCTTGAAACGTTCAATTGTTTAGAGAAAAAAAAAAAGCAATCAAAACCGTGTGCCTTTTGCAAAATTCAAATTATGTCTATGGGTCCTCTTGTGAAATGAGCCCTCACAGAAATTTGGAAATTAATGCTCTAATTAGGTTGGCTTCATCTGTCCTTCTTGCCTAAAAAGACACGAGATTGGAAAGTCTTGTTTATGAAAATATTAAATCTCTACTAATAGAGTGTCGTCTATTTTAATTCCAATTAGAAGGTAAGGATCATCACCCGGTGGGCAGGTAAATGCCAGAAGTCAGCTGACCTGCTCAGAACTCCATAGCTGTATGTGTGAGTACAAAACTTCCCTGCTATTCCAAGAATAGCGACTACTCACGCAGAAGATAAAGCTAAAAATATGGTTTGAAGATGTACAATTGTTGAGAAAACTCCCAAGAGGCATGCAGACTAATAAAACACCACGCGTCCCCAGCCGAGGCTTTCCTGTCCCTTGGAAGGGAGTCATGCCACACAATCTTTGCGCGGCTTTGTTCTCCTTTCGCGGCTGATTCCGTGACAAATGGACATGAAGCGGGACCCTGGTGGCCAGTTGGTGCTTCGCGAACCTGTGTTTTGTGTGGACAGGGATGGCAGAAAGCTGCCTTGGTGCGGTACCGTGCTTTGGTTTGGTGACGGTGTTTAACACTGTTTTTTTTCCCACTGTCTGAGCTGCCTACACATTCTGTGACCTTCCATGCAAACCCTTCCTCGGCTCCTTCCTTGGTGTCCCCTCGCCTTCTTTTGGGATCATTAGAATGTAATGAATTCTGGGAAAAGCTGGCTTGGTGGGAGACTGACTCACTGAGCACCCAAGGAGTATCCTCAAGGCTGTGCCCTAACACTGGAGAGAAGGGCCTGTGTAGTAGGCTTTTGTTTTACATAGGGGTGTAGGTGGCTGCGTTCCCCTTTGGGTCTTGGCTCTCAAAGGCTGCTAACTGTTACTTTTTCACTGGTAACTTGACTCCGCCCCTCTGGCCCCAGCTGAAAGATTTCTAACTTGTAACTTTTTTAAACCTCAGTTAGCTCAAAGAGTTAAGAAGAAAAAGGACAGGAAACAAAGGAAGAGAAACCTTTTACAGCCCTTTCTGGATGTCTTAATCTGCCTAAGCCCAGGGAACTGAACTAACCCTAAGCTCCTTTATCCCAATAACGTCTTTTCCTCCAGTTGTCCCAGTAATTTCCGCCTGCTTCCCTACCATCGGCTTTTGTGCTCTCTCTTCCCCTGTCTTCTCCAACTGCTCTTTGCAACGGACACTTTCTCTCTTATATACCTCCCTCCAAGCTGTTCCCAGAAGTCCAAGAGTCTTGTAACCACAAAAGGGGGTGGGGGGAGGCTTCACGGCAAGCCTCTTTGGCAAAGCTTTCCTTTACAGGCCTGTGCTTACTTTCAGTTGCTTGGTCTTCTCCCGCAGCGTGTGCCGGTAGATCTGCAGCTGCTCCGCAGCCTCAGGGCCAGGCTGCCGGGCCACGACGTGCTTCAGTTCCACATAGAGCTTCTCTTTTTCCTGGGGCAAAGAACAACCAGGAACAGAAATTAAACAGTCCACCCAAACAAGAGAATTGACTTTCACCGCAGGGCCGGAAGGTTCCGGAGCCTTCTGAGCTACTTGGCAGTTGTGCACTGATTGGATTCACTCAACAGCTGTCACACCAGCATCTGTCAAAGATCTAGAGCATGTCAAAACTTGGAGTCAAGGAACAAGGAACAAGACAAACAAGCAAGATGAAGGCCCTCTCTACCTGGACATATGATTACAGGGCAGTGCTGTAGGACCGGGTGACTACTATCAGAGGGGGTGGGGAAGGCTCGCAAAAACGTCATTTGAATATGCTCTCTAGACATGAGTAGACGCTGTCCCCGTACAAAGAGAGAAGGCGTCATTTTTAGGCCAAAATTCCATGGTTGCACAGGGATGCGGCCTTAACACTTCGTGTGTTCTCTGGAGGGGTTACCTCGGAACAGTCAGCCTAGGGGACAAGTCAGAAAGAGGAGAGAAGAGCCCAGATCGTAAGGTGAACCTAAGCTGCACTGAGAACCGCGTCTCTCAGGTAGGCGGAAGCCATGAATGAGCGTGCCTGGGCTGTCTTCGGAGGGAAACAGAGCCTCTGTTGAATGGTTGTGTTTCAGCAGCACCGCGCCCCAGTTCTAGACCCACAGACACGTAGAGCGGGGTAGACCGAAGGAGCATTGACGAGCGTGCACTCATTAGTCTCCGTGAGCACGCTGATTTCCTGTAGGTAATTACGCTAAAGGGGAAACCACCGTAAGTACAAACCCTCACGTTAAATTACACATCCAGTCAAATGGAAACTAATTTCTTCCTAGAGCTATGTAACCTTGGCATTGTCATCCGATGATCTATTTTTACCAGATCATGTAAAATATTTTTTTTTAAATAGTAAAAATCTATTAACGAGGCTTTGTTACCATTTGTTTTAGGTTTGTCCTTTCCCCCCCGCCAAAATTAGAGAAGTTTATTACAAAAACATAGCTCTATCTACAGAACAGTGTTTGTGACTTCAAAACTAGGTGAGTAGAATTAAGCTTCTCGATAAACACAAACAACAAGCAATCAAAAAGCTGCCTCGTAAGACATTACTTCAGAAATGACGAGGAAGCCTGGAAGCCCATATTAAAGAAAACACAGACGAACAGAATTAGGAAGAGGGCATTTTCCTTTGTCAGATGACCCTCCTGTCACACCTTCCAATACAGTCGTCGCAGTAAATGGATACAGCGAGCAAAAAGAACGGTATCAGGAGGTGAGTTTATTTTCTATAGCCTCTTAACGCCTTCTATGTTGGAAAAATAACACTTCTGACAAGGCTTCAAGATTCAATTTGGAGAGGCAGAGACCTATGTGGAGAAGCCCATGAAACTGCTTTGTTCATTGCTTCCAGCTCACCTTTCTTTCTTCCAGACACACAGAGGGTTGAAAAGTAAAGAACCCCAAGATGATGAAGAGGAAGCAATCTGGCTCGGGAGAGAACGATGTCTTGGCTGAAAGGACCATCTTAATTCCGAGAACCGTGAACTATTTCCCGTGTGTAATGCTTTTCAATTACTCCCGGTTAGCTGGGAGTCAAGACACAAAGAAGGAAGTTTGGAGGAAGCAGATGTCGTTGCTTCGCTCCAGAGGGGGAAATGCCCAGGTCAGTGGGAGCTAACAGTGCCCAAGGTCCCTCCCCAAGCAAATAGCTATACTACCCAAGAATCACCTTCCCTATAATTCTGAGGGCTTAAAGACACACTATTTTATGGAGGGGGCAGGGAATCTGAATCAAACTAAGCTACAAAATTCCTGAAGACTGCTCAACAACATCAATAAAAGCATCAAGCCGGAAGGTGAAATCAGGTCCAAAGCTAGGGTAAAAGGTGACTCAAGCCCTCTGTCTCCTCTCCTGCATCATTTGAGCAGGCCCCGCCCACGTCCCCCGATAGGAAGTACCACCTTTTGATGCAGAGTGAACGACACATCCCGTTTAGTTTCTTAAGGCTGTAAAATGTGAAATCTTAATGGGTTTGTCCTCCAGGACAGCTGAGAGTGGGCTGGAGAGACAGCTCTGTGTTTCGGGGCATTTACTGTTCTGGCAGAGGATTCAGATTCTGTTCTCAGTGCTAACGTGACTGCTTACAACCAATCGGTTGCAGAGAATCCGGTGACTTCTTCTGGACTCTACCAGCGCCAGGCAAAGGCACAGTGCACCTACATACATGCTGGCAAAGCATTCAAACACATCGTGCAAAAACAAATCTTAAAGGAAAAAATAAGACGAGGATGACTCCCCCAGCAACGGAACAGCCAGGGGACCACAGGCGTGGAGGAAAGGGAAGGGATTTCCATTAGATCCAACGACTCAAACGCCCGAGTTTTGAGAATTCAATCACCCAGGACAAACGATATCTCCGTGCGTTCGCAGTGGGTAGAAGAAACGCCAAAGGAAACTCAGCGCTGACACAGAGCGACGCCTGGAGAGCGTGGCCATGGCGGGCCGTTGGGGGGAAGGCGCTGGCTTCCAGGTTTCCGTCTGTGCGGATTTGGGTCCATGCTGACAGCAGAGAACCTCGCTGGTGAGACCAGGCTGAGGTCTGGTCGTCATTAACATTCTGGCCGTGTGTATCACACAAATTCGTATTTGGGGAGAACGTGCTGGTAATTTAGATAAATATGGAGAGTTTGATGGATTGACAGTCTTAACCACGATTGTCTTCCAATTTATTTCTCTCCTAGCCCTCTACAAGGTCCAACCAAGCTCTTCAAACATTGTGCAATGGTGTGTATAATAACCCCATTTGGAGACAAAGCATGCAATTCTATTATAAAGAAAATCTATCTTATGCAAGAGAGACTCATTAGCTGTCCGACGTATATTGTCTCCATAAGCCAGCGGTAGCAGAGCCAGCTGTCTCATAATACATAGCCTGTCCCTCTTCATTAAGCCACGTCCATTTCTCTTTAAACCTAGTCAATTAATTTGTCACTTGGTTAGCAGCGCCGTATGTCAATGAAACATCGTGAGGAAAACCATAAATACGTTATTTCCTCACCAACAAATAGTTGCATCTTTAGGTGTTCGTTTCTTATTTATTCAGAGCTTTTATGATGTGCATCAATATTTCTTGGCAGCATGCTTTAGTCTCTAGTTTCCGAACAGCCATACTGGAAGAAAGCTAGACTGCTCATACTGAAAGACTAGCTCTCTCTTCAGCTGAGCGTATCTCGAGACTGACCACACTGCATCCGTGCTAAGACCGATATCCTCTTCCCTGACATTCCATCCCCTCTGTGGAAGAGATGGTCGGGCATGATTACAGAGTCTCCCGCTGCAAGAGGCTCCGCCAAGTTACAGTGGATAACAGCATATTGCGTTGTCTAGATCTGCCAGATGCAGCGTGAAACAATTGTAGAACCTGGGAAGATGGCTTAGCGGTTCCCAGAGTGGGCATGGTAGCCTGTACGTGATCCCAGCGCTGGGAAAGCTGACACAGAAGATCCCCTGAGTAAGACGGCTAGCAGGACTGACATCAGGGGGCTCTGGGTTCGACTGATAGAGCCTGCTTCGGTGAATAAAGCGGAGAGTGATCTAGGAAGATCACCAGCTTCAACCTAGGTCCTCCGCAGACAGGTCCACACATGTCCACATGCATCTGCACGCACGCGTACACCTGCGTACATTCAAGCATGCATACACATGTAGGAACACACACTACATACATACGCGTGGAAAAGAAAAGAATTGAAAAAAATAGCTACGCTACTAACTTCAAGTAATGTTGTCATCAACCTCACGCCAGACATGCAGTCACTCAAACTTCAGTTGTTTGCATTTTTCCTGACAACAAACTAAAAGTCTGCACCATGATAGCACACGGTGTGTGCCAATAAGAGCAAGTACTGCAGTGAGATCATTCGAGCTGCTCACGGGCTTCTTTACCGCCCCAGCCTTGGTTTTATGACCACTGTTTATATTCTCCGTCTTTTTGCTCTGCATCTCCGTCTAGAAACAGAAGGCAGTTCACATTCAACACGGGCCTCGGCGCCTCTTCTTCCTCGGCTCGCCTACTCGGAGTGTGCCCGGCTGAGGGGAACTGATTTATTCTGTTCTCATCTCAATCTGTGTTTGGCAAATGCCAGTGCTTGGTTCTGCTCTCCCTGGAACCATCCATTCGCCTGAGCGTCGCACCGCAAACTCGCTGGCGTACAGGAAGCAGGCGGCTTTCCTCCTGGCTGAGGACATCCACTGCTCTGCCCCACCAGGGCAAACCCACCCACACGACTCTTGAGTACCAAGTCCTCCAAGGACTCCTCTGCTCTCCTCTCTACGAAATTACAGCGAATTAAAGAATAAAAATCCTATATATAACCTTACTACTTCTAAAAGCATTTCTTTCACAGACGACACAGCAATGTTGATTTTGTGGATGTCAACAGGCGTCTTCTATAGTCCTAACTCCCTCCTGAACTCTGTGACCCTGACATCAGAATTGGGACAGCTCTCTGCGTTCCTCCCACCTGCTCTTGGGTCCCACTCTTTTCGGTGCTCAGTAATTTTGCCCATTGCAGTGACAGCGACACCCCCCTATGCTGTCCGTATTTTATAGTATTCTTCGACAGCGGTATGGCCATGTTTGTGCTGAAAATTCTAGGTGGATTACCTTAGACCTCTGGCTAGCCTCTTCCAGCAGGCGGGACTTGCACGGTGTACATTGCTATACTCCTGCAGAGAGACTTATAGCACTTCTAACTCATTTTTTTTCCTTTTTTTTTCTCTTTTTTTTTTTTGCTTTTGTTTTTTGGGTTTTTCTTTTTTCTTTCCTTTTTGGTTTTTGGAAACAGGGTTTCTCTCTGTAGCCCTGGCTGTCCTGGAATTCACTCTGTACACCAGGCTGGCCTCGAACTCGGAGACCTGGCTCTGTCTCATGAGTACTGGGATTAAAAGAGTGAGCCAGCACAGCCCCTGAACTCAATTTTTCCATCATGCCTATTTGCGCATAACTGACGAAATTAAATGATGTGCAACCTTGATCTTGTCAATAAACGTTTTTAGAGGTTTCTGATAGTTTTGTTTCAGACACATTTTTGGAACTCATAAGACTTGTAAATGCGTTCGAATTAATTGGCTCTGACTACACTACTTGAATGTGTACAAACGTTCTGGTCATATCAATACGAAAATGCAAGGTATGTCTTACGCAGCTTTTCCTCAATTAAGTAACAAGTTGACTTTTTAACAATGTTCTCAAACACAGAAATCATGATGGCACACATAACTCTTTTGCAGAATTAAAAGGGAAAGTACACCTTAGCATCTTGGCTTAGTTTCTGTTATTTTTCCATCTCCCTCACACCCATCCATAATTCTTAATAAGGTACAAAGTTAGAGTTAATTTTTAAGCAAATTACTTAACCCCCACACACACACCCATGAAGGCAAGGCTAGAACACGGCCTAGTGTATCTGAAATGCCTTTTTTCATTAGTAGGAAAATGAATTAGAAACTCTGTAAACATATTACATTTCAACATGGCTTTAGAAAAGGAAAAATAATGGCTGGTATCTTGAGGCTTTCTTGTTTATTGGCTTTCTATGGAAAATGTCAGCAAAACTGAACCCTGGGCTCATCTTGTTTATGATGTCATGAAGTGGTAAAGCCCCCTGGAGAGAGAGAGGGGTGCCAGAATTAGAGAGGAAACAGAATTACAACAGAATCATTCCCTACGAACAGGAAACTAGTCAGTTACACAGTGGGTCTCGGCTTCCGATGTGGATGATTAACTGTTTTATAAGGCATTTGAGAAATTTGCATGCTCCGACCTTCACTGAGCTTGTAACTGTAGGAATGATTGCCCCTGATAAAAGCAACACAAGTTTGCAAGAAGGCTCTTTCAGTAAGGGATTTTGTTTACAAAATACAAACAAATGTTTATGAAAATCTGCACGAGGTAGATAATCCCCTAGACCAGCCTGCCTCTGTTCGCTGATATCATTTGCCTGTGTTACCGTTGAAACTTACATAGCAACTGCTACAGGGTACTTGCTCCTATTAAAACATGACAGTGTTGACTCAGAGCCATGAAGAAAGCAGATCCAAACAAACTCAAGTCAAGTAAGTACTTATCTATGCAAGGTTTACACAAAGGTAGAAAAGTCTGAAACGTGAAGGAAATTACCATCCAGAAAAGGAAAAGCAAAAGGCTCATTATAAAGATTAAGGTATGCCAGGTCCCCAAAGACATGGTTGGGTATCATGTGCAATGCCTGGACAGGTTCCCAGCTGAGATGACATCTAGCTGGTGGGCCACAGGAGAGACACCAGGTGTATCTTGGATATTAGTAACAATAATACCAGCAGTGGTAGGAATAATGTTTGCAGTTACGGGCCGAAAAATGTCTTTGCTATCAAAGGACAGATCTGTCCATTTGAAATGTGTACATTGTCTGCTTGTGGATCAAGTTTCTAAAATGTACCCAAATGCTACGCAGGAATTTGGCACAGGGAAGGCAGTTGTTGATGATGCTCCCGTTCGACTGATGGCATCTGAGCTCGTCATCATCCATAAATGGCACCCGTAGCCCAGCATCCTCATAAACCATTTTTGTTGCTTGCTCACTGTTGATGGCAGTTTTGATGGTCCCTCCTCTTTGGAACTTTCTTGATTATAAAGGGTGGCATGGGGAGATAGCTGAACCGTTGGATTCCAAACACACAGTGATAGAAAGGGGAGGAAAAATCAAAAAGGATTCCCGGATGAGGGTCAGATTACCAGGAAGATGAGAATAGATCCGGGTTCCAATCCCACAGAATCTTTTTTAACAGTTCAGTCTTCCAGGGTAGTCTTGTCTGAAAATTTCATACATGCAAATGACTGCCAGCAGTTGATGGCTTCTGGGAGGGGAAGACTCGGTTTTCTGCAGGGATGTGGTCCCTACCCATGCTTCACTGGGCCTACACCCGAGAACACAATGACTGCATTGAACACCCAGTGGGTTTTTGAAAACAAGACATCAAGTTGGAAAGGAAAGATGGCCAGACAGAGGGAGAGTTTGAAGAGAGAGAAAGTGGGGTGTGTTTGGTCATGTGGATTGTATTTTAATGCAACTTAACTAACTGTTCAAAAGATCTCCCCTGGGGACTATAGGGATGGCTCTGTGGTTAAGATCACCTGTTTTTCCAGAGGACATAAGTTTGGATCCCAGTACCAATGATAGACGGCTCACAACTAACTGTAACTCCAGATCCAACACTCTTTCTGGCCTACAACACACACACACACACACACACACACACACACACATACACACACACACACACCACATACACATACACATACACCATATACACACAGATACACATTTATAAACATACACACACATGCACATACACAAACATACACACACAACACACACACATACACACACAGATATACACACAAACAGGCTCAAGCCCTTAAAACGCACAATGGAATTGTGTGGGGCTTTTGCTTTGCTTCTTTTTTTTTTAAGAACAAAACAGGCATTTGAAGAAATGCACTGAAGCAATCTCCGTGGAGGGATCCGCCACAGACAGACGAGAAGCGCCTACAGGGGAACAGAAGTTGTTTAAAGCGGGACATCAGGTCCCCATTTGGAGAAAACAAAACCAAAGCCAAAGAGGTGTACCCTGTCTGTTTACTTTAGAAATTAAGTGTTTTTCAAGAATCGACCAAACCACAGGAGGAAAACGACTTCCGTAGGTAATGGAAAGACATCACCGGGTCTTCTGTTGGGAGTTTGTTTGCTCTAGCTCTAGAAACCCAACCTAAAGCTTCCAACGTGTAAGGCGGCCACTGCCGCTGGGTGGCACACACAGCCTCCGCCTTCTTTTGTACCTTTTACGTTGAGGTGTCACCTCACTAACGTGCCCAGGTAGACCTTAAACTCCGGGTCGGGCTGCCTCAGCCACCTAGGTCACGGGAGTTCGGGTCTGTGCCGCTACCCCTGGGCTTAAAGGCAACTTTTTATGAAATTTGTTTTTCCCTGTAAAATTGAGCTAAAATTTATTTTTAAAACTGTCTCGTAACAGAATGTATATGGTAATTGTAGCAATGCATGGCTTGGAACAAATAGTTGAGGCAGTTACCGATAGTCACAGTTATAATAATCAATGGACTTGAGCTTATGTGATTTGTTTTATTTTGAGCTGTGAGGTATTTGTGGCAATTTCCAAGGGATCTATGGATAACTAATATGGACAGCTTAACTTCTATCCCTAAAATAGTATCTTAATGTGGTTGCAGATTTCTTTTTCCGAATATAAAACAATGCTGAACATTTTCTTTCAAGCGTTTTTTTTGTTTCCTCTAGTCCCGCTGCACTAGACAGGAGAGCTGTGGGTGTCTCTCAGGGCATCCAGGAGACTCTGTCCTGGATTACAGGCAACGGGAAGCCACTGAGAAAGGTCTTTTCAGATGCCGTTTCCCTCTTTTACCGCAGAGTAGCTTTTCACTTATTGATTTGTAATTGTTTATACATGCTGGAGATAATAAATTTTATGCCTTAACTTTCTTTATGATTTCCCTGAAGGAACAGACGGTCTTAATTTTAGTGGAGGAAGATTTAGCTATAATTTCGTTTATGGTTAATGCTTTCCGTGTTTCATTTAAGCACTCCGGCCGAGTGTTTTCAAAAGATTTCTTTCGGTGGAAATATTCAAAGGCTTCATTAATTTCTTGCGAATCTCTTTCCGGCTCCTGGATCTTTAACATTATCTTTCATCTGCACTTAACGCTTGTTTAATTTGACCTCTTCCTACAAGATTCTGGTTTGTCGCTGAACTTGAATACGATTCCAACATCTTCCTGGCGGTACCTGTGTTGGCATCATGGCATATGACAGCTACTGCAAAGGTTCTAATTTTACCTTACAACTGATTTGCATTGTATTTTCATTATATCTGTTGGGTTTTAACGTGCATGGATAATCCCCCTGAATAGCAGATATTAGTGTTGTCAGCACAGGTTACGGATGCTGAGAGAGACAGGTGGGCAGAGACCCGTCTTCCAGAAAGCTTACTAGTGACTGTCTGCAAGTCTGGAGTCCCCAACACCTTGAACAATATCACAATTTGGAAAAACTGGGCAAAGAATACTAGGGGAACAAGAAAAGGTAACAGAAGCCAATTCATCCCTCACACAGAACCAGAATTACAGGCATGTCAGGCACAGTGTACACTGAGAATGTGCCACTTCATGAGCTGGACGTTGTGTTCCAGATGAGGAGGCTGAAGCTCAGAGTGTTGATACATTGCCGGAGTGAACCTACTGAGTGGCAGAGCCAAGCTTGGAACTGAGCGACTCCAAAGAGAGAGAGGTTCACAGTGGGAAGAAAATGTGTATTCTCCTTGCTCTCTGCCATTGCACGAAATAGGAGAACAACTGGAAGCAAGACACAGGAGTAAGAATGGGAGAATGTAAGAGCATCTGGGGAGCAGAGTCCAAAGTGGCTCAAGCCAGTGGGTGGGCAAGAACGGCTGTAACAGCTCGCTAGATTTGAAAGAAGGGCTCGGTGTGTCTCTAAGGACGCAAGATGAATCTGTAATTCTGGGCAGTGGGAAGCTGTGGCGGATTCTTGGTGTTAACATTATCCTTATATTAATAGAATGACATATTACCTATGTTCTGCTCTGATGAGTTATTTATATTGTGAAACATATATAAATCAGGGCATTTCAAAAACTGAGATTAAAATGCATAGACGCTGTAGCATTTTCTCCTAATGGAGAGTGGGTTGTCTCGGGTGCTCTCGGATCACAGAGAGGATCTGAAGGAAGGCAATGCCTGGTGAGGGCAGGGAGAGCAAAGCCAAAGGTTGGAGACAGAGGTAAGAGCGTATGTAAACGGAACTGAGGTGGTCAGCAACTGGGTGGGACCGGGGAGAATGGAAGGGTCACACGGCGCTTCTTGCATTTCAAGGTATGGTGCTTAGAAAAGCTGCCACCCCATAAATGTGCCCAGCCCGTCGAGGGAGGAGACAGTCAGAAGAAGGTGCCCAGACTGAAAGAATCAATAGGAAATCCTCTGGACATGCAAGTACTAAGGAATCTCAGCCCAGAATGCAGAAGAGTCTAGAAAGGAATCGTCTCGACTCTCACCTTCATAAAGGGGATACCTGAAGTCTTCATGAGGAATGAGGTCTTTGAGAGGAAAAGCAGGATTCGAGAATACGGCATGGATAGTGGTCACCTCTGGCAAACAGGACAAGAAGGAACGAGATGCAAAGGAAGAAGAGAGAGGAAGAGTTAGAAGGGGGGAGGGGATCTGCAAACTTCTGAGACACCAAAAGGGAGCGAATAGCATCCAATTCAGTAAGCCTTGAGGGACACCAGAGGCAGCTGCACTCCGTTTATTTAAACATGCACTCACCCCGCCATTCGCGAGCTCTCCTCGGCACACATTTGTGCTGCCCCAGGCTCTGGCTATGTGCCAGCATTATCGTGTGTGCAGCCGTAGCTACCCTCAGAGTCACCAGCCACCATTTACTTATTAAGCAATTACTACATGATGGTCCCATTTTTTTTCCCCCGCTTACGGACGGGGTTCGTCCCTTTCAGTGATTCTACGATTCATCAGATGTGACCTGAACAAGATCACTCATCCTAGAGCTGCCAAGAAAACCCAGCTCCCAGAGACCGTATTCCATCCCGTGGTTCGGGAAATTTAGAGTCTAATGGAGGAGAAAGACAAATGACCTCAGGGTGTGTTGGGATAAGGAAAGTTCTTGACAATAACAAAAGGACCTAAAAAAAATCAGAGTGGGGACATCTCTGGACAGAAAGGGCCTCTGGCATTCAATTACCCACAGTACTCCACCACTTTCCAAGAGCTCAAGGGATTCTCCTTCAAAGGCCCCCTGGCTAGGACCACACATCCCTTTTTCCCCTGAATCAATCTCTCTAAAACTGTTTTTTTTTTTTTTTTTTTGTGTGATTTGTACAGAGGAAGATAAATCAGGCTGAAAGCGTGTTGTTGGAATTCCAGGGAGAGTCGGTTGAGAGATATGTTTCATTCGAACTCCGATTCTTTGGTCCTAAAAGAATTTCACTCCTCTGGCTCTGTCTGGTCTGTCTAACTTAGAAGTCTGCCTCCAGGCCTCCTGCACCCTCCTCTCTAAACTCTGAGTCCAGAGTCAGCCTGGGCACTGGACCCAGCTCCTTCTCTCTGTGATGCAACTAATGTAGGAATCGCAATGGAGATTCTAGAACCGTGGCTAATTTGACCTATGATGCCCTGGGGATGAATAAATGACAACCTGATACCAGTTGCTTAAGGAATAGTAATCGTGGAAAGGCTTCGGTGAACACGTGCCGTCAGGTCATGGGAAGCCACTTTCCAGACATTATTCTTCTGGCCCTCTCACTTTGTAATTGAGGAAACACGGATTCACTGAGGCTAAGCAGCATGTCGGAAACCACGTGCCTATAAAGTACAGCGTGAATGCCTGAAACCAGGCCACTGGTTTGGTTTGGGGTGGAGGGGTTACCGGGAATTGAACCCAGGGCTTCACACTTGCCAGACAAGTACTCTATCAGTGAGCTACACCATCAAACTCTTGTAAAAAGAATTATTACCTGTTATTACTCAGTTGATCCTGGAGTTCATTCTGTAACATAAGCACACCTTAAATCTGTCATCTTCCTGCCTCAGCAACCCTCAGGCAGCTGGGATTTCAGGCCCGCACCACCAAGCCCAGCTTTCCTTTATGATTTTTGCCCTTTCACGATACTTAGTCCTCTTACAGAAAAGCTCGTATATCAGAAAAAGGACACGTGCCCAGGCGTGCCCAGCGAAAACCTTTACAGTCATGAAAAGTGAAAAGGAAACGTGCTAAACTAACTCACATCAACTTAAGAAGATGGGTATAGTTGAGATATACAATGAGATTACCTACAGTTTGAAGGGTATCCACACAGATGGATCAAGGAGATGTGATGCGAAATGAGTATAAAAGGATATGAATAATAATGTGTGCTGTATAATACCATGTGCGGGTGTAGAATACATCAAGGAATCCTAGCTATTGCTAGTCGGTGTATCCATTCGCTGTAAAAGAACCAAAATATATGGAAGGATCACACATCAAATTCATGACGGTCGTCGTCTGTGGGAAAGGCGGGGAAAATGAGGTTTTGAAAGGGAGAAATCCTCACTTAATTTTGAGAATCTAGTCAATCTTTTAAACTCAGAAGCAAACATGACCCAGTGTGAACATTTGCCCAGGCATGGTGGCGTGCACCTTTAATACCAGCACCCAAGAGGCAGCAGCAGGCAGATCTCTGTGAGTTTGAGGCCAGCCTGGTCTACGTAGAGAACTCGGGGCCAGCCAGCACTACAGAGTGAGACCCTATCTAAATAAAACAAAGTAAAATGAAGTTTTGGGGGGCTTCTGAGACAGCCCAGTGGTGGGTGAGCTCCCTGTTTTGAAAATTATCCGAGTCAAGTTCTCAGCATCCAAGACAGCATCTCTCAAAAGCTTGCAACTCCAGATCCAGGGGGACTCATGCCGGGGCCCCAGGATGCACCTGCACTCTCTGTACACACCCGCATGGGGACACACACATGCACAGGATTTTCAATGATTCTTTAAAAAAAAAAAAACACTTTTTTTCTAATTTGCCATTTTGCTTGGGTAGGGGATAAACATTTCTCTTTGTTGACACTGTCTTCAAAACTAAAACAAACACACACTGAGACAGATACACAGACACACACACACACACACACACACACACACACACCCTCCAACCCCAAGATTACGTACAAATTCACTTACGTTTTGTTCTAGAACTTTTGCGATATTTCTCAGATTTTTGTCTACAAATGTGAAAGTAGCCTGCCTTTTTCAATCATAAGTTGCTGTCTATCATTCCGTGTTTCTATATCATACTGTAGTTCTTGGCTTACACACTTTTCTCCTCCATTAGATTTGCGCACACACCGTAATTAAAGACCATTTCTGTGCGTCTTGCATCTTCTAATAAATGTAAGACCTCACTCCTGTGGTTTGTTAATAAGTGACTTATGAAGGGGCTGGCTGGGCGGGTGGACGGATGGATAGAACAGACAGACGGACGGTGGTTAGATGACGTACTGGTTTCTTTACTTGCTGCTATAACCTGACAAAGGCAATTTAAGAGAGAAAAGGCTTAATATGCCTCAAAGCTTGGGTGAGCTGGCTAAACCTCACTCATTTGTATCATTCATTTGGTTCATTTGTATCAAATGACATGACACAAATTAGAGCCTCCCGGGAAGAGGAAACCCTGACTAATGTCTTAGTTAGGCTCTCACTGCTGTGAAGAGACACCACAACCATGGCAACTCATGTAAAGGAAAGCATTTGGCTGGGGCTGGCTTATAGTCCATCATCAGCATGGCGGGAAGCATGGCAGCAGACAGACAGACACCGTGCTGGAGAGGGAGCCAAGAGTTCCGCATCTGGATTGGCAGGCAGCGGGAAGAGGGCGCGAGCCACTAGGTCTGGCTTGAGCTTCTGAAACCTCCCAGTGACATATTTCCACCAATAAGGTCATACTTCCTCCAACAAGGTCACACTTCCTCATAGTGCCACTCCCTATGAGCCAAACAGGGGCCATTTTCATCCAAATCATCACAATGAAGGAACTGCTTCTATCAGAATGATCTGTGAGTATTCTGGGAGACACTGTCTTGATTGCTAACTGTTGGAGGAAGACCCAGGCCACCGTGAATGGTGCCACACCTCGGCAGGCCGTCTTGTGCTGTATAAGAAAGGCGCCTGAGGCTGGGTGTGGTGGTGCACTCTTTAATCCCAGCACTCAGGAGGCAGAGGCAAGGGGATCTCTATGAGTTCAAGGCCAGCCCGGCTATAGACTGAGTTCCAAGGCAGCCAGGACTACATACAGAGATCCTGTCTCAAAATAAAAAAAAAAAAAAAGGTACCTGAATACGAGCAAGTAAACACAAATTTCCTTGCCTTGGCTTTCTCCAGGGATGGGCCTGTAAGCTGTAGTCACATACTACTATTGGATCAGCAGCTCAGCAAGGAAGACAAGGAGGCATTTTCATACATGCAAACCCTGCCAGGCCTCAGCAGAGGGAGCTGACTAGGGCCTAACTGGACAGTGGAGCCCCGAGCTTTCAGTTCAGGTGTTTTTTATTGATTCAGAACTCCTCACATATGCTACTGACAGCACATGCAGATCATTAGCAATCAAACATCCCCCCCACAGAAATCCAACACCTGAGAACAATACAAAACGCCCTAGTCAGCCCCTCACTCAACAGTGCATAAAACAATTTCAAACACAACTAAAAATAAACTTCCCCAACAGTAAGCCAAATAAGTTTTTCTTCCCCACCCCCCACTGCCCCCAAGTCTCATTCGGTCAATGTTTTCTCAGAGCAACAGAAAGCAAACTCAGATACGCCACACCCGTAACCAGGAAAGAGCAGGGGATGCATGTGTGCTGCTCAGCTCCTTTCTCCACTCGTACAGTGCAAGACCGAGGCAGGGAATGGTGCTGCCCACCGTGTGTGGTTTTCCCGCCTCTGCTAACATAAGATAACCCGCTGGCATGCTCAGAGGCCCATCCTCCGGGTGGTTCGAGATGCTGTCGAGTTGACAAATAACACTAACCATCACGGATGGATGGATGGATATCCAGCTTATTATTATTGCTGTTGTTGTTGTTATTGGATTATTCAGCTACAGGACTAAACAACTCTCAGCCAATCCCATGAAGACCCTCGATCAGATTACACCAAACAATCCCAGGAAATCAGAAAGAACTTACAGACAAGGTGCTGCCTAATTAATGTCCATAAAATAGAACCACGCTATTTAGTATGACAGTTGCTAGCCACTTGTGACTATCAAGCACTTGGATTGCTCATAGTCTGAACTGGTATTCACTGTAAGTCTTAATATACATCAGATGCTACACACTTCCAGTTCTTGTTGCTATGGTACTGGAAAATTATGCAAAATAACGTGCTGGTAACTTAAAGTTCATTTTGTGCTGAAGTGGTGTATTAGTTTGAATAAATTGAGTTAATCAATATACATTATCAAAATCAGTTTCGCCCGGCTCTTTTCCACACTTCCTTATTGTGGGTACCCGGAGATTTAACATCACAGACGTGGCTCACACTATAAATTTATTGGACAGCTCCGAAATCGAGCAATATTGTTGCCTTACATCTAAAATTATAGAAGAAACCCATCCACTCCTCACATGTGCCTAATTTGAATGCAAACCAACCACCTCTTTATATAAATAACGGCATGAAACTAGATGAAAAAGTATGAGGTCATTATGCCGCACAGCCGACAACTTGGAAAATTAGACCTTGTGCAAATTGTTCCATAAAGCACTTAATAAAATTTTAGGGAAGTGGAAAATTGTGTGTTAAGTTCTGTAATGCAAAATAGATTTGTTTCCAAAAGAACACCAGAAAGAGAGGAGGGAACATAGAAATAGCCACACAAAAGTGCTGGTTTTGTGCTCGGGCTCCTCTAGTCCGTAGACCGATTGTTCCCCTCAGCTCATGGGATTTCTGCCATCCTGGGGTTACTTAGTACAAGCCCTGGACAGTAAGAGTCACGCGATCCAGTCACAGAGCTATCACGCGCAAAGACAGCGACTAGCAAGCGTCTGTCAGGAATAGCCAAGGCGGTGCCCTATCCACCTACTCTCACACCCCAACTTCACATGTTCCGGGAAGCCCCTTTTCATGTGCTGCCCCTACTCTGTCCCCACGACTGTGTACCTTAACAGCCGGGAGAACTGCCCTACCCTGGGCAGACCCTGCCTGAGCCGGGTGCAGAGGCTGGCCCGGAGCAGTCACGGCCTTCTGCAGCATGCGGAAGACCAAAGCAGGCTGTGCAGAGGTTGGTTTACTTTTTATCTGATGTCCTGTCTGCTCAGCCAAAGCTGGAGTCCAGAGTAGGATTCTGTGCGTAACCTGGGGGTCAACACAGGAAGCTCAAAAGAGGTGTTTTCACGAAGTGAGAGTGATGGGTGATGTCTAGATGCTCCGGAGTCATTTCTGACCCAGGAGGAATTCACGTTGTGTGAGACCTGGCAGGATGAAAAGGAGTTCACCAGTCAGAGAGCGAGAGCTGTATTAGATATCAAAGAGGGATGGAGACTTCCGCAAATAGGTGCCATTTGGACACATATCAATTTCACAAACATTCATTGAGAGACCCTTAAATGGCAAAGACATTGTGATAAACAGCTCTGAGGGGTCAGGCTGCTGTGCTCCGGGAGGCGCCAGCATATATTTTTATTATTTTTTGCTTTTATCTGGCGGACAAATTTATTACACCTTGAGTTCTGTAGCCAGCTGAACACCAGTGTCATTAATCTGAGAGCCAGCTCAGCAGTGCTCCTTAGAAGTCTGTGCCCCTCTGGACTATGGGGCCTGCCCTGCCCCTCTGCTCGGGTACTTGCTGGGACCTGCAGTCCCACTCAACCAGCCTACTGACCTACTGGCTTTGCTGTTCTGTTTCCCCTTCCTCCACCCCACAGAAGGACCGTTCTCAGTTCTCTGGGCAACACTCAACTCTCTCACACTACAGGTACACCACAGTGTGTGTGTGTGTGTGTGTGTGTGTGTGTGTGTGTGTGTGCATCTGTGTGTGTCTGTGTGTGTGTGTCTGAGTGTGTGTGTGAGTGTGTATTTCTGTATGTGTGTGTGTCTGTGTCTATGTGTCTGAGTGTGTATCTCTGTGTGTGTATGTATGTGTGTGCATCTGTGTGTGTCTGTGTGTGTGTGTCTGTGTGTGTGACTGTGTGTATCTGTGTGTGTGTGTGTCTGAGTGTGTATCTGTGTGTGTGTGTCTGCGTGTATGTGTTTGTGTGTATCTGTGTGTGTGTGTGTGTATGGCTGTGTGTGTATCTCTGTGTGTGTATGTGTCTGTGTGTGTCTGAGTGTGTATCTGTGTGTCTGTGTGTGTGTGGCTGTGTGTATTTGTGTGTGGCTGTGTGTGGCTGTGTGTATTTGTGTGTGTCTGTGTGTGGCTGTGTGTGTGTGTCTCTGTGTGTGTGTGTCTGTAGGTGTGTGTCTGTGTGTGTGTCTAAGTGTGTATCTGTGTGTGTGTGTCTGAGTGTGTATCTGTGTGTATGTGTCTGCATGTATGTGTTTGTGTGTGTGTGTCTGAATGTCTATGTGTGTGTGTGTCTGCATGTATGTGTTTGTGTGTGTCTGTGTGTATGTGTGCACATGAGTGAGTACACATGTACATATGTACATGTGCCTGTGAAGATCAAAAGTTGTCAGGTTGTCAGGTGTCTTTCTCTATCACTTTCTACCCTGATTTTTGAGACAGAATAAACCTGGATCTCACCAATTCCAAAAGACTAGCTGGCTAGCAAGCCCCAAAGATTCTTCCATCTCCACTGCCCAGTGCTCGAACACAGGTGCATGTCTCCACGAGCAGCTTCTTAACGTGAGTCCTGGGATGCACACTCAGGTCCCCTGCTGTACAGGAGGCACTTTACTGACTGAGCCATCTGTTCTCTTGGTTTGTGTTCTGTTCTGTCTCCACTGTGTATACACCTTGTCCTCGATGCTGTGTTGCATAAGGACATTTTCATACAAGTATATAACGTACATTGAGTATGGCTTATTCTCTATTGCTGTTCAGCTCCTCTACCAAGAATATGTCCATGGATTTTATGTTTTTAAATTTTTGTCCAGGATTCTTCCTTTCATAACTGCATCTCTACTACAAGGTAACAGAGAAACCGAAGCCCACAGCCTCCCTTCTCTCAACACGTCCCCTTCTGAGCTCTTGCCAGAAAAACTTCTATACCCAACTCTCATCCAGACCTAGGTTCTGCAAGGCCATCTGTGGTGACCGTATAGCCACACCCTGCCTCAGCTCTGTTCCCTCTGACAATTCCTAACAGAGGTGACCTGCTGGCTTCTTGGACTCTTCTCTTCTCCCCACCCTTCCCTCAGAGACACTGCCTTCTAAAGCTCCATCGCAAACTCGGGAGCATTTCATGAAAGACCCAGAAAATCCCCAATGAGCTTTACCCTCCTGTCTCCTAAAGTAACAGGCAGTAGGCTTATCTAAGCAACAGATGTTTGAGAAGGGCGCTACAGAGGAGAGAGCCTCAGCTGCGTTCGTGTGTGCTGCATGTGAAGCGCCACCCTCAGAAAGGCACACTGCACTCAGCCATACAGCTCAGGTTTCTGCAATCCCCAGTGTTGCCCATGGGCATGACTGTCACGCTCCATCTTCCTAAACCGACAAGGGCCACAAGACAGGGTCCTTCCTTCTTGAGCCTCCTGGCCCAGGCTTCCTGGCCCAGTTTCTACCCCATGACTTCTGCCTCGTGAGAAAAGCTCAAAAGCAGGGTCAGACCCCGATAGGACTGTAAAAATGAAGAGCCCGCAGACGCAAGATAGGCATTTCCTGGAGACGGAATTTCATCTCCAACAACAGGTGGGAGGACCGAGGTTAGATCAGCGTTTCGAACGTAAGTTTAGGAATTAATAACTGTGAACGCCAAGCGGGATCGGGTGAGAGCGGAAACACTGCAAAATGCAGCTTGCTGGATGAGGTTGGATTTCTGACTTCGTCCACCCCGCAGAGCTGCTAAAGACCAAGTGACACAGTCACAGAAGACTGCTTTGCGGGCTGAAAACACATTTATTATTGGTAATTAGCCTGTGGTGTCTTTGCCTGTGGCTAGACCAGGAGTCAGGCTGTGGCAGCGCTGGAGACGGCTGAAATATCTGCTCGTTTCCTTTTGACCCAGAGTTCCTGGACTTGTTTATAAACTGGGGTTCTAATTAATTTCCACCCTCTCACCTCTTCTCGGATGTACGGAGTACAAGAAACTTCCAGCTCTATTGTCAACACAGCCGAGTTCCTGATGGCTTTCGATTAGGCCGCCAGGCTTTGCTTTGAGCCCCGATGGCCATCTTCCGCCCGCAGTTTTCTCGTCGAGCCTCCCCCATGTCACTCTCCCAAGGCGTCACAAAATAACAGTTTCCCCGTAGTCACCTCCCGGAATCACGCTTTCCTTTGCCTCCCTGACTTCCAGGCAGTCCTCCAAGTCACCAAAGGATGGGAGAGAAACCATGTCTCCTGGGCATGACGGGAGAACTCAACAACAGTTGCTGCACATGCAAGCCCTACCCAGTGAACATTCTAGAACAGAAGGAGTGCTCGTGAGCCTTTCAGTCCTGGAGGATCTGTGCGTCTCAGTGGCTTGCTGGGGAGACAGAGTCAGTTTTCTTTAAGAGTGTGACCCTGGTGGGTTCCCCACTCTCCGGTGGACAGCCCCACATGCAGAAGTGTAGGGGACGCGCAAAAGGAACTCAATCGATTGATCATTTTTTTTAAAATAAAAGGACACAAAGTTGGAGGTGTAGGAAGTTAAGGGCGGATCTAAGAGTAGTTGGGGGGGGGGGGGGGTAAGGGAAGTGCGCAATAAAAACGTTTTAAAACTCAACGTCATCTTCACCACTATTCCAGCTAATACTTAATGGCTGGATTTGGTAAACCAAAGCATTTAAATCCTGAAACAGAAACAAGTCTACTATTATTGGCAAATAATAAAAATCATCACTTTTGGTTAAGAAGGGTAACTACGTATGTTGAAACCCCAGAGAAATGGCTGAGAAGGTATTTATTATGATAGGTTGGCTACAAATGAGCATTCAGAAGCTGGGCGTGCTGGGTATCCCAGTTAGCTTCAGCTGTCAAGTGGACAGAGTCCACAGTCATCTGAGGAGAGCATTCATGATTCGCGTTTCCAGGTTCCCGCTTTGAGTTCCCGCCCTGACTTCCCTCGATGAAGGATGGCGACTGGGAAGTCTAGGCGTAAGCAAATCCTCCCCTCCCCCCGTGGGTTGCTTTTGGTCAGCGTTTTATCACAGACTCAGAGGAAACCAGAACACACACACAGGCCTGTACTCCTAGCCGTGGGAAGGCAGAAGCACAAGGATTGCTATGTTTGAAGCCAGCCTCCTCTGAGTTCCAGGCTAGGGCTACATAGTAAGACCCTGTCCTGAAGAAATGGCTCCATGTTGTGAATGCTTCCTCTTCCAGAGGACCTGAGCTTGGCACACATGATGGTGACTCACAACCACCTGTAACTACAGCTGGAGGGGATCTAGCACTTTCTTCTGCCTTCCATAGACATCCACACTGTCATGCACATGCTAACCCATGAACAGGCATCCACATTGACATGCACACCCAAACCCTGCACAGGCATACACACTGACATGTACACCCAAATCCTGCACAGGCACACACACTGACATGCAAACCCATGCACAGGCATACACACTGACATGCACACCCAAACCCTGCACAGGCATACACACCGACAGGCACACCCAAACCCTGCACAGACATACACACTGACATGTACACCCAAACCCTGCACAGGCATACACACTGACATGTACACCCATGCACAGGCATACACACCGACATGCCCACCCAAACCCTGCACAGGCATACACACTGACATGTACACCCAAACCCTGCACAGGCATACACACTGGCATGCACACCCAAACCCTGCACAGGCATACACACCGACATGCACACCCAAACCCTACACAGGCATACACACCGACATGCACACCCAAACCCTGCACAGGCATACACACAGGCATGCACACCCAAACCCTGCACAGGCATACACAATGACATGCAAACCCATGCACAGGCATACACACTGACACACAAACACATACAGATAAATAAGCACAGTTTCATAAAGACTTTGTCCTCCATAAACAGAAAAGACATGCAGGAGCCAACAGTTTTCCAACATGACCATAGTAACCCACTGGAATATCTGAGGGAAATATTTGTTCCCCATAACTGCCTATTTCTTTCCAGTGGCGCCATTAGGAAATGTGAAATATGACGAAAAGAGTCTCTGGGTTTTCTCATTTATCTGTAACTAAGAAAGGGTGGGGCAGCTGGAGCGATGGCTCGGTGGTTATCACTGTGATGATAGTTCACACAATAGCGATGATGCAACGGACCCATCGTAGGAGCGGGCAGGCACACACAAAGGTTTTCAGACTTGTAACTGTGACCGTAAGAGTCGTGGCTATTGTCACGATGGGGTCCACGGTGGTCTCCCAGGTCAAGGTGGTGTAGCCGAGCACAAGATAGCCAACAAGGACACATCCCCACACATCAGCTGTGCCCGCCCTCTCAGCGCTGTGACTTCCTTCCTCGGCCTGGAAGAACCCTTTGCCTTTGCTCCCAACTGCATCTCCTTCCGGTATGCTTTTCCTTCCTGCCTCTGTGCTTCCGTATTGCCTTCCCAGGCCAGTCTGACCACCGCCACGCTCCTTGGCTCCTACAGCCCAACGTGCCTGGCTTTGCCCTGGGTGCATGAAATTACCTGTCCTGCTTTAAGTTTATAACCTCCATATAAACTGGGCGCTGTACCCCTCTCGATAGAGAATCGTTCTAGCACAGGTAAGACCCCAAGTCAGTTCTGATAAAATCAGGACTCGGAACTAAATCTGAGCTCCCGCTCTGGCACCCTCTGCATCGCACATTTTAAAGAAATGGCCGGGGGAAACACCATAGCACCCAAAGTCCAAAAACATCTTCTTCATCCTTAAGGGGTCCAGTCCTTCACCTTCCCTACTCTTAGACTTCTTGTCCAGATGGCTGATGTATACAGCAAACACTTAATTTTTGCTGTCCCAGCAATAACTCTGACCCACATCTGGGTACCGTTGGTATCCGGGATAATGTTGGCAGATGTAATCACCATTGTTCACTAACTGGAACCCTAAAGTAACGATCCAGATTTTCACGCACTGCTCGTACACACCAATCTCATTTCTTCCCAGACATACCTCAGGAATCTTCTCAAGTAGGCTATAAATTTCTTACGGACAAGGACTGTGCCTCATATTCCTTTGTGTCTCACAAACCTCTGGAATGAGACAGACACCCCAAAATGCCTTCTGAGTCATAATTAGTCTTCTAAGCAGACTCTCCTACTTGAGCAGATCTCTGGAGACGTGCAGGACAAAAAGCCATGAGGTTAAAATCCCCCGTCTCATGACAGACGGAACACCAAGTCCCGCTCCCGATTGTCAGAGGCCGAAAGCAAACTAGGTTTGATGGCCTCAGTATAATGCTTAATATGCTACATATTTGGCATCTGTTCCCGAACAGACTGTGTGTCAGGAACTCAGAAAATGGTCTCCCGGGCATATAGGCAGTTCCAAGTCTGTCTACTCCACTAAATACACCCAGGGTAGGGAATGCACATCTTTAAATGCATGAAACATGAGCCAGACCTGACACCCATCTATCAGGGCGGCTATAGGGATAATAAAACCAGAACTGCCATTATAAGGAGGGAGAACTTGATGACCCACTGGAGATTTCTTCCAATCTAAACGATTCTATAAATTCCCCTAAAATCATAAAAAAAAGCAGATTAAGGATTCATGTAGGTATCTGCACTATAAATACAAATTAATTTCTGCTCCAGCTGCAATTTTCTCATCCTTGTGAGAAGAACCTCCATCCCTGAGATATTTTTGGGTGAAATACCAACCGACCAAGGAGCTGAAGACAGTTAGGACTCCCCCAGGTCCTTGTAGGCAAGTATTTTCTTCTAATTTCACAAATAAATCTGTATCTTGAAATAAACTGAATTGAGTCTTGCTGCTGTCCAAAAACATTTATCACAGAAAATCTGTTTTGTTTGGGGAATAAGATATAATTGTACACAAATTCAATAAGCAGCTAAACACTCCACTGAGGAACTCATTCCTGAAAATGTCTGGACTCTGGGTAATCTATTTATCCCCTTTTTCAGTTACTGGTTATATTATTGCTATTTGTTTTTACTGAAATTTCCTGTTTGAACACTGGTTTTGCAAAAACCTTGAATAGTTTCTGAAGCCAGAAATGTATTACTCTGTCTCTCACCTGGGTTTAAGCAACTCCATTCAAAATTATCCTTGCAGAAGTAAATAATAAATTTGGATTTTTAGCATCCTCAGATCTACTATAGCTCAGTAACTAGAAATAAAAAAGGAAAACAGTAACTGGAAACATTCTTTCAAGATTAATTTATCAGCTATTGCAGTTTTAGCTCACATGTTTTCTCTGATCCAATATGGAGTCAGAGACCAAAATAGAAATGAACAAATGGGCTGTAGATCACATATCCAAATGCGTGTGGGGGAAGCGTGTTCGGTTATGACATCACAGCTGTTTCTCCTATAAAAAGAACTGTGTCCTGTGGCAAACTATAATTTCCCAAATAAAGAGAATAGAAGATGAAAGGAAAGAAAAACATGTCAGCAATAGAACCCAGCAATATCGACCAGATGCCAGGCATATGAAAATACCATATTCGACAAAAGATTTTAAAAAAATAATAAAATAAAACTTGTACCACTAGTGTTTAAATTTGAAATGCTTAAATACGAAGTGTTTCTACTGAAAGTCACCAAAGAACGAGACAGTGGCGCGGTATTGCTATAAGAGCCGCTTACATCTGTACCCCCGTGTTTACACTGGGCTTTGCCATGTGACTCCTGCTGTCCAATGGGACAACAGCAAACATGACACAGATGGAAACTCAAAAGTCACCTGGACATTGAGGTTTGAGCCTACTTATTGTTTTTGGAAACCCCGAGGTTGTGAGCATGAAAATCAGACCCCACCAACCTGGTGGGGACTCAAAGCTCACGGCCATCCACATCAACCCAGCCAACTGCCAGTGCCAACGCCTGGACGTGTTTAGGGGTGCATAAAGACGACCCAGCTCCTGCCCCGTTCTCCAGCAGACTGCAAAAATATGAATGAGGACAGGATAAGCCAGGTGAGCTCTGCCCGAACCACCAGCTGACGGGATCCCATTTTGTAAAATGATGGCTGCTCTTAACCAACAGGCTGTGGAACGGTCTGCCACACAGCATAAGCTAACTGCTATGAGGTCATCACAGAATACCACCTCATGAGGACAATATGAGCGGGCTACCCCTCCCCGGAGCGGAAGCGAGAGACTCCTGATTAATGGATGGGTCTCGGCAGCTATTCCAGAAAGTGAGACCACAAATGGAATGCTGAGCTACACGCCGGGCTCTTTTTAAACGGCCATGATAGCAGCCCTTCCGGACTCTAGCTCTAAAGCCCTGTGCCGCGGGTTACAACCACCAACATGTGTTGAGCACAAACATATCGCTCTGTGCCTGGCACACACAAAACTCTCGTGTGAAGCAAGTACTGTCAACCCCTCTTTACCCTCTGCGAACTGAGGCACCAGTAGTTAGATACACGAGCAATTGGCACATGACCTTGTGAGGGAGCCAGGACTCACAGGCTTGATCTGCTCAGCAGATCTCTCCCTCACCTCTGCTTTTCTACCATCCATTGGCCAGGGAAGCCATCTGGCTCAGAAAGCCTACTCCCTCTGTCCCTCTTGAACGTCCAATGGCCAAGAAAAGCACACTCGGGAAAACTCAAGAAACAAGAGTGGATGGAAGCGAGATAACTTCAGCACGTAGCCAGGGAATGTTTACTACACAATGCCCAACCTACTACCAGCAATACATATGTGGTCAACCCACCAGCAACTTCTCCTGTCCCGCTCACTGGAGAGTGAGGGTGAAAGGGGGAGTCATTCCTTTCTTCCTGTGGATATGGGAGATGATCCTGTGTAGAGAGCAGAGGATCCAAGCTATTGCTCATTTAGTTTATGTATTGATATGTATTGATTAGGCATTGATATGTATTATATATTGATAACCCTTTATCAAGCAAACTTCTAAACTCAGACCCACTGTTCCCGGGATTTCTGATGGTTTAAAATAACTCCAATTCTTAGCCAAGCGGTGTTGGTAGGTGGCCCATGCCTTTAATCCCAGAACTCAGGACGCAGACGCAGGTGGATCTCTGTGAGTTCAAGACCAGCCTGGTCTACAGAATGAGTCCCAGGACAGCCAGAATTACAACAGAGAAACCCTGTCTCGAAAAAAGTTAACTCTAACTCTTAAATTGAGATGAAAATGTGGGTAAGGGCAGGAATTCAGTGAGCATGACCCTCCCACCCCCTTTGATGAAAGTATTTTGTTTCAAAATACAAGATGAACAAGACCCTTGCCAACCAAACCAGAGACAGAGACAACCAGTCATGGGCGTGTCTGTCCCCATGGATTATGAGGGTTTAAAGTCCTTACGGTTTAGGGCATAAACTGGCTTTTAACTTCTTCTTTCTGCCTAATTGAGCTTAGCAGAGCCAATCTCTTCTTAGGGAACACTAACACCGCAGGGAATTGTTCCTGGCCCGTTTATGGAGAGGCAGTGAGAAGGAATATGAGAGGCATTTGATAATTGAGCATGTGAAAATTCACCTAGGCAAGTGGGAAGAGACATGGGAGGAAAAACTAGTTACCTCCAACGACGCTGAACAGGATTGTAAGAACATCTCCAAGCATCTGCGTATCAAACGCCCGATCTCAACAGCCTGAGAGTTCATGGCAACCGGCAATGCCTCCCTTCTCTCAGGGCTGCCGGCCCTGGAGGAACCGGCTTCTGAGACAGACAAGTCTCTCTGGGCCAGCATCCCCTGATCTGCTGAACAGAGCTGCTGTGAGGACCAGGAGATGGGAGAGTGGCTCCAAGGTTGTAAATTTCTCCGACCTGTGAAATTCCCCTCAAGTCTCGGGAGCACCAGCAGACGTGCCAGTTAAGCTTTAGGATTACACAGAGAGACAGAGACAGGGACAGATAGGGATGCAGAGACACAGAGAAAGGGTGCCTGACAGCCAGAGTTTGATCCTTGGCACCTACATAAAGGTGGAAGGTGGGAACTGACTCCACAAAGTTGACCTCTGACCTCCACACAAGTACAATGTGGCCCATTGGGTCCCCGCTTCCCCCATGCATACACACAGGGCACACACACACACACACACACACACACACACACACACACACACACACACACAAGCAGACACAATAATAATAATTTTTAAAAACAAAAAATGACGGACAACATTGTGACTTAAATGTAAAAAGTCTCCCACAAGTTCATGCTGAATGGTGCAGGGCTCCTGTCTGCGGCGTTGTAATGGTCCTGGCAAAAACAAAGGGGTCCTAGAGAGACACCTGCAAGCCCCGACTTAACCACCAGACTGTTGAGATAATAGACTCTGAGAAATGGGAATTTCCCTCAGGGATCTCATGCTGGGAGAAGAAGAAAGCTGAGGGTCCACCCTAGTGCCAGTCAGAGGGGACAGAGTTCTAGCAACCTGTCGGGCCACCTTACAGGGTGAGCCTGAAACCCAAACCATGACAGGACCACAGTATGCAAGACCACACCTTGACCGGGACTCTTAGGTGTGCGCATCCCTGACTCCCTAGTTAAACTTTAATCTCACTTCCGGACCCCAAAGATAGACTGAGGTAGGAGGCGGGGGTCACTGGATCTCTTCATACCTCTTCCCAGTGTGGCCACATTGAATAAACCTCCCTTTTCTGTGTTCCACTATTAACGCGGCTGTTTGGACTGGCTTCTCAAGGATGGGCTGCTGAACTTGACTTCTTGGAAACAGACTGTGACCCTCAAGTTTGCTAACAGTGCTATTTGGGGAAACTGCTGAAACTTTAGCTTGCTCCCCCACTCTCCCAATAGGGGACACATAGAAACCTGTACGAGAAAGCAGGCACCCCTCAAAAGCCCCAAGAAGAGGTGGTTAGGAAGCAGGAGATTTGGAAAACTGGGGTGAAGTTCACAGCATTACCAAACCTTCTAATGCCCCCTGCCCAGACCAGCAAAGATCCACAGAAGCTGGGTCGCGTTCTTGTCCCCTTTCATTCTATTAAAGAACGAGCAAGCATCCAGCAAGTGGTTCAGCCTATGCAGTTCCTCTCGGCACTACCCTGCATCAGTCCAGTCATTTCAGCTCGGCTCTAGACTGGGCCATCCCTGGTTGACCCCCTTATGGATCAAATAAGCATTGTGTTTAGTGTAGGCTATACCACCAGCCGCTGGGGCTCAATATTAGAATTCAGCCCTCCAAATCTTAAAGCGGTTGCTAAATAATTGAACAATTACTTTGGAATGGGGGCAGGCAGGCCCATAAATGAAATGCTTAGTGATGTGGAGGCCATAGAGAACGGCAGTTAGGGGCTGTGTTCTGAATTCCAATGACTAACGTCTGTAAGAGGGGTCAGGAAGCATTTGCTGTGTGGGGTCAAATGGTAAGTGCTAGACAGAGGCCTTATGAGCCATTCAGTCTCCATCACAACTACTCAACTGTATCCGGATAGCATAAGGACAGCCATGGCTAATAGGTAATAGGTAAATAATAGGTGTCCATAAAACTTTGATTTCTGGATACTGAGTCCTAAGTTTCATATTTTCTGTGTGTCATCAGAGTGCTAATCTTTTGGCTTTTTTTTTTCTAACTGCTTAAATAAATGAACAGCATTCTATTTAAGGGCCAAATAGAAACAGATAATGGGTCAAACACAGCCCATTTCGTGCCCGTATTTCCCAAACCTTGGGTAACAATCAGAGCTCTGGCATTTCTGAGCAGTAAACGCTTGGCCAGGTTTTGTTTCTCCCTCCCCCGCAACTCCCCCATTGTAAGTTCATGGCCAAGTTCACTTCCCTCCCCTATGGAATAAAAACAGCAGCATCTACCTTATCTGAGTTTGCTGCGGATGCAGCCAGAACACAGTGGTCAGCACATGTGGCTAGACACCCACTCAGCACTCAGGAAGCCTGAGTGGTGCCTGCTCGTTCTCTCTGCTCTTCCAAACTCTCTGTGCTTTCTGCCAAATCCACCCAGGCTACCAGCAAACAGGATCAAAGATCGCCACGCCTCCATCAATGAAGAAACACTGGAGACTTTCTGCTCTAACCTGGGCAGTTCGCTGGCCCAGCAACAGCCCTCAAGCCCTGGCAACTCTCTGATCTGTCACTTCCTCCTAATGCTTTGAGTGCCCACAGCGCACAAACTGAGGGACCGAGCATGGGGTTATCACCCCCCCCCCCCGCCCCATCCACCTCCAAACAACAAATAATCATACTTTAGCACTGCCCGATTCCAAAGCTTTCTCCTAAGCACTTCATACAATTCTTTCCCTTAAATCGCCTGGCAGCAGGAGGATGTGGATGAGACATTAAGTCTCAGGATAAAAGGGTAAGAAGGTGACACAATACAGCCCGCCCACGAGCCAGGAGCTCAGGGGCCCCTGCACTTTCCCACACCAGGGCTCTTGCTTTGGAGCCCTGAAAACTCCCACAAAGAAGAGGTGACCAACTTCTAGACCTAACCGGTATCCTGAATGTCTGAGGGTCTTATAAAGATGGCGGCTGTGTTGTGCGGGTCCTGGGGAGCTCTGAAATGCAGCACTTGTGCAAAGTTCCCGGGGGGGTGCCGTTGCTGCTGACCTGGCCCTGGGACTGTGCCCACAGTAACATGTGTCTAGAAGCAGTGACGAACAGGAGCCTACACCCTGAGCGCCGGGGTGGTCTGTACACGGCGAATTCAGTGCCCGAGGTGTTCCTACATTGCATGCCATGGTAGAGAAGAGCCTTTGGAGGCTGACTGCCATACGATTCCACACTCCAGGAGGTTCCAGTCGTGTGAGAAAGTCTTAACCTTTCTGTGTTTCCCTCCTCTGTGATAGAAAACGGTACTAGCTCCTCCTGGCTAGTGGTGACAGCTGAATGGTAAGACACACTCAAGCACGCCTGTGGCGTTTAACACCTTTAGTAAATGCTCTAAAAATACCAGATGGTTAGGAGGTCACGAAAAATGCAGACTCGTCGGTGGAGAGCGATTTAGAATGGGGTGTATGGGTCTTGTTCCCCCGTAGAGCGGGAGATCCGTGCAGAACCGTACACCGCCTCCTCTTACTCCGGCCATACGAGACTTCCGTCCAGTCGGTCATCAAATCGAAGAGGAAGTTCACCTTGGAAGGGCGGGGTTCCCAGGTCAGCAAAGAGGCAGCAGCTTCCAGTCCGGTTCATGATTTCTGCGTCTGAGGCTGTGCCCACCACGTAGGCTTCTGCGCGCGTGCGAAAGGAGGTGTGTGGTGATTTCCCAGCACAAAGGCACCCGAACGCCTCCCACCTAGCTTTCGCACCAGCATCATTACAGAGGAATCTGTGTCCGTAGGTGTCTCCAGCCACCTTAACACCTAAAATAACACCCTCCAGTAGGACATCACCACTGCTACACCTCAGGGGAGAAGCCTCATCATTCTTATCTGTAAAATGGGTCCTCTGGGTATGCTAACTCAGTGAGAACGTCCTAGAAGGTAGAGTTTATTTTCTTTATTCAAAATGGCAGTACCCCTCAGGTGAATGGCCCATCACTTTGCCCCTGCCAACTGGCATGCAGTTCACTAAAGTCTCCGGGAAGGGCAAGCACAGTGCCTAGCATACTGTGAACGTTCAGTAAGAGAAGGTTATGATTAGAACGAAAGCAGGGATCCATCTTTAAAGAATGCTCTTGCTTTCTGGCGACTGGATAGTAGCTGGAATGGCAGCCCCCAGGAGTTAGGGAAAGACCCAGAGAGAATTTGATTGGTGGTTTGGAACTCCGCTGGAAAGCCTGGATGAGCAATTTACAAGTGAGATGAATTGCTAAGGGACCCAGGTGGGGGTGGTCTGCTGGCTGGCGGTCTTCAGGACCCACCAGGAAGCCAGGTGCCGGGGTGCCCAAGCCCTGTCCTCTTAACGTCCTGGAATCCGTAATTTTGAGCTGACATGCCTGATACACTGGGACGCCATCAGTTCCTGGAACACTCTGGCAGCCTCTAACTCCAGCACTCACAGACTCAGCTTTTCTGCCTTCTGCCAGGGCTCCTCTAAGGAAACTGGAGACAGGCAAAGACCCCTGAGCCTGCATCTCAACCAAGGAGATGGCGTAAACAACCGCTCTAGCCTCCCTCTCCTCGAGGGCCTGCTAAATGCTGTTTCTGTGGCTCCTCTGGGATGTCAGAAGGCCCTGGGACTCCCACCAGCTCCTTCCCTCCCTCCCTCCCTCCCATGGCTCTTGCTCTTCCCCTTCTCCCTCTCTGGCTCCCTCATGCCAGCTCCTAATAACTTCCCTCCAAACTACTGCAATCCAGATTCTGTCTCAGTGTCTGATTTGCGGTATCTGAAGCGAAATCCCTGCCCACTCCAAGCATTGTCCAGGTCCCAGAGCACCCTGTTAAGAACACTCGACTCGCTGCACTGCAATTACAAGACTGAGAGCTTATTGACTCCCGGGATGAAGCTGGCTTCATGCATCCTTGATGGCACTGGCCACAGTGGACCCTCAGACACAGGGTGCTTCCTCTGGCCCTGTGTGGGAGGGTAGAGACAATCCTTGAAGGTTTTCCCCATGCTTCAGGACATCCTTTCCTGGTTTCCGAAGGTTCACAAAATAACACAAGAGTCGTTGGCAAAGGCAACAAGGGAAGAGACAGCTTAAGCAGGCTCCTCTTTGATGGAAACTGCCCATCCTGCACCGGAAGATATTCTTTAACTCCTCTGACTCTCCACTGACTCCTCAAAATGGCTCAGCCTGTTCACCTCTGAGTGGCCACACTACTGCACCCTGGTCCCTCTCCTCCCTCACAACCCACTTGCTCCTGGTATTCTGCTAGCTGCTTCCTAGAGATGGGACCCACAGTGCCCTGCGCTGCAGTCTCCAACACTCCCTTTTGCTTCTGACTCCTAGACCACTAACAATGGACGCTTCTGATCCTAACATGCAACGCTCAGTTCACTGCTTCTTATTTCTTGCCTGGTCCTGAAAATAAAGGTATTTAAGCACTTGAGGATGTGGGATCCCAGCTGTTCTGAGTGGTCCTTACGCTTGCAAGTGCCTCCAGCAAGAGGTTAAGCTTTCTATACTTCTACCACCTTGCCTCATGTTCACTCTTTGTTTAGAATGCATGATGATGATGGTGATGATGGTGATGATGGTGATGATGATGGTGGTGATGACGACGATGGTGATGATGGTGATGACGGTGGTGATGATGGTGATGACGGTGGTGATGATGGTGATGATGATGATGGTGATGATGGTGATGATGGTGATGATGATGGTGGTGATGACGACGATGGTGATGATGGTGATGACGGTGGTGATGATGGTGATGATGGTGGTGATGATGGTGATGATGATGATGGTGATGATGGTGATGATGATGATGATGGTGATGATGATGATGGTGGTGATGGTGATGATGGTGGTGATGGTGATGTAATGACAGCAATCACCATATACATGCTAGCCTTATCCTACAGATGTCTTCAAAGAAAACAGTCATTAATCCTATGGGTTGGGAAGGTACAAGGGCTGAAAGGAGCAACCACGATAACACATGCAGGTATATTTCCATTGCACATGCTTCCTTGAAGGGGAAAGAACACTGGTAGACAACAGCAAGCAAGTCTTTCACGCCACACCTAAGGTTCCAATCCTGGTGAGAATTCAGACTTCTCCATCTTCCTGCCAAGACTGTGATGAAAGGCTCAAGAACCATTGTCAGCTAGACCCACAGCATTGGGTGGACTATGAGCACACCCATGGGGAGTCAGCCTGCCCGACGCACACAAAAGGCAACACAGATCCATAAACCAATGGTAAATCCCAAGCCTCTGCAAAGTTAATAGTAAAGTGCCAAGGTGACAAGGATAATTCCCGATCCTATCGGCCCAAAGTTAGAACCCAGTGTGTATAAGGCATCACTTCTCAGAGGACCGCCGTTCTTCCAGCATTAATAGTCGCTGGACAGACATCGGCAGGGTTGCTTCTAGGAGTGCGACAATCAACAGGCAGACAGAGAGCACCTTCGGAAGAAAAACAAATGCCTTTGTGGGACCTACAGTCTTTCAGGAAAGTGTCAAAATTCACAATGATGAGCAGGGAGGGGGGTAGCCCTGTTGATAAAGTCCTTGCTGTACAAACATGAGGGACCATGGGTCTAAACCCCAGAATTTACATTAAAGAGCTAAGTGTTGTAGCATATGAATATAACCCCAGCCCTGGGAAGGCAGAGACAGGATCCTTGGAGCTCTCCAGTCAGCCATCCTGGCCTACTCAGTAAGTCTAGGCCAATGAAAGACCCTCTCTCAAAACAGAAGGCAGACAGTGCCTGAGGGACAGTAACTAAAGTTGACCCCTGACCTCTACAGATATCTGTACACACAAGTGCACTGGCACATGTGAACACACATGCAAACATACACACACTTATAATGATTTCATTAATCACCCATCTGATGCGAAAGGGATGTCAAGGCATATGAACTTCATTAAAAACACCTCATCTAGGAAGATGGGTCCCCTGAAGAGGAAAGGACTGTTGACAGTAAGAATGCAAAGACAAGGAACTGGCCTGGTGTTCAGGGCTTGAATGTGAAATGTCTTCCATAAGATCCTGTTTGAACTCTTGGAATCCATCTGGTGGCACTGTTTGCAAAGGCTGTGGCATGTTGAGGGGGTGGAGCCTCACTGGAGGAAGAGGGTCACCCGGAGCAAGTCTTGCGGCTATACAGCCTGACCCCGTTTCCATATACCTCACTGCTTCCAGAGCTCTGCTGCAATGCTACCAGCCAGCCTCTCGTTCCTGCAACCACGCCTTCCCTGCCTGCTGCCCTGCCTTCCCCACCAAGACGGACTGCGTCCCTATGGAACTGTGAGCCAAGAAAGAAAGGAAGAAAGAGAGAGGTGGAGGAGGAAGGAAGGGAGGAAGGAAGGGATGGAGGGAAAAAGAAAAACTTCTCTCCCTGAAGTCACTTTTTGTTGTCACGGTTTGTCATAGCAACACGTAAATGACTAAGGTAACGAGCTAAAAGTCTGAGTTTACTGAGCCCTTAACCTGTGCCTCATACCACATTGGAAAGAGAAGCCAGGGAGATAAATAGGAAGTGCCTTTCTCAAGAAACTCCCCAGTCTAGTAGGGAGGAAACGGTCCTCCATTTTATCTGCTGTGTAGAAATAATGGAGTCTTTCTATTGCTGTAACACAGAATAAAGCATTACTTAAAAGTTATTCTGGGATTCAGAAGAACTTCAGCCACAAATCCTCAGAATTGTGAAAATTTTCTTCCGTGAGAGCTGAGGACATTCCAATGGTTTAATAAGTCTCATAAAGATAAGGGAACGACCCATCCTACAGAGCATCTCGTGCTTTGCCAGCTTATCAAGGCTCGTTGCGTGGGGAGACATGGCCGCTGAGGAACTTCAGAGCAGCCCATCTCAGGAGACTGAATGAGGGATTGCTCAGAAAGAAGGGAGACTTCGGAGATCGGTAAAAACTGCTTGGTGACAGACATCAGCGTTAGTAACGCAATCATAATGATGACATTGTTAATGATAACCAAGTACTCTTCTCAACTTGGACGGCCATTAGTACCCTGAAGTCTGAGAGCAATTGTTACTATTGCCTCGAATTAACTGATGAGTGAAAAATCAGAGCTGAGACTTGTATATTAGGCGCTTTTCTGTCGGCTGTGGCTACACACCATGGCCAAAGCAACTTATTTGAGCTGATAGTTTCCAGGGATAAGAGTCCACCGTGGCTGGCAGGTGTGACTCAGTGGCAGGATCAGGAAACCGGAAGATCATAACTTCAACTGCAAGCATGCAGCAGAGCGAGCTAACTAAAAGCAGGATGAAACTGCAAGCTCTCAAAGCCTGCCTCCAGTGACACACTTCCTCTAGCAAGACTGCTCCTCTGAAACCTCACCAAACAGAGCCAACAACTAGGGACCAAGTGTCCGCATGCCTGAGCCTACGGGGGACATTTCTCGTGCTTCAGCCTACGGGGGACATTTCTCGTGCCTGAGCCTACGAGGGACATTTCTCGTGCCTGAGCCTATGGGGGACATTTTGCATTCAAACCAACTCAATTCCTATTGATGCCCATACATCAGTCTAAATAGTCTGAAATTCTGGACTCTGGTGTTTACAAAACATGAGACACTCTAAACAAAGCAACACATGCTTTTTACCACAAGGCAGTCTGCACATGGTTTGCTCAAATATCAAAATCAAAAGGCAGTCCTGCATTAGAAGTAGTAAGCAGTGACATGCGGCAGCCATCCCTTGAAGGGACACTCGCTGAGGAAGGGGCTGAGCTATGAGAGGTCAGAGGACGAGGGTGAGGTTTGAAGCTTGGGTGGGTGGGAAGCTCTGACTGGGATCTCTCCACATAAGAGTGACACCAAAAGCGAAAGGACACACAGAGACGCCCCGCCTCTGCCCGGAAGACCACAAAGGAAGCCTGTGTCTCGTGGGCTCCCATTGGAAAAGACACGGTTCCTCCAGGAATGGAAATAAACCAACCTCTTACCACAAGAGTCTGGGGTCCCCATTTGAAAGGCTAACATAAAAATACTACTCTAGCTGGGAGGCGATGGCACACGCCTTTAATCCCAGCACTCGGAGGCAGAGGCAGGCGAATCTCTGTGAGTTCAAGGCCAGCCTGGCCTACAGAGTTGTAGTAGTACTCTGCTGCTGGAGCTGCTCAGCAAGGATGACACAGGAGCCATTTTTCATTCCTGGAAATCATGACAGACCTCAGCAGAGGGAACCACCATCATGGCCAGTGCCATACTCACAGTGGAACCCCAAGCGTCTGAGCTCAGGTGTATTTATTCTTTCAGAACTCCTCAGATATTCTACTGACAGCACATGCAGATCATAAGCAATCAAACATCCCCCACAGAAACCCAACACCTGCAGACAATACAGAATGCCCTAGACCTGGGAAATCCCCTTACCCATTTGTTATGTGCAAGGCCTTAAGCTCAATCTTCAGCATAGATTTTTAAATTAAAAAACCCACTTTTGAATAGATAGCAGCATTCTTTATGGCTGTTACCATGAATGTGCTTCTCTCTTGTCTTCACTAAACTGTTACTGTTTAACATTTCTATAATTTCAAAGTGAAAATACTGTTTTTCAAAGTATATATATGTGTGTGTGTGTGTGTGCATATTATAGTAAGATAATATGACTGTGTATTTGCTCATTGGAAAGAACAGCAAATAAAAAACTATAGAAATAAGGTAATACTGATTGATGTCACCAATAATCTGTACAAGGATAACATGAACTCTCAGGGACTAAAGAGCTATATCACAAAGAGTGCTAAGCTAAAGAGCCAGGAGGGGTGTTTCCCTTGCTGAGCAAGGAAGATTACTGTGAGTGACAAGCAGCCTGGGGTACACGACTAAGGTCCTTTCTCAAAAAACAACAACAAATTCACCTCAAGCAAAAATAGCAGCCCCCCTACAAATAAAACCTCAACCAACATAACAACAAAGAAAGTAAATTATTAGATCTTTTCATTCATTCTGAAGGTACTATTAAGGCCCATCCTTACACACACACACACACACACACAACTAACATGCATTGCTGGCATTATTCTGCACCAAGATGATCAGCTCCAAAGACTATTCTCTACTAACAGGAGGATACAGGAACAGCACACCTTAGAGAAGGGGCTGCTTCCAGGGCTGCGAGAAGTTCATGATGACCCAGATCACCTTGCCATTCCAAGAGAGTAAGAAACACTCAAAGAATCATGGGAACGAGTCAGAAGGACACACGTGTCTGCTTGAAAGGATTACTACTTGTCAAACCTGTGGGAACTGGAACATCCGAATCAACAGAATGGGATTACAACCTGTTGGATAAACTAGGAACCCATGAGCCCTTTTTTGTTCCTTTTTTGTTTTTTAATTACTTTCTTTTAAACATTTTATTTATGGCGTGCGAGGCAGGGAGCACACCTGTGGCAGAATGCGAAGGCCAGAGGACTTCTGGGAGTCAGCTTTTGGGAGTCAGCTCTCTCCCTCCACCTTGTAAGTTCTAAGGATCGAACCTCAGGTCATCAGGCTCGGCAGCAGGGCCTTTGAGTAAACTGAACCATTGTGCTGGTTAGTCCTTTGGAGGAGCCCAGAAGATTGTGAGTGAACTCCAGATAATTGGACTTTGATGTTTTTCTGTTGTCCAAAGACATTACGAAAAGCTTGATAGATATTTGATTTTGTTTGGTCCTGTGCATTAGCAACCCTCGTGATTGTTCCTCTTGTAAATAGTTTCTCTGGTGTAGCATTAAATCATGCTATAAAAGTAAAGCAATTTTTTTTATACAGAAAAGGAGAATTGTGGAAGTCTATTTTTAGTTATGTATAAATGTTTTATGCACTATTGGGTGAGGGGCTAGCCTAGGTCTTGGCATTCTGTATTATTTCCAGGTGTGAGATTTCTGTAGGGGATTTTTGTTTGCTTGTGATCTGAATCTGAGGAGTTCTGGATCAATAAAAACATCAGAGTTCAGATGCTCGGGAGTCCACTGTGAGTCTGGCACTGGCCATGACGGTAGTTCCCTCTGCTGAGGTCTGTCATGGCTTGGCACCTATGAGAAATCCTCATTTTCCTTGCTGAACACATAGCAGCTTACTACTACACAGAGTAAGTTCCGAGACGGCCAGAGTTACAATAGAGAAACCCTGTCTGGAAAAAAAAAAAAAAAAAAAAAAACCTCTCTAAACAAGTGGTGTTGCCTAGGGAACCTGAGGGAAACAAATGCAGGTACACCGGTCCCAAGATGAATGACCTGAGTTCCATCTGCGACTCCTACAGTAGAAGGAGGGAACCAACTCCTGGGGGCTGTCCCCTGACGGCCACACAATGCCATGGCGCACATGCGATGCGCGCACGCGCGCGCGCGCGCACACACACACACACACAAAATAAATAAATAAGGATAAATACTACAAAATAAGATAGAAGGGAACCATAGTAAACACTAATAAATTAAGTACATCATCCAAAACATAAACAGAGCCATGATTGTGCCTTTTTTTTTAACTTGACAAGGGATTTGTCCAAATACAAAGAGCTCTCAAAATTCAAAGATATAGGAGTGTTACCTTTAATACTTTAATATTTTAATGCTAACCTTGCTGGTAGGCTATATTCACATCAGATGAATTTTAGCCTTCTCGTGAGGGTTTATAAAATACTGAAGAAACAATTCCCCAGAAATGAATGAAACCATACACTTCTTCTCACCTAATGATCATACAAAAATGTATTTGAAGTTAAAAAAAAGACCACACAACTGTAAGAAGTTAAGATGGCTGTGGTAGCACTAGCCTTCAATCCCAGCACTGGAGAGACAGAGGCAGGAGGAGCCCTGTGAGTTCAGAACGTGTGGAAGGCACAAGTCCTTCTCAAACGCCAGGGAGTCACTCCTAAATGATCGTTGATGCTCAAAACCCGTGTTAGGTTCCAAAGATCACACCTACTAGAGTCCACGGCGGAAAGGGAAAGATCGGAAGGCAAGTTTAACCTACATACGCATGGATCCGAAGACCTTAAAATGCAGTCTTCATTCTCGTGAGACGAGGAGAGAGGTCCTTCAGACTTGCTCTCAGAGCAGAGGAATCATTCTTTAAGGAGAAAAGATTCGCAACTTAGTAAGGAGAGGAGAGATCGTGATGTGACCTACCGATGAGGTAGAGGAACAGAGCAAACCCAAAGCGTGCAGAAGGAAGGAGACAAGGTTGCAGTGCTGCGGGTCTGTGAGATGGCCCGGTGGTCAGGAACACTTACTGCTCTCGCAGAGGACCCAGGTTTGGTTCCCGGCACCCACATCAGGAGACTTCCCGCTGCCTGTAACTCCAGTTCCAGGGGATCAGAGTCTCCTGGTCCCACAGACACCTGCACTCATGTGCATAAACTGACACGGGCCACGCGCGCGCGCACACACACACACACACACACACATTTTCTTAGTTATGGCACCCAATGTAGTATAGGAAACTCTATGTATGATATGTGAAACAAATTATTTTAAAGACTGAGCTTTGATACGACACAAAACTCGATTCTCTTTAAAATTCACAAAGTGGCAATATAACAGAAGAGGAGAGAGAGTGAAGCCAAGGAAGGTGCGGGTTCTGGGGTGACCGGCTGGATGGATTGGAAGCCTTTGCTCCCCCATTGCCCAGCCTTGGGATGCTGCACTATACTCTGGTGAGACCCCTCGTTGCTCACCCTCCCAAGACCCCCAAAGTTAGGTATGTTCCCTTCATGAGAACCGCCGCTACTGCCCCTGCTTTACAGAAGGGGAAACGGATGTCTGGGAAATGTCTGTCTGAACCATGACTGCTGAAGGCAAGCACTCCCAAGCCCCAGAACCTGCCTCCTCTGTCACCGTGCTTCTCTCCAACGGAAGAGGAAAACGCCACACCCACCCCACACAGTGATGTCCAGATCGCTGTGTGCTGCACTGTCCAACCCGCTTTGGTGAAAACATCTAAGATCAAATACAAAGGAGAAGACGGGCAAGAGTCATGTGTAGAAGCCCCCACCCTACTCACGTCTCTCCGTAGGCGATGCCACAGGCGTTGGGATCCGTATCTACTATGAACTGAGTGTAACGCCAAGGCCTTTCAACGCTTACGACGCCCACTTTCGTGGGCTCCACTGTTGTCCTTGATGTAGACTGGGAGCCTCAGGTGCAGAGACATCACAGTCAGCGAGCT
Organism: Cricetomys ansorgei; assembly: GCA_026225945.1. NCBI lineage: Eukaryota > Metazoa > Chordata > Mammalia > Rodentia > Nesomyidae > Cricetomys > Cricetomys ansorgei. Next base: position 12,118,896 of record JAMJFZ010001258.1, read on the forward strand.
GCAAACCCGCAGGAGCAGAATGCCAGTCCAGGCCACCTGATGCCAGTGCTGCCATTTTCACCCCATTCTTAAATGTCCAGGTTCCCAACCTCCTCACTGCCAACTGAGGGGGCGAGGCTCATGTGAGCTGCTTGGAGGAACTGAGATAGGGTAGGTAAACCCTCCACACGGTGCAGTGCCAGCACGCAGTAAAGGATGTCCTAGTAGAGGAGGAGGAGAAGAGGGTAAAGGGAAGGAGAAGGGGGTGAGGAAGAGGAGAAGGGAGTGAGGAGGAGGAGAAGGGAGTGAAGAAGAGGAGAAGGGGGTGAAGAGGAGAAGAAGGGGGTGAAGAGGAGGAGAAGGAGGAAGGGGGGAGTGGAAGCCACACTGTATCAGTGACAGCTGGTGGTGATCTTCTCAGTGACGGACAAAATGCCAGGATTTACTTCCTAAAATTCTCAAAGCCAAGATGGGGGTGCGGGAGGGGCGGCTCAGTGGGTAAGAGCTCTTCCCATCCAAGTAGGAGGACTTGAGTTTGAACGCTCAGCACCCGTGTAAAACCCAGGCACGGCCACGCGTGCCTGTGACCCCAGCATTGGGAGAGTCGAGGCAAGTGGATCCTGGGAGCTTGTTCACCAGCCACCTAGCCAGGAGAGACAGGCTTCAGGTTTACTGAGAAAACCCATCTCTAGGGAACACGGTGGATGACGGTAAGGATGGCAGCCGGCATGCCGCTCTAGCCTCCGCAGGAGCGCGCAGTCGTGTGCACGGACCTCCCCGCCGCGCACCCCTCCCCGCACACATATCGCATCCTGAAATACATCTCCCCGTTTCGCTCGCACGGATCCTCCTGCAGGCAGATCGTTTGTGCTCTAGGTGAAAACTGTTTTCAAAATGGAAACGGCAGCACTGTGCACCACACCAAGATGGGGAGAGAAGTGGTTAAAATGATTTGACGAAGAGAACTGCAGGCAAGTGAGAAAAGATGCTCACATTACCTGACTGCAGTAAGTCTAGCCTTGAACCTAATATTCCTGAAATATCAGTGATCGCAGCATGAAAGGGCGATTAATCAGACCGTTCGGTCCCTTTGTGCGAGCCGCTGTTGCCACCTACAGTTTAGGGCGAGGCGTGCAACTCTGCCAAATCACTAATCCTAAGCATCCCGGAGACTGCCACACTTGCTTGGGGAGAGAAACGGTGAGACTGGTACCTGAAGGAGAAGCTCTTTCTCCACCACCTCCTCTGTCTTGCTGATGAGTCGCTTCTGCAGGGTGTGGATTTTCTGGATCAGCTCATAGGTGCTGGGGTCGCTGGCCTGCCCAAGGAGAACGACAGGAGAGAACATCAGTTTCAAAGCAGCACCGTGGGCTATGTGTGCAATAGTTAGTTTTATTAAAATGCCTTTCCCATTCAAAGACCTAGAATATAAAGAACTCAGGAAAGGCACAGCAAATGGCCTGGCCATAAACACCTGCTCCCAAAAGCAGACCACGGTTTCCCACGGTCTTCACTAAGGCTCTGATTAACCCATAGTTGGAAAGTGAGTGTTTTCGTTCCACCAGAAGGGATGGTCCCCGTCATCTCACAACCTATGCGTGATGCTTGACACCGTCCACGTAATATCACATTTTAGCCACGTGACAGCTCTGAGACCCTATCAGCCTTCCCCTTTTACAGACAGGACACTTAAGAGCAGAGAAGTCATTTGCCAAGGCTGGGAAGGGTCCAAGCTGGATTCCAGATGTGCCCCGTTGCAAAGGCTGTGGTTCTCATTATGATGCTCTGAGCTTGCCCTACCACCTCAGGTTTCCATAGGAACAACTTCCCGAATTCAGTCAGCTTTGGGATTCCCCTCTGGCTACTGTCAACCAGAAGATTCAATACAGCCCACAATGGGGAAGGATTCCCAGACGGGCATCTGCTCACGGGAGGCAACAGCACGAGGTTGTGACATTAGGCACTCAGATGGAATGATCCACCCAGCCAGCACTGGTGTGCCTTCAGTCGCTTTGTGTGTTTGTCTCAACGTGGAGCTACAGGTGTAAGCCAATCATCTGTCCTCTGGACTTGGAGCCAAAGCCTTGCTTTCAACCACACTGACATTCTGAATTCATCTAGCAGCTGGATATTTTCAACCACCTCCCAGACTCCTTAATGGAGTTGGACATTTCCAACATCTCTGTGAGAACACGTGAGATGCTAACGTGATGGTAAGCAGGTGTGAGATTTTCAGCTCCACTTCCCAGGCAGGTCCATGTCACCCCGCTGGATTCGTAAGCTGTGCCACCTTGGGCACTGAAGGGGAATGAAGAGGTTACCTCACTGACTCTGACTTTGCTGACACAGCACCAGCTGACGCCCACAGAGCTGGACAGGATTTGGCACACACACACACTTGGCAGCCCTGCGTGTTGTTAAAATTCAGGCCTTGTGTTTACACAATTTATAATGCATTAACTTTAATACTTTCTTCATTAAAAGAAAATAAAAATAAAATCCTACTTGGATGATTTTCCACCTTGCCTTGAACTTTCTCGTGTTGTAGACACATATATATGTCAACATTTAGCCAAAGTCCCTTTTGTCACCCACAATGCCCTGTACACTAGAAGAGAGGGCTATCCTTGTCTTGACTAAGCAGAGCTTGACTGTGTCTGTTACTTGTAGAGTCAGTAGTGATGCCTAGCAGGAAGCCACAAAAAGAAAATAGGGAGTCGATTACCCATTCTCTGCCAGAGGGACTTCAGCTCTGTCCCAAGATCTTAAGAGAAAGGGTTCGGTCAACACAATCTAGGGCCTTTGAAAAGACGGGGTCACGAGATCATATTTCCTGTAGGAAATGGAAAACTGCAAAACCAATTGAAACATGGCTAAGATGTTGGTGGGAGATATCGCTAAAGGCAATTAATATTCAATCCAAAACTCAAAACTACCTGAAAAGCAAAATACATACCCATCGATAAAAGCGAAGTACAGCTTTCACGGGGTCTTTGGGGGGCAGAAAGGGTTTTGTTCAAGACTTAAAACCCAACTCAAATTTACCATCTGGTTCTAAACCGACCCAATTTGCATTTGATCCAGTCTTACATCATAGGTGACAATTTGCATATCGTTAAGTTAAAGGACACTTCTCACTCCTGCTTAGGTTAGGAGCCTTGAGTGGGTGGAGAGGGGGTCTGGGGACGGGAAGGATGCTCTAGCAGTGTTACCTCAAGCTTCCTCCACCTGTGCACGTTCATGGGGTTCTCCAGCTCCTCCTCCAGGGCTCGGCATCTTGTCCTCTCCTTCAAGAATTCTCTTTGCATGTGGAAAAGCTCCTGCCTGGGTAAAACAAGCTTCATTTTACCTCTCAGTCCACTTGAATATCTTATCTTTACTACAGAGGGCTGGGAAGATGGCTTGGTGCACAAAGCACTCGTCCTGCAATCATGGGGACCAGAGTTTGAATTCCCAAAACCCATGTAAAAGTCAACTAGGTATGGTAGCCCACCTGCAATCCCACCACTGGGGAGACTGAGGCGGGAGATCCCCCAGATAAGCTGGCTAGCAGGTCCAGCTGGATCTGTGGGCTCTAGATTGAGCAACAGATCTACCTCCATAAATTAAGTGGAAAACCATTGAGGAAAACACTGGATACCAACTTCAGATCCCCTGTGTGCTCACACATGTACATGCTTACAACACACATACACATGGAAAAAAAACTAATGAATTGATAACTATAGATACTGTGTATCTGGGCTTAAAAAGCTGGATCTAGGAGACTTGCTCAAACTAGGTAAGGCCAACTTCCCAAACCTAGGTGGGTCGCAAAAGATACTAATTCGTTTGGAGTTCAAAACTGCCTTAGCTCTGTGCAACAGCAGTCTTTAGAATCTTGATTCTGAATGTTCAAGAAATTTAGAAGTTTATGAAAGGGATCAGGTCGGGAAGTGAACCACAAGAGTCCCAGGGTACATTTCAGTGCTTCTGTCTCTACAGTAGTAATCAGTGAATACTCTATATTGCAAGCTCCATGCCTGACAGCAAGCTACTATAGCACAGGCAGTAAGCTAGCACCGCTAGCTTGGAATCACGTGGAGCACTACCAATATCCCTTTGCCTGGACCCATTCCCCAGAGGATATCGCTATGGGGTCTGGTGCAGGGCCTGCATTTCATAGGTTTGGGAAGACCTACAGGTAATTCTAAAGTGTGGCCTGGACTTGGAGACACTGAGTTTGGAGCTATGAGGATATTCTACCTCGTGCCCCTCAGCCAGCAGGCACAGGTGGCTGAAAAAGCCCCAAGTCCCAGCTCTGTTCAAATCTGCTTCTAAAATCTTTAGGCATCTCTAATGAACAGGTGGACTGTCACGGCCATCCCAGCATCCTGAGCCATTCCGTTCCCCAGGACCTTTGTTTGGAGAAGAAAAGACAAGTGCTTGCTTTGACTCAAGTGATAAAGACATTCCTATCTGTCCTCGTCAGCTGTGGGTGTGCAGATTACTAACACGAAGCCATCTCTTTCACTTAATTGCTTCATTTAAACCAATAATACAACTTCCCCTCATTAACAAGACAAACCATTAGAATTAACTGCGTGATGTTCACTCAACAGGGAGTGCAAAACAAGCTGCTTAGAATTGAAAGCATATTTTTTAACACTTTGTTTTTCTAGAGAGTCACTGGAAGAGGAAGGCAAACGCAGGAGCCACCATATTTGAGAACTGACTGTGTAGAAGACTCTGAGAGGCACGTAAGATTTGTCTCTACCTTTGACTGTGATTTCAAGTCCAAACCTCAGAGACATTTAACAATTTGCCTGAGGTCACATGGCTGGAAGACAGCAAGGCTGAGTTTGGAGTCATGCCTGCTTGCCTCCATGGGGGATAAAATCCATTATTAGCAAACCAGCAATATTGACTAGGAATGGACGGATCGGTTCTTTTTGCACGTCATAAAAACAACTCATGGCTGACAAACGTAGCGACAGTCCTTCAGATCACTCAGCGGCCGTTTAGAATGAGCCCATTTGTCTCCGAAACATCAGTGGTGGTCTCTCTGAGCAGTGAAGTTATGGGTGATGTTTCTCATCCCTTCCTTCTAAGCGTCTTTTCTACATTTCCCCACATTTTTGAAAATGAATATGCACTGCATTCATCGTCTGAAAGGCAAACAACTCCAAAATGCAAAAGGACCGATCCACCCTCGGCAGTGGTAAGCTCACAACTCCTGCATCTGAGCATCAGAAGCATCTCTTCTTCTAATTAATGTAAGACGTGGAGCCAACTGTGCCCTTCCTCCCAAGGTGGCCAAGGAGAAGCTGCACTTCTACACGTCTGCGGGGAATAAGGAGAGCCAGCAAGGAGATGGCAGATCTCCCACTGCAGTCTCCTGCCATGGCCGTGTGAAACACGATGATGTCTGCCCACAGGGAAAGCAGATCTGGTGTGGCGCAAATTTTAAAGAAAGATGGAGCTTGATGAGCTAAGTGGAAGCCGCAGAAGGAGAATCAAGAGTCACACCGGAAATCTGGCTACCTTTTAAGGAAACAGCTTTTCAGAGAGTAATAGAATTAAATCTCCCGCCTCTTCCCATGCTAGGTGATACTCCAAGAAAGAGATGTGCACACGTTAGAAAATGACATTTAAAATATTGACGTTCCATGTCTTTCACGCTGCTTGATTAAAGGAATTCCAAAGAATTCATTGAGGGGGAAGACTTTTCTGAATTGTAACTGGTTTGTGTGGTTTGTGTTTGTGCTTTGATTTGAAATTTCCTTTTGAAAGAGCAAGAAGAGCGTGTTAATAACCTTTTTGCTGTCCCCCACGACTCCTGGAAGGGGACTGACTCCTTTTTTGTGACACAGCCGCGCACGGGGGAGGCCCTATGGAAAGCTTGTTCTAATTCAATGACCCTTTCATCCTATGGAGTCCATTTTGTATAATGTGCTAAAATCCTTCGAGGACCCACACAAGGTCACTGCACCCCCGTCCTCCCCTGTGCAAGCCTCTGTGGCCCCCTTTTACCTGAGTTCCTCCACATTCGCCACACTCCTGGCAAGGATCCCCTTCTCCCTGCGAAGCTTCTTGATCTCCAGTTTGAGGATGCGCATGTCCTCCACCCTCTGGTTGTACTGGGTCTCGCCTTTGTTCAGCACAGACTGCTGGATCTTGATCTTCTCATACAACAGGGCTAACTCATCATTGCGCCGAACAAGCTGAGACCCCAGGATGTCTCTCTCGCTGATGACCTGGGAAGACATGGCCGCTCGGAATGAAAACAAGTCTCCCTTGTCACCACGACAGCAGCATCCACTTCCTCCACGGACCTCTGCTGAGTGTCCACACGTGCTCCACGGGCAGGACACTGGAAACATCCCACAAGATACTCAACATGGTTCTCCTCCCGACAGAGACTGTAGCATCCTCCAAGTGTCATAGCCCTGCTCTGGGAATCCAGCAATGCCTGGCTTGTAGCTGTGTCGCTCGGTTTGGTTTTCCCAAGCTATTTTTAAAATTGTATTTATTTGTATGTGCATAGGTGTCTTTCCTGCTTGTGTGTCTGTGCACCAGGTGTGCTAAGCGCCCACAGAGGCCAGAAGAGGGAAGAGGGAAGGGCATCAGATCCCCTGGGATGGGAGCTCTCTAGCCATCACGTGGGTCCTAAGAATTGAACCCTGAGGCTCTGGGAGAATAACTAGTACCTTTAACTGCTGAGCCATTACTCCAGCACCCCAACCCCATTTTTCTAAATGTTTACATTTGAATGCTTTCCCAGTGGGCCAGCTCTTGCCAAGCTCCATTGCTGCCTACATACCCCACTGGCCAGGTTCTCCCCGACAGGACCCTGAAAGCACCCGGATTTCTGACCTATAGCGGAGTGTGGTGACACGGTCCTTAGTCTGCAGTCCCAGGACTGAGGAGGCTGAGGCAGGAGGATAACCCATCAAAGACCAGCCTGAGCTACATCGGAAGGCCATTTCAAAAACATATTCTAATCCCAAAATTGTACACTTGAGCTTCTATCATGTCATTATGAGCTGCAATTATAGACGAGCAACCATACCATATTAGAGCTTAAGTTCCCCGAAAACAGGAACCTATGGTTCTATTGGCCAGTGCGTCCCCGGCGCTTAGAAGAGTAACTGATGGCAAGAAGAGCTCATAACTGTGCAGAGAATCGGGTGATCGTTTTACGATCAGCCCAAGACTCTGCTGCTCATCTTCAGACACGGCTTGCAAAGGGCCAAGGACGAGTGGTTGCTGGTGGGAGTCAGACAAGGGGCTTCTACCTGGTCCAGTTCCTTCTTCTGCCTCACTCTCTCCCCGTCAGCCTCGGCGATGATGCGTAAGAGTTTCCTCTCTTCCACCTCCTGCTTCTCGATGAAGTGTTTGGTCTCCAGGGCTTGCTGTCTCAGCTTCTGTAGCTCAGCCTGACAAGAGAGTGGACGGTTCAGACACATTGCATTCAGCAGCAGCCCACATAAGGCCACTGGGCCGGATCTGGCTGCGCGGTCATGCTCCTTACGTCTTCCTCTCGTGTTTCGTTTAACAGAGTTTGAGCACCGTCACAACCCAAGCAAGCTTAGTGGGTGCGTGGGTGTGCGCGCACACGCTAAGAACTGGCCAATCAGCAATCCGCATCACAGTGACTCCCGTTTATTCTGGAAGTTGTGCCCTGATGGTTTCCTATCACTCTTCTGTGTGAGTGTAGAGGGAGCCTCTTTGGAATTCAGTACCACAACCACCGCCACCGCCACCACCACGGCCACGATTCACTAAAAACAGTTCAGGAGGTGGGTGTGGGTGAGGACAGGGGAGGCCTCTACAGATGCCAGCTTCTCCTGTGGTCCTACCACAACCAGGACACTCACTGCTAGGAGAAGGCCTTTTGGAAGGACGAATTAAATTAGTCAAAACTAACCACTAAGCATCTCCCTTGTAAGACATGTTGATAGGGCAGAAGAGATGTTACGCTGTCAAAAATGTTCAAGACGTCTCCAGTGCAGAAATGAAGAGATTGTATGCAAATAGCACGCAGATTGTTGAGTTCAGGCAACAATTTTTCAGCATCATTTTTATTATTTTTGTGCCCGTGAATGTTTATGTATGTGTGTGCACATACATATGTGTATGCAGGTACACATTTGTGTAGAAGACAGAGGTTAACGCCATATGTTGTTCCTAGAGCGTTATCTCTCTTGTCTTGTTAAACAGGGTCTCTCACTGGATCCCAGGGCTCAGCAATTTGACTAGGCTGCCTGGCCAGCAAGTCCCAGGATCCACCTGCTCCTAACTCCTCAGCACTGCAATTATACATGTGTGCCACTGTCTGTGCCAGCTTCTATGTGAGTGCTAGGGTCAAACTCGAGACTCGTGCTTGCTCAAGAGGCATTTCCCCGATTCGTTCCTTACCTGAACCTTTACACACACAGACACACACACACACACACACACACCATACACACACACACACACCATATGCATACTTCACACAGTATACATACCACACCACACACACAAACACACATACCACACACATGCCGCATGCATACCACACACACAGAGACACACAAGCATGCACGCACATACACAAACACACGCATGCATCACACGCACACACCACACACACATACTCATACACACACAAACACACACATGCACACACATACACACGAGTATCTTTTCTATCATTCAGACAGTGAGTTAATATTACAGGAAGTCAAAGAAATGCCATCACAGGTAGAAACCTCAGGGATTCTTTCTCAGCGAGCTCACACCTGAATCAAGGTTAACCGGAGGCTAAGGTGAGGTTAACTAGAAACACAGGAAAATGAAGAAAGGGGCTCTCAAGTTAGGAAAGGAAAATTCCTCCCATCAAAGCCATTTCTATCTACTGCACAGTGTGCAAGTGACTTACATTATCCCAGGCGTGATACTGTGTGTGTGTCCCCACACAGAGACAAAGCGAAGCACACGATTTAGCCAACCTCACCGAGTTAGTAACTGATGAAATTTAGATCTCCGAGCAGGATCTTTCGACGCAAAACCCTGTGCTCAGTCTACTGGCTAAAATCCAAGAGTTGCAAATCAAATACAAAAGATGAGTAAGACCGTACTCATTACCCACTAAAGATGACTGATAGAACTAACAACAGTATGAACATGCCATCTGCTGGTGTAAAAAAGGGCACAAGCACACAAGAGGAGTTTATATGCCTGCTTGGGGTTGACAGGGAAGAACGAGTCAAGTCCTTGGCAGGTGACAGATGATGCCCAGCTGGAGAGGCACGTGTCGGAGGAAGGCCTCCAACAGTCAGGCTGTATGAACTAGCTCGGGCAAACTGAAGCATCCGGTGTGTGGAGCAGACAGAACAGTGCCCTGCGTGGCTGGATTAGAGGGCTAGGTTAGAAGTGGGAGGAAGAGAGGCTGATCTGGGCATGCCCAGGAAGGGCCTGCTCTGATTGAATACACTCTGGAGAGTGAATATCCATCAAGGAACCAGCATCTCCCGCTTTAAAGGAGAGAAGAATGTCTCTCCGGGAGGTTCCATACCCAGCCGGGAAGGACGGGTAGGACTGCTGACCAGTCAGCAAGGAGGAAAAGAGTGAGGAGGAGGAGCTCTGCCTTCCTTACGCCTACAGTCACAAGGGTGGCGAAGAGGTGATGTAGACTTCCAATGTCTTCCTGATTTTCTACAAATGACCGTGCAAGGTCTATAGTAGTTTTCCTTCAGGTAACTATGGGGACCCACACACCCAAGCCTGCCAAGATAATAGGAGGCTTATGAAGCAACCCAACTGATATCACCGCCTGATCTAGCCTACGAAGACCAGGAGTCGTGAATTCCATACTGCAGCTTACCGGAGCGGTGAGAGACACCGCACACCTATGATCCCGTGTATAGTGGACATACTAAGTGCAACCAGTGCCTATAAAACTAGAGGTTACTTTGCTGCCATTTGGTGTGTTCATCCGTGAAATACGTTTTGATTCAGAGATAGGTAAAAAGGAATACTGATTTGAGAAAAGATCTGGTCTTTTTGTTTTTTAACCACTCAAAGGGAGTGCCTGTTAGAAAAGAACCAGCTTTTTCTGTTTCTATAATCATTTGAGGTGACAGCGAAGACAGCAATGAAATACCTGTTTGGCTCACACTTCCCTTCATAAAACTTTCATTTTCCCGTATCTGCACACACTCTGTTCCTAAGTGCCCAGAGCGGATCAGAATCCATCAGCAGAACAAAATGAAGCCCCTGTTATATTAAAACGCAATCAACAGTGTGTAAAGTATCTGTCTGAAATGTAAAACCAGCCGTGCATCTAGCGTTGCTGGGCACCTTTTTTTTTTTTTTTTAATATATAATAGATCAAAATTCTGAGTGGTCTCCTTATGCCATAAATTTATGGGCTGTAAACAAGATGTGGCATTAGGCGTTGGCAGCAAATGCTAACATCATATGTTAACACACCCGGGGCCTAATACATTCAGCAGTTCTGAATCTGAACTGCCTCTCAGGAAAGGTGACAAGGCCTGCAATGTACCCAACTGCTGGGCACCCGTCAGGCACCATCCTAGCTAGGACTTGAAGTTTCTGCACCTGCCAAAGGTGTTACAGGTGGCAGGAGGCTATAATGAGACAACCGGACACACCCTTCAGTAGCTCCCCTCCGGATTCTACAGATGTGCAACCAGTATTTATGGGCTGGTTATCATCAGAAGTGACACCGGACATAAATCATATCTCAAGAGCCAGACATAGGAGAGTCTCACTGGCTCGTGCATGAACCGCCTGAAGTCTTCATCCTCAAGTCTAATAATGAGGCTTTTGCTCCTCCCCCTGCTCCCACCCCACACGGGTGACAACTCCCCATTCCTGTCCTGGGACAGGACGACAAAGTGGAAGGATGTGGCAGCCTGAGGCCAGTCCCTAATGTGCTGCTGAGCTCTGGAGGCAGAGAACTCGCTGCTGCATTATTCACAGAGAATCAAAGTGCTGTCAGGCAGATGTGGCATGGCTGTGAAGAGGAGAGACGGCACTGGGCTAGTTAGGATACGAAGGCAGACAGTCCAAATGAGGTGAGCAGAGAGAAGCAGACAGAGCCTGATCTGCAGAGAGCCGCTGGCTGCTGTCAGAGGAGCGAGGCACTGACAGTGCCTGTGATCCCAAGTCAGGAGAGACTGAGGACAGCAGAAAAGGGAGAAGAAATATGCAAAGAGAAAACTGATCAGATGAGGGGAGAGGGCGGGGTGCAGACGACTTCCTATGACAGATGTCTGTCTGGAGGCTTCGATAGGGTTGGGCTGTCCTGCAAGAATGCATCTCGTGATGCAATGAGCCTGGGAGGCTGTTCCCCTCCAAAGGGGTTATGTACCCACATACTTTGGTAGACTAGAAGATAAATATCTGTGGGGGCAAAATCGCTAGAAAATCTGCTCTTTCCTGTGAGGTTTTAATTCTCAAACTGCAGAGAGCTGCAACCCAGAGGCCTGTGTGGAAATGTGATTCAAATCCTTAGTCTGAACCAGTCGACAGGCTGGAACAGCACCTGTAAGCTGTCGTATTGTTCTAAGGAATGTCAAACAGGCTTAACGACAGGCCAGAATTATCCGTATTCCCAGCAGCACTCCACGTCACCCTCGGCTAACCTCAGATAAGAAATCAAACAAGCATTCTTCTCTTTTCCTCCTCCTTACTTTAGTGAAGCTGGTGATACCATTTCTACAGCTCCGAAACCATCATCTTCCTGTAATCAGTGGCCAGAAGCCGCCCAGACCTGAGACTCCCCGTTTGGAGGTCACCTCCAGAGCCTTTCAGTCACCCTCATGTCTCCTAGCTACCCATCCTGCTTGCCTAGGGGTGCATACACACAACCCGCTGGCCTGTATTTTATTATGGTGTTTCCTGGTGCTATATCTGTAGATGCCTGGTGATGGAGGGCACAATTGGAATAGATATTAGCTAACAACAAACTCCAAGGACTTGGGAGTATTTGATCTTTTGTATGGGATGCTGTTTATTCTAAAGTGAGATTCTATAGGAGGCACTTAGTTCTAGCTTGGACTCCACTGTGGGCTGATGGTTAATCTTCTGAATTGGGCATCACTTGGGAAGTAGAGATGAGAATCAACCCATCCTCCAAGAGAAAGAGATGATACAGCAATTAGCAAGGCTTATTATACTCAAGCCTCTCTAATGTGGTCCAAGAGGCCCCTGGCGTGGTGGGGCTTATGATGAGATTTTTCTAATTTGTTCAACAGTAACTAAACTCCATCCTGCCACCAGCTCTGGGGTAAAGCACCCCTCCCTCCGTTTAAACTATTTTTGAACAAGAATAAGGACAAAGATGCACGATATTTTCAAATTTTGTAAAGTTCTTCATATATTCTTTTTCATGAGCTGGAGTGATGGAGACGAAAGCCCCAGATAAACATATCAGTTACCACATCCTTTTCATAAAGGAACTTTTATTACAGTCTAATCTTCCTCAAGCCAAATGTGCCTTAAATTAATTTAATGCAACAGCTCCATATCCATGAAAACCTATCATTAAGGTGCCAAGCCCGTTGTTAAACTGAGAGTACATATTTCAAACTATTGCATCCTAGGATCAAGAAAATATGGCATAAAACCTATATGATGCTGGATGCACATTGTCAAGACAACATCTATCTTCGAAAGCCACCATTTGCAGAAGCCGTAGTTCTCTGTCTCTGAGTTGCTGTAAAGGAGCAGATGGATCTTAAGTATCCATAAGTATTGTGTGTACAGAATTTTTTGGGGTCAAAATTCCACGACTCTCTTAGATGTCCCTCTTTTGTTCTTTGTTCAGATGATGCAGGAGGGAAATCTATCGTAGATTGTTTAAGTATGCACAGTGTTCTAAACTAGTAGGTTTAGAGGGTTTACCAAGTAGGGTGTGGAGGTACTTGCTTATAATTTCAGTACTAAAGAAGTACAGGCAGGAGGCTCATGAGTTCGAGGCCAGCTTGAGCTACTTAGCAAGACTTTATCTCAAAAAATCAAGGGCTGGAGATACAGCTCAGCAGTAGGGTGTTTGTCTTGCGTGTACAAGGGCCTGGATTCATTCACCAAATCATAAAAACAAAACAAATAAATAAACAGGTATGTCTTCGTGTAATCTATAGAGACAGGTGTTCTCTGGAGGAGAGGCTGCAAAGGTCTGAGAGCCCTGAATGCAGAGTCTGAACCTGGGACAGGGCAAAACAGGTTAAGAGAAAGCTCTTAGCACTACTGATAGAAAAGTCACCTGATCACAAAGGAGCAGCGACTGGGAACAAAGTATTATCTTACCGAAAGCCCAGAGTGGAGTCTGGAAGCATTGCGTATGAGCACATGGCTTGTGAATGTAAATGGGTGGTAGCTAGCCTATAAGGTCAAGGACTTCCTGGGTACTATCAACCTGCTAGCTTCTCTTCCTCTGCAGCGTGCTGATCACAAATGAGATGCTACACATCTCCACCACTCTCCTCCCCCACTCTACTGGGACCACTGTGAGGAGACCGATCCAGAGATGGCAAAGGCGATCCTCCCACTGCCTGACGTGGGTAGCTTCTTGATGTTGGCGATTGAGATTCTGGGGAGCCTTCCTCGTTCTCCCTGCCCCTTGCTGCTTTCAGTGAGTGGGGAGCTGCCTCCCATAGCTCACTCCCTCCTCCCGTAGCTGTGTGCCCACCCTGTACCTTCAGTGTTTCCTTCTCCTTTTCGATGCGCTGCTGCTCCAGATGCAGCTTCACGAGCGCAGACTCCTTGGCAGAGATTTCTTCCTTCAGTTGGTCCACCTGATGCGTCATGATCTTTAGCTTCCTCTTCATTTCTGTTATTTCATCCTAACAGAAGGGGAGGAGAAAGGTTTGAGAGCCAGCCAAACAGACACCATCCTCCACACGGAGATTCAGTATTTACCCGAGAGCTCTCTCAAAAACGGTTATCTTGACCAAACCTGACTAGGCTATTCCTTTGTCTCTTGTGCCCATCAACATCAAAGCACCTCATAGCATACAAATGGTGCCATGTGCAAGCACACACACACACACGCACACCTGCACACACACACACACACACGCGCGCGCGCGCGCGCGCGCGCGCGCGCGTACAGACACACACTACTTTCGTTAAGAAAGTTAGAAGCACAGAAATCATTATAAAAAAGGTCTCAAAGCCAAGTCCTGCAATTAAACAAGGAAAATATACCCAACTGCACTCCGAGTCTTGGCAGCCACAGGGCATTTTTAAACCCACCAGAGCACAATGGCTGTGCTCTCCGTGTCCTGTTGAGTTGTGCCACCTCATTTCCAGCAACCTGACAGTGTGTGTAAACTGATGCTCCTCTTGAGGTGGATTGAGCAGGATCTCTTAGTCCTGTCTAAATGCTGCCAACAGATCAACAGGCAGCGTTTTAAAGTCCGCGTAGAGACGAATCAAAGCGCGAAGACACGGATTGCGTTGTTTACCTGCGCCTCGACCAGGTTTTTGCTGTACAGGTTCCTGTCTGATCTCACGGCCTCGTATAGGTTTTGTTGCTGTTTTAATTTAGTCTCTGATTCGGCAATTTTCTTCCTGTAGTCGAAAATCTGTATTTCACGGACTTTAATGTCTTCCATGTTTGCGAGGACCTAGGGGGGAAGAAAGTATTTGAACACAGTTAAATAGCCCATCTGTGCTTATGGGTATGAAAGAAATACGAGGTTTTTTTTCTCTCTTTCTTTCTTTCTTTTATATAAGAGAGGCTGCCAGAGAAAGCTAGAAACCATCATCACTTCTGCACGACACAAAAACAGAGGGCCACCAGTGAGCAACGTGCGTTTTACATACATGACACTAATGCTCAATTATAAAGGGGAAACGTAACCCTTCTCTAAGATCATAAAGAGCGGAGATATTCCATCCTGGAAACACCTACTGATCACCACAGGAAAACGGGATGGGGTACAAATTCAACAGATCTTAACAAATAGAGCACTAGGAAAGATAAGAGAGGGCTTAGCTGTTTCCAGACTGCTCTCTCAAATTCACTGAGAGGTGTTTTTTGTAAAGTGACCTTTGTTTGATAGCCGTCTAACTGTCTTGCGAATGTCAGGCCCTTTCCATCAGGGAAGCTAGGTCGACTTCATAAAAATGCAATCAACTACACACACAACACTTACAGGAAGGACAAGAGGCCACATCTCCACATCCCCTCACAAGGATGAGAAACAAGGGCCCGAGACCCCAGCACGATCCGATTTCTCTCCACGCCCGTTCACAAAGGAGAAATTCCCTAGTCACGGCTCTGTGGCGGGCTGCAGAAACTGACTCTTTTTAAAGGAAAACTTATTTTATAAAAGTCTCTAAAGATTTTTAGTGGGGGGGAGGGGGAGACAAATTGATTGAGCTACAGTGTAAATAACACCAGCACGTGAAGAGACAAAATTTTAGAGATATCACCATATTCTAGAACTTCTCTCAGTGACGACAACTGACAGGAAAAGAGTCGATCCGGCAGAAGACGGAAGGGTAAGGACATACTCAACAACATGAACCCACAAGGTTCCTCTGAGGAAGCAACGTTTTTTGCTAGAACCTAAGGTAGGAAAGGGGCGTCCACCTTTGCCAGGCTCACACTCCAGCGATCCAGCCATGTGCTTCTTGTGACCAACATGTTACCATTTGTTTTTCTCTCTTTGGATACTTTCTTTCCCCCTTACCCCTCAGTGTGGAAACAGTGTTTCAGAAAATACACTCCAATAAGCCCCTTTGTAGTGTTTTCCCATCAGGCCTAACAATGGCTGTTGTTTGAAATATGTAAGCGCCCGTTGAGGGCTTCTGACAGAGACTTAAAGTGAGGTGAGCTTTACTGAGTGCCTGTCAATACACATACACCACGTCCTCAATATTCTTCCAGGACCAATGCAGTCCCCATACTTCATAATAAAGCATTCCTTTAAAAATATCGAATTTCTTTAGAATAGTCCCAAATGCCATAATTTGAATTCAATTTATAAACACACAATGGGGAGTGGCTTGCAGACTCTGGGGGAGTGGTTTGGTTTATTGGGGGCTTCAAGGAACAAGGTATAGCAACTGAAGACAGGATATCTGGGGGAAAGGTGTGTGGATAGTCTGGAAATTCTGCTTCTTCATCCTGAACTGCTGTATTCTGCACAGTTAAATCCTTGATGAGCACCGGGCAACTTTTTGAGATACCAACCTGGTAATCAAAATGTATGTTCAGAATAAATATAAAATCTAAATAAGGTACACATCAATGGATCTATTATCTGATTGTAAGAAAGAGAGGAAGAAAGAGAGAGGGGGAGGGAGGGAAGGAGAGAAGGAGGGAGGGAGGCAGCAAAGAAAGGAGGGAGGGGAGAAAAGTACTAACTTAGCCTGAAATTTCGGCTCTTTACAGATAAAACGCCGTTCTCACGGGGTCAGTGAAACGAAAAGATTGAAACTACTCTCAACAGTGTTATCAGCATTCAGAATATCTAGCAGCACATCAGAGAACAGAAAAAAAAATGCTTGCTCCATCACTTTGAGAGATGTTATAACAAGAATGTTCCTTTGCACACACAGGATAATGCTCCGGAGGAAGGATGCTGGCAAGGACATTTCTTTTCCTGAGCGTCCAAGTAGCACGGGCCACCGTGTCGCACACAACAACGCACAGAACCACGAGTTTGT
Organism: Cricetomys ansorgei; assembly: GCA_026225945.1. Taxonomy (NCBI): domain Eukaryota; kingdom Metazoa; phylum Chordata; class Mammalia; order Rodentia; family Nesomyidae; genus Cricetomys; species Cricetomys ansorgei. The sequence continues at coordinate 12,135,549 of JAMJFZ010001258.1, forward strand.
TTCTGGATTTCTGAAGCCAGGAGTGATGGGAATCTGTCACAGCAGCACGAGGCTCAAAGGAGTTTAAGCTAAGGGGTGACGAAAAACCAGCCGGTACAGGAGCTGAGGGAAAAGACAATTGCAGATCAATCTACTGCTAAGCATGGAGGCACCATTTATTCTGAGGCAAAGCATTCAAACCAACGTCCTGCAGAAGATCATAACCCCAAGATGTGTTAAACGCTGGGGTCCTATGCAGCAGCCCAGCTTCTCGTGGCCAGGCTGTTCCTTGTGAAGAGCTGGGCATCAGAGGGGCCAGGGTGGGGCAACTGTGAGGCTGCAGAATAGGGGTAGAGACCCCACTTGTTACCCTCTCCTACCATTTCTCTTTCCCTTGAAACAACCTGCGGACAGAAATAAAAGTGAGATAAAAAAAAGTCAACAGAGGAGGTGGATAACCAGCAGCCCAGACAGCACAGCAGGTGGACTGAGGCTGGAGGAGGAAGTGGGTCGCTGACTTTGGAAGCCTCTGCCTACGTGTGATGAGACATCGGTACAGTCAACGTCTCAGACACACCCCTCTGTCTCGGTGCTGTGTTCATCTCCTGACACCTTCACCTCCCTATATGAAAACAGAAGAGACCTGTATGCCCAGTCCTGGGCAAACTTGTCTGCATTTTTCTTTCTCTCCTAATTTATTTTCTATATCAAGCTTAGAGAGATAAATCTGTGCTTTGATTTCAATGAGAGAATACACATCTGTGGCATCCTGCGAGTGCCTGGCACGGGAATCATTAAATAAACGCTAACCTGGTATTATGATAGATTACAGTGTGCCATGGGGATCTAATACAAGAACTTAAATCGGTTTGATTTTCACAGGAATTAAGTCCTGTTCTGCGGGAAAGGAGTGTGATATGCAGTCCATTTCTTTCACTATGGTATAGCTTACAGTTTGCGTACATCTCCTTCATGTCTTCCGTAGAGACCTACCTAATTGAAGAGACTATATATAGAATGTAAGTCATATTAAAAGGAGGAGTTTTATTTCATTATGAAGATGTCTATTTCATGGACAGTATTTTTTATTTGCGACATGTGTGTCACACTGCATGCACATGTGTGTAGTGTGTGTGTGTGTGTGTGCTGCACTTGTGTGGGGGTACCTTTGCTCATCCGTGTATGTGTGGAGATCAGGAGTTGTATCTTCCTCCAGCTATGAGAACGAAAATGAGGATAACATGTGCTGAAACCCTGGAGTCGTTCATCTAATGGTTCCTCAAGTCTCCCCTCCCTCCCCTTTTCCCATAAACTCTTAGAAGTGTTTTTCCTTGTACATGAGGTCGGGCTTTTCCGTGTGATTTGCTATAACCACCAAGGAGTCAAGCAGTGAATAAGTGAGCTTACAGGATCAAGTATCTTTTGTATGTCTTCTCTCATGTGAGCAACATACAAATTAAAAGATAAGCACATGGTCCCCACCTGGGCCAAACTCACATCCCAGAGTCATACCCCACGCCTCTGTCCGCCCAGTTCAGTCTCGGTCCACGAGAGGTCTATGAGTAAGAAGTGAGTGCTTATTCGTTAATCCCTCTGAGATTTCCTGCATATATATATATATATATATATATATATATATATATATATCAGCATTTTCATGACAAATTTGATGGCGATAAACACATCAGGAAAGGGTTGGGGTGCTGAACCAGTCAATCCTGGCACCGCAGGGGATCCTCTTTGCCGTTGCAAATGCCAAGCAAAGTTAATAAAACATGCCATAGGAATTTGAAATTCAGCCTTCCTTTCTCCAAACCTAAAAGATCCAGAGGGCACATGTTAATGTTGGGTTTGCAGCCCAGAAGAAAGAGGGGGTTACCTGGTGTCACTCGGAGATTCAGTGCTGAAGAAAATTCAGATCTGATCACCCATGAGGGTGGCATGAATTTAAGGGAGGGCAGACCCTGAGTGTTAACCGTTACAAATACATGACTGAAGAATGATTTAATCTAGACACTTAAAAGTGAATTTTTGACTAGCTCCTATGAATTCCCTATTATGCTTTTCATTCATCCTTTCAAAAAGTATGTGAGCACCTGTTTAGCAAATAACTCGTGAAGGAGTCAAAACTGAATAGCGTTTGTCCTGGAGCAGTCAATGAGTACTTTGAGGCGGATGGAACAACTGTGTAGGATAACACAGAACTACTTAAGAATCAGAGGAGAAACTGAGTCCAGGAAAGGTAAAGATCACATTCTAGGGAGCACGTTAGTGAAAACGGAATTCTACTGATCCTTAAGGGAAGGAAAAGATGTTTTAATATTATTTACATTTATTTACATGCATGTGTGCACATGTGTGTGTGGGAGCATACGCATGTGCACATGGAGGAAGGAGGTAGATTCTGGTGTCTTCCATCATTTGTCTGTCTTAATTTTCTTTTTGAGCCATGGGTTCTCACTGAACCTGGAGATTACTAGTTCAACTCGACTGGCTAGCCAGAAAGTGTTCAGGGTGATTGTTGCCTTGGCAACCCTGGCACTATGGTAGCAGGCACAAACCACGGTGGCTGTGCGTTGGCTTCTACCTCTGTCCTCCTCTCTTGACTGGGAGAATTACAAGCCTCGCCCTTTGGTTTGCGTTCTAGAACTCCTCATGTTTTCACCCACTTTAACACAGACGCTGGAGTGCCAAGCTCGGGTGACCAAGGCCCCGCTGTTTTTGTTGCTGTTGTTTACATGTTTCTTTTTAACTCGGAACACTAAAATAATATGTATCCATGCTGGGTGATAGCTAATTCTTATCACCAATTTGACTGGATCTAGAATCACCTAGGAGACAAACCTCCAACATTTCTGTGAAGGATTTTCTAGACTCGATTAATCAAAGTAGGAAGACTCACCCTGCACGTGAGCATCATTCCACGGACTGGGGTCCTGGACTGAATAAAAAGATGACAGCAAGCTGAGCAGGAGAATTCGCCACTCTTGCTTCTGCCTGCAACTGCCACGTGAACAGCTTCCGTCCATATCTGCTGCTGTGGATTCCTCGCTGAGACAGACAGCACCTCGGGCTGTGAGCCAAAATGACCTTTCGTCCTGAAGTTTAATTTGTCAAGTATTTCATCACAGCAATGAGGAAAGTAGCTCATACAAGTATGTCAAGAAGTCTTGGAAAGATGAACAGCAGAAACTAAAAGTCAGTATCTCTCCAACCCAAGACGGTGACTACCAACATAGTCACAGATTTTCCGCTCTTGCCCCAATTTCTAAAGGGGGGTGGGCAATGTGGTTTCTTCACTTTTCTTGCTTGAATTCTCAGAGGGCTTTTCTTCCTCATGTAGATGCTCCACATACTCAAAGAAGCTTTCTTCCAGAGCCAATCTACAGAGTGTCTTGTTACTGCTTTTCCCTGGAGCATGGTTGGTCAGCATGCACATGTCTCTGGACAAGGTTTTCACATCGCAGTTGGATTTGGGGCTTAGTTTCACCATCAGAGACTGGCTTGCTGTAACTTGGCTTCTATTCTCTGTCCTCCTCATCTCTTAACTTGGAGAATTGTGACACTTAGTCTTTTGTTCCAGAACTCAAGTTTGCATCTACCTTGCTGATTCCGGGTCCTGTCCCAGGACTTCAGTTCTGCTCGTCTATCTTTAGGGCAGGTCTGAAATCGGCTTGGATTTGGACCGGTGGCTTGGCTTTTAGTTTCTTTAAAGTTGTTATTTCTTGTATCCATCGCTTTGTTTTTAGTTTATTTTTATTTCTCCCAGAAACGAGGCCTTCTTGAAGCCATACCTTAGAGGACAGTCCTATATCCTAGCAGGTCCTGTATCCTTAGCAATAACCATAGCCTGCTGTGATGATTTGAATAGGAATGCCTGCCATAGGCTCATATGTTTGAATAGTGGCCCTCAGTTGGTGGAAACATTTGGGAAGGATTAGTGGGTTATAGCCTTGTTGGAGGATGTGCATCACTGAGGGTGAACTTTGAGGTTTCAAATGTCTATGCCATTCCTCCTCCCTCTCCTCTCCCTCTCTCTCTGTTCTGCTCTTTGTGGATTAAGATGTGAGCTCCCAGCTATTCCCACTCCCATGCCTTTGCTCACCATCATGGACTCTGGCCCTCTGAAACTGTGAGCCCAGTTAAACTCTTTATAAGATGCTCTGGCCATTGTGTCTTGTCACGGCAATAGAAAATTAACTAAGACAGCTGGACTTCCCATTCTGAGTACGAGGGAACCCCACATCCTCCCAATATTCCCTAATGAGTATGTGCAGGAATTATATGTCTACTGTTCGTTGGTTTCCAGATTCCAACGCTTTCTGGAATCTCAGTTGGCATTTTGTCCACAGGTCCACCTCTGCCCCCACCCCCACAGCAGTGAAATTACAGCCACAGGGAAACACAGCAACTGTCATGGAAGGTTTATATTTCAGGGCTCAGGGAAGATCTTAAAACCAAAACTGGCATCCCTGTTCTAGGCAACATACTTCCTGCCCTGGTAACCCCCTCCTGTTCTCTCTTCTAGAAGATCTAAGCTTCTGCCTGGTGTTGGTGTTGCCTGTGCCTGTCTTCTTCTCATCTCTCCTCCCTCCTCCCACTGCTGTCTGAACCCCAAGTCTTCACAATCCCTGGCCCATACAACTGTGCCTTTCATGCCAATGCGACTATCAGATACCACCTCACCAAACATGGACTATTTTTCCATTAGCAGAAACCTGGCATCATGTGTGTGCTGTTTGCACTCTCTGAAGGAAGCCCAGACTGGGATGTTTTTCCCCCTCAGCTCCTGGTTTCAGGCCTTCCAGTGCACTCTGATCTACACCCCAGCTTTCCTGGGCCTCCAGCTGGCAGACAGGACTTCTCGGGCCCCATAAGCACATTGGTCATTCCTCCTCCTCATTCTGCTCCCCTGAAGCTCCCTGGCTAATGCTCAGAGTGATGCTGACAGGTTCTTGGGTGACACCAACCCTGGCCATGGGAGAGATACTGAGCCATCCTTTCCAGACGCTCTGGGGTTCATCTGCATGATAGAGAGAATCGAAGAACCCATGAGTGGAGGTCTAGGTCTTGTTCTGTCGGCTTTAAAATTCTCGTCCATCTTAAGTCTCTTGTCTGTCCCTTCAGGACATTTAATACGTTGAGAACGATGCCATTTGAATATTATTTTGAAGACAAGCTCTGGACTGTTTGTTAAACGGATGTGTTTACTTGTCCCCAGTACTCTTCTCTAGGGGCTGCAAGCTTTTCAAGTACTTTAAAAGTATTATTTCATTTAATCCTCACAATCATCCCCAAAATACATGCCTCCCACCCTGTGTGTATGCATACAGACAAAACCGGAGTATTTGAATAGTTTTGCACTGTCTCGCAGTCATATGAACATGCTTCCCGCTTTTAATATTCACATACAACTATTACAACAGCTACTTAATATTTTATCAGACAAGCACAGCACAATCTGCTTAACCTCGCAGGGTGTACTGGTTTCTATTTTTTTCGTTATTCTAAAGCGTACCGTGAAGAACATTCTTTTATAAAACTCTTTCCATTCCCTACTTTTCCTTAGATTTGGTTTGTACAACAGAAATTCCCAAGTCATATTTTAAGATCCTAAGAACTTATACTGAAACTTCTTGGGTGAGATATTGTGTGACTCCATGCACTTCAGACAGTGGAAACTGTAAGAAACAGCTGACAGCAAATCTCAACACCAATATTCCTCCTTCGCAAGGAAGTCGGAGAGAGAAACCACTCTATATGGAAATCTGCAACAGCATATTTTAAACCCCTCACCATGTGCCCATCTCACACGTGCTTAGTGCCCACTACGTGCTAGGGTGATGGAGATAAAGAGGTGAGCGAGGTAAAGTCCTTGGCGCCCAAGAGCTCTCTATAAAGCAGAGAAAAACAAACAAGCCAACAACTAACTATACTAGAGGGTTATAAGTACCATTTCAGAGATATCAACAAACCCAGAAAGTAGGAAGTGGACCTCTCTCCCTGAGGGAGGTTTGACCAAGCATTTGAGCTTGGTCTCAACGGATGAATAGGGGGTCTCCATACAGCAAAGGGACAAAATAACTTTCCAGCGAGAACAAAGAACTTGGCCTTCACCCCACGGGTCAGAATCCCACAGCTGTTGTACGGTGCATGAGCCTCGTGCACCAGGATGCTATTTCTTTCCATCCACAGCATGGCCATGTGAGGCCTGGGCCATCCCGGCAATCCCTGGGTTAGAACCTTCTAGCCTGGAACAACCTCAGTCCTTATTCTTATGAACAGAAGAGCAGATCTTGAATCCTATCCGTGTATTATAACGTGAAGATCATTAGAAAGCATTATCAAAAGGAGCTGACAGGTGACCGCTCTTTAAGACAGGCAGTAATAGTCACGGGGGAAGGACAAACTGAAGTATGTCTGCAATCCCAACACCCTGAAGGCTGAGGCAGGAGGATCTTAAATCCAAGGTCATCATGGGCCACACAGTAAGACTATCTCAAACAAAAACTAAAAAATAAAACATTGTAAAAAGTCAAAGAGGAATTCTTAAGAGTTAGCTCTGGGGGCTGGAGAGATGCCTCAGCAGTTAAGAGCATTGGCTGCTCTTCCAGAGGACACAGGTTCAATTCCCAGCACCCACATGGAGTTCACAACTGTCTGTAACTCCTGTTCTGGGAAGTTCGACACCCTGACACAGACATCCATGCAGGGAGAACATCACTGTACATAAAAAATAAAAACAAATTTAAAAAAAAAAAAGAGTTAGCTCTGATGGCAAGGTGAGAGAGACTGCTCTCCAGGGAGAAGGAGTAATCCTTGATTCCTCACATCCGGGTACATGTACCCCACAGGGCCTCCCTTAGGTCATAAAGCTCCTGCTGGAGATGTCAGGGGAGGGGCTTCCCTGCCCTTGTCAGCTGAAGCTGGAGAGAATCACAGGGGTCTCCTGGGTCAGGAGGCCAGAGAATCCCTACAGAATCCTCTTGCCAGGCAGGGCTGAGGCTGACCCTCACAGAGTGTTCACGTAAGGAAGAACAGATGTCTGCTGCTGTGCACCAGACATGCAGGGGCTATTTGCTGTAGGGCAGGCAGAAGGAAACAGAGCTAAGAGGGTAGCCATGGCTGTGCAATTCCCACCTCTGAACAGGCGATGCATCCTGGCAGAGCAGGTACCAGTCAGCCATTTGTCAGAAGTGAAATGTGCTGTACTCCAAATGCCCCAGCTCAGGAGTGTGAGTGTCCTCTGGGGGGACCCACCAGGGCTGGCCCCACACCACACTAGGACTCCTCAGCCGACCTCTGTAGATAGCTGTTTGTTCTCAGTGGGGAAGGCTGGTTTCCCTTTTCCAGCACTTGCTTCCCTGTATATGCCTCTCAGGTCGCGGGACCCCATCCCTCCATCTGAGAGTTCACTCGCACAACAGACAGCAAAACAAACATCCCAGCGCATTGGTCAACACTGTAGACTCCACTGTGGATTTGACTGACAAGCAGAAAAATGGGTTAACATTGCTATAGAAGTCAGTGTTTTGCTGGGGGAAGGGGGAAGATTAAATGAGTCTTTTCCCCAAACTCTCTTCTTCCCCTCATAGCACCTTTCCGAGCTCCCATCCCATCCCTGAGCCATGGGAGGTCACTGAATGTGGAGGTCGGGAATGGGGATAATACTCTGAGAGGTTTCTGAAAGCACAACAACCAAAAAACTAATTAGAGGGGGATGGAGTGATGGCTCAGTGGTTTAAAGCACTTGTTGCTTTTACAGAAGATCCAGGTTTAGTTCCCAGCACACACATGGTGGCTGACAACCATCCATAACTCCAGTTCGAGTGGAGTCAACGCTCTCTTCTGGTCTCCTCGGTACCAAGCACACAGGTGGTACACATACACGCATGCAGGCAAAACACACACGTAAAATAAAGCTTTAAAAAATTAATTAGAAACCAGCTGAGTGGTGGTGGCGCACGCCTTAGATCCCAGCACTTAGGAGGTGGAGGCAGGTGGGTCTCTGTGAGTTCGAGGCCAGCCTGGGGTACAGAGTGAGTTTCAGGACAGCCGGAGATACACAGTGAGACTTTGTCTGAAAAACTAAAAGAAAAAGACAAAAAAAAAAAGCTTTTAGATATTAATTAATTGATTGATTGATTAAAATTGCTATTTGAGTTGCTGACCTGCATTTCATTAAAAGTAATCATTACATAAGTTTTGGCTTAGGAGGACTAAGACAGTTTCCAACAATTTCTGAAATGACCTTACACATGTCTGCCGTTTTAAACGACATATTTATGTGAAGTGGCATCCCCAGCTTTGACAATTACGAAAATCAAAGTAGCAATCAACTCTGAACAACGTTAAGGATGCTTTATGTTCTGCAGTATTAAATATTCAGCCAAGATCTCATTCTTTACGTTAAAAATAAGCAGGCACATCCATCTCATTAGCATGCAAATTGGCTTTAAGAAATGATAACACCGCCTGTATGCCAAAGAACTGTTTTGAAATACAGTTACGATTTATTATCACTTGATGTTTGATTTACATGTTTATTTATATCCCTTTGTATCTGGGGCCAAGGAAAAAAATTCTGGACAAAGAGGGATCATGAGGGCAAGCAATTGAAGAATCTCTCTCTGCTCTAGGCCATTTTCGAGCCAGTGTAAGACAGCCACTGTTTTACTGTCCTCATCTGATCTCAGCAAAGTGCTAAGACAACTGGCAAAGGTAAGCCCAAATGTCTGAAACCCTCCTTGTGCTTCTCCCTATAAGTGGTTTACAAGAAGGAGACAACTAGAACCCAGCTACCCGAAGTGTGGATCTCCCCCAGTGATGGAGTTGTAGGCTCTCCCTCCCTTTTAAATAAAAATGTGCTTTGCATCCATGACCTGGGAGAGCTGAAGACAGGAGGTACTAACGACCTAGCTTGAGATTAGGTGTCTTTTTCCAACAAGGCTGGGCTTAAGCATTCTGGGGAGACAGGAGCATCAAGCACAGTCGAGGGGTAAGAAGAGAGAGCTGAGAGCCCGAACATGATGCTGGCAAAACCAGGCAAAACCGGCAGAGCGCAGCAACAGGAAGAGGAAGAAGCCTTGAGAAGAGAGGACCGAGGGCAGAAGTGAGAGAAGAGCAAAAAGAAGCACCGTCATTCCACAATCTGGCCCCAGGAGCAGCTCGGGGGCAAGTCCTAAACCTGCTTGCAAGCCACAGGCAAATGTTTGAACAAACCATCCTGCCAGGGCCGGCGGTGACCAGAATTACAGAACCGAACGGCGGGTGCCGGTTTTCAGCACCGCCGACGGGCTTACCTTCTGGGTGAGGTCGCTGGCCTCGTTGATGTACCGATCCCGCTCTTTCTCCAGTTGAAAGATGATCTTCCTCTGTTTCTGGGCCTCGTCCTTGTAGTTGAGGATCTCCTCCTCCAGGTTCCTCTTGGCTTGCTCGTGGAGCTTCACCATGTCCACCTGCTTCTGGGTCGCACTGACTGCCTTCAGCATATTCTAAAGAGTAACAGCAAAGCAGGCACCTTCGTCACAGTGTTGGAGAACCTGGGGTTCCATCTATCCCAGTCCCCATCTCTAAAATAATCAGATGCCTTGTATTTGGTAGGAATCAAAATGATCATAGGCTCTATAGACGACGAGGAGTTTTGTTACGTGAATTTCGCACGAGGCACATTTTAATCATTTAAACGCACTAACAAAGCACGAAACCTGAAGCGGACTCTGGCTGTTCCCTGTTCAGCAGTGAGAAAATAGAGGCTTGAGGAAAATGGCACTTGCCTATGAGTTCACACCACCGAGAAGCAGCAGGGCCTGGGTTGGAATCCATCTTTGTTCCTGCTCAGTCGTGAAGACTGAGAGACCCAACCTAACCGCCTAAACTGGGTTTGAACTACAAAGTAAAATAAATCTAACTTATTAAGAATGCAGCGTTGAGCCCAGTACTGGGACACAGACCTGCAATCCTGATGCTCGGGATAGGAGGCAGAGGCAGGAAGATCATGAGTTCAAAACCATTCTCGAACTATATAGTGAGCTCCAGGCGGCTACCGCAGGCTATGTGAGACCCTGTCTCACAAGAAAAATGCAGAGACTGGGGATATGGCTAAATGATAAGAGTGCTCGCCCAAAAGTGTCCGGAGGACTGGAAAAGCAAAATCCTCTAAAAGAACAAAAATAAATAAATACATAAATAGATATGCAAATACCTACAGATAGCGCATGACCAATCAATCTACTCTTGGGTCACTACTAAAAGAAATAGAAGCACACAGAGAATACTGTGAACGTTCTTGCTACAAAAGAGATTCATGTTAGCATTAAAGTGGTAAGCATACTAATTGCCAGGATTCGATCCCATGGCAGTGTACGGATGCACAAAACAGCCCTCTGTATCTCAAATAAAATATGTAGTCATTACATGCAAGTTAATAGTAAAAATCAAACTTTGTTTAAAAGAAATCAAAAATTTCATAGTAGCCCTATTCGCAAAAGTCTAAGACTGAAAACGCAAATGTTCACCAAGTGACAGGCACCACACACACGTGGTACATCCGTACAGTGAAATACCACTCGGCCATAAAAGGAATGAAAGATGCCAGGCAGACAAGTCACAGAGTGCTCGATTCCCTGTCTACAGCAGCCAGAATCACCAAACCCACAGAGACAAAAAGCACATCTCAAGTTGCCAGGAGTGGGAGGGTCAGGCGGAAGACTGCAGAATGGGGGCCGGGTTTCCAACCATGGGGATAAGAGTGTTCTAGAATCGGGTAAGATGGTTGAGGTAATACACTGTGAATGTATGAAATGCTCCTATTGTTAAATTTTGTTATGCGTATTTTACCACAATTAAAAAGAAAAAAACAAACTCCTCTTCAGTGATACAGTCCCCGGTAAAATGCCTAGGCTTCTGACAACTGCCCCCCAGCACCTCCTCTGCGCCCCCGCCAATGGTCCTGTAAGCAACCTTCATAATACTCATGAACCACCAAAGACAAAAGACATCATGACAGCAGAACAGAGGAGAGAAGGGGATTGCACTGGGCGTGTAATAAGGTATGAAAATGATCAAAATGCTCTAGATGCATGTGTGGAAACATTATACTAAAGCCATCATTAAGTATAATTAATACAGGCTAATGAAAACGCTAGATTTTGCATTTTCTGATGTGGATGTCGATGTCCCGGGACCAGGGTATCTGTGCGGTGAGTCAAGGACCCAGGTACCTGTATTTTTTCACATTTATCTCTGTTGTATGGCACAGATATGGAGGCCAGAGAACAACAAGGAGGAGTCAGTTTTGTCTCTTCACCATGAGAGTCCAGGCATTGAGCTCAGGTGGTCAAATCTGACAGCCAGGACCCTTACTGACGATCCACCTCCCCATCCTACCATTTTTAAGTGGCACTGGGGCATGCGTGACTTCTGGAATACTTTGACTGGCCACTGGCTTTCTTAGAAAGGAGCGAACAGCCGTGTATCCTGACAGCCGTGCTTCCCAAGGAGCCCATCTCACCAGCCACAGATGAATGAGTTCGGTGAGCCTCCTTGGGGAGGTTTTTAAAGGTGTGCAGGTATGTCTGTGAGCTTGCATGTGTGGTGCTGAGAACCCAGCCCAAGTCCTCATGCACACCTCCAGACAGTCTCTCGGCCAGTAAGCTCCACCCCCAGCACCGGACCTTCCTAATTTCACAGCTCAGCAGTCGAGGTACACCTGGGAGTGGTTAGTGACCGTCACTTTCCTGCCACTTGGACCAGAAAACAGAGTCTTTCCTCAAAGAGAAATGAATCAAAAAATCAGCAAGAAAGTTTGCGGTGGGAAAAGGCTTCCATCCTGAGAATGCTGGGCCGGGATTCTAGTACTTCCTGAGGGCTGGCTGGATCCAGGGCTTCCATGAGGTGCCCTATAGCTTCTTCTCAAATCTCTAAAGGATTCCAAGGCACAACTAGGTCTGAATAGCCACTGATCTATAAGCCTGGAAAATGTTCATGAAACATTAGCTGGGTGATGATGTAGAAAGCACACAAGGTCAATTTGGTTTTCAGGTACAGGGCTGAGCGCTTATTTTATAAATGCCACTTCCATACCATGCTGACAGAAACAACAGACACACTGTGCTGACTGTCAAAACGATGTCACTCTTCCTTTCAGTGAAGATTGGCATTTTGAATCAATGAAGAAATAACGTATTAACCAGTAAAGCTGATTGTATACCTACGGAGCTTCATGTAGGCAAGGGCCTGGGGAGAAATTGAACCATATACCCCACCCTGAGGAAGGAGCCAGTGAATCATCCCGAACAAAAAAGTCTGTAAAAATAACCCTGTGCTGCTTGTCCTGTTGTGGCAGAAACCCTGCTAGCTGTTTACAAAGATGTGCACAATATGAAGTGTTAAATGCTGGCAACGTTAAAAAATAAAAATACTAACTAGATCCAGGGCTGGAGACATAACTTAGTGGTAGAACATTGACATAGCATGTGTGAGGCCCTGGGTTTGATTCCTGGCACCACTAGAAAAGGGGGAGGGTCTCCAATAAAATATTTACAGACCTGTAGGGGGAAAAACTTTGATAATTTTCTTACTGAGTGCTTTCCACAGAAATATCTAATCTGCCGTTCCTGGAGATCTTCTAGTCTGCTTCAGGTGAAAACGTAGGCTGCTCTGTTGAGACCTGCTCTTTTCTGAGAACACACGGAGGCGTTCCCATTTCCATGAGCTCAATCCACCCTGCTATCTGGAAGCAGCCCGGCCCCTCCATACCCGGCCTGCGGCTTCTCCCTCCCAGGAGGAAATCCTCAAAAGGCTGTCACAGAAAGGAACCCTCTGTGGAAGGAGGGTAGCAGAAGGAGGGAGTCCGCCTCTATGGAGAAGCCCAGAGACTTCGAAAAGCTTCCCCAACCCATCCCTCGGCTTTAGACCACCGTGAACTAAAGAGACCAGAAGAGACACAGGTGAAAAACCAAAACCAAACCCTCCCGCATGTGTGAGGCCCTGGCTTTGGTCCCCAGGGCCACAAGAGAAGAGAAAGGGAGGGGACTGAATCCAGTAGAATATTTTACTGGGTGTCAGTGTGTAGAATCCTGAGGAGACAGACAGGAAAAAGGCTAGACTTGCATGCCCAACCTGGCGTTCTCTCACCTGACACCTCAAAGGCGTATTTTAATTAGTACTCACACCTGTAATTTTTGGATTAGCCAGATTGTAGATTATAAATATCAAATTAAGGAAACTTGATCCACTACTTAGGATGCCAAGTAACACCGGAGCAGTGAGAACAGAATCCACAAACACCCTGAAATCCCTGCTGGCTTGTATGCTAATTCTCCAGAGCCCTTTTGTGCTCAGTGGTGATAATGTAGCTTCAATTCCCGGCCAGACAATGGCAGAATTTAAGCAGCTGCTCCGAGGGAAATTAATTGGTGTTATTTATTCTAATCCTTTGTTGTTTGCTTCGGAGTTTTCTTTCCCCCATACAACTTGTTGTGAGCAGATACTATAGGGAGAAAGAAAGGCACCTATTCACCAGTGTTACTGTAACAAACTCACCTTATTCAGTATGTCCCTTTCTCGCAGAAGCTCGTCCATTGCCTTCTTGTCAAGTTCAGCTTGTTTCTTTGAAGACTCCACCTCTAGATTGCCAGACAGAAAAAGATAATGATGAATGTAGAGCCAGCTCAAGGGAGAATATAACAAAGCCAAAGCGGTTTTGAAAAAAACAAAAACAAAAAAACACGGTTTTATACGTTCAGCTATAGCTGTGCAACTATTCTGCATTGGGTGATAGGTGACCTTCATTCTAGCTCAAGGATGTGGGTCTTCTCGTCCCACTACAGAGACGGGAACAGCAGCTGAAAGAGATCAAGCGAGCCACGGGACCAAGGGTTGGCAAGGGCAAGATCTAAAGCCAGAACTGCTGGCTGCCAGAGGTCCTTGCATTTTTTAGACCATTTTCATGATATCGATAGGCAGGACTATGAAATGAAACTAGAAATACAGATAAACAAATTGATGGAAACGTAGAATGAAGACATGTCTCTTTTCAGCATTTTTCCTGTGCAAATATACATGTTAATGCAATTATAGAGTTTTATATATTAGACAGACAGATTAGGTGACAGATAGATAGATAGATAGATAGATAAATAGATAGATAGATAGATGAAGGATTATAAAGACACGTTGACATTGAAAGTATTTTTGATTAATTTGTCACTACAGTCCTTTGCTACACAGAAACTTTTTTTATTTCACTGATTCAATCTTAACTTTATGGTTTGAATATTTAGTGTTAACTCTTTTCCCCCAAAATTAGTGTTCTGCCATGTAAAACCACTTTCAAAATCATCCTTGCTGGATACTGGTTATCTTAGATCACAATCTTGGGCCTTCCCATGGATCTGTTCACCCAGACGACTCACGCCAGTATTTGATTACGTGAGCTTATGATACACGGAAGCACCTGCATTGCAGGTGGTCCCCTGCCGCTGCCTCCAGAGTTTTACGGAGTTGTATGCCCTGTGTTCGTTCATCTGGAGGGCTCTGCAGTGCCGAAGTTCTAGACAACATAGCCCGCTAGTGTTTTCGTTTGAGATGTCACGTTTATGGTTTGATGCAGACAGATTTACAACCTCGTCGTGTTGACTGCTCTTATTCTGGAACCTGTTACAGCCTTCCATTTTTCAAGCCTCCCATTACACCCCTCAGTGGAATTCTCTAGCTTTTATATATAGGTCTTATAGACATGTTGGTAACTTTGGTCACAGATACTTTATTTCTTTTCACTACTGTGGAAGAAGATCCTTGGTAATTATTCTGTACAAAATGCTATTGGTAACTACATGTTAGGTAACTACGTACTTTATAGCCTGCAACTTTATTGAGCTATTAATTCTAGTAGATTTTTCAGATCATTTCTTGGGTATTATTGCAGGAAATCTTGACATAGAGCCCATGCTCTATGTCCAACACAGCTCTTTGATTAGGTGCATTGAAAGAGACAGGTCCCACTCATACACACCCGTAGCTGTTTGGCAGTTGGAGAGCTGCTTCAGCCCAGAAGTTCAAGACAAGCCTGGACAATATAGCAAGAAGTCATAACAAACAACAAGTCCCTAAGAAAAGATACTGTCAGCAATCATACGAAATACCTGAAGAAAAGAACAGACTGGCTTTCATACATTTGACCTAACAGGGAAAGAATGTGATTCAACACTCAATAAATTAAAACTTTTTGTAGAGGAGTAGAGAAGTGGCTTCGTGGTTAACAGCACTGGCTGCTCCTCCAAGGGACCCTGGACAATCAATTCCCAGCACCCACCTGGCAGCTCACAACCATCTGTAACTTCAGTTCAAGGCATCCAATATTCTCTTCTGGCCTTCTAGGGTATCAGGCACCCATATGATACACAAACATACATTCAAGTAAAACAGCTATAAACGTTAAATAATAACTGAATGTGTGTGTGTGTGTGTGTGTGTGTGTGTGTGTGTGTGTGTGTACATATATGTTGTGGAAGTTTATTTTTATTTGTATTTAAAATAATTGTTTTTATGCACTGCTGGAAAAAGGGATGCATAGGCCTTGGAGTTTTTGTACTGTCTGCAGGTGCTGGATTTCTGTGAGGGATGGTCGATTGATTATGATCTGCACCTGAGGAGTTCTAAATGAGTAAGAACACCTGAGCTCAGAGGCTCAGATTCCACTGTTGAGTATGGCATTGGCCATGATGGTGGTTCCCTCTGCTGGGGTCTGGCAGGGTTTACAGTTATGAGATATGATATATATACATATATATTTAGTGGTCTTAATGCATCCAATTATTGCAAGCAAAAATACTGAAATTAAAACATGGGACTGTGTTTTGGTCTCATTTGAACAGTTACATGATCTAAGAGCCTCATTTTTCTTCATCTCTGTCACAGAACACTTTAGGTGGTAAACTTTTGCTACTCCGTGAGCAACCTGAAGGCAAGGTCCTCCACGCACCCAGTGTCTGCATGTGGTCTATTCCAGTTTACAGAATGGATACATGGAAAAGATGCCAAGCTAGCCAGCAACTACACCTCAATGAGCGGTCACCTCCCACTATCTTAGAAGTGAAAAACAGCCGGACTTCCTTAAGACTTGCTTGGCAAATGTATCTAACAGTAATATCTAGAGATCTAGATCGTGCCTAACTTGCAGAGAAGCCATGTATGCTATTGTGCACATCTTTCAGCAGTTTGTGGCATACAGTAGCCTGCAAAGAAATCAAGAAGGCATGCATGCTTCTGTGTCACACGGTCAATGTTCATAACTGGAGTCTCTTGCTCCAGGTCCAGAGCTGTTTCTGATACAAGGTTTGACCAGCATTCCATATTCTTAATTATATTGCTGTTCAGAAAGTAACACACATTTAGTAAGCTCTTACTCTGTGCTGTGCACTTCTGAAACACAACCCCATATCTTATTAATCAGGACATTCACGTCAACATATTCCTTATCTTCCAAGGACAGACCTAAGAGTTTAGATGTTATTTATTTCAGTAGCAAATATTGAACACTATTTTAGGTTAGATTCACATGGTGCCAACAGAACCTACAGAAGAATCTGTTAAGAAGAAGGAGTCTAAGGTATTCAGAACGATGGCCTCTCCAGTGGGCAGTTCACCAGTTTGAATATCATCTGCTGTCACTTGGCATGGTCCGGTCTGTTGGCCCGCACAGAGTCCTGGGTTGCAACCTGGAGTTAGTCGCTAGTGAAATGCTTAAAAAGAACGTGGTAGGCTACCTCTCTCCAATCCCACGATCTGATTCTTCAGGGTTTCCTTGTGCTGTTCTATTTCTCCCTTTTGGTCTTCGAGCTGGTGCAGCTTCTTATGGATCTGTTCTCTGATTTTGTTAAGCTTCCCAATGTCAACGCGCATCTGATGGATTTCGTCCTCTTTGGCCTGTATTAGTGAAAGAGAATTAGCCAAGGTGCTAAACAAAGAAAGAGCCAGGGACTGGACTATGATAAACTTAGAACAAATAAAAAGAGACCCTTTCTATGTCAGTGCAGAGTTATTCCATGGAATTGAATCAAAATACATACATTGTTCGGTTTTGAGAGAAATTGAAGGTCTCTGTCCTATGAATAAAGTCTGTGGTACGTAAATTAAAAATAATAAAAAAGCTGCTAAAAATCTGGTGTTTAAGTTACCACCTAATTATAAAATCAAACAAGAATACTGAGCCACATGCATACGAATATTTGAGGTCTGCGTACAAATGCTGCATTTGATTGGCAGTCATCATGGACTTACAAAGTGATCTCTCTGAGAAGGTTATTAAATTGTTATAAAAATCTTTAAACATTCTTTTGGACACACAGGGTCACAGCAGCCCAGTTACGTGCACCAAAGAAAGAGTCATCCTTCCTCAAAGTGAAGTAGCCTCTAGGTGTTCAGACAGACGGGTGACCAAGGTTGTATGAACAAGCAAATATGCACAGTGGCAAGAGGGTCGGCAAAGGAACTTTCCAGTCTTGTAAGGTTTTTTCTTTTATTCAAAATTAAATTTAGTTTTTAAAAGAACTGTTGCCATCAAAAGCTGGAGAGATGGCTCAGTGGTTTAGAGCACTTGCTGCTCTTCCTAAAGACTCATATTTGATTCCCAGCACCCACATGGTAACTCCAGTCCCAGGGGATCCAATGCCCTCTTCACACGTATGTGGAACACCGACTTGCACGCATGCAAAATATAATTTTTTAA
Organism: Cricetomys ansorgei; assembly: GCA_026225945.1. Classification (NCBI taxonomy): domain Eukaryota; kingdom Metazoa; phylum Chordata; class Mammalia; order Rodentia; family Nesomyidae; genus Cricetomys; species Cricetomys ansorgei. Next base: position 12,153,259 of record JAMJFZ010001258.1, read on the forward strand.
GTTTAATTTTTTTTTAAATTTCCCATTGTAAACAACTATAGAAAGGATTCTCCTGCAATCATCTTAACTCTTGAGAAGGAAGAGAGAAAACTAGCTATGTATGTTATCTCTTGGCTATTGCTGGAAACATAATCCCATTAATTTAGGGATGTACCCGAAGCCATCCGTCTCTCCATATGTCTTACTTATATTATCAAAGGACAGCATTAGTGAAATAATTTTTTACCGTAATTTCACCTTAGGGGTAATACATCATTCTGACTTAAGTGGTCATCTCATGTCTGCTCAACTTCCAACTTACTACATTGTAATGAAGAACAGGCTTCAGGTCAACTCGCTGAAGACTCATCTGAATGTTCTTAGCCTGAGACACTAGAAGGTTCAGGTTGGCCGATCTTAAAGCCTTTTTTTCAAATGTGTAGTGTTCTAATTATATAACCATTAATCCAGACTCCATAGTTACAGCTCAGAAAAATCCTGGAAAACTTTCCTCTTTGGGGTATGCATTCAAACCAAGATCCAGTGTGTGTGTGTGTGTGTGTGTGTGTGTGTGTGTGTGTGTGTGTACATCCTCTTCAGATTCTCAAAAGAAACTGTAATTAAAAAAAAAGTCCTGACTCACACATCTATACATTATTCTTGGTAGGCCATTTATTTTATGTCCTGTATCTGAATATAATAAAAATAGAGAATATGGATTTCCCTTTCAGAACTGAAGTGAAAACATAGAGCTGTCTGTCAATCACAAAAGCACATGATACAGACCTTCCTGTGAGTATCCAGAGTTCACTTGCAAGCACTTTCATGAAGAAAGTGAGAACAGGAAACCAGCTTGAAATATGCATTAGATAGTAGTCGAAAACACGATTCTACCATGTTGGAATACCCGACAGTGCCAGTCTATGCCCCAGCTCTCCCATGCTACCTTATCCAGACAAGCAGTAAAATCTAATCTGAGTCCTCTATTGTGCACGTAGTAAGTGGGTTCTAGCTCTGGGCAACTGGTTCCTGGCCGGGCTGATTACAGAGATGAACATCTGAGCCTGCTTGAGAAAGCATTTACACGAGCACGTGATGAGTTTTATGAGTAAGAGCAGAGGTCGTCAGACTCCCCCGCTTCTGGGCCTGAAGTGGTCACCTGCACCTGCCTCTCTGTATCATGGCTCTTGAGCTAATATAAGGGCTCCAATGGCAAAGGCAAACCTGTATTGACAGGTACTGAGGACGGAAGTGCTTAGGGAGCAGACATGGCACCCAGTGTTTACTTTGAGCTCCAGGGCCTTCTGCTGGTTTTCCTGGGACAGCTGCTCACAAGTCAAGGTGTGCTGTTCGTTCTCTTGCTGGAGCTTCGTATTCCGCAACTGAAACTGCTCCAGCTCCTTCGCAGCTCTCTCGTTCAGTATCTGAAAGGTGGGGTATGAGGGAGCTGGTTAGTGTCTGTTAATCTGATGACTGTGTCTGCATGTGCACAGGGGTGGAGGTGGGGGGTTGGGGAGGGGACAACCTCCTGGGAAGACACCAACCACCGCCCTTTTCGTCTTGCAGACATTTTTCTTGAATCCCAGTGAAAGCACTAACGCACTCAAATACGATGAATGTTAAATGACTGAGGGAAACGAAGCCTTCTAATGAACAACCCAGTGAATGCGATTTCTTTTTTTCTTTCTTTCTTTCTTTCTTTTTTTTTTTTTTCTGAGAGCCTTTGGGAAGTCTTGTTCACAGGTGGTGGATAAATATTTTAATGCCTGTTTGCCATTTGGCAGGCTTTGCATACACAACAATTTCTATAATCATTGCAAATGAGCTAGAGATTCAAATGGGTTTTGTCAGCTCTAGGGCTCTGAAGCTGCATCTTCAGAAGCAAATCCTGTATTAATATGCCTCCGACATTTTCCCGAGCGGAACCGGTACCAACCCAGAGACAATTCTCCTCTAATCCAACTTAAATCGGAAAACGGGGTGGGGGGTGGGGGGTAGTGGAGTGGAGTGAGTCATAGCCGCCAGGCTCCAGTGTGGGCTAGATTTCCCTCTTCCCTGCCTTGGTTTTAGAACAACAAAGGCTTCTATCTGAGAAGTTATTTCTATTTGGGGAAACCACTGAGACGGTGAAGGAGGTAAAGGAGGAAAGGGGGAAGCTGGGCACTTTCTTTAAATATAGCTTCCTTGTGTGTGAAAGCGCAGAAAGCAGCGTCCAATTCTCTATCAGTAGGGACTAAACAAAATGGGAAGAACTGTGCTTGAAGATGACCTTGTGTTTAATATATGGATCCTAGATACTATTATACAAAACCCTTGTCCAAAGTCTTTTTTTATTTTTCAATTTCAAAAGAAACCTCGGCGGTCTTTTCCCCTGCTGGAGGCTACACACTGTGTGCATTTGAAGTCTGACTTCAAATACAATTAACAGGGCACAAATGACAAAGAAATGCATTCTAATATCTACTTCTATTTTTTAAGTAGAAATGTGTTTTGTGCCTTGATAAGTCTTTAGAAACAAACTTAATAAGGAAAGAAAAAATACGTTTAGGAGAGGACTCTTCAACTAAATGTATTGTTTCTTTAAAGAGAAGAAGATGGTGCACATCTGTAATCTCAGCACGTGGAAGGCTGGGTCAGAAGGATTGCAGGCCTGAAGCCCGCACAGACTAAGCTGGTAGGGGGGAAGGGCGGGGGGGAAAAGAGCAAAGGGGGGCAGAGGGGAGGGAAAAGCAAAGGAGAGAAGACAGATCAGCATTATTAACATCTGTATTCGTCTTAAATGGCCACGAGAGGGGACACATGAAGCATGACTATATTTTAAAAAGTGTAAAGAATAAGAAATGGCTTTCTCGACTTTAAACTTAAGCCTGTTAGGAATAAATACGTTCTCTCCATTCACTCCCTGCACAGCAGTGAGAATGAATGGTCCATGAGCACCGTGAGAGCCCCGGCATCAGAGTTCGTCTGTCTGTCCGGCTGTGCCGACACAGTCCCTGCTACCCACACTGAGCACTTGAAGTGACGCTGGCACAAATGGGAGTTGAATTTTAAATTATTAACAAATGTAAGCAGCCACACACAGGATGCCACGGGCACGTGTCTACATGGTGGCTACATAACCAACAGAAAATGGCGAAAGAAAACAGAATGTACCCAGCTTGTGGTTCATCTCTGTAAAGCTCAGGCCAAACTACTACTACTCAGAATTTAAGAGATGGGAAGACAGGCACAGAGGCTTTGGGGGACCGATAACGCTGTTTCTCGGGCTGACCACCGCAAGCGAGTAAGGCACGATCACGCGTTGGAAGTACATGAAGCTGCATGCTCGTGACATGGATGCTTGACTGCGCGCACATTATCCATCCGTGATACGTTTAAAAGAGACTAATACAAAGTCAGGCATCGTGACTGAGGCCTCTAATCTCAGCTGCTCAGTAAACAAGGGGAGAAGGGTGGCAAGTTCTAGATCAGAAGGGGTAACCAGGGGAGACCCTGTCTCAAAATAAAAATAGGAAAAAAAAATCGAAGGGTGGGATAGAGCTCAAATGGCAGAGGCCATCTTAGAACACTTGTGGGGCTTGGGAGCAAAACATTAGTTCATCGGTATCCCGTAAGAATCACCACAGCTGGAGAGGGGATGTCAGCGACCCTCTTGCAAAGGATCCAGCTTGGGTTCCTAGTGCCCACATAGCAGCTCTGAGCCGACAGTAATTCCATTCCCTGGAGCTCTCACACCCTCTTCTGGCCTCAGAGAGCACCAGGCATACATGTGGCTCACAGACATACATGCAAGCAAAACACTCATGCACATAAAAAAAAAAAATTAATGAAAAAAAAATCATCTGGGCAGTGGTGGCGCACACCTTTAATCTCAGCACTCAGGAGGCAGAGGCAGGTGGATCTCTGTGAGTTCAAGGCTCGCCTGGTCTACAGAATGAGTTACTACAAAGAAATCTTGTCTCAAAAAACCAAAAAAAAATAATAATAATAAAAATAAAACTCAAAGCCCAGGTACAGCAATAAGTAACATGTTGTAGCTGCTACTTTCCAGGAAAATCACAGAAATGCGGGCTCTGGGTACAGTTCGGTTGGTAGAGACTTGCCCAGCATACAAGGCCTGTGTGGTGGTTCATGCCAGCAATCCCAGAGTCATGAGTCAGGAGGACCAGAAGTTCAAGTTTCATACTTGTTCTTGGCTTCATGCTGAGTCTGACGCCAGCCTGGGCTACATGAGAACCTATGGAGAAGAAAGAGAAAAGGGGGAAGGGGAGGGACAGGGAGAGGCAACACACTCACCTTCTGCTCCTTGAGCTGCTGTTCCAGCCGCTGAAGCTCTTCCTTGCTCTTCTGCATGTACTGCTGCAGCGCCTTGATCTCTGTCTGCCTGTTGTCCATGTCTATCTGGATCTGTTTGAGCTCTTTCTCTAGCTTTTCTTTCTTCCGAGACTCCCTCGAAGCTTCATTCTGACGATGCTGAATTTCTTGTTGGAACTGCGGGGTGGGGGGGAAGGACAGAACAGAGATGAGCCCCCTCCCACGCGGTGGCTGGTCTCCATCAGCCGGGATCTGCACCCCTGATGTCTGGCCTGTAGCATGCTTCTGTGGTAGCATGCCTCTGTGGAATGGCCCCAAAGTTCAAATTTCCAGGAATGTTCTGTATTGATTTTCAGGGCCTGGACTACAAAAGGTCCATCCTGGTTGCAGGCAACAAATTCACATATGATATTATAAAAATCAACCCAATGCAGAAGCTCGGAGTCCTAAAGATGTTAAGTAGAGGAAGACTACTCAGTTCTGCATTAGGAGGGGCCGGCTACCGGAAATAAGATATGGCATTACAAGCACTGGGGTTGCATCTTGATGTCTAAAGTCTGTAAACAGGCCTTTTCTTTGCTTAAAAAAAAAATGCCTCGTCCTTTCCTTTTAAGAGTCTGCTCTTGTGATTTATCTTGTGAATTATCTTGTGGAGGCCGAGGGACTTCTCGCTGTGTGTCTGGTACAGGGACACACTCCTGAGCCCACGCCTTACGCAGAGGCTTGGTGCCTTCTCAGACAGAACCTGGGCAAAAACGGGATCGAGAAACAGGGCCAGAAAAGAAACAAGCCAGAACAGAGGACACTTGATTTGGACATAAGGGGTTATGTCTGAGAAAGGAGCTAGATGGGAAGGGAGGCAGGGCGGGCAAGGCATCGTCCGCCGCGTGGACAGCCCACCTGATTGACGGTCAGTTCCGCGTCCTCCTTGGCACGCTCGGTTTCCAGCTGCTGTTCGGCAGTCTGAGCTAGGTTCTCGCGCAGTTTCACCACTTCTGATAGGAGCTGGTCACGCTCCTTCGTCACCTCTTCTTTGAACTTCAGTAGATCTCGGATGCTGAAAAGGAAGAGCCCAGGAGTCAGGCTAAGGGGCCATTTGTCCAAGGGTCTTTCCTGTTGTCCCCCAGCCTGTCTTCCTGGGAGGTCGACGGTGCGCACTGCTCCGGTGGGAGCTGACTGTGAGGTGTTTGCTGAAAAGAAATGACAAAAAAATAAATGCAATAAGATCCTTTTTTTGTTTTTAGTAAAATATAGTGTCTGTTCCTCTCTCTCTCTCTCTCTCTCTCTCTCTCTCTCTCTCTCTCTCGTGTGTGTATGTGTATGTGTGTGTGTGTGTGTGTGTGTGTTTGTGTGTGTGTGTGTGTTCTACAGACACTTTTAGAAACCCAGATACTAATCATAATAACAATTATCTCTGAGACCCAAGATTTCGGGCGGAAAAGTAGGGGGGATGGGTTCCCCCCCCCCCCCCCCCGTATCTCCATGTTACTTGGATCTGTTACAATCAGACCATATTTTATTATCAACTCAATGAGCCCTGAAGAGATGTCAATTAGGAAATGTTTTATCCAATGTATCCACTGGGGGCTATGATGACAACCAAAACGTCTAAAACAAAGCATAAATATACCCAAATAATACACGCTGCCGACTTTCATTCCGTTCACCCAAAGAAATTAGCTTCTCCCAAGGGGCGGAGCCCAGAGAAAATGTTCCCCAGAACAAACTTGAAAATCAGACATGTTGCTAGGTTTTGGAGAGCCTGTGGTAATATTCATCGATTTGAATTGTAAACCGAATAGCTCCGCACTACAAAACCCATTCCCTCTGACTCACCACGGATCTCTGAAGAATTAGTGCTTGTGGAGTGTGAAGCTCTGTGCCTGATGGGACTTTTGCAGCAGAGTAAACTCCGATGGGGGATGGGAGGGGGCGCTGCAGAAAGCTAAGACCCTGCCCCCAGGTTCTCACAGCTGACTGTCATCAAGCAATGGCTCAAAACATAGGAATTTGACAGTGCTCACTTACCAACATCCTTGACAGAACATAAATGTTTAATAAGGACCCTTCAAACCCACGGTCAAACGCATCTGCAGAAATGAAACCTCAACTTTGAGGCTGATTTGAAGAGAGAGAGCCACAACTGAACGCACTGATAAAGCTCAGACTCCCAGCTGCACCCGCCACGCATTCTCCTCCTACCCTCTTCTACCTGTGAAGGTGCCTGCTCTCTGAATCAGCTCCGTCCATACAGAAACCATGTTTGTTTTTCCTACTCCCTCCCCAATGCCTGTACATACAACATCCATCAACGCTGGATCAAGAAAATACAAGAAACGGAAAGAGCAACATTAGGTTTGGCTAAGAGGGCTCAGGACTCTACACGCCTGGTCCTGGTGTGAGGCATTATGTGCCCGGCACTGTGCTAGATAGATTCTTGCAAGGCTTATAAATGCCTCCACCCTCAGCAGTCCACAGCTTACGTGGGTAAAGAAGTTGTTCTAGTTTGCTTTTCGGTTGTTGTGATAAAGACCATATCCAAAACAAGTCGGGGAGTGGGGGTGGGTCCATCACGAAGGGAAGTCAGGGCAAGGTTTCAAGGGGGATCCTAGACACAGAAACTGCAGCAGAGACCATGGGAGGGGTACTGCTTACTGGCTTGTTCCTCATGGCGTACTCAGCCTGCCTTCTTATAGAATCCAGGACTCACTGCCCAGGGAAGGCACCATCTACAGTGGCCTGGGCCCTCCCACATCAATCTTTAATCAAGAAAATGTCTCTAGACACTTGCCTAGAGGTGGAAGTGTTTTCTCAGCTGAGGTTCCCAGATGACTTACCTTGTGTCGAGTTGATTTAAAAAAACAAAGGAACAAAGTAACTAATTAACTAACTAACCAGCACAGAAGCGTATTACCAAATCCTTTTAATACAATGTAACAAGTGTGATTCTGGAAGCAGATGTTGGATTCTGTGGAAACAGGAAATACAGCAACTCTACCTGCCTAGTCCCTGGGATCTGGAGGCGGAACAGAGATGGTGATTGTGACAAAGGTAAGATAGTGTTCCAGGTGGGGGTGTAAGCAATGGGTGAGATGGCTGGGCCATCTCATTGCTAGAGAGGCAAACTGCAGCAGACATTTGAAAGGCTTTGAATGACATGTTCAGAAATCTGTCCTTTATTCAAGTATGGGCAGCCGGGCAGGGATGGGGACAGGTGTCTATGTGCTTCAGAAACACCTCAGCTGGCAAGGATGGCTAAAGAGGGAGATATTTGCTGCAGACAGTGAGGCCATTTAGAAGGCTACAGCTGGCACCAGCAGAGAACAGGGTGCAAGCCCGGAAGTCAAATCAACAAGACAAAGCTTAAGGGATGAAGGAGTAGCAGGGTGAAGAGAAGCCCAGTTCCTGCCTGGAACCTGAGCGGGTAGGAAAGATGGGGGTAGGCTTAATCATGGTAGCCAGGACCAAGCAGAGAGGCTGGGGTTCCATTCTGTGCTAGTGTAAGAGAGATGACTGCATTCTAAACACACACCCTTACACGACAGGTAAAGTGTAGCTCTCACCCCCTCATCGAAGCTTTTCTTTTCCTTTCTGTGGCAGACAGAGATCATTATAGAAAGTCACAACTGAGCAAAACGTAGAGAACAGCTCACCACGTGGTTCCCAACCCCGACTGACACATCTACATGTGACTCCTTCCTAAAGGCCCAGGGAAGCTTGCAGAAGAGCAGGAAGACAGATTTTAAGAGCTAGATGGCAGGACGTCGGCTTCAAGATAGTGTCCTCATTGTGATGGGGAAGCCGTACCCATGAATTATCAGCAATATATTTGTTAAACAGGACCTGAAAAATAACAGCACCGATGGGCATGCCAACACAGATGGGGAAACCTCACAAGGCCCCACTCCCAGATGAAGAGTTGCAGGGGCTCAGTGGTTGCTGAGAGGGGGAGAATCTGTTTTCTCCAAGAATAAGCCCCTTGATAGATTATCCAACGCCAAGTAGTCATCCCTAAACATATAAGTAGCACTAAATGAACTCAGCAGGTTGTAGTTATAAATTGAGTGTGTGTGTGTGTGTGTGTGTGTGTGTAACATTAATAATTAAAGAATAAGAGGACAAAGTAATAGAAAAAAAATAGTAAAACCTCTACTCACTCAGAAACTGTAGTGGGGATTCTTCTAGAGAAAGAAGTGCAATATAATCTTTGGGGAGAACAAAAGGAATCTTAAAAAGAAAAGCAGGATCCTGAAGGGATGGCTCAGTGGTTATGAGCACTGACTGGTCCTGCAGAATACCCAGGTTTGATTCCTAGCACCCACACAGTGGTTCAACCACCTGTAAAACTCCATTCCCAGGGGATCTGATGCCATCTTCTGGATTCCATGGGCACGAGGCATGCAAATGGTACACAGACATAAATGTAGATGAAACATCTACATACATAAAAATTAAAAGTAATGAAATATTTAACAAATGAAAACAGGGATAGACAGAAAACAGTTTCTAGGGACCCCTACAAAGGGGAGTGTTGCAACACAGAGAACCTTTCAAGGAGACACAGTCCAACCCCAGGCTAAGAGTGCCAGCCCGAACCAAGCTGCTGCATGCTGCAGAGGACCCTGCAGAGGCAAATTCACACACTATCAGGAAGGCTTTGACTTACTTGCTGTCCTGGTCCATTGACAATCCAGACCCTTGCTCAACTAATTTGGTGAGGTTCACTATTTCCTCTTTCAGGGCAAGAATCGTCTCCTTGGCCTTTTGCTCCTTGTCATATGCGGAGTCCACCATCTTCCAGGCTTTTTCAATTTCCTGATGGGCCAGAACGTATCAGTAAGAAAAACAAATGGGATTCCACAGGCAAAATAAACCAGCACAAAGAAGAGTACTTTGACTACCGTGTGATAGTCTCCCACGGGAAAAGAACACCATGAATTAAACAGAGAGGGTTTGGACTGACTACATGGTTCAATGCTAGTAGCCAATAGGGAGGAGCCAGTGTAGCTCAAGGAATGGTTTTTCCTTGAGTAGGGGAATGTGGCTGCAAGGTTTCACAGATGCTCTCCCTAGAAGGATTATTTCTAACACAGAAATTGATAACTATACAGAATTTAAATGAAAGCTTATATGCTTAACAGGTATTTAAAATGGCTCTGTTCCATAAGGGATTATCATAGATCCAAACTTTAAATTAAGAGATTGGAGAAAAAAAAACTCTGGATAATTTTGCAAATGAAAAATATATTTTCCTCAGGCATGATGCTGCATGCCTATAATCTTAGCACCAGGAAGGTAAAGGCAGGAGGATCGTGAGTTTGAGGGTAACCTGAGCTACATAGCAACTTCAAGGCCAGACTGAAAACATTTATACACATATACATGTACACACATACACACATGCATACATACACATATGCACACACATTAATATACCAAGCATACATATATATACCCATATATACATATATATAATTGTGTGTGTGTGTGTGTGTGTGTGTGTGTGTGTGTGTGTGTTTTGTCCTCAGGTCCCAGGGGAGTGTCTAAATGGTAAGGTTAGCTTTAAGAACATCCACAAGGCCACTGTTCTTTGCTGACACCAGAGTGTGCACAGCAATCTTCTTAGTAACCCCATCTTCAGAAGCCCAGACCCAGATTCTCATTAAATGCACATTAGGCAAGCACTCTAGTTTGACCCTCGGCTTTTTTTTTTAAGAGAAAATCTCATTGTGTCTCTCAGGTCTGCCTGTTTCCTTAGAAACAAATGCCCATGCTCATGGGGGAAAATAAACCCCATAGCAGGGATGGAACTACGACACACAGTCCTGACGTCCTTACTGTTGTAAACTGCAGTGTGGAACACACACACACACACACACACACACACACACACACACACACACTTAAAGGTGGGTCTCTGCTGTTTGAGTAAAGGAACAACCTGAGCATTTGTCTGCAACAACCGTGAGTTTGTCTTGCCACTTCACCATCTTGAAACATTTTTGTCAAGTAGACTGTGGGTCCTTTGTAGAAATAAAAGCCTATAAAGTTTAGGTGAAAATTTTTAGCCTTTATGTTGACAAGGAATAAAATGGATGAAAGAAAATAAATTCAAGTTTGCTAGTAAACAACACAGAGAGTCCTCTTGTGTAACCACAGCACATCCCTTAGTGACTCAAAGCAAAATGTCGTTTCCAGAGCTCTGCCCTGATGGAGGACCCATACACACCTCTGGGCAAAACAAGTGAAGGGTGTCTAAATGAGAACACGGTTGCATAATATTTTAGCAAACCAATTTCACCAATTAGATTTTCATCATTTTATGGCTTTCATTTGCAGTGTTAAAGTTTATAATGAAAAGTGTTTTTCCAATTATAAAATGAATTACAGTTTCCTTCTACTACTTTTCCAGCAGGAAGAAAATGACAGTAGAGAAAAAAGTCGTTCTAAAGGAGAGTAGTTTCTAAGAAAATGGGTCAGTCCTATTTTGTACTGGTCTTAGAAGTTAATTTGAATTGGGTGACATCTGATTGCATGCTATTGAGGAATTACCTGAAACACTCATGAATTATTTCTCAGAGAAAGAGATTTAATGATGAATTAGTATGTCTCAACCTCTTATGACCTTGAGACCAACAGGGAACATTTTTGTTTTATCTTCAAGATAACACAACATACTTAAGGATGAAAAACAAACACCGTGTGGAAGAAAGTTAGACTTCCTCCAGATTTCCCAGGCTGAATCTCTGACTCTCCTGTGGGAGACTTTGGGGGGTTAAAGAGACAAAGGAAAGGACACTGCAAAGGATGGTCATAAAAATTACTAAGAATTATGATCATAAAAATTACTCCCTGAGAATTCACAAGGCAACCTCTCCTGGAGCAAGAGGAAAAGTAGAAATGTAAAAACATTCTTAACAAGCTATGGTGGGGGAGGGGCTGAAGTTCAGTGGGCAAAGTGCTTGCCAGGAAGCACAGTGACCTAAGTTGCATCCCCAGATTCTACAGGTGGTGCAAGCTTCAATCCCAGTGCTAGGAAGGCAGAGGCAGGCAGACCCCTGGGGCTAAACCAGCCAGCCAGCCCAGTCTAATCTGGGGGCACCAGGTTGATGAGAAACCCTATCACTGAGAACAAGGTGGACAGCCCCTGAGAAACAACAGCTATAAACCTCTGGCACCTCTGGCCTCCACCTGAGCACACACATGCACCTGAACACCCCACATACACGCACATACATGCACACACTCACACAAACACGCACACACACATGCACAGGCACGCACACACACGCACACACAAGCTGTCAGGTGTTTACTCATCTTGCATCAAACAGAACATCCTGCGATCCCAAACATTGTATTTTACCGCTTAAGTCTTTTGGTTAAACCCATTATTTTCCAGAAACTCAGCAGTAAAATGTAAAGTTCTCCTTTCGGCGTGGTAAGCCTCACCAGGGTTAATTACTTTCTTTCAAAGTGAATGCTCTTTTCTAGGCTTCATGAATATGGACATTATGCGAATTTTTTTTACCTAATACCTCACATCTTACCAGCCAGAGGGCTGACAACTTAACCGGTAAGTGATGTTTGAGTTTCAAAGTTCATCTGTTTCCAGATCACTGACCTTCTTGAGAGACGCGATGGTGGTCTGGTCATCCTGAGAGAGCTTCAGAGCAGTGGCCACCTTGGCAGAGTTCACCACAATCTCTGCATTCAGCTCTCTGCATTTGGCCATAAGACGCTTCTCATTGTCGTAAGACTTTTTCATGACCGCATGAAGCTTCTCATATTCAACCCTGAATTTTTCCAGACTTTTGTCTCCCGAAAGTTCACTGAGAACATCCTGAAAATCTTTTTCGATTTCCTCAAATGCAGTTTCCTCCAGCACCGGTTTTTCACCCTTTTCCTGCAAGAAAAATCACCGATTTTACTCCATTACTGCTACGTAACAGCTGCTGGTACTGCAGAATGGAAGAGCCTCACGCACACAAAGCAAAAGCCACCGGCTAGCACACAATGTTGAGGCTACATGGTGGGAAGGCTCTCCTCTCATCCTCTGATATATTTATATAGTACATATTCATACATATATGATGTTATCATTAGTTGGAATGAGGTCATACTGGAGTAAAGTGAGCCTCAACCCCAGTAAGATAGGCATCCTTAGCAGACTGGAACAAAGAGACACACACAGAGAGAACGTACAGATGGCTTGGACTGATGAAGTTGCAATCCAAGGAAGGCTTCTACCAGAGACAAAGGAAAGGCAAAGAAGGATTTTACTGAGGATCTCAAATAGAGTGTGACCTTGGCAACATCTTGACTTTAGTCTTTTAGCATTGAGAGCGGGAAAGAAAAGATTTCTACTGTCTTAAGCCCCCCCGTTTTGTGGTCTTTCATTATGGCTGCTCTAGCAAATGAACACCTACTTATGAGGTACAGCACAATAGCACTAATAATGAAAAGGTATGGTTAATGCATGCATTCATTCATTCATTCATTCAATGAGCATTTATTCATCATCTTCTATAGGAGAGTCCTGTGACTTTACTTGAGCCCATAAAGTCAAGCAAGGTAAGGAATAAATGGCCCATTCACTGGGTATTTCTGTTTTACTAGCTGGTGGAGTATGTTCCATAGCAGCAGAAATAGAGAATTCAGTCTCCGCCATAAAATGCATTCTGTGTTCTTTTAGAACGCATAAAAAGAGACTTACCCCCTGTAGCAAGTATAAAGCACATTTCACGAAAGAAGTGGTACTCAAGCCACTAGAAGAAAGAAAAGGATTCTCACAGGTGGCTCTGGAGAAAAGACCATTCCCCGCAGGTGGCAATGCCCAAGGAAGAGCTCATGGCCACACAAGTGCCTGAGATGCCCGCGTATAAGAGGAGAGACAAGGAGAAGAAGCAGAGACAGATGGGGGCATGGAATGGCATGCTGAGGAATACAGATTCATTGCTCTGTCAGCCACAAAGACCCACTCAAGACTTCGAGGGTAGGTGCAGTTTGCAAGCTTTATTTATGCTTTCCACATTATGCTTTGATTGTCTACACAGAAAAAGGGCTTAACGTCAGCCACCCACTGCTTACCAAAGAAACCAAATGTGAGTATCTTTCATCCCAATAATAATAAAATTCTAATCCACCCTGGAGATTCTAAGTAGCCTAGTTTGCCTCTTCTCTCGATAAGCATAGTTCGCCCGACATGAGGAAAGTTTATATAATCTTAGTTTAAAAGAAGAAGAAAGACAACTTGTACTGTTAATTAAATCCCTACACATGACGTGCGAGCAAACACAGTGTTTAGACATTTAAATAGACATGACGCCTATAACACTTGGCATAACAGCTTTGGTACTATTTTAAACCCAATAGAGGTTTCCTTACTAAAAGCAGATTATTGCACAGAACACGATTCAGCAAATGCACAGAGGAGGAAAAACCATATTAAGCAAATGAGGTGCTGCTGTTGCTCGGTCTCATTGATGCAAAACCTGAGTCACAAACACCAATTCATCGCAACAGTGTTCTGCACCCTAGCCTTGAACGTGGTATTAATGTCAACACTCGATCAGCAGCCTAAGCAATTGTTTGCACCCAGCTTCTCCCTGTGTGCCTGGCACTTAATACAGAAACGGAAAAATACCAAAGAAACGTTTAGAAAGATCTTTTATGAACAAGAGAGATGTATTTCCATATCGTCACTTCAAAAAGTACTCTTCTACTAAAGGCAAAGGAAAAATCATCTCTGAGCTCTGACCAATGGGCAGCTGGTATCTGCTACCTTGTGGCCAAATGTGATGGTATGTGTTTAATTAAGAGGGGTATCGACATGTAATGATCAGAGGACCTGTGACATCCGATCATTCACCTACCCCAAGTGTCTGCCATGTGTCAGAGGGCGCCATGGGTTCTGAGGGGCATCAGCTTGTAAGGAGAGCTTACTCATGGGAGATAAAGAACGACAAAGCAAGTTAAGACAATAAGTGGAGGAGAAAAATACTCAAAGCAAACAATGGAGGGTATGCATGAGAACTAGAAGGACCAAGAGAAGACGGGAAGCAAAGAGACAGGAAAGGGACTAAGCAATGGAGAGGAGCCACGTGGCCCGCAGCCTCATGGTTGTCAGAGGGAGAGGAGAGTGATGACATGGAACCATGCAGAGCCGTTAACCATGGGGAGTGGCGCTTACAAAGGAGACCAGGCATGGGGGAGACGGAAGGGAAGGGCTGCAGAGGACATAGAGAAGACAAGAAGCAATGAGGGGGGATTGGGGGCCGGCACAGTGGTACAGGAAATGCTGGGACCAAAGCTGACTTCCTAGATGTGGGCCCATTCAGCCATGCAGGATTCAGTACTCAGGAGACTCCTACCTTGGTTAAATCCTCTGCTGCCATGTCTTAAAATTCTTAATTTTGACAAAAAAAAAAAAAAAAAAAAAAAAAAAAAAAAAAAGCTTTTCCCTTTACTCTAGACCTCACACACTATGCAGCTGGTTCTGGATGGAAATTGTGTAATAGATAAAGTGGGGGGGGGGGGTTTTGTCTCTGACAGATCCTTGAAGAATTTACGACCAGGAGAGATGAGGACTCTGAATGTCAAGTAATGGTAAGGACGTGGGGCTGTTGAGGTTATAAACGAGAGGGCTAATGGACAGACAGGTTACTGAAGGATGCAGAAATGAACCCTCATCTGCGAGGCTGAAGATGAAGTGTCCTATAATATGAAGGCTACGAGATGTTAACACGGGGTCGATGAGAACGCAGGGCAGTGGTAATGGGCTGAAGAACCTTGAGGAAAGTGTGTGACAGCTCGTGATCGTGTGTTAGAGAGTCAGGGTGGACACGTTAGTGAGCAGGGCGGCGATGAGTATGTCGACGAGACATTTTCAATGACCTCTCTGCGGTTCACACTTCAAGGGTGCAAGTCACGATCTGGGAATTCATAAAGGAGAAAAGCGCGAGGGCGCAGGGAGCGAGGGCGCTGGCGAGGGAGGCTCAGAACCAGTGAATGTAACAGAGCATGAGTTCCAGTGGGAGAGAGGTGGCAGGGAGAGGAAGAGGAAGGGGGCAAAGAGGGGCTCTGGCTCCTGACCTCCGACATCCTGACGCTCTTTGGAGGCGGCCTCAAAGGCTGCCGCGGAGATCAGAAACTGGGCTGGAGTCTGGAGAAGGGGCTGCGCACTGCCCCCAGTGTCTAAAAGGGCGACACGTTTTTCTGATCCCCAGCCGGGCGCCGAAACCCGGCGCTCGGCGCGTCTTCGGTCGCCTGGCAACCGCCACGCCCCCTGCCGCTGAGGCTGAGCTGACGTTCGGAAGGGGCGGAGCCCCGCAGGTCTGTACCTAGGCAGCGGTCTGCAGAGAAATAAAGCATATATATCCTGAAGGGGGTGGGGCCAATGAAATCTAGGGGCGGTGCCTCCGAGAAACTGAGGGGAGTCCCGGACTCCGAGAAGGGAGGCCTGTGTGAACCTTGCAAATACGAAGAGCTGGGATGATCAGTCTTGTTCCTGAAATATGGTTTAATTTCTTTCTTTTTATCCATAGCCCTATTTCTACCCCTCAAACTCAGCCCCAAAAGTTGCTAATAAGTGCTCTCGTGCTCAGATATGTATCTTTTAAAATCAATAACATTTTCTCAGTGTGGTTTTTTTTTAGCGTTCTTTCCTAGGGTCTATCTTTATTGCACTCTTGCTCATTGCCTCTGATGGCTGCTTGGTATTTCAAATTGGGGATCCAACACATGTTATCCCTTCCTCAAATGTTGAATGAGAAGGCCGCCTCCGGTTCACCAATACCACTAAAAATGAAGCCATAGCTGTCTGGTGGCCATTTTATAGACCTATATGCAAATCCCCTGAAAAAGATATTGATGAGGAGACTGTGCATAGGAGAGTCCCGGGGGCATCACATTAGAATATGTATGCGTGTCCTTCACAAAGAAATCCAGCCAAGGGCCCACTGGGGTTAAAACAGAGCGACGACACTCCCTTCCCGTGTCCCTACTGTAAGGTGTATTCTTCCACTTCTCCCCACTACTCACAGGCAAAAGCTGTTTCCTAGCCAACTCATGAATCCGGGAGGCTGCTACTATGTGACAGTCCGGAGAGTGTGCCTTTTCGCATTAATCTACCTAAAGGTTCGCTCTGCTTTCCAATTGCAAAGGCTTCCGTGCCAATCTAGTGGGAGCGGGTTACTTAAGGCACCAAATGCCGTTAGGCTGCAGAGCATAAGCACCGCCCTAGCCTGTGCCGGCCCTGTGTGTGGCTTCTTGCTGGTCTGCAGCCCTTTATATTCATAAACGTCCATAAGGCGCTTGTTGAGCATCAAGCAAGGGCTTTACTGGTTCGTCTAATTAGCCAATTTTCTAACTCTGACATGGGCTGGAAGAAGCGGGTTCACATTTTCTGCGTTTATCTTCACTTTCTCCACTGAAGAACTTGAGCATTTCATCATATGTACACGAGCCATTTTGGGCTTCAGGTCTGCAAGTCGCCTGTTCATAGCCTTTGCCGACATCTCTTTTCCTTTAAGCACTTTAAGCATTTATTGAACATTAAAAGAATAAAAATAATGAACAGCAAGGAAAAAAAGAAAAACATTTTACTTCTCTTTATTTGGATGGGTTTCAATGGGCATCAATTTGGGGAATACTTAAACTGTTTTTAAAAATTATAGTAAAGTTGAAATCTATGTAAATCAAGAGTTAAAAAACTCATCTGCGTATCAGCTTTATGACTTGTAAAAATCTCCATTTGTGTCTACTTAGAAAGCATGACACTTTGATTAGTGAGAAGCTCAGTGGGCAAAGGTTTTTGCTGCCAAGACTGGTGACTTGAGGACAATCTACAAATCCCACGTAGTAGAAGGGGAGAAGTGACTCCCACGAGTTGTCCTCTGGCCTCAACATGTCTGCCTCTGCTGTGCACGTAGGCACATGCTTTTAAGATGCTAAAATGTAGGGTTTGTTCTTTTAGTTGGTCTTGAAAAGGACCGTTAAGTTGGGCTGGCGAGACGGCTCAGGTTAAGAGCACTGGCGGCTCTGCCAGAGGATTCTTGCTCACATGATGGTTTCTAGCGCCCACGTGGTGGTTCACAACCATCTGTAACTCCAGTTCCAGGGATAGGTACCCTCTAGTCCCTATGGAAACCAGGCATGTACATAGTATACAGACATACATGTGGGGAAACACCTGTGCACATAAGATATTTTTAAAAGACCATAAGCAATGTGCATGGTGTACACACATACACACATGCAAAACCATCATACATATAAAACAAAATTTAAATAGTTTTTAAAGATGCTGGAGAGAGATAGAGAGAGACTCTGTGTGTGTGAGGGAGGGGGGCATGGAGAATGGAGGTACATGTCTATAATCACTGCACTTTCAGGAGACTGGGGCAGAAGTTTCAGGAGTTTGAAACTGAGCTAGATTGCACAGCGGGGTTGGGGAATGAAACTCCACTAGAACATTAAGATGTTCGTTGGCTACCGGTGAGACTTTTGTATCCTGCCCAATTTTCTAGGTCTTTTCCTTCTTCCTTTTGAATCAGAGCGCATCTTTGTGAAGGGTGGGCAAGAGTCTACCGGGTTGTTACGATAAAAAAGAAAACACTAGGTGGCATCGTTCCGCAAAGAGTCCTCGCCTTCCGCAGCCTTGAGGACAAACACTCAAGATAGCGCAGCTTCTGATTTAAACAAATAATCTCATTCCTCCGCATACACTCTCATATTTCCAAAACGCCTCCTGTATGCCCAGCCCTACACTGCATGGGCTGAAGAAAAGGCACAAAAGGAGTTCAAGTTCTCTAAAGGGACACAAAGAAAAGCAAACAAACCTTCCCTCCCAAGAGATTCATTGGATCAAAGGTAGGATACAGTGAGCGCGAATGAGGGTGCCAGGGCACGAGGTCCTGGGCACCTTGGACCTTTAACCCTGGTTCCTCGAAGATGGGGAGCTGGGAATTCAGTGCTACTCTGCCTAGAAGTCTGGACCACCCTACTCCAAAGCTGGAATGTTCCAACACGTCCTTCCTTCAGATATCACATCCTCACTGAATTCTTCCCAGAGGAGAATCCGTATACCTTGTATTCTACTTTTTAGACTATCCCATAATGGTAACGAGCGATCTGATCATGTAAATGGCTAATACTGGTCTTCCTCACAAGGCTGAACAATAAAAGTGCAATGATTGCCATGTAAGCCCTGCTCGGCCTCCTTGTACTCAGCGGCATTGGGTTTATGGGATAAATTCTCACTCTCTCTCTCTCTCTCTCTCTCACACACACACACACACTCACACACACACACACTCACACACACCAAATCATATGTTGAAACTCTAATCTCTCGTGACTCATAATGAGATTATATCAGAGGTGGGGCCCTTGAAGTCGTGATTAAAGTCATTGGACCCTAACCCAATCTGACTGATGTCCCTCTGACTGAAGCAATTGGCCATACAAACAGGAACGTGTGCAGATACAGGAAAGCCAAGAAAGAGGCCACGTGAGACAGCAATCTTGCTGACACCTTCATCCGCAGCATTATGAAGAAATAAATCCCTGGTTTTTAGGCCGCCTGGTCTATGGATCCATTGGTCATCTTGGCTGATAGCACAAACTCCCAGCTGACTGACTTGGGAAGCAGGTAGCTCTGGCAAACTAGTGCATCCAGCAACACTGCACAGTAGGTGTCCATTGAGTGAATGGTTAGTGAAGGAGTTCTCAGATATGGAAGTGAAGGGTCCCTTAGCACATTGGGGAAAGGAAACTGAAGTTGAACTTAAACAATACGGCTAGGGATGTGGGAGAAACAGACAGAGTTTCAACTATAGGAAATAGCGCGGACACATAACAAGGTGAGACCATAAAAAAGTCTCCTGCAAAAAGGATGAGATCTCAGATGGGGAGGTGGGGAGGGAGAGGTGGCTCAGGGCTTAAAACCATGTGCAGCTTTCGCAGAAGACCCACTCTGGTTCTCAGCTGCCATACCAAGAGAGGCACAACCACCTATAACTACAGCTCCAGGGGAATCTGATGCCACCGACCTCTATGGACTCCGGTACACACGGGCACGCACCCCACACACATACACACAAATAAAAGCAAAAAAAAATTGCTCTTTTAAAGAAGACTGTAAGGCCCCTATCGGGGACCAGTGAACACTGTTAATAAGAGGGTAGGGGTGAATGATAGAAAGTTGTGGAGGAATACCATAGAAGTTCCCACAAACTCAAGGAAACCGGAGGCAGACATTTGTTCCGCAGGATGACTCAAATATGGGCACAAGCCGTAATACCTCTGCACAGCTCTTTGCTTAAACCTGGATACAATAGCCTCGTATCAGTGCCCACTAGGACTGCTCACTGAATGCATAGTGCAACAGTAACAGCGATACTATGTAGAGAGTGCTATTCTTACCAATGATGCCCAGCAAGACAATAAAGTAAACTTCAGAAGAGCAGAAATTGTAATTTGAAGCTTTCCCAGCTTGAAAGACAAAGCAATTGCAGGTCATAGGAACTGTTCAGTGGGTCACAGAAGTCGCACAGGCCATTTGTGTGGAGTCTGCACAACCCATGGTTCCCTTTAGACAAATAACTTCTACCAAGAAATGCATGCCATTTCATTTCCATGAATCCATGAAGCCAACACTCCGGCTTGCTCGGCCTGCCTCCCACAGCTGAGTGTGGCCAGGTATTAACTAGAATCAGCCTGGCCACAAGAGGTGGATTCTATTATATTTCCCTAAGAATTTATATCTAGGGTCAGAAACTGCTGGCCACATACTGCTGGGGCCTGGAACTGTGGGGGCCAGGAGAGGCAAAGAAAGACGGGCTTGGGAGGGAATGAAAAAGAAAAACCAAGTCAGGTCTGGCCACTCCTGCCTGTAATCTCAGCTCTGGGGAAGCTGCCTTGAAGCTTTTTGAAAAAAAAAATAATTAAAAAGAAAGAAAGAAAAGGAAATGGAGGAGGAAAGAGAGGAGAAGGAGCCATAAACTCCAAAGAGAAGATGAGGAAGGCAGTTCTTTGGTTCCTGGTATCAGGTCCCAGGGAGGCCCTGCAACATCTGCTTTCCTGGATTCTATTGATGTGTTGTAACCCCCAACAACATCACTTCGTTTCGGCTAAATGAAAAGAGTTTTCACTGCCTAGATCCATGATTCCACCCTCCAAAAGACAAGCCCTGACTGACACAGGTTTACGCCGGCACTCTTCCCGTATTGCTGGATTTACCGTCCGTGGCATCTAAAGCTACATTTGGGCCCCCAATGACATGGTAAGAACCGCTCCAGTCATCATGTCTAACATTTTTCCTCCAGGCTGTTGGAAAGATTAAAAGCCCATGTGTTACAGAAAATTGTTATCATTTATCAGCCAACCCTTTGGTCACCTTAGATGACAGAGCCGAATCCCAGCTGGCTCGTGCTCTCCAAAACTGTGCATGACATATTTTATTCCTTTAATCTCCTCTTCCCGGCCCACTGCAGACCTAACTAACAGAACATCCGTTCAGCGTCTGACATCAGTTCCCAACGGGTCTCCAGACAAACTCCCCTCTTGGTACCTAAGGAAGCAGCGAAGCTCAGACAGATATATTAGGAAGTGGGAAGGTCAGGAGGGAGGCAGCAGCAATGAGGAAACAGCCACTGTGCTTGAACATTTTCACCCTGAAAAAATAGCTCTCTCAACACCTGGAGAGAAGGAGAGAACAGTCTCGGAACCAGGATGTGTCACCTGTCTGGAATGTGGCTGGCTTACCAGCAGCTGTTCCCACTCAGATGAGGTGATTCAGGAAGCACAACTGGTTGGGCTGGCTTATCCACGTGCAGGAGTCTTGCTCAAGAGGCTCTGTAGTTACTGGACTGAGAAGGACTTGCACAAGCCAAGTGACTGACCAGGTTGGTTAGAGAGACTGGTGGCACCCCACAAAACATACACACTATATAAAAAAAAAAAAAAATCAAGCTTTTTTTTTTTTTTTTTTAAGTTAAAACATGAATACTTTTGATAATGGGTCAATTCCTACTATCCCGAGAAGGTTATACTTTCAAACACCTCCAGGCTTTACATATATGGCTCCTATACCTCCTTTATTGTCTAGCTAATCAGTTGTTTATTTATAATTGTGTTAGGGATCTAACCAAGGGCCTCGGACATACTAAGCGAGCACTGAACCGTGTCCCCAGCCACTTGGTATTTTTCAGGAGTACACTCAAGCTGGGCATGGTGGCCAAGCCGGTAGTCCTAGTAAGTGGAGACTGAGGTGGGAAGACCAAGTGTTCAAGGCAAGTCTGGGCTACCTAGAGAGACTATGTTGGGGGGCGGAGTAGGGAGAGGAAGGAAGGAGGGAAGGAAAGAAGGGAGGGAGGAAAAGAAAGAGTGGGGGAATAGGTAAAGAGAAAGAAAGAGAGAGAGAGAAAGAAAGAAAGAAAGAAAGAAAGAAAGAAAGAAAGAAAGAAAGAAAGAAAGAAAGAAAGAAAGGAGGAAGGAAGGAAGGAAGAAAGGAGGAAGGAAGGAAGGCAGGCAGGCAGAGGGAGGGAGGGATAGAGGAAGGGAGGAAGAGTTCTGTCACCACCTCCAAGAAGTCTTCCCACTCAGCCACTCCTCCTCATGCTACTAAGAGGCCCGAGCACGTCTGTGTGGATGCACTGACTGCAGCTCTGTGTTGGTGTCCATGCTTTGCTGGACCCCTTCGTGTGCCTCTGATGCTAACCCATGCAGAGGAGACACTCAACAGAAAGTCTGATGGATGAATGGGAAGTAATTATCTCATGCTCTCAGGCACCCAATAATTACTCCTTAGAGATTAGCCAATGAGGAAAATGGAAGGTGATTAGAATGTAGACATCTAAGAGTCCTTTTGAGATAGAGTCTCCCTGTGTGCCTCAGACTCATCTCAGACCTACTACATAGCCCCTAACTCACAATCCTCTTGCCTTAGTCTCTCAAGTGCTGAGATTACAGGCATGTGCCACCTGGCCCCGCTTAAGATTTTTAAGGTAGTGAAACAAAACCATGCCCAAGTAAATATGAAGGTACCAAACAGAAGTATCAATATTACAATATAATGAATTTATCGCTTTTCTCTGTCCATTCTCATTATAAGTAAATAGCACTATTTTCTTTGCCCAGAGGGCTGGATACACTGTAGGTGCTCAGTGAAAATTGATGAATAGTCACGTGGCCTCTGTAGCAACGACTCAGAGATCACTGTTATCAGTAGCCATAGACGGCATGTTAAATGAATGACACGGCTGTGAGCCAATGAGATTGTATATGTAGAAATAAGAGGTGTTATGGGTTGGGTCTGCCTTCTAATCTTGATTTAGCATAATGCTGAGAATAGATTAGTTGCTCCTTGTGGAATGAATGGATGAATGAATGAATGAGGGAATGAAAGTCTTCCTTAATTTCCAGCATGCTGATATGTACCATCTCTAATCATGAA
Source organism: Cricetomys ansorgei (assembly GCA_026225945.1). NCBI lineage: Eukaryota > Metazoa > Chordata > Mammalia > Rodentia > Nesomyidae > Cricetomys > Cricetomys ansorgei. The sequence goes on from JAMJFZ010001258.1 coordinate 12,176,009, forward strand.
CTACAGGGAGAGAAATAAATCCTAATAACCAGAAATAATCCTAATGGAAACCTCCCACCAGTTCTTCCCCTCTCCAAGCAGCATATGTTGTAGAAATGAACACATACAAACCAGAACAATCTTCATAACAAGTGTGAGCTGGAAGGGTAGTTACTTTTAAAGTGTTTTCAAAGTGTGGATCTTGATTCGTGGCTTGCATGGAAGGGGGTGGCTTTCAACATCTATATCACTCCCCCTTTCCTTCTGAAAGGCTCAGAGAACTTCATGGAAAGGGGAACAGAAAGATGATAAGAGCCAGAGGCCAGGGAGGACCGGGGTGAAACAGAGTCTTCTAGAAATGACAGGGCTAGTGCATGGCAGCTGTGGTTGCCTGCACAGATCTGTACCAGATCAAGCCAGATACTCTTTCATGGACAGGGGAGGGGCTTGCAGGCCCCGCCCCTAGCTGAAGAGCTTTCAGCAGGTGCTCTGTGGCCCCTGGAAGGCTTCCCATGCGTCAGTGGATGGCTGGGCACCTGTGAACATATAGACAGCACTAACTGGACCAAGTGGATTACAGAGAAGAAAAAGGAAGATGAGGGAAAGGACTCAGGAAACCTAGAGGAAGATTTGCTGGTAGGGTCTGGGAGCAGTTGAGGGACATAAGGGCTGGATGTCATCTAAATACATTCAATTAACGTGCAAAACTATGAAAATATATAATAAAATTACAAATAATAAGGGGGAAGAGATACAAAGAGAAAAAAGAAGAGAAATATTGTTATAACTCACTGGTAGAGCTTTTATCTAGCATGCATGATGCCCTGGGTCAAATCATCAACTTCCCCAAAAAAAAAAAAACTGAAAATAAGATGAAAAGAAGAAAAGCAAAGCAAAACAAGAATGAACAAAATGTGCATAGCAAAGTCTTTAAAAATACTTGTCTAGCAATTGTAACGTACTTACCTTGTGGAATGTATTAAGTGATAAAGTGAAAAAGAAAAAGTTCGAAAGCTCTTTGTCTAACTGTTGGAATCTGGTTCTTGGGGAAGTCAAGTACAGATTAGAGGAAAATACAGTCTTATGGTGGTTTGAATGAGAATTAGCCCCCCTCCATAGACTCATGTTGTGGGGTATCCACCAGAGAAGACTGCTCAGACATAGGTTTAAGCCGATAGAAAGTCTTATTAGCTGGCCAGCAACTGCAATGGGTGTTGGAGATCCCACTGTAGCCCTGACCCTTTTTCAGGATGGGCTTTTAAGCACAAAAAAACATATTCTGAGTTGACATACTTCATTTAACAAGAACAGTCAGCCAGAAGCAGAACTACAGAAGCCAAAAAGCAAAGTTAGTACATTAAGAGACTTTCCCAGAACTATGGACTTTCATGGATGAGGTCTTTGTTTTCACTCTGGCATGTAGTAGTCTGTGTGCTCAGTTTTATGGCCTAAATGGTACTTCCATCACGGAGTCAGTTGTGCTAAGGTCTGGGGCCCTGTTACAATATGGTTAACTGCTTGGCCCACAGTTGGTGGAACTGTTTGAGAAGGGTTAGGAGGTTAAAGGAGGTGTGTCACTAAAGACAGCTTTGAGGTCTCAGAAGCTCACACCATTCCCAGTCAGCTCTTTCTGCCTCATGGTTGTATTGTTATGCCCAGCTTTTGAAATCCCCTTCCTCCGCAAGTACCACCAGGAGACCACCAGTTCTGATGCAAAAGCAAGGAGCCTTTATTCTGCAGAGCAAACCAGCGCACTGGGGTCTAGCACCACCACAAAGATGGCCAACCCGGAGCAGCTTCCTGCAAGGGTTTTTAAAGGGAGCAGGAGATCTCTCTGATTGGTCAGAACCCAGGCACTGGATTGGCTTGTTAAATGTTACAAGGCAACAAGGATTTCTGGGAAAGTGAGTACTTGCCATTAAACAGAGAGGTTTCTGGGAAAGCGAATAGTTGACATTAAACCGAGCAGAGGTTAGTGCTTTTACCACTAGGGGCACTGGGCTTTTCATTGTCTCAGGGTGTAAGCTCTTAGCTACTGCCCCAGCACCATGCCTTCCTGTTGCCATGCTCCCTGCCATGATGTTCAGGGACCTTAATTCTCGGAATCGGCAAGTCCTAAGTGAATTATTTCTTCTGTAAGTTGCCTTGATCATGGTGTCTTATCACAGCAATGAAAATTAACTAAGACAAATCTAGTATGTCTTTCAACGAAAAGACACGGTGGAGTAGTTCCGGGCAAGATTCTGGAGCCCAGGTGGTTGAAATCCTTGCAAACTCTTACTAGCTGTGTGCCCTTAAATCATTTACTCACTCCCGGGCCTTCATTTCTTCAACTGTTAAGTAAGAATCTAACACTGTCTACCACATAGAATTCTTATGAGAATTTGATGAGTCAATTCTCATAAATTTTAAAACAGTTAAAGTAATGCTTAGCATGGGGTCTATTCACTGGTCTCTAAGCAGCACCTGAGCCTTGAGTAACGACTGAACTTCTCCAGCCTCCTGGTGCTCAGCAGACAGTCTTAAAGGCCCTAGGCCTATGGGAACCGTTTACTGGAGCTGACTTTCAAAAAGAAACAGCCAAATGCAAGTCGTGCTTCTCATCCAACTGACACCTTTGAGGTCTCAGCTAAACAACATGTTCCAGGGGGGCATCCTGTACACACACTTGCTGTTATCTCTCAGAATTCCGGGCCCAGTGGAATCCAGGGTGGCGAGGGACTGGGAACATCATGCGAAGCGCCCTTTCCCCTCCAGGGGCCCGGAGCAGCTCATTCTGGCTTCCTGCCCCTCCCACGGTTGTGCGTTTTACTCCGTGTCTGAGGATCGCCACAGCTGGGGGTGAACAGGAAATCTGTCCCCAAGCATTCAATTATTCAAAATTTCCAGTTATCTTTGAAATGTGAAGTGAAGCTGCCCCAGAGTTGGCCCAGCATTTGTCACGAGTCACCTCTCACTGTGGAATTTAGAACTTCATCTAGCACCTAGGGGCATGAAGACACACACACACACACCAACAGAATGCTAGGCAAAGTCTCAACTGCCTGCGCACAAATAAAGACAATAAAATGGCAGATATCGATGTTCTGTTCAGGCTTTGCACCCGAAGGCTCCCACAGACCTGCTCTCACACTGGTGGTTTTTGCTTTGTTTTGTCCTGTTTTTTTGCTGTACTCCGCACAGTAGCCTAGACCTGGAGCAAGCTCAGCCGCCCATCAACGGATGAATGGACACAGAGTGTGGTGCCCTTGAACACAGGATTTTATGCAGCCTTGAAGAAATACAAGTCTTAACATTCGCAGGAAAACGGCTCTGACTGGAAATCATTGTGTTAGGCAAAATAAGGCAGGTTGGGAAAGAAAAATATCACATTTTCTCTCTCATATCTAGATTTGAACTCCTCACCTGCTGCTGTGTGCATGTGTGCATGTGTGTGTGTGTGTGCCCACATGCACACTTGCATGCATGGGTGTGCGTGGGTGTGGGTGTGTGTGTAGGACCCGAAAGAAGAAAGTGGACTATGAGATGGACTGAAGAGGTCAAAGGGAGAGAAGGGAACAGGAGAGAGTAAGGAACGCATGTGCCCCAAAAGCGGAAGAGGGGATACTTTGAGGATACTTTGAGATAGCTATTTTAAAACCTATAAAATAAACTAATTAATAATATTAATAATAATATCTAGTGTAAACCGGGCCTGATAGTACATGTCTATAATCCCAGGTGACTGAGACAGGAGGGAAACGAGTTCCAGGCCAGCCTGGGCTACACAGTGAGACTCTGTGGGAAGGCAGTAAGGAAGGGAGAGAGAGGACCCAATGTTCACAAGGACGTACAAAGACAGGCAGTCTCATACTTAATTAACAAAGGGTTAAACTGGTGAAATCTCTTCAGAGAGAAATTTTGCAGTATCTTCCAAAACAGTAAACATATACAACCTTCGACCCGCCCTGAAGCAATCAAGGCTTTGAACCAAAGCAGCCACCTATACAGGTTTCTTACTTGAGAGAAATGGACCCCTCATTTGGTTAAACATTTTCTAGTCCTAGACACATAAAACTACAGGTTTGTAGTCTGTCATTTATTGACAAAATACTCTATTTAAAATTTGTTTGTGTGTGTGTGTGTTTATGTGTGCTCGTGTGTGTGTGTATGTGTATGTGCTTGTGTGTGCTCGTGTGTGTGTGTGTGTGTATGTGTGTGTGTGTGTGTGTGTGTGTGTGTGTGTGTGTGTGCTTTGTGTATGTGTGCCTGTGTGCCCAAACTCTGCTCCTCATAATTCTGAAACAAACACTCTTAATTCAAAATGTTCAAAGCCTGTGTGTGGTGACACAGGCCTAAAGTCCTAGCCCTCAGTTCTAGCCTGGGCTACACACACACACACACACAGAGAAAGAGAGAGAGAGAGGAGAAAAATGAGCATGGGAGGGAGAGAAACAGGGAGGGACAGGGAGGGAGATGGAAGGAGACATTCTCATGGGCATTCAGCATCAGGATTTCTAGCAAGTGTGTTACTGATGGTTTGGTACCTGAACTTCATCCTCTGGTTTAGTCACATTGCAGGACTATTAGTCTTTGGATGCTGAATTCCAAGGACTATTCAGCATTTGTCATGGTGATTGGTTTTCAGTTGTGCTGTAAACCGCTGAGATTCTGTTTGCTGCTGTTTTATTTAAGACTTATTTATCTTTTATTTTTATTTTATGTATCCGAGTGTTTTGTCTGCATACCATGTGTGTGCCTGGCTCTCTGAGAAACCAGAAGAGGGCACTGGATCCTCTGCAGTTGTGAGCGGCCACACTGGTTCTGGGAATCGAACATGGATCCTTTGCAAGGGCAAGCCATCTCTCCGGCTCTTAGTTAAGATTTCTGACACAGAACCCATAAGTGAGATTATTTATTTTCCTTTTTTCCCTTTTTTTTTGTGAGTTATTTCGTTTCTGTCCTTTTTTATACTTTTAAAAATGTTTCTAAGATTAAAATACAATTTTGACATTTCCCCCTCCCTTCCCACAAACTCCTCACCACTCGCCCTGAAATTCATGGCCTCCTCTTCCATTAATTGTTTTTGCATGTAGATATGTATATGTGCCTTTGTGTCCACCATTTGGTACCGGACAACCAAGTGGTATGCTCTTCTAATATATTTCTACTGTCTTGACAGGGAAACATTCAATCACTAAAGTTTTTAAGTGTAAACGTTGGATGTATTCTCTTTTTGTTTGTTTGTTTATTGTTTGTTTTTTTGTTTGTTTGTTTTTTGTTTGTTTGAGACAGGGTTTCTCTGTTGTAGCTCTGGCTGTCCTGGAACTCGCTCTGTAGACCAGGCTAGCCTCGAACTCACAGAGATCTGCTGCCTCTGCCTCCCAAGCGCTAGGATTAAAGGTGTGCGCCACCACCAGTACCCCACCCCACCCCCCGATTGAATATATTTTCTTAAGTATTTTTCAGATTCATCTGCACTCTCCTCTACAGACTGACAGCTGCTGCCCCGTTCCCCCAGGACCAGAGTCCTAACCAAGGCTCCGCGTAGATAGATGCTCTGCTACTTAGCTATGGCCTCATGCAGCTGTGACCACTTTATACTCTTTTTCAAGCAATTCTGCTATCTCGAGGACTTACATGGCTAATGGTCTTGTTCATAAGTCTATAAACTTCTAAATTTTATGTGATTCGTTTTCTAATTTGGTTTATAATTTCCTTTATCTTTTTAAAAATTATTTTATGTGTGTGTGGTACTGGGTATTGGATATAGGGCCATTAAAGTACCCTTTTACATACCTAAGCCTTTTAAAAACATTACTCATTTTGAGACACAGTTTGATAAGTTACCTGGACTAGCCTGAACTCACCCTGTAGCCCAGATAGGCCTTGAACTTGCCATCTTAATGGAATTAGAGGCCTGAACCACCTGGTCTGTCTGGGTTCTGACTTCTTAAGCTTCTCTGCTGTGGGAGTTATTTATTTTGCTAAATATCAGAATGAACAATTGGGTTTTACATTTGCCTATGCAGACCAAGGAGATTCATTACTTTGAAACCAGCTTTTATATTCTTAACCTCGGTCCCCCAGCCTCTCTCTCCTAGTTTACCTCACATCCACGCAAGGCATAAGATGTTTGTTTTGTATGGAGTCTGTCCTAATTAGGGTTTCTGTTGCTATAATGAAACACCATGGCCAAAAAAAAAAAAAAAAAAGTTGGGAAGGAAAGGATTTATTTGGCTTACACTTGCACATTGTAGTTCATCACTGAAGAAAATCAGGACAGGAACTCAAAACAGGGCAGGAACCTGGAGGCAGGAGGTAATGCAGAGACCAAGGAGAGGTGCTGTTCACTGGCTTGCTCTTCATGGCTCACTCAGCTTGCTTTCTTATTGAACCCAAGACCACCAGCTCAAGGACCAGCTCAGGGACGGCACCACCCACAATGGCTGGGCCCTCCCACATCGATCACTGATTGAGAAAATGCCCTATAGGCTTGCCTGGTAGCCCCATCTTATGGAGGCATTTTTTTAACTGAGGTTCCCTCCTCTCAGATAACTTTAGTTTGTGTCAAGTTGAGATAAAACCGGCCAGCACAGAGACAATCTTTTTGTTGGTTTGTCTTTGTTTTATTTTGAATTTATTTTGAATTTATTATTCTCCCTACGTGATCCAGGATGGCTTTGAACTCAATGATTGTCTGTCTCAGACTCCTGGGGATTATAGGCATACACTACTGTTTTTTGTTTGTTTGTTTGTTTTTTATCAGTAAAAGGCCCAGACAAACCACATGTTTCCTTCCTCATCCAAAGCCAATGGGAGAATTTTTCCATCCTTGCATTATTTAAATAGCCTCCCCAGTATTCAAGCTTTGGACAAACATCTTGAGTCTATCTGCACATACACCTGCATACCAGAAGAGAACATCTGATCCCATTACAGATGGTTGTGAGCCACCATGTGGTTGCTGCAAATTGAACTCAGGACCCCTGGAAGAGCAGTCAGTCTTAACTGCTGAGCCATCTCTCCAGCCCCAACTTAAATCTAAAGATTCATCTTTCTAGAATTCAAGACTTGAATGGGCTCTAACTACCCCCATCCCCTCCCTAAGGAGAGTCCAACTTAGGCAAGGATTCTAGAAGAGATTGCCTTTCCTGAAACCTGAAGACTGAACACATATAGGAACAAATAGTATGTGTGTGTTTGTGTGTGTGTGTCTGTGTGTGTGTGTGTCTGTGTGTGTGCCTGTGTGTGTATGCGTCTGTGTGTGTGTATGCGTCTGTGTGTGTGTGTGTGTGTGTCTGTGTGTGTATATGTGTATGTGTGAGTCTGTGTGTTTCTGTGTGTGTGTATGCGTCTGTGTGTGTGTATGCGTCTGTGTGTGTGTGTGTGTGTCTGTGTGTGTATATGTGTATGTGTGAGTCTGTGTGTTTCTGTGTGTGTGTATGAGTGTGTGTGTGTGTGTGTGCCTGTGTGTGCATGTGTCTGTGTGTGTGTGTCTGTCTGTCTGTGTGGATCTGTGTGTGCCTGTGTATGTGTGTGTCTGTGAATACGTCTATGTGTGTCTGTATGTGTACATGTGTATGTGTGAATCTGTGTTTCTGTGTGTATGTATATGAGTGTGTGTGTGTGTGTGTGTGTGTGTGCGTATGTAAGGAACTCACTGTGGCACATGAGTGAGATATAGGCTTGGAGACATGAAAAGAGGCCAGCTCATGAAGGGCTTCTATGCCAGGTTACGATGATGGACCTAGATAGTCCTGAGAGTAGACTGGAGAGCATAAAGGGAGCACTGGGGTGAAGTCATCAGGCTCAACAGGCAAACAGAACAGATGATCCTTATAATAATAAGTATATGTAGCTTGTTAGAAATTACTAGATCAGATTTTGCAGATGGCAATCCCAGAGTCCATTTAAGCACTAACCTTGACATTCCAAGCATAACACTGAACTCAGCCGCTGCTTTCAGAGCAATGCTCCCACCTCCCAGGCACCACTCCCCCAACCGTACTGGGTGTCTTGTCTATTGAACCTGGAGACATTTTAGAAATAAACAGCTCTTTTGAAAATGCTCCTCAAGGTTCCTCTCCCTTCCGTGGCCCCCAAACTCTGCATTGAGAACCCACACCTCAGGAAAGGGTTGTAAGCAGCAGCCAGCCAAAGATTGAACATAAAAGTTCCCTGGGCCAAGGGCCAGAAGGTCTATTTTTAGAACAGTTTCTCACTGCCTGTTTATCCCTCAGACTCAGTCTAAAGGGTTCTAGGAGAGCATGAGAAGTCACTGGGCTGGACGGAGGAGGAGAGTGGGGTGTTCCGAATTGATAATCTCTGGACATTGTTGTTTCCTCAGCTTTCCCTAGACGCTCCTGAAACGAAATAATAATGTATTCCAGCCCTATCCAGCCACTCCCACGAGGAATGTACAGTTCACAAAGGAAAGGCTGATGATAAACTATTAAACTTTTGTTTAAAGTACGCGTCCTACTGTGCTCTGTACCGGTTCTTCCTGCTGTAAAAACAATACTACAGCTAAGCTGACAACTGGGGGAGCGAGCGCCCCCCACAGCCCTCGGCCACAGTCCTCCTTTGTGCGGGGTTACTCCATTCATCAGCCACAAACTGCGGAGAGCGGTCTCAGTCCAGCCAAGCTACAGGAGGGAAAGCGGCCGGCCTTGGGTCCCGGTTTGCGTTTTCCTCCGAGGAACAAAATAGGTAGCCCCAGGAATCCCAACCCTTGTAAAACGCGCCACAGAAACGCCAGTTGACTCTTAACCCTCTTCATTCCGGCCTAGACCAGCTTTTAAGGACGTCCCTCCCGGTGCCCCAGTCTGCCCTCTCTACTCCTCCCCGGCGGCCGCCAGGTTCCCGCCAGGTCACGGACCAACTCCGCCGTGGTCTCTGCACCACCTGGGAGGACAAGGGGAGGGTCTCCACGGCGGGCCCGGGGCCGGTCGGCGGCGACCCGCACGGACGCCCTTAAGGACCTCCGCCCCGCGCCAGGAGAGGCGGGCGTTTTGTTCTTATTAGGAGCAAAAAGTTTCCGTGACAACGCAGAAATGAGTAACTCTGCTGCCCAGTAGCGCTGGCGGAGGGAGGCCCGGGGGCGGGAGCCGCCGCCGTCTGGTGGCCCGCATCCCTGGTTCCCCGCAGCCCCGGGACCCCGACCCGCTCGTGGAGCCAAGCCACTCGGTACCCCGCGGCAGAACGTGAGTACCGGGCTCGAAAGCGACGCTCAGGGTGCGTGGGACGAAGGGCGCGCGCGGGGGACTGGGGACTCCCACAGAGTTGCGCGGGAGATCGCGGCAGGGGCGTGGGGTGCGACGTTTGCCACGAACTCCTTGAATGCGCGCTTTTGCGAAGTGGGTATTGTCTCCCTCATCCCTCTACGCCCGGGCCGGAGCCGCGGAGCCCCCGCGTACTTCCTGCAATCCGGGATGCAGGCAGCTTTTGCCCCCGGCTCTGCGGACATCCGAGCCCCTGGCGAGGCCACGTGTTTGTGCCCAGAGCCCGGCCCTTCTATCCCTCAAGCCGGGTTGGATAGCCGCGCCTCAGTCCTAGAAGAAAGGAATGGGAGTGACGTTTGTTTTTTTTCGTAGCTTGTCTTGATGCAAGGAGGTTGCTTCCGGCCGGATGAAGCCCCTACCACTTCCTCTTTCAGGACTCCGGGTGGAGTAGACCCTATGATCTGCAAAACTTTGTGCTGTGATGCAAATAGTCTCTGCCTTTGATTCCTAAGCCCATCTTCGAGGCCCACTCTGAGCCTCCCTCATTCCGGTCGGTCGCCAGGTAAAAGGACTCAGAAGCCCCCTGGTCGATTTCCTATACAAAATGAGAAAACAGTGACCAGGGCAGAACCTCGTTTAGCCTTTTCCCCTCTCAGAAGGGGACCGGATACTGGTAGCATGTCTGTCAATGTCTGGTAGCTATCTGTTGTCTTTCGGATTTCTCTTACAAACCAGTTCTGCTTTGGAGAGGCTGCCAGCTAAAGCCAACGCAACTGGTGTGGTCCTGGTCAGCAGTGAAGGACAGCAGAGGCCGCTGTCACTCATCTCCTGGTCAATAACAGAATAGGCTGTGTGGAGCCCTCCTGCCTACCAACCTGGTATGCCTAAGTGGCCTTCTTTATTTGCTGATCCACTGTGAATCGCTGCTGCCCCAGGCCATATTGCCTTCAGATTTTCCACTTGTGGGTAACCACGAGGTGGTTATACCCACTCTCTGAATGGATCCCTGGGGAAGATGGAAAAGCATTTGCTCATACACTGCCCTCTCGGTCGGTAATTTTCAGAGACGCAGCAGTTTCAGGCTCTGGTTTAAAGGGGGCAAAGACCTGAACTTTTAACCTGATGCCATCACCCAAAAGTTGTTATCTCTCCTGGCATGAGAGAAACAGAGGGTGTGTGGGTGAACTTTTTAATTAGAGGGCAAGAAGGTGCGGCAGCTTCTGGGAGATAATTGCTCACTGTCTGGGAGAAAGCTGGTTTTATAGTTTTCCCTTTTTGGAACCTCTGGGGTAAGTGTGAGAGGGGATCCTGTTTGATAAAAGCATGCACTGTCTCCATGGAGACAGTGGTATGCACATGGCATACTGCAGCCTACAGGAGTAAGGTTGGGCCAGTGGAGTACACTACTAGCCCAGTTCTCCACTTCTTGGAGGCTCACCACTGGCAAACCAGAGCTTGTCCAGAGGAGAAAGGCTGAGATTGCATGAACAGTAGAAAAAGTGCATCTGGTAAGGAAGAGGGGTTACACTATATGTAACCCAGGGGTGTGGCTATGGCTGTCAGGTAATCCAAGTACTGAAATTTGATAAAAAGAAAATGACTTGCTGGGTCTGACCTCAGATTCTCTGATTAGAACAGAGATGGGGTTCGACAGGCAACATACCGGCCATCAGTGTGACCAGAGGTTGTGACGGTGGTGGCGCCTTCAGGGTGCATGCTTCTGTGTTTCCATGTTTGGAGGTGAGAGATACCCCAATAAGGATCTGGGGGTGCTTCAGCTTGTGAGGCTGTGGTAAAGAAGTATACTATCAGGGCCAGGCTTTCCAAAAATTCTAAATGTGACTCATGCCTGCTGGTGGTCCACCATGGATGCCCTTATCCGGTCTTAAGGGAATGATGAGGATGCTGAGAGCTGATGGTAACCTCAAAGGCTACCACTACCAATCAGTCCTTTGTGTGAATTAGAATACGGTCCTCACTCTTAGCAAGAGGATGCTGTTTGGTGCCATTTAACACAAGGGCCTCATAGTCAAGCAGCTGAGATTCATCCTTGCTCCCCAAGCCTGCTTCTCTTGAGCAATATACTACCTGAACAATCAGTCACAGCAGCCAATTATTAAGAGTTTAAAATGGGCTGGAGAGATGGCTCAGTAGTAAAGAGCACTGGCTGCTCTTCCAGAGGACCCAGGTTCAATTCCACAGCACCCACATGGTGGCTCACAACCATCTGGTAACTCCAGATCCAGGGAAAAGACACCCTCTTCTGGCCTCCAACGACACCAGTAATAAAAGCGGTGCACCAACATGCAAGCAAATCACTCATATACATAAAATTAAAAACTAAAATTAAATATAAATAAGTAAAAAAGATGGCAGACTCATCCAGCCGGGAATGGAACGAGGCAAGCCCTGCTTGATGTGAAGCTTGGCCCGAGCATCAGGTGACCTTCTTGAGTACTGAATGGTGTGAGGTGGCAGATCCAGTTTGTACCCTGGAGTGACAGCGATGAGTCCCGCTTGGGTGTGGTGCAGAGAGAAAAGGTGACAGCCACATGCAGGGTGGGGTTTCCCATGCAGAAGGAGATGGCAGTGATCGGACATGCTGCCTTGCTCTTCCAAAGCCTCCGGCACCTCTGTTTCTTCCCTGCCTCCACTAAACCCTGTTTACCCACATGGCCTTTCTGTGACCATAGGGGAAACCGTTTCTAACACTCCCTCTCTTGGCTCGAACTCAAAGATCGCTAAGTTCCTAGACCATCTGTGTCAGCATGTAATTAATTGGAAGGAGCACTTTAAAGCATAGACCATCCATGCTGACTGGGGCCAACGGATTACCTGTCTACCTGGGTGTATCACATCACAGACCTTGGCTGTACCCACTTAGCTACTTCGGCCTGGGCCTTAGCTATACCCACGAAGAAACCTATTTATATCATTTTCAAAGTGGGTGACATTCACCCTCTAGAATCACCCCGAGAAAGCTCCAACAGAGGAAGCACAGGTCAGAACAGTAGCTTGTTAATTCATAGAGCCTGTTAATATCACACAGTAAGCTTTTGCTTAGCAAACTGGAGTCGCAGCCGAGCAGGAGGGTACCCGGCACTGATGTCCAGTAGTGTAGAGCCCTGTGTACCTCTGTGACTCCCTGATAATACAGCACTCCCTTCCAGGTAGACCGATACTCAGGCCAGCCTGGCTGTGTGCATTAGAAGGTGCCTCCTGGTAGGGTTTCTCCCTTTATGTTTTCATAACGCAGCTTTCTCCTTGTTTTATTTACTTATTTGTTTAGTGCTTTGCAAACATTAACTCTCAGCTACACATATTTGCATCAGGTAAACATTATACAATCACAGGGTTGCAGGGCTGTGTACTCTGATATATGCAAATCAACAGATATGCAGGTGACCTGGATGAGTCAATAGAAGCCAAGCACAGAACAAAGACTCGTGGTCCTCAGCCCTAAGGTCCTGGGGATGGAAGAGTACAGTGGCTTCCACTGCTTCCACCTGGGGTGAAGCCTACCAAGGACAGGGTCTGCTTTGGCTGCCTTGGCAACCTGCCCCGCCCATCTGGCCTCTCTACCTGTTTTCTGTCTAGAGCCACTCTGGGCTCATGATTAGTGAGCCATAGCTCCAGGTACCCCAAGATCAAGAAGATGTGACCTTGGTGGGCTTTAGACTGGACAGGCCTGGGTTGAGTCCCACCTCCACTGTTTATAATTGGGTGTCCTTAAGGGCTGGGCAGGTGCCTGGTCTATTCCAAGTCTCCGTTTCAAGTGTGAAATCAGGACAACCCATCTCAGGGATGAGGTGGATGAAAAGCGCTTAGCATAGTGCCTGGCCCAGGCCATAGTGTGGCTAATCTAAGCTTCCTCCCAGTTCTCATCAGGCTAATGATTTGTCCGCTGGGGTATGGACAACAGAGACAGAAGCTATGGGGATCCAGACTGTCCCACAGGCACAGAAGGAGAGCTTCCTCGTCTCCCCAGCTGAGGACTAAGCTGACCTTCTGACCCACGGTAGACAGGGAAAGTCAGTTTTCAAGCTTGGCCTGCAGCAGGTGCCCGGACAGGAAAGCATGGTGGGGAGGCCCTCTCTAGAGGAAAAAGCCTCTCTCGAGAGTGTCCCAAAGACCCTCCAGGGTCCTCCTATAGTTTAAGACGCCTGATACTTTCCCATAGAGAATGTATCTCCCTGTGTCCATGTGCCCCACCTGATGACATCACTGGAATGGAAGCACCTCAGATGGCGTCACCGTTGCCCAGGCAACATCTCCATCTTAAGGCAGACAGGAAGGACACAAACCAGCTTCAACTGTAAGATCCATGTTAAAGGACAGGGACCTACAAGATATAGTTACTGCAGGTGTGTTTCTCAGAGGCCGGTGAGGGCGTGGGCCGTGGGTGGGAGCTACAGCTTGTGGTTTGGGCGAGCTAGTCGGTGGAGGGTCTTGAGGCCTTGGGTTTGCCCCGAGGGGAAGGCAAGTGCTGATTGCTATGTTCTCTATTCTCTGAGCCAATCCAACTCCATACATGAGCGTCTCCTCCCACAGCCCGAATCTCCAAGGAGGGGTTTGGGAAAGATAGGCTGGTGCAGCGATATAAAAATTATAAAATTATATATAAACATTATTAGGAAAGGGGTTTTTCCTACACCCTCACCCATGTCTTTACTACAAGGGTGCTTCATTGACCAAGCAAATATGGCGGGCATGGCACTGTGTTAGGGACTCGGTAGTCTCGGGGAGCTTTATAACCCAAGGCAGGAAAAGAAAGGAATGTGTGTGGAAGTCACCCTCCAAGAGGTACTTAGCACCCAGCTCTCACAGGCCCGTCCCCCCCAGTACCCTGTGGGATTCTGCGTGTGGTAAGTTAATCCCTTGGAGCCCCTTTATCTCCTGGAGCTTGTACTGGAAGCCAGGGGTATTTTGGAGATACTTGGTAGTTTGGGAGTGGCGGTAGAGAGGGCAGCCCTAGTTGCCTACTGTGTAGCATCAGAGGGCCACGCTGATGATGGTACTAGCACTCGGCTGAACTCATGGCAGCTCTGATGCTCTTAATTGCTGGCCCGTGGCTTCAACCTCATCTTCTAAGGTGATGCCTACTGCTGTCCTTCAGACAGAATTCCTAAGCAAGGGCTGTCACGAGCCAACGCTACCAATGAAAGATACAGAAAGGCACGGGAGAACTGCCCTCCCAGGGAGACGTGGAAAAGTAGATGTCATGGCAGGTCCATCCCTACAGAGCTTCAGAACCCAAGGCCTTTCAACTTCAAAGGACCTGATTCAAGTCTGTTTGGTACAACCAGACATAACTTCCGGTGCTTCCCCGATGTCCGCGGGTCAGTGGCTAGAGTAATAGCCCCAGTTTTTATACGAATATAGCCTTTTTAGGGTTCTAAGTGAAAACTGAAGTATCCTTAGCCAGGGAGACAATTCGCAAGTTCATGCTTCTGCTTAGAAAGCTGTTCCCCAAAACGACCTGTCACGACCTTTTGTTCCTACGAGCAGAATGACCTTTATAGGAAACACCAGTTTCATGCACTGGACACCTGCTCCCAGCAAAGCCGGTTTATGACCCTTCACATATGTGTTCTCTTGCTCTCAACAGCCCCTCATGCTGCATACAATCCCAGATTTCTAGATAAAGGAGCAGGCTCCGTCTTGCTCTGTGTCCCCTAGACACGATTTCAACTTAGCTCTTCTGTCTCCCAGGCCTTTCTCTCTACCACCTCAGGCATCTCTGCCTGGACTCCCTGCCCCAGAGACCAAGAAAGTAGCATGGAACACCCCTCAGCTTGAGTGTCCAAAGTGAGAGGCCGGCAGACCTGATCCCCTGAGCCCTCTCTACTCTGTGACATTAGCAGAGGGGCTGTTTTTTGTTTTTTTTTAAATGGTGACAGTGATAAGTGCCATATAACATGTGGTACTCATTGAGATGGCTCCCATAGGAGTCCCTGGGGGAAACACAGAGCCTGTGCTTACCAAGTGACTCACTTTCCACGGATGACCGCCCGCTCGTGGCTTACCCGGGAGGAGAAACACTTCTTCAGAGCTGTCCTGAGCTGCCACTGCCGCGCCCAGAGCGGAGGCGGTGGAGCATCCCAACAGCAGCTTCCGACCTGGAGGGACGCTGTCGTCATCTTGGCCCTGCCTGTTGAGAGAACCGTGAGCTCATAGCGCAGTTCCCATGAGAGCCTGTTTCAGTAGTCCTCTCCTATAGAGGCAGGCAAGGGAGTCGCCTGAGTTCATCAACAGGTCCTTTGTTTGCCGAGACTTTGTTCTGAATCTCAGAGGAGGCAAGACAGATCCCTCAGCTGGAACGGAGGAGGGAGGGAATGCCCAAACCACACCCCTACATCCCGTCCCCCCAATACCCTGAGTTTATCCATCATTGTTCTTTCCTTATGCTTTACCTCAACACATACAACTCCTGCCCCCTGTGTTAGAAGAGCCCTATCCCCTTTCCTAGTCAGCTGTGAGAAGGCTTACCCAGGTCATGTGGTTTCTCAACAGAAGAAGCTTCATGAAGCTTCAGTCTCTCTTAGTATCCTTGTATAAAGGGGAAGAGTCCAGAGGCCCATGTATAATGTTCCACAGAGGTGTCAATGAGCAGCGTAGCATCATGGGACACTTGCCTCCCAGTTCTGATGTGTTAGGGGAGTGGCCTCGCTCTGCACCTCAGCTTCCTTATCTGCAATGGAAATGAGGTTGACACGAGAACGATGCACATAAAGACATATGGCACAAAGCTTAAGCCTCAAATATTATGGATTGGCTCCAATTTACTGAACTCTCCCAACATGCATCAACACCAGAAGCTTGTCCGGTTTTCTCCAGAAAAGACACTTGCTCACTCTGCCTTACTGCGTTTTTATCGAACGCTGTAATCTTCCTCCATTTATCTTCTATCCTCCGAGTCTCTCTTGAAAGAAATGAGGTAGCAAAGTTCTTATAAGACTCTCTGCAGGCCTCGTTCATGGGTCTTTTTCTCTGTAAACATTGACTGACATTAAGACCGGTCATGACCAAAGAGAGCTACAGCCGTGTCCAGCACTCTGTTTGAGTCCCATCTGCAGGCCCTTGGTGAATAGCGCGGTCAGCTCTGCCTGACTGCAGGGTCCCAGAAAGACCGTCTAGATGTCAATTCAACCATGACTCCCCCCTCCACTCTAGGAATATCACGTCTGCTCCTGGGAATAAGACTCCATTCATTCCTTCACTCATTCATTTATTTGGCAAGTGTTCACAGCACAGCTGCCCTCTGTGCTGCTCAGAAACTAGAGAGCCACGGTGGTATCGCTCGCCCACTGGAATAAGGGGGGTGCTGTTGAGCCTCCCTGGTCTCCAGACAATCTCCTCTCCCTCTGCGACCTCTAGAAGAAGATGAGGAGATGGAGGAGGTGATTTAGTGTCCACAGGCTTCCGGAGAAGCTGCAGGGGTGCCACTCACTGTCCTCTTCCCAAAGGAGCAGTACAAATGCAGCAACAAAGTCATCTTCCCAGCGCAGCACCGAGTGCGACTGCGCAGCACCTCACCAGTGGGCTGCAAGCCCTGGAATGGGTGGTGGTGTCACAGCACATGGCGGAGCCAGGCCTCAACCTCACACGGTTCGGCCCCTTTACCGTACCCTACGCTTCTGCAAACTGTTAAAACTCTTCCTAGCTTTGCACTGTTTCTGGGTGATCTTAGGGGACAGAAGTTTGTGCAAGTGAAATGAATTGACAGCATCCTTGGGTGCTTACGGGCCAGGCATGGTCCCTGTGTCCATCCGGAGACCGCGGATGTGCCGGGCAGAGCCTAGGTGGAGCGCGTTTTATCACACATTGCCACTCCATCCCGTGACTGGAAGGAAGGTGGTGTGGTCGTAAAGTTGCTGTTGCTGTTTCACTTTCTCACTGGGAGTGCGACCATGTCTTCACAGGTAATTCAGGGAGTAATTCCGCCAACTGTTCCAACCTGGGCGGTTCAGGCCCTCTGTGTTCCAGAGAGGAGAATTTGCTAGGTCTGACTAGCAGGTGTGGGGGGGCCACCAGGAGGCCATTCTGTTGTTCCGCCTGGCTCCCAGCACAGAACCTGAGGTTCAGCACAGGCAAAGAAGCCGACCACAGCTCTTAACTTTTTTACAGCTGAGTTGGCTTCCCTCGTCTTTGTTCCCCCTTAAGAAGATGAAAGCGTTTTTAGATCTTCGCAGACAGTCAGTTAGCCTCTCTCTCTCTCTCTTTCTTTGTGTTGTGTGTGTGTGGTGTGCCTGTGTGGTATGTGTGTGTACATGAGGCCCAGAGAGCTTCTCTTCTCTCCACCCCTCTCCCCACTCCTCCTCTCCCTAGCTAGTTGGGCCCCAGATCCTACCTTCAGGCACTTGCCTGAGCTTAAGGAGAATGAACTTCAGAGGCCTCAGTAGGGGAACTGGCCTTTCTTTGGCAGAAATGGGGGGTGGGGGGCAGCCTTCTCCTCCATGTCTTAGAGGTACTGGAGGATTCAGACAGGCTGTCTTCTGAGCTAGCTGACTTTGCTCCCGTGCGAGGATCAAAAGGAAAGTGGCTGCTGGGCTGACAATCTCTCTAAGTCTGTCCACCCCCAGCTCCACTGGAAGGGGGTGGGCAGGGGGAGGGGTCTGAGAGGACTTTGTTTTCCTTTGTGTTTACTCCTTCGTTCTGTTCAAGCCTTCTCCCTCTTTCTCTGCCTCCAGCTGCCAGCTCCACTCAGCTCTGGGGATCCTGCTTCCACCCCACCCTCACCCAGCCTGCTCTGCCTGCTCCACCAAGGAGGAAGCCTTGGGAGGCAGCATGTGTACAAAACTCAAGGTGGAGAAGCAGGAGGGTGCAAGTGGGAGCCCTGGCCTGCCTTGCTGCCCTGATGTCCCCTCGGACTTGTTTCTTGTGAGCAAGACGGAGGTGTGTGTGTGTGTGTATGTGTGTGTGTGTGTGTCTTGTGTGTCTGTGTGTCTGTGTGTAGGGAATTCTACTCAGAGGAGTGCCTGCCTGAGTCAATCCAGCACAAGTATTGGAAGTGGTTAACAGGCCATTCCCATGAGTCACAGTGCCAGTTTCAGCTTTAGAAATTTGTGTGAGAATCCCAGGGGTCTAGGGAGGCCCCACTGACTAATACACACTCTAGGAAACTCACGGAGAGAATAGTTAGAGAGGGATAGTCAGAGTCGGTGTGGAGGCTCGCGTGGGCACGCAGTGTCCCCAGTATATGATGAGGGTCTTCACAGTGGAGTGAGCCCTCGGCACTGTGAGCAGGTATAGGGAGGTAATTTAGCGAATGTGAGGGCAAAGAGGACACCTCTCCCCTGGCCCTGAAGAAGCCTGACAGTTAAGAACTGTAGCTAACTGATGAGGCTGTCGTGATATGCACAGAAGGAGTGGGCCTGGAGCTTTAGCAGTTGAATGACCTCCAACAGTCTGTTCAACGTCAGCGCCTTGGGCTCCTACCTATGAGGCGAGATGAACGGCACTCTCCCCCAGGGATGCATGGTGGGAAAAATCACTAAAGGTAGAGAGGCCCAGGGAACCAGCACTTGGGTGCGCCTGTTGCATGTCAGGCACACCTCTGAGACGCCTCATCTACAAAGGCACCGGACACTTGCCTACATTCAGAGCCTTAGCAAATATGTCCCTTGGTCTTTCCTTTCAAGTAAGAGTGGGAATTATCTCAAGAGTTAGAGGAACTGGGCGGGGAGGGCGCCTCAGTGAAATGGTTTGGAGGAGGAGCTTACAAAGAAGACAAGCAGGTGGATTTTTAGCTTGCAGTAATGGAGGCTCAGAGCAGGGAAGGGTGGAGATGTGCAGGAGGGATTTAGAGGGCAGTGGGTGATCTGAAGTGGCTAGGCAAAGAGGAGGGAAGCGAGCGGTCCCTGAGTCTGGCTGAGGCTCTGATCTTGTTGCATGGAGTGAGGACCGTGATGAAGTAGGCGAGAGCTTCAGCTTTAGGAAAACAGGATACCAGGGGAGATCAGAGGACCTCATCCCCAAAATCTCTGCTGTTTCACCTGTCTTTGGTGCAAAACAAAGGTCAAAGCAGAGCTGAGCAGAGCTGGCCTGGAGTCGTTGCTGGAAGAGAGGGGGCTACTTCCTTGTTGAGACTGCACCAGTCCCCTGTGGCTGTTGTAACAGGGAATCCTCAGGACCCCACTCCGATGTGTTCTAGAAGGATCCTTCCTTGTTGCTTTCAGCTGAAATGTCCCTTGATTGACACATCATCTCCCATCTAGATATGTCTCCCATGGCTTTTCCTCTGCCTTTTGCTTTCTGTCTCTCATAAGGACTTAGGGCTTAAGATCCCCTGGATCCGGGATCTCTTCTCAAGCTCCTTCATCTAAGCACATCTACAAAGTCCCTGTGTCCAAATAAGTCACTTCAGGGTCTGAATCTTAGTCTAGAGTAGATGATGTTGAAGGCCATGGTTCAGTCCTCACAGTGACTCTGGATTCCAGGTTCCCTAAAGGAAATGAATGACAGAAAGGGGGTGTGGCCAGTGCTCCGAGCTGCATTCCTCCCTCCTGCCTACCCCCCCCCCCGCCCCTTCCACTGTGTGTCTAGTCCCAAGACACCATGATATCTGTGATGTCCTGTGGGCCACATCCTCAGCTGCTGGGGAGTCAGACAGAGGTCTGGATGGAGGGACACCTTGTCCTTCCTGGGAGATTGATGGTTTCCCATACTTAATGGGGGACATGCCAACTAGTGGGAGAGCAGAGCAGGAAGGATGTAAGCCTCCCACCAGGGTCAAGCAGAGCCCAGGCCCCTGTCCTTCCTGTCCTGTGACTGCCCTGGCCACTCTCATGACCCCAGTCCAGACAAGAGGATTGGCATTCCTTGAAACCCCTCCCTCTTCCAAGAGTGCTTTTGGCAATGTGACATGGCACCTCCTTTGGGTCCAGCCAGCATCTCCATGTGGACATCTCAGCTCACCTCATCAAAGGGACCACCTCTCCACCAGTGGGCACGTCCCACTGGCTCATTAGTGGTCCTGCTCAGCTGGTGGTCTCTGGCTTAGGTAGAGGGATTTCTCTGGTCTTTGGGAGCTGGAGACCTTTAGCCATTGTTAGACTACAGTCTCTTGGTATTCCTGGAGACGCAGTGGGAAAGAGAGCAAACGTTTCTGTCATCTATGTAAAGCCCAGCGCAGGCTTGGCACACAGTCATCCCTCAAGTGCTGCCATGACTATTGTTTTCTGGGTGGCCACTAGGCTGAATAGAGACACTAGGATAGTCAGGACCAGGGTGGGGATGAAGGAGCGGGAGGAGGGTTTAGGTCTGAGCTAGGGAAGTAGTAGCTGAGGGGATGGGAGGCAGGCACCTAGAGGAAAGCTTCCCAGGGCAATGAGGCCCAGAGCAGCAGAGAAGAGGTCCATCACTGGCATTGAGGGGCTGCGGACGGGCGCACAGGCCCTGGTGAACCATTGGAATACCTGATTGGACTCAAGTGGCTTTAAAAGAGTTTTTTGAAATGGTAACCTGTCCCTTAAAATTCAGGATTCTGATTTTTTTTTAATCTAAATTATTGGTTTCTTTTAGGGAGGAATTGCCATTCCCGGTTCACAGAACATTTCCTGTGGTGGCCACTGCCTGCAGGTAAAGCATATACCACCCAAATGGCCAATGCCCGCTACTCAGCCCTCCACAGCAGCCTGGCTTATTTATTCCCAGGTGTCCTGATCTCCCGTCTCCCACTTCTCCCCTACAACCTTGGTTTCACAACCACAGTTTGAGGGAGAGCAAGAAGGAACTGAGTGGGAGAGGTAGACGGTACTGAGGCCAGGGCTACAAGGATTCTGGGTAAAGGGGGTGGGTAGGAGCAGACTACGCCCTTTCTGCCTACTTTCTCAATTACTCTTGCTGGTCTTCTTCCTTCCTCTTTCTTTACTTCCCTTCTCCTAGAGGCCCAGAGGCCTGCCATGCCCCAGCCCCCAACAGAGATGTCCTCACCCATCCCCATATGGGTACAGGTGACAAAAGGTCCAGTCAGAGATGCTGCCGTAGAGTCTTGTGTCTCCCCTGGTCCTTGCTTGGACCTTCCTCCTCCCCCCTGTTCTGAAAGGGTGGTGGATGCCGTCATAACAGGCAGTGCACATGGAGCTGAGGTGACTGAGTTAGCCCACAATGGCGGTGGTAGAGACAGGTGATTGTCATGTCTGTATATGCCCTGGGCCTCTCCCTGCACGTGCTAAATCAGCTCCCACTGACAAGCTGGGGGCTGTGTTTTGTCCAGAGCATGCAGGGCACCTTGGAAGCTGCAGAAGGACACTTGGCTTGCTATGCTGGACCTGTGGGTGAGAAGGCAGAGCCAGTGAATAAACTGAAGGGCGGGGCAGTGGTCCAAGCTTGCAGCTGTGCTCAGGAGGGGGGTGTTCTACTTGCTCCCCAGGAATGCTAGTCTCTCACTAGGTGAGGCTCCACTCCACTAAAGAAAGTATGGGATTAGAGCTGGGTGTGGTGCTGAGATACAGGAAGGGTTAGAGATGGTGCTGAGATACAGGAGGGATTAGAGGTGGGTGTGGGGAGCTGAGATATGGGAAGGAGTCTCCACAGGGCTCAGACTGCTCAGTCTTGGGTTCCAAACTCCCAAACCAAAGATGGAGGCCAAAATGAGTTCTACAGTCAACTGAGCCTTCATAATGTGGCCCTAATTCGCCAGGGCCTAGGAAGCCTGGGAGACAGTCACCCTGGTGATATGGTTAATTGTCACTCGCATTAGTGGCAGGAGATGCCCCCCAGGCAGCGGGAGGTGGTGGTCACATAGACCTCCTGAGGAATGGAGAAAAGCAGAGGCTCTTCGGGCGCAGGCTCAGCCAGAGTGATGCTCACTTATAGTCACACTGCAGGCCATCTGGATAACACAGCTGCCAAGCTGATGGTTATTGTAGAAGTTTATTTTCAGTTGTGTTTAAACTAATTGTTTTTTTTTTTTTTTTTGCATTGTTGGGTGAGGACCTACCCTAGGTCTTGGCGTTCGGTATTGTCTGCAAGCGTTGGATTTCTCTGGGGGATGTTTGATTGCTAATGATCTGCATGTGCTCTCAGTAGAATGCCTGTGGGGTTCTGAAAGAATAAAAACACCTGAGCTCAGAAGCTCAGGGTTCCACTGTCCAGTATGATGCTGGCCATGGCGGTGGGTTCCTCTGATGAGGCCTGGAAAGGTCTGCACCTGTGATTATGCCTCCTTGCTGAGCTGTCCTAGCAACAACGTACTACTACAGATGATCTAGAAGTTAAAGGACACGTGCACACGGAGTGGCAGGCACTGTGCCTGGCACGGGCAGGTAACATGTACAAAGGGCCTGGCATGGGGTAGCACATCACAGGGTACTTAATATTGTGCCTGACATGAAGTAGCTCTTAATAATGAAAGCCTCTTTTGCTGTTCTTCCTACCAGAAATTCCTACCAGATGTCCCCTGGCAGGGCACAACAAGGATACCCATTCTGCCTCAGCCCCCTCTATATCACCCTCTTTAGGGTGTCTCCTCTTTAGGCCCCAGTTTGCAAGTCTGTAAAATGGGACTTAGATTAGTACAAGTCTAAATTCTGACTTTCTCAGTATTGGCTTTATCCCACTCCCCAACCCCGCCCCCAACACACACACACAACTGTGAACCCTATCAGCTGGGATTGGAAACCCAAACACAAAGCCAGGCACACAGTAGGGTTCAGCACAATAGGCACACAGTAGGGTTTAGCACAATCAGGATAGTCTGGGTCTTCTTGACTCCTTTCTTGAAGGAGCTAGAACTTAGACAGTGGGGGGTTTGACCAACCGCCCTCCCCCTCCCACACACATCACCTCTTTTATTGCATTTCAGTAAGGAAGCCATCAAATGTTCCTCTGGGCTCTGACTGCCTCTCCAGGACTGTGGCTGCTATTGTAATTAATTAGCGGAGCCAATTGCATCTGACAGGCTGGGCCAGGCAGGAGCCCTTGGCAAGCTCCAGAATCCAGCTGTGACACTGCAAGGGGCCCCACCTACCTTCTCCCCAGAGGGTACCTGGCTTAGAAATCTGGCTTGAGAATGGGTGGTCCTCAGACCTGAGCATCATCGGGTGTAGGGGGAGGGGGAGACCCACCAGGAAAGTTTGCTAGAGCAGTTGCTGCTAGGCCCTACCCCGGCATTTCTGGTCAGCAAGTGTGAGGTGGTCCTGAAAACGCATCTATCTGTCCAGCAAGTTCCCAGGTGCTGCTGCTCCCCAGGGAGCCTTGGGGAGCCACGGTCCCAGAGGGAGGTACTGGGTCGCTGAGAAATGATTTGAGAAGCTTCAGTGACTAAAGATTAGAGTCACCCACCCACCCCTGGGTGGCCGGAAGCTGGTGACACCGCAGGAGGAGGAGAAGGGCACAGACTTGTTGCAGAATTCTCTGGAAGGAGGGAAGGGAGGGAATTTGGGGCCAGGTACTTGCACACTGACACCCCCAGCGATGGGTGGGGCCGGAAGGGCCTTCACAGGGCAGGAAGAGCTCTCTCTCTGTTCTCATAGCTCTAGTTCACTGGCCCCTGGTGCCCCAATGCGGTGCTCCGTGGCTGGCTGGCTCCTCGAGGGGGGGGGTGCGGGGGGGGCTGTGAGGTTTTTCTGTCAGGGATCCAGCTGTGCTTGTCATTGAGAACCTGAAACATCCAATTCAGCCTTTTCCTTGTCACAGCAGGGCCGCGGGAACACTTGGACTTTGCAGGCAGAGACAGGAATTCCAGCTAGCTATGACTTCTGGAGCCAGGTGGCTAGGAAGCTCTCCAAGCTCTCATTAACCTATCTGTGAAACAGGGATCATAGCCACCTCTCAGAAGGCCACCGTAGTCACTAGACAGTGTCCAGCACATCCTAGTGAGGGCTTGGCAGACGGGAGCTATGGCCAATAAACGCTGGTGGTGTTTGTTCACCAAAGCCATTGTGAGGAATGCTCTGAGGTGTGGGAATTGGGACCCCAGTAATTAGTCACCTCTAGGGTCTTGGGCTTCTCACCAGCCCGACTGGAGGAGCCTGGAAGAGTACCTGTCCTAGCTTCCATGTTCTCACAGACACCCAGAGGTCACCATCTTTCCCCAGCCTCTGTACCCCAGAGACCTGGCTCTTTGCCAGGCTAAGTTTAGCTGTATGAGCTGCCCTCCGCCGTGGGTGGGACTGGGGTGGAGAGGAATTCAGCGGGCTTCCTGTCTGCTTGCTGGCAAGCAGGCAAAAGCCCGCCAAATGACCCGGGTTAAAGGCAAGGTTGCCAGCAGATGTCACAAATCACAGGTGTGGGACAGTCTCGAAGCGGAGAGTTTTGGGGCCGGCAGGGGCAGACACCCTTGGAATGGGGAAGAGGTACCCTTTGGGGAAGGGTACTTACACATGTGAGTGTGCCTGGACGTTAGAACCCCCACCCCCTCCTGCCCAGGCCTTCAGGGCACTGCTCTGGGAAGCGGAAGAGCAGAGGCTTCGATCCCAGCTCTGGGTAGTAGACTGGGAGTGGCTACAACCCATTTGGCGTCTTGGCCTGGCCCTCTTTCCCATCCCTAGGGCTCTGCATACGGCCTATACAGAAGATAGCAAGGGGCGGATTGACACCTGGGTTAAGATCCCTGAAAGGAGGTGATGGTCGAGTCAGCAGGACCGCCCCACTTGCGGGAAGGTCCTGGCTCTGAAGGATTCCCTCCCTTGCGCTGCGGGGCAGGGTGGAAGGAGCCCTGTGCCAAGGAACAGCAAACAGAGGAGCCTTGTCTGCTTGCAAGGCACTTCGCAGCGTGCGTTCCTCCACACCCTGATACTTGGGCAGAGCTGCTGGGAAAACAGGCCCGTGGAGGCCGAGGGGGAAGAAGCTGGCACTTGTGGGGTGCCCGCTCTGCGCCAGGCACTCTGCTGAGCACCCAGAAGTACTTGACCTCGCCGTCTCTGTGATGGAGGGCTGTTCTGGCCTTCTCCCAGGTGAGGGTGGGCGCCCCGGAGGAGGTGAGTGGTCCACCTGAGACCACGCAGCCAGGGGCAGAGCCAGAGTTCAAGGCCAGGCCTGCTGGGCGTCTACACAGCGGGATGCCTTGTGTCCGTCGCGCTGTTTGCAGGGTGCTCTTGACGAGGTTCGTCTGTAACCCCCATGGGTGCTGCCCGTGTCCTTCCAGAGCCCCTCGCAGGCAGGGTCATCTGTGTCTTCCCACACAACCACAGCTACTCTTTGATACAAGCACTCACTCAGACCTCACTATGGCTCTGGGAACATCACCTATTCGAGCTTACAGCAGCAGGCAACTCTTCCCGTCTGACAGATGCAGAGACGGGATCGCAAACACCAAGTTATTTGTCCAAGGAACCCATGATTTTCCCGACTTTGTCTCCTCCACGTGTTCTCAACTCCTAGGTTTTGAGTTCTGGTCAAGGAGGAGCCTGGAGTCGGGCACCCTCCAGCAGGCATTAGGCCTTGCTCAGGTGGCATAGCTGAAGCTATTGTACAAAGAGGAAGAGAACTTTCCAGTCTGTGGCTTAGCAATAGTCCCTCTCCTCCATTGGTGGCTCAGTTGATGTGGAAACTGACTCCCTCCCATGATGGGAGTTGCCATGGATACAGCTGTGCCCAAAGACAGCCGCCTGTGTGACAGGGGCCTTGAAGGACCTTGGAACCTCCTGTGGTCACCTAGCTATCTGGCTGCCATCTGGTATTACACTGCTGGTGCTCCATTGGCAGCCCCATCCATGCTCATCCACCAGCCTCACTGTTCTGCTCCGGCCACCCTAGTGAACCATCCTTTTCTGTTTCTGTGATGTGGAAACCACAGCTGCTCTGTTTCTGCAATTATCCAGCATGCTTTCCTCCCCCCACAACCCCCGACTCTAGAGTGGGAGGCTGGCTGCCCACACCCCCACCACCGCCACCATCCCTTCCAATCTGATATCCTGCACTTTCTCTGGTCCCTGTCTTCCTGCTCCCTAGGAACCTGTGAGCTCTTCAGAGCTGAGTCTGAACTTGTCTCCACACGGAATTCCCTGGGGCTAGTTCTCCACTCCCCAACCCCTTTGGATCCTGCTGACTAGTGCAACTGTGTATATGGGGTGGAGCTGTCTGAGTCACATTTGAACAGCAGCTTCCCCAGGCCAGCTGCCAACTTGGGCTGCTGGAGTACATCTCGCCCCTTGCTGGGGAATCCTCACCTGCGCATGAACCCCCTTTCCTGGGTAAGGTGAGGGTAAGGATTTCCTCATGCAAATTCAGATCAGGGTTGGCTTGCCCCAGGACGGTGCCAGGTGAAGCCCTCCGGTTCTCCTCTTTGTTGTCCAACAACAATCCCATCATCTTCGCTCTCTTTGCTGAGGTCACTGGAAGGAAAGGGGCAGGACAGGTATGGAAAGGACAGATGGTTAATTCCCAGGGTTCCTGCTGGGAGATAAGAGGGTGCCATGTAAGATCAGTGCCAGGGTGCCCCTTCTCCCAGACCTCCACGTGGTGTCCGAGCGCTGCTGAAGGCTGTGCATGCTTCGTTTTGCTGTACGTACATGCATAGACCTAAGGCCTTTCCCTCTGCTCACCACGCATGAGGCTGTAACTTCTGCACTCTGAGGTGCAACAACAAAACTAGCAAGAATGTCCTCCCTCACCACACACAGGAGATCTTGGAATACGGTTTTCTTTCTTTCCTTGAGAATCTTTCCTCGTAAAAGAGGCCCTTTTCTGCTTCTCATCAGCATATCCAAATCGCCAGTGTCATCACTTTTGCACTGGGGGCCATAAAGTCAAATAAGTGTGACCTGACCACAGATGCTGCGATACCAGGGCAGCCATTCCGAAAGCCATGGTTACTAGTTACCAATGAGTGGGTAGTGTATACCAGGCGGATACGTCGAACAGACGCGTGACTCACGTTCCAGGCAAGATCAATGGAACAGCATGATTTCAACACATTGCTGAGAGCGGCTGCATCTTGAAAGTTACAGGTGACTTCAAGTAACTGAAACTTTGGAAAATGAAACTGCAGGGCGGTGTTAATGAACCGACTGCACCATAACGCAGCCCTTCCCAGACTTTTTTCGTTTTTTAACTTGAATGGGGATTTCGTATGCTTGTATGTCCGCGCCTCAAGCTGACAGTGCTCAAGGAGTCCGGAAGAGGATGTCAAATCCCCCTGGAACAGGAGAACTGTAACGAGTTGACAGTGGCCATGTGGGCACCAACAGAGTCCTTGAAGAGAGCAACCAGTGCTCTTTTGACTGCTGAGCCATGTCGCCAACCCCAACCTTACCCACTTTCATGTGGATGGTTTCAAAGCACAGATTCTGACTGAGGTCTGGAATGGGGCGGGGATTCTGCATTTAGTTTTGCGCTCCTTGTCTTGTTTTCAACGCATCTGTATCTGTGTGTGTGTGTCTGCACACGTGCGTGCCCTTGGAGGACAGAAGAGGGCATCTGTGGTTGGGAGCTCTGGGATGTAGGTGCTGAGAACCAAACCCCGGTGCTCTGCAAGAGCAGCAATGTGCTCACCTTCTAAGCCCTCCCTCGGGCCCCTGTCTTGCATTCTGATAGTCTCACTGGGTAACCCAGGCTAACCCTGGATCCACGGCAGTCCTCTTGACTCTGTCCCCGGCCTGTGTCAACCCAGGTTGATTCTGGGTCTCTCAAGATTCCAGGCGACACTTCAGCCAGCCAGTGCACTGTATATTACAGTTTCATTCGCAAAGATTGCAAGGGTTTATTTAGCCTTTCTCCCAAAAGTTATTTGAGGCCAAAAAAAAAAAAAAAAAAAATCCATTTGTCCTTGGGCTGCTGTTAAAAGGTCAGAGTCACTTTGATGAGAGAAAGGAGTGGCTTCAATTCCACACCCCTGTGGGGATATTACTTTCTCCTTTATTTATTTATTTATTTAGTTTTTGACCAAGAAACCTAGGCTCAGAGAGATGGGTTAACATGCCCAGCATCACACAGCTTTTCACTGGCAGGGCTAGCTTTGGAATCTGTTACTCTTCACCGGGTGTCAGTGTATTGCAGGCAGACCCATTCACTGAACACAATTAGAAGAGGTAGAAGGCAGTGTTTGTTTGAGGCCTGGTGGTTCTGATGGTTGAAGAACAACTCAAATTAACTTAAAGAGAAAGGACTTCCTCATTGACTCATCTGTGACTGCAAAAACCCAGAAGTAACAGTTCAGGGGTATGCTTTCCTCTGTGGGAGTACCGGGTTCCCCTTACTGGTGGCTACAGATCAGTCCACACTGTCATTAGAAACAACCCTAGCAACAAGGTAAGCCTTTCTTCCCATTGGCTCAGGTTATGCATATATTCACCACAGAACCAATCACTGTGGGTGTTAACAGTGGCTGTATAGAACAGTCTTGTCATCTTGGGTCTGGGCATCTATGCTCACTTCTGAATTTGAGATGTGGGTTTATATCTACCCCAACCAAAGGACCAGGAGGAGAGAAGGTTGGCCCTGAGGGTCAAGAGAGTGCTGGCTCCATCAGAGAGATGTTCTGGCAGACAAAAGGAAATGTCTGTGACGAGTGTAAGCCTTAGACTCTTCCTCTAAGGCTGAACTGAAGTATGAGAGACGTCACTGGAGACCGTTGAGGGTTGAGTGTGAGAACTAGGACCACCAGCTCTTGGGGTAAAGGCTGGTACAAGGGTCAAGAGAGAAGTGTCCTTGAAGGAGACGTAGGTGTGACCGGCAGTGTCTTTCTCTGTCCTCAGGAACGCCACAGCCATGGCCATGGGGCTTTTCCGAGTATGTCTGGTGGTGGTGACGGCCATCATTAACCACCCGCTGCTGTTTCCACGGGAGAATGCCACAATTCCCGAGAACGAGGAGGAGATTCTCCGTAAGATGCAGGAGCACCAGGAGAAGCTAGAGCTGGAGCAGATGCGCCTGGAGGAGGAGATGTCACGGCTGGCGGCCGAGAAGGAGGCCCTGCAGGTAGAAGAGGAGGGCCAGCGGCAGCCGGAGGCCCACACGGCCTGGGACCTGTGGAGCACTCTCTGCATGATCCTCTTCCTGATCATCGAGGTGTGGCGACAGGACCACCAGGACGGGCCCTTGCCGGAGTGCCTGGGAGGAGATGAGGATGAGCTCTCCGGACTGGGGGTCACCCCACTGCAGGGCCTCCCCCTGCCCAACAAGGCCACCCTGGACCACTTCTACGACCACTGTATCCGGAGCACCACGGGTGACACCACTCGCACCCGGGAGTTCGTGGAGGGCTTTGTGGATGACCTGCTGGAGGCTCTGAGGAGCGTCTGCAACCGGAACACTGACATGGAGATGTTGGACTTCATTGGCGTGGGCAGCATGTATGAGAACTGGCAGGTGGAGAGGCCACTACTGTGCCGCCTGTTTGTACCCTTCATACCGCCCGAGCCTTACAGCTTCCACCCAGAGTTCTGGTGCTCCAGCCCTTCAATGCCCCTGGACCGTAAGGGGTACGGCCAGATCAAGGTGACCCTGGCCGACGGGGATCCTCTAGGCTGTATCTGCGGCAAGACGAAGCTCGGGGAAGATATGCTATGTCTCCTCCATGGCGATCATAGCGGGGTGCGGCCCAGCGGTGGCGGCAGCGGTGAGATGGAGGACTTGCTGTGCTCCAGAGAGTCCTCGTACCTGGATGCCATGCAGGTCATGAAGTGGTTCCAGGTGGCCCTCACCAGAGCCTGGCACCGCATCGCCCACAAATACGAGTTTGACCTTGCCTTTGGCCAGCTGGACACCCCAGGGTCTCTCAAAATCAAGTTTCGTTCAGGGAAGTTCATGCCCTTCATCTTGACTCCCTCAATCCAGTACAACGACTCAGACCTGTTCTTTGTCTCACATCTCCCCAGGGATCCCTGCGGGGGAACGGCAGCCTCCAGCACCGACTGGCTCCTGTCCTTTGCTGTCTACGAGCGGCAGTTCCTCCGGATGACAGCGAAAGCTCTTCCAGAGGGCGCCTGCCACCTCAGCTGTTTGCAGATCGCCACCTTCTTGCTCTCCAAGCAGAACCGCCTGACAGGCCCCAGTGGGCTGAGCAGCTATCACCTGAAGACGGCCTTGCTGCACCTCCTGCTGTCCCGGAGGGCCGCAGACTGGAAGGCCACTCACCTGGATGCGCGCCTGCGGGAGCTCTTCTGCTTCCTGGAGCGGAGCCTGCTGGAGAAGAAGCTCCATCACTTCTTCGTGGGCAACCGCAAGGTGCCCGAGGCCATGGGACTCCCAGAGGCCGTGCGCAGGGCCGAGCCTCTCAACCTCTTCCGGCCCTTCGTGCTGCAGCGGACTCTGTACCGCAGCACAGTGGACTCCTTCTATGAAATGCTTAGGAACGCCCCAACGCTCATCAGCGAGTATTCCCTCCACGTCCCTTCAGACCGCGCCAGCCCACCACCGAAGGCCATCGCCGTGTAGAGCGTGAGAGACGAGGGCGGGGAGGAAGAGCATCCCGCGTGCCTACCTTACTGGGGCTCTGCGATCCCACGCAGGAAACACGGCAGACCTGGAGTCGGGTGGAGGGTCGGCTTGCTGGGAAGCCAGGTCGTGTAGAGTGAAGGAAGCAGAATCACAACTGGACACCGGTTTGTCTTTCCACCTCAAGGGGCTTGTTGGTAAAGCCGTTGTATGGGTTGGGGCACCGAACCTATGTAGCTTAGTTTTAAGAGCACTGTCAGTGGCCAAGACAGTGACAGAACAGTCTCTGGGTACTAAGTCGGAGAGAGTGCAAACGCCGATTTGAATGTAATCCTTTCTGTATCACGGTCCACTCTGTGCATTGTATCAATAGAGGATCTACTAGATGTTGCTGGGGACCAGATTAAGACCCAGCACCCCATTCCAGGAACTCTTGGTCCCCCGCCATCTGCAACTGAATCACAAATGGAGACGGATGTCGGAATTCACCGCCTTTGAACCACATCGTGCACAATAATGGAAGTCCCACGGTGGCCACCATTTTTTAATAACTACTTGGTGAAAAGGGCCTGGCAGAGGTCCAGGACCCCGGTGGCTAATGTCTCCATCACACAGAAATGGGTACTTAGTGGTGGAGAGTCTAAAGTTGGCCAGTTTTTCAACCACACATCTTACTCAGGTGCATGCCCTCCCCCCGTCCCTTTACCCCTGTGCCAGGTCGCAGCCACCATGGGTGGGTGCCGTTTACCACATTAGGTGCTGGCTCAGAAGCCCCTCACCTCTCTACAGATGGTCTTACCAGCCAACAGTGTAGTGGGGGGGGCGGGGGGGGGCGCAGATCCTAGGGTCGGACCTGCTCTTTGGCCCACCTTGGAGAAAGTTGGAGCAAGGATCACAAGAGCCCTAATCTATCCTCAGGGTCCCTCCCAGGGACACGTAGGCCAGAGATACTGTGAGAACCCAGGCAAAAAGCATCTGGTCCACAGGCAAAAAGCATCTCCCAGTTCCTAACCCCAACGAGGCCTCACTCACTGTATATAGCCAGTGTTATCTGCACAAGTCTTGCTGACCTCATGGATAACACGGACTTAAAGAGCACGGGGAAGCTGGGCTGACTGGGGATCCATGCGGGTGCTGCAGGCGCAGCCTCGGAACTCACAGGAATGCTGTGGGCCCAGATAAGCACCGGAGCCTGAGGCTGGAGCCGGGCTCCTGGGCAGGCTGTTTCAGAGGATCCAGCAGCCTCTTCTCCACTTGAACTTGAACTTGAACTGGCTGTTTGAGATTTCTCCTCCGCATCTCCTTTGTACAGCGGACCAAAGAAGAAACACAATGAAGAACAAGGTGGTACCTGCAGCCCTGCAGAAGTTAAGACAACGAGCCTGGCAGGCATCAAAACCAGGCGTCCCTTAGACCCACACATGCCTCACGTGTCTCCAGAAGATGGACCAGTTAGCCCCCAAGGTTAACTGGTGGTGGAGAGGATCTGCCACAGGCAGGGTAGCCAGGGACCGTAGGATGCCTACGTGTGAGCAGGAGTCAGTCTGAACCTGTGTGGTCTGCCCCTCCACAGCCTCAGAGTGGCATCCCAGGACCCAGTAAATGAGCCTACTCAAAGTGTGGCTCTGTCAGCAGCCCCGAGCCGCCTCGTCCACTAGGTACCTCCCAGAATCAGGGCAGATGTCCTTATTTATTATCATCTGTGCCTTTTCCCCCTTCATTCATATCCCGTCGTGCTTCAAAGAGAGACCAGCAACCAAGAACCAGCCTCCAGAGGCCAAGACCAAGCCTGGACCGCCTCCAGCTGCCTTTTCACTTCCGGGAGAGAGGTCACAGGAAGAACTCCCGTTGGCTTCCCGTTTGCTGGGGCGCTTGGTAGGAACGGGTGCCTATTGTGCACCAGTGCTTCTGAAGCAGCAGGGCTCTTGGGATTTCGTGCTGCCTTATTTATATTAAAGGAAGAATCAAAATCTTGTAAGGAGTAGAGTTTGGTGTTTACTTCAGGAGATCTTTCAGAGCAGAGTTGGGGATGAGGGTAGGTTTCCTATCGGCAAGCAAAGCTTTCACACACACTCACACACACACACACTTTTATTCTTACACCCTCGGGAAATTTTTTAAAATAACAAAACGGAATACCTCTGCCTTTGAGGCAGATTGTTCAGTGCCTGCAGGGTCCCCTTTGAGAGTCGGCCGCAGGGCAGAGTCCAGCTCAAGGCTTTATTTCATAGAGCCAGTGTATGAAAGACAAGGAGGCTAAGGAAGAAATGAGAAGCTTTTGCCTTTTGAAGAGCGTCTCGACGCTGGAGCTCTCGTCCCCGAGCGCACAGGACCTTCCCACAAAGGCCTCCGACCCCCTCTGCCCTCCCATAGCTGCTGGATGGCACTGGCCTCTGCCGGCTTGCTCTGCCGTAGGCCTCAGGACTGTGTTCACTGCACCTGTTGGCAAGAGTGAGCTAGGTAGGGCCATGAGGTTGACTATGTCAGGTGAGGGCACTGTGTCCTCAGGAGCCCCGGCCAGGGCCTGGGGAGCTAGCTCAGTCAGTGAAGTGCTTGCCACACAAACCCAGGGACCCGCTTTAATCCCTAGAACCCACGTGAATAGCCGGTGTGGTAGTGACTGCTTGTAATCTCAGTGCCGGACAGACAAAACTGATGAATCCCCAGGGCTTCCTGGCCAGCAGCCTAGCCTCGCTGACCAGTAAGATACCCTGATTCAAAAAGCAAGGTAGACAGTCGCCAAGGAACAACACGGATGCCTCACAGGCTACAGACACAGCCCAGCCCCCCCCCCGTACTAGGGAGCTCTCGTTACTACCACGAGGTACCCACAACAAACTACTTAGGAAAAAAGAGGTTCATATGGCTCATAGTTTAGAAGGCTCTCGTTTCGAGATCAGATGGCTGTACTTGACCTCTGGTAAAAGCGGCAGACATAACGGGAACGCACATGGGAAAAAGTGTTCAGTCCCTTGAACTGGGGTGAAGAACCAGGCTGGGGCTCTTGTGATAAGTTTGTGGGAACTAACCAGGGTCCCATATGAAACACTCCACTCTCCTTTCCAGGTCATACCCCTAATCCAAGGTCCTCCCACTGGGCTTACCCTCTTAAAGTTGCTGCAGCAGCACGCAAGGACCGTTCTTCCAGTACAAGAGCCTTGGGCAGGTGTGGAGTGCCAACAGCGTCCGTACTATCTCTCCCTGGAAACAGCGTGTTGGTGCGTGATCAAAGCTGTCTCCCAAATCACCCAGAGCTTAGACAGTTGCCTTGAACCTGCACGGTGCTCAGAATGAATACAATCTCAAGTTAACTGTGCAAAGCGTCCCCCAAGTGGTACAGTTGAGGACAGCTTCTTACTTCCTTTCCGGAAACCCCAAATAGACTGCTTTGTTCCAGGATAGACCTGAGAGGCCGATCCCTTTGCTAGCGACCTAAGATCAACATGGTCAAGGTGGCGCCAGCGACACCAATCTCCCCTGAGCACAACTGCAGTTCCATGAGTGAACCAGGGCAGAAGGCAGCTGTGAGGTCCTGATTCCTGGCAGGATGGTACAGGTCTGCGAGTCCTTACTGGGAGCCGAAGTGTAGGAGGCACTGTCCGAGACATGGGAATAGAACCGTAGGAGAGAAGAGCAAGGTGTCCTTCCAAGTTCTCTTGTGAGAAGCACTATAGAACAGACTACAGTGGCCCAAGGGTGTTGCTCAGTTGGTAGAATACCTGCCTAGCATGCATGAAGCCCTGGGTTCAATCCCCAGCACCACATAGACTGGATGTGGTAGTACATACCCACAATGACCGAAACCCAGGGCTGGTGAGACCCAGCTCATCCCTGTGTGGTCCTTGCTATCCAAGTCACTGGGAACAGGCTCCTGGGCTCCACTGCAGGCTTCAGTGACCTTGCTAGGTCAGAGAATCTACATTCTGCCAGATTTGCCAGCTAAGAAACTCAAGAGCTGTTGATACATAGCATAGTTAGGGAAGGCCAGGAGAAGCATGGAGAAGGCTGGGCAGCCACACAGCAAGGCCCTGCTGTGATCCAGCCCGTTTGTGTCCTCCAGTGTATCTGGAGTATACAGCCCGTCTGTGTATCTCCAGTGACTCCCCATCAGTCCCTGAAGTGGCCGCTCTTACTGTAACTCCCGTTTTCCAGATAAGGAAACGAGGTGCAAATGGCTTGGCCGGGATCACATGGGAGTATATAGCAGTCAGGATTCCAATGAGATGTACACCTCCCAAAGAAGGTATACGTGTTAGTATATACTGAGAAATCACGCACGTTAAGATAAAGTTCTATGAGGCCAAACCACCAGCAACTTGAATGCTGGTCTAAAGTAAAATTTGACTTCATGCAGGGAGCAGTGGTGATAGCTGCTCAGTTGCCTGATTCATCTTCAGCTACAGAGTAAGGAATCACCTGCTCAGTGTGGCGTGAGGTACCTAGGGGCATGTGGCCATCCTTCCAGAGCATGGCTGTCGGTAGCTGTGGCAGAGATCACTGGGTGTCCAGTCTCTCCAAGGCTGTGATTCAAAAGTTGTTCGGTCTAGTCTACATCTCCTGGGAGAGCTGGGAGTTTGTTTGGTTTGACCAAAAGGAAACCCAGGACAGAGCCAAGAACCACCCTGCTGGGGTTGAAGGGTGGGATATGGCCTGAAGCAGCCCATCCCCCTCTCTCTGCACCCTGCTCTGGCCTGCCCAGGCAGGGGAGTTTTTAGTCTTCTTTTTCTCAGGACCTTCTAAAGATAGCTTTCTTTTAGCTAGTGTTACACACACACACACACACACACACACACACACAAACAGCAATAGCATCATGATTTTTAAAACTGACAAGAGATCAAGTAACAAATTCTCTCACTGATAACTCTGAGTCTGTTCCCCAGAAATCACTAGCACTGTTTCCTGTGTCTCCCCCTCCCAAACCCCCTCCCCCTGACTTACGCATGTGACGTGTATGAACGCCTTCCCTCTGCTCTTCCACACCATCAGCACACCATCTAGCTTCCTGGTCATCCTGTTGGACACTTGGCTGTGTCTTCTTCTTTAAAAGAGCTGCTCACTGTCTCACTTTGTGTTCCCATGTGCCTCAGTTTACACTCATCTCCCTTACTGAGGATCCCTATTGTCTCTCTCCTCTCTCTCTCCTCTCTCTCTCTCACTCTCTCTCTCTCTCTCTCTCCCTAAAACAATGGAGTTAACATATCCGAGCATTCTCTCCTAATTGTCACTATATTCCATACTGAAAAGCTTGCTTTGTGTGTGTTCACCATGCTGCATCTTCCCATCGAAACGAGCAATTGCCAGGGATCTGGCCAGTCGTGAAGCAGGAGCGAGGACAGGGTGCAGACCCAAGTGCCGAGCAACAGAATTCCAGCACTACCGGGAAACCAAAGCTATGAGACCATGGCTCTGACCAAAGAGCTGGGCCCCTTAGGAAAGCCAAAGGCTACAGGCTGTCAGAGCTCCCTAAAGAGAGTAATCCTTGGGAATCTACAAAAGAAGAACCTGAGAACAGCTTCGCTTTTGAGCTCTTAGCCATTTAGCGTTCTCACACATGGGAAAATGCAGGGCACATCCCCGAAGGAAAACCTAGTGTACCCACACTGTTCTGTCTTCCACTGTACTCAGCTCATCAGAGCCAGGCTGCTTTGTTTGCTTCTGCGCAGTTTGAGGCTTCGTGTGAAAATAACATTGGGCACCCCTCTGACTTCCTCCACAACCCCACAGAGAGACCAGAAAGTGAAACTGTCAACAACAAATTATCTCCCAGCAAAAGGAACCACATAAACCCTAGAGGTGTTCAAACGTATCCCTTCTTTCCTCCATGGGAAAAAAGGTCTTCAAAGTGCAAAGTGGGGTTTGCAAGATGGGTGGGGAGGGGAGTCAGGAAGGCTTTGGTCCCATCTGTTTCTTTGCAGCCGGTGGTTGTACTTTCAGTTTCTCTTGGGCTGGTTTTATTTAAAATAGAAGTAGGAAGCAAAGCCCTACTCGTTTCCTCTCTCTAACCACCCTTGACTGAATTCATATCCTGATAGGGATGTCTCTTCTCAGCCTCATGACTTACCTACTTCTGGAGAGTGCACTGAGATCAAGTTCTCGGGGGACAGTGGTTAGACAGCCCCCTAAAAGACTGACTGTGGCCTTGAGTCTCTTCCAGAAGCCATGGATGATGCTGACGGAAGCTTCTGGAAGGCGAGTTGGGGGTGGGGTGTACCTGAAGGATGCAGGTCAGTCCTAATGGGAGATGATGGAAAAGTCCTTTCCATTCCCCGTATGCCCATGTTCCTGGAATCAAGGCCAAGCCAGGCCACAGCCAGTGTCCTAAGCAGAGCAGCTCTCCTGAATCCACAGCTCCACCCAGTACAAGTTCTAAGGAGCCCTGTCCATGTTTTCCTCGGTGGTGCTTTTTGCTCTGGCTAGACAGGAAGCTCCAGGAGACAGAGGCATCCAGATCAAGACAATCATTTTAAGTATTGAGGTTGTTCAGCCGGGTGTTGAGCAAGCCAGAGAGGCTCAAGGAAGAGCAGGCCCTTGCCCCAGCTCCACACACCTTCCAGGTGTAGAGGCCCACACATGAGGCCTGCTCGCTGGGCGCCTAGCCATCCCAGTGAGCCTTGGCTACAGGGACTAGTAGCTGAGGCTGTTCCAGTCCTACCTGCGGTACCTCCTAGCACAGCAAGCCTCAGCTTCACTGTAAGTCTGGGTTTTGCCTCTGTTTCTCTGCCTCAGCTGTGAAATGGGGCTAGCGACCCCAGTGGGAAGACTAACAGAAGTGTGCGTGAAGAGCTTAGAGGGCCCAGAGAATGCACCCCAAGGCAGCTCCCGTCATGCCTCTCGCCCACATGAGGTCCTCATGACTGAATCCCCACTTCAGGTTACTCTAGTGGGTGCAGGGCCTCAGACAGAGCCCGTCTTCCCTGGGGTGCCTGCAGCACAGTAGCGCCCACAAAACTGTTCGCTCTCTCTCTCTCTGTGGGAGCCAGACATGGGCCAGGTGCGGAGGGATGGCCGTGGACCTCACCCGGGAGCCTGGGATGCCGCGCCAGTTTCTGAGAAGGGTGAGGAGCTGCGCCTTGGCTCTCTGACATGTGTGCTCTTGGTGGCCCCGTGAGGCTGGAAAGCAACCACAGCTACAGCAGAAGTCCTGCAGCTTGCGGCTCTGGACACACAGAGTGTGAGAACTACCTCGTGAGAGTCCCCTTGGGGTGGGTCAGGAGCGCCCACCCATCGAGTTATCAACCCTGTCCTGGACTCGCAGGTGCTCAGTCAGCAAACACACCGGATGGCAGTTACCTCTGTATATGCCCTTTCTATTGGAGACGTACTAGGAAACCAGAGTCAAAGGGACCATTCTTGCTTGAAAGCTCCTTTCCCTCCTACGGCAGAGGAAGATGGGGAGTGCAGAGCCCAGACATAACTGCTGATGGAAGGCAGAGGGCCTCTGGAGTCAGCACTTGTGCAAACCTTAGCTCTGCCCATTACCAGCTCAAGACATCTGAACAAACCACAGGACCTCAAAGCCTCAACTTGCCCATCTGTAGGATGGGGGCAATTATTATTCATCTCGAAAGGTTTGAAGAACAGGTATTGTAGGTGAAGTCCCTATCATGCATTAAGTACTCAGCAAACAACTTTATTGCTCCCTCTCGTCCACCATGGGAAGCTGGTTTTAGGTGAAGCCTTCCTATAGCGCTTCCTCGGAGAGCGCCCCGATGACCTCTTCCCCTGGCCCCAGGCCAAGCACCCTTTCTACCCCTGCACTTGGGACCTAAGGACACCCACACCTCACCTCCGTGTTGCCTTCAGACCATCAGGGATGAATCTCAGATGAAACAGGGCTTCACAAAGGGCCTTTCTGTTCAGCAAGTGGGTGCCAATCACCATTAATTTCCAAAGAAATTTAAATCCCTCCTGCTTTCAATATTTATGCAGCTCCTCATTATTCATCTCGATACTTGCCTTGTGTAGCAGAAATGTCCAGAAATGTGTGTGTGTGAGAGAGAGAGAGAGAGAGAGAGACAGAGAGACAGAGGGGAGGAGGAAAGGAGACTTGAGAGACATCCATGCCCACAATATAAACCCATATTAAGCCCAGACTTACCAAAGGCTAGCCCCATGATTAGACATCTTCTCACTCTCCTTCCAACCCTGAAGATTGAAAGGCTGATTTTTCTCAAGTTTTCTTCAGGCTCAGCCCACCCCTGACCTCCGTTGCCTCGTCCCCGGTCCCAGGATGTCCCCAGTCCCAGAAACAGCATTTACCACCTGATCTCATAGCGGTACCATGATGGTTGCTATCCAAGTCATGCCCTACAGGGGGAGGCTGGCGGCTAATGGCAAGGCTGGCTGAGGACCCTTGTTGTCCAAAGGAGTTGTGCTCATGGTAGGTGCGTATGTGGGAAGGCGTGACATGTAGAACATTCCATAGTTCTTCCGGGACACACTCATGTAGCTGTCCTGACCCCGAGTACTACAGCTCGGGGGCATTCCGTGTTCTGTTCAGTGCCAGTGCTGGGAGGAAGGGGCTGCTAGCTATGGAGAACTTCAGGCTCATTGTCTGTAGTGGAACCCTCAGCAAACAAACCCATAGAAAGCACAGGCGCCTATCATTTGGTGGCGTGGAGCATCCCCAGCCCCACTTTGGCAAGAAAGCCAAGCATGGCGGCGTGCTGGCACACGCCTGTAAGGCCAGCACTCAGAAGCAAAAGCAGGAGAATCAAGAGTTAAAAGCCACTTCCTACCGGGGAGCCCCCTCCCCCATCGGCCACACCAGCTGGGATTCAGCATGAAGAATTCACGTCCTTCTCCGTGCTGTCCTCTTAAAAGCCTGCTTATTAGCTTCCTGACACTCAACAGGACTTTCCAACAGCAGATAGATTACCTTCCAATGGTAAGAAAAAAGAAACCCAGGCCCCAGGCTACAAGGTAGACTGTGTGTGTGTGTGTGTGTGTGTGTGTGTGTGTGTGTGTGTGTGAGAGAGAGAGAGAGAGAGAGAAAGAGAGAGAGAGAGACAGAGACAGAGACAGAGACAGAGACAGACAGAGAGATAGAGGGGGAGGCAGAAAGGAAAGCAGCAATGACAAAAGCAGTGTGAGCACCCTGGGAGACCTGAAACAGAAACCCAGGGAGAGACCCCCCACCACCAACAACAACAACTGTTAGGGCTAGCCGGGCGGACTTCTAAGGAACCATGAGACATTCAAACTGCTGCAAAACGCACGAGGCTTTATTTTTAACTGGCGCGTGTCCGGGTCCTGCACAGGTCAAACATGGCAGGCCTTGAACCCTCCGTCCCCAGGGCTTTTATCGGAGTCCAGGGGCCAGGGCCTGGGGACAGGACTTGTGCAGCTCCAATTGGTTCAGAGCTCCTCAAATCCTGTGTCCCTCAACCTCGTTGGTCAGGTGTTCGCGCCTGCGGGAACCAGAGTGGAGGTAGTCACTTGGTACCCAGGATGCCCGGGAAGGAAGAATTCCTGCTGATAGGTGGTGGAGAGGAGACTGGGGAGGCTGTTCCTGGGAAGGCATCCCCCTTCCCCCAATACGTGACTGCTAGCACTCAGGTGCATTCCTAGGTTTTATATTTCTTAAATCCTTTCACAACAAAGCTCTGAGGCACTATGGCAGCCACACACAGCAGGCCTTGCATCAGAAGAGGAAAGCATAGCCTAGATTAAACCCCCTTTAACATCCGCAGTCACATCTGTTGGCTGAGATCAGAACATTCAAGGCCTAGAAAGAGTTTCAAATAACATTTTGCTGTCATGCTACCAGCGCTACCACCACCGCAGGCTCCACTGCGGGCACCTCTGCCCTGGAGTCCAGCCGTGACGTAACTGGTCGGTCTAGATGAGGCTCCAGTTCAGAGCCTCCCAGGATGAGAATTCCTCACGGCGCCCTCAGTTCTGACGTTAGCATCACCGATGACCATAAGGTATTTCAAATGCTTCTGCAGATAGGATTCTCGTCCCACCTAAATCCTAAGGTTTACAACGCTCCCTACAGGACAACAACCACTGTTAAATATGGTTCTCTGACATTTACACAATGGAGTATTACTCAGCTATTAAAAAAAAAAAATGACTACATGACCTTTGCAGGCAAATGGATGGAACTAGAAAAAAATCATCCTGAGTGAGGTAACCCAGTCACAGAAAGAAAAACATGGTATGTGCTCACTTATACATGGATACTAACTGCTAACCAAAGGAGAAAGGTACTAGTATCCACAGACGTAGAAAAACCACACAACAAGAAGAGTCCCAATTGGAGTCCAGGGGTCTCCCTGGTAGGGTAGAAAGTGAACAGAGGTGTAGAGCTTCCAGGCTAAAGAGTGAAGTTGTAGCATGAGCGGTCCTCGCCCCCTGGGGCTAGCAGGACACTCGGAGTCTCCTTTACTCTTGAAGCCCTGGAAGCTGCTAACTCAGTAAACAGATTGGCAAAATGTCTGCCTGCCTCGTGGTAAATCATACACCTGGGTCTCTGCAAAGGCCATGGATATTGTGGGGGTTGGCCAGGTACGCCCCTCCCCCTGCCATGCTAATTAAGGCTTCCCTGCTCAAGGGGAGAAGCCACGCCCTTATGGGGAGAGGTTATTTATTGGAGAAGAACCCCTTGAATAAACGAGTTCGGGTCCACCAGATGCCGTCTCCATCTTGTGTTCGTTCTCAGCAAGCGGGGTCAGGCGACACCACGCGGTCCTAGGAACCCACGTCCCAAGCGTCCCCGGTGCTTCCCCACGGCTCTCGGCTTGCCTTTTCTCGCCCCTGGCCAGGGCGGAGAACCAAGCGGCTTCCCAGCCAGCTCCGGGCTGGGATAGGGTGGTGGCGGAACGTGCTGGGGAAACCAAAAACTAAAAACAACACAGAGGGTGTAGATGGGGTGGGGGAGGATGGGAATGGGAGCGTAGGGGACCAGGAGGAGGAGGAGAGGAAAGGAGGGAGAAAATATATGGGAAGATGATAAGAAATAGGAGACAATTAGAGGGCGATTGGGAGACCTAGTGTAGTGGTAACCCACAGGAATCTATGAGGGAGACTCTAGCAAGGATCCCTAATAATCAGGGATAGAGTGCCTGAACAGGCCATCTCCTGTGGCCATGCATGGTTTCCAGTGGTGACACCATCCCAGCCTAACCCTAACCCTAACCCTAACTCTGCAGCTGCTGAGAGGAGCTTCCGGAGAGGCCCAGGGCCAAACATCATGCAGAGATCTGGGAACCCCTCAGAAGAAGGAGAGGAGGGATGGTGGAGACCAGAGGGACTGAGGACACCAGGAGAACAAGCCCCACAGTGTCAGCTGACCAGCACTCCTAGGGGATCACAGAGACTGAAGCCATAGACACAGAACCTGTAGGACCCCCTAAATACATGACTCGGCTGTCTAGATTGGTGTCCTTGAAAAACTCCTACAGGCTGGACTGGGGGTATCTCTGACCATGTTACTGACCTTCAAGACCTTTTTCTCCTGCTGGGCTGCCTGGCCCACCCTTGATGTAGAGACTGGTGCCTGGCCCCATTCCACCCTGCTATGCCCTGCCCCGATTGTGCTGTAACTCTGGGGGGACATTTCTTTACTGGGGAGAAGGGGGGATGTTAGTGAGTAGGATGGGGTGGATCTGGGAAGATGGGAGGGTATGGGGAGGAGGGAGGGGAGGAGAGAGGGGAGGAGGGAGGCCGGGATGTATTCTATAAGTTGCTTGAAAGAAGAAAAATTAAAATGAAATTTTTAAAAACTGGTTCTCTGTGGGAGAACATACAAGACTTCCTATTTTTCACATTATTGCTTTTTTTTTTATTTATGAGTATGGGGTGTGCATGCACATGTGTACACATGGAGACCAGAGGTCAACATTAGGTGTCTTCCTCTACTGTCACCCATCTTTAGAAAATCAATTTATATGCATGAATGTACGTCTGTGTACCACATGCATGCAGCGCTCATAGAAGCCAGAGGGCCAGGTCCCCTGAGCCTGGAGTTACAGACAGTTGTGAGCTGCCATGTGGGTTCTGGGAATCCCAGGTCTTCCGCAAGAACAGCTGATGTGCCCAGTGTTCGACATCCCTCCTTCCCAAGTACCACCAGGAGACCAGCGGTTCTGATGCAAAAGCAAGGAGCCTTTATTCTGCAGAGCAAACCAGCGCACTGGGGTCTGGCACCACACAAGATGGCCAACAACTGAGAGAGCTCCCTACGAGGGTTTTTAAAGGGAGCAGGGAATCTTTCGTTTTGGTCAGAACCCTCTGGGAAAGTGAGTACTTGACATTAAACCAAGGAGAGGTCAGTGCCTTCACCACGAGGGGCGCTGGGCTTTTCACAGCCAATGCTCTCAACCTCCATGCCACCTCTCCATGCCACCTCTCTCTAACATTTTTTGAGACGAAGTCTCCCGTTGATCCTTGAGCACACTGACAAAGGTCACGCATCCAAACTCAGGTCCTCGAGGTTACATGGCAAACACTTTACTGAGCCACCACCCCAAGCCATCTTTAGTTTTTAACATTTATATTTTTTCTTCTCCCAACCCCTGGAAAACTCTTTATGAAATATGATTGATTGGTTCCTTCCCATACTCTTTAGGCTCAGTCCTCCCAGGTTCCGCTGGGAGATTGGTGACTCTGTCTCCTGTATGAATCAGTAAGGTGGTACCAGGAAGCCAGAGGAGGGGCCAGAGAGATGGCTCTGTGG
This sequence comes from Cricetomys ansorgei, assembly GCA_026225945.1. NCBI lineage: Eukaryota > Metazoa > Chordata > Mammalia > Rodentia > Nesomyidae > Cricetomys > Cricetomys ansorgei. The sequence continues at coordinate 12,219,197 of JAMJFZ010001258.1, forward strand.
ACAGGAGCACTGGCTGCTCTTCCAGAGGATCTGGGTTCAATTCCCAGCACCCACATGGCAGCTCACAACTGTCTGTAACTCCTGTTCCATGGAATCTGATACCCTCACACAGACATACATGCAGGCAAAACACCAATACATATAAAGTAAAAAATAAAATATTTTTCAAAACAGAAGCCAGAGGAGGGGCGGGGGAGATGGTTCTGTACTTAAGAGCACTGGCTGCTCTTCCAGAGGACCCAGGTTTGATTCCCAGCACCCACAAGGTGGCCCACAACCATATAACTCCAGCTCCAGGTGATGTTATGCCCTCTTCTGACATCCCCCTCGGGCACCAGACATGCACATGGTGTACATATGTGTGCAGGCAAAACATTCAAACACTACAAAACAAATACATCTTTTTTTTAAAAAAAGGGAAAAATAACAACAGGAAGAAGCAAGGAGGAGGAAGTTCAAGGTGGTGATTGAAGCCAGGACCCTGGCAGCCTGCAGAAGTCACACATACCCAAAGGTCATTCACACCCCAAGTGAAGCGGTGGCGGTAGGGCCACCGGCCTGCAGCCTCTCTCTCCAGCCTGTGTTTCCAGGTTCTTCAAGCTTTGTAAATTCGTGTGAAGCCTCAAACCTCCACCTTCTCAGGCCAAATGGTTGGCCATTTTCTGTGCACCAACAACAGTTCGCTCATGGCTGGAGCCTCTCTAGACACCTGCAGAGTTCATCAGTCCCTGCAGACCACAGGAACGCTTCCCTCTTTCCAAGCATATGTCCCAGGAAATAGTGATTCATGCACTTTGCTCTACAGCATCTTAGGAACCATGGCAACGGGGTACCACATCCTGGAGTAGACGGCACCATAGACTCCCTGTCACACGCGCCTCTTCTGGCAGGCCTGATCACCCAACCAAATGGGTTGCCTCTGTCCCACCAGCATGGAGTAGCGCCCGGTAACTATTTATATGGTACACAATAAGCCCACAGCCCTCAGACGGCAGAGCCAGCTGAGATGCAGGGAGACAGGAGGGTTGGTCTGGGAAGAGTCCAAACCAGGGACATGGAGAAGTCAAAACATCACACTTGTTGTTGCCTGACCTTGGGTAAGACTGGGGCAGTATGGGACAGTCAGTGTTAATCTTCCTCCAGAGACGGTGATAGCAGGCCCCCCTGAAGGCACCTGATGGCAGACCAGCCATGGCAATTTCTTTCTTCTCCGTAGTCTTTGATGGCAGGGCACTGCCTGGTTCAAGTTGATGGGGGGGTACAGGAAAGCTAAGCCAAACCATCACTGCAAGACAAGTACCAGTGTTCCACAGCTAACACCTGGGCCAGGTTGATGCGGCCACGGGAGGTCCCCAAAAGGTAGGGTGCGTGTCGTTATCAGTGTTACCTTCCCCCTGGTCCAGGATCCAGTACCCAACAAGCAACCAGAGACATCTGTTGGAACTGAGTGTGTGACGCATGTCCAGCAGTGACCTTTGCTCATGACTGGGATTAGAGAGGTGGGTGCTTTGGAGGCAGGATGCTGGTTAATAAAACATTTTGTGAGATATCCTGAGCTCCAGTAACACCAGTGAGATTCTGACGTACTTAGTCCAGGATGATAAATGGGTGTTTCATTTCCTGCCTTGGAATTCTTTCCAGTCACAAGACCCTTGGGTGTCTCCCAGGCCCATGGCCAAAATCGGAACAGGAATGTTATGCATGCCTTCCTATGTGGATAGCAGTGTTTGCTAAAATAAGGGCATTTCAAAGAGTGTGTGTTTCTCCCTCCTCCTCCTCCTCCTCCTCCTCCTCCTCCTTTTCCCATCTTCTCAAGGTTTCTTCTCATCAGAGAGGCTTTTGGAGAGTTCTAAAGTGACAAAAAACTGTCAAAATCAGAACCTTAATCCAGTACTGCCACCAGTATCTGTAATCGAACCGCCCAGAGGCCAAGGAGCCAAGGTCATACTAGCTCCCAAAATGCACCCCTACAGCGCTGGGCACTTTCTAGGGAATCATCAGAAGCTACAGGCTATGGGAGTCAGACACATGAAAAGCGACTATATTTTACATTTCCATGTTTATTAAGAACCTCAAAAAAAAAAAAAAATCAGAAATGGACTGACCCCAACCCTGTCCAAGACAACCCATGATGCAGAATCAGATATGCTGAGGATCCTGGGTAATGCGGAGATTGCTATAGGGCTGAGAGGAAACCAGCCCAAAGTCAAAGGCAGAAGGGTTGTTCTGGAAATAGAGATTCAGGAAGCCCAGGAAAATGTTCTTATCGATAAGCAGAGCACAGACTGCGGGGTCTTGCTTCATGGTGGTCATCCAGAGCCGGAGCATGGGGGTGTGATTCACGCAGCTGCAAGACATGGGAAGGGGGTATTGGGAACGGGGACACTGATTATAGATTTGTCACCTCTGAGCTTTGAGGTAACAGAGCTTTGAATATCTCTGCCACACTCTAAATATACTTAAAATGTGACGCCTCTGTGATACGCGTTTGCCATTTTGTTTATATGAAGATTACACATGTATTGCTTTTGAAATCTGGTCTTCAAAAGGCATTCCTATTCGGGGTCGGGGGGAAGCAAGATGGGATTCCGGTGTGTGGTGTGTGCAGAGTGACTCGGCAGGAACAGGTGTGTGGCCATGGAGGCAGTAACAGATTATTTCGCCTGTCTGTGGACACACAGGGGACAGTGGGCTCTGAAGCGTGAAGGAGGATTTTGCTCCCAGGGTCGTCTTCTCAGAGCTGTCGGTAACATGTGAGCCTGTGCTTAGTGCACACAGAACACAGGTGCATTCTGGACTAGGAAGCATGCACGAGTTCCCAGCCAGGGTTTTTTGTTTCAAAAACATCCTGAGACTGTCCGTGGGGGGAGTTAGTGGTACCCAGAGCTTCTCAAACTTTGGCACTCCGTGGATTTGCAATCACACAGTCAAATGTCTTACTCAGCTAGTCCGTATACATCCAGCCGCTCAAACCAGGGCCAAAAGAGGTAATCAACCATGGATATCTGGTTTCCACCAAAGAAGGAAGTGTTCTGATATTCAAGAATCTAGAAATACACACAGAACAATAGCCAGTTAATTTACACATTTTCCGACATGTTTGCAGATGTTAATCATGTTAGATTAATTACAAGGAAGGAGAGCTTGCTTGCTGGGCTTCTATTTTCAAGAGACCGTTTCTTCTCTTCCCCCAGTATTTCCCAGCTCCTTCAGGGCCACAGTCCTGACCACATCCTGTTCCCTGCTTCCCTTCCACACTGGGACAGACAACATGGCTCATTTGACTGGAGAATTTGGAAAGAGCGACTCAGGTGGAGGTGGCCCAGTCCTTTCCTCAGCAGGGGACAGACTCCCCCAAGTCCTAGGCTGTCTCTAGACGAGCTCAGCTTGGGGCTGGGAAGCCATGCCTCGGGTCAGCACTGCCCAGTCCCCAGGGACAGGGAAATCTGGGCCAGATGCTAAAAACCAGCATCAGAAAGTCCACTCGCCGGACTTGTGACCCTGACCTCCCGGGTAGTCTACACTAAAGGAGATGCCGCAGTCTTCATTGGTCTTTCTTTTGCTTTCCCAGTGGGTTCAGAGCAAAGGCTGGCAAGAGCGATGCTTTTCGGGGGGGGGGGGGTTCCCTTGCACCCCAGCGGTCTCTTTACCATACTTTCTTTCATTCCAGTTCTTCAAACTTCATGCTACTCAACATCATCATCCACATTCCACAATAAAATCATTTTTTTCTCTTTCCCAAATGAGACACATCAAGCCACACAGGTGGACACTTTCGACAGACTGATAATCAGCCATAAGGAAGTGCCTGCAATTTTCTCAAAGCAAAATCAGTTGGTGCCGAACCACATTTTCCCAAAGAGAACAGTGTGATGCCAAACTCCCAGGTAACTCAGCTGCTCACACCAACCTACATGGCACCAGTAGGAAGCCAACTCAATATAGCCCTCCTGCTGCTTGAGATAGCTATGCAGGACGAGTTTGTAGAAAGAGGCTCTTAGACTCGGGGACCCCGCTTGAGGGTCAGAACTTTACAAAGAGTCAAAGTGTAAATTCAGGGTTGGGGAGACGTGTAGAGGAACACTTGGAATTTTTATGTTAAGGAAAGCTTTTTAGTTTAACTGACTAGTCACTAGAGGTTCGCATTCCCACCCTGGCTATGGTATAGTTGTTTACGAGTTGGGTTTGGAATGCTTGATACAGGTGGCTGTAATTTGGTTAGGTGCAGTCGTTCTGGCTTTGGGATTGTGTGCCACATGGGTTGATGGGAGCTTTTGTCTTAGGACATAAAACAATCTGAAGCTCTGGGTGTTAGCTGGGTTTCTGTCCTTTTTGTGAGAACAAAGGTTAGAGAGACTCCAGCTTGGGACAGCCTAAAAAGAAGCTGTGAAGATTTCTATCTTTCTCTCGGTATTAAGGCTGCTTGTAAAAGTGGTGAAGATTTCTATCTTTCCTGTCTCCTTTCCTGAATCGAGGGTAAAAGATTGCAGCGAACTGCTACAGCAAGGACTCAGTAGGTAAAGGGGTCACCACACAAGCATAAGGAGCTAAATCTGACCCTCAGAACCCATGTGGGAAAGGCTGTTGTGGGCACATTTGTGTTCTCAGCGGTGTTGAGAGGGTGGAGACAGATGGGTTGCTTGGGGTCCCCGACAGACAGCCGAGCTATGTCAGTGAACCCCAATCCCCCGGAGTCCCCGACAGACAGCCGAGCTATGTCAGTGAACCCCAATCCCTCGGAGTCCCCGACAGACAGCCTTGCTATATTAGTGAACCCCAATCCCTCGGAGTCCCCAACAGACAGCCTAGCTGAATCAGCAAGCCCCCAAGGCAGTGAGAGACTCTATTTCAGAAAACTCAAGGTAGATTTCACTGAGCAGAAATGGTACCGAAAGCCAGGCACACACCAAACGTTCTTGCTCTCTTGGCTGTGGTGTGATCGTGGCTATTGTACTCAGATCTGATCCTCTGCTGGGCTTTACCTCCACGCAACACGGAACCCAGGACAAACTTAACTCTTTCCAAGTATTCCCCAGTTGGTAGGCCTGTTTAGATTAGGAGGTGTGGCCTTGCTGGAGATGAGTCACATGGGTGGGCTTCAAGACTTCAGAAGCCTCTGGACATTTCCAGTCAGCTCGCTCTGCTTGTTTGTAGACTAGGGTATGAGCTCTCAGCTTACCCCAGCGCCATGCCTGTCCGCCTGCCGCATTTCCTGCCATGACGGCCATGGCCTCCTAACTCTCTGGAACAGTAAGCACCAGATAAAACCTTTGCCGTGGTGGCGGTGGTTAATCACAGCATCAGGTAAGTAACTAAGACAGAGGGGAAGGGCAGAGCAGAAGGATCTAAACTGCCTTCATGTTCAGAAAAAGCTAAAAACCACCGAACTCTTAACAGCTTGGCCTTGCTCCCTGATCCACCTAGACGTGAACAAGCAGCCTCGTGTTTTTCCTTCCACAGCTGTGAACTGTTTCTGCCCTGCCCCCATGCCTCACCTGCCATGATTTACGTAATAAGCCAGAATCAGCCCTTCCTCCTAACTGCTCCATTGGTCACAGCAAGAAGAAAAGCAACTACTGCACAGGGCTAGTCTAAAACTCCCCCACGGGAAAGCAGCCCTCCATGGATTCCTTTACAGGAGCCTCCCAGTGACACAGACACCTTGGCTGGACTCCCTGGGGGTTTGTTGCTGTCTTTAAACTCTTCTGCAGGAGAGCTCCCTTCTGTGGTAATCTGGTATCTCCCAGACATTCTTAGAACCCCAGAGACCATGAAGGGGAGATTCTGAAAAGGACCATTTGATGTTTGCAGTATTTAAAAGAGTTTAATTTAAAACGTTCTGAAGTTGGAGAGATGGATCAGTGGATACGTGTGCGTGCCCGTGCAAGTGTCAGGATCCAAGTTCAAATCCTTAAAGCCCATGTACAAAACCAGGTAAAGCTAGATAGAGTAAGGAGACCATCTGTAATCCCTGTGCTACTGTGGAGATAAGAGGCTGAGACCGAGGAACCCAGTGGGGGCAGTGGGAAGCTTGTGGGAAGACAACCTCAGGCAGAGGAAAACCAACAGAGACCCTTGCCTCAAACAAGGTGGAGGTGAGAACCAGCATCTGAGGTTATCCCCTGACCTCCATGGGTACATGCTTTAATACACACACACACACACACACACACACACACACAAACACACACACGCACGCACACACACATGCACGATATTTTTGTAAGTAAATAAAATATAAATAAGGAAAAAAAATTTAAATAGTAATACGAAATTTTAAATGTTCTATTTCCTCCAGTCACTGAAAAAGAAGACTAGAGGTGTGGTAAGGAGGAGCCGGTGACAGTGCCATCAAAGGGAGGCTATTTGGTTTGGCGGAGATACATCGCCTCCTGCTAAGCAGCTCTCGTGGCCCCCTAGAGTCTGGATAAAGAATGAGTATCCACATCAGAACTTTAGTGGAATAAGTGTGTGGGGCTCCCCCTGGTGGCCATTGGTGGTATGGCACAGTGGCCAAGGCTCCCTCTCCAAAGTTGAACAGGGAGAAAAGGAAACCTACAAGGCTTTTGAGAAAGAACCGGGGAACCTACTTCTTGGACCACATACTGTGACTCCAATTTTGGAAAAAGAAGAGAGATTTAAAAAGCTAATCCCAGACGACTTTAGACCAGGCATTCTAAAAGTCCGGTGTGGGACCTTCAAGCCTTGCGGTGGCCTGCTTTACAACGGCGTCATTTAGCCCACCACCAGGAAATCCTAAATCTCCAGTCCTCGAATACTGCCGTGTCTCCCATTGGATGCCCCATAACTGATGGAAGAAGGGAAGAACGCTTATGAGTTGGAAGTCACACACGTACCCATTTCTGCAAATACAAAGGCATCGCCTGACCGGAGCAGTGAATTCAAGCCCATATCCAGAGGCAATGTGTGGGCTCTGGGACAGAGAGTTTTTTTGAGTTGGTAGAAAATAAGAGGAGGTTTCAAGATTTTGAATTTCAGGTCCTTGCCACACATAAGCAAGACAGCCAGACTGAGCTAACTGTGCTGTAAACGGATTCCCTGTAAAACGAACCACTGCTCTGCTAGGAAGAAGTCTGATAAGCAGGAAGGACCCACCCTTCCCCAGCCCATCAGTTAGGTCCGAGTTATTCTATGGAGACGCAAAATGCATCATCAATATTTGGGAATTGATGGGACACTCTGAAAATCCTCAGCTGCAGCTCTGTTGAAGGGCTTGATATTTTTATTCAAAACATATTTTGTAAAAGTTAGGTAACATCTGGCCAATAAATCCATGGATGGCAGATGCAAATATGAACAAATACTCCTTGCATCTGTGAAGAGGCAAAAGGCGCCTGAAAGTGGTGGAGAAAGACAAACACAACAGGAAATATACCCCGTCGACATTTTAAAATGCTATACTTCCATTTGTGAACAGGAGATAGCCATATCAAAAGTTAAAACAAAAACGTGCTTTAAAAATAGCCGAGTGACTTTTAAATATGAGAAGCTCTTTAAATGGAACTGAACGAATTAACAAGAAAGGCCAGTAAGATCTCAGGAGGTGGGCAACACCCTTGAACAATTTTCACGACACAGTAAACTTAACCAAACAGCACTAACTAATGGGATAAAGTGTCTTCTTGTCTGTAAGAAAGAAAAGACAAATTAAACATTGACATTATGGCTGAGCATGATAGAACATGCCCGTGACCCCAGAACTGGAGAAACTAAGGCAAGAGGATGAAGAGTTGCAGTGGGGGAAAATGTAGGAAAGGGGAAGGGGGGGGAGAGAAATTTGGATTCTGGGTAAAATTTAAATCCAATAAACTACAGGTGTAGTACACACACTATGTAAGCAAACACGGGCAAACTGTGCACACAAGCCATGAGATTTGGCCACATGGGTAACCCTGCACAGGAATGCAGAGACAGGAATACAAAGCAGGCCAATAGACATCAAGAAGCTGAACCATAAAGTACCCCGCGGCCGTGGAAAGAAGAGGGCTTCGGGTCCTGTTCCCTCCCCACTCTCCTTCAAGTCTGATAATGTCCGGAAGGAAAGAGAACAAGCAGAACTGGTGCCTGCATGGCAAGATCACAGACTGTGAGGGAAAACCCAAAAGCATCAAAAAAAAAAAAAAAAAAAAGAAAGAAAAGAAAAGAAAAAGAAGAAGAAAAAGAAAAAAAATCTGGCCAATCCAGAGAGGCGTTGTACTTTGCTGGATTTGACAGCTACCACAATGAAAAATACCACAGTGAAAATGTTTTGAATAAGTCACCAGTAGCAAAAGGAACCCCCCACACACACACACACGCACATGCACTCATAGGTCCTGCCCTGCCAGAATCCACAAAGACGAGAAAAACACAGTCTGGCTCGAGTGCGATGCTGAAATGGAAAAGTCAATACCATGCAGAAGAAAACTAGCAGGTGCATACATACTTCTTAGAATGATTCAAGGAAAGCTAGGAAATTTGCTCAGAGGCAGGTTCCAAGTGTGCTTAGACTACACTTAAACTTCCCAGTAGTTTAAAATGCATGCTGGCTTTCAAAATAGGTCATTGAATTGATAATAAAAACAGCAGGTTTTATTTGTAAGATTATTCAATCTTTGCTTTTTCGAGACAGGGTTTCCCTGTTGTAACTCTGGCTGTCCTGGAACTCACTCTGTAGACCAGGCTGGCCTTGAACTCACAGAGATCTGCCTGCCTCTGCCTCCAGAATGCTGGGATCAAAGGAGTGCACCACCACTGCCTGTTGATTATTCCATCTTAACAAAAGTGAGTTTTTAATATTTTTAAAATTTTTGTTGTTGCTGCTGTTTTCTGGGACAGAATCTCACTACTCCCACCTTAATCCTCTACATGCTGAGTTATAGGCCCGTGCCAACATACCCAGGGAGCTGGACTTTTTAAATTAAAAAAAAAAAATCATAAGGGATGAATTTCAAAAGAAAATAAATCATCTGCAGCTTAGGGTTACCAAATGCAAATTGAGCTTTTTGCTGATTTTACATTAAAACCTTGATGCCGGGCGTTTCTCCTTCCTGGGCAGAGACTCTCTATTAAATGTCTTCTCCAACACTATGATTAAAGGTCGTGTTGGTGTAGGTGAAGCAGTTATGGAACCATCCGCCAGGATTCCTCTTGCCCAAGGCTCTGGGGTCCAGCAAAGCCACACCTAAAATCATGACCCCACCATCCACTGCCTCCTCGGGGTTGTGGCAGTCCGAGGCCTCAGGACAAAAGTTAATATTTCTTACTATTCGTCTTCCACAAAAGAAAACACTGCAACTGTCCAACTCCAAGACAGGAAACAGGGTGTGTGAATTTAATCAGCTTCTAGTTGATACGGTCAAGGGGAAGAATATTAATAGTTAGCCTCCTCTTTAAGAGATCTGTCAACAGAGGAGCAGCCCAACCCATAGAAAGGATTCATTGATTTCTAGACCAAAGATAAAGGAAGACCCACGGGTTATCCTCAGGACGGGGTGGGTAGTAGTAGCTTGTTACTATCCGGGTACAGAGGACTACCAGAAGAGACTGTGCCTTCTCCCCCTTCCCGCCTTCCCTTTCTCAAATACACAGCACTGGCATTACTCAGGGTGTCCCGACTGAAATATAAATCTCCCAGGCTACTCTGTTGATAGTCACAACCTGACAACCAAATTCTGGCCCCTGAGATGTAAGCAGTCACTGGATCTGGGTGAGACTTTAAGAGGCTCCAGCCATTTGCCACATTTGTGTTCTCTTTTAAAATCTGAATGGAAGGTGGTGCCAGAAGTCCCAGAAGTCCCAGCAGCCATCTTGTTATCAAGGATGAAAACCTCGCACTAAATGTGACAGAAGAGATGCACCCCAGTCCCCGTTACCTTCATGAGGAAGTCATGGAAACAGTTCTGGACTGCCTCCCTCTGGCTTCATAACAGGAGAGAGTAAACCACGGCTGATCCAGCTTACAGCAGTTAGGTTACCCACAACCTCTAACCAGTACCTCAGCCTTCATGAGCAGAAGAGATACTTAGGGGACACCATGATGCCAGGAAAGGATGAACTCGTTGCTCATCCTTGACAGCTTTTCAAGAATCATTCCAAAGCAGTCCAGGATGACCAGAAAGGGACTGCGCCAGAGCTGGCCAGGTGGTCTGAAAGCAGGAGACGCCGGCATCTGGGTTAGAAGCACTGCACGGCTTGGTTGGCTGCCTCCGACCGGAGAGGCGCTCCTTTGTACCTCTTCCAGGTTGCAGAATTCCTGGCGCAGGGCGACCTTCATATCCGTAAAGTCCTTTCCGCACCTCTGCGCTACCAGACATTCCTTGGTTAAATGTGGGACCTAGTCAGAGGACACGGGTTCTTAGTGGAGACGTCTGCAAGAACTGTTCCCGCTCTCACCGAGAAGCAGCGAGGCTTCCCCACGCTGCCACGGGTGTCCTCAGCCACACGCGTGAGGTGCCCTTGTCCTCGGTGAGAGGCTCTGCGGTATCTCTGGGCTTCCAGGAACTACTCACAGCAGCTGCTCAAAGCCAAGGGCTTTAGCAGGGTTCTTAGTGCCCCCCTGCTTGGCTGGCTACCCCCATGCTGACAACCTCAGTGTTCTCGTCTGAAAAATGGTTCCGGTAATGATACCCACCTCCAAGGGCAGTCAAGGGAGGTAATCAATAGAGCAAGGTTTGGTACCTTAAGTGTTCAATGTATGTCAGCTATTAATAGCATTAAGTTGGGCGCATGAACTTATTGTGTGTGCGCGCGTGCATGTTTGGGTGCGTGCACGTTTGTGTGTATGCGTGTCAACACTGAGTGTCTTCCTCAATCATGCTGCTTTTATTTTTTAAACATTTATTAATTCATGTAATGATTTAGTGGGGGGAGGGGTTGTCTGTGTGCACGCGCATGCGCACACGAGCGCTCAGCCCACGCACCGGTGAGTGCATGCAGAGGTCTGGGGACGACTTCATTTGTCAGCTCTCTCCTTCCATCACCTGGATCCAGGGAATCGAGCCCGGGTCATCAGGCTTGGTGGTGGGCGCCTTACTTTTTGAGATAGACTTTCTCAATGGGCTTGGAGCTGGTAGATTCAGGTCGACCAGCTGGCCAGCAAGTCCCAGGATCCTCCTGTGCCCACCTGCCAGCGCCCAGACTACAGGCAGGCGCTCGCTGCCGTGCTGGTTTCTATGTGACGTTGAGGATCCAAAGTCAGGCCCTCGTGTTTGTGCACCACGCACTTCGCACTGGCCCCCTCCCAGCCCCACCGAGTCACTTTTATTCCTCTCCAGAGGAAACCATCCTAGCTTTTCAGTCGCCTTTTCTCTCGTTATCGACAACTGTGCCCGCTGCTCTTGTTTCCCAGGGTGCTGCTACTCTTGCCCTACTGAGAAGCAACCGTCATCCAGGCGATATTCCATCCCAGGACTTTGTACCTGGAGCTCTCGATAAATGCTCCTTTTAGAGATTACGAGCCGTCAGCTGTTTCGATACTCCCATTTCTAGCCTCTGAGTTCCCACCTCCCGCTCGGAATGTCAGGGGTCACACCTGATCCTAATCCTGTGTGAGTTATTCCTGAAAGGCTCACAGGGAATTAAAATGAAACTATGTCATGATTGATTTTAGAATTGGTTGAAGTTTGGGAAACACGTACAAAGTAAAATCAAGTCTGTGAGGCGCTTCACAATTGTGTGTACCTTACAGAATAGCTCTAATAACATCTTCTGGCGAGCTCGTTCATAGGGGTCGTAGGGAAACAGCCTCCTTCCCGGGTAGACGTCGTCCAGGTACTCACAAGCGATGACAGATTCATAGACAAGTTGACACTGGCTGTTCTCCAACACAGGAATCTGGCCAAAAGGATGTTTCGTATAGTACCAATCAGGCTTGTTTTTCAGGTTAATGTTGATAATTTCATGCCTTAAAAAAACAAAAGGGAAAAGAAAACAAACGAGAAGTGAGAAGCATGCACGGGCAGATGTTCACCCTGAAAACAGAAACTGTAACATCAACATTCATACTTGGAGCTGCTTCTTGGATGTTAGAGTTTTGTGTAAACTATGTAGCATCTTTTTAGTTGTTCCTGAAGAGGTCTCAAGGCTGCTCTCTTCCTTTCCTGTGACTGAACCTCATGCCTGCTATCACCTACTAAGAAGTGTCTGAGGCAGGATGAGAGCCACACGCTCAGATACTCCGACACCACAATGAAAGCTTCAAGCTTGAAAACACAAAGCCAGCAGGATGTCGTGGCTAAAGCCCATAATTCCAGGACCCGGGAGACAGAGGCAGGAGGATTGGGAGTTAGAGGCCAATCTAACTCCCAATTTAATTGGGAGTTAGTACTACATAGTGAGACCTTGTCTCAAAACCAAAACATAACAACCACAAAAATAACACGTGTTATTTACAGGTCAAAACAGACATTGGTGAATAAAACAGTTAAGAGCACAAACTCCACACCAAGCTGCTGTACTGTTGAGCTGAGATCTTAGCCAATTGCTTCCTCTCTCCATGCTGTGCCCATAGTCGAGAAGGTAATACCTGTACCCACCTCTTCACATCACTGATGATCAAAACAGTGACTGTGTGTAGTGTTTGGGAGAGTGTCTAGCACATTAGCATGCAATCACTTCTCAACTCCTCCTACTCGTTATCAGTGTTACCGGAGGTCCAAAACTGTTACCAGAGGCACAGACACAAGTTTGAAAAGATTAAAGGGCATAAGTGGTTACATTCTTCAAAGCGGTGGTGTTCAACGAGATTATTTTGCCCCTCCCTCATCTAAGGAGTGCATATTAATATCTAGGGACATTTTTGTTTCCCCTCTGGGAGTAGGGTATAATCCTAATGGGTAAGGGGGGGCAGATACTGACAGATAACCAGGGATGCCCCCTTTGCTCTCCCGAGCAAAGAACTGTCTGGGCCCCAATGTCAGTCAGTGGTGCTAAGATTGGGAAGATGCACTCTGAAAAAATAGTTATGGGGCTGGATGTGTAGCTTATTCGGTAGAGTGCTTGCCTAGCTACAGGAAGCTCTGGACTCCACTCCCAGTACCACATTAGCCAGGCATTGTGATGCACTGCTGTAATTCCAACACTCTGAAGGAAGAGTCAGAAGGGTCAGAAGTTCAAGGTCCTCTTCAGACACATGATGAGTTTGTGGCCAGTCTAAGCTACATAAGACCCTGTCTCAAAAACAACAAAACCCCAGAAATATTTGCAACAGTTCCTAATCTGACAGTCTGTCCCCAGACACATTGCACTGTGTTATAGAACTTTATTTTTAGTTATGTACAAAATAATTGTTTTGTACACTGTTGGGAGAGTGTTGGATGTATGTAGGGGATGTTTGATTGCTCATGATCTGCATGTGCCATCAGTAGACCACCTGAGGAACTTAGGTATCAATAAAAACACCTGAGCTCCGCTCAGGGTTCCACTGTCCAGTGTGGCACTTGCCATGACAGTGGTTCCCTCTGCTGAGGTCTGGCAGGGTTTACACTTATGATTATGCCCCTTGTCCTTCTTGGGTGAGCCACCACAATAGCTAACTGCTCTGATTTTTTCTAAAAACAACAGAAATGACAGGTAAACATGGGTCTAATAGATTTGAGCAAGAAGAGAAAATCTGGATATGCATCTAGGCAGAATGAACATGATTTTATTTAAAATATCTCCATATTGACATGTTGACATGAACTGCAACTCTGATGCCAACTCCCGTGATGGAATCTCCAAGCCAAGAGCAAGAGGCTGAGAGAGAGAAAGAAAGAGAGAGAGACAGTCTGATGTGGCCAAAGCTGACCTGGAACTTAGTATGTAAGCATGAGCGGTCTTGAACTTCTGATCTCCTGTCTCTATTTCCCAGGTTCTGAGATGGCCAGGATGGTCCTCCACATTTGATTTTCTGTGGTAACTGGGCATGTGAACCAGTGCTTCATGCATGCTGAACAAGCACTCTTACCAACTAACAAACACTTTTTAATATACCTACTGTGTGCCAGGCTCGCTTCTAGTCCGTGAATGAGGCAGACCCTACTCTCTTGAACCCTCTTTTTTGGTATGGTTGCCATAAGATGAGGGACAGGGAGTGGTAGAAAAGCAAAACTAATTAGAAAATGTTATACATAGTTAAGTGTCATGAAAAAAATAGAACAGAGTAGGGCTACACTGGGACAGTTGGGGGAAGCCTTGGGAAGCCAAGCCCAGTGAGCTTGGCTGTGCCCTACCTAAAGGAACAGTGGGTAGGTGGGGTCCAGTTTCCGAACACACCATCATTCAGTTTCGTCTGCTTTGTCTAAAAGTTCATGAAAATCGATTTGGAAAAGAACAGCATTTCAGGAAAGCCTGCACAAAAAATTAGTCCTTCGAGCAACTCAGTCTCAGAAGAGGGGGAAGAGGAGCCCCTTCTAGGAGCCTGAGATTTTAAATATACCCCTGGAGATAAATAAGGGTGTGCTACCTGCTCGGCGCACCTGGCTTTAGTTTCTCACCTGATGCCTTTCGCTTTGAGGACGAGCCGTGCCCTGTGCGAGTAGGGGCAGAACCTCATGCTGTAGATGCGGACCACACCCTCGGGGACCGGCCCCGGAGGACAGCTTCCTGCAGGGCGGGGCGGGACCAGAGGATGGAGAAGCTGGTTAGGCCTGTGCGGAGGGCTTGCTCACCTGATGGACGTTCCGGGAGGAGGAGTCTGTGCCCTGAGCCTGACAAGCTCCGGAGAGGATACTTGCAATTTGTGCAAGGGATTGGTCCAAGTTCCTCCTCTATCCTCCGGGCTACAGGCAAAGGCTCAGTTACTCCTGTCCAGAGAGAGCAGCCCGGTCTCACGTAACCCTCAGCCCGAGGGTCCAAGTGTAAAAGATTTACCTCTCGCCAAGCTTCTGGTCCCATCCCCAGACATCAATCTCCAGGTGTCCTCGCAGGACCCGAAAGCTCAGGGCCACCGCCTGTGGCTTCCTGCTGACGCTGCCTCCGGGGCCAGCTGCGCTCCCTCAGCCTCAATTGAATTTCTCAGCAGGCGACAGTACTCTAGTGGGGCAGAGACAAAGTGAACTAGGACCCCTGCGGCCCGAGCTAGAAGGATCTAATCCCTCCCAGACACCTCCCCAGATCTGGAAGTCCCGTAGAGGGGCCAGGGCGACAGTGAACACCAAACCAAGCTCCGGAAAACTACTTCTTGCTTTAGACGCACAGGGAAAGCATTTGGTGGGGCTTCAGCCACACGAAGACTGGACATTTAAAAACCACAACGTGGGTTTCAAAGGAATCGACTAGAATTTTAGAGTAATGCTAACTTTTCTTTTCCATCACAAATCCTCGCCTTAAGTAGACAGCTGCCCACCTTCTGTATAGCGTGTTCCTCTTGCTTTTTTTTATTTTTATTTTTTTAAAGCAAACATTTTTTTCTTGGTTTAGCAGTTAGGAGGAAAGACTAAGAATGCATTGAGACCTTGCACCATCCTGAAAGTGAATACCAGCTTCAGTTCCACACCGCACCCGCCTCAGCCTGGCTCTCCCTCCTTCTGTTTGAAGGATCTCTACCCAAAGTCTAAGAAACTGGCGGAGAATAATAGGATCAAGACATCTAGGGGCCAAGAACTCTTTCTGAGTCCCCTCGGGGCTATGTTTCTGACAGAGGTACTTTAGTTCACCAAGGGCACATTACCAAAAACTCAGCAACCCAGGGGCCACTTGCCCACCTCCCCTGTCTATGTGAGGCAGACCAGGCTGCTGGCCTTCCTTGACTCTGACACCCTGATACCCTAAGATCCTGAATTCCAGCGGGTGAACAAAGGAATCCCTTTAGCTCTCCAGGACTGAGATGAAGTGGAAAGGCTTGCAAACACATTTTATGGAATGACCAGGAAGGAGAGGAATGCATCATGCATCTTGTTCTCGCTCACTTATGTCTGAGTTACTTCATTTCCCGAACTGCCCAGTCATGTAATCAATACTATTCCTTTACAAAAGTGCCCCCCAGAAAAGTGAAATCATTTGTCCAAAGTGACCCATAATAGAGTCAAAGGACTTCAAAAGACCGAAGACTTTTAAAAGACCCTTTGCTGGGCTGCAACAGTGGAGAGCACAGGCCCGTCATGGTGGCTTCGGTGTTGAATCTCAGTATTCGTCGCTGACATGGCAGAGCTTTACCATGTAGCTTCTAAGATGGACAATTCTGGGCCTTTGGAATTCTCATCTCTCCAGATGTCTTAGCTGGTATTTTTTTTTTCCCTACAGAGTAAGAGTCTTTGAAATCTTTAGAACAACGATTCAACTACAGTTTTAGTCGAGAAGCCAGTGATTCGGTGGGAGTTAAGCTTACGTGGCAATCCACCAGAGAAAGTTTGTATGAATGTACAGAATGTATGAATGAGGGAATAGCAGGAAGGGTCGAATCAACTCTTGGAAGTGCATAGTGCCAGCCAGGAACCTGCCTGTACTGTTTAAGACACACTGGTTCCCGCTGCGCTATGCTGACACTTTTTGCTTTGGAAGATGCAGGTACTGGCAACTACTGCCCTGGAACTAACTTTGATCAAGGACAAGCTTAGCTGGGAGGTGGTGGTACATACCTTTAATCCCAGCACTCAGGAGGCAGAGGCAGGCGAATCTCTGTGAGTTTGAGGCCAGCTTGGCCTACAGAGTGAGTTCCAGGACATCCAGGATTACAAAGAGAGACCCTGTCTCAAAAAAAGCAAAAAGCAAAAACAGACAAGCAAAAAGGACAAGCTTGATGACAAAACAGAGATAAGGAATTTAACCATGCCATGGTAAGGAGGTGGTACGTAAGGAGATGGCTTCTGAGCAGACAAAGGTACCTTCCACATAAACAAAGCAGATTTCAGATAGCTGAGAAAAACACATCCCGATTCTAAAAGGGAAGGCAGAAGAGACAGGGCAGAATTTCAAAATCAAAATAAACTATTACAAACCTGTTTGGTGCTTTATTAGCTAATTTAACCCTTAAACTAGTCCTGTAAGAATCCTGTAGTACTTATTATCCCATTCAAAAGATGGGTAAAACAAGGGCTAGCAAGATTAAGCACTTGTTAAATATCTCATAACTACTAACTGTAAGAGAAGGACTTTAGAAATTTAACTCTGGGGACAGCACTCTCAGCCGGTACCTTAGTCAATACCAGATGCAATGGAATAAATCGTCAGAAAACCTCCCCCTGTAATAGTAAGATTTGAAGGCCTTTCAGGTCTTATGATGTTAAAACGGCTATGGGAAATATATAAATGAACGAGTGCAGTTCATCAATGAGTCAACTTCCTTATGGACACTGAACTCGGTATATATTTTAATAGCCTCTGACTTTTAGAGCTGCTTTAGGATCACAGTGATACAGAGCGGTATCTCATATTCTCCCTACCTCCCCAGGCAGCTTCCCCTACTGTTAACACCCCAGAGTGCTACGTTTGTTACAAAGAGATGTACATAAATGGACTCATCAGTCCAAGTCCGTAGTTCACAGGCCGTTCACTGCTGATTGACTTCATATGATTTCTACATCCCGAGTTATGATTTACATTTTTATATTTTCAGCTACTTAGAGTAATACTTTCGGAAAGACATTCTTAGCTCTTTGAGCAGCAGGTGGCCCGACTTTAGCCTGGTGGTTTTAATTTGGCCATTCACAGTTTACGCTGCGATGATTGAGCTAACAATGGTCAGATGGAAATCTGTTTGCAAATTAAAAGGCTCTGTTATGCCAGATGAAGCAGTACTTCCAATTTTTCCCTCGTGATTTAACTTCTTCTAAAGGAAACTAAATCTGAGAGCTGGGACTGTCTTTATTAAAGGGCTATCTAAGCAAGCTGCCGGGGCATGCATTATAATCCTAGAACTTAGAGTCTGAGGCAAGAGGACCACGAATTTGAATCCAACCTGGGCTACATAGTGACCCTGTCTAAAAAAAAAAAAAGCCTGTATGTGGAAGCTCTATGTATATGTATATACATATATGTATATGGATATACATATGTATATGTCAAGCTCTGATGTGCCAGTCTACCTGGTATAGTTTGTACACCTTCATATGTGGGAAGCAGTACAATGGCAGGATTCTAAAGACGGGCCCGGGAGCCAGATGGGCTGTAAGACCTGTCTTTGGCACTTGGGAAAAATCCTGAGCCTCTTTGATCCCCACCTCCCTTGTTTAAGATGACAGCCTTAACGGTATGTGCGTGATAGGCTGGTTTTGAATATGGAATGAAATCATGCAGACCTCGTCAGAAGGGTTTTCGCTTGGCATACCTCAAAGTTACGGAGAAACACTAGCGAATAGGAGCACATTTTAGTAGCACAGCGCTGTCCTGTTTTGCGCCCATAAAGAAGACAGGCATCGCAGTTCAGTTTTGTCAGGCATATCAGAATTAGAATCCAACTCACAATGCTTATTTCTCAGGTCGGCAGTTTAACGGCGGCTGAATGTGTGGAATGCTGCAGGCTACATCTCAGTAATGTGATTTTTAATCTCACCAAAGATCACAACGGTTTCCCCAGCAGGATTTTAATTATGACCTTTAAACCTGTTCTCCACTTCCTCTTAAAGATTCAGTAGGTGACTCCTAAATGTTTATTTTTGCAAATGTCCGGTCTATGCTATTTCATGTTTGCATCTCTATTACACCGACCAACTCAAGCACAAAAAAATTATAATAAGGTCATAGAAAACCATTCCAAATAACTTCCCGGGCATCTGAAATATAATCATACCCACTGTTTGTGTGGAGGTGCATATACACACGCCAGTAAGCATGTATGTGGAGGCCAGAGACAGGGTCTCACTTGCTGATTTGGTTAAGCTGATCTGAAAGCCCCAGGGATCCACCCGTCTCTTCTTCCCCAGCACTGGGATTATAAGCACAGGCCACCATGCCTGGTCTTATATGTGGGTTCTGGAGGTGGAAGTCGGGCTCTTATCTTTGCTCAACAAGCTCTTTGCCTACTGAGCCATCTCCCCAGCCCCAGATCTGCTTCTGTGAAAATACTGGAATCTTTGATTATGGTGATTAATGATTGGATTTCTTTACTTAACTCTTCAATTTGTTTTGAGGAAAAATTTTCCTTTTATTTCTTTTCCCTTTCTTTCTTTTTTGTTTTGTTTTTCGAGACAGGGTCTCACTATTTAGCTCTGGCTGTTACGGAACTCACTGTGGACCAGGCTGGCCTTGAATTTACAGAGATCCACGTGCCTAAGTGCTGGGATTAAAGGTGTGTACCAAGCATGAGTTTTCAAAAAAATAAAATAGTCACAACAGTGTCTAATACTAGCAGAAACTAGATGATATTCCTCTATTTTAAACGCCCACTTGACATGAGAGATTACATTACTGGATTTTCCATTGCTGTTCACTGAATTCCAGGAGTCAGGTGAGGGGAAAAGCTCTATTCTCACATCTGCCTTTATTCTGGGTTTGCATGGAGTGAGGATCATAGGGAGTCTCGTGTTCCAGTGACTTCGGGACATACTACACACGGTTACTAAAGTTATCACAGGAGGACCTTCACTTTCACTTAGGAAAACTGGGTCAAAGGAGATTTTCTTTTAAAGTACTTACTCTGCTTCTCTATTCCTATGTATCTTTAAAACGTGTAAAACAGTTATACATCTTGATAATAATATTTGAATAATCAAAAGCAAAATTTCACCATTCAGATATCAAAGTTTGTAAACTCAAGCAAAAACATCAATACCTCCTGCTGATGTTTGGCAATGAAAACAAACCATGATAGTGGTGTGACCAAAAGATGGGTTTGGATCAAGTCATTCCTCAGTATCCACCCAGAAGTACTTCCAGAACCCTTTTGGACACAATTCTGTGGATGCTCAAGAACTTTATATGAAGTGATGTAGTATTTGCAAATAATCTACCCATATACATCAAACCACATCTTTTGGGGGGGGTAATAATACCCAAACACAAGGCAAACTTTATGTAAAGTTGTTACATTGTATTGCCTAGAGAATACTGACATGAGAAGTCTGAACATATTCAGTATGGATGAAATACTTCTATTTTCTATCCTAAGGTTGTCCAAACTGGAGAATGTGGAATCCATTGATAAGAGCAGATCATATTATTCTGTCTTGGTTTAACCACTAAACATAAGAGCTGTTGGATAAGAACTTTATAGATATATAAACTCTTACCTCAAGACAGTCTTAACTGACTTTAGAAGCACAGGCTACATTTGAATTGCTTCAGCATTTAATAGCTGAGTTACCTTGGATAAATAACAAAAACCTCCTACACCCTGATATTCTAACATTTTAACCTGTAATATGGAGCTGGAGTACCATGTGGTTTAGGGAAGTTGTGTTTAGGGCAGTATGGCAAACATTTAATATTTACCACATGCCTGTCATCTAGCAAGTAGTTAACATTAGTTGTTATTACGTTTACAATTACTTGAATGGAGTGGGGAAGACTTTTATAGCCTTCAAAGGGAGGGCAGTCCCGGAAATGAAATTCCCCTGCCTGCCTCTGTCCTCATCCGATAGTGTAGCTCACTTAGTGATGCCTAGCTGAAGGCAAGAACTCCTGATCTTGGAATGGTGCTTGCCTGCCTTCGTCTAAACCAGAAAATTAAAATAAATAAATAAATAAAAATAATATAAAAAGCTAACTGGCTTAAAGATCCCTTCTTTTTTTCTTATATTATTGACTTTTTCCCCCCTTATAATTTCTTTACCCTGGTGCTGCTATGTTCTACGCTCTCGTGCACATTTGTGTGTGCGTGTTGGGGGCGGGGATTAAAAGAAACAACAACCTGAAACATTAGTTATGGTTAAATAGTTGGGCTTTCCTTTCAAATGAAAGTGCAAAATTTAAAGTTGAAAATCCTACTCCAACAGCCCAAATTTGAGAAGCTGCCAAAGTTCAGAATTGACCTCAAAATCCTCTTCCCTTCCAATACAAAGCAGGCGAGACCGAACCACAGAGACAGACACGGAGAAGACGCCCCGGAACCTTGCAGTGCCTACGGGCTCCGAGCCGGGGTTGGGTAGCGACCAGAGCCAGCCGGGAGGCGGAGCCCGCCCCTCGCACCCGATTGGCCCGCCCCTTCCCGCAGGTCCTGCCCCGCAACTGGCCGCGGAGCCCCGCGCTCCAGCCAATACCCGGTGCGTTTGGAAGAGCGAGCCAATGGGCGGTCGCGTTACAGCAGCCTCTGGAGGAGCGGAGGTCCGGCCGGAAACCTACGGCTGCCGACAGGAGCAGCCCTGGGGTGGTGCGCCTCGTCCTTCCTCGAGTCTTCCTGGGAACCCACGAGGAGCCGCCGGGCCTGGCCAGTGGCCCCGGACGGCCGCACGGGTGACTCTGCCCGGGGCAGGGACGCTAGTCGACCCGTTTGTGAAGTCAACCGGCGCCCGGGGCGGCGCCCCGCAGCACCGTGAGCTGTTATGCTCTCTCAAGAACGGATCACCCCGAGACCCGGGAATAACCCCGGAAACCCAGCCGGCCGGCGTGGGTCCCGTGGCTAAGGGCAGCGTCCTCCGGGGTGTGTTTTCCCGGAGATGCCAGCATCTTAGGGCCTCACTAAACCCCAGGGCTGCCACACCCTCCCTGCTGTGGAATCAAGCTTAGGCCGCCTTCTCTTATGGAGGTGCTGTGGTGATAAAAGTAGTAAGAGTACCCTCTCTCGATGGGGATCCCACCCATAAACATCCAGTCTTAATTGTGGTCTTAACGCCATTGCAGATGTGACACCCATTTCTGCCTAACGGGATATCTGGAAGGAAGGATTTGAAAGGCTTAGAAGGGGCTAGAGAGATGGTTCTGCGGTTAAGGGTCTTTGCTGCTATTCCAAAGGAAGATTCCGTTCCCGCAGCCTGTCACAGCTCCAGGGGCTCTTTAACTCTCTTCTGCCCTCCGGGGGCACCTGCACGCACACTTTTTTTTTTTTCCTTCCCAAATGAAATTAGAAGCTAGGAGCTCAAAGTAAGAAGCTACCCATTCATGTCGATTTGAGGTGGTCTGGATTCAGTCTTCAATTGTCCCAACAGGAATAAGAGAGTTAATGATGGAAAGAATGGGGAATTCAGCAGAGTCTTTAATTTAGAAATGAGAAATCAAAAATTTGACATTTTCCTGAAATCAAGAGATCTAGAAGTCTAGGTCAAACTAGGTATGATGGTCTGGGGCTTTTCCGGAAAGACTGTCAAGGAATTGATTATCCCCAAATTAGAAATACACAGCAGTGGAGGAAACCCAATTAGGCCATAAGGTCAAATCAACGAGAGATGAGCCAGTGGGTAAAATGGTAAATTGGTAAAATGACAGCATGTTATTCTTATCAGGGAAGGCAGACATGGTTCACTGAGGACTCTTCCCCTTCAGAGCCCATAGTCACAGGCCTCAGGGCTGTCCTGTAGGTAGAGACTTAAGTAGTCACGAAAGGTCTTGGCATCGGTGAGGTGGGATGACACTATGGGGTCTTCAAGCATGGTGGCCATCCAGAGCTTAAGTTTTGGAGTGTCGGATATACACCTGGGAAGACAAGACGAGAGATGCGAGCTAGAGAGGCATCCCACAGTCTCACATTACCGCTGCAGTTTTGTTTCCCCCTAAACTTTTGAAATATATCTTTAGAAACATTTCTTTAAAATGCAAGCAGTAGACTAGAAAGGGTTCGGATCTGAGTGCTATCATTGTGGTCTTTGTTAGGGTTTTGCTTTTTTTTTTTTAGTTCGGCTGGAACACAGATAGAAAAGTGGCCTGGTATTCAGGAGCCCAGGAAACACAGTTCTGACAGGAAGGTGCCCTGGCAGTTGGGAGCCCCGGGACCATACAGCTCTGAGGTGGGAAGGTGTCCCTAACGTTGCAGCTCTGAAGGGAAATATCCCTGACCGAGCTGAGGTGTTCTTCATGCTTCTCCATGGCTGCCTTGAGAGGAAGGCAGCAGCTGAAGCTGAGCCCCCTCCCTACTCTCAGTAGAGTCCAGAGGGCTGCTCTTTATATAGTGTCCCTGACGGGGTGGAGCCTCCCAGGGTGGCCTGTGATTGGCGGAATTTTTTTGTCCTTATTTGGCAAGTCCTGAGAGGGATGAAGGGCCCAGCTTAGGGCCATTTGTGTTAGTTGGGGACACTTCTGTGCTGCTCTGCCAGGTTGGGGGATCCCCGCAGCTGGCTGGGAGTGGAGTGTCTGATAGCCCCAGGGGGAGCTTTCTTATGAGGAGTCTCAAGTCTCAGAGCTCCCTAGCCTTGCAGAACCAGACTCCCTCAAAGGGGAAATATGCTGACTCCCCAGTGTTCCTTGGCACCATTTGGGGTTCATGATAGGGGTGGTGGCTGGCCCCCGGGGTCTCCAGTAGGGTGTCAAGGGAGACAGACATTAGCCCCAAATAGCAGTTGACAGCTGGAGGGGCTAGGCTTGCTGGGGAAAGTCAGATTTGCTTCCCCGCAGAAACAGGTTTTGGGCCGGGATCAGGCAGCCAGCAACCCAGTCCTCCAGGGCCCACCATGAAGCAGTTCTCCACTGGCCAAGGAAGCTTGACAGTTTGACACCTGGAGGAGGGTTGGGCGTGGCAAGGGGGCGGGCTGAGGCAGAGCTCCCTCCACAAGGAGGGGTCCACAGAGCCCAGGCTGTGGATGCTGAGGGGAGCAGGGCCCAGGAGGGGCATGCCAGGGGTGGAGCTCTCCACAGACTCAGGAGCCCCACCATGTGGACTGTGTGTGTGGGGTGGAACCCTCCCAAAGGGGAGCCCTGGGCTGTGTCGGGGGACAGGGCCCTCTGGACCTGGGAGCCCTGTGCTGTGGACTAGGTGGGGGCAGGGCTCTCCAGGTGTGGACTCTGCTTATTGCAGAGCCCCAACAGTCATTTCACAGACAAGGAAGCCGAGATAAGAGTGAGCGACTTGGTCAGTTAGTAGAACTTCAAACTGAGAGACTGAGAGCTGCTAACTACCTGTCTTCTACATGAAATGCGAGTAGAAGCAGCCCTGCGTAGCTGTCATTTCTAAGATGTAGAAGTAAGCCAGTAAGCACGAGTTTAGAAAGCAATGTGGAAATCTTGTAAGTATTCTAATGGATTTTTAACCAGCAGAGGGCAAGTTTTAAAACACTCTACTCAAGTCAAAGATGTCTCTTGCTCCCCGGGGCTGAGGATGAGCAGTGAATAGGTGACCTGGTAAGTTCTGTCTAGCCCAGGACTTTCCTCTCTGTTGGATCTCATTTGCGCCAGGGATATTAAATATTTATCTTACAGGAAAAAATTCCATGTATACCATTGCAACTCTCATCCTAGATTATGCAGGAAATATTCAAATGTCTTACTCATTTAGTTCCAGTGCTTCCAGCCGTTGAAACCAAGGCCAAATAAGATAATCAATCATAGAGAGAGAGTTCCCACCAAAGAAGCTTGTCTTCTTCTTGGTCAGAACCTGAATATTAAAGAAGGTAAAATAAGTTTTTATTTGTGCAACTAAAAATCATCAAAAACAACTGAGATCAGGTAGAGCATGCGCAAATCCCTTTTATGTTGATATAGCCAAATTGGGTTTTTGTTTTTTTTTTTGTATGATTTAAAACCCTCTCTAGTCCAGCAACTCTAACTGGAAATCCAATAGATAGGACAAAGGCGTGCACTGCGGCACGGCTCGGAACGGCTCAAATGTGAACATGTTAATTGTCCAGAGTAGAGCAGTTTTGGTGAAATCAAACCTTAGAACACTGGACAGCAAATTGGAACGTTGCAGTACATAGATGAAGCTTAAAACACTAAAAAAGATGGGAGGTGCTTTCTGAAGTATGCACGTTATACAGCTGCCTCTGTGTAAAGTCGGAAGCAGCCCAGGCTTCCATTAGATTCTTGATATAAGTGCCAGTACCATGATGTGTTCACTTTGTAAGAAGTTGCCAAGCCGTATTCTCAGGCATTGGGTACTTCTTTGCTTGTAATTTTTCAGTTAAGAACATACTTAGACCATCCTAGAAATAGATAGAATTAACTATTAAACAGGTGACAATTGTTTGAATAACACTAAAGCTCAAATGGGAAGTTTCTGAAATCAAGGTGAGCTGATACTAGGGTTTTGCTAAAGAGGAAAATTGAGAATATTATTTGATTTTAAACCTATACTGATTGCGGGGGAGGGTACCTATTACTAAAATTCATTATCAATATATAAGACACAGTCAAAGAATTTTAAAAGACCATTATGCCAATTTAAATCAACTTGTCCCTTACAAATAACCTCCACGATCTTCCCGAGGGACCACATAATGTTATGCAGTATGGATTGATGGTTCATGTCTATCTGATCTTTGTCTTTTCTCCACTAAAATAAGAACCTGAACAATGTGGACCAAATCTTCCCAGGTTCCACGGTGTCCCCCAGAAAATGTGACATCTGTATTTGGGTCTGGTATCATGAATACTCTAATTACCAGTAAAGAAACTGAATCAGTAATGAAAAGTCCACTGCACAGTACAGCAGGCACAAATTCTAAAGCTCAATTGTTTTAGCAGCTAGAGAAATAAGGGAAGTTACCCAACCCGTTTTAGGAGATTAGAATATTCATGATACCAGACCCAAATAAAGATAGCAGAACAGTAAATTATGGGTCAAACCCAGAGACACATAGATAGAAACCCTTTATTAACTAAGTCTATAATACATATGAAAAAGTTTACTGGGAGCAAGATGCCATCCCAATGACACTAAGAGGGTTCGGTACCATAGGACAGTACCATAGGATAGGTGCCATAGGACAGGTGCCACAGGACAGGTGCCACAGGATGGATACCACAGGACGGGTGCCATAGGACAGGTTCCATAGGACAGGTACCCTAGGACAGGTACCACAGGATGGGTGCCATAGGACAGGTACCATAGGACAGGTACCACAGGACAGGTGCACAGGACAGGTGCACAGGACGGGTGCCACAGGATGGGTACCACAGGATGGGTACTATGGGACGGGTGCCATAGGACAGGTACCATAGATAGATAGGAAAATCTATTGGTAAGACCACAAGCATCGGGTTAAAGGGAGTGGTTCTATGGACATTTCCACAGATGCAACACATGCCAAAAACATTCAGCACTAATAATTTAACTAAAGAATCTGCAGAATTAACAAAGAAAGTTAATTTAAGAATTGGGTGCTTAAGAGATGGCTCAGAGGTTAACAGCATATGCCTTTCTGGAGGACTGGAATTTGGTTCCCAGTACTCAGCTCAGGTGGCTCACAACTGCCGGGAATTCCTGCTCCAGGGGACCCAACACACAGAGCCACACTCACCTGCACTGCCTCTCACTCACAAATAATTAAAAGTAATAAAAATAAAGTCTTAAATAGTGAATTAGTAACAAGAACATAGTGAAAAACAGCTTCAGAAAACAACAAACTAGAGTAAACTTCATGCTTACTGGTAAAACGCTAGGCTGTTACCCCACCGGCATGGCATCTGTGCCTTCCCTCGGGAAAACTGGGCCAAGTGTGAACAGAGTGTCTCAAGGCCAAGAAAGTTTTGTCTCAAGGCCCAAAGGACAGCTCTTCAAAAGGAAAGACACCAGGGCTTCCTACGAGTCAGACTTTGTAGTGGGAAACTCGTATTACATCATCAGCAGGGAAAGGCAATACAGTGGCATCTATTGTCTGATTACAACTAGGTTTAATTAATTT
Source organism: Cricetomys ansorgei (assembly GCA_026225945.1). Taxonomy (NCBI): domain Eukaryota; kingdom Metazoa; phylum Chordata; class Mammalia; order Rodentia; family Nesomyidae; genus Cricetomys; species Cricetomys ansorgei. Next base: position 12,245,821 of record JAMJFZ010001258.1, read on the forward strand.
AAATATACGATCTTAGACTAGAAACAAGAATGAACAGACAGAAACAAGTCATGTATTAGGGAAATGTGGGTACCCCTTTCTCAATGTTATTTTAATGTCGATGTACTAAGTACTTGAAGCCCATAAGCCATGTGTGGTTGGGCATGCCTGCAACGCTAGCCCTCAGATGGCTGGGGCAGGAGCATCATGAGTTTAAGGCCAGTGGGTTTGAGACTAGCCTGTAATACAATGACCCCTGTCTCCAAAAAAACTAAATAAAAAATAAAAATTACAACGATGGTACTTTTAAGTGTTTTGATTTATATCACAAGTAGAAGAGCTTACGAGAATATGTTGTGGTTTATTTCTGTGTGATACTATTTCTAATTTCCACAAAGTGACTTGGAGAGTGAGCATATGAAGGGGGTGGGAAGAAAAGGAAAGCAGGTACAGTTTATCATTTATTATGGTGAAAGCTAGGCAAAGCCAGTACCTCCTCTAGCTTGCTGAATTCTTCCTTCAGTTCTTCTTTTATGCCAGGACAGTCTTCCTTCCTCTTCACTCTAATAAAGCTTGTCATCAAAGTTGGCACCTGAACAGAGAATGACTTCTTAGTTTATCAGTGTGAGGCTAATGCTGCTGCCCTGTGCTGGCGTGTGTGCGAACACACACACGCACACACACACACACCCCTCATAGTCCTGTTACCCTCCAGAGTGCTGCAGGGACGAGTGTGCAGCCAGTCCCAGTGTCTACAGAAACCATGGCTTATCTCACAAATGGTTTTGTAGACTAGGATGTGAGACTGCTCTAGGTTCTGTAATTTGCAGATAATAGAACCCACCTGTTTTGCCGCCACCAGCAACCCACACCAGGCCTGTTTCTTCACATTGTGCTCATCTCAACTGAAGGATACTGTGTGTGTCTAACAGGAAGGGCACAGGCCACGGGCCATGGCCCCAGCTGCGCAGAGAGCTGGGGAAGAGAAGTTTTCTGAGCTCTGCCTCAGAACTGCCCAAGACTATTCAAAGGGGACTTGACTGCCTGAAGACTTGGCAGTCGTGTTGCTTTAATGAGTGTGGCTGGAGTTGCAAGTCTTGATACTTGGCTCTTTGAGGCGACCTCATTGTAAGAGAAGAAAACCCACTCTGAAACAGTCTCATGAAATCACATCGATGTCAGGACAGTCGGCCCCTTTGGGGACTGCTGGTCTGCACACGGCCGTTCCGTCCACATGACCATCTTCGTCTGCCTAGTCCCCTTCAGGTCCGCTCTGAATCATTTTGTCAGTTCCCCTTTGCAGTGCTCTTGATTGTGGCTTACCCCAGAAGAGCCTTTTACGTGGCTTTGGCTTCTCAAGTCTCCAGTGATACACGTGCAGCACATACCACTGTCTTGGTTCATGTCTCACCTCCGAATTCCCAGGAGGGAGGATGATTAGCCCCTCCAGCAGCGCTGAGTACATTTCTGTTGTGCTGAGCAGTGACTTCAAGCACAGGGGCATGCGGAAAGAGCCTGCCCTTTCCCCGGGATAAACAGGAAAGAATGGTAGGCAGCTCTAGTTTTGCTTTCTGCGCTTTCTTTCTCGACAGTAAATACATCTCTCGGTACTAATTTGTGTGTGTGTGTGTGTGTGTGTGTGTATTGGAGACGGGGGTACATGCACTGGAGTGTGGGTGCAGCACACCCACGCATGAGCATGTGGAGGCAGAGCGGGACACAGATGACTTCCTCTGTCGTCACCTTACTGCCTTATGACAGGGTCTTTAGCCAGAAGCTGCGGTTTAGGCTCGCTTGGCTGGGCATCAAGAGCTCTGGATCTGTGTCACCCCTCTCCCCACACGTACCCTGCTGCACACACACAGCAGTGCGGGGGCGCACACAGCCACCCCAGCTTTTTATACGGGTGCCGAGGATCTGAACTTGAGTCCTTGTGCTTGCAGAGAAGCACGCTTGCCCAGAGCCAGCTCCTCAGCCACCTTGGCCCTAACGTTTAAACTCTTCAGTATGACATGTAAATGCTCCAGCCCCTTGCACTAAGCCAGATGACTCTCTTCCCATTCTGCAATGTCTCCAACACAGTACGTTCTTTGTCAGTCTCCCTTCTTCTAAATATTTAAAAAAAAAAAAAACCAACTCTTTTAATAGACAAAATGCTCGTTTATATACTAACTATAGTACCAAAGTAATCCATCTGAAGGGACAGCACTGCTGCTCTTGGTGTCTAAACACACATCTGCTGGTCATCTCTTTGCTAACGTGAATTTGAACTAATCCACTCCGGCGCTAATTAAGACGCAAGCACACTCTTCCCCAGGAACCTCAGTGGAGGGGCTACTGCTAAAGAGTGGCCAGGACAATCAGGAGCTAACAATGGGCAGGCGCCCTGTGTAAGAGTCTGGTCAAGGCACTTTACGTTAGACCTGCTCACAGGCGAACTAACACACTAGAGGTTAAAAAAGTAATCTGCCCTGAAGCCCACAGTACGCCCGTTTCCAAGCGAGTCACACACCCCGGTAGTAAAGGATCACTGATGGAAGCACAGCCCTCTCCTTGCGGATTTCACATTCCCAGTGCAGCCAGGGCAAGAGGGGCAGTTACGAGGGCAGAGGGCCACAGCCTTGGTGGGGAACAGAGCTGGAGCCCTGAGCAGCCCGGACAAGTCTCTAGAAGGCAGCAGGTCCAGGCATTTACATCAATGATGCCTAGACCACGGGAAAGGGAGAAGACCCCAGCAAGAACAGAGGGAGTGTGTGCGAGTCCGGAGAGAGCACCAAGAGGGCTGACTGGCAAGCAGGGAGCAGGGCAGCAGCGACTGCAGGAAAGGTGACCAGAGCATAGTCCCGTTAACATCCCAGTCGCTGAACCAGCACAAAGGTGGCACCAATTTAGCTTAAAACAAAAGCTTTTTCAAACACGCACCTTAGAGAATAACTCCAAGGTTATCTTTTGGCAGGCTTTCTCATACGGGTCATCTGGAAACAGCTTCTTCTCTGGGAATGCCTCATCCAGGTACTCACAAGTGATGATGGATTCGGAGACCAAGTGACCCTGACTGTTCTCCAGAACGGGCACCAGCCCAAGGGGGTTCTTCTTAAAGAACCACTCGGGCTTGCTTTTCAGGTTGATATTGATGATTTCATGCCTGAAAGATACAGAACTGCTGAAGGGAAGCCAAGCATTTTCTGGTTTCCTGAACTAATGTTGTTGGTTCTACCATCTACTTAATTGATGCGAGTTCCACTTAGAAAGAGCGTTCTACCTCATTCTTTACCACACTCCATTTTCAGCTCAAGAATTTGGTTCAGATGCCCTCCTGCGAGCAAATCACAGTGCTTGCCTTTGTGTTTATCTGGCTTGTTTCACAGGGTGCACGAAACCCATGCAAGCACACACATATGCACACAAAAATAAGTATTTTTTTTTAAATTATACTAAATAAACCAAAAAAGAATTTAGCCTGGAGCCAGGCTAAATCCAGATTGTGACTGTATCCACCTTGTCTCTTGCAGAGACTATAAGAGAAAGGAACGTATTGTAACCCTTAAAGCAAGATCTGTGTAACTCACAGCAGGAGCTGTGTCCAGTTGGACAGACCACTCCAAAGAAAGATACCCCAATAGCTCTGATTCCCGTTTCCTCACCCACAACAGAAGAACATTTAGATTTGCAGATTTAAATATGTAATCCTTCCAAAAACGAATGTGTGAACATGGAAGTGAGCACTGTGTGTGTGTGTGTGTGTGTATGTGTGTGTATGTGTGTGTGTGTGTGTGTATGTGTGTGTGTGTTAAAAGGTTCATGGGCTGACAGAATACTCAAAGACCAGCTGATAAGGGTCTCTCTGCCATAGAATAATGCCCATCTCTGAGAATTATGCTTGGAAAACAAAAGGCAAGCCGTGGGCTGTAAGGATCAGGAACGCACACAAATGTTGTAAGTGCAGCATTTTGAGCCACCAGTCAACACACTCTTGCCCACAGGTTGGAGGTTCTCTGTGCTCCTCACAGAGAACAGGTGTCAGGTATGTATGACCTGTGCAACGATTTTACTGCTACAGGAAAAGGTTCCTGGGGTTCAAAACCAATCTGCGAACACAGACTTATATGCACTTTCTGCAGATGCAACCTTCCCCAGTAAGAGCCCCCCTCTCAGTTGTGGAAGTAAAATATTTCAACTTTGCTTTAGAAGACTACTGGTGAGAAATGTAATTCTTTCCCACCAGAGTCTCAGCGAGAAACACATAACAGAAGGCACTGTGCTCCTGAATCCGGCTGTGCCCTGCTCTTGGGCTTTCCTATTGCATAAGGGCAATAAATGTCTTTTATTTTTCAATTCCGTTTGAGTTTCTTAGTGATAGTAAAAGTTTTGACTAATGCAGAAAAATTGCTCTAGGTAAATACTACCAAAATATTTCTTATGTTTTCGAAACCATGCTCTCTCATCCAAATGAAATTAAAACAATATTTTCAATTACTTCTTGAGGATGCATTTTAACATTTGTTTTAGAGAAGAGAACTGCCTGCCTAGCCAATTCTCCCCATGGTCTAAAACTAGTTTACAAACTTTAACTGTATACATGAAAATTTTCTTAAGAGTGGGCTTCCAAACAGCAGGTACCTAATAATTGTTCAAAAGATTCCCCCAAGACATTGGAAGGAAAATGGTGGCTAGAGCATCAGAGAAAAGTCAAGTAACTCGCTCAACTGTCCATTGTCTAATGACCATTAGTTCCAATAATGAGGCTTTGCAAAGAGATTTCTAGACGCAGACGCTCCCCTTTATTTACAAGAACCCAACCCCATGGCTACGTACAGAAAGTTGACTCAGACTCTGCTGGGGGCCGGGTCAAGTTCTGACCTTTGTGCTATGTGTGGCACTATGGAGAAACCTGGGTGGAAGCGAAGCTAGGCCGACCAAGAGTCCCGGGACCAGAGCTGAGGCAGCGCCTCCGTGTTCAGCGAACTTGTGCAAACCGCTTTTCAGGGCCATGGAATGCGTATACAGGCTGCCCTAGGGGCCCGACGATTCTCCCCTCGAAAAGAGTCTGTGAATCCTAAGTCTCCTACAAAACTCTGAGAATATGTCCTCCTAAACACAAAACCAACGCCCCGAGAGTCTGAAGGAAGTCGCCAGCGCCGCCGGCGGCCCGGGAGAACCGGCCCTCATCCTCACCGGATTCCCTTGGCCTTCAAGACCATCAGTGTCCTCTGGGCGAAGGGGCAGAACCTCATGCTATAGACGCGGATCTGGCCCTCCGGGACCGGGCCGGGGGCCGCGCTTCCTGCGGGAGAGAGAAGGCGGTAAGGAGCGCACGGATATCCCGGGCCCCGTCGGCCCCCGGAGCCTCCCGGGCCTCCCGGAGCCTCCCCGGCCACCCGGAGCCTCCCCGGAGCCTCGGATCCCCGGAGCCTCCCCGCCGCGGGCAGTCTCACCCTTCCCCAGGCTCCTGGAGGAATCCCCGGACATCGCTGCGCTGAGCCGCTCAGAGCCACGCGCCTCCGGCTAACGTTCGCGGGCCACTAGGGCAGCACGTGGCCCCGCCTCGCCCTGAGTGCCCGCCCTCAGCCCCGCCCAGGCCGCGCCCCTAGGGCTGAAGCTGCCCGGCGCATAAAGGGAAAGCGCCGGCCGCGATCATACACACCCCAGCCGCCCCTGAGCCCCACTCCCAGATCTAGTTCTGTCCCCCAATCTCCAAGACGGAGGTCCTGTGCCTGGTCTCAACATTCTAAAGGGGTCACTCCAAAGGCTCTTGCTATAACCTAGACTCCGTGGAGGTGATCTAAACCTCCTGGACAGCCTTTTCTTCTGTGATTAATAGCTTACTATGGGCCACCGTCCTTACTGTCACCCACAGAGGCCCATTTTAGCCCACAGAAAAGAGCACACATCTGGATGTTATTAGCCACAGAAAAGAGCACACATCTGGATATTATTAGCCATAGAACATTTGTTTTGAAGTCCTAGAAAGAACACAAGCTGATTTAAGCCCAGTGGGCCAAGTGAATTTAGCCTCTGTAGAGTCTGTAGAAAAGCGATCTGGCCAGAGGATGTGCACAAACAGGAAACAAAGCAGTCAGGAAAGTGGGGCAGAGTCTGACCGCCAGAATTCACACAAGGAAAGACTAGTCAATAAGTGAAAGCTAGTAACTTGGGCGCTGTTTATGGAAGAATATATCTGGGTTTTGTTCCCAGTTCTATTCATGGAGAAGCAGAGAATGGGATGGTAAGACTTTGGAGCTCGCTCCAGTTTTGATCCTGGCTTCTTCCTCTTATGTTCACTAGAACTATGGAACAAAGTATCAAAGTGGCTTAGCCAGCAGACACATTAAACAGTCCCAGCCAGGGAATGGCTGCACCCTAGCAGGTGAGACTTCCCATCCAACTGGACTAGCAAGCAGAGAACAAATATGAACTCGTCGACGAAATAAATACAGCAAGCCGCTATACTGGATTACTGGTCTGCATTATAGTAGAGATCGTGTCTAAGTCGGAGCAGTTGAGAACACAGTACTCAGACATTTGGGCATGCGTTGGCCACACTGTTGGCCACAGTTAAAATGGCACAGGACTGTATATTTTGCAGCTATAATTGTCAATAACTAGCCTGCGGAGATTAATTTGAACTGGTCATGTTGTAAGAGGATGGAAAATTAAAAAGCCTAGTGATGACACGCTGTTCTTACTTTCTAAGTAGCACCCATCCTCACTCTCCAGATGTTCTCACTTGACACAGCATCCTTCGGTGACTTTTCAGGAAAGTGATGGGTAATTTCACACTTTTTAGCATATGATCTATATTGACAGGATTGAAGGTCACATTAACTGCCTCACAGTTGGTATTCTAATAAAGACATTTAATTCTGCAAGTAAAGAATAACCGAAGTATCCGACTACGAGCTTTTCCGGCAATATCAGAAAAGGCACCAGATAGACCCCAGTCACTAACTCTATACCTGGAGACACCTCGGATTCCAGGAATAACAGAGCTTTGCAAACAGTGTCTCTTGAGAAGATCATACCAAAGCAGGAGCCATTGTCTCGTGGGAACCACATTGTCCACGCAAGTAATGAAGACTCCTTCAAGGACACCTTGGAGAAACATACTGAGCTTCTGTCCAACCAAATCACAGCCTGACTAGCACTGTTCGACTGTGTGTGTCCCTTACCCACCCCCCAAACTCTTCCTCTATTTAGTAGAGGTGTCAGAACCCTGAAGGAGGGGTGAAATAGTTAAACAGCCATTTTGATTTAAAGGAAAAAAAAAAAAACCTTTGCGCACATTTTTCCAATCACTTTCACTAGTTTTCTTTGGGCCAGAGTTGGGCTTCGAGCCTAAGATCCAGTTACATAAACTTCCTGTTTGATTTAATTAATTCTGTGACTGTTCCTATCAGGGCAAACAGACTTCATCTGGCTAAATGATTGAGTCACCACGTTAGGAAGGTCCCAGAGTCTGGGCAACAAAAAGAAAAAAAAAAACCCTCACGATAAGAAGCTATGCAGGAACAGATGGTCCATAAATAAAGGAGAGGAAAGGATAATGAATCAGTTATGGTTTATTCATGTAATGGACAATTAATGGACATTAATAAACTGCTGATCTAGCTACCAACTCAAGTATATCCCAGAAACATGACCGAGTCATAAAAGCAAGGCACAAGAAGAGATATATTATGACTGTATATTAACCTTAAGACGTGCAGAATGAAACACAGCTGGTTACTGCAGCACATGCATATGTGGTAGAATGAAAAACCAAGAAAAACTATCTACAGAATTTAGGGCAGTGCTTCCCTCCAAGAGGTAGGAAGGGAATCGGGGAGGGCCAGTTCGTGTGGTGCAAGGAATGATTCCAGGATTTCGGCCACTTTCTGTCCAGCTGGCTTCTGGACAATAACACTGCTGTGACAGGATGAAGTGGGGGCGGGGAAACAAGGCAGAGACACCGGTCTCTACCTCCCAAAGGGAGGGTTAAAGGTGTGTGCCCCCATGTCCGAGCTAAGAAACTTATTCTTTAGCATAGAAAAACACCTTTTCCCTTGCTGCTTCTGAGGCCCAGAATCTACCACCGTGGCCAAGGAAGGCATTGCTGCCGAAGGTTACAGATGTCCATACTGCTTTTCAGGAGGTGCTGAAGACTGCCTCGCCCAATGATAGCCTAGCACGTGGCATATGTGTGCCTGCCTCCAGCTGTGATGAGCCTATGAATGTCAAGTTGGTGGAGGCCCTTTGTGCTGAGCATCAGATCAACCTAATTAAGGTTGATGACAGCAAGAAACTAGGGAATGGGTAAAATCTGCAAAACTGACGGGGAGGGAAAGCCATGTAAAGTGGCTGGTTGCCGTTGTGCGGTGGTTAAGGACTATGGCAAAAACAATTTTAGGCCAAGGACGTCACCAAAGAGTACTTCAAATGCAAGAAATGAATAAATAAAATGTTTGGCCCTTGGGGGAAGAAAAGAATAGAAAAATGTCTACTGTTAAAAGGCAACTGTCTAAAAGATGAAGTGGAGTTATCTATGCAACTATAAAAACATGCTTAAAATACATTTTTAAGTGAAATTGCTATAGAACAATATGTAAGAGATGACCCCGCTGACTGTCCGTCTGTAAGGAGTCTTTATTCCTAAGAGTTGAGTGCTGTCAATAGTATTATTTCATGGATGAGAAACTTAGAGGTCAGAGGTTAAATGATTTTCTCAAAATCAATTACTTTTAAAGGACAGAGCTGGCTTTCTGACAGCAGCCTGACCCTAGACTCTCCTGTCACTGCTACCTTATCTTATCCATTCTAAGAGTTGCATTTCTTCACAGCGTAACACCTCCCCAAACAAGGATTTGTCTTGAAATCACTATAGGCTGGGTGGTAACCCTGCTCATATTTGAACTCACAGGGTGAATGCCCGTGGCCTGGAATAATATCCCTGGAAAGTAAGAGCACACATCTGCTGTGCCCTTAACTAAAAGCTATTGTTGGCACGGAGGATGGCAGAGCCAGCGGGGTGAACGGGTACTGGAGACTACAGGCATGATTTGAACCGGAATTCGAAAGAGCTGGGTTCAAATGAGCAGGTTGAGCAATGTTTTAATTTACATCATTTACAATTTCCCTTTTTAGACTCGACAGAGTAAAATGGGATATGAATTTATCCTTAATAAGCTGTGTTATGGAAACAGTTCGATTTCAGTAAGTACAAAGTAGAAACCCTCCGATTCTGTTTTAATATAATTGATAGATATTCCCCTTCCCAATTTATCTTAGACTTAATTCAAGGCAGTCACTCTCCCTTGCAGTCCTCCCTCTAATACGCTTTGTGTCTTCCAGGAAAGCTGTTTTATTTGAAGACCAGCTATGAAACAGGGTCACACAATCTGTTTGCACTTTTTATGTAAAAGTCCATTTTGTTTAGTTTGGAGACTTTTGCTGTGTCGCCCAGGTTGGTCCCGATTTCACAATCCTCCTGACTCAGATTCCTGAATGTTAAAAGTTCTTTTTCTACTGTTTCATTTGATTCTCACAAGAGCCCTGTGAAGGTATCCAGGGAACTGTTATCAGGAAAAAAATGTTGCAGGCACTTCAGAGATAATACTGTTGATTTTCTCGGTTATCACAACCTACCAAGAGTCAGAGATAGAAGAGGAACCATGGACCTTTACTTTGAGAGCTCACTTCTCTAAATCTGTTTGTGAGAATCTCATCTGAAGCCAAATATAGTCACTGTCCCATCCACCCTTTCTTCCCACTCACTCAAGCTTTGGTCAGAGCACACACAGCACGCATTCTCAACTCACTCCCACAGAGAAGTCACAGAGCATGAGTGTGTTTGGGAAAGCATCGTGCTCAGGTCTAAAGGAACGAGGAAACATGGAAGACCCCGAAGGACAAGGCAGTCAGCGGAAAACCAGATCAAAGGATAAAAAGTAGACGGTGTTGATAGGTCCTGCTGTTTTTAAGCTTTTGCAAGAAGTTGAGACAAACAGAGATAGATAGAGCTCACTGCAAGAGGAAAATAAATAAATAAACAAATAAAATAAAAATAACCGAACCTCTGATGCTCTAACTGGTTCTGTAGTAGAAGCATGCTTTCAACTGCATTGTCATGAAACAACAGCTTCAGATGACTGCACAAATAGCAAACAAAGAGGAGGAATTGTAACCTGTCCTCCAAGAATGCCACGGACAGGGTCCGGAATCAACTCCAATGTCAGAACACTCGACAGAGCAGAGTCACAGCATTCTCTCTGGAGTGACTCAAAAGCCAGCGCTTTTGAGGTTGCACCACTAAGTAATACATTATTGGATTCTCACCAGATTTGCTTTGAAGTAACACCTTTGACATTTACTATAATGGTTGCCCTGGTTACTCCGCAGAAACTTGAAGGCCTTTTTCTAAAAATCACTCTTTCCCAGAGCCTACACAGACAGCTCCCTGGTGGGTGGCTAGAACAGGATGAAAGGCCTGATGTCTTCACATTATGTCTGTTTCCATTTGCGGTCTTTGAGTAGACACTGCTTAGCTCTGCCTGGAGACTGGTTGATCATCTGAAAATGGTTTGTTCAGGACTGCAGTACAGAGTGGTCTTAGAGTTTCTGTTGCTGTGAAGAGACACCAGGACCATGGCATGAAAGAAAACATCTAATTGGGGCTGGCTTCCTGTTCAGAGGTTTAGTGCATTGTCATCACGGCGGGAAGCTTGGTGGCATGCAGGCAGACATGGTGCTGGAGAAGGAGCTGAGAGTTCTACATCTGAATCCACAGGCAGCAGGAAAGAGGAGTGAGCCACTGGGCCTGGCTTGAGCGTCTGAAATCTCAAAGCCCTCCCACAGTGACACACTTCCTCCAACAAAACAACACATACTAATAATACCACTCCCTATGTGGGGGACATTTTCATCCAAACCAGCATAAGAGTGAACTTGTCCTATTGCCTGTCTGGGCAAATATGCACTTTTTTCTACTCCAGCCTGGGATTTCTCAGCATCTGAAGTCTCTTGGCCTTATTTCAAGGCTCAGAGTAAATCAGAAACTAGGGTATTTATGCAACATGCTGATATTTTTAATACTCTGACTTTATGTTTTTCAACTAGAAGAGATTTTATTTTTATTTTTGCCCCTTCCCATGAATCTCCATAGATGTTTTTGGATATTTATAACTGTGGCAATGCTACTGTCAGAGACCGTAGCTCAGCTTCCTACAGTGAGTAGGGCCCAGTCCAAAGGTCCAGTTGTGCTGAGGTTGGGAGACACTTGGTTATAATCATTGCTAAGTGAGTCTGACCCACCATCACCCAAGCTAGTCATCAAAAAAGCATTTTCCTGTAATTCTGTCTCCTGTGCCAGGTCCTGGCGATAGTGGTTCCCCGAGGTAAGGTCTCGCGGCTAGGTCCAGAGGGCACTTGCTCAAGCCAGCTCTTATCCCAAAGAGCTGGCAGTATGTTTGGCCCTTGCCCTCTGCGCTGACACCACAAGTCACAGCAAAAAGTTCCACCCCCTTGGGGGGGCGCTGCCATTGGCAGAATTGCTTATCTGTTTTAACCAATGCATTACCCTTGAGTACTGGGGGACCCGCTCTCCCCCTGAACCCCCATAAGTATACCATGATCCCTGCAATAAATTGAGAACGCCCCTCTGACGGCTGTTCCCGAGTTCCTGTTCTTGTTGGCTCATGGGCTCAGATCAAAGGCAGCATGGGTACACGATGAAGCACCACCCCACCCAAGCTGCGCTCCCATTTGGGGGCAGCAGCCGCAGGCCAGCTAAGGTTGCTTCGTGGGACAAGGAAAGCCTCGGAGAGAGGAACGTGCGTGGCTGAGATTCGATCTAGCAGTGACTTAGACATGTTCTCCGTCAAAATTCTATATTTATACAACAAAATAGATCTTTATCTTTCTCCTCTGGGTTCGACCAAGGAAGAAATTTTACTTTGTTCCAAGTGACAAGCACAATGCTCTAATGCATGGGAGATATTCAAATGTTTTTGAAGGAAATCAAGGAGAGAAGACTGTATAAAAGAACAGTAAGTGAATGGCAGAGGCGAAGATGGCGGCGGCCTTGGGAGTTGGGTGGCTGCAAAGGGCAAGCCGCAGTGAGGTGTCGTGTCTTCCACACCAAGGACATGCTGCCGGGATCCGGAAGAAAGAGCTGCCACCGCCAAGAAGTATAATGTGTTCGTGGAAGACTAAGAGCTTACCTGGATGATGGCATGGGGCATGGCGACTAAAAGAAACCCCTGATGGCTCATAGCATGAGAGGGATCCAGGGTATCAGTGGGCCCACCCAGACCTGAGGTTGAACCCGGGTGAACCGATGCACTGGGACCTGATATGCACATCAGGAGCCATGTGGACACATTCCCCCACCCGTTTCTTGGGTGTCGTGTGTAAACAGCTCTTGGGCTTCCTGGCCTTCCTGGTTTTCACCTTCTGGGTGGGGGAGACTTTCCCCTCCCACCAGCCCGTGGGCCCGGCTGAAGCAGTACCCTTATAATAACCTTTACATGGAACGAGGCGGCGGCCCTACCAAAGAACCAGAGCCTGGGGTTCACCGTGAGATCTGAGGAGGCTGCATGGGCTTTTGTGCCCTCTAACTAGGACTCCCTCATTCCTAGAGGTTTAACCTTAATGAAATCCCTAACAAAACTCAGTGCTGTAGCAGAACTGATAATGATAATGATTAATAATAATAATAATAATAATAAAATTTAAGCAAAGAAAATAATTTAGGAGTTTATGGAGAAAGGGCTTTGTGTACATTCTTATCTTATAACTGCTACCACAAAAAACCCTGCACCTTACACCCTTGCATAGAGGCCAGTGCGACCCCATACAAAAAGCACTCCCACAGAGTATCTGTGCAGGCGCTGTCTGTTCAGCCTGAGACAGTGGTGACCGTGTTCCAGCCGGCTCCAAGTCTCTCCATATTGTATAGAACAAAGCTTTCAGGCTGTGCCTTGTCCTGAGTGACTCCGTATTTTAAAATAGTTCAAATTCTGAGGCTGAATTACTCTTTCTCTTGTTTGTGAAATGCCAGCCATAACACACAGACTGACAAATTATTCCCGCACACTATTACCATCTATGAACTTAACAAATTAAATCAGTAATACATGCACACATGGGAACGTCCAAACCATAGCAGATAAACCCAACCAACAAGTTTACAGTAAAACGTACTTAAAATGTATTTAAAATGTAACAGTTTTTCTTTAAAAAAAAAAAAAAAAAAAACGGGTGTGTGGGGTGTGGCTGTTTTCTGCCGTTTGAGCCTAGGCTCTTAAAAGCTACTGTTACTTTTCTCACTGGCAACTTGACTGTTCCCAGCTGCTAGATTTCTAACTTGCGAAGTTTTTAAACCTCAGCTAGCTCATAGGGTTAGGAAGAAAAGGAAAGGAAAGGGAAACTTTTGCAGCCCTTTTTTGGCTGCCTTAATCTGTCTAAGTCTGGGGAACTGAACTAAATAACCCACTCTGGTTCAGTTTCTCCCAACACGGTAATTATTGAGAAAGATCCAAGTTGTAATTTTTCTAAAACCCCAGTTAGTCCATTTTATCTGAGCCTTATTTCTGCCTGCTTTGCTATCAGCCTTATTTCTGCCTGTTTTCTCTGTTATCAGCTTTTGTGTTCTCTCTCTCTCTCTCTCTCTCTCTCTCTCTCTCTGTCCTGCTGTAACTATAGCTCTTTCAATTGTCACTCCTCCTCTTACAAACCTCCCTCCAAACTACTCCCAGAAGTCCAAGCGGCCTGCAACCACAAGGGGGAGGGGCTTTTCTTTAGCTAAGCTTTACACAAGTGATGCAAACCCGCCCTTGGACATACGAAAGATGGGGTGCCCCTCACTGGATCAGGAAGATCAGACCATCAAGTGCCCACATCATAGGTGCCGCAGCCAAGAAACTCCCAGCTCGGTCCGCGGGGTTTCAGCTCAGCATCAATTCACTTTCTGACCTGGCCCACTCTGCTGGAGCCCAGCGAGCCTCATGTGGAGCGCTGAGCTGTCTTATGTCAGAGCACTCCTGCGTCTGGATTCCCTTTGTTGGTAGCTCTTTACTTTTCTATAGTGAATCTCTTTGTGTCTAAACCGATTCCAGTCTTGCCTTCAGCCTCTTTAATTCTTTCTAAGTCATCCCATAACACACACACACACACACACACACACACATTCTATAACATGTATTGTCTGTGCATATGTGTAGTATAACGAGTAATTTGAGAACTCATAATAATAATTACAGAGAAACTTGTAGAGTAACAGAACACCCGGAAGAAGTTTTTGTTATTTTTGTTCCTTTAAAAACACAAAATGGCTTTCGGACTAGGTTTGCGTTCCCACCCCAGCTGTAGTATAGTTGTTAACCAGTTGGGTTTGGAATACTTGATGCAGGTGGCTACAGTGTGGTCGGGTGCAGTCGTCTGGCACCTGTAGCCTGTTTTGGGGATTGGGTGCCCCATGGGCTGATGGGAACTTTTCGATTAGGGCATAAAAGGTCTGAAGCCTCAAGAGTCAGGGTGGGCATTGGTTGGTGGTTCATTGGTTGGGTTGCTCTCCTTAGTGTGATAATTCCTAAAAGAACAAAGGTTGAAGAGATTGAGTTTACAGACCGTGAGCTGAGATGCTAGTCTGACTCACTGTCAGCCAGTCCTCTTTGAGCTTAGGACAGCCTAAAAAGAGGCTGTGAAGATTTCTACCTTTCTCTCTTTCTGCATCAAGGCTGCTTGTAAAGGCAGTGAAGATTTCTTTCTATGTTTCCTTTCTCTATCCCTAAATAGAGGGTAAAAGACTGTAGTGTACTGCTACAGAAACCGGATTGCCAATGGCCACAGTCAGCAAGTGAAACCAGGAGTAGCTGATGAGTTAAAGCCAATGGAATTGATGTAACTTGTGGACTTAATGGTATAAAACAAATTCTAACACGTGGAAAGACACAATTGTAGTCATTTATGTTTCTGAAGTAATTTATTCACTGAGACTGTGAAGTCAGGCTTCATACCTGTGCACTGTCACTGAAAGCCTGAGAAATTCACCTCATTGGAGTGGAGGAGTGTCCTGACTCAGGTAAGACAAGACTCATGACTCACACACACACACACACACACACACACACACACACTTCAGGACAAGCCAGTAGGAAGCAGAGTTGGAGTCTGTTAAAAATAAAAAGCCTAGTGTGGTGACAGATGCCTGTGAGCCCGGTGCTCAGAAGGCAGAAGTAGGCAGATCTCTTTAAGTCTAAGGCCAACCTGGACTTAACAGTAGGCTAGCCAGGGCTACATTGTGAGACCCTGACTCAAAAGAGAAAGAATGGAAGAACTCAAAGAAAGAACAAAGCACACCCAAGAGCATGGGTGTGGACTTCTCAAAGACGAGTTTATTAAAATGCGTGCTTAGCATAGATTTTAAAGTACAGGGCTTAAGAGAAAGAAAGAAAGAAAGAAAAAAGAAAAAGGGGAGGGAGGGAAGAAGGAAAGAGAGGAGGAAGAGAAAGATTCTCAGGGAAAGAATGAAACAACCTCGTATGTGTGTGTGTATGTGTGTATGTATGTGTGTGTATGTGTATGTGTGTATTTGTGTATGTGTGTGTATGTGTGTATGTTTATGTGTGTGTGTGTGTATGTATGTGTGTGTATGTGTGTGTGTATGTATGTGTGTGTATGTGTGTGTGTATGTATGTGTGTGTGTATGTGTGTATGTGTGTGTATGTGTGTGTGTATGTATGTGTGTGTAGTGTGTGTATGTATGTGTGTATGTGTGTGTATGTGTGTGTGTATGTATGTGTGTGTATGTATGTGTGTGTATGTGTGTATGTGTGTGTATGTGTATGTGTGTGTATGTGTGTGTGTATGTATGTGTGTGTAGTGTGTGTATGTATGTGTGTATGTGTGTATGTGTGTGTATGTGTGTATGTGTGTATGTATGTGTGTGTATGTGTGTGTGTATGTGTGTGTGTATGTGTGTGTATGTATGTGTGTGTATGTATGTGTGTGTGTATGTGTGTGTGTGTAGTGTGTGTATGTATGTGTGTATGTGTGTGTATGTGTGTGTGTATGTGTGTGTGCATGTGTGTGTATGTATGTGTGGATGTGTGTGTATGTGTGTGTATGTGTGTGTGTATATTCTCCAGAGAGTCCCAAATGACTGACTTAGCATTAGCCTTATGTACAATTTCGAAATCTTTCATGTTACATCTCAAAAGGCTGCTAAGACCCACCCTCCTTTTTTTTAAAAAAAAAAAAATATGATATTATAGGAGGTGCCTTAAACGGGATTAAAATGATGAGGTATGACCAGAAGCCCATAGAAATGCACAGGGGTTAGGACATATTCTAGTACGGTGAAGAGAGATTCTGATGAGACTCTTAGAAAGCTTCAGGTCTACAGCTGGGAAGCGAGTAAGGCCCCAAGCAAATGCTAATGGTGTTGGAATGTTCGGTTCTCAGGTTCTCGGCCTCCTCCGGCTAGCCTCTGGCTAGAGATCCCATCGGTTCCCGTCTTTCTGCCTTACCGCAACATCATTCTTGTTATTAAACACCGTTGCCGAGGTGTAGAGTGAAGCTTTGCCAGGAATTATTGTTTCGAATATTTGATATTCTCTTCCTTCTTTCTCTCTTTAAAAAGTCCCCTTGCTTCAACCTACTTGAACACACCCATCGTTTACCACGGTGTGAATGTTCACGGGACCATGCTCCGTATATACTGTTTTCTTTGGAGAACTTTTATTTGGGTTGGATTTTGTTTCTCTTCATGTTGATAGTGGCAGGGTAGGAAGGGAAGGACTGGAGAAAGGAGGGAGAAAGGCAGGGGAGGAGAAGGATTGGACAGGACTGGGAGAGAGAGGCAGGGGGTGAGGGGAGAAGAGAATGGCCTGTCTTTCATTGGATTATGTCATCTGTCTCCTTTCGCTAACAGAGAGGACAATTGAAGGGTCATGCAGCCATTGAGCCCTTGGCACTTTGGAGTCTGCACAATCCAGCGGTCCCGCCCCGTCAGCCAATGAGCGTGGGGTTCCCGGTCTCCGGGATACCGGGGTAAACAGTGGCCGCTTCGCGGCGCGGAGATGGGCCGGCAGGACCACGGAGTAACGGCCGCCGCCCGAACGGGCTGACCGAGTGGGCATGGCCCAGGGCCGGGAGCGTGAAGACTTCTCCACGCACTTCTCCAACGCCTTCCTGTCTGTGAGGTGCGGCAACGGGGAGCCCTGCCGCGACCCCCACCCCCAGGTCCTCTCGGCAGGCTCTGCTTCTCTGCCCCCCTCCCCCAGACTCTCTTGCTTCTCCCCCCCTCCCCCAGACTCTCCGCTTCTCCGCACCCCCCCTGCTTCCCCGCCCTCACCCTCCCCAGCCCTCCTGTGCAGCCTCTTCAGCCCGACCCCTCCGTCCCCAGCTCCCCACTCCACCCCGGGTCCTGCAACTGGGACCCTCAGTTTGCCCAGTGTTAATCTGTTTCTGCATCTTCTTCCTCCCTGCATGTCCAGACCCAGTCTCCTGCATCCCAATCTGCCTCCTCTCCATCCCTTCCCTCCACCTCCCTCTCTCTCTCACTCCGGGTTTATTCGCACTGGTGTTGGGCCTTGGACATCTGAAAGAGCTGTAACAAGACTTTGCATCCATGTTCTGGGGTGTTGCTTGCGAATCAGCGACCTCTGTCTCTGCCGTGCGCTTCTGTTTCACGAGGGGACTCAGAAAACCTGTGCCTTTCACACTCTTTCCACCATCTCCAAATATAGCTTTAATATTTAAACAAAAATAGAATTTTCCTTATCCCGGACTGCCCTTCCGCCATATCCTGTCCACACAAACCTCCCCTAACATGTACCTTTCTGTTCTCTTTCGTTCCTGTGGATTTCATATTCTTTTGTTTCCTGAGCTTATCTGTATTTTTAGGTGTAAAACAGGGCCCCATGTTAGTGTTTAGTTGATTTTGGGGGGGGTTATTTAGTTTAAAAATGAAGAAATAATCACATGAGCCCAGATACATTGTTTTTCTGCAAGCTCCTTTTCACCGAGTGAGCCATCTCACCGGCCCAAGACCTATTGTTGGCCTTTACATTTCTATAGTTCATTGACTTGCACTGGTCTCACAGTGAGCATGTGTGCATGTCTGAGTGACTGGAGTAGAAAGGAATTTTAAAATGGAACAGATGCATTTCAAAGATTGGGATGGCTTTCTAGTTGCTGTGTTTAAAAAAAAAAAAGGAAAAGAGGATGTATTATACTGATGGTGATCTATCTTTTCTCAAAGATGGGTGCAAGGATTCCCTAGTCAGAATGTCCACTTTATCAATGACCACACCATCTGCTACCCTTCTGGGAACTTCGTCATATTCATTAACCTTGAAACCAAGAAGAAGACCGTTCTCCAGTGCATTAATGGGATCGTGGGCGTCGTGGCAACCAACATTCCTTACGAAGTTGTGGCTTTCTCTGACCGGAGACTAAAACCCATCATCTACATATACAGCTTTCCAGCACTGGCCAGGAAAACCAAGTTAAAAGGTATCTGGGAGGCCCTCCCTCTGCCTGAAACAGAAGGATTTTTTTTTTAATTTCTTTATTTATTTGGTTTTGGTTTTTGACCTTTTGCTTTTTCGAGATTGGGTTTCTCTGTGCAGTCCTGACTGGACAGTAGACCTGTAGACCTGGCTGTAGACCAGGCTGGCCTCTGAGACAAGGCTGGCCTCAAACTCAGAGATCCACTTGCCTCTGCTTTCTGAGTGCTTGAATTAAAGGTGTGCCTTTAATTGTGCCTGGTGATTGAAGGGTTTTTTTGTTTGTTGTTTGTTTTTGGTTTTTTTTTTTAGTGTGAGCAAATCTAGTTCTTATGAATGAAAGTGTTCTGTATTTTGAAAGGGTTGCTTTAAATCTAGTTCTTATGAATAAGAGTAGCTTGTATTTTGAAAGGGTTGTTTTAAATAAAAGCCATCAAGCTGACCACTAAAGGTTTGGATAGACAAGAGCCTTCTGACTCAACGTGTGGTGTGCCTCCTGTCAACACTGGTGCTACCTTAGAAATTTTTCAAAGGGCAGAGTCAGCCTGGTGTGGTGGCACAGGCCTGTGGACCCGGATACTCTAAGGCTAGAAAATGAGGCTCATTTCAGCCCATGAGCTGGAGATCAGACTAGATGAGACCCGAAGGATAGTAACAATTACCTCCTCAAAAACTATGCAAATTGGCTCCCACCCCAGAGCTACCAAATCAACAGCCTTAGTGTTAAGGAGATTTCTCAGGTGACTCATGTGCATATTGAACTGTGAGAAACTGTTAGAAAGCTGACCCTTCTTCGAGACTGTGTTTCTTCTTCTTTCCTGGTGATTTATTGGACTTCTAACACACACTGATGCTTGTATAACCGATAATGACAAGTCTGGACCCCACTATTCTTATCCACGAAATGGGGCTAAACTCAGTGTCTACTGTTAAGTTTGCGGTGGTACATGAGCACAAACACAATCACCAGCACCAGCACGAGCGTGAACTCACGCACACGCATGCGTACCAAGTATTCAGTCATGGTTACCAATTGTTTGTATTGCTGTTGAATCACTCACAGATACAGTTGACCTCCATGGACCGAGCTTGCTGTACATCTCCGGGAATCTCTAATGAAACCCCACCCCCATTTAACACAGCCTGGACCCGGGTGTGGTGATGGCACACACCTGTAATCCAGACTCTGGGAGGCTGAGGAAGAAGAATCCAGAGTCTGAGACCACCCTGAACTGAAAGCAAGACCCTGCCTCAAATAAAAGTAACAACAGAAAGACCACAGCCAGGAAGCGTATCCTCGAGGGGGCCGTAGCTTCAGAACTATGGGTCAAGCGGGTGTTCGGGTCAAGCCAGGCACCGTCACTGCAGTTTTGGCTCGCGTTCTTCACAGACACCTTAATGAAAACGTAATCCAGTCATAAGCTGGGAACTGTTTGTGTGAACCGTAACCCTCTTCGTTTTTAAGATGCCCCCAACTTAGCTTGGTAGCCAGAGCTCTGTGCAAGCAACCGGAAGTTAACTCAAACCAGTGGACAACATCCATATTGAATAATGAAACCCCTAGAAGAATTCACAATACAAACAAATTTTATTTATTTAAAAGATTTTATTTACTTATTTACATTTTTATTTACTAACAAATGTAAAACCACAAACATCAGATACATCACTAAAATTAGCATACAAACAGCTGCACAAAGAAAACATCTGGAACAAATATGATCAAATGTCTTCAGAGCATTTATGAAGCAATAGGAAGAAGACACACATCTCACAGGAATGAATGAAAAGGAACTTCCCCGGCCAGGTCACAAATCATAAATGATCAATTATATTAAAAAGATCTGTTTAACGTTCGTTTTCAAAAGTGTAGCTTAGGGATGGCAAGATGGCTCAGCAGATAAAAGTCATTGTTTCACAGGCCTAATAACCTGAGTTCAAATCCCAGATCCACTGTGAGGGAGGAGAGAGACCCACAGGCCCGTGCTCACCCCCAGAAACATCAGCGTACTAACGATAATACTAGATGATAGTTCTGTAGCTATGTTTCTGTCGGTCGGGTTCACAGTGTGTGGGAGCTTATAACCGCCTGTCAGAGTATGGAGAAACCGGAAGCCTTCCCGCTTGCTGGGAGTGGGAGCATAACCGGACAGGGCCCTTCTGGGGTCGCTGTGAGAAATGGAACTCAAGTTAGAAAATGTGGTGGTCTGAAATACGGTTATATGCTTATGTACAAAGGAGTTAAAAGTACTGTCATCATTATAAACACAGCCCATACCCCTGGTGTATGAACAGTGGTAAATATGTTAAAAATCCCATGCAGTATTTTTATTGCAAGTATTACCAATCAAAATTTTGAAGAAATATTAATAACATGATAAAATGCTTAATGTAATATAAACAAGAAAGCCAATAGGATCGAACACTTTTGTGATCTAAATTATATACTTTTAAATAAAACATTTTGTACACAATGTTCAATAGAAGCTCATTACAACTATAACGAGCAAAGTTATATATACAGAAAGTATGTTTGCATGTCTTTTTACGTGTAAACAGAAGAAAGAAATTGAGCATGATAGTACACACCTGTAATCCCAGCACTGGGGAGAAAGAGGCAGGAGGGTTTGGAGTCCAGGCCATCCTCAGCTACATAGTGAATTCAGGGCCAGCCTGGGCTGTCTGAACGACAAGAAAAGAGCAGAAGGAAATTTACCAAATTTGATGATGAGGTCACAGAAAAACATGTTTTTTTCTTTCTAAGCTTTTAAAGATTCTCTTCAAAAATCATATATTTAAATTTTTGAATGTATAGCAACATTTGTAATGTTATGTAACCATTAGAGCTTTCTTGACATTAGTGTCAACGATAGGGAAGGTGTCTGTAGAGAAAGGACATAAAATGTCTCATCCCACAGAGCATTTATTTTTAATTTTTGCTTTACATGCTTAGTAAATACATATTGTTTTCTTTGTTGATTAACCCATGCTAAATAAATTCAGTGACAAAGTCACATTTAAAGATGGACTGTGATCAGTCTGATGTGCCAAGGTCAGAACCAAAGAGATCGTTCAGCAGTTAAGGGCACTTGCTGCTCTTGCAGAGAACCCGAGTTGATCCCAGCACCCACAAGTTCACGGCCACATGTTGAAAGGGCAGGTCGGGCTTCAGCCCACCTGGAGTTTCCGAGCAAAGGGCGACTCCCAAGGAACCAAGGGGCAATTCCAGATTGATGCAAAACGCAAGAGGCTTTATTGTCCGGTGCGGCGGGTTTCACCCTCAGCAAGTCTCAGCACAGGGAGCAGGGAAGGCAGACCCCAATTCCTTTGTCTCTTGGCATTTTATGGGGTCCAGGGGAAGGGGTCTGGGGATGGGGCTTGTGCAGCTTTGATTGGCTCAGAGCTCTCCATGTCCTGCATCTTTCAGACTAATTGGCTAGGAATTCGCTTGTGGGATCTGGGGTGGGGGGTGGGGGAGGAGCAGTCAGTCAGTGACCTTTGGACTAGTTGGCCCAGAGACAGGATGGTGCCTGGGATGCCTGGGGAAGGAGGGATTTCTACTGATAGATGTTGAACCTAATGGTCATTCCCCTGTGGGTAGGGAGGAGACTGTCAATGGCTATCCTTGGGAGGCATCTCCCTGATACGTGACTGTTAGCACTCGGGTGATGAGGCCCCGGGAAGGCACTGAAGTCCTAGAAGTCATTTTATATTTCTTAAATCCTTTCAATGTAACTCCAGCTAAAGGAGATCTGACACCCTCTTCTGGCCTCTGTAGACAATTGCACAAATGTGGTGCGTGCACACACACACACAAACGTGCACGCACACACACATGTGATGAGAAGATGTAGAAACAGAAACAGTCACTAAAGTGCTCAGAATAAGCCACCAGGCACAAATGTCAAGGCTGAGCGTGGGCCTGTGCGATCACGCTAAAGAAGAGCTGACAGAGGAAGTCAGCTCCTGTCCCTTGGAGACAGAGAGGAGCCTGCGCCTCATTCAGCTGCCCCATGACCCAAACTTTAAACATGTCACTGCCAAGGCTTTTAAAGCCGTGTCGCATTTCTTCAGCTAGATGTATAAAGTTGTTCTAAGATCTGGAAGAAACTGAGTTGAGGCCCAGATATGGCCTAAGGCTTTATAAATCCTTATTTATCACACCTGTTTAACGTATTAGCTAGATTATTACAACCTCCCAAGATAGCTGAGGTTTGCGTGACTGTTGTTATCCGAATGTCCCAGATTTATGAGATGTTTTAGGGTTCTTGGGTCGTTCGTTTCAAATTGGACTGGGACACTATGGTGTAGTTTGCTCAGTGTTCACCAAAGTCTAGAGACGGTGACCTAGCGGTCTTAACCACAACGGATCTTACTGGGTGTGGTAGAGCAAGCCTGTAATCCTAGCACTTGAGAGACAGAGATCATGAATTCGAAGCGGGAAAGGGAGGCATTCTTCGAGGCTGCGGGTTCATCCGGATGTGGCAGTCAAGCGCTTGTCGTGGATTTTGTGTTTCAGGCAACATCCTCCTGGACTACACTCTACTTTGCTTCAGTTACTGCGGCACCTACCTGGCCAGTTACTCCTCTCTCCCGGAGTTTGAGCTGGCCCTCTGGTAAGTCTCAGCACCCTGCAGGGCTCTCTTGCCTGGGTCTCTCTGGACCGTCTCCTTCTGGACTGTACCTAAGGGGATACACAGGAAAATCCCAAACAGGGGAAGACGAGAAGAACATCCCAGTCACGTGACTTAGGGTCATCTCTATGTTCAGGCATGAAATCTGTCAGGACAAATCTGTGACGGACGTGTTTCCCTCTTAGCGTGTTTTCTTTGACACATGCAGAATTTCCTTAACCAGGTGAAGAACACAATTCGAAACACGCGCAGTCTCATCTTTCCCTAAGGCAAGCGGTTCTTTTGAGTTGTTAGCACGTTTTCTACCTGGGTTGACCTGGGATGGTCTGGGAGTTTGAGCGCATTTAAAGTTAGCCGTTCATGGCGGACTCTAGGGCAGCACGTTCCGAGTGGGCCACCCTTCCCACTGGCCAGCAGAGCTGTGGTAAAGCCTGTGGGCTAGACACAGCTGTGCCTGTGCTGGGCTCTTTCATGTGGCCAACTTTGTGGGAGCATTCTCTTCATCTGTGGGACACACCTCTCTGGGGAGCTGGGGTTTGTTTTTTAACGGGAAGTACGAACTGTTTCTGGGGTCACTGGGTCAGTTTTGTGCGCCAGCATTTCTACACAAAAAATCTAAGATTCCAGGTTCCGAGAGCCAAATTTAACTTATGAATCAGTTTGTTTTATTTTACTACTTTAATGGGTGTTTTCTCTGCATGTGGGTTCTGAGACTCAAACCCAGATTCCCCCAAAGGACCATTCAGTGCTCTGAACCCACTGAGCTACCGAAAGCTTTGCTGAGCCTAGCATAGCGGCTTACACCTATAACCCCAGCACCTGAGAGGCTGAGATAGGAGGATTGTGGTGACGTCAAGGCTAGCCTTGGCTACACAGCTTTGGGCCAACCTGGGCTCTTGCTAGAAACTATAAAATCCCCTAGGAGAGAAGAGAAAGAAAAAGAGAGGAGGGAGGAAGGAGGAGGAAGAGGGAGGAAGGGAGCACTCTCTTGAAGGCTGGAGATGTAGTTCACCGGTAAAATGTTTCTCAATCGTGTTTGATGCTCTGAGTGTGAATCCTAGCAACACACACACAGAGAAAGAGAGAGGGGAGAGAGAGAGAGAGAGAGAGAGAGAGAGAGAGAGAGAGAGAGAGCTTTACTGAGATACATCTGGAGTATACAGAACTGTTCATATGTAAAGTGTATAGTTTAAATTTGGCTGGTGTAGCCCTGGAGCCATCTCCATAATCAGATACCCCTGATCCACAAAGTTTCCTTGTACCTACCTCCCAGAGCCTCAACTGTTCCTTGCCACACATACCCTTCACCCACCCTCGCCCTGACCCCAAACACCTTCTGGTGTGTTTCTGCCATGCAGTCCAGTCTCTTCTGTCTCCTTTCACTTGCCTCAGTGGTCTGGAAATCTACTAATGCTGCTATGTGTCTCCACGGCTGTTCTTGCTCTTCCATGAAACACATACACCATGCTGTCACAGGTTTGCTATCTAGATAGCCAGCTCTTTGTATAAGGGTTATATCTTTTTATGAGAGCTGTCTTCATGACCCAAAGCACCTGCACATATGAATGGCAGGAGGAGCCAAAACACTCACAAACAGCAGTTCCATGTAGTAAGGGGAAAAAAACTGCAATGGACTTCCTGGCAGCATGCGTCTAAGGCGGATCCATGTGGTCTTAGATCGGAGAGTCTGTGAGCCTTGGAAACTACAGAATTTTAGGGAGTGTGGCAGAGGGCTTAACTCAACTTCATTTCGGAAAAGGGGGTCACATATGCAGTGAAAGGAAAAGGTTTCTGGTATCCAGGGGAATCATTGGAAGTTCATTGGCTTAGGACAGCACAGATATAACAATCTCATTTGCATATTGGGGGTTGCAGCCTGGACCTAGGTATTTTCTGGAGACCAGAGGGAGAGAGCTTACATGGTTAAATAGGGAAAAATGCTACAGCTCCAGGTAAGCAACTCTGCCAGGTTGCATACCTTTTGAAAGGGGCGTTGGTTTGCTGCGAGCAGGCAGCATAGCTTGAGGTCTGCCAGTGCTGCAGAAGGGAGGGGCCAAACTCCTGCCACTCGCAGAATGAGACTTCCAGGGTTCTAGGCACGCCTTCTACCTCACCTTAGCTCTGGGACAGTCCCACAGATCTGCAAGCCTGAGCTACAGAGGAGGGAATGGTTAAATACTCCTAGGTGGAATATGAGACTAGTTGAGTTTCTGGAAGTCTCTTGACCGAGCTGTTCTTTGAGGTGAATCACAGAATCAGCCATTACATAGTTAAACACTCCACCCACTTAGCCACACTTGTCTTTAGCACTCGGAGCCTGCTAAACCAGTACACTAGGACAACAAAGTGTCAGGCAGGCTGAGAGTAAGGGACAGAGTCCACTTTTGTCAGGGGGAGCAGGTTGGAAAATGCTCTCCAGTATCAAATTGGAAACACCAGCACTAGGGTTCTTTCCCCACGCTTGAATTGTTTTATTCTTTTTAAAAAATATTTTATTTATTTTTATGTACATTGGTGATTTGCATGCATATACATCTGCGTGAGGTTGTCAGACCCCATGTAACAGGAGTTAAAGGCAGTTGTGAGCTACTATGTGGGTGCTGGGAATTGAACCTGGATCCTCCGAATGAGCAGCCAGTGCTCCTAACCACTGAGCCATCTCCCCAGCCTGAGTTGTTTTATTCTTAAGCTACTTGTCAAGTTGCTGAGTAGAGTTCAGCCCTGGAGGGCCTGAGATATTTCACAGCTTCCAGTAATCTTAGGTACATAGGAGCATGTATCTGGGGGTGCCTCATCTAACCCAGGAGTGGGGGAAGGACTCCTGGAAAGGAAAATGGTGTTTAAATAGACCCTTATATTGGTTTTCTAGGATCACCATGACAAATGCCACAAATCAGGTGTCTGAAACAACAGAAATTCACTGTCTCACGTTCTGGAGATCAGAATTCCAAGCTCCAGGTGTGGGCAGGGCTGGTCCCTTCTGAGGGCTGGGAGTCTGTTCGATACCTCTGGCAAGTTCCCACTGCTGTTTTGCTGGCCGTTTCTGATGTTCCTTGGCCTATAGACGTACCATATTGGTCTCTGTCTTCATTCCAGACACAGTATTCTCCCACGTGTCTGTCTCATGATGTCCCCCTCTTTAGGAAGGCATCAGTGGCCCAACCCTAATGACCAAATGTTGATTAGATTATCTCTATTAAAAAAAAAAAATCCTGTTTCCAAACAAGGTCATCTTCTGAAGAAGATTAAGGTATGAATGCCTGCCCCTCCCCCCCAACCCAGATTTAAACCACAGCAATACCTAAAGTATAAGATAAGCAGGGGCTCAGTTTTAAGGAGTGGCGTGTGCAAAGGCCACAAGGTCAGAGAGCCTACATCAGGTGTGTGTGTGAGTGTGTGTGTGTGTGTTGAGCCCCTTGATATCAGTGCCGGAATTGCATGCCTGCACTGCACCCAGCCTTTCTTTTATAAGCTGGGTTCTGAGGGCTCTAACGCAGATCCTCATGCCCCCCAGGCAAGTGCTTCACAGACAGAACTACCACTTGCTGCCCGACAGGTCAAGTTCCTAATCGCAAGATCACAATAAAAGGAAGGAAAGATTAGTCACAGAGGCAGTGTGGGGCTAGCTCAAGAGCAGCCAGTAGACGGGAATCCACCATCCAAATCAGGACACTCCTGAGAGCGAACGGGGATGTTCTTAATGATGATAAAGAGTAGCAGGCTTCGAGTGGCTTTCTCCTGGACCTACCTACCCATAAGCCATGCCGAAGGACACATCATTTATCCTATAGGCAATGGGAAGCTATGGAAAGGAAGGAATGAAGGAAGGTATCAAGAGCACGGGAGAAAGGAAGTTGGAGAAGGCCATGGAGGAAGATTTAGAGATTTAGACACAACACCTGCTTCTCGGAAAACATGGCATTTCCATTTCCCAGGTTTGAGCCAGTTAAATTCAGATTCAGCAGCAACAACAACAATAACAAAGTAGCCCTGGTACAATAGTGCAATATTTAAACACACACAGGAGTGCATTTTGTAGAGGGATTCGTTTAAATATAGTCACTTAAATTTTTGTGTTTGGGGGCTGGGGAGATGGCTCAGAGGTTAAGAGCACCGGCTGCTCTTCCAGAGGACCCCCGTTCAGTTCCCAGCACCCACAGGGCAGCTCATACCTGTCTGCGACTCCTGTTCCAGGGATCTGGCACTCTGACACAGACGTGCGTGCAGGAAAAACATCAATGCGCATAAAATAAAAATCAGTTATTTTTTAAAAATTGGTATTTGTGTCATAGGTTATGTAAATTATATCAAACTATGTCCCAATTGATATAAGTTGTCTTAAAATTAGATATTTTCCAGACATAAAATTAAGCCAAGCTGATTTGTCTTCTAAGGAACTGGGAATCCAATGTCATCTTGTGCAAGAAGTCGAACCCTGGGATGGATGTGAGCCAGATGTCCTTCAACCCCATGAACTGGCGCCAGATGTGCTTATCAAGTTCAAGTATGGTGAGCGTGTGGACCATCGAGAGGAGTAACCAGGACCACCACTTCAGGACAAGGTGGGGGCCTTTGCTGTTCTGTGCCCATCTGGCGGTCCTGTCTGCATTATAACTGTTCACTGGGCCACCTTGATGACTGAAGTGGCTTCATACAATATCCACAAACATATCCACACACACACACACACACACATACGGCTTACTATAATTTATAGCGGTTTTCTGCATCTGTAATAGCCTTGGAGTGGTTCCTCAGGTGTCAGATTTTCTCTGACTTCCCACGTCCTCTGAGCGCTTGTTCCAACATGTTAAATTTTGCAAAGTTTGTTCGAATTAATTTTTTAAAATGTGACTGTTATGTAAAAAGGGACACCAGTGACGTTTTGCTCGCATTTCTTTGACACTCTACTAAAGTCTCTAAAATACATAGGAAGCATACAGAGCACAACGTACAGTCAGCTGTGTCATCCAAGCCAGGGTCTGCACACGGCAGAAATCACGGGAGTTGCCCATTAAAAAGAAACGTGTCAAAGGAAAATCCTGGAACGAACAGCCATCATCGGGGTAATAGATGTTTGTTACAAAGAGTTCAAAATTCCAAAGTTCCGTCGGGCTGACCATTTTCTGTGAAGACTGGGAGATGGAGCGACATACTCTTGAAATTGCAGCTTTTGAAAACCCACCTTTGGTAACATACGAAGCTAGAAAAAAATGAAAAAGAAAAAAAAAAAGCCAATCTGTTCAAACCAGAGGCATCTGAGAGTTCTGATTAGCACCTTTCCCCCCTCAGGCTCATTTTCACCCAGGGGGTGGGCGAACCTGCCTCCTGTCACAGTTCACAAAGCCATTTCTTAACCAAGCAGGCCATGGCGAATCTGTATCCCGACAGGCACCTCGTTTACGCCACCCACCCCTTCTCCCCTTGAGCCCCTGAGAGTCCACTGCATTTCTGAATGCTGACTTGTTTGACGGTTCCGTAATGAGTGGAGAGAGAGTCACTGGAGAGGGCGCTCGAAGGCTCCCCGCTCTCCTTTTGTGACCATGCTCCAAAATGACCGGACCGTTCATGGAACACACCCAAGGAAGCCTCTGGTTTAATGCCAAGAGTTCTCCACACCCACTTCTATAGCCATACCACGGGCTGAAAGTAGATAGATGATAAACTTGCAGATGGATTTCCGTCATCAGACACCGCAGAGGTAGCTGGATTCAGGTTATACGTGTGTTTATTTTAGCTCACAGTATTTTTTTTTTTAACTTAGTTGCCAATATTCAAAATTTGAGATACTTCTCACAAATATCCACATGATGGCGTTTTAGAATTAAAATTCTTGCGTGGAACTGAACATTACCTGCCGCCTCTACAAGAGGACACTCTCCTATTGGTTACAGCCCCCCACCCCACCCCCAACTCCCCAACCCGAGCCCCACAGCATTCAAGGTTACAGTTTCCTCTTTGCACATTAACTTCGGATCTTCCCCTTAACCCTATGTACTTAATTTTTAACTACACATAACTTATCACTCTGTGGCATATATTTTTAAACCTGTGTCTTGGCCCTTATCTTCTGGTGTTTTTAGGGCAGAATACCTTCCCATCCTGCACTGATGCTCAAAGCCTATACCCATACTTTGTTTCTGTTACTTTATTTGTCTTGATGGCTCCTTTCTCTACAGAATGGTAAAGCTGCCTCTGGAAGATGGGACATTTTCAAACGAAACAGATGTCCTTTTCCCCACCTCGCTGCCCAAGGACCTCATTTATGGGCCCGTGCTGCCGCTGTCAGCCATCGCTGGGCTTGTGGGCGAAGAGGCCGAAACCTTCAGGGTAACTATATCGATTGCTTCAAGGTGGCAGTCTTGGAAGTGGGCTCTTGTTTGGTTATGAGACAGCTGGGACAGAGAGGGCCAACCTGACTTCTACTGCATTAGTCAGAGAGAAGCAAAGGTTTACGCACTCGAGTTTAGATGATCAGGAAGATGGTGGCAGACACTGGGTACCCAGATGTGATTCTGATTTGGGGCCACCCGATTCTGAGGGATTGGAAAGCGCCCAGGTATAGATGCAGGGCAGGAGTTGACAAGTATTCCTGTCATGGATGCAGTGACAGGAATAGAGATACAAACATTATGTCGTTCTCACAGGTAGCACTGGGAGCAAAGGGGAGGGGCTGGTGAAGAAGCAGAAAAAGTCTGAGGGGGAGATCAGGGACGGAGAAGAGGCACACTGCCAACATCAGGAGGAGAAAGGGGCATTTGAAGAAGATCTCTTCTCTGAGTCCTATCAAATGCAGGGGGGAGGAACACGACAGGGTGGGTGTCAAAAGGAGAATTTGTCCAGAGTATCATATGCCCTCCCTCCCTCTCTGGCTTGCTTCTTTCCACGCATGTACATCAAACTCCTTCCAGGTAGCAGACTCTTTCAGACAGTGGGACCACGTGGTAACCGACCAGGAATGATCCTGTCAGAGGAAACTGACAGCAAAAACAGAAGACATTAACTCGTTACACAGTAACTAGGACAGCATGGTGAGGTGCAAAGAGCACCCGGTCAGACAGTCAAGCCTCTTTCCTGAGGCTTGAAGGCACCAATCCCGTGACAAGCAGAAGCAGTGTGTCCAGGGGCCCTGGCGGCAGACAGCCTGGCATGTGTGAGGGGCAGAGAAGAAAAGCCGTTGGTTGGAGTGTGAGACATGAGGGGGAAAAAAAAAATGGTACATGCAGTTGAGAAGTGTGGCCAGGAGGGAGACAGAGCAAGGGAGCCACGGGGCAATTCATCTAGGATAAAGGTGAGGAGCACCAGTCCTCTGAGCCACTGGGACCTGTTAAGCTGATGTTCCACCAAACTAAGCAGAAGATAAAGGCGAGATGAATATATATATATATATATATATATATATATATATATATATATATATATAGACAGCACTGCAGAAGATGAACCTATGCGTGTCAGAAGTAACTCGCAGTGAAAGACTAGATTATCATGTCCGTGGCAAACAAGAGAAAAGGTCCACCCTCGTAACATTCCCTCCGATGGACGGCAGTAATTCGCTTTTGAAAATAAGGAGACATCCAGGCCAAGTTCTAGCCTTGGAAAATGAGCCACCCCGTCTCAGCCACAAGGGGGCAGCAAAGTAAAAAACAAGGCGCTCCACGGGTTGTCTATTTGGTGCCCCGCCCCCGCCCCCCTTCAGTAAGTGTGTAGAAGTCCTAATATTTCGCGCTTCACACTAAATCATTGGTCCAGCACAAGACATTTGAAATCCAAAATCCAGGCACCTGTCCTTTGCCTTTGGAAGATGCTATGAAACGCCTCATCTAAATGCCTCTGTGAGTGGCTCTGGAGACAGGCTCTGGGTCAGGAGCTCGCGCTGCTCCAGTGTGAGGGTCCGACCCGACCCGGTGCAGCCCTGTCCACCTGTTAGCCCAGCGCAGGGGCCCGAATCCGGAGCGCTAGCCAAGGTGAAGAGGGACAAATGACCCCCACTGTTGCCCTGCAGCCTCTGAGAGTGCACATCTCCACTTACACACACACACACACACACACACACACACACACACACACACACACACACACGGTTCGGAAATAGACGAAATAGCTTCATTTCGTGGCGCTTCTGCTCAGCGCATTTTCACAACTTCCTGAAAGCAGGAATCTAACGCTGTGGTGTTGTGACTGCGTCACACAGATGGCATATTACATTGGGTTTAATTATAAATCACATTTCTAGTAGTTTGCCCATTCGTTGTACACATACATACATGTATACACGCACGCGCACACAGTGAGGAAAATCAAGCGGTTATCCAGTGAGTGGGAAGTACAAAGGTCATCTCTCAAATGCTTCGATTTCTTTCCTTTGAATGTCATTTCTTTGGATTCCTAATCTTTTTGAATTTCTATCATTTTTTATTCAACGTGTATGAGTGATTTGTCTGCACATGTCTGTGTGCCACCTGCATCCCTGGTGCCCGTGGGAGGCCAAAAGAGAGTGTCCCAGATTCCCTGGAACTGGAATTACAGATGGTTATGAGCTGCCACGTGGGCACCAGGAATTGAACCCAGGTCTGCTGGAAGAGCAACCTGTCCTCTTAACGGCTGAGCCATCTCTCCAGCCCCCAGAAGGTCCTTTCTTGTGACCCAGGTTATTAATAGCAAAGAAATCAATGATGACTTGAGCTATGTAAAAGCCTCAAAAATTGACAAGCTGGGGACTTTTATAAGATTACAAATATCAAATAATCCCGTTATCTTTTTTGTAACTACCTCCAGAATGGTGCATTGCGGGTCTTTAAACAGGCCTGAGACACGTTATGCAAGTTATTCAGGGCTTTAGAAACCTATCTGGTTGTGTGCAGGGAAACCAAAAGCAGATGTTATCTGGGTAGAAAATGGATCCAACATAATAAATTTAAACTCCAGGGTCCAGTTTCCTTGGTCCACTTTTTCTTTTTTTAACAGAATTCACTAAATAAGAATCTCTTCGACAGACTCAAACATTCCTCAACATATTTGTGTCTTTCCAACTTTTAATGCAGTACCAAGCTGGAATCCAGTTAAACCATGTTTGCTCTTGAAGTGTTAGAAGGTTTGATTACGTGAAAAAGCGGCCGAGTTGGCAAATGCTTTCAGACGCAATCACAACACACCCATCTTTCTCAAACCCAGAATCGAAAACCACGACGACTGCTCAACAGTCCGCGCAGCCTCGCATTTATTCTTTTTGTTTTTGTTGTTGATTTTCGAGACAGGGTTTCTCTGTTGTAGCTCTGGCTGTCCTGGAACTCACTCTGTGGACCAGGCTGGCCTCGAACTCACAGAGATCCTCCCGCCTCTGCCTCCCGAGTGCTGGGATTAACGGCGTGTGCCACCACCCACCCGGGTCACATTTATTCTCAAATAACATCAAGTACATTATTAAAGAAAATAATGTG
This sequence comes from Cricetomys ansorgei, assembly GCA_026225945.1. Lineage (NCBI taxonomy): Eukaryota > Metazoa > Chordata > Mammalia > Rodentia > Nesomyidae > Cricetomys > Cricetomys ansorgei. The sequence continues at coordinate 12,278,359 of JAMJFZ010001258.1, forward strand.
AATTCAAACCTACAAAAAACGAAAAAGGGAAAGAAAACCATCTAATTACAGTTTAACTTTCCACAGCCAAAATATTTCCGTGCCTTAGCCCTCAAGTTCTGTTTCACACGCAGATCCACTGGTAGTTTGCTGTTGGTGTTTTGTTTTGTTTTAGATCTTGTGAGCGTGGCACAGGTATAATACCAGCAGGCGGGTGGATCAAAAGTTCTGGGCTAGCCTGGGCTACACAGTGAGATCCTGTCTCAAAAGTAAATATGTTAAGCACACTGCTGTGCCAAACTAGAGGGTTGGTTTGTTTTTTGGTTTGTTTGTTTTTCAATGATGTATAGTCTAAGTCAGATGTCATCAGAACCACTCAAGAGGAGTTTAAATACTGCGATTCATTGAGTGTCTCTTTTCCTGATGAAAAGCCATTAATTGGAGACACTCTAATCCCTTTGGTTGGTTCATGGTGCTTTTTTTTTTCTTAAGTGTGCAGGGGTGTGGGGGGGGAGATGATTATTCAGAGTTTTCTAACAGTGTCTATGACGTGAAGACAGGAAACAGTCTAATCACGCAATCCAAGTCACCTCCCCTCTGAAGTACCGCCATGATGCACCTCCTGCCTGACTACTGCCCTGGTCCTGTTCCAAGATCCACCCGAACAACCTCTTCCCTCCCACCTCCACACTCCAGCCGAAAGAGCCCACTGCTCTATTGCCATTGTCCCTCGAAGCCACACACCCATCCCAGCCATCCCCTCAGGTCCTGCTGTTTGCTGGTTCCTCTCTACGTAGAAGACTGTCCCATTGAGAAGAAACTGGACTGGACACACGGGCTGCTGCAGAACCAACAGCCAACATGCGTTTGTTAGAATACCCAACATGCAACAAGCTCACGCCAGCCGAGAGCCTGGCAGAAGCACTCCCTTTGGTAGAACTGCAGCCGCCACTACCTTGGCTCTACAAACCTTCAGTAAATTAAAAGAGCAACATGCAACCTACTGTCAAGTGACTGATTGTCTGCTGGGAAGCTGGCTGGCACACAGCCAGGACTTTAGGATGGAAGATTGCTGTGCACATGGCTGCCAGTCTTCCCAACCACAGCTGCCCCTGCTGTTTCCTCCTGCTTCTCAGCACATAACGCTCTCCGCATTCAACTTTGCAACTTACTTTTTACTCTCTGTTTCCCCTCGTTGTTGGTAGGAAACTCCATAAGGGAAGCAAAGTTTCACTCTCATTCACTGCTGCGTGCAGATGCTTGGGAATAGTGTCTGGGAAGGACCAGATGCTCAGTGAAAGTTGTTTAGCTGAATGGACACCTGCATAAAAACAGGGCATAAACACGGAACTCTTAAAGAATCCGAACTTGTTAGGGATTTGGCCCACAGTTTGTTAGCAACGTTTTCTATGTCAGTGGGCCCAAGGATGCCAGAAGAAAACAAGGTACAATTCTTAGTTGTGTAGAACTACAGGAAGCTCAGCATACACACACAGGCACACTCACACACACACACACATCTACACACGTGTGCACATGTACACACTTGCATACGCATGCACGCACATACACTTGCAGGTGTGCATACACACATGCACACACACACACTGGTACATGGCTCAGTGGTGGAGTGCTTGTTTAGCAATGCAGGACCCCTCAGCACTGCGAAGGGAAGGAAAGAGAAAGGAAGGAAGGAGAGTGACATGGGGGAGGAGATGAGGGAGAGAGGGAGATGGGAAGAGAAGGGGAGAGAGAGGGAGGCCATATTCAAACATCCTGAATACAAACCCTAGCACTGCAGACACCGTTTCTGAAATAGTTGCGAAAGCCACTTTGAGCTTCAGGAAAGAGAGGTGTGTAGTTTGTTCAGGACCAAGAGGAGGCTTTGGAGCCTGGCCCTGTCCTGACAAGGGACAGCCGCTCCTTGCTGAACACAAGTGCCAGAGGCTGTGGGGAGAGCAGCTAAGTGTCACCATCGAAGGCAAGCCTGAGCAGATCATGGCCTGTTTTTGTGACCTAAGTCTAAGAATGTCTTTACACTTTCGAGGGCTATAAAAAAGAAAACAAGGACACATGACTCCACCACCTAAAATACACACCCAAAGTCATCCTGCTGACTGTGCGCATTTCCTCTTCTGCGGATTCAAAGGCACATGGAATGATCATGAACCAAATTAGAGGAGTCACAGAGTCAGGCCAAAGGCCATCTCAATGCCTGTGAAAGCCAGCTAAGCAGGGGCCCCCAAACTGACCTCTGACATTAGTGACACTTGCAAGACCAGGAGATGGGATGCTAATGGCGGTCTTTCCAGAAAAGGTGGTGTGTTTGTAGCCAACCAAGGACTCGAGATGCCAAAAGCAGCCAATAAGAAACAGTTAATAGGCTGATAGTTAATAATCAAAACCTTCATCAGAATCTGTGACAAGAGAACTATGAATGCATCTGCCCGCAGGAGAGCCTTTGTGGCTCGAAGTGAAATAAAATATATAGAGAAAAACGTCGGAAAGAGAACTGACTGATGTCGGAAGTGAAAGACCGTCGTGTCCACAGTGGCCACTAACACTGGTTTCGTTGTGACAGTTGTGGTGGGTGTTTCTGAGGCCTTTGATTGTGATTACTGTCTTAACACATGTATGCTGTTCTCTCCCCAAAGCCGAAAGATGATATATATCCTTTGCTTCACCCAACCATGCACTGCTGGACTCCATCAAGTGACCTGTACGTTGGGTGTGAAGAGGGTCATCTTCTGTTGATTAACTCAGAAACCTTGAAGGTGACTGTGCTTCAGAAGGTGGAGGAGATGTCACTAATGGGTAAGAGAATGCTCTGCTCCATAATCCGAAAGTACAGCTGTGGGGTTAGCTTTACATGCCCTTCAGGATGGTGTTTTGGTCCCTGATTTTTCCCTTTCTTAGAGACATCCTGGGGCCTCCTTCAGTTTGACTCTCTATTACCAAGTCCTGTAGGATACCCCTGTGCCTAACTGCTTCCTGTTTATTAAGTCTTATTAGGTGTTCTGATACCACTTTATATGCTCATGTCATGAAATCCCCAAGACACCATAAGAAAGTACATCTGTAGTCCCACAACACACAAGGTTTAAAAGGCATTCTCATCTTCCCGGGCCAGTAAGATGTCTCAGCATGTCAGGGCACTTGCCCCCAAGCCTGCCAATCTGGGTTCTATCCCCAGAATCCCCGTGGGTGGAGGAGAAAAACACCTCATGCAAGTTGTCCTCCGACCTCCACATATAAACTTTGGCACATGTGCTCTCCTCTCCCACCACACATAAACCCAAAACAAACCAGCTCAGACTCACATAAGCCATGGGGTTGACACCTGGATCCAGGGAAGAAGGCCTCAGACTACCAGGGTCAGATCTCTGAACTGGTAACCTTCCCTATTCTGCTTAGTCAGCTGACTGTGTCCTGTTCTGTCTCCCATTGCTTTCTCCCCCTTTACCTCAGCAGCTATCTCTTTAAATCTGCCATCCTGCAAACCCTTTGTGTGGTTTGTTATTTCAAGGAGGACCTTATCAGCTCTCCCTTACATCCGGTATCCATTTTTGGTTCAATCAGCTGTTTCCAGTGTACGGCCTGGACCATAGGAACCCACCCCCACTCAAGTATGGGCTCTGGGGAGGGAACCTCTGCAGGACTACTACTCAGACCTGCACTGTAAACTCTAATACAGCTCATCTTTTCCTTTTTTTTATAATACTTTTATTAATAACTTGAGTTTCATATAATGTCTCTCCGTAACACCCTCTTCCCATTCCTCCACCATCCAAACTCCCAACCCCTGTGACCTCAAGAAAAAGAAAGAAAATTAAGTTCAACTTGTGTGGTGGGAACATGGATCACAGACATCACCATGGTTTTTGGAGGCAGCAGGCTGCTCTGATCATGGAAATTCACTTGGGCTATATTAGCCTGAGATTAAGTATGATGAAGTTCAGTCTGAAGTTGGGCTTCACTGCTCAAACCCTCAAGCATGCAGGCTTCACACAGGCATCAGGGCCTCCCGCAGGCACCTGGACATCCTGTACCACCCTCTTCCCAAAACATCCCTCAGGTACCCTGACATCCCATAGGCACCAGGACATCCCATAGGCACCCAGACATTCCATAGGCACCAGGACATCCCATAGGCACCCAGACATTCCATAGGTACCAGGACATCCCACAGGTACCAGGACATCCTGCAGATGCCCAGGCATCACCCAGGCATCCAATCTTCCCACAGACCCAGCTCGTTCTTTAACACCTTGGTTTTTGCAACAAATCCCAGACCCTTTTTGACACTAATCTACATCCAATCCAAAGCAAGCTGCTGGTTACCATCAAACTGCTCATGTTGAAGACTTACATTTAATGCACAACTTGGGATCTTTGCTGCCTTGATGTCACACTTCCTTCTTCTGGTCTTAACTGCCACATTGACCCTAGGATGAGTCTTTTATAACTAGTGTTTCTTCCTGGCATTTCACAGCTCTGCCTCCTGGCTCATTCTCTTGCCTTACCCCCCTACCCCATAACACCCAGGGTCTGGCTCAGAAATCATTCCCTCTTGCAATTTTTTTTTTTTTTTTACAACTTCAATATCTTTCATGGACTCCTTCCCCCAATCTCTGACTCACAGTTCTTTGGCAAAGCTTTCCCACATATCCCTCTTATGTGACTGACCTTCCAGCCCTGTTCCTCTCTACAGAGAATCTACAGTGCTACCTGGAAGCTCCCTAAGAGCAAGCCTCTGTCAGCTGATTCCATCCTCAGGTCCTTCCACTTGAACTTGTTAAAATTTTTTCACCATCCTTGTGCTCTTTGCTGCCTTTTGTAGTTACCTTTTTCAAGATGTCCATTTCTTTCTTGCCTGTTTGCTTCTGGGTGGACACCTCCCTAGCACCCCAACTTTCAGGCACATTAGGTACCCACACTGGCGCACCACAGGCTCCACATCTCAGTTGGAGTTTTGCCCTGTGCTGTCACAATGGCCCCAAGCCTCTCTTCCCTCTGAGCTGCTGAGATCACTAAGAGGCTTCACCGTTTCACTCTTTTTAATCCCACTACAGAATCAAGCGGCCTCTGAAAGTACTTGCCGAATGAATTATAAAACAAGGTTTCTTTTGCTGAATACTCATCACAGTTCTAATTAATTTCACACAGTTAGGCTTAACCCCATCTTGCCTTAAGCACTGTTCAGAATTTCTTTCCCTGCATGCTTTTAAACAATCTATTATAGATGCTTTCAAATATGTATTTATTAACTGGGTGTGGTGGCACAACAGACTGTAATCCCAGTGCTCAGGAGGCTGAGTCAGGCAGATCATGAGTTTGAAACCAGCCTGGGCTACATAAAAAGACACGCACACCCCTTTTGAAGGCAAATATGTATTTTTCATTATAACGTGGAAGGCATCAGTCAAGGGACAGCAGAGGTTACACATACTACGAGTACACTGTCCCCTAATTTCCATCCTCCAGGGTCATCAGTACTCTTACATACAGGTTGACAAACAACCATAGCCAGAGGGCCTGACAGTGTGAAGATATCCACCGAGCATGGGAGAGGGTCAATCAGAGTTGTGCTATGCATGTTCATTTAGCCACAGTTGAGGAAGGGAGAGAGCTGTAAGCAGCGGGCCTCTAGACAGGCCAAGGACTCTTTAGAGCCCAGACTCCAGAGGTAGCTGGGTTGCAGAGGGGACTGCTGGGAGGTGGTGGTGACTGAAGGAAAGGACATACTTCCCAGCAGGCAACAACAGACACATTCTGTGCAGCAAACAGCCATCTGAGCCTATGGTTACCGTATTTCCCTATATAAACTGGTAACACAGTTTTGTTAATTCCTATCCCAGAGGCATTGACATTTTACTAATAACAAGTGTTTTTTATTTATTGTGCTTTATTTATTGATATAAATTTACATGCCATAAAATGCACAAGTCTTAAGTACACAGCCCAATAATAGTATTGTTTTGATTTCCTGGGTCTTTGCCTTCAGCCTTTTCCAATCTCTGGTGATCCTTTTCTAGAAACACAAAGGTGTTGGCTACATAGTTCTCTAACATGAGCCCGTGGGTGGGTGCGCTAGATCGTGAGCCCACGGGTGGGTGCACTAGATCGCCAAGTTGTTTGACTTTTGCAGTCAATCATTCCCACGCAGTTCTCACTGTTCAATGTGTTACCACTCTTTTGATTATATTGTCTACTTTCTCTCGTTTCTTTTTTCCCCAAAGACAGAGGCCAGCTTCTCAATCCGCTCACAATGGTGTACCAAAAAGATGGCGTGCTCACTTCTGGAAATGTAATGTATTTTATTCCTCAGAATTCCTCACTTCATGAAAAAGCACAGTTCCCCTTCGCTGCTGCTTATGTTTAAGAGCCATATCTTGGCGTGCCCGGTTCTTTCAGATTAGCAATTAAAAATGGTTTCCTTACTGAATGTTATGATAAAAAAAAACTATTAGGAAAACTTTCCATTACATGCAAAGAGAGAAGCCAGGTAATGAGCGATCACGTCGTCATTGCAAATAAACAAAGTGGGCTTTAAAAACCCACTGTTGTCCCTCACACCCAGGGGAAATAAGCACTCAATTATCTACAGCCCCAGCCCTTGTCCGTTTCTACGGTAATGAACTGGGCTGTCAGATATGAGCTTGGATCTTTTATCTGTTAGAGTTGACGATGAGATCCAATATTACTAATCCCCACTGGCTTGAGCAGACAGCGTTAGACACAATTTGCGCCAGGCACCGTGCCAGGTGTTTCATCAATCCTCACAACAACTTCGTCAGGTGGACATTTGACATCTTCTTATCCAGGTGGGAGCACCGGGTCTCCCAGCAGTCACCAGAAAGTAAACCTGGGATGTCACACTCAAAGGGCTATGCTTTCTCTACTAGAACAGAGTCCCAGGAAGTTTCCAAATGGGGGCGGGTCTAGCTGAAGCTGTCCTTCATTCGTTGCCACCATCCCATGTATCACTGCCACAGGTCACCTTGAGGTCAGTGAGGCAACGACATCATAATGAAGTCACCTTGAGCCTCTGTGCTCACACACTGCTGTTGTTTCCCGTCTGGAGTTTTCAACAGAAAACCAACTCCCGTTTCCTCCGTCCAGCCTGCATTTGTGACCTTTAAGATTCTTGCCTCCTTCAAGGCCACTGTCTTTGTCCATTCTGGGGAGGGACGAGGAGCAATAACAAGCTCAGGGAAGCAGCTTGCATATCTCCCCCACCACCCAAGTCTCGGCCATCTGACGTCACGAATCTTACGATGCCTGTCTTAGTTACAATGGGGTTCAATCTAGAAAAGGTTGCCTTTCCCCCGAAGCCTCTTAACTATTGTGGAAATAACTCACATGCCTCTTGAGAATCACTCACTTATGTCTGTTTATCAGCAACCAGTTGAGCAGCTCATTTTTACTGAACACCTGCCATGTTCCAGGCACTGTATCAGGAGCTGTTGAAGAGGACATAGGGGAAAATAAGCAGCACGTTGCTACCTTTGTGTCACATAGGTGGTTAAATTTACACAGTACACAGTAACGTACATAGTAATGGTTAAAGACTCACTTTGAGATGAACTATCCTTTGAAATGAGGGGAATTAGCACACAAGCCATACAGACCTTGTCTCGTTTGTCCTGCCTTCTGCATAGCGACAAACATGGTTAGGAGTAGTCTGAATTAAAGGTGACGACACATTCTAGATGTAAGCACAGGTGGTCCTCTCACACAGGGGCAGGCAGTATTCCAGGAGCCTTGACTTGTCTAATGACAAACGTGGAGTAGACCTTGGCAAAGACTGCTCTTCTCTCTTCTCGCTTTGCTTGGTCTGTAGGATGGCGTGATTTACTCGTTCATCATCAAGGAGTTGAAGTACCAAGTGAACACTTTCCTTGAGGTTGACGGACCAGTGGCACACTTGGTGTTTTCCCCCAGTTACAAAATGCTGCTGATTCAAACAGACAAGGTACATTAGATAGTGATTTCTGGATGGACGGTTTCCAACACTCCCAAGGCATGATGGGAATAAAGAACAGTGTGTGTTGTGTGACAATTCTCTACGATTCTTTTCTCCTCGGTACTCTCCTGTTGTGAATAGAAAGTAACTTGAACAAAGGCCCGAATACAGTAATAGATGTTTGATTATGTACACACACCAGAAGGATAAAGAGCGAATCTGAACCAGGGTCCTCCCTGCCCATCCTGGGCCTTTACTTCCATGTGTCTTGGCTCCATTGCCTCCTTGTTACTTCTGTTTCCTTTCAGACTTTTCCTTCTGGTATCCAGAGCCTCCTGCTACTCCAGCTTATATTTCTGTCCTATTGGTAACTTTGGAAGAAAGTTACTAACTAGAAAATAAAAATGTCCTGAAATAAAGATGCGTTGGACTAACTTGGCCACCCACCTACTCCTGTATCAGTTCCTCTGGTCAGGAGAAGTCTGACCAGAGGAACTGAGAGCAGAGAAGTCTGGCCAGGCCCATCAAATGCAAACCAAAAATCAAAGTCAACCCTTGGGCTTTGGTTCCAGTCGACACACCCAAATATGAGTTCTGTGTGAAAAGAAGGTTGAAGAATCAGCGCAGAGTTAAACAAATGACTTTCTGAGTTATGTGGTTAGAAAGATCCCAATTCATCTCAAAAGTCAAGATTAGCAGTCATTTGTATTGGTAGGCGACAACATTAGACAGATTGTAAATAAAGTTAAATATTTTGGTTTTAAGTATGGGAAGACTTAAGTTTCTGGTAATTACCAGAAATTAAAACAATGGTATTTTGTTTTATAAATAAATGAAAAACTAAAAATATCTGTTGAGGACAAGAAACTGTTTTTAAAAGTATCCTAATAGAAAAAAAAGTAGCCAAGCAAAACTACTAAAACACAAAAATATAATAACAAAGGAAACATGAAATAAACATATGTGGGGGTTGGAGAGATGGTTCGTAGTTCAGAGCATTGGTTGCTCTTTCAGAAAACCAATCTTTGATTCCTAGCACCTGCAGGGCATCTCACAACCATCTATAATTCCAGTCCCGGGGCTTCCTTCTGGCTTCCACGAACACTAGGCATATGTCACACAGACATACATTAAGCAAAAGACTCACGTGCATGAAATAAAAATAAGGGTTAAAAAAATTAAACGAACTGAATATAACCGACAAAAGACTTGACGTGAAATGTAGATGAAGAGGTTATTAGGAATGCTGACTAGAGACGCAGAATGGAAGGAAGGACAGGAGGAAGGATGAGAGATGTGAACACCACAGTGAAAAATAGCATGTCTGGCTGAAGTCCTGGAGAGGAGAGGGAGGGGGGCGGAGGCACTTCTTCAAGGGCAGCTAACTCATAGTTTTCCAGAACTGATCAAACAGAAGAGTTCACAGATTTCAGAGACACAGTAGATCCCAAGGGGAACAAAATGATACCCACATTTAACATTCCCCAAGATGAACCTGTGGAAAAACAAAGACAAAACATTTCTTAAAAAATTAAATGAGTTAATAAAACTCCCTCAAATACATTTCCAGACACTCTAAAGCCAAGAGTGCACTACAATAGGCTTTTCCTGGAGAAAACTCTTTAAAATGTACTTCATGTGAGCAGAGGGGGAAGATTCCAACCAGAAGGTCAAAAAAAAAAAAAAAATCAAAGTAGCAAAGCCCACCACTCGCCGTGGCAGCACATCTGACACACCCAGATCCAGTAAGGACAACTGACAGAAAAAGGGTAAACGTGTGTCATTCAGACACCAACAGAGGGGAATCTAGTAGTGCTCTATTGGCATTAGGTGAATCAATCCTCATGGTGAAAACCATGCAGAAGATAAAATCCCTTATTTTCAAGTGATAGAATATGAAATTCACCAGAATGTATGAACATGTAAAATGCATAGGACCCTAACAACATAGCCACGGATACATATATATACAGTCCGTGATGGGATGAGTAGGGAAAAAGTTATGCTATTAGCAGGACGTTTTACTAGTCTTCTCTACATGTCTGACTGATTAAATAATGTGTTCTCTACACACGTGATGGAACGAACAGTGTATTTTTGGCAGCCTATACAGACAGCTTTTCTCTCAGCCACTCGGAGCCCGTGGTGGCTTCTCATTCTGAGTAAAAACTGCAAACACCAAGCTTTAAATGATCCTTCACAGCATAGGTTCCATGTCTCATCCCTGCCTTGTTTCCCACATGCTATCCATCTATCTATCTATCTATCTATCTATCTATCTATCTATCTATCTATCTATTTATCTATTGATGTGTGGGGTCATCCGCTCATTTAGATTAATAATAGATTAAGACTTCTATATCTTGATCTCCACAAGGGTGTTGTTTAATTCTGGAATTTCCCATCCCCCAGCCTCAGTGTGTGGTTCACAGCGGTCGTGAAACAAGTATTTGTTGAGTTCATGACATTTGCAATAATTACACAGCATGTCTTCTTTTCTTTCTGTGATTTTTTCAGGGGTCCGTTTATCTCTACACATTTGGTGGAGAGTCACCGCTGGATAAAATCCTAGAAGCTAATGATGGAAAAGTTCAGGCTACTGACTTGATCACACCCGGAACCAAACACTTCCTGGTAAGACATGGTCTACTGGGACATGGTAGGATTAAAGTTGCTATATTTCAAGATTTAAAATTCCTGTCCGTCTGTAACTGGGTATCTGTAGACAAACTCTTTGAAAGGCAACATTTTTTTCAAAACCCACATTCAAAGAAAGAGATATTCTGAAAGGCCTATATCAAAGAAATTAGATTAATAACAACATTCCAAAAGTGGAAGTCATATATATATATTCGCATATGTATCTACCAATATATATACATATATACTAATATACATATATATTAGTAGAATTCACCAGATAACCCACCTGGGCCTGGGACTTACACACACACACACACGTGTATGTGTGTGTGTGTGTGTGTGTAAAATATATAAGGAAAAGAACAATACCAGTTCTCCACAATATCATTTAAAAGTTAGAAGCAGAAGGAGTCCTTCCCAACTCATTCTCCGAGGCCTACCTAAGCCTAAGCCAGACAAAACACTACAAGAAAAGCAACCTTCACAGACTGGACAGATGGCTCAGCAGCTAAGAGCACTAGCTGCTTTTCCAAAGGACCTGGGTTCAATTCCCAGCACCCACATAGCAGCTCACAACTGTAACTCTAGTTCCAGAGGATCTGATACCTTTACACCAATGTACATAAAATAAAATTATTTTTTAAAAAAAGAAAATTTTGAACTGTAGCAAAAATTACGTGAAATTACAATAAAAATGGGATGCTCGTGTTCTGCTGTAACAGGGTTTCTCTGTTGTAGCCCTGGCTATCCTGGAACTCACTCTGTAGACCAGGCTGGCCTCATACTCACAGAGATCCACCTGCCTCTGCCTCCCAAGTGCTGGGATTAAAGGTGCCACCTCCACCACCACCCACGTGAATTAAATTAACTGATCTTTTTTTTAGTTTAAACTGTATTTTGAGAAAGGATCTTGCTGAGTTTCCCAGGCTAGCCTTGAACTTACAATCTTCATCCCCTACTCCTCAATTTGCTGGCATTATAGGTAAGTGCCACCACCATGCCTAACATGGAAACTGACATTTGACAGAGCAACAAAGACAATTCAGTGAGAATATTATCATCTTTCCAACAAATGGTGCTGAACTATTTTAATTTCTGCATGCAAAGAATAACTAAGGGCCTGTGTGATGGCTCAGTAGGTAAAGGTGCTTGCCACTAAGCCTGACCATCAGAGTTCAAAGCCAGGGACCTACATGGTGAAAGACAGTGCCAAGGCCAGCCTGGCAAGTCGGAAAGTATTTGAATGGGAGGTGGGGGTGGGACTGAAGGGCTTTATGAGGAAAGGGGAGAAGAGACAAAAAGGGAAGGGGATAGACCAGGCACATACAGTATCATTGAGCTCAGATGGAATGGAGCTGAAGTTTAATTTTTGTCTCAGTTTTTATACACTTTTTTCTCAAGGGTCTACGTACAGCTACAGCAGTGATCCCAAGGAATATTCAGCAGGTATACAATGAGGGTATCACTCACAGGGTAAAACAATACATGAGTAAAACATCTTATTCTCTAGTTAAACCTAAACCTTAAAGTAACAGAACAAACATCCTTTTTTGCTGGAGCAGGATGTTTTTCCTGGGAGATAATCTTTCTCAGGGGAGCTGAAAGTTTACCCAGGGAAACAGCTTCTCTTGGTGGAGTTAGATGCTTACTTAGGACAACAGCCTCACTTGATGGAGCTAAATGTTTATCCAGAGAAGGAATGTTCCCTTAGGTAATCTTTGACTTCCCCGAAACTAGCCACTCTCAGGCAGTCTTGTTTTGTGACTCAGTTTTGCTCAGAAAATCTCCCAATAAAGAAATGGGCATAGAGCCAAAGGCTCACAGCAGAATCTAGGCCCAGAGCCTGGGGGCTCCCCACAAGACAGAAAGAAACTGACTCTTGCAAGCTGTTCTCTGACCTCCGCTCATGTACCCACCACGGCAGGTGCATACCCACACGTACACAGACAATCTAGATGCAAACCTTACACTTTACAAAAAAAGTCAAAACTAGAAAAATGTAAAAGCAAAGTTATAAAGTTATTAAAAGACAATGAAAAAACTTGAGTTACCTTAGGACTTGATGGTAAACTCTTTAAACACAACACCAAGTACAATCTGCAGTGAGAAAAGTCGGCAGGTTGCAGTTGTCTGGAACATCTGCTCTGAGAAAGGCCTCTGGGGTAGAAAGCCCTAGGCACATGCCCTGCTCAGAGAAGGAGAAGGCAAACCACAGACTGAAGGAACAAATGTCTGCAGCAGGTGTATCTGACAAAGGTCCAGCGTCCCAGACCTGCAGAGAGCACTTGGGATTCGACAGTAAAAAAGGTGAACAACCTCATTCAGAAATAGGCAAAAAAAAAAAAAATTATGAATAGACTCCACACTAAAGAAGACATGTGGACGGAAAATAAGTATATGGAAAGACGCTGGAAACATCTGTACTTAGGAAATTGCGTGTTGAGCCAATGAGATGCCACCCGCCTATTAGAATGTCTAAAATCGAAAACAGTGGGGACGACAGAAGGCGGCTCATTGGTTGCATATACTTACGGCCAATTTGGAAGATGGTTTGTCAGTTCTTACAAAACTAAACAGGCGCCATATGCTCTGACGGTTACACTCCTTAGTATTTATCCAAATGGGCTGAAAACAGACTGCCATCCAAAAACGAGCTGCATGTGAATGTTTATGGCAACATTGTTCGTAATGACCCAGACTTGGAGAACAACTGCGGTATCGGTTGAGTGGCCACCGAAAGACCCGGAGGAGGTCATAAATGTGTAGTACCGAGTGAAGGAAGACGGTGTGGAAAAGCCTACACAGTGCATGCATCTAACAGGATATTCTGGAAAAGGCAAAGCCATGGAGACAGTAACACATAAATAACAGTAGTCAGAGGTGGGGGGTGGGGGGAGACAGACAGGAGGAGCACAGGAGATTCTTAAGGCAGAGAAACTGTCTTCTGTATATATGGTGCTGGTGAATGCACATCATCACAAACGCGCCAAAACTCGACAGAATGAGCAACACAAAGAATGAAGGAGCCTTGACGTAAACTGTATAGACTTCAGCCAGTGACTGTATCAGTGTGGACTGATACGGTGTAGCCCAGGCCTTGCTCTGATGCAAGCTGTTAACCACAGAGAACTGTATGGTGGTGGTGGTGGTGGTGGTGGTGGTGGTGGTGGTGGGTGTTGCTGTCTTCCCGCTCAAAATGTCTCTATTCCTAAAAGTGCTCTAAAAGTAAAGTAAGTCTTAAAAGAACGATGTATAATTTCCTGTTTCTAGGCTTAATCATTATCATTAGGCAATGATCTCACTGAGTTTCCAGCGCATGACTGTGGAGAAAATGTCGATCTTACTTTATTTTTGTGCACATGCATGATTGTGCACACATAAGTGTCTGATGCCCACAGAGGCCGAAAGAGGACACTGGATCCCTTGGAATTGGAGCAGCAGAGGGTTATAAATTGCCACATGGGTGCTGGGAATCAGACCTTGGTCCTCCGGAAGAGCACTTAGCCACTTAACCACCAGGCCATTTTTCTAGCCCCGGATTTCACTTTTCTTACCTTAGTTAGTATGTTACTTAAATCGCATTAAAGATGATTTTACCTCTTACATTTTTATTACTTACTACGTATTTAGTTTGTGTAAGTGTCTGAGGGGGTCAGAGGACAATTTGTGGGAGTTGGTTCTCTCCACCTACCGTGTGAATCCCTGGATCAAGTTCACGCCATCGGGTTGGGCAGTCTGCCTTTACCCACCAACCTATCTTTACTTTGTAGCTTTTACTGATGGGGGACTCACTACACAGACCAGGCTGCGCTCGAACTCACAGAGCTCCACCTCCTTCTGTTTCCCAGGCGCTGAAGATAATTGTTTGAAAAACGCAAAATGAGTCCGAATTTGGTAGTTTGCGCCTACAATCCTAGCACTTGGGAAGGGGCAGGGATGGATTGAGAGTTCAAGCCCAGCCTGGGTTATATATGAAACCTTGTTTCAGAGAGAAAGAGAGTGATAGAGAGACAGAAAGAGAGGAGAAGAGGATAAAGAAGAAGGTAATAGTTACCATTTCTTCAGAAAATAGAACTGAGGTTGAATTTATAAATTAAGTATCAACAACCTCCGCAAACAGTGAAGCTTCTCTGACCTCTCAGGTTGACACACTAAACAATTTAGCAAGTGCTCCCCTAGGAGAGCCTAACCGTCCACTCGGTGTTGCCTTTCTTGCTCTACAGACGCTCACAGATTCCGGGGAAGTTTCTGTCTTCTGGATAGAGGACTCGACGTGCGTAGGCAAGATTTTGCTGAGAACAGCGGTAAGTGTACCGAGAAATCCACGTTTAAGACACCTAATCCCACCCACCTTTCTCCGTTCACATGGCGGCGGTCTGTGGAAGTCCTCCCCGCTACATCGTTCCACCATACAGAGTCAGAGCGTCAGAAGCCCCGATTTAGTCATACCCCTCCTGCCACAGTGCCCACCTCACGCCCCCGTATCAGAGACGGGAACGGCCTGGCATGAGGGTGATGAGGATGCGGAAGCTCCCCATCTCTGGAGGCTGTGACGAGTATCTTCCAAGGGAGATTGCCCCCATGAATAAGAGGGCGATCAGCGCTGATCGACATAAGCTCAGCCCTGAAAGTTGGGGTCACATTCGTCCCACCGAGCCCTAGAAATTACGGAGTTTCTCAGTGGATATTCAAGGCTTTTATACACGGAAGGACGACATCTGGGTGGCATCTGGCAAACATCTCAACAGGTCATTACGGCTGCACAATTCACAGTACATTTTGCATAAAATAATATAAAAAAATGTGAAGACCTAATAAATAGTAATAGTGCTTTTTAAAAAAAATTTCCATTGCATCTTAGGAGGTAGTGAAATCCCAGTCCTTCCCTCTTACAAATTAAAAATTTCAATTATAAAAGACTAAGCACTAAGCCATATAATGTTACAAGTTGCAAAAACAAACAAAAAACCAACTCCTCTCCCCAAAAAGTAACAATGAAAAGTTTTGTTTAAAAGGCCATGAAATATAAAATGCCCCATAATCTGTTCGACAAAGGCTCACAAGTATCAGTTTCTATTAGAACTTCTAGAACTAAAGAGACGTTGCACATCCATCAGATCACATCTGTTTACGGACAAGAAGCAAATGTCTAACCATACCCCCAGAGGCCTGTTGTCTTAGTTAGGGTTTTATTACTGTGAAGAGACACCATGCCCATGGTAACTTTTATGAAAAATTTTTTTAATTGGGGCTGGCTTACAGCTCAGAGGTTTAGTTCATTATCATCATAGTGGGAAGCATGGCCTCACACAGACAGACATGGTGCTCTAGAGTTAGCCGAGAGTTCTACATCAGTAGGCAGCAGGAAGACAGAGTGAGCCACTGGGCCTGGCTTGAGCTTCTGAAACCTCAAAGCCCACCCCCAGTGACATACTTCCTCCAATAAGGCTACACCTCCCAAGAGTGCCACTCCTTATGGGCCTATGGAGGCCATCTTCATTTAAACCACCACACCTATATAACCAGGATTTACAAGGTAGGATACAGCCATTGTCAGAAAGTCTTGGTCAGCCGTCACTGGGCTCCAAGCCAGGCCTGATACATGGCTGTGGTCCAGCCTGTGCTTGGGAGAGATATGGATCTCTGTGGTGGATCCCACTGCATTACAGAGACATGAACATTGGACAGATACAGTGGTGCTGAGATCAGATAGTTCTGCCCCCACCATACCTGTTCCCCTGGGAACACTTTAGGCGGTGGTTCTCCAGGAGCCCAACCCAGCACCACCATGGCTAGATGCAGCTTTCCTTGATGTCACCTGAGAGAGGACCTAAGACTCCCTTGGCCACTGCTATTCAGAGTAGCCCACTATGGCTCTAAAGTACCCCCCCCATCCCAAGAGGTCCCATAAAGACTTTCAATTAACACATAACAATAAAAGCCCACTGAAGGGAGCCAAGAAGAAGGCAGGCATGGTGGGCACAATATCTGCTGTGTGGGCAAAAAGACCAGAGTTTGGATCTCCAGCACCTATGTCAATGCTGTGTGGGTGTGGTAGCCACCTGCTGTCCCTGCCCGTGGGAAGCAGAAACAGGCCTTAGTGGAGCAGGCTAGCTGGACTATCTGAACCAGCAAGCTCTGTTTCAAGAGACCCTGTTCAATGTATAAGGTGGAGAGCAATCAAGGAACATATCCGATGATCGCTGAGGATGGAGCCCGGGGCCTGACGCATGCCTAGAGCAAGCTCTGCAGCCCCGAGCTCCATGCCCAGCCCAGTAGGCTTCTTGTATATGGAGCAGGCTTCATCCTCTGGGGTTTGTCTTCCACAGACTACAACTCTAGCTTGCTGTCCTTCCTCCTCGTCAGCTGCCGTCGGGGCAAAGAATGGCTATGTCCACTTCCTGGACGTTCACAACGTGGAGTCCCCTAAGGTGATTCACTCCACCTTCCTCTCCGAGTCATCGGTGAAGATTCTGATGTAAGCATCTCCTACTCTAGCCCCGGTCCTCAGGCCTGTGTGGGGTGGGGGTGGGGCTCCAGCAAAGCGCCCTTGCTTTTCATCTATTTTGAACAGTAACCCAGTTCAGCATTCAAAAAGTACAAAGGCGCGTATAGCAGAAAGTCCCTCACGCCCAGCTCCGCCCCCCAAGGAGCGGCCGACTACCCACCCCCAACGTTCCTTTTCAAAGAGACATTTTTATCCACAGATAAAGAGACCATTATTTCTGTTCACTTACACAGTCTTCAGGTTCTGAGGACGGGCTGGAGCGTGTGCTCCCGTGTGAAGGTGCGTGCATGTGTGCGAACGTGGAGGCCAGAGGTCAACGGTGGGTACGGTTCCTCAGGTGCTACCCACCTTCTCTCACTCTCAGTGGTTGGGCTAGGCGAGGTGTGCCGGCCGGGCCAGTGAGAGCCAGAGACTGCTTGTCTCCGTCCCTACCACCACGCCCAGCCCTGGGGATCACAGTACAGATGCCCTGTGGCTTTTTTTCAGGCATGTTCTGAGGCTCGAACTAAGGTTCTCATGCTTGAGGGAGAAGCACGTTGTCAACTGAGCTGTCTCCCCAGCCCCACTGGAGAATGTGTTTCACACTGAAGACGAGTCTTGATTTTGGGCACGGTGGCATGGGATTTGGTTACTCGCACATTTCGTCATCTTTCCCAGTACACTGATGGGCGTTTAAACTGTTTCAGATCCTCTGAAGCAATATTTTTAGATATATTCCTACCAGTTGTGAACATTATTATATGAAGTGATGCATTTTGTGATGGGATTTTCATACTCTGTTCTCATTCACCACTTGTGCTCTGTTCCTTGTTTCCCCCATTCATCTTTTGCTGCCCCCAACCCAAGACCCATTTTCTGCTTTCATGTGTAAAGGAACGCTTTGCCAAGAAGCTTTTTGTGCAGCCTTCCTTATGGTTACATGCTGCTTGGACTTCTGGGAACAGCTTTGTTGGGGGGAGGTATTTAAGAGAATGTGCCCTTCGGAAAGGACAGTTGGGGTGGTGTCAAGGAAGAATGAGCACCAGAGTTGGTTGGGTGGTGACAGGGAAAAAGTTAGCTGATGATAGGAAGGCAGGCAGAAACAAGGCTCAGATAAAGAGGAAAAACTGAGGATTTTTAAAAAGTTACAAGTTACAATCTTTCTCAGTAACTGCTGGGATAAAAGGAACCGGAAGGGGTGGAGTTCTGCTAGGGGTCCAGTTACAAGTGAAAAAGTAACAATTACAAATTGCTTTGAAGCTTAGGTGCAGAGCTTAGAAACAGTTACACTTTATCTTTTAGCCTACAAACAAAAAAAGCTTGAAAGCCCAGACCCAAACAGCAGAAAACAGCTACACTCCCTTAAAAAAAAGACCTTTACATTCATGTTCCTCTCTTGTTCCCTCTTCTCCTTAAGAGCTCTCTTCCTTCTTATAGCCCCTTCTAATTTCATGACCTACACACACACACACACACACACATACTCACACTCACACACACATGCACACACACCCATACACACACATACATACACACACACATGCACACACACATACACACACACATATACACACACTCACACTCACATTCACACACACACACACACACACACACACATAAGATCAGCATATGAGATTAAACATTCAGTATTTGTCTTTCACGTCTGTTCTACCTAGTTTAACCTCACAGTTTCCCATCTTCTTAAAGATGTCATGATTTCATTTTTCTTTACTACTGATTTTTTCTTTCTACTTTTCTTTTATTGAAAATAGATTTTTTTCATACAGCATATTCTGATTACAGTTTCCCCACACAGAACTCCTCTGAGAACCTCCCCACCTCTCTCCCGTCAGAATCCAGCCCCTTTCTGATTCTCATTAGAAAACAAACAGCCATCTAAAGAATAATAATAAAATAATATAAAAAAGAAATAAATCGGAATAGGACAAAACAAATGGAAGATGAAGAGCCAAAGTGAAAGCATGCGAAGCACCCATAGATGCAGACACACACACACACGTTCACATACACAGGAACCCCATAAAAGCAGAGTAACCAGAAACCATAATATACGTGCAGAGGACCTGTAAGGTAAAGCAAAGAATTTTAAAAAGAGTCCTGACAAAGCATTACGAGACAAAGAACCTCCAAAGATGCCGCTGAATTCTTTTTGTGCTGGGCATCTACTGCTGGGCATGGGGCCTGCCCTTAAGAGTGGTTTGTATCAGTGTGAGACTCCGTTGGAGAAAGCCAGCTGTTCATTTACAAGTGGTTGTCAGTTGAAGAGAGCTTCCGGGTGAGGACGGGGCACGGGGAGCGGGGGGTCATGCATCCACCTCGTTTCTCAGCACTGGGATCCCCATCTGCCACAGACCCGTGCACGCTGCCGCAGTCTCTGTGAGTTTGAGTCGGTCCTGGTGTGTTTAAAAGGCCTCGCTTCCTTGCTGTCCTCCGCCCTCTCTGCCTCTTACAGTCTTTCCCTCCTCTTCCACAAGGTTCCCTGAGCCCTGAGGGGAGGGATTTGATGGAGACATCTCATCTAGGACTTAGTGTGCAAAGGCCTCTCACTCTTTCCACACTGCCTGGCTGTGGGTTTCCGTATTTCCGTCTACCGCGACCGCGGGAGGAAGCTTCTCTGATGCTGGCTGAGCAAGGCACTGACCTATGAGTACAGCAGAGTGTCATTAGGAGTCATTTTATTGATACATTCCTTTAGCAGAGAGTAGTATTTGGGTTTCCCCTAGGTCCCTGGCCTATCTGGTCTCAAGTTTTTGGTCAGGGATGAGTTCCATATCATGGAGTGAGCCTTAAATCAGATGTTGTTGGTTACTCCCACAAGCTTTATGCCACTATTGCATTAGTGAATCTTGTAAGCAGGTCACCATTATAGGTTGAAGGGTGTGTAGCTGGGTTGGTATTTACCTTCTCTCTTTCTCACGTATATATATTCTAGTATCACAAACGCTAGTCCATAGGGACGAAGGCTCTACGTAGGCACCAAGCCAACTTCTCCATGTTCAGTGGATTGTGTAGGTGTTCTCTTCAGCCCTTGCCATTAATTTGTGGAGAGCAACCAATATCCTCAGCCATAGCCTGGGTTGTTTGGAGCCTACCATGGAGTCCCTTTGGCCAACAACGTGATTAGATGTAACTCATTCCCGGTACTCGGAGCTTCATTTGGTGACCAAAGATGTCCATTTGGGACTCCAGCTCCCCCATTATCTGGAGACTTCATTTAGATTGCCTTCATATATGTATATATTTTAGGAAGCTTCTACTGTATTTGGTTTCTATCCAACCCAGCAAACAGCCCTAGTTTTAGCAGTCCTTCTCCATATTCCATTCCTTCCTCCCTCCCTTCCTCCCTCCCTCCCTCCTTCTCTCTGTAGAACCTCCCGTTCCAGTACCCTTTCATCCATCCATAACTATCTATTCTATTTCCCCTTCCAAGAGAGATCCATCTCTTTCCCCTGGCCCTTACTCTATTCCTAACCTGTGGTTATACAGATTGTAGCTTGCTTATCAAAGACTTAACAGCTAACATCCACATACAAGCGAGTACACACCGTGTTTGTCTTTCTGAGATACCTCAACTCAGGATCATTTTTTTTCTAGCTCCATCCATTTGCCTGAAAATTTAATGATTTCTTTCTTTTTGAAAGCTGAGTTATATTCCATTGTGTAAGTGTACCATGTTTTCTTTATCTATCCGTTGATGGACATCTAGGCTGTTTCCAGTTTCTGGCTATTATGAACAGAGCAGCAATTGCCATGGTTGAGCAAGTTTCCTTGTTGTAGGATGAAGTGTCCTATGTGTATATGCCCAAGAGTGGTGTAGCTGGAACTTGAGGTAGATGTAGTCCCAGCCTCCTGGGGAACCACCACACTGACTTCCATAGTGGCTGTACAACTTTTCACTCCCACCAGTAATGGATGACTGCTCCCCTTACTCCACACCCTCACCAGCATGGGCTGTCACTTGTGTTGTTGATCTTGACCATTCTGACTGACGTGAGATGAAATCTCAAAGTTTTGATTTGCATTTCCCTGATGACTAAGGATGTTGAACATTTCTTTAAATGCTTCTCAGACTTTTGTGTTTCCTCTTTTGATTCTCTGTTTAGATCTGTACTCCATTTTTGTTTTCTTGATGTCTAGTTTTTTTTTTAAGTTACTTATATATTTTAGATATTAGCTTTCTATTGGATGTGTAGTTGGTAAAAACATTTTCCCATCTGTAGCCTGCCACTTTGTCCCTGTGAAGGTGCCCTTTGCCACGCAGAAATCCCATTCCATATCTATGCTTCCGTTCATCTGTCGATGGAAATTAGATGGGGTCCATTTCTTAATTATTGTTAATGGTACAATAATAAACACGAATAAGCAAACTATCTCTGTGACGTCAGCTTAGAGTGCTTTGAAAATATACTCTGGTGATAAAGCTAGGTATGTATGACTTTGCTCCAGGGGAGCTGTGAACAACTGTACAAACATCTTCTCACCTCAGACAGAGAACCTAAGACACATGAAAGAACGAATACTACCCAGGTCCTGTTGTGGGATACTTTACTATTGTGTGCTGTTTTGGTTTTGATGCCTTGTAGCTGGGAAGCCAGATGCCTTGCAGCAGTGCAGGCCTCGCTTCCTACCTAGTCACACCCTTGTGCTAGCCTTGAGATCTGAACAGATAGACAATTGAAGGTGACCGATCACGAGCAGGTCACGAGGAGATCATGAGCAAAGACTCTGATCACCCCCAGCCTAGTATCATTGTGTTGTAATGAAGGCCTAAAAGATAGAGGGGGTGGGGGAAAAAGTTAAAAGAGCTAAGGCAGGAGGAAGGAAGAGGTCTTTTGGGGGAAGAAAGATGAAGACTCCGCCTAGCCACCTGTGTATAGAATTCCCTGAGATTTGACATGGTTTGTGATTAATAAAGAGCATTGGAAAATTCAACACGGGCCTCTCCATTAAGCGCCATAACTTTATTTTAACAAAGTCCAATCTGCTAAACCAGTGAGTTTCCTTTCAGTCTCTGTGATAAATACTAGTGAAAGCAACGTAGAAGGTTTTTATTGTTGTTGTTTTTGTTTTTGTGGGTGGTGGTGGTAGTGTTTATTTCATCTTAAAGATTACAGTCAGTCATGAAGGGAGTCAGAGCAGAAAGTCAAGAAACCTGGAACCAGGAGCCGAAGCAGAGTCCATGGAGAAATGCTGCTTACTGGTTTGCTCAGCCTGCTTTCTTATACATCCCAGGACCACCTGCCCAGGGGTGGCCCCACCCACAATGGGTTTTTCCCTCCTACATAAATCATTAATCAAGAAAGTGCCCCACAGATGATATAAAGTCATTTCCTCAACTGAAGTTCTCTCTTCCCAGATGACCCTGACTTGTGACAAGTTGACCAAACAAAAACCTAACCAGCAGAGTTACAAGAATATGGGCAAGGTGTTACTTACAGGAAGCAGAAACAAACCAAAGACAGCTGCATCACCAAAGCTCACCCAAGTATGGGACAGCTCACAATAGGAAACACTGAACATCTTGTAGGAAACACTGCATGGTTTGTAGGAAGCTCAGCATATTAGAAAGTGTTCCTTTCCAGGTGGCTCAGTCAGCCTGAGCCTCTTCCAGGCAGCTTCACTGGCCCATTTCTTCTAGGCATCTCAGCTGGTCTCCATTTCCTTCAGGCTGCTGGGGCTGGGCAGAGCCTCCTCTGGAGCTCAGCTTGTCTGAGAGTGTCTCTCAGCAGGCCTCACTGCTTAGATACGAGCAAGGGACCTAGTGAATATGCTCAGTTTCAGGAACTTCCTGATTTGAATTGTTTACTGCTTGAGTTTAACACATTTTGCTGTAAGATAGAAAGTTTCACCCTCTTTAGAATGTCCTGATTCACTTTCCTGTAAGCATTCTGTCTTACAATACCATGCTATTTCACCTCTCTTTTTCCACCAAGGTCTTCAGAAGTTCACTCCAAGATGGAAGGTGTTAATCTCCAGGGAAACTGCTGCACAAGTCTGGGTCATACATTATCTCTAGTTTTAGTTTTCTTGAGAAATCTCTGCGCTTATTTCCACAGTGGCCACACAAGTTTTAGAGTCTCAACCAATTACGGATTTCTGTTTCTGCATGTCGTCCTTCCTAGCGTTTGGGTCATTTGTTTTCTCAACATTGCTAATTGGGATGAGGTGGAATCTCAAAGTAGTTTTAATTGCATTTCCCTGATGTTGAATGCTTTTTCAAACATGTATTTGATAGCAGCTATTTGTATTCAGGCATCTTTCGTGTTTTTTTATGAATTTTGGGATTTTTTTTTTTCCCTAGTTCTGGGGAAAAAGTCATAGAAATTTTGATGAGAATTGCGTCGCATCTGGAGACCACCTTTGGTAACAGAGACATTGTCACTAATCCTGCCAATCCAAGCCCACTGAAGGCCTTTCTGTCTCTAGTGTCTTCGGCTTCTCCCTTCAGCACGGGCAGTCTTCATGGCAGAGGTCTTTCACCTCCTTGGTTAGGTTTATTCTTACGTATTTTAATCTCTTATCTCTCGTGAATGGGATACTTTTCCAAGTTTCTCCGTCAGTGCATTTCTTATTGGTATGCATAAAAGCATCTGGGTTTTGTGTCTAAGTTTTAGATTGTTACTCAGCTAAAACAGATACCCAACCAAAGAGTTTTCTGGCGGAGTCCATGGCGTCTATTAAGTATAATGTCACATGACCTGCAAACAGGGATACTTTGATTTTCTCATTTCTGACTTGAGTCCCTTTGTTTCGTTCTCTTGTCTTATTGTCCTAAGACTTTCAGCGTTGTATTAAATATAGCAGGGCCGGGGGTTAGGTGGGGGGTGGAGTTGACATCCTTTTTTCTTTCTGGATTTGAGGAGACACTCTCAGTATTTGTAAGTAGAATTTGGCCCATAGGTTTGTTTTTGTTATACACAGATTTGTTCCTTGGATTTTCTTTTAGGACACATTTTTCTGTTTCTCTTTGTGCTTTTTTTTCTAGACAGAGTTTCTCTGTTGTAACCCTGGCTGTCCTGGAACTCACTCTGTAGACCAGGCTGGCCTTGAACTCAAAGAGATCCACCTGCCTCTGCCTCCCGAGTGCTGGGATTAAAGGTGGGCGCCACCACCTGGACCTTTTAGGACTTTTATAATGAGGAGGTATTAAAGTTTGTCAAAGCCTTTTCTGTGTCCATTGAGATAATTAAGTGATTTCTATCCTTACGTCTACTGTATGTTGTTTTGCATGTACTATTTTGCATATGTTGAACCCACCTTGCATCTCTGAGATGGACCTAATTTATTCATGCTGTCTAGACGGTCCCTGCAGACCTCTGCGGCCTCCAGCGCAGTGGGGGTGCAGGAGTGGCTTCCCTCTTGGTCCCCTGCTCTTCTGTACCATGTCTTCTGCTGTGGGCCGCCTCTTTTTCAAGCCTTCTTCTTTTTCTCTGATTAGTGTTGTCCCATTCTTTTCTATTTTGACAGAATTGTAGAAATGTTTCACTAAGCCCCACATCCCCTTCTTCCACATGGCAGTTGTAAAGTACCAAAATGTCTGTGTTGGACCCCCAAAGCCCAAACCGGGATGCCACACCCCCACAGAGACTCACAGATGGGATATCGATGCAAATAGCAAGAGGATTTATTCCAGTGCACTGGGGCCGTCCCTATTCACAGGAAAAGGCAGCCCAGAAGAACACAAAGTGAGCCTTTTCATGCACAATTTAGACAGTTGCTGGGCACAAACTGAGTTGGTACAAGTTGATTGGTCCCCAAATTGTTTTCCCATTTTGATAGGTTAGGGCCAATTAACCTTCAAACTGATTGATGCTGGCATATAGCAAGGTTGTGGGCTCCTAGAAAATGTAAACTTTAGGGTCTTAGTCTATGTGGGTGGGGGGAAGACCCTTAGCCCGAGGCTATGGGCTGTCTACGTGGGGAAACTCTTTTAGCCCAAGGCCATCTTATTTGTCTTAGAAAGTGTTTTTCTTACA
Organism: Cricetomys ansorgei; assembly: GCA_026225945.1. Classification (NCBI taxonomy): domain Eukaryota; kingdom Metazoa; phylum Chordata; class Mammalia; order Rodentia; family Nesomyidae; genus Cricetomys; species Cricetomys ansorgei. Next base: position 12,303,431 of record JAMJFZ010001258.1, read on the forward strand.
GAAATTGTTTTTCTTTAACTCTGGGAACTGTTCTGGGTCACACTGCCCCTGACTTGGGCCTATACAATTTTGGTGCTCTTAGAAGCCTGACTAAAGTTGGCTGCTTTGGTCTTTTTCTATACTAGGGACCTGAATCTTAGGCCCAGGGCAAGGGTCCCGACCCCCACATCTACCACACCCATGACTAGCTAATTCAGTTGCTCATTTCCATTGGAAATACTAAGAAATCTCTGCCAGAGTAGTCTACTAATTATGGTAAGACATTTGCCCATCTTCCCTGAGCTGCTTTTTGGTTGGCTGGCCACTGGTTTTCATTTTTTGTTTTGTTACACTGCTTGGGACTGAACCCTGGGCCTCATGTGTAGTAGACAAGCCCTCTACCACTGAGCCGCATCTCAGATGCCCCTGAGTCTTTCTTAACTGTGTATTTATAAATTAAACTTGGGACGGCATTGGCTCAGAAGGGAATGACCACATCAGCTTGTAGATGCAGGCTCTTAAAGGGTCAGAGGCTATTTTTTAAATCACAAACCTTTGGGTTTTGTGGAGAGCCCCCCTGACCTTGGGCCTAAATTCTGCTGTGTGCTTTTTGCTATGCGCTTATTTATCATTGGGATACAGCTGAGCAAGTCTGGGTGGTGAAACCAGACCTGCCTAGAGATAGCTTGTTTTGAGGAAGTCAAGGAACACTCCCTATCTCCAGGAATGTCTAGCTTCACCTAGTAAGAACGTGTGACTACGAATACCTTTTCCCTGGAGATCAGTAACCACATGACTGTACCTATGCCTTTTCCCTTGTGATCATTAACCTCGTGCTTGCACGCATGCACGGCTTGTCACCTGTGATCACTGTCTTGGTAACTGCATGTAGACCTCTGAGGAAGAGGGTATAAAGATTGTAACCTAAAATAAGGGTCAGCTCTGGCTCCTGACTGAGCTCAAAGACACAGTGTTTCTGTTTCGGATCCAGACTCACGCCCAGTCCAGCTACCGTCCCTCTTGATAAGCGGGACGTATCAGGGTTTGTAGCCAATGTACAGACCACTGGGGACCTTTCATGCGCAAGACCCTCAGCTCCATCCCAGCACCACAAAACAAGCAAATAATGACAGGAGTGGTGAGAATGGCTGGCTCTGAACGCATGTCTGTGTTCACACATCCAGTGAGCTCATCCAGTGAACTCACCACCTCACTGTGAATGAAGTAAGCATAACCTGGGAGCTGGATTTCTTCTTCTCTAGTTACGACCAGCGAGGGATTTTTCTGTTTGTCGGGACAGCAGAAGGGAACATCTTTGTTATGGATGCCAGACCTTCGACTTCATTTCAGACTTTTGGATTCACTGGTATGATACGGGGTATTTATTTTTTTAAATGTAGATCACTTTACTTCGAAGAATTTTAAGTTTAAAATTGAATTATAGCAAAGCAATTATATATGTCATATTGTTCTGGAAAAGAAACCTTTAGGTGGCAGTTAAACACCCACATTATTTAGAGATATTTGGAGTATTAGAGTTATCTGGTATGTAACTGATGCTGGAAAGTCTTATATCAACTACTGAATTAATTTGTGAAGTTTCTGAACATTTTGATATTACAAGAGGAGGAGAGGATGGTTTAAACATGAAATAATTTAATTTCTTTAACCTCTGACCTGTTTAGTAATTATTTTTTCTCCATACCTTTAGTTTAGTGCCTACCATACACACGCACACGCGTACACACACACACGCACACATATATTCTCCAAGACATATTTATAAATCCATTCTTTAAGCTATAAAAAAGTATTAAGTGGCTACAAGGTACAAAATGTGGGGGACAAAACGGTCAAGGAGACAATTTAGTGTTGGGTGGAGGTGAGAGGAGAGTGAGAGAGGTGTCCCAGCCAAAGGAGGAAGGAAAGTGCCCCTAGGGGAAGCAATGGTCCAGACGTGTTCCATAGGTGTGAGACAGGCACGCTAGCGCTGCAATTCAAGATTCTTTTTAAAGTCTGATATAAGACATAAGTGGAAGTATTTGAAGTATTTATTGGAGATAACCAATCAGTACAGACAGCTGATGAAATCTGAAGTCGATAAGCTCTCATCTGGGAGATGTTTAGAGGCAAGGACATTAAATCATGGCTTCATGACAGAATGCCAGTCTTGACAGTATGGAAGCTGATGTGGTGTCCCAAGAAGACGGAATAGAAGCAAACTTACACTGCTCACTGAGGCCACAGAGCCACCTAACTCTGTAAGTTAGATGGCTCTTGGTATGTTAGAGCCTATGGCTGACCACAGAGTGGATACATATTCTGCTTGAATATCCCTGTTTTTAACTAAGGAGGATGGCCTGGAGGTGGGAAAGGTAAAGCTGGGAATCCATCCGGAATCCTCACCTCTCGCTGAAACTACAGGCAGAGTATGAAGCAGCCAAGAAAACCCAGGATGTTCCCAGCACTGAGGGGTCTGCGCCATCCCTTCCAGAAACAGCTCCGGGAAGACAGACTGGAAGTTTAGATACTTGTGAGTGGGTAGGCTCGGGAGTGGTCAGTCAGCAGTATTCCCCGAGAGACAGATGGGTCATGGAGAAAATGGGGGAGAAAACGAGTCAGTACCGGGCAAGATGGTGCGGGGGAAAGCTTGCCGGAAGCCAAGAGGATTCTGTGGCAACTCTCCAGGGCAGGGAAAGGAAATGGAAGGTCCCTAGCTGAAGTCCTGGCCCCCCTGCAGGGAGAAGAGAAAGCTGGGGGTTGGGAGGAGAAGAGAAAGAAGGATCATGGAGATGCAAAGCGGTGATCAGTGGTGTGTTGGGTGCCAGGTGCAGGACTCACGCTAGGCATAACACAGGTCAGTGAGCAGGATTCCCAAGGGGCGAACTCAAGAGTCCCGCGCATTTTCACTACGAACGTAATGATGACGATGACGATGACGATGATGATGATGATGATGGGAGCACGGATGCCTGAGGTGATGAGATGTAAGAGCCCTGGAAACCGGCTGCGAAGAGCCAGGGCGTCTTCAGATGAGAAGAAGAAAGATGGTAGGCTCTGGAAGGCATCAGTGTTGGGACACAAGCAGGACTAAACTCACCTGGCCGGAGAACAAAATATAATCAGAAAAATACGCTATCGGCTCATCAAAAATGTCCTGTAACTCCTGCTTAAAGGTCACTGTGAAAATCAGTCAATAAAATTTGCTACTAGAGATTAAGTGAAAAATAGTGTCTCCGTTTTGACACACCAAAATACAACCTGGTATGTGTGTGTGTGTGTGAGAGAGAGAGAGAGAGACAGACCTAGTCCAGAAGCAAAATAATTAAATATCAAAAAAATATGAAATATTAACAAAAGACTATGTTGAGAATCGGGGAAAGGTGGTATTTCTTAAATCTTAATCAGAACGATGCCATACTCTCTAAACTCAGCCAATGACCATTTGTGGAGTCGCTTTCCCTTCACTTTCAGTGGCGAGCAGAGAGATCCTGCAGATATCCACGGTGTCTCTCCCGGAATCAGACGTGGTGAACGTGCTGGTGCTATCCCCTCTCCCAGAAGGAAAAAGCAGGCTGGAATTCTTCTCCCTGCCTACCAAGTTACCATCAGAAGGTGACACAGAATGAGCAGCTCCGCCTCTTCTTCCTGGCCCAGATGGGTTACTGTAGTTTATTTTCTAGTTTCTTTTGGTTTGGTATTCTTCCGGCAAAGAGGTAAAGGGAGCACTCTGTTGCATCTGTCTCTACAACTAATACCGCGTGGCTGCTTAACAGTGCGAAATGTGGACTTTCCTCTGTGCCTCGGGCCACAGGAATGTTTATTTGATTTTTTTTTTTTTTTAATAATAGAAAAGAAATAAGATCAACTGCCAAGACACGTTGACTTGCCATTTTGTGGTGGCTGTTCTGTATTTTTAAATATTCACAGTTAAAGTATTTTACAGTGTAGTTACCTAGAATTATTAAAAAAAAACTTACTGGATTAAAAGGCATGAGAAAACACTCTTTTTTTGTCTTTCTGTCTCATGTACTTTAACAATCTCTTTGTCTTGTCTCAGATGATAAATTTGTCTAGCCAGAAATTTTGCAAATATAGAATTAGAGCAAATAAAAAAAAAAACCCTCAAAGTACTTTCATGTTCTAAGGCCTGCTGTTCTTGAAAGGGAAACTGAGGAAGAGTAGCTCTTAGGGAGTGGTAAGGAGCCAGGAGGGGTGGAAGGTGAGGAAACTGTGGTCCAGATGTATTGTATGAGAGAATTTATTTTCAATTAAAAAAAAGGAAAATTGCCACCAAGCATGGTGACACAAGCCTTTAATGCAAGCTCTTTGGAGGCAGGGAAAGGCAGATTTCTGTGAATACATGGACAGCCTGGTCTATATGCAAATATCAGACCACTCAGAGTACACAGTGAGACCCCATTCCAGTAAAAAGGAGGGAGGGGAAAGAAGGGGAGGGGAGGAAGGACAGAGGGAGGGAGGATCTCTAGTGACTTACTTCTGTAATCTCAGCACTCAGGAGGCTGAGGCAGGAGGATTGTTTCAAGTTTGAGACCAAAAACACCTTTATCAAATTAATTAATTAATTAATTAATTAAAAGAAAAGAAAAGAAAAAGAAGGAATCTTGGTATTGTGATGTTTACCTTAATGTCCATCTTCAAGCTAATTTATGAAACGAAAGGCTATGAGACATAGTTTGTCGGAGTTAAATATCTCCAGTTGAGGTAAAAATAATTTAACATTGTTTTTACTTTATCACCAAATGGCCTCTGTACTACTAATCAGATGTCCACATTTTTATTCTGCGTTTCTTAACTGTTCGTCACGGTTTTCAGAGTGAAATCTCTGGTACCCGTGGTGAGCCCTCCCCTTTTCCTGATCTCGTAGTTCCTGCTACATTCGCCGATGAAAGAGGGAGACTGAAGGACAGCTTCATTCACAAGTTCCTCTACGAGGTGGAGCAGCCCCTGTCTTCTGCTGTGCTGGGCTTCGAAAGAAGCAAAATATACGGCTTCTGCAGCCACGTGCCGTACATCTGCACCTATCTCATTCCTGAAGAGGTACGCCGGTCGTCAGCGACCAAGACTGATGTCCGGTCAATTGGACGAGATCCTCTTGGCTGCCGTGGCCGGTTAATTCACCCAGCAAATGGATTTATTTTAGTAACAGCACCACCTTCAGTTAGATGCGTTGGAATTACTTGTTAATCCATCACGAATACAATCGAGTGACCTCACATCATTCTTGTCAGATAACCATGCAGGTGGTATAGATTTGGTTAGTGCCGTAAAAAAAAAAAAAAAAAAAAAAAAAAAATCTGTTTCATAGATGCCTTCGGCTATAAGGTAGATAATTTTCAGTGAAACTTTACACCTGAACCCTAAGTAAAATTGCACAAAATAATTAAGCTAGCTCTCCATGGCGTTTCTTCGATAGCGCCTGCAGCTGCACATATCAGCCCGGCGTTTAGCTAGCTGCCCATAGCCACTACTTGGCATCCCGCTGATGCCTGTCTTCAGATCCCTGGGAGGAGATTCTACTCCGGTGCTCCGCTCACCTTTATCTTCTCGCGGTACTGCTCTCTCAGTGTAGCTGGGATTAGACATAGAAATTAAGAAAAAGAAGAAACGGGTCACGGTAAGGGGAGACTGGAGGAAAGTGTTGTAGAGGGAGCGGTGGTATCTACACTAACTAGGCTTCGAAGGGCCGAAGGACCGGGTCAGATTTGGACGAGGGGAGAGAAGGTGAGCACCCCGAGGAAGGAGTGCAGATGGAGGGAAGCGGAACGGGATTGGTGGGGACGGAGCTGAGGAGAAGGGGATGCATGGGTCACGTGGTGACGGCCTCGATAGCTTCTATTTCGAATTTGTGCACGGTTCTATATGAAGACGATGGCTGGAAGCAAAGGCTGTCAGTGTAGGCTTGGATTCCTAACGGCAGAATTACATATAAAAAAGCCATTCCTGGGCTGGGATGTAGACCAATGGTTAAGAGTACTTGCTTATCACTCATCGGAGCCTGCGTTTGATCCCAGCGCCAAAATAAATAATTAAATAAAATAATGACTAGATGAATAAATAAATAAATAAATAAATGAATAAATGAATAAATGAATAAAAAATTCCCCTTAGCTGGCAAAAAAAGCTTTTGTTTTTCTTTAAAGATTTATTTATGTATTTTATTTGTATGAGTGTTTTATTTGCATGTATACCTACATGCCAGAAGAGGGCATTAGACCCCATTATAAATGGTTGTAATTCCCCATGTGGTTGCTGGGAATTGAACTCAGGCCCTCTGAAAGAACAGACAGTCCTCTTAACCACTGAGCCATCTCTCCAGCCCCTCTACTAGCTTTCACTTGTAAAGATGTAATTAATACGTGTTACAAACACAGGTGCCCACTCCGTCCCCTACAGTCTTATTTCCAAGGGTAGCATTCTCACATTTGAACCTGACCAACATACGTTACACATGTCTGCAAAAACCAAAGTCACTGCTGGCCTGATCTTTTCCATAATGCTGTTCTTTGCTTTGATTGGCAGGAGTACAGTGGTGTTTGTATGCTTAAGCCAAACCAAAAAATACAAAGCAAACAATACGGACCTGGAATGCTCTCTTTGTCTTCGCATGGATTATGGCTCCTGACAAGAGCCAAATGTGGATTCCTCTGCATCCGAGATGTTTACAGCCTGGTAAATTAGAGGAAAAAAAAAATGAGAGGGAACTGAGATTCTTGGAGAAATTGCTCTGTGGTTAAGGGTATCTGTTGCTCTTTTAGAGGACCCAGGTTCGGTTTCCACTACCCACATGGTGGCTTACAACCAGTTCCAAGGGACCTGGCACCCTCTTCTAGCTTCCATGGGTACCAGGCTCACATGTGGTACACATACATATATTCAGGCAAATTACTCAGACACATAAACTAAAAATAAATAAATTTTAAATTATATAAAAATGTTATATGGGGTAGGGACCAGAGAGATGCCCTCCTCAGTTAAGAGCTCTGTTTCCTCTTCCAGATGACCCTAGTCTGTCTCTAGCACCTGGGTTGAGTGGTTCACAGCCTGTCACTGTCTTGGGGGTATCCTGTGCCTGGCCTGCCCCAGCACAGACACTCCTGTGCGCACACGCATGCACGCGTACACATACTCATAACTACATAAATAATAATTTAAAAATATGGGGCGTGTATATGGATCTCAGATAGGAACAAAACCCTTAAAAAAGAAATCTCAACTTCCTTAAGTAAATTGACTCAACTTCTTTTTTTCTTCTTTTTCTTTTTCTCTTTTGTTTTTACTCACCAAGAGCAGAGAAAACCCATCGCTAAGAGACTCCCAGTTTTCCTATAGAACAGTGTTAAGTTTGTCCAAATTTGCTTCCCTCTGAACTAGAAGCAAAGGGACTACCATGTGCCCAAGCAGGGACACAGGTACCTGTGGACACGTGACGGTGCTGTCACGTGATGCGTGTGATTCTTTGCAGTGTGTGGAGAGAGCTGGGAAAGTGGGTAAGAACCACTGTCTCTACAACGTAGTCTCAAGCCCTAGAAAAGCACTCCCCACCTCCTAGGGAAGAACAAGGGTTCTCAGTCTCTCAGAGGTCTGCCGGCAGTGGAAACCAGATGTCAGCCTTGGCGACTCAGACAAGTGCGCTCCCTGCCCTCTTCTGCTCTAATGACACCTTTGAGGGGCTATGGAGAGAGAGCAACAATTAGTCAGGGCCCTGCAGGCCAGGGTAGCATGGTTACCAAGCACAGCGTTTTCAAAGCAGCTGCCTTCCCTTGGGGCCTCTAGGGCACAAGGAGCAGTTTCTCTCACTCCTCTGCGGAGCCAGGGAAGTTCAGTGAGTTTCCAAGAAACAGCTGAGAGGAAGCTGTGCCTGAGTTCATCCCCAGCGCCCTGCCAGGTGCTCTGTGTATGCAGGTCTCACACAGACTGGCTGAGATTTCCCCCTCTAGAGTTATGGCAAGCCGACCGCAAGAATCTGAAATTCATACACACCCCCATCTCTTGGTGTACGCAAGGTGTGAGTGTTGATGTTCCCCGTGGGGTGCAGGCCCACACACGCCATAGCGAGGGGTAAAGGTCAGAGCTATCTTCCTTCTATGTGTTTCTTGTCACCTTTTCTCTTCACACCTCAGAGACAGCCTTCGCTTTGGTCCCTTTGCTGCTGCTGAGGCTAGCTGGCCCAGAAGCTTCTGGAGACGGCTTTGTAGATGTATGCTGAGATACGGGTGCTTGCACTGTTTTCTGTGGCCCTTTCTTGGGTTCTGGGGACTCGAACTCAAGATTGCCAAGCTTGTATTGCAAGCACTTTATGCCCAGAGCAATCTCTCCAGGCCTTAGAGATTGTTTTTTTAAGTGAATGATTTGCAAGCTCCGCCGCACTGTGGGCAGCTTGGTGCTGTTGAGAGTGGTCCAGCATGGCAAGGCATTGCCCTTCACAGACAAAGTTATTCATGGAAAGATGGCATAATTAATAATAATAATAATAATAATAATAATAACCCTGTTCATGGAAACATGTAAAAAAAAACCCTCAGTTTCATACACAGAAGATAAATGTAAATAATGTACTGTGGTACAAAATCAATACATAAATAAAACATGGTGCAGTCATGACTCAGAACGTGGAGAGCCTTGTGTAATATGGAAGAATTCCCAAGATACACTGATTGTTAAGTAGAAACTCAAGGTACATAATGCATACGTATATATTATTCTACAGTTTATGTTGGGGGAAAAGAAAACTTATATTTGCATAAACTTTTCTGAGAGGTTCTCGATGGCACTGTGTCCGTAGCTTTTGAGGGAAATGTTAGGGCGCGGAGTCACCGAGTCAGAGGAGCGTTCAGGGAAGGCTCGCTTGGTAGTTCTCGTTTTTAAAACACTCTGAATGTATTGTCTGTTGCAAAAGGTGTGAGGAAAGGCAAAAGGCTCGAGTATCGGCGGGCTGCGGTCAGTTGGCTTTTCCTAATGGAGCTTGAGCCGTTGCCATGTGAACCACACACTGCACTTTGGGTTACTTAACTGGTTATTAGCACGGGTGCTAATTAAACCGTGTCTTCCTTGTGTGCTTGTCACCTTTTCTCACCACACTCAACAGCTCTGACACACGGGTCCCGTCTGATTCAGGCAGGCATTCTTATTTGCGCTCACCTAAGGTCCCTCCCCCGACTCCACAGCCTTCAGCAGATGCCCTGACAGCGTGAGTCACTGCTCGGGGTCCCTGTCCTCCCACTGTACACAAAGCAGTGTGGAAATAAACCAATGTCGATTTGAACTAGAGGTTTTAAGTGCTAAGCATTATCTAGAGCTACCTCCGAACCAACTGAAATGTTATTAGAATTACCAAAAAAAAAAAAAAATTACCCACAAGCAAAAGTACAGTAACCGTGTTAGGTTTAAAAAAAAAAAAAAAGCAAACACGCTGGAGAACTCCGTTGATAATCTCTCCATTTTGTTCCTAAAACTATTAAGGAGACGTTTGCTCGATGCCGGAGCCATTCCTACCAGGGGCAAGGGATCCAGTACATAAATATGTCGATGGACGGACAGCACATCCTGGTGAACGGGAAAGACGACGGTACCCTCGTCTACCTCAAATGGAAGTACGTAAGACGCACGGCAAGCAGTGATACGTGATATAGTGTTTTAGATTCAGAAAGCCAACATCGTAAGAAACAGACATACCCTGCCGCAGGGCCGTGTGGGAAGCGCTAGGGTGATTACCGCCAGGCGAGGACAGGGAAACGAGGCAAGAACCGTCGTTTCCAAAGGAAGGATCTAGAAGGATAGAGTGAGTTGGCCTGGGTAAGATCAGCAGGTTTTGGGGCAGAGAGGCCATTTCTTGCTGTCTGGGACGAGGCTGTTAGTAGCCAAGAAATAATGGCCCTGGGTGTGAGAGCCATCCCCCGCCCCCCTCACACACCAGGAGAGGGCTAGGGTATGGACACTGGATTGATTGGTTGCATTTGCAAGGGTGCTCCAGAGAGAGTTTTCGCTGTCTGTAGGAATTGACTCACCCTGTGTAGGCAAGATGGCACACAAAAGGCAACCCGGACTTTAAATGCTGTTTTGGGGGAGGCGTTGATGTACCTTATGATGGGTATCGCTTCCGGTGGCAACAGTAAATTTAAGACACCACCTTCCTCGGTAACATGGTGAAAACATTCAATACCGTGGAGATTTTGCACCCTAGCAATTCAGGGAGGTCCTTATTTCAAGGACTCGTTTGAAGATGGCATGATTTCATACATGAAATCCTGAGTAAACTAGAAACTTGCTTCTTATTAAGTAAGTCCTGACACGTCCTTTACAGTCGACGAACAGTCTCTCAGGCAGCAGCCAGCAAGTGCGGGAGTCCTATCCAGAGAAGGAGACACTTCCAGCCATCAGTAAGCACCTGAACTCCCACACTAAACAGAGCTGTGTTTGGAACTTTGGTCCAAGAACTTGGGACCCGTAGGCATGCGGTGACACCTCTAAGTTGTCTGTGACAGCATCACTCAAGGCTGGAGATCTGTAGCTCCTGCAAACTTGTTAGACATGCATATTGGGGTAGCATCCCCTCTGCCTGCCTCGGGGTGCCAGGTCCTGCACTAGTTTGTTCTTCTGTGCTACTGAGGGAAGCCAAGGCAGAAACTCAAGGAAGGAGCTTGAAGTAGAAACCCCAGAGGAACGCTGCTTGCTGGCTTGCCTCCCCTGGCATCGTATACAAAGAGACCCACCTACCAAAGGATGGCATCGCTCACTGTAGGCCAGGACCTCTTACAGCAGCAATCAAGATAACACCCCAGAGACGTGCTACAGGCCAGTTTAATACAGGCGATTCAACTGATGGCCCCCTTCCTAGTCGACTGTGCCAAGGTGACATTAAAACTAACCAGCAGAGTAAGCCCAGGAATGTGTCTTCCCGAGCCCTCCCTGTGAGGGCTCGATCCAATAATGAGATCGGGTATGTGATGAAGCCTGGTGCATTCTGGGGGATCAGTTAGAGCAGCGGCTCTTCTGTGCGGTGGCCAAGGGCCATGCTGTGTGAGGGTATAAGGCAACACAAGGAGAGGTCACCCAAGAAGGGACAGGAGCCTGTGTCCTTAGAAGCCCATGAAAGGGTCTTCTTCTGAGAAATAGAGGCTTGGTGACTAAAGGACACTGGGAGAATGTCCTCCTGTTTTTATGTGTAGTTACCTGGAAGTAACACTGCTAAGTGTGATTATTTTAAAGTGATTTTATGTTCTCCCTCTCTCTCTCTCCTCTCTCTCCCCCCCCACCCTCTCTCTTTATTATAAATATTAGGCGGCTTGGAGCAACCGTAGCAAGTGCGATTGTTGAACATTCCCAGCAAGTAATGGTTGCTATGAGCAACACACTGTCAAAGGAAGATAAATATTTAGCGACAACAAAATTTTCCCAAGATGTGGAGCAAGAAGACAAAGGGGAAGCTGAATTCCATGTAGCTAGCTTGCTTTCTCCCTCTTTATAGATAATATGGATGTTTTCAGTTCATAGTTTTCTTTAAGCACATATTTAATGCGATTTCTCCTTACCTAGATGTCCAGTGAATTTTCAACTAGAATATAAACTATGTCTGAGAGAAAGCTCAGCTTTTCTCAAAATGATCACAAATATTACATCTCAAATTTCACTTAAACTATAGTATAAGATCTGGGCTTGCTCAAAAAAAAAAAAAATTCTGTGAATATTAGTGTTTGGTCAAAGCAGTTTCTGCCCAGTATCATATTCGTGACTTAGGAAGTGTCCAGCCAGAAAACATTATTTGCTTGTTCAACAAATACTTTAAAAAAATTAAGTAAAATCACTTTATGGTAATGAACTCTCTCTCTCTCTCTCTCTCTCTCTCTCTCTCTCACACACACACACACACACACACACACATATATATATATATCATTGGCCTTTCACACGGTTAGAATGGCTGTCCTGAAGCCATGAAGCTTTACTTAGGGCTTTACACTTTGACTGCCAATTATGGGTCGGCTGTTTTTTGTTTGTTTTGCTGTTTTGTTTTGTTTTTTTCTTAAGACAAAGTCTCATTATACAGCCTTGACTGCCCGGGAACTCACTTAACATAGCAGGCTGATCTCGAACTCAGGCATTGGCCTGTCTCTGCCTATTACATTTTAATTGATGTATCCACCATAAAAGAAAAAAAAATATTACAGCAGAGTTGAAAAGGGGTTCGACAAATAATTATTGGGTATCTACAAAGTGTTTGCCTAAGACAGACACAGCTAAGAAAGGGGGAAGGCATTTTTTTCTTCCCTGGGGTTCTATTCCGAGGGGATGTTGGTGTTCCGGGAGGTGGGTAAGCAAGCAAACAAGAAGCAGTTGATTAATGAACAAGTCCTTTTTGTGACATAGCAATGGCCAACACAACTGTGTTTGCTGGACTAGCCCCTCCACATGCTAAGGTCAGACTTTAAAGAAGGTACTCCCCTTGCAAAGAGGGGGTGCAAGAGGACAGAGAGGCAAGGGGCTTAGCATATGTTGTGTGAAGACCAGCAGAAGCCCTGCACAGTTGAAGAGAGCGAGGACACAGTGGTCCTCGAAGTGGGAAAGAAGTCCCAGGAAGTTGGGTTTTATTAGCCAGGTAGAGAGTCTGGGTTTCCTGTTGCAGGTGATGGGAGTCTGTTAAAGCAGAGGACCAACAAGACCTCATCTTCAGTTTTAAAATTAGCACTTGCAGCTTTGAGGAGAGTGTTTCCTGGAGGAGGCAGAGTGGGAGTATGGAGACTCCTAGAGAGGCTGTGGCAGTCAGGGAGTGCTGTGGAGGGAACACGTGGTGAGTTCCAGGTTGGTTTCAGAGATAGAAGTAGTAGAATCCTGCCAAGGATGGACATGGAGGGAGAGGAAAAGAAAGGACTCAAGGATGGTTCGCGGGCTCCTCTGAGCAGCTTTGTAGAAGATGGCACCCCGAACGGGGACGGGAGTGACTGTCAGAGAGCCAGCAGCTGTGGTGAAAAGGACAGGATCTCAAGTCAGTTTTATTCATGCTGAGCCTGAGAAGTCAACTCAGCATCTAAGAAGCAATATCACAAAGCCCAGGCCACTGGAGAGGTGAACCTTGAGTTCTTGGAAGAGCCTAGCACTGGAGATGTTGATTTGAGAGCCAAGGTTCTGTGGATTGAATTTAAAGCCATAAGACTTAGGAAAGTTGTGATAAAAGAATGACTAGTGGGAAGCAGAAAGGGAGCAGGAGAGATGCTTCTAGACAGCCAGAGGAAAGAGTACAGGGAAGCAGAGGAGAAGGAGAGGGGCAGCCAGCAAGGTCACGGCAGGACTATAAGCCTGTGACGCCCAGGACATCTGCTGCAAAGAGGAGCTCAGAAACAGGCTGGTAGTAAATGGGGAAAATGGTGGTCAGCTGAGGGTCACATTCCTACATAGTAGAGCGTTCTGCTGTAAGACCCAGCAGAAGAGGGAAATGGAAGACGCAGAGGGTAATGGGGTGAGGGGTGTAAAATCCCCAGGGAGAGGAGAGAGCAAGTGTTAATCCCAAACATGGGAGAAGAAAAATCACCGACCAAAATCGTCATGACCAAATTAACTAAGCAACTAAGCAACAAGCAACTAAATAAAGCAAGCTTTTTCACCCATGTACATGGGCTGCCTCCTGCTAAGGAAGGGTTCAAGAGGTCAGCACAGGACATGGGCAAGATAGGGTTTTTGTAACTCAGGGGTAGGAGGTTTCCAGATGGGGGATTTGACAGGCAACTAGGTGGGGTTACAGAAGCAGAACATAACAAGTGGGTCATAACAATCTCTTATGAAACAAAGACATGGTTGCAAGGCGGGCATAACAACAAGTGGTCATAATACCCTTTTTAAACAGAGGCATGGTTGCCATTTCCTGGAAGAGGCAGTACAGAACCATTTGTAGTTACAGGTTACAAGTGAGCACAGCCCAATCCTTGAGAAACCAAGATTTAATCATAAACTGAACCTAGTTTGTCTTTACTATAAGATGACTCTGGAGCCTAAGGTGGGTTCATCACAAGCTCTTAAGCACAGATGGCTGAGCAGGCCTTGATGGCAGAAGCCAGTGGTTCACAGAGACAGGAAACGAGCAGCGGTGATTTGGCCTCAGTGGGACCGGTGCCATCATTTCTGCTCTCTTTGTGACTTTCTTGGCCACTTGCAAAGTAGCAGTTATGTTTTAGCAATATTGAAATGATCTTATTTCATTTAATGTCATATTATTAGTCTTTAAAACATCTTTTATTTCCATGATGGCAAAGATGTAAAAATTAATTTGTCCAGGCAGGCACGAGCCTGACGTTCCTTGTTAACGAGACGAGTGCAAAGGGATCCGGTGAAGTTACATAAAGTAAGGAGGGGAGAAATGGACAGTTTTTAAGAACTCTCTGTCTTCTTCTAATCTCTCTCAGAAAAGGTTGAGCTTGGACTCATCACAAGAGGACATAGTCATCAGTCCTGTCAACAAGAAAATGCCCTGGATCGAACAAAAAATGACAGAGGTATTTATTAATTAATTAATTTATTTATATGATGATGTTTGTTTGGTTGGTTGGTTTTCGAGACAGGGTTCTCTGTTGTAATTCTGACTGTCCTGGAACTCGCTCTGTAGACCAGGCTGGCCTCCATCTCAGAGATCCGCCTGCCTCTGCCTCCCCAGTGCTGCGGTTAAAGGCATACGCCAACACACTTGGTCTACAAAGACAGATTTGAATTAAGACTCTGTGATGTGCCCGCTGCATTCTGTTTCTATGGTAACCTGGGGGAAAGTTAAAACATTACGTAAGACAGTGCAGTACACTGTACAAGTGACTTTTCTCAACGCAAACACACACCTAAACCAGCCCCAGCATTTTAGATGAAGGTCTGCAAGCTTTAAGAAGCCATCCTTAACTCAAAACCCAACGAAAGTATCCGGGAAAGCCAAAGCCAAGAGGAACCTGGGAGACTCCATTTTGGAGTTTTGGGGGATGTTTGTCTTAAGGGATGGGCTGGGAACGGAAGGGCTGCTGTGGCTGAGGGCATTATGAAGATGACGTGAGCAGCAGGCTGAAGGCAACACGTGTCTGGATCCAGCCTCACTCAAGTCCAGGCCAGAGAACACCTCAGGTCAGTTTTTCTGTCGGTTATTCACGATTAGGTCTTCTCAGCTTATTTCTAGTTTGCACGATGGACTTCAGTTTGATGTTGTTTCAGTGGTCACTAACAGACATCATTAGATTGAAGCAAAGTATCACAAAGTATCACAGGTTTCATGGTTTTTTTTCCCCATTTTTTTCATGCATATTTATGTTTTTCCATGTGCAATAGCCCGTGTGTGTGTATGTGTGTGTATGTGTGTGTGTATATATGTGTGTGTATGTGTGTGTGTATGTGTGTGTGTATGTGTGTGTATGTGTGTGTGTATATGTGTGTGTGTATGTGTATGTGTGTGTGGTGTGTGTGTGTGTATGTGGTGTGTGTGGTGTGTGTGTGTGGTGTGTGTGTGTGGTGTGTCTGTGTGTGTGTGTGTGTGTGTGTGTGTGTGTGTGTGTGTGCGCGTACGCACTTGAAGGTTCAAAATTGATGTCAGGAATATTTTCAATCAGTCTTCCATCTTATTCACTGAAGCAAGGTCTGTCAATCGAACTCAGAGCTTACCAATATGGCTAGCCAGCTTCCTCTGGGATTCTGCCTTCTGAGGCTGGATTTACAGGTGGGCACCCACACCTACCTGACATATATGTGTGTTTCTGGGGATCCAAAGTCTGGAGCTCGCATTCGTGTGGCAAGCCCTAATTGGCTGAGCCATGCTCCCCAGACTATAGATTTTATATTATAGATTTTGCAAACATTCTACCTCAGTTCTAAGGAAGTGCTTCTTGTGTATCTATCAAAGTTCTCAACGTTTCTCCCAGTCACCTTCTCTTGCCTTTATTAAGCCATGTCCTTACTCCATTTCAGGCCATCAAAAACGAGGTCAAACAGTTTTCTCACAAAAGAAAAGAGATCAAAAAAGGAATCAAGGAACTTGCTAATATTGTAAGTCTCATGGGCTGAAACGCATCAGCCTTCCGTCGGAAATGACCTCATTCTGTTTCACCATGTGAGGGTCTAAACTCCCGAGACTTCTAGTGTGTTCGTCACACTTTAACCATGTCACGCTCCAACACTGAACAAACAGTGGGTTTCCCTCTACTTTCCCCAAGTAGCCCATCTTATATTGTATTTTAATAGTTACTTTCATCCAAGTTATACACGGACGTTTCTTTTGCTTAAAAGCAGCCTCTGTCCCACTGCCGTCTGCCGTGACTCCTGGCGTAACTGCTTTTAACTTTTCCACCTTTTCTCTTGTCTGTGTGCCTCGGTCTTTCTAAACACTCCTAACACTACTGCTTCCTGATTTTTTATATGGATGCATCCCAACACGCCGACAAACCCATACCCAGTATGCACCTGCCGCAACATGTAAATCTCCGAAGCTCTGCCACGTGGTGTATTACCATCACACGACCATTTTTACAACTTCATTTTCCCAGGATTTAATAACCCTCCCTTTACATTTCTGTGCATCTGCTATCTATTCAGACGCTCGAGTTCACACTCAAGCTAATGCAGGGAATCAACCGGCCAGTGTGAGCGCTGTACCCTCCTCCAGAGGGGTCCATCGCCCTGCTCTGCCCGCCGGGCCCACGGCTGCGGACTTAAGGCTTCTCTTGGTCGTTCTGCTGGGAGGGGGTTCTTATCACTGGGCTGTACTGCATAAAACTGACAGCTTATATACTTCAACCTGCAAAAAGTTTCTGCGAAAATACGTGATTCAAAGGCCAGCAAGATGTCTCGGTAGGTAAAGGCGCCTACTCCCGAGTTTGATTCTCAGGCCCCACGTGCTGGAAGGAATAAACCGGTTCCCAAAAGTTGTCTTCTGACCTCTGCAAAATAAGTAGATAAAATGTAGTGAGTACAGATATAATCCAACCAGCAGCAAACGTTTCCTGCCTTATCCTTTTCACTTTTGAAAATACACCCTTTAAATGCGATATTCTAAAATTACAGTATGGGCCAAGATAGTGATCACTTTATAGCTTCTGCCTTCGTCTCTGACTTTAAAGGGCCTTCCAAAAGATGGACATGAAGCGCATGCCTGAAGTTCTACCTGTTCTAGAGGCCGAGATGGGAGGGGGGCAGTGCTCATTTGAGCCTAAGAGTTAGAGATAGCCCGGGGAAACTTAGTGAAATGCTGTCTTAAAAAAGAAAAGAAAAGAAAAGAAAAGAAAAGAAAAGAAAAGAAAAGAAAAGAAAAGAAAAGAAAAGAAAACCTTCCAAAGTCCCACGTGTCCTTGTCTAACATTCTTTAACTGCTGCTGTAATTTGCTTTTATGGATGGTATAAAGGGTAGATCTCACTCAACTTTTTCAAATAGCCCATTTCCCACAACATTTTTTTTCTGAGAATACACCACCCTTTCTCCAGGGATTTTCAGTGTTCCTCTCTAAAATGCAGAGCTATTTCTGGACTCACCACCCTGAGAATGAGCCCTGCTCCTTTCCCGCATCAACACCAAATTACCTAATTATTATAGCTTCATGAACATTTTTATGTCTTGTAAATCTGCCTTTATACATCTTTCTCAAAAAAAATTATTTTGTGAGCATTTACTTTGCTATCTGAATTTTCAGATCCATTTGTGACCATCTTAGTTACTTTCCTGTTGCTATGATAAAATACCCTGACAGAAGTGGCTTAAGGAAGGAAGGAAGGCTTCACTGGCTCACGGTTCACTTTGTACTTGATGGGGAAGCCAGAGGAGGTGGGTTGTGGGCGGGGGCTTGGAGCCACATCTACCGTCAGGAAGAGGAGAACAATGAATGCCTACTGAAGTCCTCTAGTCTCATATCCACGTTAAAAAGAATTCCCACGCATCTGGGGACCAGATGCTTTACTGCTTTTGGCTTAGAAGCCCATGTGTTACTTCAACAAGCTTTATTTGCTTAGATCCCTTAACAAATACGAAATTACGTTTCCCAATTTTTCCTTTTGATACAGTTTGGGACCCAACCCCGGGTAATGGTGCTACCCACTTTCACTGAGAATCGAGAATCTTCCCACCTCAGTTAACCAATGTAATTCTCTATAGCCATTTCCAGAAGGAAAAAAAAAAAAAAATCTGACATGTTCGTCCAGAAACTTGCTTCCTAGATGCTTCCACTCCACCACAGTGACAAACTGTTGCTCTTGTTTTTATTATTAGATGAATGAATTTCTAAGTATCAAGCCTAGAATTTTAATAACCACAGGAAGCCTGTAATTGAATTATTCATTCCATAGTGCGTTCAGAGAAATGCAACACTTACTTTATTGTTCATTCCTTCATCTGTCACCACCCTTTCTCATTTCAAAATTCAGATTACGAATTTGATGGAAGAAAACGAAAAGTTGGACCCGATTGCAAAATTAGAGCAACAGGAATTTTGCCTGGACCTCGAGGAACTGGACCGGCTTCACGATGAAAGCGAGGAGGAGCTAGCGAAGGTATGCAAGGGCCCCACGCCTCACTGACGGACATGGAAGGCAGACAAACCAAACAGCAACAAAACCAGTGCTGAGAATGGCTCTTACCATGTTAGTTTCCCAAAGCTCTGGTCTTTAGAAAAAAAATACCAGCCCTGGACTGTGCTCTCCTGAAGAGAACTCCTAACAGCTGGCAGCAGAAGTCCAGCTAGCTATCAGCACATTTGGGGTTAAAACAAGAGTCCCTGGGAGAAATGGCTCCTCCCAGTCAGGGATCTCAATGCTAGAGAGCCTAGGCCTATAGTCAGCCCCAGCCACCGGGGTTCCGCAACAGAGAGACACAGAGCAACCGTGACTGTGTGGACATCGCCCAGGGCCCTGACTCTAAAGGAGTTGATCGAAGAGCCTCAGCAGAGGAGACGAGGCTGAAAGACTTGAGCAGGCTCTGACAACTGGCGTGCCAGCGACAACTGTATCAGCCATTGACTCGGTAGTCAGAATAAAAAAGAAGCGAAATGTAAATCAAACATAGCCGTTTGACCAGAAAACAAAATAAATGAAAAGGAATGTGAAAAATTCATCTGAGAGACTATTCTTAGCTATGAAAATAGGCCTGCCAACAAAGTAAAATGCAAGGACTGTTTTAGAAACCGTCCTAAGGTTTAAGGGTTGTTTTGATTCACTTTTACACCAAGCTCTTGGGCAGACTCTTCAATAGGGACACTTAATTGCTTAGCTATTAAGGGATATCAGCAGAGAAAGCCAACTGCAGTAACACATATGCTTATAAATTTTTTTAAAGTAAATTATCTGGTCCCCCAGATGAGTGGGTATTTGTTTAATTGTAAACATAAATAATAGAGGAATCAAGTAAAAATTTCCAGATACAGGCCACAAACTGGCCTTCTGATATGCATTGCATATCCTACTGTGTCACGTGACTGAGGCTAGCATTGGGCGGCCTGCTGTGTCACGTGACTGAGTCTAGCATTGCATGTCCTTCTATATTACATAAAAGTATGGATTTCACTCTTCTCTGATAACACAGGAAGACTTGGAGTTGGAAAGACTTAAAAACACAAAACAAAACTGGGTGTAGCTGCCTGTCTAGCACTAGCAGGCTGGGACAGGAACATTCCTGAAACTCAGCTGACCAACAACCTAGCCTACTTGGAGAGCCCCAAGACAGTGACATACCCTGTCTCAAAAGGCAAGGTATCCCAGGGAACAACTCTTGGGTCTGTCCTCTAGCATGTGTGTACACACACACACACACACACACACACACAGAGAGAAAGAGAGAGAGAGCAAGCCCAGGAAGATAGGGCCCTTGACTTGCCTCTAAGTGAGTTGTCCTGCTTACCCCTAGTCAGTGTCTGTCCACACAGGCCTTTTTGCTCATGGATCTCCCCTGGCTACGCTTGTGGGCATTTGTATTGACACAGCAGTCTTCAAGGCAGGGAAGCTAAGCCTTGACACCAGCCTCAGGGAATATTCTCAAGCTAAAGCAGTGTGGCCCAGAACTTCACCACAGTATAGGGCAGCTCAAGGTGCAGGGGAGATCCTGTGAAAACACTCCAACCAAGTGGGCAGCTCTGAGTAGCTCAGCTCTCTTTGACCTGTGAACTGTTTGTTGTGACTCCTTTGGCCGGGGATGTCAAATGACACCTAAGACCATCTGCATATCAGATATTTACATTACAATTCTTAACAGTAGCAAAATTACTGTTATGAAGTAGCAACAAAAATAATTTTACAGCTGGAGGTCACTATGAGGAACTGTATGAAAAGGTCGCAGTGTAGGAAGGCTGAGAGCCACGGGACTAGTTAGTGAGCTGATGATAGCATATTGTTTTCCTAAGTGGCCATATTTTCACTTTCGTCTTTTCCCTTTCTCCAAGATAAAAAAAGATGTGGAGATGCATAACTTAGCCAAGAGCTACTTAACTGAGCTCATCAAGGAAGAATGCTGGAATTCCATGGCTGTGAAGGGCCGAGCTCTCAAGGTAATAGACACACAACTCAGGCGCAGAACACGGACCGATGGGAGTTTCATAGAAAGCTTCACCAGAACGTTTTTTTTAAAAGTAAAGAAAACCCACACAAAACAGAACATTCACAGCATGCCTTGCTACTCCCCCGCCACCACTGAATTCCCCAGCTCTGCCCCCTTCTTCAATTTATTCTTCCCTCTGCTCAGTCTCATGGGCTTCGAAGACAGCGTGTTTCCAGGTTGGTCTTAGCACCTGCCCTCTGTGATACCCCCGCACCCTTGTCTTAATGCCTTTCAACCCAAAAGGCTATCTTATCCGTGTTCCACACAGATTGAAAGGTACACAAAGCTCCATTCCCGTTTACACCTCCCCTTACCTTCCCGTGTTCTAAATAGCCCTTGGCTTACCTCTTCTTATAGGATACAAACGGGGTGATCAAACATGCAGGTGTATGCTTATGTCCTCAAATAGCTATTAAGAGCACCTTTTCTCTCTTTCAAATATACCTTTCTGTACCTATCCCCATTCGGGTGATAGCGTACACAGTCGCCGTCCATTTCCGTTGATTGGGTAGCATGAGTGGCACACGTGGCACACGGAGATGGACGATTCTTTGTTGCCAAGGATGTCCTATGTACTGATGGATATTTTGCAACATCCTTGGCTTCTATCTTCTTAACAGGGACATCTCCACACTACTACAGTACAAGTAGTAAAATAGTAAAACAAAAGTAAAAAGTAATAAAATAGTAAAAGTCTCTAGACATTCCCAAAGTCTCTGGGAGACAAGGAGGACGTGAAAAAGCCATCCTCAAGAGTCTTTGCTCTAGAAAGAGTCCCTTCACAAAGGCGTGCTGTTCCATGCAAAGGTGGTGCCCACGCGTTAAAGCGTGACAGCGCTGTATCTCAAAGGTTTCCAGTGTCATTTCACTCATTGCATAATAACCTCTGGATCAATGTTTTTCTTTAAGATTTATTTATCTATGTATATGAGTGCTCTGCCTGCATGTACACCTGTATTTCAGAAGAGAGCATCTCACCCCGTTATAGGTGGTTGTGAGCCACTATGTGGTTGCCGGGAATCGAACTCAGGACCTCTGGAAGAATAGCCAGTGCTCTTAACCACTGAGCCATCTCTCCAGCTCCCAGGTTAATTTTAATAGGAAGAAACATCCCACACACTCCCCAAGATATCCGTAAAGACAGTGGAAAAATGAACTTACTTCATCTTGATTTCCACCCAAGTGCTTTCATATACCCTATGTGGTTGAGAACTTCCCCATGAAATCGCGCACAGAAGAAGAGCTACGGGAGTTGGATAGAGTTTTGAAGCAAAAGAAGATTGAGGCAGAGTGTCTTAAGGTACCACTTTAAATGTGTGTGTGTGTGTGTGTGTACATATATGATGTAATTTATTAAAGGTCCCTGTGCTGGCTATTTTTATGTCAACTTGACTCAAGCAAGAGTTATTGGAAAGGAAGGAACCTCAATTGAGAAAATGCCATCCACAAGATCTGGCTGTAGGGCATTTTCTTAATTAGTGATTGATGTGGGGAGTCCAGCCCATTGTGTGTGTGTGGGTCGCCCCTGGGCTGGTGGCCGGAAGTAACAAAGCAGGCTGATCAAGTCATGAGGAGCAAGTCAGTAAGCAGCACCCCTCCATGGCCTCTGCATCAGCTTCTGCCTCCAGGTTCCTGCCCTTTTAGGGTTCCTGTCCTGACTTCCTCCAATGATGAACGGTGATGTGAAAGCATAAGCCAGATAAACCCTTTCCTCCCCAAGTTGTTTGGTCATGGTGTTTCATCACAGCAATAGTGACCCTAACTAGCACAGTCCCCATCATGTGGATTTGTGCTGAGATTAAATTTGGTGATAAGTTTGCATATAATGTATATTTATATTTCTTGGTAATTGTAGACTATATCTTCACAAATACACAATCCAATATACAGATCATTAAAAAATGGAGTCTATATTCTACATGTTAATTAGTCTTCAAGTAGGAGAATATGGAGTTTTAAAATGAGACTCGGGGTGTTGTTCGCATGCTGCTCGGAGGTTGTGTTGATCTACACATCCCTTCCCGCCCTCCTTTACATTAGGGA
The DNA here is from genome assembly GCA_026225945.1 of Cricetomys ansorgei. NCBI lineage: Eukaryota > Metazoa > Chordata > Mammalia > Rodentia > Nesomyidae > Cricetomys > Cricetomys ansorgei. The sequence goes on from JAMJFZ010001258.1 coordinate 12,326,001, forward strand.
TCATGCTTTATGATCATTGACCAGAAATGAAACTGGATCTATGTTGATGGAATTTATGGTTTTTCCTGAAGCAATCCCAGCTGCATTTTTTAAAGCAACAGTCTCTGTCAAAGCAGTAAAAAGTGTCCCTTCAGCTAACTTTGTTCTGGCAAGAACTTTGTACCCCCCTCTTTTTCTGAAACAGAAAAATGAAAGTATACTTAAATCAACTTATACTCTCCAATCCCATGTGAACAAGTTCCTTGATAAAATACGAGGAGAAGATTTTTTTTTCATGTTTAAGTACCAAGAGAGACTCAGAATATTTACAAGCAGGTATCATCCTGACACAAAAACATAAATACTATGTACTAGCAGGGGTCGCTTTTATTCTTTTGATTTACAGCGAATCCGTTTCTGAAGCTTTAATCTCTTCTGCAGCCATTTCATCATCTAATCCATCCATCACGTTGAGCTGAATTGTTGGCAAGACAATTTAACCTCTTAAAACGGTTATCGAAATAATTAAGTCACCTGAAAATTGCCCCTCGCGGAATTCTGGTTGTACATATAACCTCCGTGCCATCTTTTCCCTGTACTTAGCTACGGAAAGAAATTGTAGAGATGCAGTCTACGGCCACCTTGGTTAAAAAGCATCACGAAGAAGACGATGAAGAGGAAGAAGATGAAGAAAAGACAGTAAGAGATACCAGTCTGCCCAATTACCTGCTTGGTAGTTTGAGCTCTGAATTTGGGGCCGATACCTCTTTGTTGACTAGTCAATTGGAACTTCATTCCAGAGAGGACAAAATCAACCAAATTATATTACTAAAAGTGAGTGAATTTCCTTTTTTTATTACAAAAATCCTCTGACATTCCCCACATGGTGCCTTCTAAGGACTCACATTGAAACTTGGCAGTAATCAAGTGATGTCTCTCTATATATACCTTGAGAGTACGCAAATGACTAGTCTTCATGTCTCGTACACAGAACTTGTGTGCAGAGGTTGCTCCCACCCATTCAAACTGGATTTGATGATACCAAGTTTTCTAGGGAATGTTTTTCCTTGACTGACACAACACATATTCCGATTACAACTTTAGCTAGCTCAAAGAAACGCTTTAATTCTTTAAGTCTGCCCAGTAACCCGCACACCATTCAGGATCTGCTACGGTCAGGATGTGATTGCTCATCTGTCTGCTTAACTCAGAGAAATACAATAGCCTCAGAATGAGGTATGAGGTCCCTCTGGCTGTAAGCTCCCACTCCTTGATTTCTGCCAAACAAATCAGTCTCCGAGCACATCTGGGATGTAGAAGACTCTATTGAATGTTTTTAAATCAACAACTAAGATTGTAGATGGTTTGAAATCCCATTAGCTATTCCTGTTCTCAAAAGTCCTTCGGCCATGTTTTTAATTTGTGTTTCCCTTTCCATGTCACTCAGCCTTGCTTCCACATTCCCTTTCCTCCTCCCCCCTCTCTCTTCTTCTCCCCTCCTCCCCCGACTCCTCCTCCAACTCTTGGTGCTCTGTTCATTTACCCAGAAAACTGTTTACTTACCTTTGACCAGCTTCTGGCCCTCTTTCTTGTCACCTTATTTCTATAAGGAGGTCATTCTGTTGCTATGTGTTAGAATCATTCCCACCCTGCTTTACCAGTTTGATCTTTAGTGGAAGTCACTGATGGATTGAACTCTGGTTGTAACATCAACCAGGGTTTGAATCAGAGTTGTCACTTTGAGTTGAACGTTTAGCACTTGAGTTGAATCAGGGCAATCCTCTTGAACCTGCTGCCACCATAGCTACTGACCTAGCTGGTTAACTCGGGTTTCTTCCTCTTATTTGAGAATAACCTAACTCTATGAAGGAAGCATATGGGCACTGTGGTCCTTCTCTGTAAGACTCTTCAAACACCATTGCTTCCTTTCTGCACATCTCCTCCATCAAGTTTCCAAGGGAGAAATGCTGAGATCTCTATATTGCTTTCTAAATATTTTATAGTAGGATTTTAGGGACATGCAAAAAGGTAGAAAGGATTGTCCAATAAGCTTTCAAGCACCCATCAGTACTTCCAGCAGACCTGCATATTGAATTATAGCTTACATTTTAGGATGACAACGGTTATGGTGTAAATCTCACTACTGTCTCAATCCAAACCCGGCTACATAACCACCGTAGATTATTAAACCTAGAAATGACAGGCTGTAAACACCATGTGAGAAGATGAGTTTGACCTTCCTAAATGATCACTTCTGGAACAAACTTAGAGGTGCCTGTGGGATCATGCTGCCAGAAAAGCCATAAGATGTGACACGTTTTTTCAGTAACCTATTGATATTTCAGGATATCATTTACAAGGTAAAAACCGCTTTCAATAGTGAATTTTATGCTGCCTATAAACAAAAAGAGATTGAAATTGTACGCGTACAAGAAAGGAATGTTAGAATTCGAGAAATTATTTTAGATCTGGAATTGGATGAAAAGGTCTGGCAACCAGTGTTGGAAGAATGCGAGCAGCCAGAAAGAACCCTTGTCGTGGAAGATAATGAGGTACGGGATAGCCATCTTATCCCTTCCCGGGGCCCAGAGATCTTGTGGGTTCTAGTCTGTCGGTCCTCTTGTGTTGGCTGTTAGAAGCAGATGCCCTAGGCGGCACTTACAGATGCAGGTAACAAAAGCAGGGACATAGACAGCAGAAGGGAGGGTTTCTTCTATGGATCTCATAGAATCCATGGAAGATATAGACACCATACCTAGAAAGAGCAGGAGCCCAAGACCAGGACACTGCGGTGTCTCCAGGAGACTTCTGTCCGCCATCGTTAGCTCGCTTCTCTAGCAGTGTGTACTGTGTCTCTTTTCCTAAAGAGAAAAGCTCATCTGAGCGAGAACCCCTTAGCTTTAACTCTAGGTCTGCGTGAGAAGGAGCTCCTTGGTCCAACCTAACTTAGATACTAGAAGTAGAACCCCAACAGGCCCATGAAGCTGTTGGGGTTCCAGTAATTATCTAAGTCATCTGGGGTAGTATAGGACCCAGGGAAGTGGATGGCTGGATAGTTTTGAAGTGTTCCACAGAAGCAGTTGAAAATAAAAAGCCAAAGTGCTTAGAAAAGCAAAAATAAAAAAATAATAACTATATATCATTAAAAATACAGAGAAAATACACCAAATCTCTGGCTCAGATGAAACCAACTGAAATTTTTGTGATCTATGTTGAATGCCAGGCACTTAACCTCCTACTATTCTGCATTAATCCAAATAAAATTCCTCTTCAGAGGAGACAGTACCTGAGCGTTAGTAGGTAAATGAAGATCCATTTTCCCAGGACTTTCACTTTAGACCTTATCTTCATCATACACAAACACACACACAAACTGGTTGAAAATCTGGAATGTTCCTTTAAACCCCTTCTCCCCCCACACCCCCCAATACTATTTAACTTTTCCTCAGAATGTGGAAGGAAAATCTGGCTTGGATTTTTAAGAAACTCATCAGGTAACTGTACTTTCTCTTTCAGATTACAATCGAAAAACATATTCCTCCGTGGAAAAAAGCCAAAACAGAATTGGTCACATCTGTGGAATTAGAGCGGATACAACAAGCTCGGGTACGTGGTTCTGCTCACACCACACCTCACACCTTCTCTCCGCCACAGAAACATGCCAGGAGTCTGTCACAGTCGCTTGGGTCTCGGCTACTTTCCTTCTGTTCTCTCCCGAGATCGCTGCCAAGTCCCAAGGCCCGAATGGAATAGCAGGCAGGCAGCTGCCTGACTCTGTTAGCTCTGTTTCAAATGCTTTCTCAGATCCCGGTTCTCTTCCCAGGCCTCCGATACAAGACACAGAGCCCTGATGGACATGATGGGAGGTGTTCTGGAAGTAAAGAAGGAAGACATCTTGAGAATGGTGAGCTGTTTGGCTATCTTTGTGGAAGATGCAATGAGGTAGAAAAAGATGCTTAAAGTTTGCCATTTTTGTTCTCTGTGAAATTCAGTTTTAGAAATTCTCCAGCCCCCAATATCAGTAACCTAGAAAGATGCCTCCCATTATCACATATACTCACCACTCACGATAGTAATGATAATGATATTGATAATGAGGAGGAGGAGGAGGAGGAAGAGGAGGAGGAAGAAATGAGTGCAAGCAATCAAGCATACTGATCTTGCTTCAACTTCAGTTGTTCAGACATACCAGGGACATGATTATTCCAGGTCTTCCTAGAGTTCTAGCTACAAAGATACCACAGCACATCTGATTCCTTCACTTACGAGTCTGGGCAACCCTACAATGATAACCCTCTCAGAGTCATGGGAACCCAATTGTAAGGCTTTCCTACTTCCTTCCATCAAAGTGTCAGGTTACTCCCCTTAAGGTCGTGCTTCTTTTTAACTGCAGGCAGAGCTGGGGGCTGGGAGTGTGGTACTGTAGGGTTTGTTACACACATGTATGTATATGTGTATGTATATATGTATATATGTATGTATATGTGCTAGAGCATGCTCTTCCTTGTGTATCTCCAGGTGATTCCTCAACCTCCTTTCATGACAAAATCTGATGCTTTGTGGTCTGAAGAAGAAAGGAAGCAGTTCAAAGAGTATGAAAAAAAAGTGAAGGAGCTAAATGAAGAGAGAGATAAATACAGGAAGGTGAGGAGATCAGAAAATTAATATGACTTCTCTAGTTCTCTAGGTCAGAATTGTCCTAATGCCTATAATACCTTATGGGTTATACAGCAGATAAAAGCACACCATCCCTAATCCTAGTCCAAACCCTAACCCTAACATCTAACCATGACCCTGACCCTGATCCTAAACCTGACCCTGACCTCTAATCCTGACCCTGATCCTAAACCTGACCTCTAACCCTAACCCTAACCCTAACCCTAACCCTAACCCTAACCCTAACCCTAACCCTGACTCTAACCCTAACCTCTAACCCTAAACCTGACTCTAACCCTAACCTCTAACCCTAACCCTAACCCAAGACAGTTACAATGTACCAGCGTTACCATGGCATTTTGTTTCCAGCAACTTCTTGGAATCTGTTGCTAACCTGCTTGCATTTTTATTTCTGTAGTTCTCCTTCGTATTTTTAACTAAGTTTAAAAGCCCAAAGCCAGAAGAGCTGTCACGAGCCCTCCTGCCTATGTGCAGGGGCGAATTAAGTACTTGGGCCAGTTATCCGACGGCAATCAAAACTCACGAGCCAATGGTCTTGGTTATGAAGTCTTTACTTGCACATCAAACAACATCCAAGTCCAATACACACCAAAAGGAGCATCCACCACGGGATCTCCAAAACACACATTCTACACATTCATGGTACCTGTCCTGCATTCGGCACGAGGCATAATGTTTCCCTCTTTGTCCTGGGCTGGCCTCAGCTTAGTCGAGTGCTGTGCTCCTGACGAGCAGCTCCTCTGCTTTAGATCTGCTCTGGCGGAGAGGCGGAGTCCTCAGAGGGTCATCTCAGCGCCTCTGACTTGCAATTCAAATTTCTCACTTTATACATTTCTTGGAGGTGTGGTCTGGCCACACCTGTCCACCATAATTTGATTGGCTGATTATGGCCTGCACCTGTTCACATTATTTTCTATTGGCTATTGCCTGTATGTCACGCTTACTGTTATCACATCAAACCATATCCGCTCTAGGCCACATGTTACTTCTTTGCCTACCCTCCAGCTGGTGTTACATTTCCAGCCGCTTACAAAGCTCATTACAAGAGCCCAAATAACTAATCATGGAAACAGTCAGGGTTTGGAGAAGTAGGGGATACAGATGTCAGAAGAGTGACGGGTAGTTTTTGTCAACTTGACACAAACTCTGGTCAAGTGGGAAAGAGAACCTGAATGGAGGAAACGACTCCATCAGACTGGCCAGTGGGCATGCCTGCGGGACACGTTCTCGATTGTTGATTGATGTGGGAGAGCCCAGCCCACTGAGGTCGGTGCCACCCTTAGGCAGGTGTTCCTGTATTAGGGGTAGATGGAAGGAGACCCCCGAGAAATCACCAGGACTCGAGATCCATGCAAAAGCAAGAGGTTTATTTCCAACGCATTGGGGGTCCACCCTCACGGATGCCTCAAGCTGGGCCCTCCCACAGTCAGTCAGTAATGGAGAAAATACCCGGTCCTGCCTACAGGCAACACGGTGATGACAGTCCTTCAGTCAGTGTCCTCTGCCCAGATGATTCTAGCTCCTGTCAATCAAGTTGATGGAAAACTGGCCAGCACCGCAGGCCACCTGTCCGCACCTGCTCTCACGAGGAGAACAAAGCGCTAAATAGAGTTTTCCCTCAGTGGCTAACTTTAATCTCAGTTGGCTTTTTTTTTTTTTAAGCTTTTCCATGTTGCTTTTCTTATTTGCTCAGCCCAGTGCCCAGTGTCACATGGATCTGCTTACAGCTGATCTTATTTCATCTCACACATGCCCATCTTCTTCCCCCACAAGGGACATTGGGGGACCTTTTCAGTAATATAAAAATCAAGCTCAGAAGGTTGGAGAGGTGGCTCAGAGGTTAAGAGTGCTCATGGCTCAGTCATGAGGACGGGAGTTCGGATCCCGGCACCCACACCAGGCTATCCACAACCTTGTAACTCCAGCTCCATGTGCTTCTGGCCTCCATGTGTACCTGCCGGTAAAGCTACACATTCGCTCACACAGACTCACACAAATTAACAAATATTTTAGTTGAATATCAAAACTAAATATCTAATATGAGAATTCCAAGGTATTCAAAGATGGGAGGAGAAAACATTTTTTTTTTTTTAGGGCCAAATTGTGTGTCTGTATATTGTTATCTGTAGTCAGAATTTTCTGGAAAGATTTGCCACAGTTTGATTTAATAGGCCTACTCAGTTAGTGATCTTTAACATTTTTTTCCTCCAGTGTAATTCTAAAAGCAAAATCCAGGCTGGGGAGATGGCTTAGCGTACTGGTAAGAGTGCTTATTGCAAAGATGAGAGCCTGAATTCAAATTCTTAGATCTCACTTTAAGAAAACCAAGCATGGCTGTGCATTCAGGAACCCCAGTGCTGGGGAATAGGGTTGTGGAGAAGGCAGATCCTGAAAGCTCATTGGCCAGTCAGCCTAGCCCAGTGGTGAGCTTCAGGTTTACTAAAGCAGAGAGTGAAAATGCAGGACACCCAACATCATCCTCCACATCTGTGTGCACACAGGCACATGTACACACAAAGTGCAAACACACACACACACATCTACAGTACACACAAATACAATGAAAATAAAAATTCCAATCTTGCAGTGTTTTAGATGGGTCCAGGAAGTACTTCTCTGCCTGGCCCTGATTCTCCCATGTTGGGCATAATGCAAACGCCAATTGCTATAAGCATTGAATTACTCTGTTGCCTTCTGTTTAGTCTTTAGAAGCAGAACTGAAGAAACTGCAAAACTCCATTCAAGAAAGCACACAGACCTTTGATGAACATTTGAAGAGACTCTTTAAAAGAAGAGTGAAGGCAGAGATGGTTATCAACCAGGTAAATAAAGGCTTCCTTTCTGTAGCTTGTGCTTTTACGTAGCCTGCAGGGTGTCCATTGATCACAGGAAGCTGACCAACACACTGAACCTGGTGCCAGGGCCCTGCATGAGGTGGTGGGTCCCATTGCTACAGCCTCTCTTTCTCTTGCTGACTCCTCCTCCAGTGTCCTGATAAGTAGCTGCTGTAGGGAATGGAGGGGGGTGCTTCTGAGAGGTTCTGGGAGAGGTTTTCTCTTGGAATAGTAGCATGCTCTGAACTTGACCGTAAATGGCTGCGTAGCTGTGTTCGTGTATCGAAGCATCAAATTACACACTGTAAGTGGTGAAATGCATAGCGTGTGAAAATGCTTCAATAAAGCTGTTGTTTTTTTAAAGGCATGCTTAGAATATCTTCTTGTACAGAGAAGGAGGAGGCAAGATCCAAAGGACTCAGAAACCACTGTCACTTCTGCTCTAAAGGATGTCATTTAAGAATCAAAAATAAAGGGTTGGGGTAGAACACTTGCCTTGCAGGAGCAGGGCTCCAACACCAATGATGTCAATAACATTATTATTATTGTTGTTGTTGTTGTTGTTACTGTAATTTGTTGACATCTAAAAAAGAAAATGCCAGTTGGTCACTGTCCAGCTGCCCGCTGCCCTGGTTTCTTCTCTTCTGCTGTGACAAAGCACTATGACAAAGGCAGCTCGAGGGAAAAGCTTTGCTTTAGCTCACAGTTTCAAGCTCTAGTCCATCACGGCAGGAAGTCCAGGCCTCAGGAGTCTGAAGCAGCTGGCCTCGGTACGTCCACAGTCAGAAGAGCAATGGACGTAGGTGTGTGCCCAAGTCTCCTCCTCCTTTTCCTCGGTCTGTGACTCCTCTGCCCAGTAAGTGACCCTGACCACATTCAAGACGGGTCTACCCTCATAAGTTACTCGAGATAATCTCCCACAGCCATGCCCAGAGGCCCCTTACCCCTCAACGCCAACTATCAGCCATCTTCAGATAATGACAACAAGCTCGTTGTCCAAAAACTGATAAAGTGTCTAGTAGCTATTCCGACTTTCCTGTACAAACTAGGTAACAAAGCCTTAAGTAGGAGATTCTTTTTATACATATTTAACTAGTCAGTGAAAACAAATTTTGCAACTCTCAGTAGATTTCCTGGGCTTGGGCTTCGATCATCCATAGCTTCAAAAATCCTCCAGAAGATAACGCAATAGTGTGTATCCCCTGACCAGAGAATACAGAGTAATCCATGATTTTGACAAAAGGGCCCAAACAAGGTCAGACCAGGCCTCTCCACTCAGCTGCTAGTCTTCAAGGACTAGAAGGGATTCGGGAGCCTTATAAGCTAAGCTGCACTACAAGTAGGCAGCTGGGGGGACGGAACTCCAGACTGCTGATTGCTACAAATGAATTGTGAAGGAGAGAAGGGGACATAAGAAGACATGGAGAGTCTAAGAGATTGGGGAGATGTGACAGAATATTGTGAGTGGACAAGTTATGCTTCTGTGCCAGGGTTCGCACTGAGGTAGAATGACAGGAACAGGAGCCTGTTATTGCTGAAGTCAGGACGGTGGTCAGCATTGGCGTTGAGCTCTGCGTTCAGTGCCGGCAAGGGTGATTTTTAAAACCCGAGTGGTGAGGACGGAGGCATCAGCCCACATAGTAACCCATCAAATAATTCATCGGTATGAAGTATTTTTCTGTATACGTGTTTGGATTCCAGTAAAACGATGAATGAGGAGGCGAAATGGCCGAATATTACCTTAAAAGTCCCATTTGCTTCTCTTGAAGGCATCCATTTAAGGACTTGCTCTCATCTCATAAGCTCCTGTGGTTAGCATCAAGTCTGTGGCCATCACTAGCAAGTTCTTTCAGCTAGGAATGTTGGCCTTCAGTGCTCTTCCTATTAATATGTCCACAGGAAGAACTGAAAATAAACAACCTTGTGTTTTCTCTGCTGCTGGATGAAGAGCTGAGCTCCAGGGAACTGTTCCTGAACAACTACCTTATGAGGAAGCAGGAGGAAAAAGTAAGGCCAGGGCTCTCTGGCGTCTGTGCCCCGTGTCTAGATACAGAGCCCACAGCTGGGGCCTTATTTGATTAGGGCCATAGATTTGACTCTAATCAAGTAATCAAGACGAGGGATGCTTTAGAGAAAAGGCAAGGAGGAGCTGTTACAATGCTACCTGACTACCGTACCTCGTTTTTTTTCCCCTTGTGCCATTCTGTTCAGCCACACTTGCTGCTTAATTCCTTGTCTGGGACTTTTCTAGATATCCAGGCAAAAGTACGCATGTCAGTCTCTTAACAAAAGTGATGTGATTCTGCATCTCGAATCCTGAACTCTGTAGTTTCCAAATGATATGTTGTATAGAAGACAAGACCAAATTGTGTCTTGGAACCAAGTTAAAAATACAGCTTATAATGTCGAGCGGTGGTGGCACATGCCTTTAATACCAGCACTCAGGAGGCAGAAGCAGGTGGATCCTCTGAGTTCGAGGCCTCTGTAGATTACCTGGTCTACAGAGCGAGTTCCAGGACAGCCAGAGTTACAACAGATAAATCCTGTCTCAAAAAAAAAGTCTGTTTATAACATAAGCCAAGAACTTTTATCAGGCATGGTGGCATATTCCTATAATCCAGAATTTGGGAGGCTAACCTGGTAGGATCACAAGTTAAAGGCCAGCCTGGACTACATAGAAAGACTGTCTCTGAACTATAACAACCCTATAGGCTATCAGACATCTTTAACACAAGAGGATGTCATTTCAGAAAGGCTGGATAACATGTCTGCTCTGACTCTTGCTCTATTGCCTCCTGTGAAGTTTCTTCTCCTCCTTAGAATCTCCTATAGTTGTGTTTAACTTGAGAACTCTCCAGTTCCAATTAACATTCCCTGCCATTGCTGTAGGCCAAGACTTTAGAAGCCATCCACAAAGCCAGAGAAGATCTGGAAATGTTCAAGGAGCAACACGACATCTTAGTGGCAGAAGACAAAGTGAGTCACGGGCCCACCCACTCAGCGACGCACAGAGTTGCACTTGGGATTGGCGGGGGAGGTTGCAAAGGACAGACATTGAGTTCCCTGTGGATTGTTCTCTTTCTGTCATCTTCGGTTGTGAGTAGATTGCACTCTGTATGGTTATACATTTCTGATGAAATCTGTGGCTTTAATGGGTGAACTTTCCCAAGTTAAGTTTTTCCTTGTGAAAGAAAACATGTTAGAGAGATCATCGAGAGTTTAGGGTTTCTCAAACTTGGGATTGTGGAGCCCATGAGTCACTCATAAAATCAACTTAGCAGTAGGGCCAGCAGTTTGTAACAGAAACATAGGCTAGAATAGCATAACGAAGACAGAACAAGATGAGGTAGAAAGGGATGGAATGAAATGAGCAGCAACTTGCAAGTTTCCTGAGTAAATAATATTTGGGGACACTTCTGTTCCAGACGGCTTTTTAAAAGTCTGTTATATTCAGTAACATTTTCAATGCTCTGGCATGCTCCTTAGGAACAAATCCCCGAGGAAGTCTTTGCACAGTGAATGGTTGCTCTCCAAAAACTGTAAAAACCAGGTCAAAGTGACACCATCTGTATTTCAGGGGCTGCATTAAGCAAACGAAAAACTTGTGCATCTACAATCCTGGAAATAATGTGTTTATCCTTAGATCCTAGATCGCAGCTTCAAAAAGGAATTTTCTGAGACTTCTGGTCACCAGGTGGATATACTCTACAAACTTTTTAAACGCCGACCAAGGTTTGTTTCTCTTATACTATCGTACTTGGGGGGTTGGGGAGGGCAGGGTCTGCTGAAAAGAATGATAAGAGGGCCGGAGAGATGGCTCAGCGAGCCTAAGCTCGGCGACCCAAGTGGTACCCTGATCCTCGTGATAGGAGGAGAGAACTGATGCCCACAGGTTGCCCTCTGACCTCCAGTGCTCCGTGGCACACGTTCATGCGTACACATGCACATAAATAAACAAATTAGTAAGTAAAATGCCCCAAAGTAAAATAGTTATGTTTACCTTTTCTCAATTAGATAAAAACAACCAGGGAAAGACCCTGAGGTGAAGGGGTCCATCTGCATCATAATTCAGTGTTTTTCAAGATCATGCTGGCAGCTTATGATAGGAAATGAAGTGTTATGATTTCTTCCCACTGTTTAAAAATAGCACACTTGTCTGTGTGCTCACCTCACACCGGAACAGTCTTAAGCCATAGTTGCATATAGATTGTCCCAAGACACATCCCAACAAGCGTTCAATCTTCCCTCATGGTGTAAGTTGGAGTTACACAAGGCAGGCTTTCAAGACTAAACACATCTGAGGAAAGAAACACTGGTCTTCACAGCGAAGTGGCACTCTTTAGTGCAGAGCCTCCCAAAACTTGCTAGTTGTGGCTTCTGGATTTCCAGGAACGGGAAAGCAAGCATCAACAAGTTTCCCAAGGTTTGCCCACAAATTGCTGTCTGTTTTCTCCCTCTCGCTCTGTCCTCTTCTCCTCCCTCCCTTTCCATCCCCCTTCCTCTTTTTTCCCTCTCTCTCTCCTTCTCCCCCCATCCGTCTCCCTCTCTCGCTCAAACTCTCTCCCCGTCTGTCTCTCTCGCTCATTCTCTCTCGATCTCTGTCTCTCTTGCTCGCTCTCTCCGTTTCTCTGTCTCGCTCACTCTCTCTCCCTCTTGCTCGCTTGCTCTCCCGTCTCTGTCTCACTCTGTCTTGCTCACTCTTTCTCCCTGTCTCTGTCTTGCTCACTCTCTGTCTCTCACACTCTCTCGCCCTGTCTCCCTGTCTCTCCATCTTTGTCTCTCTCCCTGTTCCTCTCTTGCTCATTCTCACTCCCTCACTCCCTGTCCCTGTCTCCCTGTCTGTGTCTGTCTCTTACTCTCTCTGACCCTCTTCTCCATTTTCCTCTCTCGCTCACTCTCATTCCGTCTCCATCTGTCTCTCTTATTCTCCCTGTCTCTGTCACTCACTCACTCTCATCCTGCCTCTCTCCCTCTGTCTCTCTGTCTAAGCCAGAGGCTAACCTGTGATGTGATTCTTCGGTTGCTTTCCATCTTTTGGGTTAATTTTCTAATTTCTGCGACATTCTCTCACCGGCCTAGACCTTGTCAGTCCCCGAGGCTGACTAGCCAGAGCGGCCCCAGGACCCGCCCGTCTTTGCTCATCCAGTCCTGGGATGGACTACAGATGTACACCACAGCAGCGGGCTTTCCCCACGGCTTCGGGGGACTGAGCTCAGTTGCTTACCCTGTTCAGGACCAACGAAGCTGTCTCCCTAGCTCAGTTTCCTTATTTCCAAAAGAGCGTTTTTTCTTTTTTTATTTTACTTTACATCTTTTGAGACAGGCTCTTAACTACATAGCATCAGCTGGCCTGAAGCTTTATAGTCCAGAATGGCCTCGGACTTTTATTTTCTTGCTTTTGCCTCTTGAGCACAGAGGTTACAGTGTGAGTCACCAAGTCTAGCTAGGAGTGTGCTACATAATAAACCCAGGGGAAGCACTTGATCGTCAAATAGAATGTTTGGAAATCTAATTCTGCTCTCTGTCAGACCCAGAGCTGGGCTTGGGCCAGTAGCTTCTCCCAGAATCCTAATACCCTGTCTAGAGAGAAGGGTAGAAGCATCACTGTGGCTGTACAAGTATCCCCGCAGGAAGTGCCTAGCACAACCCTTGTAACCTTTCCTTCCCAGTGGGAGCCCAAGAAAACCAAGTTAATTTATTAATGGAGACAAAAAGGGCCCTTCTCCAGCTCTACATATGTCCAGGCAATACCCTACTAAAGAAAAGATACTGGAAGTGGCTATGCCAGACAGATCCAGGGGGCACACACACTGCTATTGGATGTTTATTTGCCTGCTTACAATACACAAGAGCAATGTGTTTCCTAGCTCAGGTAAAAGCCGCCATTGCCAGCAAGAGTTAGGGATGCCTGTAAGTCCAGGGCATGTCTGGGGACCTAGAATATGAAGAGCAAAGTGGGTGCTTGTCTCCGGAGTGACCTACTCACCAGCCCTGAAGTGACAAAAGGAAATCACTATACAGGGTCAGGATTATGCTAATAGTCTGTTACTTAACAGTGGTTTTTTTGTTTGTTTTGTTTTTTGGTATTTTTGAGAGTGTGAAAGGTTGATGATCTTTTCTTGCTAATCCCAGGGTTCACAAACAGAAAACACAGACAGATGTGACCAGTCTTGTTCCTTATGGAGACCGACCGGGATCTGGCAAGTTCAATAAGGAAAACTTTGCCCAGCTAATGAAATCCATGGATGAGTTGGACAATATCAGTAACATGCCAGAAGGCTTGGACTGCTCCGTTTGGGAACATTTCTGCGCAACCAGACGAGCAAAAGTGGAAAATGAATACAAAGTATATAACTTCAATTTAAATTGTATTTTAAATGTACTAATAGCAAATATCACATCTGTCAGTACATCCAGGAAAACAAAGTTTTAAGATTCTCTTGATTAGCTGGGTGGTGGTGGCACACACCTTTAAGCCAGCACTTATGAGGCAGAGGCCTCTGTGAGTTTGAGGCCAGCCTGGTCTACAGAGTGAGTTCCAGGACAGCCAGAGATACAACAGGAAAAACCCTGTCTCAAAAAAACGAAAGGAAGGAAGGAAGGAAGGAAGGCAGGCAGAGAGGCAGAGAAGGAGGGAGAGAAGGGAAGGGAAGGGGGAAGGAAAGGGAAGAGAGAGGGAAAGAAAGAAAGGGAGGGAGGGAGGAAGGACGGAAGGGAGGAAGGAAGGTAGGAAGGAAGGAAGAAGGAGGAAGGAAGGAAAGAAAGAATCTCTTGATTGGTAGTAGCTAGTAATATTAATAACAACACAACAAATCAAGTAATATTTTATTGCTGTAAATCCTCAAGGTCCAAAATGATGCCACTAGTGCTCAGTAGTCACTGTGCACTGGAAATAGACGTGTGTAGTCCTGAGCTGTGCTTTGAGTGGAAAGCACACATAGATGTAAAGACTTACCGTGAAACAAATGGAAAATGTCTCGTTAACACTTCTGCATTACTTATACACAGAATACTACCTTAGAGAGATTGTGTTCAATAAGTAGCATTAGTAAAGTTAGGTCCATCTGTTTCATTTCATGTTTTATAAAGTGACAATCACAGAATTTAAAATTACCCATGTGGCTCACATCGCCTTTCTCCCAGACAGCCGTTAGAAATGATCTTGTTTCCCATAGGATTCTATTTAACTCACCAGAGGCAGCTTCATCCTTTGCTACAAGAGGGGTGGGGATGTACAGAGGTATACATGTTGAGAACATGTTTAGCTGTGAAGAGATCCTTCTGCTTCCTGGCTGCCTGTCTCCTCTTTCCTAATTCCCTAAAGTCCGTGCACATACATCGGATTTTTATTAAGTGTCTATGATTCTAGAATTTCATCTCAAGAGATAGGAACAGATTTCAAAATGATATACATACATGTACAACACACACACACACACACCAGTCAATTGCATACTTGACTTTCAGCAAGAGGCCAATTTGATGCTCTTTATATTTCTCATGGAATGTGCCAGCCATGTTTTCCATAACTCACCTACTGGCAGAGATTTAAACTTTTATCCATCTCTGAGAAAGGTAGGCTTGTTAAGATTTTGTTTTTAAAAAGTCAATGACAGATGTCTCGAGTCAAGCCTCCCCATGTTCTGACACACTGGCGGTCGGGTTTTACCAGGTGAAGCAGAAGGCAGCCGGCCTAATGGAAATGACGACTTTCCTCCGGAAGAGAATGGAAGACGATGAGGTCGTGCAGCACGAGATAGAAAGAGTGTTCCATGAGCTCCTCCGGTAATTATCCATTCACGTTCAGAGTCTGAGCTGGGCTGGATTAAGTAGGGCCATGATTTCAGGGCCAGCCTCCTGCCTGCCTGGTCCACAGCTGGCTCTGTCTGTCTCAGCCTGGCATTGTGCTGAAATACTATTTTATAGTGCGTCTTCTCACACAAGACTTGTTCCAATGGGGAATTTGCATGTGTGCTCTTAGCACAAAGAAGCAAACTTTAGGAAGAAAAAAAAATCTGTTTTGTGTAAATCTGCCCCTGCCGCAAAAACACAAAGAAACTGTCTCTGCCAGTGGAGACTTCTGAGCTCAAGACTGAGTAGAAAACTAAGCAGATTTCCAAGCAATTTCTCCATAAACACCCGCCAGGCTTATGTTTTTCTTCATAAAGCCTAGTGGTTTTTACTTTTTTTTTTTTTTTTTTGGTTTTTCAAGACAGGGAGGGTTTTCCTGTTGAAACTATGGCTGTCCTGAACTCACTCTGTAGACCAGGCTGGCCTCGAACTCACAGACTCAAACCACCTGCCTCTGCCTCCTGAGTGCTGGAATTAAAGGTGTGCACCACCACCGCTCAGCACTGTATACTCTTTAAAATCTTTGCTTCAAAAAGGCCGTATGTATAGCTACTTGGATAAATATTTAAGTTCCCAAATTCATCATTATATATTAGTTTCAGATCTAGACTAATAGGGGAAATATGAATTATGCAATAGATTTGGTAAGTAGCATATAGATTTAACATAACTAAAAATCTGATATGGTCATAATTTCAATAGACTTGCCGTTTAAAGTATTTCTACTTCATTGTAAAATTCTTTTCATTACAATCAAAATTGTACAGTTTTTTTTTTTTTTATCCTCCAATGAAAGTTCACGACTGTAATTCTGTCCATACTGTTGTTTGAGCAATCCAATTAGAATTCCAGGCACTAGAGGGGCTTCTGGGAAGGCTGGTCTTTGGGGACGTGCTCTTCATGGGACTTAGGATACATTCCTTAGCTTGGTTTATTTCTCAGATAACAGGTGATATTTGAAACCTAAATATACTACAAATACTTGAAGTCCTTTTTCATTTAGATTACAGGATGAGAAAGTGAAATTCCAGGTGAATTTGACAATACAAGTTCTTCTTAAACAAGGACAAGTAGAACTGGAGAATTTCCAGTTGCTTCTGGAATATGCGGACGCAATTCTCATCAATAAGAACATAATTGAAGACTTGAATTCTGTGATTCGGGTAATTATAATTTTGAAAGAGAACATCTTGACTTTTGTATAAAATACTTTATAGTGTTTCTTGGTTCCATGGTAAGTGTCCTGGCTAGCTTTCTGTTAACACAAGCTAGAGTCACTGGAGAGAAGGGAGCCTCAATTGAAATAATGCCTCAATAAGACTGGGCTGGAGGTAAGCCTGTAGGCATTTTCTTAGGGACTGATGTGGGAGGAGGGCCTTACCTATGGTGGGTGGTGCCACCCCTGGGCCTAATAGTCCTGGACTCTATAAGATAGCAGGCTGAGCTAGCCATGAGGAGCAAGCCAGTAAGCAGTACTCCTCCATGGCCTCTGCATCAGATCCTGATCCAGGTTCCTGCCGTTTGACACACGCTGGTATGTTAACCAAAGGCTGAATTCAGAGGATCAGAGCAAAGGCACGAGGTTTTCAGACACATCCAGGTTATCAGATTGAGTCGTAGAAGCCAGCTTCAGATATTCTGCAATTCTGTATACAAAGTTGTGTACAGCAGTGTATGCACTACTGCAGTGTGACTGCTGGTGTGCCTTCTTAAGACTCAAGGACAAAAGAAAGTGACTAGCATGATGGAAAGTAAAGATGTCCACAAAGGGATCTATCAGATTGAATGGGAGCACAAGAAGATGGAGATGGAGATGGAGGACCTGAACCAGAAGGCCTGGGATATTCAGATGCTGTTTTTTTCACGAGATCGTCAAAAGGCAAGTCTTCGCTGGGTCCTGGTTCTCACTTCATTCGTTCCCTCACAGATTTCATTTACATAATGGGAAGCCTCCCTGATGGTGAGCATGGTTATAGGATATAACTATAGTTATAGGATATAGTTCCTAACATATCTGTGAACCACCTGGGTTCTTTTCCTTACAGAGGCTTAATTTGCTCATTTCATGACTCTTCCCTCGATTTGCTTATTTCTCGTCTCTCTAGACACTCACTCAGGCTTAAAAGTTTGAGTCGGCTTTTGTGTCTCTCTTTCCTGTGCCTGTCTTCCCACTTTACGTATTATCTTCTGTCTCTTCTGCTTCTGCCACTGTCTGACCAGTCGTCCATTTTCACCAGAGTAGAGTATACATTGTCTTACAATTAGCTTCCAACTAGTCTCTTGGCCTGGAGTCTTTCATCCCCCAACTTCAAAATCCTTTAGTATGTTATTTGTATACTGCTTGCTGTCATACTGAATTCCTACTTGATTCTCTTAACGTGAGTACCCTGCTCAAATGTTAAATGAGTCTCTTTAACTACCAAATAAATTAGGTGAACCGTGCCTTCCAACTTGCCTCTAGGGCAAAGAACAATCCACTCTACCTCTTATCACCAGTATTCTCAAATGAAATGGAGGAGGGAGGGAGGGAGAGGTACATATGTGTGGCGGCTTGAGTTCAACATTAGGTGTCTTCCTCAGTTCCTTCCACGCATTCCAGCTGGACTGGCTGACCAGCAAGCTCCAGGGCCCTCCCCAGTGCTTTTTCCACGGCTGCTGGGAATCCAAATTCAGAACTTCATGCTTATGTGACAAGCATTTCATCAACTGAGCTGTCTCCCAAGCACCCAAATGATTACCTTTTACTCACACTGGCTCTTTTAACCTGTAATGTCTTCCTCCACATCCTCCTCCTCCCCCCTCCACCTCCTCCTTTCCTTCTATGTCCCTTGCTCTTTCCTCTCTTCCTCCTATCCTAATCTACCCGGTTTGCCAAGATTTAACTTATGCCACTTTCTCCATAAAGCCTTGATTCCCTGAGCCTAGAGAAATCCTGCTCCACCAAACTACCTTTGAATTTGCTAACATTTGACATACCTTTTGGTAACCAGTAATTTCTGCATGTTCTTTTTCTTGAAGACTAGGTCATGCTATCTGTCTTTGTATCAACTTTGGTACCTTTAACCAGAACACTATTAATGTGGGACTCAAGTGAGACACTGTATTTGGTGAGTTGAGTGAATGAGAAAACGCAAGCATTTGTAATGATTAGCATATAGATGAGTGTACTGACAGCTAAATGCAAGTATTATAGCACGAAAGCCAAATCAATCTTAGCAAACATTATGTGTTATGAAAAACAGCATTTTTCAAAACTGTTTATAGTTTCTTACTAAGATAGAAAAAATGTATCCTTATGTGTATTGTGGTGTCTTTTTCCTCCCCTCTCAAAGTTCCTAAATGAACCACACTACGAGGGTTTGATTGCTCTTCAGATTGGATTAATGGAGCAAACCATTAACGCCATAGATAAGGTCAGTCTCCAGCATAACAATCATTATAATGCTAATATTTGTGAATTGTGTGGGCAAAGTAATGTTTCAGTCATGAACTCAGACAGAACCTAACAGAAACTTGACAATTTACCGATATTCATGAAAATCAGAGGTCCCTGAATGGTGTCTTGGCAATCCATAGCCAGTAACACAGACTGTAGCACTGGTCTGGATATTAGGATTAATCTCTGTATGTGGATGGACGTGGATTTACTTTCATGTTGGTTGAATCTGAGCCACACAATTGCTGATAGTATTCCTGGCATTTGAACTTTTTATCCTAGTGTAACTGAGTAACAAAATTGGTTTCACTATCTAGCATATATAAGACAGAAGCAAAGTAACTTGTAAAGGTTTTCAAAACGTTTGTTTTTAACACCATATAAAATCTTTGCTAAAGTGTAGAATTAACATTCTTTGAACAAAAAAAATTGAGTGTCTACTAAAGACAAACCACACAACAGATGTGAGGGATATAGTATGTTAGCAATGATAAAGTATTTTAAAAGTTCAAATGTTTTTATAAATTTTTTTCAAAATTTCTTTTTTTTTTTTTTTTGGTGTTTCATGGGAACAAAAATTTCAGACTCACAAGAAGAATGTAGAAAACTGCAAAAAATTACTCAAAAAACTGGGAAAATATAGCAATCAAAAAGACATAGCAAATTACACCCTAAGCTGCAATCTACGGGAAGAACTAATAGCTGTCTCAGAGAGACGAGACATTTGCAATGAAATCGGTGAGCTTTCTTTCTTCAGTTAAAGGTATCGGTATCCCTCTAAGGGTATGCTAACTGGTATTGCTGATATCTGAACAAGAGTCCTAAAGCTATCAGAATCTCTTCCACACAGCTCAAGTGCTGACTCTGTACTCAAACTGTTGAGCAACTCAACTAATTTCCTCTCTTTGTTTCTGGATTAGGGTCTAAGCTGACTTGTGAAAAGATTTCCAAAGAACGCTACGATAACCTGATAAAACAACAGAAGTTGACAAGCATTTCCAAACAGCAAGCTGAGCAGATCTCGATACTGCAGGCTGAGGTTGAAAGACTTAGGATGAAAACATTCCCTGCTCTTGTTCCAATGTAGAACTGGCAGAAGACCAATTACTCCAAAACAACGTCCCTCGGATAAAGACAGCTTCTCTTTCTCTCATATCAGGCAATCTGAGTAGGTTACCTCTTAGCTGCATGATTTTTAGTAATAAATTTAGGCTTAATCAGTATACAACTATGTGTCCTATATGAATAAATAAGTAAATAAAATACCATAAAGTGTTTGTATCATTAAAGAACAGTATTTTTCAGCTAGGAAACACTCAAGATTTATTTTATTAATTTAAAATTACCAGAATTTTGAAGGTTTTACCAATGAAAACAAAAGAAAACCTTTATTTGTCCCAAGACTTGTCATTCGTAAATTATATTAGGGAACATAGTCTTCCTTCTCTATTGTAACAAAATTAAACTTTTCACCCTGACAGGGTTCAGCAAACAATTGTTCATTTCATTGAAATAGTTTATTCTACCCTGTAGAAGATGGTAATTCCGCAAGACTCACTGCCAAACAAGAAACCCGTTCACCCTTCTGTAGCCTGTGCTCTGCCGCATTCCAATGTGATGTCATAACCAAGATCATTTATCCTAGTCTCCTAGTGATGTCAATGCTCTAGTTTTCTGCAATTTGTAATCTAAATTTAAGCTTAATATGCAACACCATATCTAATATACACTGGAGCAGGTAAAGCAAAAGAGTGACAAAAAAAAAATCTTTCATTCCTATGGATCATGAGTGGTGACGAGCCTCAGCTGAGACTCGACCTCAAACAGTAGTTCCCATGTAGTTTTGTCCCACTGGTTATTAGTTTTCATCGTATTACATTTTATTATTATCCCTGAGAAGCCTGTTTTTTCCTAAGGCAGAAAAGCAGTAGATCCAGATGGGTGGTGATGCAGGAAGGAACTAAGAATAGAGGGGAGGGAAAGCATAATCCGATTATATTATGTAAGGGAAAAATCTTCAATACAAGGGAAAAAATTAATACTAGCCACTATGATAGATTTAAAAGAAAAGTAGAAAAAAATACCTTCCACTTAGAAAAACTCTCAAGGTAGTTTAAGTGATTACCCCGTTAGTGCTCAGTGCTGCGGAGGGATGGTAAGGTAAACAGCAGGCCAACATCATTTTGCTGACTCTCCCTTCCTCACGATTAGAATGACTCCAAGGCAGTCAGTTTGGCTGATGTAGCAGAAACACCATGGTAATATTTCCCTTATGATTTCTAGGACAGGATTCGAGGAACATGGAGATGGAACCAAGAGGTTGTTAAGAAGGACAGGCATGTTTTACTTAAGTGTGGGGCTGCCAGTTCTCTGGCAACTGCAGAGTCAACCATGGATACACTAGACTTGACTTTTCACTTCTAGTATTACAAATGCATGTCACTTAACACTAGTTACCAGATACTCCACTAGCTAAAAGACAATGTCCTAGATTGCACTGGCTAACTCTGGTCTTGACAGACCAAACAGCTTGTGCCATTTGTTTCATCACAACTCTGGTGGTGCTCCTCAGCCCTCTGCTTTGAGGCACGCATTAGTTGGGCTTAGAGCACTCTTGCTCTCGTACTATGTTCCAGAAGCCTTTTCAAAGATGCCTTCCAGTTTAGCAGTTTGTGCTCTGGAAGGACTCATGCGCCATGCACTAACTCATCTCTCAATACTGTTCATGGTACCAAGTCCTCTCAGCTTCTTTTAACAGCAATTATGTTCATATTTATTTATTTACTTACTTATTTAACACACCAACACACACACACACACACACACACACCCCTCCAAGACAGGGTTTCTCTGTTTTAACTCTGGATATCCTGGAACTCACCAGGCTGACCTCATACAAAGATACACCTGCCTCTGCCTCCCAAGTGCTGGGATCAAGGGCGTGTGCCACCACCACCACCCCACCTATTCATAGTTTTTTACAGAATATTCCCAACTAGTGATATAGTCAATCAGGTCAAGCCACAGCATGGTCTTATGTACAGGAAGAACAGGTTCACAAGTGCAGATGGCAAGAGGGAACTTACTTGGGTATATGGTAATTGGGGGTGTTACAGCTGAGTCCCCTGTTGTAGCAAACAGTAAGAGTGTTTAGATCAAAAAAGAGCAGGGGTAGTGTGTGCTCAGCTGAAAGCAAAGCTGTTGGGAGA
Organism: Cricetomys ansorgei; assembly: GCA_026225945.1. NCBI lineage: Eukaryota > Metazoa > Chordata > Mammalia > Rodentia > Nesomyidae > Cricetomys > Cricetomys ansorgei. The sequence goes on from JAMJFZ010001258.1 coordinate 12,347,987, forward strand.
GAGCTCAACAACAGTGCTATTTACAAACTAATATAGAAATACTTTTTCTAGATCCCCAGGCAGAAATCACGAAGGCTTCAGAAATGATTGGCAGAAAGAACAAGGAAGCAATTGATCCACAAGTCCTCCCTCCACTTACCTGTCTGTACAGACTCACTATTCTTAAAAAGATGCCAGCCCTGCTTCTCCCAAGCTTACCCAATAGCTCCAGCAACAGTCACATGCTTTTCCCACTGGGCTTTCTACATTCTCAGCAACTGGGCCAGCTTGGGCCACATCTCCACACAGGGCTAGGATGATGGGCACCCTAGTTATTCCACTTAGGTAGTTTCTGGCTAAGGGCTCACTATGAACTCAACAGATGACGCTACAAAGGCAAATTGTGAATGACCTTTAACATCAAGGATACCTCATGTTCTAAATAAAGATACAAAGCCTCCCAAGAAACAGATGGCCTTTAAAGTAAATAAGGAAAATGAGAAATAAATTTGGAGGAAAGTAATTGTGGATATATAAGTTTAATTACCTGCTAAATAGGCAGACGGATAAGCACATGAAGACAAGGTTCACACACTTGGGAGGGCCGGTACATTCAGCTAGTTGAGGCTTAGACATTTAATAGCTTAAGCCACTTTTTAACACTGAAAATAAAACCTTTTTGCCACAAAAACCAATGAATTAAACAGTTTCCAGGATTACCCAAACTTCCTTTTAAACATGATTTAACTTTCAAATAGCTACTTAAATATTTTCTTTAGCAAACATATCCAAAATACCGAGCTTCATTTTAGGATTTTGTTTATCTATCAGAATATGCTAAATTGGTCCCCAAACTTTGTCCAAGCCACAACAGCTTCCATCTTTCTTCCCTTTTAAACACGTATCTTTTTACACTCTCATTCTCAAAGATACTTTGTAGAGGGGCCAAGTGGACACAGCTCAAGGAGAGAGCACATTTGAGGCCCTGGGCATGATCCCCATCACCCCAAAGACAAAAAAAAAAAGCCTGAAGGGAAAAAAAAACTGTCAAACACCTACAAACTCTTCTTCACTTCTACTGTAGTGCAGCACCTTCTCGTCGATCCCGTAGTAATCGATCAACTCGGTAATGCTCAGCTGCTCGTTGTCCTCAGACATGACCGACTGCAGCTCATACAGCAGCCGCTGGCTGCAGCTCCTCCACTTCTTGATTAACATCTCCAGCTCAGACAGGTTATTCTGAAACAGAAAAACAAGCGATAATCAGAGCCGTGCAGGTTAACTTACACCACCCACACAGCTACGTTAGTCCGCGCCTAGGTTTACAGGCCAACACCCCAGACAGAGGGCACTACACGCTCTGAACAAACCTTAACCTCAGAGGAAAAAGACAAATTATTAAATTCTCACATTAAGTATAAGAAACTGAGGTTCTCAGAACACCTCTGTAGTAAGCGTATTCTTTTAAGACGCTGTACCTTCCTAATTTTTCTGTGAATCTCAAATTCTTCTTAAAGGTGTAAACACTCAAGTTAAAAATATTTTCAACATTTAGAGGTCACATCTAGAAACACCCTAAAAACTCAAAAGTTACAAATAAAATATGCCACTCTATCATTTATTCCGTATTGCTTAGGAAAACTTCGCTGTTATATGAGAGCTATCCGGTAATAGAAGTCACTTTCTTCTAAACAGCCGTGTTCCACTGAATCCAACCCTTGTGAGTTGAAACCCAAGATCTGTTTTCTCAAACAAAATGCCTGACTTTAGAATACAAGATCATCACTGGAAGTACTTGTCACCGTGTTCTGTGTGTCTACCTTCACTTCTGTCGTCTCCCTTTCTGTTCCCGCTGTATGTTCACCTAACATTTTACCCTTCCAATCTTGCTACTGGCTACAAAGCCAAAAACCTTCAACTGCATATGGAACAAAGCTGAAGCTTGTTTTACCTCGTGTTCATAGGGCTCATCTACCTCACTCTACATCAATTTAATTCCATCCCAGCTACAGTTGCTGTAAGTCGGATTTCTGGTCAAATTTATTTTCAAATTCTGAGATTACTTTGCTGCAATTTATGTAAAAGTTATTCAATGGTTCTAAAATTCTTCTCACCTTTATTCTATACATTTTGACTAGCTTTAACCTCCGAAGAAGTTCTTCCTTCTCTTGAACCTGCTTTGCCAATTTTGCTTTTTCTTCCTTTAACTTCTTAGTATTGTCAATCACAGAATCACTTTGGGGGGCACTGGCTGACCCAGAATCAACTGACTTAGATTCCTGTGTATTTTTATTCTCTGAGCTGTCTTTTTCAGGTTCACTGTCTCCACGTTTCAAACTTTCTGAACTCTTTTCTTCTTTTGAAGACGCTCCTGGCTCTGAAGAGGCCTGCTCACTGTCTTCATTCTCAACTTTAAGTCGCTTCACCACACTACAAAAATGAGACGGAGATCTTGTTTTCTTTAGTCTCTCTTTAAGTGTTCCACTCACAGGCTAAAAGACACAAAACATCAAAAACATTAGGAAAACACTCTTGGAGTAAATCCATCTATTAGAAACGCGGGCTTTACACTTCTACGGTGGGTACCACTGGAGGCTTTCCATCTCCACAAATCTCAAGCGAGCACCACCAATGTCTGATGTCCACGGGTTTAGCAAGATTAACTTCCTAACACAGGGCAGATACGCTTCTCCCAGTCACCAGGAGCATTTGCTCAGAAGCTACTGGAAATGCTTCAGAACTACAGACTAAGGAAAAGACCCGCCACCAAAGACTTTGCCTAAGGAATATTGTACAGATTCAAATTTCCACGGTCTGGACAACCCCAATAACCTGGTAAGGAACTGAACAAAATGAACTGGTTCAAGAAGAAATCTGGCAGAGATACAAAGGCATGGGCTATAGTTAATTCACACTTCAGTGTACTTAAAACTGCCTCTATCAGAATACTCTGAAACACACAAGAGGTTCTGTGGAGGGGGGAGAATGGATTAAGATTTTCATACTTGTTTTTCTGAACTATTTGTCTTGGGTGACGATGGATTCTCGCTAGTCTGAGGAGTGTCAGGTGAAGTCGACGCTGAGTCTGATGCTGAGTCTGACGGGCTTTCCATCTTGGAGGCGAGTTCCTTCTTCCCTTCAAAGTAGAAAAAGGCATGGATGGCGATCAAATTACCTCAACACAGATCTCAACTTTTATCAACAAAATTTTCCTTAGTGTACAAAACATCAAGCCAGAAATTTCTACAACTGCATACAGCTGGAATTGGTTCTAATTCTTCTCGTAGTTCATTCAACTCTCCACATGGAAGAGTTACCAGGTTTTGGGGGTTTTTTCCCCCACAAATTAACCGGCTGGATCTGACACTCTTCTCCAAAATATCTCCAAAAATTTGCATCTCGGGGAGGGGAACTATGTTACCTAGTCAAGAATTCTTTAAATCTTGTTATAATTTCGTTGTTAAAAGAAATACAGCAGGAATCTTGACTCGGAATAACGTAAGCATCTTTAATCTTGAAAGCTTTGTGCTTGGAGCAACGATCCCTCCAGGCCCGAGGCCTTGGAAAGACGTTCGCCCCGCTTTGGGTTACAAGCATAGAAGCCTCCTCCTCCTCCTCCTCCGCCCCCCTCCTCCTCCTCCGCCCCCCTCCTCCTCCTCCGCCCCCTCCTCCCCCTCCTCCCTCGGCTTCCCGCCCCCTCCTTCCCCGCCCACCTCGGATTCCAGCCCCCCCACTTCCCCGCGCCCTCCTCCCTAGGCTTCCCGCCCCCTCCTTCCCTGCACCCTCCTCCCTCGGCTTCCCGCGCCCTCCTTCCCCGCCCCCCTCGGCTTCCCGCACCCCCCTCGCTCCCCCGCGCCCCTCGCCACGCAAAGCCCTCCCTCCCGTGCAGCAGAGAGGCCGAGCTCCCGCACCGCCGGGAAGGGTTCCTCCGTCGGACGCACTGCACCCGGAGGCCTGACGCTCGCACCAGACCCGGGGAGAGAGCACAATACCTTCCTCAGCCATGCCCACAGCCGACACAGCGACGACACACAGCCAGCGGAGCAGCAGTCAACCGACCTCGCCCAGGGGGCGGGGCCCCGCGGGAGGAGAGGCGCGCGATTGGCTAACTTGACCGTCGCGGGCGGATGTGCTTTGTCCAGCTCCCGAGTGCGCGCGCGCGCCTCAGCCACGGGGCGGGGCGGGGCGGGGCGGGGCCAGGCGGAAGGCGGGCGCGGCCCGTGATTGGCAGGATTGGCCGGCGCGCTCCAGGGCTCGGCTGCACGCGCGCGCGGCTGCCAGCCTCGGGGACCCGGCCTGAGGGGGGCGCTTCCGCTCGCTCGCCGCTTGCCTCGGCGGGGTGCTGTGGCTGCGCGCCCGAGAGCCCCGCCCCGGCCCGGGCCCCGCCCCCGCGCTCGCGGGCGCTCGGCTCTCCGCCTCCAGCACAGCGAGGTTTTCCTGAGACGTGGCAGGGCCGGAAGCCGCGGGGCCCGTGTGGCTCCCCGCTGGCGAAGCTTCCGAAGCATTCTGTGGACACAAAAGAGCGGTCTGTGAGGAGGCAGGCATGCTGGGAACCTGTTCTCCGCAGTCAGGAGAGAGCATCGCCATCTTGCCTGCCCTCGACTTCGGTCTGTGTCCGCCCTGCTTGGCTTCTCATGTTTTGGTCAAATCTGAGAAAACGTAGACCTGAGTTCATTATGGCGCAGACAAGAAACAGAGCAATTGATACGGTTGGGTCGGAATTCAGATGTTTGAGACCGAAGCCCCTTGCTAGGCCTGGGACGCTACTAATGAGCCTGAAAACGCTAGTTCCGGTGTTCGGGATGTTACGTTGCTACGCAACAGCACAGCGATCTAGCTTGGGTGGAGCCCGGGCTGTAGGGAAAGGCCGCTGAGTGACTTGTGAGTCATTTGGAAGTTTGCAATTGACAGGGACAACTCTGCAAACATCTTCTAAAGGTGGCTTAAAAGCCAGAAAAAAGCAGAGTCCTAAGCAATAGGATATAAATACAGAACTTAAACTTAATGAGGTGATTAGATCTGTAAATGTTGCAATCACCTGGATTCAAGTCCTGGCACCACGTTTTTGTTTTTGTTTTTTTCTTGGGGGGGATGTTGTTTGGTTGGTTTTGGTTTTCTTTTGCTTTGGAGTGTAGTGGCCATGTACCTCAGTTTGATGCTTTGGTAAATAACAGTGTCTATCTCCAAGGAACAGGGATATTAAATGATAATTAATGAGAGGCAGCTAGAACAATGCAGAGTACCAAAGAAACATCTAATGGCTTTTTTATTCAAGCATATTCATCATTCCCTAATTAACTTAAAGCAACGTAGCACAAGCTTTTACCCGTTACCTTTCTTCTCCCAAAGCACGGATTTTTTTTTTTAATGGTACTATGATCTCTAAAACTCTACACAACTAAAACCGTAAATACCAGAAAACATGGAGCCTTCACATGTAACTATTAACAAATATTCCACTCCTAAATGTTCAAGAAACATATAAATTAACCTATGGACTCTAGACCTTATGGACACAATTTCCGGTTTTATGATACAGGTGTTACCAATTCGCAGACCACTCTGTACACTAATATCTTCTCACCCTTTGTTAGGAGTTAATCTCACTGCAGAAAGTAAAGAGATTTGCCTGACACTTGGAGCACAATGCTCACTGTGCATATTGTGAGTGCCTTGAGGCATAAGGGTGAGTTGTTTTTATGAGTCTAAATCAGCTGCTCCTAAATCATTTTATTATTGCAACATAATCTTAGAGCCGTGTTTGCTGGATACATAAAGGAAAACAAAATCTTGCCTTGCAAATGTTCTGACTTGTTTTTATGTGGAACTGGTGTATTAAAATAAGACCGGCCAAACTTTCAAAGGACCTTGGAACAAGTACTCCAGAAAACCTGTTAGTTCAGATATGTGTATTGGCCTTTATCTCATCTGTGTATTTGTAAGTGTCAGTGATATTCCCATATGTTTATATTTTACTTTCCATCCTCAATTTAGTATAAAAGATCTGGAATATGAATGAATTGCCCCTATACAAAGGGAGACAAAGCTGGCAGGATGCTTACCTGTCATTCATGAGGTCCTTTATTTGAACATTAGCCCTGAAAAAAAAAAGATGTATTTTCACATCTTTAGTGACCTGAAATCTACTTGCCTACAGAGTTTGGTGTTTGTCATATGGGACCTTTGCATTTTCATATGAAATTTTCAAGTAGTAAAAAGTGCTGCTTCCTGAGCCAGGAACAAAGACTACTCTCCCACCACAGAGGACAAAGGGAGAATTGTTCTACGATTCAGGGATAATAGTAATTAATTTCATCCTAAGTCTGACTTTCTCTGTGTTTTTAAGTTTCTTCAGTTCCCAAGGCTACTGTTAACTCCTTTATTATTCATCAGGGAGTGGTACAATGTGTCTTCCATGCTTGCCTATGATTACTGTTGATGCGATGATGACATATACCTAGAAATCTTTATGAGACTTTTTTATTTTATTATTCATTTTTAAGTGCAGAAAGATGAAAGTATATAGTCTTTCTCCCTCTCCCTCTCTCTCTCCCTCCTTTCCCCTTCTACCTCCTTCTTTCCCTCCCCCATGCAACAAGAAAGGTATTTTTAAGCACAATTAAAATTTTCAGTAGATTTCTTTTAACCTTGTAGCTTTAGCATTTAAAAAATCCTAGCATTAACTCAAAATAATTTATTTTATTTTATGGACTTTTCCGTAAAATAATTGACAAAAATTGTGTCCTATTAAAACATAGCTAGTAATATCTAAAGGATGTTTTTTCCCCATTAAGGTATAAACACTGAAAGACTATGACAAAATTAATGTATAAACACTGAAAGACTATGACAAAAAATTCTTCTGGGTGAAGAATTGTATAAAATCCAAATGATTATGTTGATGTGTGGCACAAGAGAAAATTCAGTAAATTTTCTTATCTATTTCTTACATTTTCTACTTGTATGTAAATGGAAAAATACCTTCAAAAATAAAACTCTTGTCTATCTCTCCCTGGCCAGTGGCATCTTACAGACCATGGTCTAGAGGTGTCCTATTGCTCTGTCAGTTCTTAAGTTTCCTTTTGGGAATAATTGACCATGTATTTCCTGTTCTTTCTCTGTTACCTAAAGATCCCATTGGGGAATTCAGAAACCTGTGATTAGTCTACTTTTTGAAGATTATCAAATTCTCTGTTACCAAAGGGTGACCTCTGTGCATATATTTTCTACTATTCCTCAGCTATATTAATCATGAGGGAATTGTATATTAAACCCCAAGATGGAAGAGCTCTTCGTTGTTTTAGGCATCCCTGAGATTTTCGCCTGTCATGTAGGACAGGTACCTAGAACGAGGAGATAGGATGATGAGGTTATCTCTGTGGTAAAACCGTTCCAACACAAGGCAACTGGGAAAGCTTCTGATAACTAAGGTGCAGAATAATGACCTGAACGAAAACCTAAGAGCTCCTTCTCATTAAATCCCGTTTTCTTATTCTACCTGATCTGATCTGCCTGATTTTGTCAAGTATTACAGACTAGAGAAGCAAAGGTGTCTATGATTCACTGCCGTTACTAGGTGTGTTCCCGCACAGAACAGACTGATTCCTGTTAGATTAATAACAGTGATGGAGGAGGTAGACTATGTGGGGGTGGGGTGGGGGGAGGAATGTCGTGGCAGACTGAAAAGATTAATGAGACTAAAGGTATAGCTCAGGGACCCATCTTTCTCTGATCCTTTATTAACTCAAGAAATGTCGCCCTTGGATTCATTTGAAGAACAAAGTCATTAGATGTCAGCAACTCCTTCAGAACAGAACTCGTCATATAATCGTCTTTAACTACCTCAAAGTCTGAGAGAACAACTCCCGCGATAATTTCACAGCATGGAAATCTGTCTGAAGTGCTGGTAAACATGTCAGTTCGGTATTCTACCCTTGTCTCTCATTACTGTTTCAGTCCTGAGGGTATAAATTTCTTGGGGACTTTTTTAGTTGGAGGAGAAAACAGGAAATGGGAGTTAAGAAACCACTGAAGAAACCACTGCTTTCGGGTCTTCCTGCTGTTTGGCTTCTGCTCTTCCACTCCTTAGCAAGCTCTGATGATAAATACAGTACTGGATCAAATATGTGAATTTAGGTCAACCAGAAACCTTGTGCCTTAATTCAGGATCCAAGAGCTAGATTAAAACTGAATCTCCTTCTTACTACCCTACCAGTCAGGAGAAAACACCAGGTCTCTACTATAAAGACAGAATGTCTTAGATCTATCTGCCTGTATAAGTAGTGTCAAACCTGCTAAAAGCAAAACTCCTGAGCAGGCAGCCTAATCCCCAGTGGGGACCATTACAGAAGCATGATCAGAGATGCATCCTGGCTTAGGCAGACTCACTTCTTCATTCATCTCCCTCCTGCTTCCAAGATTCTAGCCTGCTTCTTGTTCCCTGCTCAGTGTCCAAATCATAACACTGTCGGTACTACTGTTAACTAGCTCTCTGAGTCCGTTACACTTTTGGTACTCTCAGTAAATAACATAAAAGTTTAATGATGATGCTGGCAGCCCATATGGGTATCTGGCTTCACTATTTTTTGACAGTGAAAAATACATCTTTGCATAGATAAATACTGTTGACAAAAAAGCATAGCTCTCACCTCACAGGGAATAAGAAATAATTTATCATAGACTCGAATATGAGTGACAGTTGCCTGGGGAAACAGATTCAGGTTGCCCCAAATACATGTTTCAGTTTTGATCAGTCAGTCATCCTTATTGAATGTTTAATGTAAGTGTAGCCCCCGCCAATCCCACCCTGGCCAGGAACTTCAGCTAACAGCTTTATGGAAAAGAAGCACTGGATAGAACCCTTACCTGCTCCTCCAAGCTTTACCCAGCTATTTAGATTCTGCCAACACAAGATTAAGAAAGATGATACTCCTCCTTCAACAATGCAAACCTTTAAGTCAATTTCGAATTAGCTCTACTTCTTGCTCAAGGATTCCCTTATAGCTGTTATTATACTGTCTATCAAGCACCCACATCGTCTCGCTTCCTCTGAGTCAAGTGTTCCTTTCTTACAGGCGCTTTCAACCCCTTTATAAAACCAGAAGGTGGACCACTGAAAGAACGCTTCTCCAACACCCACCCCACAAACTTAGAGCAATGACATAGTGTGTTTCTTCCCCTTGCTCTGTTAGGACCTTCGAATCTACATTCTTCTATGCATGCTGGAGGTTGGAAATGCAGTCTTCCTGTTGCCGAGGAGACCACATGGCAAGCGCAGGGGAGTCCCCAGGAAATTTGGACATCTCAGACTTTGACCTGCCATTTAGCAGTCAGCATCCCCAGATACTGAGGAACCTAGATTTGGGCTTTAGATTAACAGACAGCTGATCACATCCACACATTAGTTAAACAAATTCCTACAAAACTACAAATTTGAGCAACACATGAGTTAAAAAAGGAAAAAAAAAAAAAAAAAGCCAGCCTTACTGTGGGTTGGCACCCTCTGAAATGCCTTCTTAGCCTAACTCTAGGCCATTGAAATAGTTTTTGAACCTGTGTGCACACGTTTAAGATTTTTGCCAAATCTGCAGTACAACAATAATTAGCACAAAGCTTATATAATTAAGGTACACGGAAAGGAATGAGTTTGAATCTTTGGCAAGATGTTCTCTCTTCTTAAAGAAGAAGAGGGAGGAAGAGATGGAGGAGGGGAAATGGAAGGAGGGGGAGAGATGGGGGGTGGGGAGAGGCAAAGGAGGAAAGTAGCATCAACAGTTCATCTTTCTCCCCAGAGCTACTTTCCTCGGGTTTTGAAGAGATGACCTTGTGTCATTCCAATAATTATCTACAGGGACAGTTTATTTCCAGGCAGTATTTTTAGGCACTAATTTTCAGAATGAATCAATCAAGCCATTTTAAAATCAACACTACCCTGTCTGAAGTGAATACTTCCTATTTTTTACAATATTAAAGACTCCTTATAGTTAACAATCAGGGTTTTTCCTTCCTCATAATTTAAGTTTCCCCTAACAAATAAAGAAAACTCATTCCAGAAAAATAATCTCAAGGATATCAAACAGGAGATAGAGTGAATTGGGACCCGGTGACTTGATTTTGATGAGTGAGAAAAAAAAAAGGAAGGTTATCACATGTTTGAAAGACCACAGATAAGAGCTGTGTTAATTAAGGAGAGTATTTAGGAAGCTGGAATTAAGCATTTGCATACTGACTAGCAGCTCCCAAAGCAAGCCTTGAAACTTGCAGACGATTGCACAAGACCACACAGCAAACATCCCTAGATCACCGTGCTCCTAACTGCAATAAGGCCTCGTGAGAGTCCACACATTTTCTGCCAAAAAGAGAGAATTGGGGCAGGGAAGGGACAGGGAGAGAGGGAAAGGAATTGTTTCTTGCCCTGAAGCAAAACAACTCATGCTCTAGAACACCTACTTTTATAACAAATTACTAATTAAATCACTTGTTCACTCCACACAATTATTCTGCAGATTCCAACTGAATTTTGAGATACAAACAACAGATCAAACTTTGTAAATCCTGAATCCATCGACTGAACTAAATTCTGGTGAAGTCATGTTCGTAAGGCCTTTTGATATAACTGAATATAAAGGATTATGAGGCATCAATATTCTGCCATCAATAAAGATATAAAACAGGTACTACAGGTACCATGTGCTCTCTTAGGAGTGGAGGGATGTTATAATAATCAGGCCCAACCTGATTACACCTTGTAAGCGTGATAAGCTGTGTTTTACGGTAGGGAACATTCCGAAAGGCCGGGGCTGTGAAGCCACAGACCTTGCCTCTCTGGGTTTTGGTTTGCACTCCAGACCCCATCTGTGTTGATCCCACTGCTATGTGCAGTGAACTGGGGGTGAAGTGGGTTGTGGCCACAAATGGGGAAGGTGAGGTTGCTTAAATCTTTCTAAATAGAGATAATCACTGGCTGTCGGTTGAGATTGAAACACATGGGGAAATCTTTGGAGATTTGAACACAAGCCTTGGTGGATACAAATGAACTTGATGATGTTTGCAGGCCCCACCCCCACCCCACGCGCCACTGCTTAACTCCAGTGGCAAGATGGCTTCAGTGTGGAACAGGGATCAGTTCATCAGAGATCTGAGCTCTCTTTCTGAGTTTTGACCTTGCAACCAACTATGGTTGTTATAGAAATGGTTGTTCACATTGGCAAGCTCAATGCAACTGTATGCTCTCAGTTTTCTCTCATGGATTTTGGACAGAAAGTGATCTCTCTCCATGTAATAGAGCCCTAGACCTTAGTAGGCCCTGAGACTTGAGCACAACTGACTCCATGATGGAAGAGCCATTCAGGCACCACCTGCCAAAACTAAAACAAAGAGAGGCCTAACCAATCAAAGTCCATACAGTTCTGGGAAAGTCTCTAAATGTACTAACCTTGCTTTTTAGCTTCTGTAATTCTGCTTCTGGCTAACTGCTCTTGTTAACTGAAATCTGTCAACCCAGAACATGTTTTTCTGTGTTTAAAATCACCCTGAGAAAGGCTCGAGGCTACACTTGGATCCCGAACATTCAGTGTAGTCACCGGCCGGCCCATAAAAACTTTCCATTGGCTTAAACTCATGTCCAAGCAGTCTTCCCTGGTGAACAACCTACAACATCCAGATCTGTGCTTCCATAGTTCCAGTTTGGATTCATCTCGGTACCGCAGAAGCCATCAGTTTCCTCCAGAGAAATGGTTTTGGGTAAAACGTCCTAGAAATAAGGAATATGATAATAACATATAAGATATACTAGGTACTGGGGCGGGAGTAAACATATTTTAAGGACTTTACAAATTGGACACCAGAAGGTATCACTTGGATTCACTGAGGGCTGGCCCTGGAGAAGGTTTGCATAGAAGTGATTGTTTAGTGACTTCCCTTCTTTGTTCTGTCACTGAGACAAGGCCTCATTCTGTAGCCTTGGCTGGTCATAGACTCCTCTTTTTAACAATATGTGGTTTTATTTATATATGTATTTGTGTATATTCCCATGTGTTTGCAAAAGCCTGTGGCAGCCAGAAAAAGGCACCAGGTCCCTTGGAGCTGGAGTTACAGGCAGCTGTAAACCATCCAATGTGGGTGCTGGGAATCAAACTCGGGTCCTTTACAAGAGCAGTAAGTGCTCTTAACCGCTGGGCCATCTCTCCGGCCCGGGCAGAGTCTTAGATTCCTTCCTCAGTCCGAAGAGTGCTAAGATGTCAGGTAGCTGTGATGACACCCTTTCTTTTAATACTCCCTGCAGATCATCCTCCCAAGCCTAGGGCTTCAGACTAACTCTCACCAGACAGTGTTGCCATTCCCTGCCACATTCCAAAGGGAAAAAAAATTCTTAAGGGAGAAAAGATTTGGTTTGGGTCTGGTTTGGTTGTTTTGTTTTTGTTTTTTATTTTGTTTTTTTTTGGGGGGGTGGGGAGGTTGCTCACAAAGGGTTCAGTTGATGGTTGCTTGCCTCATGTGCTTGAACAGGATACCATGATTGGCTGAGTGTGTGACAGAAGAGGTTCCCTGCCCCGTGGAAAGCAGGAAGGAGAGAGCAAGCAAGGGAGGGGGACCAAGTATGTCATTCAAAGGCCTCCTGTGACCCTCCTCCTTGAATTTTCAGAGCCTCCAAAATAGCACCACCAATGGGGAAAGCAAGAATCCAACAAGGTACCTGTGGGGAGACTTACACTGTTGTGGGGTACCCACCAGAGAAGACTGCTCCCACATACCTGGTTTCACCTTTTGTCCTGTAACAGTCATGGATGAGCACCCACAGGCTGTCATCAGGCAAGAGGCCATCATAAAGCAGGATTGATAGTGGTGGGTAGGATCTCTGCAAGAACGCCAATCCAGATAGCCATAAGACATATCTAGGGGACCCTGCAGATTCTGTGTCTGCCACTTCATGCTCCATGGACCCCCAAGAGTGCTGGACAGGTGACTCCGTGTGGCTTGATCTCCTTATGTCCTCGAAATCCCTCCTCCCCCTCCCCCACGGAGTTCCCTAAGCACTACATGTTTGGCTCTGGGCCTCTGAATCTGCTCCCATCAGCTGCTAGAGAAAGCATCCGATGAAGATTGGGCAAGGCACCAATCAATGAGCAGAGCAGGATATGATTAGAAATCATCTCTTGGCTATCCAGTCTCTAGTTCCTGGCTTACCCTGCAATGTCAGGCATGGGTTCTCTCCTGTGGCATGGGGTTCTGCCCTTCCATTGTCCCAGCAGATCCTGTAGGAAGGAGAGGCTGTAGGTCAAAAGTTTTGTGACTGGGATGCTGTCCCAGTCCACCACTGGAAGCCTTGCCTGGTTACAGGAGATGGCCTGTTCAGGTTCCACATCCCCTATTGCTAAAGGTCCTCATCAGGGTCTCCACTGTGGACTCCAGTGAGTTTCCACTGCCCTAGGTCTCCAGATCCCCCATAAATGTCCTCCAATTCCAGTTGTCTCTCCATATATTCTGTCCCTCACTCCCTCTCCCTTGCCTGGTCCCTTCCCTTCCCATTTCCATCCTCCCCCAGCCCACCTGCACCACCTGTTCTATTTCCCTTTACCAGGGAGATCCCTGTGTCCCCACTGAGCCCCTCCTTGTTGCACAGTCTCTCTGGGTCTGTGGATTGCAGCACCTTGTTCTTTGCTTAACAGTTAATATCCACATAAGAGTGAGTACATCCCATGATTGTCTTTCTGGGACTGGGTTACCTCACTCAGAATGATTTTTTTCTAATTCCATCCATTTGCCGGCAAAATTCATGAAGTCAGTTTTTTAATGGCTGAATAATATTCCATTGTGTAAATGCACCACAGTATCTTTATCCATTCTTCAGATGAGGAGCATCTAGGTTGTTTCCAGTTTCTGACTGTTATGAACAAAGCTGCTATGAACATAGTTGAGCACATGTCCTTCTGGTAGGATGGAACCTCCTTTGGGTACATGCCTAGGAGTGGTATAGCTGGGTCTTGAGGTCGACTGAGTTCCAATTTCCCGAGAAATTGCCATATTGATTTCCATAGAGGCTGTACAAGTTTGCACACCCACCAGCAATGAAGGAGTGTTCCCTTGCTCCACATTCTCTCCAGCATGAGCTGTCATTTGTGTTATTGATCTTAGCCATTCTGACAGATGTAAGATGGAATCTCAGAGTAGTTTTGGTTTGCATTTCCCAGATGGCTAAGGATGATGAACATTTCTTTAAGTGTTTTTTAGGCCATTTGAGAATCCTCTTTTGACAATTCTTTGTTTAGAGCTGTACCCCATTTTTTAATTGGATTGTTTTGTTGATGTCTAGTTTCTTGAGCTCTTTATGTATTTCGGATATTAGCTCTCTCTCGGAAGTGAAGTTGGTGAAAATCTTTTCTCATTCTGTAGGCTGTCATTTTGTCTTATTGACAGTGTCCTTTGCCTTACAGAAGCTTTTCAGTTTCATGAGGTCCTGTTTATTAATCGTTGATCTTAGTGCCTGAGCTATCGGCGCTCTGTTCAGGAAGTTGTCTTCTGTGCCAATGCGTTCAAGGCTATTCCCCACTTTCTCCTCTGCGGGTTCAGTGTATCTGGTTTTATATTGAGGTCTTTGATTGACTTGGACTTGAGTTTTGTGCATGGTAGTAAAAATGGATCAATTTACATTCTTCTACATGCAGACATCCAATTAGACCAGCACCATTTGTTAAAGATACTTTTTTCCCCATTGTATGTTTCTAGCTTCTTTATTGAAGATCGGTGACCATAAGTGTGTGAATTTACGTCTGGCTCTTCTATTCAGTTTCATTGATCAATGTGTCTGTTTTTATGACAATACCATGTGGTTTTTATTACTATAGTACAATTTGAGATCAGGGATGGTGATACCTCTAGAAGTTCCCCCCCACACACACGATTATTTTAACTATCCTGGGTCTTTTGTTTTTCCATATGAAGTTGAGTATCGTCCTTTCAAGGTCTGTAAAGAATTGTATTGGGATTTTGATAAGGATTGTGTTGAATCTGTAGATTGCTTTTGGTAAAATGGCCATTTTTTAATATGTTGATCCTACCAATCCAGGAGCATGGGAGATCCTTCCATCTTCTCAGATCTTTTTCAATTTTTTTCCTCAAAGACTTGAAGTTTTTGTCATACCAGTCTTTCACTTGCTTGGCTAGAGTCACTCCAAGATATTTCATGTTATTTGTGGCTATTGTGACGGGTATGTTTCCCTGATTTCTTTCTCAGTCCATTTGTTGTTTTAGATATTTTTTTGAGTTGGTCCTGTAGCCAGCCACTTCACTGAAGCTGTTTATCAGCTGTAGGAGTTCCCTGGTAGAATTTTTGGGGTTGCTTATATATACTTTCATATCATCTGCAAATAAGGATACTTTACTTCTTTTCCAATTTATATCCCTTGATCTCCTTTTATTGTCTTATTGCTCTGGCTAAACTTCAAGTACTATATTGAATAGGTATGGAGAGAGAGGACAAACCTTGTCATTTTTTGATTTTAGTGGAACTGCTTTGAGTTTCTCTCCATTTAATTTGATGTTGGTTTTGGGATTGCTCTAAATTCCCTTTATTATGTTATGTCCCTTGTATCCTTAATCTCTCCAAGACTTTTATCACAAAGGAGCATTGGATTTTGTTGAAAGCTTTCTTGGAATCTAGTGAGATGATCATGTGTGTATGTGTTTTGTTTTGTTTTTTTTTCAGTTTGTTTATATGGTGAATTACATTGACTGATTTTCGTATGTTGAACCATCCCTGCATCTCTAGGATGAAGCCTACTTGATCATAGTGGATGATGTTTTTGATGTGTTCTTGGATTCGGTTTGTGAGTATTTTACTGAGTATTTTTGCATGTATGTTCATAAGGAAAATTAGTTTGTAATTCTCTTTCTATGTTGAATCGTTATCTGGTTTGGGTATCAGGGTGACTGTGGCCTCATATAATGAGTTTGGCAGTGTTTCTTCTGCTTCTATTTTGTGGAATAATTTGAAGAGGGTTGGTGTTAGGGGGGAGGGGTGCAGAGGGAGAACAAGACAGAGGCCTTTAATCCCAGCATGTTGTGAAAGGACTAGCTGGGCTTCTGCCCTCCCGGGGTCTCAGGGCGAGGGGTGACCTCAAGGAACCAAGACTCCTGATCGATGTAAAAAATCTGAGGCTTTTATTATCCAATGCATTGGGGTCATCTCTCACATACCCTGGAAGTCAGAATAGGAGAAAATGACCCTGAGGATCTTCCAGCTAGACTTTTTAAAAGGGGTCAGGGAATCTCTCTGACTGGTCAGAACCCAGGCACTGGATTGGCTTGTTGGCAACAAGGAGTTCTGGGAAAACAAGAGAGGTTTATGGGATAGTGAGTACTTATAATGAGTACTTAAATTAAATGGAGGTTAGTGCCTTTACCACTAGGGGCACTGGACTTTTCAGTTGGAAGCTTGAGAAAGAGACATGGTGAGTCAGAGGCTGTCTCAAGAAAAACACAGAAAACACTGAGCAGAGTGTAGCTCCATGCAGGGGACTTGCTCAGGGTGTGAGAGGCCCTGGGTTCCATCCCCAGCACTGCAGGAGAAAGCTAGAGAGGAAGTTAGGGATTAGAGAAGCTTCTTCATCTGATAAAGGATTTAATTTTAAAACTCACAATAAATATGGTGCTGAAATACTGGTGTTTCCTCTAAAACTGAGAATAAAAATCATTAAAATTCAGAATCATAAGGCTGCTCACTACAGTCACTCTACTCAGGATTCTGAGGGCCCAAGGGATGTAATAAGAGAAGGAAAAGTGCAGAGGGAACCAGCCTTTTCCACAAATGGGTTCACGAGAACTCTACACAGGAGGGAGTACGAGTGCAGGAAAAATGAGGAATGACAAACGAACAGAGTAGTTCATTCTTTTATGGGACCCAAGGAAATGACACGCAGGATCACGCTTTAAAATGACACATAGAATGCTTTAGAAGTAAAACACAGGAGTGTTTTTAATAGGGGAATTAACAGTATACATATTAAGAAAAGAGAGGGGCAAGAGAGAGACTGACAGTGTGCCTTGACAGTGAAAAAAAACCCATATCAAGAAGAGAAGGAGGGAGAGACTGACAATGTACATTACAGGGGAGAACCATGCCAGAAAGAGAGCACTGCTGTGGCAAAAAGCTTTAAAAAGCCAAGTACAGTTTTTTTGGTATGTAAATGTTGCTCAGGCCTTCAGAGGAACCAGTTTGATATGTAGATGTAGTCACTCCTAGAAGTCCATCACGCCCAGGGAGGAGCCGGGTGTCCTTCCTCCTGTGACTTACAAACTACAAGGTTATCTTGTTTGCTATGAAAGAACATTTGACTCAATAACCCATAATTGGTTGAATGTTACTGTTATCTGAGTAATATCTCCATCTGCCTCAAACAGAGCAGGGTGCCATGTAGGCAAAGAAGGTTTTTATTTTGTGGTTTTTAGCTCTTTGGTGTGTATTTATTTTTTCCTCTATCTAGGCTCCTTTTGCTTCTGTTAAAGGCTTGTCTCTTCCTGGGAGGGCCAACACCCACTCCAGGAATAACCTTTAGAATGTACTATCAGTATGAATAGGTAGCTTTACACATGCCAGGACTTAGAAGCCCGCAAGATATTTTACAATGACAATTACTTTTGAGTAAAAAATGGCTGTTTCCCCTTCTCAGCTAACACCAGCCAGCTAAGGTATTACTAGGCCATGCAGACATGATGAAAGGCTTTTGTCGCCATTACAGCAAAGGAGAGAAAGGGGCAAACTGGCTGGTAAGCCATAATTCCTGGCCAAGGAGTCTGGAACCTTGTCAACAGACTTCAACCATGTTGCCAGGGTAATGGGGCTCCCAACAGAAAAGAAATATAATGTAAAAGGATTAGAAAGAAAAATAAACATTTGTAGAAGATATGAATGAGATTATAAGTGCACAATAGGTTTACAACATATAAAGGCAATGTGGTAAAAACAAAACTCTTAAGCTTCTAGCAGAAAATGAAATTTCCACGGATATTATTTCAAATAGTGTCAAACACATGAAACACCAGCCGGATGCAGTGGCACATGTCTCCAGTCCCAGCTACTCAAGTGTCTGAGGCCAGAAGTTGGAGTCCAGCCAGGGCAACATACAAAGAAAACTATAGAACATACAGTTGTCATAAAGCCGATAAGCATATAAGCTATAAAAAAGCATTAAGATATATAAACCATATGTTTATACAGTATGTAAACTATAAAACATACAAATCTATGAAATATTATTCCAAATGCTAGGCCTTAGTTCAGACACATAAAAAGAGCTCACGAACTAGAAGACTCTATATGTTAAAGATGTTAATTTCCCCCAAATTAACCTGTGGATTTTGTGCAATTTCAGTGTAAAAAAAACATCCTTAGCAGGTTCTAGCATGTTTACGCATTTGTGTATCATTGTAATTAAGAAGCTAGTTCTGAAGTTTAACTGAAAATATAAAACAGCAGCCAACATGTCTTGGAAAAGAGCAACGGAGGGAGGTGACTTGCTCCACCCTCCTCTAGGTAACTTGACGTGGCGCCAGTGCAGACCGGAGGACAACGCATGCACACCAGTCTAGGAGCATCTGCGCACTGTAGAGACTTCATTCATGAAAATAAGGCACCCTTGCTGGGCGGTGGTGACACACACCTCTAATCCCAGCACTCAGGAGGCAGAGGCAGGTGGATCTCTGAGAGTTCAAGGCCAGCCTGGTCTACAGAGTGAGTTCCAGGACAAAAAACAAAAACAAACAAAAAACAAGCGAACAAAAAGGATATCTAAATGGCCAATAAGTACTATAAAGAGAATAATCGGCAATCAGGGGAATTCTGATTAAAAACACAACGAGGGAACACTGCATGCTCACCTAAAGGGCAGAAGTGAGAAAGCCTGCCCATCCCAGGGCTGGTGCGGGGGCGGAGCAGCCAGGACAGCGATGGAGGGAGGAGAGGGCACTCAGCACAGCTACCACGCCAGACCTGGCATTATTTACTAAGTTAGATGCGTCTGTACCCTCCTGTCCAGAAAACGCTCCTCTGGGCACACAGCCAGTGGGAATCTTATGCACATGTTCAACAGAAGGCACAAGAATGTTTGTTGCTGCATTTTTCACAGCAGTAATGCATTTGCACAATGGGAAACTGTACGGGAATGAAAATAAGTTACACAAACCCCATAGATGACTTTCGTTATCATGATGGACAACAAGAAGAGCCACCCGACTCCCCCAAAAAACCAGACATTTCATGACTCTTTCATTAGTTTCAAAACAGACAAAACTAATTCACGGTGTTAGAAGTTCCTAATGAGTGGGATTCCTGAAGCGTGGGCAGCGTTTGGGTGCTTCCTGTAGTATATGTGTTATGTGCGTGCGCCCACTTTGTGGGCAGTTTGCATATGTTTCTGTATGTATACTATTCTCCTATGTAAACAAAAATGATGAAAATTTAGATCATGGCTGCTCTTCCAGAGGACCTGAGTTTGGTTCCTAGCATCCATAAGGACAGCTCACAACCATCAGTAACTCCTGTTGCAGGGGATCTGATGCCCTCTTCTGGCCGTCTCCAGCACAAATATGGTACACAGACATATGTGCCGGCAATAAAGTAAAAGCATAAATAAATAAAATTTTTAAGTAATTAAAAGTATCTCAAGATTTATATCCTTGTTTCCGAATCCAGCGATTCTGAAACAGCATGTGGCTTTTCTACAAGTGGTTACCTAATATATAAACGTTGAAATACTTTTCTTTTAATTCATAGTCTTAATTTTTAGAATACTTTTAGGTTTACAGAAGAATCGAGTAGGAAAAATTTTCCTATGTGTCCTCACCTCTACCACACGGGTACAAGCACACACTTCATTGACATCTTGCATAATTACTGTGGTCCAATTTGTTACAATTGCTGAGGGATAGTGAGACGTTATTATTCATGAATGTCCACAGTTGACACTGGGATTCACTCCTTGTGTCGATTACATTTAAATGATCAATAAACATGAAATTAGAAAACCTCATTAGTGGTCAGATAGTTCTAATCAAAACCACAATGAAGTACCACCACATACGCACCAAAGGAGCAAAACTAAGAATGATTAGCCATATCAGTATTAACGTGGCCAGTGTAGAGTAAACTGACAGATCTCTTCTACCCTGCTACCGGGAATGGAAGTTGGATCCACCATATTTTAAAATTCTATGAGTTTTAACAGATGTATAATGAAAGGCATCCATCACTAGAGTTAGGTAGGTCGTTTTAAGTTGATCTTGGTTCCTCGGCTTCCTCCGGCTTCTATAGCGATTATTCACTTCCATTACTGACTGTTTTTATCTTCTTCATTACCACAGCTCTCTGTTTCCTAGAGATTCTGTGGATTATTTTTTTATGTCATTAGTTAATGCCATTGGGCAAAATAGCAGGTATATAAGATTTAGGGTCAAGCAGTTGAGCAGGAGATGTTAGTTTCTAGGCCTAAAATTTCAGAGCCTGTCTTCCTTCCACTTGTCCTCACTAGTCATAAAGATGTGTCAGTGTTCTTGGGAATGTCTGAGGGAACGCTGGCCGCGTGCCGTCCAGGCCGTGTGAGTCACGCTTCTGACATGTGCTCGGGACAAGGATGCGCCCTGGCCCAATCATCTCATGAGGCCCAGTACGCTTTTCTATGTGAGCGTTGACTGCACAACCTCTCACTGCCGCCTGCTCTCTGGCTCCTTCCGCTGCATTCCTGAGAGTGACATCTCAGATGACTAACTCGCTGATGGGAAAGGCGGACAGCCGTTCTTTCCTGCCCAAACGGAGCAGATCGGGATGGCTTCTGGTAAATGCACAAGACTAAAGGGACAAATCTAAGATGATATTTTGGTCCTTGAGAGTGAACTTTGTTGGACATGTCACACTAAGCGCTGACAGGAGACTAACTCACTTTCTAGTTGTTAAACATAACTTTGGGCTCCATCCTTACTACCCCAAGGGGAGTCGGGGGAGCAGCCCAAAGTCCTTATGAGGTGAGTTTACCAGTATTTTAAACTGAACAATATTGAAGTTACCACAAGATAACCTACTGGTGGTTGCCCAGCACTCAGTGGGGAACCCGTCACGACAGCTCTGAGCTGCTTTCGATAATGCTGTTGACTTTACATTAGAATATTGGGAAGGACTAGATTCACGTTCACCTTAGGCTTGGTAAGGTTTCTTCTTTATTAAAAAAAAAAAAATTACAAAATGGTAAGATCGCAGAGGAATTACTCAGAACGCTGAGAAAATAAAATTACTGAACTTTCCGACACCTGTCTTACACTTATAATCACAGTCATGCGCACGTCTTCAATGGTAGAAACTGAATTTAGTTACGGCAAAATGGAAGTGAGTGTTTCACCCTCGTTCACTCGGGCTTTCTCCTGCATTCCACTCCGTCTGAAGCTCCCGGGCGGTCACGCTACAGCCGACTTTCCTTCCTGTGTCACTTGTCTTTGTTAGTTCAGATTTCTACCCATCAGATTACAAGTTTTATTTAACATAGGAAAAATGTACAGAATGACCCTTCTTTTCTGAAAATACCATTACCCAACAGTTTGCCGTGACCTGGGTTTCAGAGAAGTTGAAGCCTCTACTCTGGCCAAGGCTAGTCTGTTCTCTTTCCAAAGGGCCCCTTGCTTGATACATTCAGGTCATGAAAGCTACACGAATCAACAACGGCAACAAACGCAGGGCTCATCCTGGAATTTACGAGATTTCTATGCTCTTGGGACCCATCTAAAAAGGAGCTGTGCTGGACATGGTCATCCCAGCAGTCAGGAGGCAGAGGCAGCCAGGTCTCTGTGATTTTGAGCCAGCCTAGGTTACATAGTGACACCTTCTCTTAAAAAGAAAAAAAAAACTAAGTAAAATAATAATAATTAAAATGAAAATGAGCCATGTGTTCATTCCATTGCCGTATGCTGTGTGTAATTTGTTTTATTCAAAATGGATACGTTGCCCGGTGTGGTAGCGCATACTAGAATCCCAGCCCTTAGGAGGCAGGGATGGGAGGATTGAGTTCAAAGCCAGCTTGGGGTACCCAGAATGACATGGTAGAGGGTGAGGGAAAATGGGTAGCCTTGTTGTTCTTACATGAAAAAGACTTGAACTTGACTTCAGGATTTCTTCCTAGCGCAGTTCATGGGGTCGTAGGGGTTGTACTGAGCTCTAATCTGTATCATTGGGTAATTTCTTAGTATTGTGCCTGTAGACAGCAAACGGAGTTGTGTTTCAATATGCATTCATATTTAACATTTACAGAAAAACTCCTATTTAGGACCTACACTCCTACAGTTTTGTATGGGGAAAAATGAAAGGGGAGAGGTGGAAGGAAGCCTGCAGACCTCTGGGCCATGTGTTCTGTGGGAAGCACTCTCTCCTGTTGCTTTTCATGGCTCACCCCAAGTCTTGACTCATGAAGTTCATGTTGGGGAAAAAAAAAAAACAAAAAAAAAAAAAAACCCAGAGGTCCCGGAAAGCTAGTGTATAGACTGATAGGAATCGAAAGGGGATCCCTGCCTTAGGAAAAGTGGGTGTTTATGTGGGCTTAAAAACAGAGCCGTTCTTTAAGTCTCGTTTAGGAACTAGTGTTTAAAATCATTTCTCTGAAAAAGGTTCTGTTCATAGATCTAAGCAGCCTTCAAAGCTACCAGACGTCAGCCTGGCTTTACCAATTCCCTTACGGTGACGAGGGTTTCCCTGAGGGCTAGAACATGCTTCCCAACAACAAAATCAAGGAGTGCCCGTGTCTTGCCTTTACCTGAAAATGTCTCGAGGTTACGGTTGTGACATGCCATCATGCAAAGAGATTAGCGCATCAAACTTTAAATGAGCTAGCAACAGAACTCCAAAAGAAAACATAACAATCAGTTACACGATTGTAAAAAAAAAAAAAAAAAAAAAAAAAACTCCAGGACCAGAAGAGCATGCAAGAGCTTGTTTCTTTACCTTCCTAAGGAAAAAAAAGGTTGGCTCCCCGTGGGAAAACCAGGTCTTGCTTTCTGATCATGAAGGAGAGCCGCGAGGCTGGGGCAGGGTGTAGCTCGGCGGTGGAACGCTCTGACTTGTAGGAAGCCCTGGATTCCACCCCCAGTACCAAAGAAAGAACTTGCCAGGTTAGAAACAAGGGCCTGGTCACACTTCCTGTTTGTAACAACTGTCACACAAATTCATACTCCGTGGGGGACACTAACCCAGCTCCTGCCGCCGTCCGCAGGAGCCATACCCATAAGCCCTTTCTCTCACCACACCCCTTGCATGGAGGAGTCTGACGGCTTTCCTTTGCGTATCCCCAGGACCCACCCATACTCTTACACCCGTAGTTCTGAAACTTTCAGTTTTCCTAACGCCCTAGGAGAAATGGTTTTGGTTTTACCTTTCCCTTTCAGTTACAAACACCACACACACACACAGTTGAATACACTTTCTCCCCCAAGAGCGTCTGATCAGCATTTCCAGCTTGTACAGCCTCCATGGGTGTCTTGTTGATGCGTCAATCTCAACAGGTTGAAAAAGGGGACCTCTTCACCTCTCTCCCCTCACTTTAGTCCTGGCCCTGCTGCTACAGTCGTCTATGAATCTGCAGGACCTGGCATGCACTGGGCTGGAGGAAGTCACTGAAAGTGGGACTAAGGGGAGGAGAAGAGAAAAAGTATGAAGAAATGTAGCAACACTAAGAAGGAAGTCATTGAGAAGAGAGGAAGTCGACTAAGAGGGAAAGAAGGGTATTTTAGGTTAGAATTCAAATGTGAATTCTAGAACCTTCCCAAAGGATAGCCAGAACACTTCCGCCCCTCTTTTACTTCCTTTCTGGTATTTTCTTCAACTTCATCCATGAGGTTAGACTCTCTGTGTTTTGCAGGCTTATTGCCCTGAGCCTTGACTGCCAGCTACAGGTGGCCTGGCATCCGTAGCTAACACAACTCTGGACTCTTAGCACCAGCTAACAGCAGTAGGCAGGACCAGCCACTCCCAAGCCACGAATGCTGGGTAGGCAGGACCAGCCATTCCCAAGCCTCAGATGCTAGATAGGCAGGACCAAGCGTGGATGCTGGGATCCACAGCTCACAGCAACAGCTCCTGAGCCTTGTGCATTGCAGCCTTTGGTCCTTGTATTAACATAACAGCTCATGAACCTTGAGTGTCAGGATGCAGAGCCTTATCTTTAGCTCTCTACAACGCCCCGTTATACTTCTGCCTTGTTTTCTCCCCTTCTACCATCTTGATCCCAAGCCATTCTCTGGAACTCTTCAACCTCCTTCTTGCCACTGCTGATACTGCTGCTGTTGCTGCCATTATATCCCTGCTGTTTGGCTGTTTCCCTCTGCACTGCCATCACAGACCTCTCTACCTGTGATAACAATTTAGAAGGCTTTCATGACGCTCAAGGATGCTGCGCCACCAGAAGATGGGTCGGAAAGGTGTTTCCCGGGCCACTGGAAAAATAAGCTGAATAGCCCAGTCTTATCATCAGGAGCGGGTGTGGTTAAGGTGTTGGCACCAATCCCAGCACAGTTCTCCGCGCAAATGAAACAGTGTGCTCGCATCAATCACAAGCCTTCTGCTGGTCACTGTGGGGTCTGCTCCCTGTTTGCCTTGGTTGAAAATGGGTACAGAGTGACCTGGAGTTTGTCGAGGCTTGTCTGGCTTGGAAAGCTGCTTCTTAAAGCCAGAGCAGGCTGTCTGGAGTGGTCATGACTGAATCATGTCTTCAGCCACAGGAATGTTCCGAGTGATTGGAAAGTGTCCAAATTAGCCAGGCAACAATGAGGGCAGCCTGTCCAATTATCAGTAATCAGTTATCAGTTCCCATCCAGGTCTGCCATGAATAAAGGGTATATCTGCTGCCATTCCAGGGTCCGAATTCCCTACTCGTGGTGGTTTTGATCACTTGCAGAAAAATAAAAAAAATTAATGTCTACAATAAAGTCCTAAAGAAAGCTCAACATAAAACCAACCCTCTCAATAGCATTTTAAAACAACTAACAGTGCAGAACTGCTGCCCCAGTTCCCTAAGGATAGGTAGGATGTTCCAGTCTTTATCTAAAGGGCTGCGAACATTTCCAGGGAGGAAAGCTGTGCATGGTGATGTTTGGCTGCAATCTGACCCAGCTCTCCATTTCTGTAATATAAGCACTATGATCAGAAGAAACTTGGGGAGAAAAAAGGAGTTTATTTGGCTTACACATCCAGATCACAACTAATCACTGAAAGAAGTCAAGGCAGGAACCGAAGGGAGGCCATGGAAGAACTTACTGGCTTATTCCCGGTGGCTTACTCAGCCTGATTTCCTACAGAATCAAGGACCTCTCGCCCAGGGGGCGGTGTTGCCCAGTGTGGCACCACCCACAGTGAGCTGGTTCCTCCCACGTCAATCATTATTCAAGAAAATGCCCCACAGACTTGCCCACACACCAATCAATTTCCCAGTTGAGGTTCTGTCTTCCCAGAGGTCTCTAGTTTGTGTCAAGGTGACAAAAACTGACCAACACATAATCCTAAAACTCAGGAGGCTGAGGCAGGAGGATTGTGGGTTCAAGACCAGCCTTCACTATATACCAAGATCGTCTCTCCAAAAAATTCTTTGAATATCCTCTAAGTACGTCGTTACTGTAGGCAATGTGGTTTATCTTATGAGAACTCGTAAAGTTATTTTCAGCCTCAGAAACACCTCCCAGTTTTTATGTTGAAATCCCCTTTGACTATTAATTAGTCAGACCTTAGGGTTAATGGAAATAACCTCCCACAGTACACCTCTCTCACTATTTGTTTGAGCATCAAAGAAAGCTCAGGCTTTTCATCAGCCATTCCTTTGTGTCTGTCTCTTCTAACTCAACAGTTCTCACAGACTGACAAAGACTCACGGGAACACCTCGCCTCCACAGTCCCTTCCGAGACGCCTCTTGACATACACAAGGGAAACACAGGAATCCAGAGAGCGTATGCTTGCATTTTTATTCCCTAGAAGGAAAAGTCCTCTTCTCTTTCGTACTTTTTTCTGTGACAAGAACATTGATTTATACTCACCACATCGCTGAAAAACAAACAAAACAAAACAAAAGCCCAGGCAGCCTTGAGCCCTGATGTGAAGGCTCCCACGTAGGGTATCAACGTGGCGGCAATCCACGTGCCTGTTTCTTCCCAGTGATGTCTAGGGTTGCCCTGGTTTCTGGCTAACACGGGTCCCTTGCCTCCAAAGCCACCCATTTAGGTTTTATAATTTAAGTTGTGGGAATATATCATTAATCACCTGTTTTGTTTTGTTTGGTCAGGGTCTCGTGTAGCTTAGGATGGCCTTGAACTCACTCTGTCGCCAAGGTCGACCTTGACCTTCAGTTCTTCTGCCTCTTCCTCCAGAGTGCTGGATTATAGGTGTGAGCCACCAAGCCCGACTTATCAACAACCAAATGAACCTTATTTAGGATGCTCTTACAAATTACACGAGAGTATTATAAATATTTATACTGAAGCTACACTCCTTATTTTATAGAGAAGTTTTTTTTTTTTCAATGTCTATTTTTTACCTTTGTCTTTGTCACTGAGGCTCTGTGGTGTACTTTGTGGTTACTGCGTACTTTCTGGTATTGTAACACCTCCATCATTGCAGAACAATTCAATTTTTCTCTCCATGCAAGAATATAAATAAACAATTAATAGTGTCCTGGGTGTTAATAGACTTTGGTCTTACAAAGAAGGAGTTTTCAGGATACTCGGGAGCAGAAGAGATAACAAACAGCCGTGAGTCTGTGCGCAGCGGTCTTGCAGGCTGAGAATACAGCACGCATAGCAGTGGGTGTGGCTGCCTCGCCAGCGCCCCGCCCCCAAGCTGTTCTTCGTCTGTCGTCCTTATTACTGATGAGTTTGGGAAGACGCATGATGTGTCTTAGCTAACAGGAGACGAAGAAAAGTCTGCCCGTGCGCTTGAGGAAGGCTAATGGCTTCCAAGAAGACAGATGATGGTGGTGGGTGAGTTCTTTCCTCTTTCAGACATTATTACGGGATATAAAGTGGCTCCTAAAGCACCGGCCACAAAGAGTAGAAAGAGATCGGTGACAACAACAGTATTCTATAAGTATCTATAGGTGCCATTGTGAAGAGTAAATATAAACCCATTTTAAGTATAACTAGGGTCAAAGCAGTTCTCTGGAGTTGCTTAATTTTTCAAATAACCTGAAATCTTAGGGAAAGGAATAGTATCTACCCCAAGAGAATAGTATTGGGGTCCCACAAGGCAGAAACTCCAGTCACTTTTCAAGTGAGTTAGAAAAATTCGAATATGCTTCTGAAGTCTTAGCTCAAGTATATAGGAAATACTCGTTTTAAAAGACTTACTCCTGGGACCAGATGGCTCGGTGGTTAAGAGCACTTGTTCTTGCAGAGGACCTGGATTTGGTTGTCTGTACTCACAGAATAGCTTAAAACCATTCATAGCTCCTGCCCCTGGGGATTTGATGACCTCTTCTGCACACCAGACTCACATGTGGTGCACATGCATGCATGCAGGCAAAACAGTCATAAACATAAAATAAAACAAATTAATGTTTAACAAGTTTTGAAGACTTTATCTTGAATCTGAAGATGTAGTCCGGTGCGTAGAGTGTTTGCCTAGCATGCACGCAGCCCTAAGTTTTATTCCCAGCGCCACATGAACTGTGTGTGTTGGTACGTGACTATTAGGCCTCAAGAGGTGGGAGCAAGAGGTTTGTAAGTTCAAGCTCACCCTGAGCTACAGAGTGAGATCAAAATCAACCCAAGTTACAAAAGACTATATCAAAGAGGGATGTGGAGAGGAGAGAGAGAGACTCTTTGTCTGGAATTTAAAGCAACATAACACACCAACATGAATTGAAATCAAACTAAGTATATTTGCAGCTATAGCAAACTAACTAAAGTAGAAATTAATAACAGAAAATATTCAGAAAAATCTCAAACATTTCAAAATTAAATAGCTCATCCATGTGTCAAAGAGGAAGTCACAAGAGAAATCACAAAATATCTTAAATATCTTTTTGTTTGTTTGTTTGTTTTTGAAACAGGGTGTCTCTATGTAGCCCTAACTGTCCCAGAACTCACTATGTAGACCAGGCTGGCCTCACACTCACAGAGATCTGCCTGCTTCTGCCTCCTGAGTGCTGGGACTAAAGGCATGTGTCACCACTGCCTGGCCTCACAAAATATTTCGAACCAAATGAAAAAGGAAACATGACATGGAGAAAATTTCTGGTAAGTGACAAAAGCTATGCTTAGTGATGAAATCATAGCAGTAAACATAATATTAGGAAAAGAATAAATATCCCAAATCAAGTGTCCACTTCCCCAGCCTAAGAAATAATGAAAGAAAGCACTGAAAGTAATGCCCAAAGCTGGATCCTAAATTTTGAAGAATTAAAAAAAAGGACAAATGACTTAAGAACTACTAGAAGGCCAAGGAGAGCACTCAGTGGGTAAAGCTGTTTCCACACAAGCCTGGTGCCCCAACTTCAATCCCTGGGACCCACATAAAGGAGAGAACTGACCTCACCAACTTGTTCTCTGACCTCCACAAGAACTCTGGGGCACATGTGCACACACACACACACACAGCATGTACACACATATAATAAAATATGTTTTCAAACACTCAAGGGTTGGCGAGACATCTCAGTAGGTAAAGGCACTTCCAGTCAATGCTGACAGCTTGAGTGTGGTCCCAGGGACCCACACGGTGGAAGGCAAGAACCAAGAGCTGTCCTCCGAAATCCATGCAAGTGACGCAAAGGGTGGCATGCACCCACACAATAAATGAATGAAAGAAAGAAAAGAATAATTATTAAAAACCTGAAACATTTAAAAATGAAATGCAGTAATAAAACGAAAATGTCGGCACGTTTTTCAGGGCGAAAATAACAAGCATATCAGAAGGCAATAAAACTTGGGAACACAAAACAATAAGGTTGAAAAGAGTAACAATTAACTAAATTTTGAAAAGATCATTAAAGCAAAACTGTTGTCAGATCTGTTAAGTGTGCAGCCTATGTTGGGGTGCTATATCACCCCTCCCAAAGCTCAAGGAACATCACAAAAGAAAGGGCGGAAAGAAGGCAAGCGGTGGATGATGCAGTGGGTTCTGTGAACTGTCTCCTGGGCAGGACGTGGCCGTTGCACTCATGAAATCACAGCATCTGTGATTCCATCATGAACTGGGGAGAAGCCATTCGCAGCTACTGGCTGCTGAAGGAGGGGGAGTCATTTTCTTCAGTGGCGTAGCCATTGGTTAGTTGCCCGTGCCCCAGTAAATAAGCCCAGGCTCATGCGAGGAACTGTACTCGCAGTGTGTCCCATAAAAAGAAAAGAAGAGAGCATGAAAATGGGGGAGGAGCTTGCAAAATCATTTCTACTATTTTTATCTCTTTTTGTTCTTCTTATTTTCACAGTGATGGGGTTGGAACCCAAAGCTTCGCAAGTGTTAAGCAAGCACCGTACTACGGAGCTATAGCCCCAGGCCTAGAGTGTATTTAACTTGACACAGAACTCACTCAGCCTATCAAGTGTTTCCTGGAGTGATTGTCACAGTTGCATGCAGTTGTGTATACCGCATGGGGCTGAAGACAGATAAGGTGTCCACGAGGCCTGTTGAGGGTTCTAACGTGTGTCTAGGAAGCTAGAGGACTGTAGGCATGCGTAGAAATGTGGGCTTGCCCTGCACGCACGCTCAGCAAAGTCTCAGAAGCCTCTCATTTCTCTCTGCGATAACCACAAGGCTATGTGAAAGCAGGAAGTGAAGGCTAAGTAGAGGTCAGCTCCCTGGATGAGTGTTGAGCATGCGCCCTACTATGAGCATAGAATTGTTAGCACTAAGAAGAACAAAAGTTTAGAGGGGGGAATATGCAAAATTACGGCCAAGATAGTGTGGCTAACAAAGAGATTAGGGTCATCAACAGAAGCCATGTTATTTACACTGGGACCACAGCAAGAATGCCTTCAGAGCATCTTAGAAATATGCTGAGCCCAGCCTATTGTAGGATCAAGGACACAGACGTTTCAACTCATTGGAATTTTGCTTTAAGAGCTTCGTTGGGCCACCTTGTTTTCCAGGGTCACCTAGGAAAGCATTTCTCCATCTAGCTACTCAGAAGCTGCTGCAGTCACGGGCCAAAGGGGCCTGGCTACTCCTCAAGGTGGTAGCAGACCTTGGCACCAATAAACATGATTCCGGTTTTATAGGCATGCAGAATATAAGAGTTACAAGGTCAGGGAAGTTTCTACCCAGATCTCAAAGGAAAGCCTGGGAGACAAGAGAGCATACACACAGCAGAAGCAGATTCTCTGGATGTGACTCTGAGAAGATAATGCACTGAGCTGTGAGAGCAAAGCTTCAGGGGCAAAGGAAACGACAGGAAGTTAGAGACACCCAGAATGTGGAATGGGATGTCTGCTGTGTGTGGGCTCCAGTCCACATAGCCATAACAGTGGGACTCACAGCAGGAGGTCCCCGGCCATCAGAGCCCACATCACGATACTGATACTATGCACCATGGATGCTGGACATGGAGCTACAGGATTTAACTTTTTCCACGCAGAGTGTTGGTTTTGCTTTGGTCTGATGCTTTCTTGCTAGTGTTCTATTCCCACTTTTGGAATGGATGTGTTTTCTCTGTGGCATCGTATGCAGGAAAGGTATTTGAATTTCTTTTTGAATTTTACAAAAACTCAAGATAAAGGTTTGCTTGAATCTCGGAGGAAGAGTCTGAGCAAAATGTTGGAACAGTTTAAGACTGTGAGGGCTCTTAGAGATAGACTGAGTGCATTTTGCATTATAAGATTAATAGGAGCCTTTTGAGATCCAGGGGTGAAATGTTATGGTTTAAGGGGATGTGGTTAGGTATCGAGTTTACAAGGGCTGGACTTATGATGATTAATTTTGATCATTGACTTGATTGAATTGAGAGACCTAGAAGATGAGTAAATGGAATTTCTGGGTGTATCTACGGGGGCATTTCCAGACAGGATTAACTAAGGTGAGAAACCCCACCCTGAATATGAATGGCACCATCCCATTGGCTGGGGGGAGGCAGGTAGGAAGAAAGAAAAGCAAGGAGAGAGTTCCCAAGTGAAAGAGTGTTCTCTCTGTCTGCTTCTGGGCTGCCAAGATTTCAACTCCATTTTACTGTCCCCTTCTGCCATCGTGAGGTACGTCTCACCACAAAGCAGACGCACAAAAGCAGCTGCCATAGGTGGCGTCCTGAGCAGAGATAGAGCCTCCTCCCTGAAGTCATTTTTCTTGGTATTTGTCACAAGAGCAGAAATCAGCACAAATCCCCAGCAAGACCCCATCTGAGAAAGGCTATGAAATAAGACAACCCTGATCTGTACCTCCCACCCCACGTCAATGGCCTCAAAGTGGTTCTTTAAAGCTGAAATAATAACTCTTCTAGAAGAAAATACACCCCCAAAACATTTAATTGTGAACTTTGCTAAGCAAAGATTTCTTAGATACAACATCAACAGTAGGATTCATAGAAGAAAAAAAACAAAAAACAAAAAACTAGACCATGTCTTCATAAGATCCTGTTAAGAAAATGGCGAGTCCAACACTGGCAGATTAGATTTTGGATAAGGAATTTATATGCAGAATGTATAAAGAAGTATAAATTTCAATAATCAAGTTTTTAAATAGACTTTTAAAAAAAAGACATCATCACAAAATACATATGGACAGCAAAGAATCCTACTGGAAGATGATCCACATCTGCTCACTAGAGAAGCGTAAATTAAAATTCCACACTTACGGAATGGCTAAAAATCAAGCAGATGATACCAAGAGCTGACAAGGATGTAGGAACCCTCACACCCTCCTACATCGCTCTTGAGGAGAGAAAACGGTACCGTGGGGACCCAGGGAAAACATTCCTTTTTGTCCTCTGAAGGTTTGCTGAGACAGCAGGACTATAGATCGGTAGGAGAAAAGATACACCAATGTACAACACGCAGAGAGGTAAATCACAGCAGTGTGATGACACGGGAAGCCGGTGAGGATCCCGTGGGCAAGTATTTCATCGCAAGGGGAAAGTACATGCGGGAATATAGACTATTCAGAGAGATGGTAAATAATTATTAGGGGAGCAAATGGACCCTGAGATGGAAATTAGTTCTCTTTGGAATTTGAATGAGCCCAGGGGACGGGCACTGAGCTGGGACACGGCCCACACAGGTAAGGTTGCATTTCTTAATCTCTTTTTCTGTACTATGCGTGGGACCTCACGGTGGAAATAGAAGTCAAACAAGTTCTTTTGGTTAAATCTGGTGGACATAAAGTATGGTGAAATATCAGTCACCACACCAAAGCTGTCCCTACTGGGAGAGGGAGGCTAGAGGCCAGAGATCTTGATTCTAAACATTTTCCCCCAATTAAGCAAATAAAAAACATCAAAGTAGCACAATTAAGAGATATTGTTTTCTGGGTCCCAACAATACAGTAAAGTTTTTGTTATTACTTCTAAAACTAATTATATGTTTACCCGGCCTATCTCTACACTCAAGGTACTTACCCAACACAGCTGATAGAATCCAAATGTCCATCACATGTAAAAAAATAAATATATGCCAAACAATGGACAATTACCCCACAACAAAGTCAGACGGATGATTTGTATACAACATGGATGAACCCCAAATAGCAGCAGGAAAGGCTGTCCATGTTTAATCCATGTAATTGGCATTCTGGAAAAGGCAAAGCCCCAGAGACAGAAACCAGATCAGTGGTTGTCAGCTGGAGATGGGGGTGAGTTTGGGGGTGGAAGGAATTTCTCTTTGTTAAATGTAGTCGTGGTCACACAGCTATATGCTTCTGCTAAAACCCCTAGAGCCCGAGGGTGTAGCTCAGGGGCAGAGCAGGCAAGCATTGGGCCCAATTGCCAGCACCAAAACCAAGCACATAAGCAAACTCCGGGACGATCAGAGAGGGTGGATTTTCCTGGATGTCAACAACTGAGCAGCATCTCGCTATGAACTGTTAAAGCACCAGGAGCCTCAAACGCAAATTGGAGACCCCTGATGTAATTAGTTCAGGAGCTTTTAGATGAGTGTTGTTAACCAGTAGCATGTTAAGTTGATGGGTGTGTCTGGTGCTGAGAGCTGATTCTCAGTGAGTCTATGCGCTGGAGACGTACCCTGGGGCATATACTGGCCACCACGGAATAGATAATAGGGTGCGGTCTTCATGCTAATGAAGAAAGTCGTTGTGTGAACATGTCTGTGAAAAGCAAGCCCAACTCCTGAATCATGGCCTACAGCGCAAGAGAATGATCATCACCTGACTCAGACTTAGGCTTTTTGGCCTAAAAGCATAAAAAAAAAAAAAAAAAAATCTGGTAATTAATCCAGCTGTCAAGTAGCTTCCTGCTGTTTCCTTGAACTGTTTTTATTTCTTGTTCCCCAACAGGGGATCAAGCAGACCACAAATTTCAAACAACTTATTTTATAAGGTAACTCAGTTCTGAGAGCACATCTTTCCCTGTATTGAACTTCGCTTCTGCTCTGACAAGCTCCTGTGCCATTTCTGAACAAATAACCTAAGGGGGAGTTGCCTGTCCGAGGGGCTCAGCTCCGCCGGGGTGGGCAGGCAAACACTGCTGAGTCAAGGCTATACAGGATTTTCCAACCTGACACAAGGAGTTCTGTTTCTCTCTCTAACAGTGAGAGAATCTTTTATCATCCAAGGGACACCTTTTCTCAGATTATAAAAGGTGCCTTTGTCTGTCTTGTGCTTCTATAACAGAATACCAGAAACTGGATCATTTTAGAGGGAAAAAAAAGATTACTCTCTCTGGAAGTCCAAGACTGAGGGACAAGAATTGGGTGAGAGCTTCCTAACATGGCAGAACACATCACAGGGGCAAGAGGAAGACAGAGCGGGTGAGCTCACCCTGCTATGTAGAACCCACTGGCCAATACTGGCATCAATTCATCCGTGAGGCCAGAGTCCCTGAGACCTCATTGCCTCTAAAAGGTCTCAACCTCTTTGTGGGACAGGCTCTGGCCACAGCAAAGCGGGCAACTGCTAAGGTCAGTGTACCAGATATTTTCCTTGAGTACATTGTGCAAAAGAGCACGAATGTTAAAACAGAGATAAACGTAAGGTTATTTGTAGGGTACACGTCAGAAATAGCATATGGTGGTTTCCAACCAATTACATGTATCCCCTATAGGTGACATGGTTTAGTATTATTCTATTGCATAACTCCTAAGTTCTTCGAGACAGACGGCTGGACCATTTTTAAGTCTCCCATTTACAGTGCTGTCTGAGCAAGGACAAAATTTGGGGCAGGGAAAGCTGAAAACAAAAGGAGTAATCTTGTTAATGTTTTCATATCCCGCACTGGAATGTAGGCTTCAACACAGGGAGGTTTGAGGAAGGTAACTTGGCAGAGAAGGGGAATTGCTGCGGTCGGCGGTCGGCGGTCGGCTTGGAGAAGTCTCAACATCCTCCTGGGGCCTGGTGTCTCCCTCAGACTGACAGCCATCCCTACATGCTATTGTCTCTGTCCAGCCTCACTGGCGTTGGCTCCCGCCTGAGCTCCTTTATAATTAAGTAATTATGTTCATGTGTGTATGCACGTGTGCATGGGGGCACACACGCATGAGGAGGCCAGAAGCCAACAGAGGCTGCTGCCTTCCTTAATTGCTCTTAAAAAAAAAAAAAAAAAAGCACATTTTCTTATGTGTTTTTGTTTGTGTGTGTTTTCGTGGGCAAGTGTGTGGGCACACAGATCTCACGGACAACATACAGAAGTCAGTTCTCTCCTTCCGCCGTGCGGCTCCCAGGGATGAGACTGGGGCCTTAGACTTGGTGGCTGACACTTTTACCCGCTGAGCCAGGGGGAGTCCTCCTGTGTCGCCTTCACAGCCTTAGTTTACAGGCACAGGCCACAGGCGGCTTTTTATCTGGATTTGAACTGAGGTCCTTGAGTGGCAAACGTTCTCCCAACGGAGCGCTCTCCCAGCCCTTCCTTCTCATTTACCGTCCTTTCCCTGAAGCCTCGCTGCTTTGGCTCACTGTTCTGAGTTTCACTGGGTTGTCGTCGGTCACTTCCCACAAAGAGCTGACTGTCTTATTTCCACACTCAATTATTTCCCCGCACCTCTGGGAAGATCGGACTGACGCACCCAAGCCTTCTAACCTCGCCCCCTGCTCTCCTGTTCACTGTGCTGAACCATCCTCCTCCAGGCCCCGTTCTTTCCCACTAGACGTGAGGTTCTTTCTCCAGCCTCAGTTTCTAATACCACCCAACCCTTAAGATCCTGTCCCAGTGATGTCCCAAGCTTTCAAACATTTATATTCTCCGGGTGTTGTATGTGCCTAGTGGATAGGTCCCTATTAGTACAACCGAAGTCCGTCTCATCTGACTCCACACACCCTATAGTGACTTGCTCATGGTACACATCAGGAGGTGGTGGTTTCCTCATTCAGCAAATATGTGTGCGCTCGGGGTGGATACATGACTGGATAAATCTGAAGTTGGAACTGGAAGAAAAGAAGCCAGGTACCTTGCTATTATAATACAGGAAGTAAGGAGCACAGCTGGGATAGACAGTTCAGGAAGCACTGTAGACACGGAAAGCAGACAGAGCTCTCAGGTCACGTGGAAAGGAAGCCTGTTCTCAGCTACGTGCTTACATCTCCACCCACCCAACCCCCGTAGCCAAATTTCTCCATAAACTGTAACCTGTCCTTATCAGGTAAGTTCTATTACCTGAAACACACAGTCACCAGGGAAGTCCAGGCTGACATATTGTACTCTAGTCCTAGTCGCAGCAATAGCAAAGCATGACAAGGAATTCTTGTATTGGGAGATGGGGTTCGAGACAGGGTTTCTCTGTCGTAACTCTGGCTGTCCTGGAACTTACTCTGTAGACCAAGCTGGCCTCGAACTCACAGAGATCCACCTGCCTCTGCCTCCCGAGTGCTGGGATGAAAGGCGAGCGCCATGCACCACTAAGTCCAACGATGCGCTTCACTTTTTATTGTCTCTTAAGAACGGCCTGCAGATGAGTCCCCAAAATTGAGATTTCTGAATGAGAGTACTATAAGCATCACCACCAACTGATGCTGTTCTATGGGAGGCCACAGAATAGGCGGAATCCACAGACACCAACACCAAACAACGGAAAACGTGTACTCGGGAGGCCACGTAACAAAAGCACTTGCCCAGGCCACCAAGAATTGGGTTTTAATCTACCACTTTCATAGCCTGTGTCATAGATGGCAGAGCCCACTTGTTCTCTCGCTGCTGAGCTAGGGAAGGACGTGGTCACGTCGTGTCCACCTGCCCCACATTCGAGCAGGCATCCTTTCTCCTCAGCCTACTTTAAAGTCATTATATAATTTTGGAAATACAAGTCCTGGCCAATTACAAATTAACCAGCGTGCAGCAAAAGAGATGGATCAGTGGTTAAGAGCTCCTGCTGCCATTGTAAAGGACCCGGGTTTGGTTCCCAGCACCCACTTTAAGGTCTTACAACTATTAGCGCCTCCCATTCGAGGGGATCCAATACCGTCTTCTGGCCTCAGAGGGTACCTCACGCATGGGGTGCACTCATGTGCTGGCAAAACACCCATGCACATAAGATGAAAATAAGTCCACTTTTAAAAAATTAATCAGTGACACATTAGCATAGCTCTGGATGGAGTCGGGGAGACAATGGCCTTCCCTTGCGTTAGTCACTTCTGTTCCCTAAAGGTGACTCTCCGCTTCTTCACTCCAACAAGAACTCGCTTGTTTTCTAGCTATTCTAAGACATTCCTAGTACCAAGAGTTTCTCACGTGAACATTGACAGAGCACAGCCTCTTTCTCCCCATGGACCAAGCTAAGTCTCATACACAGTTTTGCCGAGTGCTGTAGACTAAGAACCTTGGGGAGGCAGAGGGTGAACACTGAGGTTTCTTTTTCTCCTTCCCCAAAGTTCCCAGCGCAGGATGTAGAGCAGGAATCACGCACACATGCGAATGAATGTGTAGGAACGAGTGTGCTTATCCGCACACATAGGCTTATCAGCTGCTAAGCCAGTTCAAGGGCCAGATGACAGGAAGGGAAGTGGAAAACCCATCTGTGTCTATGCAATGATCGCATAGTGTGTTTTATACAGTAGCCACAGTTAAACAGTCGTTGTCCTAATAAACAGATTTCTATCTAATCTTTTATTACTAATAAGTTATATCAGTATCATAGTGCTACTGGCTGAAAAATCCCACTGTTTGCACAGTTTTAGTTTATTTGTTTGCAGTCAGTCTGATCTATTTGATAGAGCCTGCGTCTCCCTTTTCAAAACCATGGGTACACATGATGTTGAGTGCCTTTAATCCCAGCACTTGGAAGACAGAGGCAGGTGGATCTCCACAAGTTCCATGCCATCCTGGTCTACACAGCAAGTTCCAGGTCAGCCAGGCCTACATAATGAGACCCTATCTCAAAACAAAACAAAATAAAACCATGGGTATACTTAAACTTAACAATCTACAAAGCAGTGGTAAATAAGGGTTCAAAGGTCAAGTAGAACAGAGGTCCAACCTTCTATGAGATATAAGGCATTTGATCATCAGATTAGCCAGCTGCTTAGAACTTCATCTTTCCCCGCTAAAAAAAATTAGGACAAGCCAGGCAGTGGTGGCTCAGGCCTTTAATCCCAGCATTTAGGAGGCAGAAGCAGGCAGATCTCTGTGAGTTTGAGGCCAGCTCGATCTACAGAGTGAGTTCCAGGACAGCCAGAGTTAAAACAGAGAAACCCTGTCTCAGAAAAATAAAGAAAGGAAGGAAGGAAGACACAGGAAGGAAGGCAGGAAGGAAGGGTTGGAAGGAAGAAAAAAGAAAAAATTTAAAAATGAGGACAAGGCCAGTGAGATGGTTCGGGAAGTGGAAGTGCTTGCTGCCACGTCTGACAGCCTGAGTTTAGTCCCTGGGAACCACAAGGGAGCAGGAAAGAACTGACTCCCAAAAGTTTGCCCTGACCTCCTCACCTGTGCCTTGGCATGTGTGCATCCCCACAGGGAGAACGAGCAAAATTAAATAAACATAATAATAAAAACCAGGGCAATAATGGAACCCAGGTCTTTGAATCGCTGTAGGAATTTACAAAACAGATGGCACACGAGAGACCCCGTAAAACAACTACCTCCGTCACCATTCCTCCCCCAGGATCTACAATCCCAACACTCAGTGAGAATCAGTAAAGACTGCAAGTGTAAGAACATTTTCCAGGTGCCCCACCCCCACCCCCCTCCCTACCGTGGCCTGTGAAGCCCTGTGTGGAGAGGGGAACCTGGCCTTCTTATCTTTGCCTGCCACCACCCCCTTCTCTCCCAGCTGTCACAACCCGGCCTCGTCCCTGCTCTTCCAACCCGCTGTGATCGTCCCACCTGAGAGCCTTCTCTGCGGCCTGATCTCTGTCCAGGCTCCAGAGTCTAGACCTTTCCTTTGCCCATGCAATCTCTGTCATTTAGACGTCACTTACTTACTCCTGCTCAAGACGGTGTATACTTTTATGCTTCTTCTCAGTACCCACCAATACCTTTTTACAGTGATTGTCACCTCCCTGACTATATACCCTTACGCATTGTTTCTTGCAGGCTGAATGGTGACCCACAACCCCACCAAAGTCACGTGTGAAGCCGTAGCCTTCGGTGTCTCGGGAATGTGACTGTTGGAATAAAAAGACTTTAAAGACGTGATTGATTTTAAATGGAGACATTAAGATGGGCCCTAATCAAGTCTGTCTTATAAGAAGACATTAGGAGCTGTGTGGTCACCTGATTTGGAGGACAAGAAGGCCTAGCCCTCCCCATGAGGACTTTTCCTCATTATCGGTGGCTGAAGGCCCATTCTCAACATGCTGCTTTCTTTCAGGTCGTCATCACAACTGCTCGACCTCTTCCGTCTCAGACATCAATCAGTTCCCTTGGATCCAGGCAAGTTTGACCTGGCTTCGCCAGAATGGAGGAAAGGGGGCAAAGGTATGGATGGAAGAGCTTGAATATGTGTTCTTCATGGTTCTTCCACAGCTCAGGCACTCTGGCCCCCGGCCCCTTGAGAGCTGAGATTCCAAGTGAATCACGCATGCTGGGGTTCAGGGGCCCAGTGGTGTCGAGAAACGGCATTGCTAGGTTGTGGTTGTGGCTATTCTCCAGCTGCAGAAGGTAGGGAGGAGTGGTGGAGGGTATTTCCCCGAGGGTCAGTCCCTTGTTCCCCTCCCACCACGGGTCTATAAATGGTTAATCTACCTAAGCTAGCCGGAGAAGTTTTCTGTCTTCTATAAAGTTTGGCTCCTGGAGGCAGATTTTTTTTTTTTTTTTTAAATCCAGCAAGTGTCAGATAATTGGAAGGGTGGGGCGAGGCTGCAAACCCGGCGCACCTTTGTCAGGACTTGTTTTGAAGCGCAGTGCCGAAGGAAACAAGAGATAGAGAAGAAGCGAACATTTTTGAAAGATCACTCAGCTTAACACACCTTGGTTGGGTCTGGATAAAAAAAAAAAAGTGGCCCTGCAAACTTCCAGAAGAGAGGCATCCGGGGAAGACAGAGAGAAAGGTGTCTGCGTGAGTTGTGTCCGGTTCCTCCAGAAGACTCCAGCCAGGTGAGTTACAGGGACTCTGAGCTTTCTTCTCCTCTGAGGCATTGTTTTACGGCTTGCTTGCAACTGTAAAGCGTTTATTGGAGAAAATAAGATGAAATTCACGTCTCGAGTTCTGGTTGAAGCAGTTAATTGGTTATACATGAGTGCGTGCGCGCTGCTTAGGGCTGCTCTTTTAAAGCAATGCCAAGGAAGATCTGTGTAAGGCAAAGAGAAGGCAGTTGGGAGCTGGGTGGGCTCTCTCGGCAAGGACTGGTTCTCTGTTATGGTTAGCCTTGTAAAGTGGCTTGTAGCGGACTGTTCTTTGGCTGGCATTCCCCATCCCTCTGTCTCCCTCTTCCTACTAGACAATGGAATGGCTCAGGGAGGGAGTTCAAGTGCAGGTGAGAAGCCCTGGCTGCCTAGGCTCTGCTGCTGGAAGGTTTGCATTGAGCTCTGGGGGCTAAGTCGACACTGCCACTCACCCTGTTAAACTCCCCCTAACTTAAGGGAAATCTCTGAATGGTGTAACTGGTCCAGGGATTTCCTAGAGGCAAACTGGGGGGATAACTGTCTAATTGCTTCTATGTGTATAATTTCGCTGGCCAATTTGGCCTCTTGCCCCTCCTCCCCCTCAAAAAAAAAAATCCCCTTGAGTTTAGACTTAGCGGTTCAGGTGTCTAATCCCTGACATCGTCTCCTCGCTCTCGAAGCAGGCCAAGCCTCTGACATCTCACTCCTTTCCAGAAGGTGTTACCCCACAGTCTGAAGTTTGAAACTGTTATGTCCTCAAAGCGTGGCAACGTTTGTAAGAGTGTTTATCGGGAAGCGGGACTGTTCCTCCCTCCGCTGTGTTCTTTCTTGGCACCGAGGCCCAGACATAGATAACCCATGTGTTGGGTTAGTTTTCACTGCTGAAGGATGGCCTCAGATAATTAGGGGTCTACCTTGTTCTCAGGCCCTGCAAAATCCCACACGAGTCAGACCAGTATGTATGGGGTCAGATACAGTTAAAAAAAAAAAACCCACTTTGAATCTGCACAGAAACTCCTTTTATTGGAGAAACTGATCAGGCCTAACAAGTCACCAACGACAGTTAGGTTGTAACTAGTGGAAAGAAGTCTGCTGGCAATGCTTGGCTTATTCACCATCGGGGCAGCAGCCACATTGGCCACTGAGCTGGCATGATCACAGGTTGGTGTCTTATCCGTGGCCATGAAAATCTAAGTCTCTGGGTGTTGAAGGAAACCTCAAGATGAGAGCAGCAGGGCTCTGGTTCCCCTGGGCTTCTACCTGCTTGGCTCTTGTGTGCTGTCAGAAAAATGGCCACGGCATAATTTTATTATTCTGCCACAATTTCAATGTTGTATTTTAAAATTTAAAGTCTACAGAGATTGGAGTGTCAAAGCTGAAAAATACTTGCGATTCTTTAGCAGAATGTGGGAGCGTTTATTCCTGAGATTAAAAGCTAGAAATAAAAACAGCCACCCTCATTATCCCCTCCTCTGTGTCAAGAATGGGGGTTTCATGTGTCATTAGAAGATAAGGCCGAGGTCAGGGTTTGTCACTGACAGTGGCTGATCCTTGCTTGGGTCCATTAGACCACACCGCTGTCGGAATAGTTTTAAGTGGATGTGACACCGTTCAAATTGTGTAATGGTGGGAAAAAACCTCACCAAAGTAGGAAACTGTTTTCAGATTTTGTCTTCCTGCACAAGATAGTCACATGGGGTCGTTTGGATATTTAAAAAAAAAAAAAAAAAGTGTTAGCTGTGAAATAGCTATGAAGCAGCTCCGGAGAAGAGTGGGTGGGCACGTCCTCACTCATGGGGAAGCTAAGAAGGTTGGCCTCACAGAGCTGTGGGGATGGCGGTTACTGGCGGCTGAGAAGCAGAGGGGATAGGGAGACAGAGGCGCTAACAGTTACCCAAATCCAGTCACGTGGAAGAACGAGTTCTCGGGTTCCGCAGCGCAGGGGGTCTGGTAGGGTCCGCAGCAATTTATTATGTATTTTATAAACAACTAGAGGAGAGTTTTAGAGGTACCAACACTCAAAAAGCCAATATGGGTTTAAGGAGAAGGAAATGCTATTGACCTTGACTGGATCCTTGCACGTGTACATGCGCCCAATCATAACATACATTTACTTGATATATAGCATTATTATATATGGCATATGATGTTATGTTTTATATATATTATGACACATATGTAATATATAACATGTATATAGCATTCATGTTATATACCATATAACATATATATAACGTGTGTGTGTATGTATATATCATATAACTTGCAAGTAAATCTGAGAGCCAGGTGTGGTGGCGCACGCCTTTAATCCCAGCGCTCAGGAGACAAAGGCAGCTGACCTCTGTGAGTTCAAAGTCAGCCTGGACTGCATAGCAAGTTCCAGACCAGCCAGGGCCTTGTCTCAAAATAATGAGACCTTGTCTCAAACTAAGTAAATAAGAATACACAGATATCGGGGGGCAGGGGTTCCCATAGATGGAAATCAGTATAACTTTGGAATTAAGAACTTAAATGACTCACTCTTCCTCCTTGCTCGTTGAAGCAGCTCGAACATCTAGGAAGTTAAGAATTACCAGTTGACAAAGCTTCCATTAAGTGGTACTTTGGGAATTCCAGAGCACACAGCAAGGACTGCCAGGAACGGCAGGCTCGGGCATGAACCTTTCTTTTCCCTGATGTTACACTTTAAAAACACTACCAGCTCTTGGAACGTTTCAAACAGAAGTTCTGTGAGGAAAAACCCGCGGGACAGTTCTAGCCCAGGTCTGTGCCTGCACGCATCATTCTCCTTTAACGATGAACTCATAGAAAGTCTCTTCTTGTATCTGATTTAAAATGATCTGTGTCCAGCACGTCGAGGCCAACTCCAACAGACAGGCTGAACAAAGAAACGCATCGCTGTGGCATACCCAGAGCTAGAGAGGCTTCATGCTGGGAAGGAGGGGCCCACCTGCCTGGGGCAAGCTCTACCCACAGTGTACCTTCCACTGAGGAACTCCGTGCTGAGAAATGGCCTAGAAATCGCAAAAGTCAGGAGCCGCAAAGGGGCATCTGACTTCATAGCAGGCTCTCTGTGTGCCTCCTGGCAGCTGGAGAACCTGTGGCTTTTTGCCAGAGAAACTATAGAAACAGGAGGTTTGTCATTAGACTCGATGAGTAGATGAATGGCTTGGGAAGGCCTGTAATGTCCTGGATACAGAGAAACCAGCAGAATCGAGCAGGTCAGCTCCCCGGAGACTGGACTCTCACAGAGCCATCACCCACCTGCCTTAATAGCTACAAGGAGAATCGGTCAATCCCATCAGTACCACCCACGGAAGTATCAAAAATGATACCGCTTATAGTGAAAGGCTCGACATTATAATAAGCAGTGATTTCAAGGTAATATTTCCTATTGATCAGAGCATCACCATCGCCCTAAGCAGCATCCAAGTGTATTAAAATGCTTCATTTCCTCAAATACCTCCTAGCTCGTGGCTAATGGTCAATTTGAAGAATATTGTTGGTGATAATAACACGGCAGAGAATGTCAGAGGTCCTGAGGATTCCAAAGAGGACACCCAGCTTCACACAGATTGGCACACAGTCCTATAGGCCACGGCCAGACTTTGGGCATGCTCACCAGCCAGCTTTGGTCTTTAATGAGGCTCCACTTCCTTCTTTACTAAGTTGTCTACGGAGCGGTTCCTCTTAGCTCCAGGAAACAAACCTGTAAAGACATTCTGTGGCATCTCAGATGCAGCAGAACTTTTCCCATGATGCCAGATTCCTTGCCTGGAGCTAGGTTTAAGAATAAACAATAAACAAGGAGTTGGCACGTTCAGCCGGCCCCGAAGCTAACTCTTGCCGGTCTTGGTTAACTCCACCAGGTTGCTGAGATGGCTTCGTATTGTCATGGCCTCATAAAGGGAGTCACCTCAGTCTACAATATGAGGTGCATGATGAGTCTGCACATCTTTGCCTTTGTGAGTTCCTTCCTCCATTACCAACGAAGCAGAAAGCCTCCTAGGAAACATTTAATCCAGACTAGACTAGATTTACTTCGCTTCTGATTTTAAAAGAAATTAAAGTACCTTTATGGTTCCCCCCCCCCTTGTCTTAGTTAGGGTTTTAGGAAACACCAGGACCAACAGGCAAGTTGGGGAGGACAGGGCATATTTGGCTTCTGCTTCCACATCACTGGTCATCATCAGGGACAGGAACTCAGACAGGGCAGGAACCTGGAGGCAGGAGCTGATGCAGAGGCCGAGGAGGGGTGCTGCTTACTAGCTTGCTTACCCTGA
This sequence comes from Cricetomys ansorgei, assembly GCA_026225945.1. Classification (NCBI taxonomy): domain Eukaryota; kingdom Metazoa; phylum Chordata; class Mammalia; order Rodentia; family Nesomyidae; genus Cricetomys; species Cricetomys ansorgei. The sequence continues at coordinate 12,391,885 of JAMJFZ010001258.1, forward strand.
CTTGTTCAACCTGCTTTCTCATAGAACCCAGGACCACCAGCCCAAGGGTGATCCCATCTATGGTGGCCTGGACCCTCCCCCATCAATCACTAATTAAGGAAATGCCTTACAGCTGGACCTTATGGAGGCATTTCCTCAATTGAGGTTCCCTCCTTTCAGATGACTCTAGCTTGTTTCAAGTTGACATAAGACTAGCCAGCACACCCCTTAACACGCACACACGCACATACACGTGCACACACACACACCAAACAGACAGCCAGACAAGAACTAAGACCAAAGCCATTTGTGGAGCTGGAGAGATGGCTCATCAGTTAAGAGCGCCAGCTGCTCTTCCAGAGGACCCAAGTCTGATTCCCAGCACCTACATAGCAACTCATCTGTAATGCCACTCCCAGGGTATCGGACACCCTCTTCTGGCCTCAACCGGCACCAAGCACACATGTGGCATGCACACATACATGCAGACAAAATAACCATACATAATAACCATACATCAAATCAAAAAATAAATAAATAAAATAGATATGGACCACCACCGTCGTGGCGAGAAGAGGCCAGCTGAGAGGGGGAATCCCTCCTGTCCATTCTTCTGTGTGAAGCTTCAGCCCCAGTCGGCCCTGTGCCACCTGTGCTTAGGGACACAGCAGCCAGGAGCTGCCTTCCTCCCAGAGTGGAGGAAGAGGAAGGCTGTTGATTTGCACGCATTTTCCTGCTCGTGTCTGCGTGTAAGTCTCCGGGACTAGTGTGTTATGAAGAACATACTTCATAGTTTGCAGACTGCAAAGAGCTGTGCGAGTAGAGAATGTGGTTTTACCCATCATGCACTGTTCTCACACCCAAGCTCTAACACAGCTTGGAGGTCGTATATTCACAGACTTCCACCCAGAACACAGAACGCTATGTTTTCAGTGTTTTATCTCTCCTGTGTGTGTGGATGCGCGGATGTGTGCGGAGGCCGGAGGCTGACAAAGGCATCTTCCTCCGTCACCCTCCACCGTATTTAAGATAGGGTCCCTTGCCGAATCTTGGGTCTGACGATCCTAGCTAGCCTAGCGAGTCGTCTTGTCCCAGGGACCCCCTGCCCCCGCCTCTGCCTTTCAGTGCTGGGATTACAAGCAGCCACTGTGCCTGTCCGGCTTTTATGAAAGTTCTGTGGAACCTGACCTCTGGTCCTTATGTTTGTCTCACAAACATTTAATCCACGGAGCCATCTGCCAGCCCTCGAACACAGATCGCTAGGAGACACATCAAAACGCACCAGCCAAGGGCCCGACTGTCTCCGCACACACCCTGTAGTCAGGCATCTCCTGGCAAAACGTAGATGTTGTTGTCCACCAGAGGCTGGGTGCCCCGACTGCTGAAGCCCGTGGATGCTCAGCAGAGAGCAGCCTGTCCCACTAGGTTCTAAAAGGAGTAGGCTGCACAAGGGGACTGTTGAATTTTGTCTGTTACTATCAATGGTCAGAAAGCGGGGAGGCGGCACCCGTACAGGCTGTGCACAACTGGTAGGCTTTGAGCACTAGGAAACAGATTTTTGATTCCTAGCTTGAATGCTAGACTTGCTAAAAGCAATGGCTTCTGTCCCTGCAGGTGGCTATGGGATGGATGCGACCAAGAAGAGCAAGCGAGACGGCACCGAAGTCACTGAAAGACGTAAGAGTGTTTGGGTTCTTTACTTGAAACTGCTTCAGCTCATTTGGAAACAGAGTCAACGATCCGCTCTGATTCCGCCGCCACGCCTGTGCTCCCAAATGTCTCCACAGAGAGACTCCTCTCCTTTACCTGGGCGCTTTCTTCTCAATTTTTACTCCCACACTCTTACAATTAAATGAGTTCTGCGTCTTGTTCCAGGATGAGAATGGCCATGTCTGGGCCCAGGAGTGTGGCTCAGAGGTGGAGCCCCTGCCTGACACACACATGGCTCAGGGCACTATCCACAGTACTACATAAAACGAAAGAGAAATAAAGACAGGAGAGGAGGAGGGGCGGGGGTGGGGGAGAGACGGAAGGAGAAAGAAAGAGAAAAGGATTTTCTTTCCTGTATATAGTTTCCATGAGCAGAATTTTAATGCCTGCCTAATATTCTGGTTTACTTAACTCTTTCTCTACCTGAGGACACAGGGCAATAAAAATCTATAAGTATAACATCTTGCTTATGTCAGGACCTAGGTTGAAATAACACTGGTGTCGCAATCCAAACCTACACTGAAACTTGAATTCAGATGCATTTACTTTGTAAAACTGTCCAAATGATGGATTGGGGGGCATTTAAGCTGTCTCTCCAGCCACCCCAAATTAGGAAAGCTTTTTACTTTTTGTGTGACTTTCATTTATTTCTAACAACAATACCAAAAAAGTATTCCAACTCCACGGACTTGGAATTTCAGGTTGGAAAATAATTTATTTTTATGCATCAAAAAAATCCCAGAGGTCTGTCCAAGGAGAGGTTACTGGGAGCTCGAGGAGCCATTATTCAAATGGAGCTGCCACCTCCCTCTGAAAAGCCATTCCCTTTTCTGCCGCATTCATAACCCCGTGTTCCTGGGAGAAGAGAACTAATCAGAAACATGTCATGTGAAAGCCAAGAATGGATGGAGAGCATGGCTGGAGCGGGCGCCAACAGCTGGCTTCCCGCAGCACACAGCGATCTGAGCCATCTGCTTTCACCCTGGACCCCCCCCCCATCACCCCAACCCCCTCTCATACAGACCGTCTCTCACCCCTCTTCCCACACGCATGCATGCATGCACTCCACACAAACACGTACGTGTGCACACGCAGAAAAATGTCCTTCCAAGACCAGCCAGGGCCAGTGGGAAGGCTGAGCATGCAAAGGCGCTAACCTGCTGATCTAAATTTAATATCCAGGCCCCATGGTAGTAGAAAACCTGACTCCTACAAGCTGTTCTCTGACTTACACACACACACACACACACACACACACACACACACACACACACACACACGTGGCACGTGCATGCCCCACCCACCACACCCCCACAGCGCAACCCCCCCCCCCCATGAGGCCCAAAAGTGAGGGAGGTGGTGTTGTTGATGGCCACAGTCAGACAAAAAGTTGGCCCTACTATGGCTCTGGGGATCCGCTCACACCTCGTGCTACTTCAGGGGAGTGACTCCAGAGGAATGAGGCCCTGCTTCTGAGTGGTGTTTTCTCAGACGCCGGAAGCTGTTGGCCTCTCCATATACTTGTCATTACTTGCCCGCAAACTCCGGGTTGTGTGGTGTAAGCCTGCCTCTGGGATTCGTTTACAGCTCATTTCACTGACCTCCACAAGTGACTTACTTAGGCTGCCCTTCCTCTCCAGAATGCATCATAGTACCCTAGAGACACCTCTGACTTCATCAGGACATACAGAGTGAGGTCAGCCAGGGTGTTGGCCCAGATGGCCTAGGGGTCTTTGGAAAGGAACAGAGCAGAGATGGTGTGTGTAACTATAAGAAAAGAGAGGCTGGCCCTCTATCAAACTCAAACCTAGGACTGGGCTGGAGCAATCAAGTGAGCGGCCTTGGTGCCATGACAACTCAGTCTTCCCAGGTAACTTCTTCGGGCGCCAAAGAGAAAATTTACATTCTAGGTACATTGGGCCTGATTGTTATTGCTAATATTTCCATGCACAGTAGGGCAGATTTCTTGTCATAAGGCACAGCTCTGCCCAAACCGTTGCTGAGCCAACAATGTGCTTAACCTGTGACAGACACCCGGCCCTGCCCAAACCCAGAAATGTCAGTACACCCCACAGCATCTCCTCTTTCTTTGTCTTTTCCAGTTATCACGGAAACAGTGACGACGAGACTCACATCCTTACCACCAAGTAAGTGGCTTTGTCTCAGTGGGTCCCGCATGGAGGCCCTATGCTGTGACCTTGAACGTGGGAGTTCACTTTCCCACTGAGAAGGCCCGAGCTCTCTGGAATATGTTCTTTCGCAGCAGCTACACTGGTGTGGATTTGTATACCACAGTAGCCCCCAGTTTGAGTTGTGTGGTCCACGGTTAGAGTGTACGACACCCACTTGCTTAAGTCTAATCCGAGGACATTCCCACCGCCCCCTCCAATACACCGTCTTGTTTATTCACAGTGGCACCCCATTCCCCTCTGCTCTCCGTGGCCCCCAGAAGCCACGTCTGCTGTCTGTCTGTATGGATTCGCTAGTCTAGTCAGTACATCGTCAGGAACACTGTTCTGCATGAGTATTTGGTCCCACTCCACTTCTGTTCAGGAGCTCCCAAGCATTGGTGGAGTCTCATTGCTCAGGTCAAGTCCAGTGCTACCGTGCCCACGTGGGCTTTGGAGTGGGGAGAAGCCACTCACCTGTGGCCACAGCAGGGTGATAGAAATAAGTCAAGAGGAACCCAGAGCCACCTCTGGTCCTGCCAGTACTTCTGGTGGCTATTGTGTCTGGGCCCTGGTCAGGCATTTGAGAAAAGCAAGCCAACCTTCATTTTCGATGGAGGAGCTTGGTATCACTGAGCTGTCTAGTCTAACTGTCCTACTAAGTAACTTTCCGTGCTCTACCAGAAAGCCCCCATTCACATCAGCAGGGCATCCATCTCAGACCTCTGTTGGAATAAGCAGTGAGGGGAAAGGGCAGCTTGGAATCTGGAGTGTGGTAGGAGAGAGATCCCAACCAGCAGGATCCTGCTGAGACGGGGGAGAAGGCTCCCCGTAGACCAGAGGATGAGGGGATCCTCCGGTCTGGATCCACCTTGAGACCATCACCTGCTTTTGCAGAAGGAAGCACCAGCAATGGATACGCCAAGACAGGCTCCCTCGGTGGAGGGAGTCGGCTCGAGAAACAGAGCCTGACACATGGCAGCAGCGGCTACATCAACTCCAGTAAGTGGCTGGTGCGGCGGTGAGACTCCACCATCGGCCGTCAGCGCGTGAGGGGCACCACCGCCCTGTCCTTCATTCCACGTGTCCCTAGGAGCCAACCCAAATGGCTGGCTCTCAAATCATCAGTGTTGGACACCTACATAAAATGGGTTCGATTTGCGTTAGGTCTGCAGGACAGGGAACTCTCGTCAGTTAAGAAGCGGTCGAGGGGCGGTGTGTTCGCTCTCCCGCTCAATGGCCAGACTGAAGCCACGTCTTTTAGGGAAGGCTGTGCGTGTTTAAGGTGCACGACTGAATTTACAACGAGTGAGGTGGAGACCGAGCTGCTGTGCGAAGAGACCCTGATGACATGGAGTATTTCGTTGAGCAAGCACCCAGCGTGAGCCTGTTGTTCCCCACAAGGCAGTCTTTCATAGAAAACAAAAGGAAACGAGGCAAAGTAAAAATATGACAAAAACAACACACTCACATAGCCAACCCTGGAAGCCATTAAGATCTGGTAGAGAAAATCACAAGGCGACCTGACCCTTGGAAGGCCTGCCGGGGGTTCCCGCCTGGTCCCTCTGAGCAGGCGTCAGTGGTCCAACATCAAGTCCTCAGGATAACCGTACGGCGTCCTGACCACTTCCACACACTCTGTGTGTTGAGGACACCTCTACCTCTCAGTGTCGGCCACAAAAGGCTGTAGCAACAGTCTGCCTTCCATTCCTTCTGCCTGTGTCCCCTGGAGCCCCTACCTTCTCTCGGGCCCTCCCTTAGTAGCCTGGGGTTTACTTGGTTGTTAGGAAGTGTTTCAGTGCGGCAGGATCCTCTCTGGTGAGGCCCTGCGGCAAGGATTCACACTCTTCCCCAATTGCAGGTGGAAGCATCCGAGGCAACGCCTCCACCTCCATTCACACTCTTCCCCAATTGCAGGTGGAAGCATCCGAGGCAACGCCTCCACCTCCAGTTACAGGAGAGCTCATTCGCCAGCCTCCACCCTGCCCAACTCTCCAGGCTCCACCTTCGACAGGAAAACTCACATGACCCGCCACGGAACTTACGAAGGTATCTGCGGCAGAGAAAGGGTCTCCTCCTGATGTAACTGCACTCGTCCTCTGCATGTTGAGCTCCTGGGTCTGCACTTCACCTCATCTTTCCCCTCACTGCTCTGGCTGTTGTTATTTTGTTGTCTTGTTTTTCGAGACAGGGTTTCTCTGTTGTAGCTCTGGCTGTCCTGGAACTCACTCTGTAGACCAGGCTGGCCTCGAACTCACAGAGATCCACCCGCCTCTGCCTCCTGGGTGCTGGGATTAAAGGCATGCGCCACCACTACCCGGGTCTCCTCACTTCTTCATTTCTCTTATGGACTCACATGATTGGAATATTCATGCACTCGTTTCTCTCCCGATTATTTTAATCCACATAGTTGCTTTTCAACCAGCATGTCATGTTTTACACCATATGAAATGCCTTGTGAGCTTGTCTTCAAGGTCCCTCTAGTCTGATAGACAATTTAAGATGGCAGAAAAAGAGCAGTAACGCTGAGTAGAAGGATGTTACTGTCTTCCACGAGGAAATCATGGACGACCCTTATGAAGGTGGCAGTACCTTGGCATCGGAGTAACACCCACAGACGGAAGGACAGGACAGTCTAGGGCTAAAGAACTATTGGAGGCCCAGGTTCTGTGTTAGGATTAGACTTTAGTCTTTACATAAGAAGACACAGAGGTCTTGAGTCAAACAGTCGATCATATTTGAGCCCCAGAAAGCCATGGACGAGTTAAAAGGAAATCTTCAATAGTCAAGAAGAGAGAAATCTGGGCTGGGACTAGGCTAACAGTGGATTTGAGGGGTGGGGGTAAAAGAGGTAGAGTTGGCAGCTTTGCAAGTGATGAAATGTCCAGAGAACCCAGAAACAGCCACCCTCTGGGGTCAAGGGCAGACTGGGATCATGGTGGCACCCACAGCTGAAACAGGAACTCAAGTGGAAGGCCCCTGCTTGGGTGAATTCTGCTAAGAGAACAGCTCATTCCCTCCTGAGACACTCCCAGCTCTGGGGGTTCAGACCACCTCCTAGGAAGCCTTACAGAAGTAAGTAGCCATTTGTACTAAGTGTCCCATTCCCCTCCAGGGAGCTCCAGCGGCAACTCCTCCCCCGAGTACCCACGGAAGGAGATGGGTAAGTCCTCTCCCTCTTTCCTAGCGAAATGCTTTAATGGGTCACAAAGAAAATGGCTGGATGGTGGGATTCTGGGCAGGGGACACGGTGAGCCAACTGGATTCCTCTAAAAGAGTCTAGCTCCTGTTGACTTGCTTTCTCCTCACTCTGAAGCATCTTAAGGGCAACTTCCAGTCATATTAACTTGTCATCGGCATTTGTTCAGGACACTATTAAAATGGTAAGCCATTTGAACAAGGTTCACGATGGGACACATAAGCCCCCAGGGCCAAGCAGGAGCTGTAGGGAGTCTTCCTTCCTTGGGCTTCCCAGAGACCCGCCACAAGGCGTGGCAGTCACAGTGCACAAATGCTGGACACCCCAGCCCCTCCCCCGTAGCGTCCTTCCAAGGTGTCATACATCTGTGCCAACAGAAGCCGCGCGTTCACTTGAGCTTAGCTCTGGTCTGCATTCTAAGAATCTCAGTGTACAGATAAGTTAGGACCACATGGTGATCACATAACGATTATAATTTTCTATATTTGTTTACATTGGGAAAACCAAGGCAGACTTTAATAAGCAAATTACAGATTTAGTAGTCTTCTGGTCCATTCGACAGTGTTCTCAGCCGACCCAAAGACATCACACACACACACACACACACACACACACACACACACACACACACACCTCAGACACAGTGCTCTGAGTGACAGCTAACTCAACATCTGCTCAGCCAAATTGCATTGAGATGTTGCAAAAACATTATTTGTCCTTCAGCATCTGCTGTAGAGAAAACCCCTCATCTGGACTTACACACTGTGAAAATATCCCCAAGTGTCAGAAATACTCGGCATGCCAACTCTTGTATGTGTCTAAGACCACGTTTCTCTCTTTCTCAGCTTCTTCTTCAACCAGAGGACGAAGCCAAACACGAGGTGAGTACCATCACTGAATTCAGTTCAATTCACTGAGCAGCTAGTACATGCCAGCCTGGACCCAGGAAACAGAACATGGAGAATAAGTAAGACATGACATCTGCCTCGAGGCACCTCGAGCACTGAAGGAGACTTGGCCAGCTCCAAGACCGTGGGAAGGGGGTGAGGTCATGATCTAACAAGCTCCATAGGCAGGAGCCCGAACACACTGAAAGATACAGACGACACATCTGTCTTCACAGACCCCACCCCCAACGCCAGATGTACTTTGATTGCCTTCATACATTAAGATAAGCAAAAGCCCTTCTTTTTTCAAATTATTGCAAAGGACAGTTTTGTAAACTCATAATCTAGGAAAGGTAGAGGAGGGAAAACCAGCCACGCAGACCCTGAGTGACTACAGACACCTCGTCTCAGGCTGTGCTGAATGCAGAGTCCTTCGAAGGCTCAACGAGATCTTCATGACCAGTTTATGCTCCCACTGTATCTCACGGGAGTCCAGGTACAGCAGCCACCCGCAGCTCAGGATGAGAGTTCTGAAAGGCCCACTCTCAAATTGAGGCTAATACTGTGAAGCTGCCGACTTACCCACTTCCTGTTCAGATGACGAGGTGGACATTGGAGGTTTCAGAGTTCTCATGCCCCTGCCTCAAGGGAGCTCAGAGTCAGAATGATGCCTGGCCCTGGTAACTGTGAAGTGGGTGGTGATAAAGTGTCATGGGGCCTCTTTGCTCAGCCTAGAACCAAGTCTCAGAGACCTAGGAATGTGCGGTCGGCAAGTGGAGTGGGGGAGGGGACATCTCTTTTGTAACAGCATCTAGGTTTCCTGGTGCTAATAAAAGTCCATAGTTGATTTTCACAACGCTATTTATTAAATCATTGTTGATATATTAATCACGAGCCAAGACAAATCTCTAGGATCCAATACCCTGGGCTGCTTAGGCAGAGAGCACCCTCCAAGGCATCCTCACAAGGCTCCTCAGGCTGCTCTCTCTCATCTTACTCGTCCTCCCAGGTCCTTTATTCTTTCCCCCAAGCCCCCTCTCCCCATGCAGCCTTCATTACAAAACAATGGTACCTAACACTTCTCAAGGTCTGCCAGCCGGACCTAGCTGGGGGTAATTCAGAGTCTTCTCTGCAGACTTTTGATCTTGATCAGTAACCTTCAACTGTAAACAAATGGCCTCTTCATGCGGAGATCTGAGTGGCTAGCACAGAGGTATAATGGGTAGGAAGCAAGGCCTTCACCCCTGCAAGGGCTTCAGAAAACAACCTTCCCCTTTTACAGCATACAGGAGCATTATCCATAACTAGGATATCCCACAACATCCTGGTGGAGGACTCAGAAATCACAGAGTAGCCCAGTCAGTCACTCTCTTCCAGAACTCAGGGTCGAGGTAAAGCAGACCCCTCCATCTCAGCCTTTCTATCTCTTTTCTCCCCTTGTACAGAGAGCGAAATTCGAGTTCGACTGCAGAGTGCGTCTCCATCCACCAGATGTAAGTGGTCACCGTCCTGCGACAGCGCAAATGCCTGGGAAGCCCTCATAAAGCAGATACAGATACAGCACAGTGTCGAGGAGTTAGGGGCTAGTGCGCTCTCTCTCTCTCTCTCTCTCTCTGGTATATACTCACACACACACATGTACACGTGGACTCAATCATCAAACATCCTTGAAGGCTTCCTGAGGGTAGGCCTCTGGACTAGGGTCTGGAGCTAAGTTGGTAAGTCATGGTCCCTGTTCAGAGTCTAATGGAGAAAATGGAAAACCAATCAACATCCACAGCTCAGGGTGGAAAAGGAACACAGCCCAGGGAGATGGAGACAGAGGGAGGGGCCAGAGATGCCTTCTATGATAGGGGTTAAAGAGAAACTGAAGGGTGATCAGAGGCCGACTCAGAAGATACACCTAACTGAGATCTTCAAAGGGTCTGTTTGAGTTCTGGATGGAGTTGCAATGGTTAGAGAAGGGTTGAGAGTCAAAAATGAGGGTTTTAACCCTTGTGGTGCCTAATGAGGTCTAATCAGAAAACATCTCCCAAGGGCTCTGAGCTCCTTATGTGAAGCACTATATTTAAGAGACTGTTAAGATTCTGAACTACCAGATTGATAAGAGCTATAAATTAGCAAAATTCAAAAATTATAAAGCCAATGGAAAGTGTCCCCACGAATGAGGCAGATAGATGCCAGCTTCTCTGATACCAGAATGCCATCAACATTCCTTCCCCAGTCTTTGGACTTAGGAAAGGGTCCTGGGCCTGATGGGAAAGTCTGGGGTTCTTCACAGGGACAGAACTGGATGAGGTCAAACGTTTGCTTAAGGGGAGCCGGTCTGCAAGTGCGAGTCCCACTAGGAACACCTCCAACACACTCCCGATCCCCAAGAAAGGCACCGTAGAGACCAAAATGGTGACAGCAAGCTCCCACTCAGGTAAGCTGGACAGCTCCAGGCTGCCATGGGGACTGGGGATGGTGTGGCAGATGTGCCCTGGAGACCTTTCAGCTTTTCCAGACTTGGCAAAGCACAGGGTCTGCTCCTCCACACTGTAAGTGTACGGGCGGGGCTTTCTGGTCCACCTAGTCAGCTGTCCTATGAGGATGTGGTACCCGGCTCTAATACTTGAGATTCTCCCTAGCAGGTTCTCAGAGTGTTGGATATGTTGTCCAGGGTCCCCAAGAGAAGAATAAGGGGAAGCTGTAATGTTTTCATCGCCCCCACTAAGTATTTATCCTGTGCCTCCTCTGTGTCAAGACCTGAGGAAAAGCTCTAGACAAGAGAGGAGAGATCAATGCCCTGGTGGAGAAAGGGTCTCTCCACCCTCCTCTGGGTGGAGATGAACAGAAAACCAAGAGGCTAGGGTCACGTGGGACCAGTAGTATTCAGCAGCCATGTGGAGTGTGTGTCTTCCATGAGGGAAATACTTCTCCAGGTGGCCGGAAGAGAATTTAGCTGAGCCACAGACAGAGAGGAGAAAAGAGGCCACGTCTTCTGTGGCATGAAGATTTCCTACTGTTTCTGGAAGTCTCGATACTGTGGCCTTCCTTGCGTGATTTCCCTATAAAGCCAAGCCTCCTACCATGTTAGCAACTGTCTGGCCAGCCCCCTCTCACAGAGTAAGAGGCAGAAACAGCATCAGATTTGAAGAGGCATGAAAGCATCCCAGGGACAGAGTGCCTTCGGGTCTGGTGGGCTCCCACAGATGCTTTAGTGAGGACCCAAGAAGGCTGCTGTGTTCATGGAGTTATCACTCCTTTGCCACGCATACCCCACATTTGCTAGGGTGCCTAGAAGTCGCTCCTGAGTGAACCACCCCTTGGGATCTTTGAAAATGGCTGAGCAGTAAGGGGTTGAGGGAAAGACCATTGGCAGGTATGGACCACTAATATGCATGAAGAAAAGCTTAGAAGGAGACCCAGTGAGTGGGCACTAAAGCAAAATTAACTTTGAGTCTCACCAAGAACTGCCACGAGTTCTGTGATCAAGACTCGATTTTAGTCAACAGTAGAATCGCTAAGTGTCTCAGGCTGGCCTGAGCCGGGAGAGTTCCTGGGATATATAACCTCCAGGGCTGAACTCAGGGAAGCCCCAAGAAGCCAAGCCAGCCAAATTCCCCAGCATGAGAGTGCCTGTCTCTCTCACAGTGAGATATGTGTGTTTCTCTTTCCAGTATCAGGAGCCTACGATGCGATGATCCTGGACACCAACCTTCCCTCCCACGTGTGGTCCTCTACCTTGCCCGCAGGGTCCTCCATGGGGACCTATCACAACAACATGACAGCTCAGAGCACCTCCCTCCTCAACACCAATGCCTACTCAGCGGGGTCAGGTAGTGTGGGCTTCTCACTCCCCAAAGGAGGACCACTGCCGCTCTGCTCGGCTACTGAAGTACTCCCTTGGTGTGTGCCATCCCCAGGGCCTCCTGGGAAGGCTTTTGTGTTTTGTTTTGTTTTGTTTTATGGCCAAATGCCCAAAGCATTTCCCACTGGAACATCATTCAGTCCGACTTAATCTACAAGGCATTTTTTTTGTAGAACAAACACACAAGACGGAGTAGCAGAAGAAATATAACGGAAAAGGACATGGAAAAAGATAAATTTTTTACAAAGATAGATAAAGACACCATATGTCAATGAGTGTTTGGTTATGAGAATCTTAAACGATTTTCTGAGATTCCACTCTATCAAACGGGGCACTAACGAGAGAGGTTTGCACTGGACCCGGTTGTCTGCCCCAGGTCTGGTCAACCTTTGGCTGCGACCTGAGGTGCCACAGGCTGATGTCTGGCTCTCTGCAGCAAGGAAAGAGAATTGAATTAAGGTTTTGTTTTTTTTTTCCTAAAAACAAAAAATGTAACAGAAAATTCATTTCTTCTGGCACATCCATCGAACCTGAGCTCTCGCCTTGCCTCTACCCTCAATCTCATCCGCCTCTCCTCTCCCCACCGCAGTCTTTGGCGTGCCGAATAACATGGCGTCCTGCTCTCCCACCCTGCACCCCGGACTCAGCAGCTGCTCCTCAGGTCAGTACTGCCGTCTGGACTCAGCTTTTCCTCTTAGACTATTTTGAAAAGAACGTATTTGTTTTTATCTTGTGTGAATGAGTGTTTTGCCTGCATGCGTGTATGCTGGCCATGGGTGTACAGCTCCTGCGGGGGCCAGAGAGGGTGTTGGATGGTCTGGAGCTGGAACTATGGATGGTTGTGAGCTTCCACGTAGGCGCTGGGAGCCACACTGGCTAAGGCAATCAAGACAGTCCCCCAGACCAACTCAAGGTAGACGATCCCTCACTGAGAATCTTCCCAGGTGATTCTAGGCTATGTCAAGTTGACGGCTGAATTAATCTCATGCCTTGAAGTCAGAATTGGGGCGAGGATTTAGCGAGGTATAGCAGTGAAAGCCTTTCATCCCAGAGCTCCAGAGGCAGAGGCAAGTAGACATCTGAGTTCAGGACCAGACTGATCTATATAGTGAGTTTCAGGGCTATATAGAGGTATCCTGTCTCCAAAAGGGGGTGGGGGAGGGGGACCAGGTCATTTTATGTGTTTGAGTCAGAAGAAAGAGTTAAAGGAGGAGCTGGAGAGATGGTTCAGAGCACTCTGGCTTATCTTCCAGCGGTCCTGAGTTCAATTCCCAGCACCCACATGGTGGCTCACAACCATCTATAATGGGGTCTGATGCCCTCTTCTGGCATGCAGATGTAAATGCAGATAGAACACTCAGATACATAAAACATAAAAATAGATCTTAAAAAAAGGAAAAGAAAGAAAGAGTTAACGGTAAGCCAGAAACCTGCCGTGTTAGGGCTTCAGTGTGTCTGTACCCGCACCAACTAGCCCTAAAGAGCTACAGGGAACCAGATAGCTTGGGATTTTGAGGGAGGCAGTAACACTTATTTGTCAGAAATCTATGTAAACTGCTGTTATAAGTTGCATGGCCCTTCCTCTTAAACAATCCTTGAAAAAATTTACTCTGGGTGGGAGATGACCATGTCACTGAGAGCACAAAACCAAGGGAGTTTTGCAATCTGCCCCTGGTCAAAGCGGTTTTCATGGAAGTGATCTGGGGGCCCCAGGAGGCTTCCAGGAGGCGTCCTCACACTCACACTTCCTGCCCGTTCTCTGTCTCCACAGTGTTTGGCATGCAGAACAATCTGGCCCCCAGCTCCTCTGTCCTGTCCCACGGCACAACCACCACATCCACAGGTTGGTAGCCTACGTTTGGAACTTGGGAACTGACAGCCCTTAAAGCTACAACTCACAACATACCTTTACACTAACAGTTAGAAGGACCAAAGGGCCTTTCCCCTCCTCCAGCCTAGAGACACCAACCTTCCTCCCTCACTGCCTTCAGTGTGAGTTTAACACACAGGGGAGCCTTCAGGGGCAACATTCTGCCCTGTGACAGCTAGTTCCCATGGATCTCTCAGCCCAGCCGGTAAGGGCAGTGTTCTCTCCAGCTCATAACCCACTCTTCAAAATAAACCTCAGCGGCTGCTTTTACGGTGTACCATCTAGGCCATCGTCCCTGCGCAGACCTGGGGCTTAGAGCAGGGAAGGGGCGTGGAGATGCTCAGTCCTTGCATTCAACTTGGCTACTCCGCGTTTGGAGTAAAACACCTATAGCCCTCCGAAAGCAATAAGCGAATCCTGAAAAACAACAGGAATTAAGTGAATCTGTGCAGAGTAAGGTCTCTGAGGGCTTCCTGAAGAAAGTGGGCTTACGAACTAGGAAAAGATACAGGAAATTAAGTCCCTTACTACTGGAGAGAGTTGATTCATGTGCTTCCTCTCATCTGATCAGACTACTCCCGAGCCCTGGAAGCCACCGTCCCATGTGTCCCATCTCATTGGTGCTTTTTCTCTTGCAGCATACTCTGTGAAGAAAAACGTGCCCCAGCCACCTACTGTCACCAGCACCGGTGTGTCCACCTCTGCCGGTGAGTGCCGTTACCACCTTCTAGGGCCCTAGGCTGGGAGAAGTGCTCTGCTATGATAGTGATGTTCTGGAGAACCCATGGGTGGTCTGAGATCCACAACTGGACTCACCCTAAAGGTCTCATAGATGATTCTACAGAGATGAGCATCCTCTGGACTTACCTCCGTCTTCCTCCCAGGAGCAGGAAGCTCCACCCCCCACCACACACACCTGCCTATTGTCATTACACTCCAGCCACCACCCATATCCAAAAACCCTTGGCCTTCTCCTATTCCGTGGGACCCATAAGAGGCAGGGAGCCCTCGGAAGCCGCCAGCACCCTCACTGCTTCCGACAGAATCTTTATCACCGCGGGTCCACCACACGCAATGAGCTATTTCCTCCGGTGCTTAGATCCTGGTGTGTCTCCTAGTCAGCAGTTTATTCATTTAAAACAGAAGTTTGCTGAGCACCCACTTAGTATTAGACAGCTTGGTTTTCCAGGTGTTCAAGAGCAGCAGGTGGACAGGACAGGTAGCTCCACGGTGAGAACAGGATTGTGTGATGGACCAGGCAGATGACAGAAACAAGACAAAGTGTAGCAGACGATTCCCAAGCATGGTTCCCAAGCAAACAAGGGATATCACAGACCTGGGTCCAGTATGAGAGTGCAGAGGTTTAGATGGCTGGTCATCAAATGCCCCCGGAGACGGTAAAACAAATCCACCATGTTAGTTAAAGAAGGGCCCAGCTGACAAAGGAGACTTCTGGAAGGTCAGTGAAAAGACCCTATGTCTTCGGGTAGGGAGGCAGCTCCATAGACCAGCCAACCCAGCACTGCCATCATTGGTCCAGCCTCATGATGGCCAGACCCAGCCAGGCAGGATCTCCAAGATACTTCAGAGCACTGCTGTCTAAAAGACCAGGAGACCCCATGCACACTGTCGAACCCCCTTTCCTTCCTTCCTTCTGGCATCTGTCCCTCCTCCTCCTCACCCACCTCGTCCCTCTACAGCCTGCACCACCAGTGTGCAGAGTGACGACCTCTTGCACAAAGACTGCAAGTTTCTGATTCTGGAGAAAGACAACGTACCGGCCAAGAAAGAGATGGAGCTCTTGATCATGACCAAGGACAGTGGGAAGGTCTTCACTGCCTCCCCAGCCAGCATCTCTTCAAGTACGCCAGAGCCCGGGTGACACAGACTTCAGAAGGGCAGATAGCACAGGAGACCCAATACCCTTATTAGGTGGTTTGAGCCAATTTAGTCACCAAACCTCTGGGTCCATTTCGAAGGAAAAATACCTGCCGGGACACGCATTGAATGCAGATAAGCCAGGAAAGTCTGGGAACTCCCACGGGGAGTCTGTGGCAACAGGAGTCCAACCACAGCCCCAGAGAAGGAGATTATCCCCAGGAAAACTGGACTAGCTTCCTACCAGGCTAACCTTGGTCTTCCCAGGGGGCAGAGGGATTTGAGCAGGCAGGAGCATGGGAGAGAATAGACCGGGTCATCACTGGGGTCTGTGTTCTGTGCACAGCTTCTTTTTCAGAAGACACTCTGAAAAAAGAAAAGCAGGCTGCATATGCTGCCGACACCTGCCTGAAGGCAGGAGTGAACGGTAAGACCAGACCTGACCCCGCCCACCCAACTGGCAAACACGCATCTTATTTCTTTGCCTTCTGAGACCACAACACTCAAAGTGGGGTCCCTTGGCAGACCCTAGGGTGTGTTAGGAATGTAGAATGTAGTCCTCCTCAGACTTGCCGGGGAAGTTGAAGTTTTTGTGTGGGAGTGAGTATGATTATGTGGGGGGAGGGGATACACGTGGGGATGTACTGTATGGGGGTTCACTGTGTGGGGTGTGCATTATGTGGGTGCATGTGGGTGGGGGCACACATGGGGGTTCACTGTGTGGGCTGCACATGTAGGGTGCACTGTGTGGGGTGCACTGTTTGGGGGTATACTGTGTAGGGTGTATATTATGTGGGCGCATGTGGGTGGGGTGTGCATTATGTGGGTGCATGGAGAAGGGGTGCACGTGTGTGTGCTTGTGTGCTCTTCCAGTCCTCACCTTCAGCTCCAAGCTTGTCTTTGTACTTTTAGGAGACCTAAATACTGTGTCCACAAAGAGCAAGGCCACCTCTGCAGGTGAGCAAAAACGGGGAGCCCTGCTGTGAAAGGATCTGAGGGGCTCGTCATGGTTAGTGGGGCAGGCTCCTTGCCTGGAGCCGGTGCACACGTGAGATACCCAGCTCTGACCTCCTAAAGGCGGGAAAGGAAGATGATGAAAAACGGGCTTGTTCAGGCTGAGGGCCAAGGTAATCACAGAAAGAGCCACGAAGATCGTGTTTCACGGCCCGCAGCTCTTAATTGCCAGCCTAGGTCCCTGAGGCCCAGAGTCTCCATCAGGGTGGGCTCGACAGGACAGGCCCAAGATGAAACTCTCTCATCTTGCTCTCTCTTGCCCTCTGCACTTTCCTCAAGAAGTGCCTGAGGTCTTCCCACCTCTGATGACAACTGCCAGCCCTTACCTTTTTAACACGCATTTTTCGGTTTGTGGTACTGAATGTAACTCTGGGCGCTGTGGGAACCACAGAGGGTGAGCTGAGTCGAGCGAGGCTCGCGGACCAGAGCATGTAGGTTAGGCCTAATCACACAGGCGTGTGGCGGATGCCAGTGATGCTCCTAAGGACGAAGATGCTGTAACCCCGTGCTATGGGCTGCGCCCTCCGCCGACTGAGGATCTTGTTTCGTTTCATTCCGTAACCGTAACTGTTTCGTGAAGCAGGTCATCCCTTACCCTCACTTTGTAAAAAATGGTCTTGTCGGAGTCACAGAGCCAAAGCCCAGAGTCTTCAGACTTACTCTCCAGCTGTATCTCTTTGTTCGTGGGAAGCTGCACATAAGCTCACCCTACCCACGTGACGTCACCAAGTTTGAAGGGAGAAGGACAGGGGCCTCCAGAATTCAACTCGCTCTCCCTGTTTCTTCCACAGAAAACCACAGCTATGCCCGGGGAGACGGTGGTGGTGGAGGAGGAGCTAAAGGCGGCGGAGGCAAAGGTGGCAAAGGCGCTGGCGGAGGAGGCGCCGGTGGCGGAGGAACTTGGGGCGCCGCACCCGCCTGGTGCCCCTGCGGCTCCTGCTGCAGCTGGTGGAAGTGGCTGCTGGGCCTGCTGCTCACCTGGCTGCTGCTGCTGGGCCTGCTCTTCGGCCTCATTGCTCTGGGTAGGTGCCAAGGCTACCGAGTCCTCAGCCCTTCCTCCCCTTCCTAGGGGTGGGAAACCACAGTAGTCTTGAGTGTTGGGGCCAAGGGACTGGAGATTCCAAGCACAACCCCTTGAGCCTCCTGGCCCAAGTCTCCAGGCCACTAAGCAGGGCGCGGGGACTCTTGAGGCCTTGGCTCCACCTCAGGCCCCTGCACTGAGGACCTTTAATAAGGCCACACTGTCTCATGGTCCTTCTGCCTTTACCTTGCCTGATTATCCATGTGTGCCTCTCTCTCCACCTCCCAGAGGAAGGAGAACCAGCTTTGTCATTAGCTTGGGTGGTAGGCCTAGTGTCTGGGTCAGACTTCCTTAAGGGGCAGGAGGCTGTTGGCTGCTACTGGCTGCAAGTGTTAGGGCCAGCCAGTGGACTTCAAAGAAACCACAAGTCAGTCCAACCGCTGCAAAACGCAGGAGGCTTTATTTTTATCCGGCACATCGGGTCCCACCTATTCCCATGCAGGAGACAAGCATGGCAGGCCCGATTTCTTCCCCCGAGGCACTTTTATGGGGTTCAGGGGAAAGGGGGTCTGGGGATGGGGGCTTGTGCAGCTCTGATTGGCTCAGAGCTCTCTGTGTTAGACTAATTGGTTGGGAGTTCGCATGCGGGTGTAGGATGGGGGGGGGGGGGTGGTCAATCCGTGCCCTTGGACTAGCAGTCCCTGAGACATGGTGGCGTCTGGTATGCCCAGGAAGGACGAATCCTACTGATAGGTGTTAAGCTTAATGGTCATTTCCCTGTGGATGGGGAGGAGACTGAAGAGACTGTTAATGGCTGTTCTTGGGAAGGCATCTCTCAATAGGAGGCATCTCCCCCTATACATGACTGCTAGCACTCAGGGGCATCTCCCCCGTACATGACTGCTAGCACTCAGGTGCATCTCCCCCGTACATGACTGCTAGCACTCAGGTGCATCTCCCCAGTACATGACTGCTAGCACTCAGGTGAATTCCTAGGTTTTATATTTCTTAAATCCTTTCACAAGGATAGTCTCTGCATAAGTATTCCTGAAACACGAGCCCAGGGGTGTGAAG
Organism: Cricetomys ansorgei; assembly: GCA_026225945.1. NCBI lineage: Eukaryota > Metazoa > Chordata > Mammalia > Rodentia > Nesomyidae > Cricetomys > Cricetomys ansorgei. Next base: position 12,410,538 of record JAMJFZ010001258.1, read on the forward strand.
AAGCCCCACCCACCCTCCCAGGGCAAGTGCCAGACCCCGTACTCACTGATGGCCCATGTGTGTCCATCGCAGCGGAGGAGGTGAGGAAGCTGAAAGCCCGGGTGGACGACCTGGAGAAGTCCAGGATGGTCTATTACGAAAACAAGATTGAGACAAGCAACAGGGACCGCCTCCAGGGAGAGGCACCCGACATGGGACCTGGATTAGACGAAGCTGGGCTGGATGGCTACAGCCAGGAGGCCATCTGGCTATTTGTGAGGAACAAGCTGATGACAGAACAGAAAAATGGTGAGAGCAGACCAGGACAAGGTCAGCTAGCCCAGAACTCTGGGCCCGGGTGGCTTATACCTGTCCTGGGGACACTCAGCCTCTCTCCCCCTCCCTCCTGTCCCTCCATGGTCCTAAGAGGCAAGAGGGAGCTGGGCTGGGACCTCGTTTCATGGCTGGGAAAATTGAGTTCAGGAGAGAATTGTTCAAGATCATTGGAACAAGGGGGGGCAGGTAATGTGGGGGGAGTTGTATTTCTAATGACTTCTGCCTCTTCCCACCACCCATCCTGTGTGTGTATGTGTGACTGACTGACTCAAGCTTATTCTCTCTTGTAGGAAATCTCAGAGGAAACCCTGGTCCAAAAGGTACTGGAGTGGCCCAAGCCTTTCCTCTGCCCTCATTTCCGCAGGGGAGGTCCCACAGGGGTTGGAACCCTTTTCTCTTTGTCCCAGTGGAGGAGTGTGGGCACCACTTAACAGTGTCTGTCTGTCAGACGGCTGGGAGTTGGCTTACCCTCACAGCAGGGTTGGGCGCCTGAACACCATCTGGAGAAGCCTGGTGATCTGTGTCTGGGTGACTCTGACAGGGCCAAAGGGACACATCCCCTCACCTTGATATGTGGTCCACAAGTTGCCAACTTGTGGCTGTGAAATACAGCGAGAAAGCAGCTCTTGGTTGTCACACCACCTCACACTATCCGTCTTTCTGGTTTTAGGTGACATGGGAACTCAAGGCCCTAAAGGTAACTATTCCAAAGACATTTCCCTTAAACACTGGGGATGCAAGAGCTTAAAGCAAGCAGAAAATCCCTAGGGCCGAGAAAGACAATTTAACAAGCTATAGTCCGCACGCTGGAAGAGGCTAACAATCCCACTGTCCCTCGCTGGACACGGAGCAGCTCTCCTTGACTTACTTCCCTGAGGGGCTTGTCAGCTCTATCGTGGGGAGGAACTACCTGAAGATTCTGGGACCCTCCCGGAGCCTCTGATTGAGCGAATGTGGATGGGGAACCCTCTGTCCTCATCACCCCAAGGGATTCTGCACCCAAGGGTGCCTTCCCTAAGAAACACCATTCCAGGTGGAAGGCCCACCGCTGTCCCTGCTTCTGTTCCCACCCATTTAAGAGACCCCAGGCAAGAACTAGGTTCCTCCATTTCCTGGCCCCTCGTTCTTCATCTTCATGGCTCCCACACATCCAACCTCAGCACACACACCCTGGATCCCTTCCTAAGTCCATCCCCTACAATCTGCAAGCCCACAGTCCTCCTGATCCAGCTTGGGATAGGGACTGGTGATTCTGGAGGCCCCCGTGTGCTGTACCAGGCAAAGTACAGGGCTCCCAAGTGCATTTGAACTTCAGAAAAACATCTGTTTCTCACTGTCATTATGTCCTAAATAACTTACAGGGCCTAACGATACAAAAATATTATCTGTGGTTTTAGCTGCAATCTGAATGTAACACGACATATTTGTTCCCTGGAAGCCTGAATCCCACTAGTGGCTCCTTAAAGGGCCAGGCTACATTCTTCATCTGACAACTCCTTTTGTCCCCACAGGAGACCGAGGCCTTCCCGGGACTCCAGGTGTGTAACCTGCACTGATCTCTGGTGCTGTTGGCTTGGGCATGCTCAGTCCTAGCTGCCAGTTTCTGGAGGGAACATAGGCTGAAGTCTTCTTATGTATCCACAGGTATCCCAGGGCCCCTGGGCCACCCTGGCCCAGAAGGACCAAAGGGACAAAAAGGCAGCATTGGTAAGAGCCCCCTTTCTATCCATGCCTTTCCTCTTCGCTCTTCTGTTAAGCATGTATTAAGTGGATCCTGTTTTATTAGACAGTAATGACTACAGCAGAGAAAGATGGGGATTAAAAAGGGAATTTGAAGAGGGAGGGAGGGAGGGAGGCCCAGGACCTAAAGAAACATTCTGAGCAGAGGGGGCAGCCAAGGCCAAGAACCCAATAATGAGTTCCACCAGGTGGAGAAGGAGTCTGGAAGCTGAAGAGGAAGGAGAGGCCAAAGGGGGTCTAAGACAAAGCCAGCCTGAAGATGGCTGGTACTCCCAGTGAGCTGAGAAGCACTTGCGGATTAGGGGCAGAGGCTGGATGTCCCATACCCACAGGGTCACTCTGGTCCTGGGTTGAGCAAGGCTGCAGGGGAAGAGAAACAACAGAGGCCTAAGAAGTGGCCCGGGACCATCACTCTGCTGAGCAGAGCCTGCTGTGGGCTGTGGCTTGAGGCCCTGACTGTGCGGTCAGCCATATTCCCATCTTTAGGAGATCCTGGCAGGGAAGGGCCCGAAGGCCAGAGGGGGCTAGAAGGCCCCATGGGACCTCGTGGTGAACCTGGGCCTCCTGGGTCTGGAGAGAAAGGAGACAGAGGTAAGAGGTGACATCTTCACCGAGAGGACAAGCTGCATCCATCCTCGGGTCCGCACCCCCCTTCTCTGGCAGCACTGGCTGAGCACATGCAGAGTTGAGGGTGGAGAAGCTCTGTAATGGACCCTGTAGAGACAGTGACTAATGACACAGTGTGGCCCAGCTACAGGCTCTGATCCAGGGCTAAAAAAATAGGCTGTGATTTGGGGGCTTACCCAGAGAAAGGCCTTGGGGAAGTGACCTTCCCAGAGAAGGAACAAAGCCAGATAAAGGTAGAAAGTAAAGGGTAGGCAGAGCTGGGAGCTCAGCCAGGTTGGGGTGGGGGTATTGAGGCCTGCTGGCCTCTGGGGGCTGGGACTAGTGAGGCAAAAGATAGAACACCCAAGACAGAAGTCTAGCACTTCAGAAGGCTGGGGAGGTTTTGAACCCAGCTCCTTAACCATGTGACTGACTTTATGGGGAAACTGAGAGGGGTACCAGAAACCTTTCAGTGCCCACCCCCCCCCAAAAATGTGACTTAAGTAGAGTCACTGCTGGACCCTCTAGTGTACAGTCCTGGCAAAGACCCACATGGCCTTTAGAATGAGACAGTATTTGTTGAGTGCTAGATACCAGTCTTCATGGGAAGTAAAGTCTCTGGCCGGGACCTGAAAGGGTGTTGCTGATAAGTAGCCTCACAGAGGCACTAGATAGACCCTGGACCACTGGCAAAGTGAGAAGCCTCCCTTCCTAATGGGACCGCCAGGCTGGGGGGTGGGGCGATCTCAACATGTTCCCTCCATTTCCCCTCAGGGATTGCTGGAGAACAAGGTCCTCGGGGCCTTCCAGGTGCCCCAGGTTCTGTGGGGGCGAGAGGTATGTCAAGGAGACCAACCCAGCTTGCAGGGAAGAGCCACATTCAGGGAAGCAGGTCCTGTGCTCCCCAAGAGGGCGGGTTGGCAGCCCCAGATCTGTACAAGATGTCCACGAAGTATTCCTCCACCAAGGAGTTCTGGATGTTAAGACTGGGCTACAGTTTGGGTCTCATAGTGGGGCTGGGACACATTTCTGTTTCTGTTCAGTGGCCACAGTATGTGGTCTCTAAGTAACTGGATGAATCATACCGGAAACCAGAAACCAGACGATTTCCTGCCTTGATTAGGACCCAGACACACACATGAAATTCAAGGGCTTGGTGCCTGTCTGTGCCTCCCCTCCCACCTCTGATCCAGCCTCAGTGTCTTAGCAAGAAACAAAGGCCTCTGGACTCTGCCAAGCTGCACCCCCTCACCCCAAGGGAGGACATTGCACTGGGGTAGCCGATGGATTCTCTGGTGTGCGGTCCTATCAAGGACAGCACGGCCCTTACAACGAGCTCCTTCCCTTCACCCGACCTACACACTAGCCAGTAGGGTTGTCCCAGCCAGTACTTGCCCTTCTAACGACTGTCTCTCCCCTGCTACTCAGGTCCCAGCGGTTCCCCTGGTCCCCAGGGCCCTCCAGGTCAGTGTGCTGGTTCTTGCAAATAGGCTTCTGTGGCAAAGAAAGGGATGTTAAAGGCAAAACCAAACATTTTTTCAAGCAAAAGAAGTGATTCTAGAGAAAGAGCTCTGTGGACATATGAAAGCCCACAGTGTCCCCTGTGGCTGAGCTTGGGTGTCCTGGTAGGTCCTGTCACACTCCTGGACTGGTGTGAGGCCTGAGACCTCCCAGTAGCTTCACCAATAGGAAGTTCCCACCATGCATTTGTCCCGTGTGGGCCAAATAAACCATCCTTCTACCCCCAAGAGCCTGCGCTGCAGCCAGCGTCTCTGTTAGAATCTCTTGGGGTGTTCTAACGCCAGAGCCTGGGGATTGGCAGGGACAGGGAATGTAGGCCAGAGTAGGTTAGCAGGAGCATGGGGGCATAGGGGAAGACCACAGGAAATAGCCCTAGATTTCCTGTGCATGCACCTATGCGTGTATGCACAAGTACATGTGTCTGTCCCTTCCAAAGATGGGACACTCATCTAACCACGTTTCCCTCTGCCATGCAGGCTCTGCGGGTCCCCAAGGGGTCCGAGGTGAAGTAGGGCTCCCTGGCGTCAAAGGTAAGCTAAGGGAGAAGCAGGGAGAAAGGGGACTCTGTGGAGACCTCTCACTCGTGAAGGGGTCTGGGGATTCAGGGTTCAGAGAGGGTCTGATGGACATGACCCACAAGCTACCAAGTGCAGGATGAAGCCCATACGGAAGGGAAGCCGTCTTCAGAGACAGACATTGATACTTCTTGGTCATTCACTACAGAGCTGTCTAGACCAAGGTATTCATTTCCTTTTCAGGTGACAAAGGACTTATAGGACCCCCTGGACCCAAAGGTATAGTGTTCCAACTGCTGGTCAGTCATCACCACGGTCTGCCCTGCTCCTAGGCACCTAGCCACAACCTCTGTATGGGCGCATATGACTCTGCCTCGTGGGCCCCAGGGCTGAGAGGGAACTGAGAGCTCCTCCTCCAGCTTCTCAGAGAGGGAAACTGAGGCACAAAGAAGGCAAACAAAATACCTGCACCACAAAGGCATTGTTGAGTGGTCTCCACGGTGCTGAGGAGGCACACTCTGAGGTGTCTGCCCTCTGGTCTGGTCCTCCTTGTGTCCGGGACCCTGCCATAGACCACAGCAGAGGTTGCGGGGGAGTCCTTGCAGGGCTCCGTGTCACGAGGGGAGATTGCTGTCCCTGTCTAACTGATGGTCCCTCCCCAACCTGTGTTTGTTGTAGGTGACCAGGGTGAGAAAGGACCCAGAGGCCTCACAGGTCAGTCCTCCCCAGGAATTCAACCCATTCATGAACCTTTTAAGACGTAGCAGTCGCCAGAAGGGGGACAAATGCAGACAGATGAGCCAGAGTCTCGACTCAAATCCTTCAAAGCAGTTACAGTCGAAGAAAAGCACCAACAAAAATAAATAAACGGAGGATGGAGGTTGAGCATGCATCTACACGTAATCCATTTAGCCACAGACCGTGTCTGGTGCAGAGGCTATAGCTGCCTCAGGTCCTCTGTGGGAATCTGGCTGGGAAAACTGAGAACCAATTCCCGAAGCAGCACACGGTGTGCGCCGCTCACACGCTCAGCTGCTCGCCCCCTGCCAATGGCACGGGTTAAAGCAGCGCTTCTCAACCTGCGGGTCGAATGATGGACCGTGTCATAGGTCACCTAAGACCAAGCATCAGATATTTACATCACGGTTCATAACAGTAGCAAAATTTTCAGTTACAAGGTAGCAACGAAGATAATTTTATGGCCCGGGGTCACCACCGTATGAGGAACTGTGTTAAAGGACCGCAGTATTGGGAAGGTTGAGATCCCCTGGGTGAAGCGGAGCTGACCACAAAGGGTAGCTTGCTGTTTCCTAGGAAGTCAGACTCATACATGTTCCCCTCAGGTCAGCCATGGCCTCTGTTCAGACTGAACCTGCTCTCTAAGGGGGGAGGGGCGGCCGGATAAGTAAGTGGTTCTGATCTTGGTGCCAAAGCAGAGGTCGCCTCTCTCAGCTCCTCAGGGCGGAGAGGAAGAAGGGGGAAGCGGGCCCATCACACTAGCGATGGAGGAAGCGTGCATAGCCTCCAGCAACCGGCCCTTTGTTCTTCGCAGGTGAGCCTGGCATCAGAGGTTTGCCTGGAGCCATGGGAGAACCCGGAGCCAAAGGTGCAATGGGTAAGTGTCCCACGACAGTAGCTGACAGTTTTGAGCTGGACATCCTTCCTGGGGCTCTCTAGCTGCAGTTTTCTGGGAGTTTTCTAGAATAGTCATAGCCCTTCCTCATTGGCTACTTCCTGTCCACTGAGGACTGACAAAAGGGTTGCGGTTCTGTTGAACCTCCAGTAGTCTACCTCAGGGGTAGCTTCAGAGCCGTGTCCAGGCCACCACCCTCTGACCAGCCCTTGCGGAGGTGTGGACGTGATACTTTTCTCTACTGTTCACTTAACTAAGCGTTAGTAAGCCCTTACCGTATGCAAGGCAAGTACACTACTGGGAAGTGGAAACCTTCATCCCTTCAAGTTAGAGCAGAGCTTGTGAGCGGGTGACAGGGGCCATGAAAGGCGCAGAGAGCCGTGAGGGTAAGGTGAAGGAGGGAGACCTTACGCCTGGAGGACAAAGGAAGCTGAGTGTCCTAAAGACTCGGGGAGCACTTCACCACGGACCACTTTGGAAAACTACCACGCAAGAGTGAGGATAAAGGCTAGTGAGGCCAGTGGAAGGGCCCCACTTAGAGTAAAAGAGGCAAGAACCCCGAGAGCCTTCTTCCCTTCTGGGATGAAGAGGCAGGCCCTGCTCTGGTGATGAGATGGAACAGGGTGTCCTGGACCATCCGCTGCAGGGAAATGACCAATGCTGGCTTAAGAGACGCTGCAGAAGAAGGCTGTATCTGGGGGTATCCCAAAGACAAGGTTCCTGAGGTTGACAGCCACATGAGAGCTGCGTGAGCCCTCACCTAGGAGACCATGTGCTCCAAGCCTACTGGGCAGGATGGAGAAAGAGTTGTAGAACCACCCCCAGGGGTACCTGACAGGCTTTACCTTTCTGCCTTACCAGGTCCCGCTGGCCCTGATGGACAGCAAGGCCCCAGAGGTTAGTCACTGCGGTCTTCATTCTCACCAGCCGCCCTTGTCTGCCCCCTCGTGCATGCCTGGACCCTCCATCCTAATGACGAAGGGGTGTGCACCACGTGGGGACAGGCACGGTCTTGGTCACGGTGCTTCCTCCTGCCTGTCTGCTGACATGTCGCTCAGGAAAATCCACTGGTGCAAGTGCTTTCCTAAGAGAAAAACTTTCCCATTTTCCATGCTCTCTGCAGGTGAGCAAGGCCTGGCAGGGATGCCTGGAATCCGGGGCCTACCAGGACCTTCTGGAGACCCAGGAAAGCCAGGTAATGGGAAAGGGAAGGGAAGCCACAGTCCTCCGAGTGTGTGTGCAACTCGGGCATGCTCAGTGTGTATGTACTCAGCAGTCCAGCAGAGAACTCTGGCAGCAAACTGTGCTGGGTGTGACAGATGTGAGCCCAGCATCAGTCGCCAAGTCTGGCAATTGGAAAAGAGAGATTAACAGATGAAACCAAGGGACTCTAGAAAGGAGCAAAAGTGCTCTTAAAATTCAGACTTGAACTCAAGCTCAGTATCTGGCCAGAGCCTTGCCCTGTGACCTCGCCTAGGGCTATACCTACATCTTCACCAGTACCTACCAACCAAAGAGGAGAGGCCTTGTTAGCATCTCCACTGAGGGCCAAACAAAAACAGCATTTTCAGGTCTGTGGGAAAGACAAGTCAGTACCAGACAAGGGGACCATTCGCCTGGGCACTGACCCAGGAGCCCTGACTCCTGTGTAATGGAGGAGATTATGGCTGCATTTGGCAGCGTGTGTGTGTGTGTGTGTGTGTGTGTGTGTGTGAGAGAGAGAGAGAGAGAGAGAGAGAGAAAGAGAGAGAGAGAGAAAAAAAAAGAGAGAGAAGAGACAGAGAAAGAGAGAGAGAAGAGACAGAGAAAGAGAAAGAGGAGACAGAGAAGAGGAGACAGAGACAGAGAGGAGAGAGGGAGAAGAGGCAGAGAGAGACCTTTCTGGGTTCCTGGCTCTCCTTATGGTCCTGAAGAGTGGGCCTAGGACCATTGCTAACAGAGCAAGGAAACACTCACAGCAGAGCTCACAGGATTGCTGTCTGCCCAGCGCTGGGAGGGCACTGAGTCCTCTGTGAGGCCTATCCCCACCCCCACCCCCACCCCCACCCCGTAGCCTCTGACCCCTTCACTGCCATGCCCAGCTGCTCCTGTAGGCAAGGCTCTGACTCCTTGGGAACAGTCCTTCAACTCATGGTCCTGTGTTGTGTCTTCTTTTATCCAGGTCTCACAGGACCCCAAGGGCCTCAGGGTGAGTCATCCAGTCTTTCCTCCAGGCCAGACACTTTGGCCAGTGGCCCTCTAGTCACATGAGCCTGTCTTTTCCTCTCCTACCTCCAGCAAAACAGGCTCAGCGTCTGTCATGGGAGTCCTGAGAAGCACCATAATGGGGGAAAAAAAACCAACCATGAACAGTACAATCTAGGCAACATGCTGATGTCAGTGACGTCAGATCCTGTTTGTGCTGCGCTCTGTCCCCCTCTGGTGCAGGCATTCTCCAGCCAGGGGGACACTGCTGGCTAGGAACTCTGTCAGCCAGCAGACCCAGGTTTCCCTGTGGCATGGAGGGAGAGTGTGGACTCTCGGGGTTCCCTCCAGGATGACAGCTGAATTAGAGCCCATCCTGGGAAACCTATTTGGGCTTCAGAAACCTTCACCAGCCTCTCAGTGTCTAAAAACCAGCAGGCTATGCTAAGGCTGGCTGTTCTGACACAGCAGGCCCTGCCGCAGTTGACAGGGAGAGGGACAGTCCCTAATCCTCTTCTGTCCTGCTGCGCCTCCTTCCCCAAAGAGGGCTCCGAGTGAGAGACCCACAGGCGGTTTAAGGCTTCAATCAGGCAGCCAGTGTGGCCATGCTGAGTGACAGAGTGCTGGTTATGCGGGAGGGAAGAGAGGGAGGGCAGACACCCAGAACAGCTGGGCCTTGATCATCCTGACTGACTTGTGTTTAATCACATCAGGACTTCCTGGTAGCCCTGGCCGACCAGGGACTAAAGGTATGTGATTTTTCCCAATAAAGTATTTCTTTCTCTTCACCGGCCATTTTTACAGCTGGGAGGGGTTAGCAGGCAGGAGGGCCACTCTGGCCAGAGCCTGGACCAACAGTGGCATCTAGTGGCTCCAGCCGAAGGCTGAGAGCCGGGAGGGAGCACTGAGATCCGTTAGAGCAACCCTGGCCCCGGGGCCTTAGGCCCGACGTCCATCTTTTCGGGTCCCCAGGCCCTAGTGGCCGGAAGATAGGAAAGAAAACACCCGAGCTTCCCAAGCCCTTGTTTGCCTCCCAAATGCCCGCCTTGCCTCTGGGATACTCCTGTCACCTAGGCCCCGTCATTGGCGTGATGCTTTCTGAGACAAGAGTCACCCTTGGCCTTATCCGCCCCCATCCCAGGTGTGACTGAGGAAACGGCTCTCTGCCTAGGCAAGACCGTTTCAACCCCACTAAGGGGCAAAGGCAAAGGACTCCAAGGGTCTGGTTGGGGCAGTGCAGGGCCAACTAGACACTCGGTGACGCTCCAGTTCAGTCCCGCCCGTCAGACCCCAGCCCTGAGCAAGCTCAGGGACACCCACTTTCTTCTGCCCCCCCCACCGGGTCCCCATGTTCCTGAACTTGGCACCCTGGCTATCACAGGCACCCATTGTCACCCTTAGTGGAACCCTAGGAAGAAGAAAATTTAAAAACAAAAGAACAAAAACTGTTATTTACAATGAGCGGTTGAGCCAGAAAGATCTCTGAGGGTAAATGAATGCAGGCCGCAGATGACAGCTGCGTCCATACTTCCCAGGCCAACGCATCTCTGGTGGCTTCAGGAAGGTCTCCCAGGTTTGGGGATACCACAAGCTATTTCTCTGTGACTTCCTGTCCAAGGGGACTGCGGACCCTTCCTCAGTGAGACTCACTGCGGAGGCAGGCTATTTATCATTGGATCGTTCTCACAGAACACACTCACGTTCTTTCTCCTGCCTTGGCCTTGCCTCCCTGCTGGAGAACTGTGAGCAAAGCCCACTCTCTGCTCTCCCTGAGAGGAAGCCGAAGCCACCCTTTCGCCGTGGGGCTTGACGTCATTGTTCACAGACCTTAATGAGCTCCTGGAAGGATCCTGGCCACTCAGGGCCCCGATGCTAGGCAGGCTGTATGTGCTGAGCCTGGCTCCCAGCCCCGGGGTCTCTCGCATGCCTCAATCTGCTCCTTTGCTGTTCCCAAGCCCATCCGTCCACATCTGTCAGTCCAGAGGTGCACGGGGTGGTGGATGCGCGTGGGACATACAGCTGCTGCACCCCTTCCTGTGGGACACACAGCTGAGAATGAGTCTCATGACAGCCCCAGTCTGGTCTCCATAGTCTCCTAGGAAACCGCCCCTCTGAGAGACGACCGACACTCTGGCCCTGGTCTAAGTAGAAAGAGATTCAGTTCAGTGCTCCGTAGGCTCCCTTCATTATTATTATTCAAATTATTCAATTATTCAATTATTCAAATCCACTGGCTTGAGGGCAAGAGGACTTCAAATGGTCCTCAAATGCGATCAGAGGCTTTGAAAACGATTCATCAAGCCACTGGCTAATCCTCTTGCCCATGCTTCTTGTCCTCCCCAGGTGAACCTGGCGCTCCTGGCAGAGTGGTGACGTCAGGTAGGCAGCCCAGGAGGGTCCTTTCCTGGGTTCTATTGGCCAGTCCCATGTGGGGTGGGGCACCTGGCCTGGCTCCGCCTCATTGTCAGTGGGTGGGCAGGTGTATAGGGTGGGACCAAGGCGAACTCTGGGTCCGCACAGGGAAGGAGGGAAGTCAGTAGGGATGAGAAGCGGAGGCTCCTGCCTGCCTAGCCGGCAGCCTACTGGGTGCTGGCACCTCTAAAGGGGATGAGTGGAACTCAGTGTTCCATGCTCCTTGTGTTTCCAGAGGGATCATCCACGATCACTGTCCCCGGACCTCCCGGACCTCCCGGTGCCATGGGACCCCCAGGACCTCCTGGGACCCCAGGTCAGTCTATTTTCTCGATCTGCCCCCAATCAACAGCAGGTTGTGGGTGTAATGGATTCTAGCCGCGTCTGTCCAAATTGTGACACCAAGGGCAGGAACTGTGGAGAGAGAGGAAGGAGGGCCCCAGGAAGCCCATGCTTTGCTCTTCGATGGGGAGTGGGGAAGATGTCCTACCTCACATCTGAGGAGCCCAGTGCTTCTCTCGCTCATCATTTGCAGATGAGAAGCTGAGACCCAGAGTGGGTAAATTACTTGCCTAAGGTCACAGAGCCAGCAGCAAGGGAAGGTTTCAGTCCAGATCGCTCTGCCTCCTCCAAAGCCTGGGCCAGTCAGAGGAAGGCTCTTGAACTCCTTTTGTTTTTTAGAAAAGCATATAATAGATATCCAGGGCAAACACATGTGCCAGAGCTCTGTGGGGAGGAAGTAACCCCCCAATCCTCCGGCAGCCTGAAATGGCTGCAGGAATATGGGGGGAAGTTGTGAGGAAGTAATAGCATCACTTAAAGGAGCTATCCCAGCACTTGGGAGGCAGAGGCAGGCGGATCTCTGTGAGTTCGAGGCCAGCCTGGTCTACAGAGTGAGTTCCAGGACAGCCAGAGTTACAACAGAGAAACCCTGTCTCAAAACAAACAAAGAGCTCCGTTCTCAGGGGTGTGGGTAAGCTCTGGTTACAACTACATTCCTAGAAAATGAAGGAAAAGAAGAACTGCTGAAAGGAAACAAAATGCTTGGAAGTTAAAGAATTGTAATTTCCCCCTTATTTTTCCAAAATGTTTGCTACCTTGTTATATGTGTTTTAATTATTTAAAATATTCATATTCAAATTAAGTATATCACTTATACCTATGCAAGTGCGCGCAAGTGCATGTGGGACATTCAAAAGACAGGTTGTGAATCCCCGCAGTGTAGCCAGCCCCCTAGGCCGTGCTCTGGAAGAATTCCTGTACCTGCTCTTTTCTTGGCTTTTCCTGTGACCTGGGGGTGATTAACCTTTTCTGTTAACTTTTTCTAGGCCCTGCTGGCCCTGCTGGTCTCCCAGGACAACAAGGTATGTCAATCACAGGCTGTGGGCTGGTCCTGGTAACATTCCAGTAGGGTTTAAGTAAAGGGGGCCTTGCAAAGCCTCCATCAGGATGGAAGCCACCTCCTCTCGCCCCTCCCCATGTTTCTGAGAGGGCTGAGATCCTCAGGACAGGAGGACTGAGCCTCTATGGTGTCCTGGTCAAGGGTAAGCAGACTATTTTCATAGGCCATAGGCTTCTGATGACCAGTCCCTGATAATAAATAACATTAGTGTCCAGTGATTTATCCAAGTATCAGAAGAACGAAGGGCTTTGGGGAAACTGGTCCACGTCGCCATGGGTTTTGGCCACAAGGAGAAGTAGCAGCCACTGTGCCGGGCCCTGCTTCCTGCTTGCCTGCCCGTTCCTCATTCAGCTGGACCACAGCCTGCCTTCTCTGGGTCCTGCCCGTCCTTGACTTGGCCGCACACACCGTCTGCTGGGCCCTGCCCCAGAGGGGAAGCAGAAATCTTCTACTGCAAGCAGTGTGCACCCTAACTCTGTGTCCTCCCCACAGGCCCACGAGGGGAGCGAGGACTTGCTGGTGACTCGTTCATGAGCAGTGGTAGCTCCATCTCTGAGGTCCTCTCTGCTCGTGAGTGCAACCACCCCCAGGGCAGGTGTCACTGAGGAGGGAATGGAAGATGAGTGCTTCAGTCAGGGCCGGGGCAGCAGCACCAGTGAGTCATGGCAGGGGTGCTTATGAGAGTGACCGTGTTCCCTGATCTGCAGGGGAAGCTGATCAAAAAGTCAGGGTCTGTCTAGTGTGAGAAGCGCAGTCACAGGGATGGATGGGACAAGCTGACAGAGAGACTCTGGGCTTCTGGCAGGGTCCGGGTCCAATCAGATCTTGGGAGTGTGTCTGGCAGGAGCCGTGCATACCTGACTCAGGGAGCAATGGTGAGGGTCTATGGGCTCTCAGTCACAGGAGGTCTGAGTCTCGTGGCCTCCTGGCCACAAAGCTCTTTCAAGAGCCTGAGGGGGCTCGCAGCTGGGCTTCCCACCTGAACACTTGGGATATTGAACATCAAAGACGGCAGCCAACCCTCACCAGGTCCTTGCAGTGCAGAAGTGTTGCATTAGGGGCTCAGGATTTGACGGCACCTTGCTGAAGTCTGAGTCACGATTGGTGGTGGAGGAAACAGAGAGAGGGTGTAAGGTTGCCTAAGGTTGCCAGCTAGATATGCAGAAGCAGGGACTGGACTCAGGCTGGCTGACCCCAAAGCCCAAACTCGCACCCATCACTCCATACTCCCAAGCTGTTAGTTTGCAGCCCTACCCCACTTCTGAACGGGGGCATCTCCCAAGATGGGGCCTGGGGGTGCTGTGCCATGACCGCATCCCAGGGACCCTGAGACTATCCATGCTGGTGAGAGATGGGAATCATGGTGGAGGAGAGTTGGGCCACAGCCTCCTCTGGTTTTCGTTCGCTTCCCTCTACAGAAGGTGTTGACTTACGCGGTCCCCCAGGCCCTCCTGGGCCGAGAGGGCCACCAGGTGAGACCTCATTGATCTTTGGGAGGTGGGGGGAGTCTCGAGGGCCAGGGGACATGAGGCACTTACTGAGGAAACGCAGATCCTACCCTCGGGGGTCCATCAACCCCCTGAAGCCAGCACTTCCTCTTCCTTCTGTAGGACCTTCCATCCCAGGCCCACCAGGACCCAGAGGCCCACCAGGTGAGAGCTGGACTCCTTGGTAGGGCAGGAGACAGGGAGACCCAGGGGCTGGCTCTCAGCAAGAGCGTCTCCACCTCTTCCCCCAAGCAGAACAGATGGCTCTTGACTCCTCTGCTGACCCTACTGAGTCCTCGGCTTCTTTTCCCTAGGAGAAGGCGTGCCAGGTCCACCGGGCCCACCAGGATCTTTCCTGACAGACTCAGGTAACATCATAGCATCCAGTCACACCTATCACTACCTCAGACCTTGCCTGACTGTGGTCCCGGTGATGCTATCTTCCCAACTGGTTCCGAGACTCCCCCTCCTGACTTCTGAGGGGAGAGTAAACACAGAACCCCCCTGCTACTTGGTGGGGAAAACTTGCTGTGTCAACCTAACAACCCTGAGAACCTGGCTAGAAGGAAGAGCCAGCTCTGCCCTGGGGGAGATCAGGAGTGACCAGAGAGGCCTGGTTCCTGTCTCAGGGAGCCGGATATGATAGAGCGGGCAGGACACAGACACACAAATACGTGCAAGAATAAATACAAGGAAATGTGTGGTAATGGCTTACGAGCCAGCATTAGGCCAGAGCTCGGCCCTGGTGGATCCATCCCTCCACTCACCCACCCGCTTACCCATCAGTCTGCCTGCTCATCTTTTCATCCATTTATATGTTTGGCCATGCAAACATCTTAACACACCCTTACAAACTCACACGCGTATGTGTGTTGACTGAGCATCTACAGCCCGGCACTGAGCTGGCTGCTGCTTCCTCAGAAACAGCACTTCATCCACACTCCAACTACCTCTTCCCTCTGCAGAAACCTTCTTCTCCGGCCCTCCAGGACCACCCGGACCCCCAGGCCCCAAGGGAGACCAAGGTAAGAGCAGTGTCTCCGGGATCCCAGGAGCCAATGTGCTCTCTGCTCGTGTGCCTGATGCCAGAGAATTTGGATAAGGCTGGGCAGGCAGGGGCATTTCTCAGTCCTTCTGCCATGTCTCACGGGAAGCTCAGCCGCCTGCAGCATGAGACAGGAGTAGGGGAGTGGCAGGGTGGTCAGAAACTCTACCAATAATCTCCACCGGATTGACTTTGTGGGCAGAGATGTCTCAGGTTCTGTGTCTACTCCAGTACTGGAGCCCCTAGCTCCCCTCCCCCCACGGGCCCATCAAAATCACAGTATCTGGTGGTAGATGTCTCACAGCTCTCTGACCTCTTGCCTAAGGCCCTCCAGGCCTCAGAGGACATCAGGGTCCATCAAACAGCCTGGGGGAAGAGACAGAGTAGCAAGAGCTGACCCCTAAGAACTCTGAGCTTATTCGAAGTGCATTTGGTTCACACAGATATTAGTTCAGAGAGTCACTGTGGATGGTTAACTATGTAACTATGTATGGCTAACTAAATGCAGTGCGGGTGTGAGTGTGTGTGTGTGTGTTATGATGTGTGCTGTGTGAGTGTGTGTGTGTGTGTCATTCAAAGAGGGATTCGGGCCCAGCAATTGTGGATCTCAGGGAGCTCCCCAAAGGGAGATGCGGTATCTTTGCAAGCAAGACTGCAGACATGGAATGCTCACTGATCCATCCGCTAAGGGTGCTGAACTTAACTAGAGAGCTTGCTTCTCGATTTGGATTGCAGGTGATCCCGGAGTCCCAGGCACTCCCGGCATCCCTGGCGGTCACTCTCACGGTAAGAACTAAAGGCAACCAAAGTGCCTCTTCCATCCTCCAAGTGAAGCTGATGGTTGCGACGAGGATGGCGGTCCTTCTGTTCATCTTCTTGTCTCTGATTTCCATGGCAACCTGGTAGCTCCAAGGAGGCCCCAAGCTTGTGGGGATGGAGGGCAAGGCGCACGCATATCCAAAGTCAGCTAACCGTGCCTGGGGACCAGCGATGAGAATGAAGCAGGCCCTGGGAGCTACAGTGGCCTGAGAGGAGGGAGGCTATGAGGTGGTGACCAGGCTGCTGAGGAAGAGGAAGGGGCAGGTCTGGCCTGCGTTAGCATCTAACTCTGTGTCTTTGCAGATGTGGCCCTTCTGTTTGCCACTGTCCTGTTTCCTCTACGGAGAAAGCCTCAGATCAGGCAGGGACACGATTCCTGGGCCTGACCTAGAGTGAGAAACTGAGTCAGGAAACTTTCTCTTCCCTGCAGGGACATCATCAAGCACTACATACACACAGGGCCCCCCTGGCCCCCCGGGGCCCCCTGGGCCTCCAGGCTCCCTCAGCAGCTCCAACCAGGACATCCAGCGTTACATTGCCGAGTACATGAAGAGTGAGTGCCCGTTCCCCACGCCTTGGGAAGGAGATAAAGGACAATGGAAAAGGGGTGTGAGGGTAGTCATCTATATGGCTGGGCCCAGGTTTTCCACCTGTGGAGCCGGGCCTGCAGGTCAGAGAGCAGAACAACATACCTGCCCATACCTATGCCTCATCTTCAACCAACATGGAGGTCTAGATGCACATACACACATGCACAGAAATGAAGACACATACACACATTCTCAAATGCCCGATGGATGGCAGATTGGAGTCTTGTCAGTTCATACCCACATGGAGAGCCTTAGCCTCGGTTTCTCTGTCAGGAGCGAAGCAGTCCAGGCTCCCTGCTGGCCTTGGTCACCTGTGTGGACCAGGACCGGCTTCCCCTCCTTCCTCTGTGGTCCTGGGGAGACAGATGCTCTTGGAGGCGAGCTTGACTGCTCCATTCCTTTGTTGGCAGGCGACAGCATCAGGACTTACCTGTCTGGAGTTCAAGGTCCCCCAGGCCCGCCAGGTCCCCCAGGGCCTATCATCACCATCACAGGAGAGACTTTCGACTACTCCCAGCTGGCAAGCCAGGTCGTGAGCTACTTGCGGAGTAAGTCTGTCCTGCTCCCTGTGCTCTGTCACCCTCCTCTGGAGTCCCCCGCGTTCCCAGAACCTCCCTGAATCCGCTGGCTGTTCACCCTTCTCCTGAATATACAACCTTTGCTCCTATACTTATCACAATCGGGTCACAGGACCCAGCTTCAGCAAACAGCAGATCAGACTGGGGACAGAGGCATGATAGGGGCAGGCATGACAAGTATTTGACCCCCGTGTTCCCAAGTATGGGCCATCTGTGTTCACACAAAGGGACCCTCAGCTTGGCAGTGTCTAGTAGGAGTCAGGCTAAAAGCATCAGCACGCCCTATGAAAAGCCAGCGTCTACATCCGGCGTCTTCCTGCCTTCTGACCAGCCTGAAGTGCTCCATCCCTTCATTTCGCCCAAAGACAACGACTGGTTGACTTTGACATTTCCGAGTCTGAATGCAGAAGGTCTGCTCCAAGACCAAGGAGTTAACCCAAGGTCTTCTTCCCACAGCATCTGGCTACGGCGTCAGCTTGTCCTCTGCCTCCTCCTCGCAGGATATTCTGGCCATGCTGCGACGTGAGTCACCTCCAGTGGGCTGAGAGTAGGGCCTCTGTCCTCTTCTGACCTCGCGGGGCAGGCACCTGTCCCTGGCCGAGCTCTGTAAGGGCTTTGTGATTAGGAGCCATTCATTTACTCTTCTACTCTCTGTGCTCGGTCACAAATGCATCACAAATGGGAAAGTGAGTCTCCCATCTTCCTCCACTTCAGGCCCCTAGAAGCAGGCTGACCATTGTCGGGCCAAGAACCAGGAACTTCAGCGGTTATTGGGAGCCACCTGGGCAGGTGGGTCCGACGGGGCTTCTGGCTGGCCCGTAAAGGATACCCTCTCCTTTCCAGGGAATGATGTGTGGCAGTACCTTCGTCAACACCTGACGGGCCCTCCCGGGCCCCCCGGGCCACCAGGAGTCAGTGGAGATGGGTCCCTCCTGAACTTGGACTACGAAGAGCTGAGCAAACATGTTTTCAACTACATGTCACGTGAGTGGTCAGGAGAACATAGATGAGGACTAGGGCACCCAACGTCACTGAGATGGCCCCAGTGTCCACTTCCTGCCAGCAACACTGACCCCTGCAAAGGCAGCAGTCTCCAGAGCTGCTCAAAGCAAGAGCAAGCCCCAGAGCGAAGAAAGCCAGAAGGAGCACAGGAGTAGGCGCATGCGCGATCATGCGCGATCATGCGCGTTCCACACCCAGTGGCTGTCCAGCTGTGTGGACCTGCGATCTGCTCAGCGCCCTCCCCTGCTCAGCGCCCTCCCCTGCTCAGCACCCTAACCCTGTTCAGCACCCTAACCCTGCTCCGCACCCTCCCCTGCTCAGCGCCCTCCCCTGCTCAGCGCCCTACCCTGCTCAGCACCCTAACCCTGCTCAGCGCCCTTCCCACCACGTGTCACTGCCCAGACTATGTCTGCATCTCACTCCTCTCCATCTTCCTTCCGGTTGCCTTCCTTTCCCTTCCCCAGACCCCACTTCTGTCCAAACTGCTGTCTGCCCTCCTCCCTGACAGGCTATTTGTGGCTGTCCTCCCCTGTCCCACGTGAGTCCCTGACAATTTGGGACCTTGTTCCTCAGGTACTGGGATCAGCTTTGGGCATCCTGGCCCACCCGGCCCCCCTGGCCTGCCAGGGACATCCTATGAGGAGCTACTTACCATGCTCCGAGGTAAGGCCAAGCATGGACATCATCAAGAGCTTTGGGTTGGAAACCGAGCCCTTGGTCCAGGCTGTGACTGACTCCTCACTGCCCGTTGATACCCCAGGGTCTGATTATAGAGACATCATTGGACCTCCAGGGCCCCCAGGGCCCCCCGGGATGCCAGGCAGCGCATGGTCCAGCATCAGCATGGAGGACCTCTCATCTTACTTGCACAGTAGGATGCTAGGGAGTTGGGAGAGGCGGGCAGAGGGCTGCAGCCTGGCCTGGAGGGCATCCCTAGTCCTCACAAGAGCCACCATGGAGAGCTAAATCAATGTGCCACTCCCCAGTGGAGCATACATAGGAACGGGCCCTGGGGGCTCGGAGAGGACCACAAGTTGTGAGGAGCCATGAGTTATGGCAGGGGAAGAGATAGGAAGAAACAGAGCCCCCCCCTCCCCACTGTGGCCCTTGCAGAACTCATGAGCCATATGACCAGTGATGTAGTGGCGGCCTAGGAGGAGACTGGATGTGGGCCGAGGGGTGGAAGGGCCCCTCAGAAGCAGTCATTCCAGATGATGCCCCCAAGGGGCCACCTGAGCCTCCCATTTCCCTGCCTGCATGCAAGAGAACCAATAGGCATCTCCCAGCCTCCTCTACGCCCCGCCCTCCACCTCCCCATCTCGTTCCCCCACCCATAGCCGGCCCACAAAAGGCCAAGGCAGGCTGAGAATCTAGTTTTCTCAGCCCAGGACCCTGACCTTCCTCTTTCCCTCCCCTCCCGCACAGCTGCTGGCTTGTCCTCCATCCCAGGCCCTCCAGGCCCTCCTGGACCCCCAGGTCCTCGAGGGCCCCCAGGTGTCTCAGCGTCCCTGGCCACCTATGCAGCTGAAAACAGCGACAACTTCCGCAGCGAGCTTATCAGCTACCTCACAAGTAGGTGACTTGGTGTGGGCTCCTCCTCCAGTATCCACCCCCTAGACCTGCATGGCTTCTGTAAGCAGGCAGTCCGGACAGTCCAGTTTCTTTCCTCACCAGCACCCTTCTGTACAATGGCCTCAAAGTTCATTGTTGCTAAGGGATGTTAAAACTTCTGAGAGCCCCCAGCTCCCGAGTCATTTGCCCACCACAGCCTGGGCTAACGCATCTTCCTACCCCACAGGTCCTGATGTCCGCAGCTTCATCATAGGCCCTCCGGGCCCTCCGGGCCCACAGGGACCACCTGGAGATAGTCACTTACGGGAGAACTACAATTGGGGTAGCAGCTCCTCAGCCAGACGGGGCACTTCCTACAGTTCTTCCGTGGGCATAGGGGGAGCCAATGGAGGCTCCCTGGGTGATGGGGGCCCCTATGGCACTGACATCGGCCCGGGTGACGGCTACGGGGCAGCTGCGGAAGGCGGTGTATATGGCGCTGGAGACCTGGATTACAACAAGCTGGCAGTGCGGGTGTCAGAGAGCATGCAGCGTATGTTGGGACCCTTGGGCCTCAGAGGGGGAGAAGCGTGTGCACACCTCAGCATCCAGGCTTCACAGACTGGCCCTCATTTTTGATGCACTGGGGCTAGACAGAGATAGAACTCTGGAATCAGATGGGAGGGACTGAAAAAGAGCAGGCCCCACGCTAAGCAGATCAGTGCAAGGGGCCGCTGACACCCGAGCTGTGGAGGACAGAGCAAGTCCGATGGTGACAGCTTTGAGTTAGCCAATCGTCCTTTCTCCCTCTAGCTAGCAGCACAGTCCTGCAGTCCAAGTGCCCCTGAGGGATGTCAAAGCAGGTCAGGCCATCTCCCGGGGAGACACAGAAGGAAGCTGCAGGGCTTTCTCCTCAGGGCAGTTTCATCTAGTTTAGCTGCTTTGAGCGAGGCAGTCTGAGCATATCGCCCTTCTGCTGAAGATAGCACAGTGATGTCTGCTTCCTACACCTGCACCCCGGTGTTCTGCAGGTCAAGGTCTGCTACAAGGGATGGCCTACACTGTCCAGGGCCCACCAGGCCAGCCTGGGCCCCAAGGCCCCCCTGGCATCAGCAAGGTCTTCTCTGCCTACAGCAACGTGACACAGGACCTCATGGACTTCTTCCGGAGTAAGCATACATCCCTGTTGCTTTCCCAGCATAGCCTGCTGCACTGTCTCACGCGGGCCAACACGCAGATACCAACTTGGTAGTCCTCCTTCTCCTCAGAACTGATGCCCAAATCAGTAGTGCCCAGTTGTTTCCCTGTACAAGTCCAGATCCCACCACTATCTGTGTTGCTCTGAACAAACCACTGGACCTTCCAAGCCTCTGGCACCTCTAGCCTAAGGCCAGATCCTTTCCTCCCTTGCAGCATATGGAGCTATCCCAGGCCTACCTGGGCAGAAGGGAGCGATGGGCACCCCAGGGCCCAAAGGTAAGTGGCAGCATAGATCATGCATTATGAGCACCTCTTAATGAGAAGCAGCATCTGTGCCCGTGCCACACAGTGCCACGCCTTCAGTCCTGTGCTCACGAGTGTCATACCCTGTCCTTCTAGGTGACAGGGGCCCTGCTGGACCAAGGGGTCCTCCTGGGCCACCCGGCCCTCCAGGGCAAAAGGGAGATAAAGGAGACAAAGGTAAGCACTGATGTTGTGGCTTCCAAGGTTCTGGGGCTTGGCAGAGGAAAGGTAATTTGCTTCTGGGCTAGCCTGAGAATTTTAAGCAAAAATTAATTTTTTAGTTTAATGCAGCTGCAAAGAGAGAAGCCCAGAGCTGCTGCAGATGAGAAAGGACTTGGTAACAACATAGGATTGATAACTTGAAGAAAAAGATAGCTTTACAAAGGATTAATCTTTGAAGCCACCTTTTAGCAAGCACTCTTGAAATTGTTGGCCCACTAAGGTCATAGGCCACAAGTTATTCAGCCCCTGTTCATCTGTGGACTTTCAGGTGACCACGTCTACACTGGGAGGAGGAAGAGAAGTATCGCCATCAAGCCATAACTGTACTTGGCAGAGCCACCAAGTTCTCAGACCAGTTCTTGCAATGAACTTGGGTGCCTATGTCCAAGTGTCCCCAGCAGGTGAAAACTGAAATTGGTCCACATCCTGCCGAAACCAAGCCACCTAACAACACTTACTGTAGTCCGTACAAATTATATTCATACAGAAAACTCAAATCCACACAGTCTGAGACAGACTGTTGGTGGGGCGGACCTTCAGAATAGCTGCAATGTCTAATATGAGACTTAACCTCTCTGCTATATAGATCTGGGCTCCCTGGCTTCTCTGGCACTTAGCTCAGGCCTCAGCCTCAGAAGCTGAGATACTAGCCTGGGAGTCTCAGAGCTTTGCCTAAAAAACTAGCACAGAAAATGGAAAACGGGAATGGGGGCCTATGTAGGGGTGACACGATGCAAGCTTTCCGGTTATTGTTACAAAGGCTGTGCTGTCGGCTCCTTCCTCCCTGTTCACTCTGCATGCTCTTTCCACTCAGAGAAGTGACTCTTGCGACTGAAGAAACTCAGGAGCTCACCTCCTCAAAGGAGGTGACGTTTCTGACAGTTATCAGGGTACAGATGCCAATCACCTTCCACACTGGCTTACAAAGCTTGACAAGGCTACGGCCTGTGTCCACAAGAGCATGCCAGAAGTAACAACTGTGACACTGTGACACCACACTAGACCACAGCAGACAGGACAAGACGGGCAGTGGGCAAGGAAGGGAGTAGAGGGATACAGATCCCTGTTGCTGGGAAGCATGGCCGCCGCATCCAGCTCTGCCCAGGCAGTGGCATGGAAGGCTGGGTGCAGTTGGTTTTTAAGCACTTTTTGCTGTCTAAAAACATCTGTATGTGATCTGTAACATGAAAAACCATTTCAATCGTAATTGTAAAATTTTCAATTAAAGGGTTTTTTTTTTCCTTTTTTTAGCATGTTTACTATGGATCATGTGAGAAAGAAAGTTAAAAAAAAGAATCTGGGTTAATTGGCTCTGATCCTAACACTGTTTATTACAAACATAAGAGAAAATTGGTTGTATTTCAGGCCCAGTCTTTAGCATTTTATCACTGAGATCTCTAAAGGCAGACTTCTATCTGAGCTACAGTTCAATCTGGACACACAGATTGTTCAATCTGAACACACGGACAGATAGCTCAGTCTGCACACACAGACAGACAGCTCAGTCTGCACACACGGACAGACAGCTCAATCTGGACACACGGACAGACAGCTCAGTCTGCACACACGGACAGACAGCTCAGTCTGGACACACGGACAGACAGCTCAATCTGGACACACGGACAGACAGCTCAGTCTGCACACACAGACAGACAGCTCAGTCTGCACACACGGACAGACAGCTCAATCTGGACACACGGACAGACAGCTCAATCTGAACACACGGACAGACAGCTCAATCTGGACACACGGACAGACAGCTCAATCTGGACACACGGACAGACAGCTCAGTCTGCACACACGGACAGACAGCTCAGTCTGGACACACGGACAGACAGCTCAATCTGGACACACGGACAGACAGCTCAATCTGAACACACGGACAGACAGCTCAATCTGGACACACGGACAGACAGCTCAATCTGGACACACGGACAGACAGCTCAGTCTGCACACACGGACAGACAGCTCAGTCTGGACACACGGACAGACAGCTCAGTCTGGACACACGGACAGACAGCTCAATCTGCACACACGGACAGACAGCTCAGTCTGCACACACGGACAGACAGCTCAGTCTGCACACACGGACAGACAGCTCAATCTGGACACACGGACAGACAGCTCAGTCTGCACACACGGACAGACAGCTCAATCTGGACACACGGACAGACAGCTCAATCTGGACACAGCAGACAGACAGCCCAGTCTGGACACAGCGGACAAAGCAGTTTTCTCTAAATCCCTTGAAATATAAACACATATACAACAAATTAACAAGCTTCTTTGCAATTAATGTATGACTGGAGGCCTAATCTATGTACAACGAAGGTGTCTAGTAAAGAAAGTGAATGGGTATCAAATGTCCCAAAGAAATGCATGGTAAAATAAGAAGAGTCTGCACTTGGACAATTTGTCCATTTGTCACAAGCTGTGACTCCTGATTGCGGGATAACTAAACATGAGCTTCACATACACCCTTCTACACCTTGCTCTTCCGAGACTGGAGTTACTTTTCTATGCTCTCTCCTGAGGACCTCACATACCATCCAAGAGAGAAAACAATTTAGTTCCACTCCAGCAAGCAGCTGCTAGCAGCACCAACACAGGAGCCCAGCATCACAATGCTGTGTTGTCTTGGCCTTGCTGCTATATCCTGATGGCCACCCAAAAAAATCATGGGAATCTGCAAATGAATTCATACAGCCTTCACAGCTTCAGATAACTTTTTTTATTGCTCACAGGGGAAAAAATCCTATTATGTGTAACAATGAATGTAATGTCTTTTAATTTTTAAAGAATTTGTTAGTTTCATGATGAAAACCTTTTGAAACAGTACTTTTTACTTTGGGGTTCAAGTGTTACAGTGATTCCTATCTTGATTAATCAGGCTTAGGAAATGTCCCTTTGTTACTAGACTCTACAAAGACATCTAAAGGTCTTCATAGAGTTCTACATCCAGCAGAGATGGGAGAAAAGTCCAATCATACTCTCTTCTCCTGACAAAACCCAGAGAGATCAACAGACTTGAGGCATGTCTTCAGCTGGACAGCAATGGATCTGAGCCTTGTTTGTTTCACTAGGAAAGGGGGGCGTGGTCAGGAATGAGCTCAGTAGTGCATAATGCTCTGAGATTAGAAAATGACATCACTACCTCCTTCCAGCCAAGCTGCCCCATGCCAGGAGGCTGCCAGTGTCTGCTGAGTGTCACATCAATGACAAAGAACAAGAGGGGGTTTTAACATATGACATTTTACTGGACTTGAAACACTCGGTGAGACAAATTATCTATCCCACGAGAAGAAAATAAATAAAACATAGAAACTATGTCAACATAAACATTTTAAGCATCTCCCAAAGAGGAGTTTGCATGTTGGAAGGTACTTACCAGCAAGTCAAAACTTACATTTGACATGAATGAATGTGAGTGGTTGTGTGTGTGTGTGTAAAAGTAGGACCAAAAAGAGCCAGGCAGCGGTGACACATGCCTTTAATCCCAGCACTCAGGAGGCAGTGGCAGGCAGATCTCTGAGTTTGAGGCCAGTCTGGTCTACAGAGTGAGTTCCAGGACAGCCAGAGTTACAACAGAGAAATTCTGTCTCGAAAAAACAAAACAAAAATAAAAACAAAACAAACTAGGACAAAAAAAATCTGCCAAGTGTCTCAGCAGGACAATCTCATTTCTAAGATTTACAATAAAAAAACATGCTTCCCAAAATAGATTAAGAAATGACTTTATTGTTTGACAATCCTGTGGCTGAAAAGGCATGTTTCTGATCCTAGGTAGACAAGAAGCATAATGTAAAACAAAATTCCTCTTATTACACTGCAAAGAATCACATTTTAAGCTGCAGCCAACATTTAAAACTGGTAAAACACTCTATTCCAAGCTTTGTAGCAGAAACTTTAAAGCGTTATCAAAACCATGTCAGCAAAGAACAGCAACAGCAGAGGCATTAACTGCTGTCTCTGCCATAAGAAAAGCACTGAGAATACCACCCCGTGTCCTACGGTTATTTCCCAGAAAGGACCAGAGGCTATTAGAACTGACATTCTTCTCCCACTGCAGTTCCAGACGTTTCTTTACTCTGCAATATTTCTAACTATTAATTTGGCCGAATTTGGCTTAGAAGAGTCTTTGTCATATAATAAGCACAGTGTGGAATGGGGGAAAGTATGAAGGTACAGGGATCTGGAAGAATACAAAAAACAGTCACTTCTGAGACTTGCTGATGCTCAAGAAATCAGAGAGCCTCTCCGGAGAGGGTCTCATATGCCTGAGAGCGTGTGCTTCAGAAAACACTGCTTAGAGGTAGCTCCGGTTCTGCTTCATCTTTAGTTACAATTTGCCATAACCTGTCTTCATGTGGGAAGGTTCCAATATTTTCAGCAAAGTAAAAGCACTCTAAATTTCCTCGTTACTCACAGAAAAGGGTACAAAAAGCTTACTGTGACTCCACTAAAACAGTAGCTAATTCAGCAACCCCCAGCCTGCAGTCGACAGCCTAGGAAGAAGCCCGTGCCTGGCTATAGAAGCTGGACCTGCAGAAGTGTGGAGGTGTGGCATGTCCACAGAATGCAGGGAAAGGAGGGTGGCTGTTGAGGGTACACACGGACAATGTCCTGTATGTACTGTATGGCACATTCTGCCACGACAACCAAACAACCTAATCAGGAGTGGATTGACTGCACTCTCATATTCAAGGAAGTCTGCGCCCCTCAGCCAGTCCCCACTACACTTCATGCAGGAAAGAACGAACGCTATTATCTACCTGGTATAAGGCCTTACAAGAAGCAGGCAAGTTTAGAAATTGTATGTTCTATCACAGAACACTTCCTACACGTAACCTCAAGTGTTGAGATGAGTGGCTCGCTCCACACGTGTACCACTGGACAGTCCCTGCACCCACAGAATACAGCCATGCTCGAAAGACAACTCGAGCAGGAGCAGGGAGACTGGAGGGCAGGCAGGGAGACACCCCTTTCAGCCCAACCCCCTACAATGCTTTAAATGTCAAGCTGAAAAAACAGGAAGGGCAAATATTCAAAACAAATCATGTCCTTGATTACCTAAAGGGCATTGGAAATAAAGGAGAAAGTGGTGTGAGAGTCTTCCTTCCCTCTCCCTCTTCAAATAAATCATTAAATACACTGGGCAACATAATACCATCTTTTATCATAACAATATAAACAATTTCCATCATCATCCTGAATAGTACTTTATAAAGATATATATTTAAAGGCTTTCAAACAGTTTTCAACCCAGCATCTGAAAATAAAGCATTAAGGTTCTGTATACAGTAACACATTCATGTGATAAGTGTATGCTTTTACAACCATACATTATATATATGTATATATATTTATATAAAAAACAAACTTGGCTGAAAGTTAAGGCTACCTACAAAGGTTGTCCAGAAAAATTATGCTTGTCAAAATAATTATAAAATTAAAACACATGCATTTTTAAACCATCTAAACTAAATAAAGTTCGCCATCCAAAGTTTTCAAATGAACTGCAAAAAAGACACCTATGTTTTCTTAATACAAACTGGAGTTCCCACAGCATTACGCTGACATTTTTTCACTAACCTCAAAATATAACTAAAAACTGCAACGTTTACAATTTGGTACCTAGCACTCCCAGAAGAGAACAGGCTGCCAGTGGCAGGCAGCGAGCCTCATTCACAAATGTGCTGTCTCACACAGGAGTGCTGTTTATAATACTGTTGGCCTGACATGTGGCTGAGATTCTGAGCTTCAAAAGGACCTAGGAGTGAATGTCTCATTAATCATCATGTACCAGCAACCACATGATAAAGGCTTCAGGCTTTTCCTACTCAAAGTAAATAATTTAAACATGGAACAAAATAAAACCAAAATGCAATTGAATAACCTCATCTGAAACAGCACAATGTCACTTTGGGTGTATGCCTGACACTAAATGAGAATCCTCTGTGGAGAAATGCTTCCTATGAGACTAACTTCAGAAATGCAGTTACGACGTAGCTCAGGGCCTGAGGCGGGGTGGCCTCTAAGCTTTACTGATGACCAGGACTTGCTAAGATGTAGGCTTACCATTTAGGGAGTGAGTGGGAGAGCTCGATCTGTGCCACTGACACTGTGGTGAGTGTTGTATGCTCAATTTAACATTTTAAACCGGTTCTTTCACTTTCCAAACTTTGCACAACACTCGTTTTAGGAAAAAATTTCTATTAAATGGTAATATAAGCAAGATTTTAAAGCAGTACTGTTCAGTGAGAAGGGGACTTTGTTCTTGTTGATCAAAAAGAAAACCCCATTTTATGTGATTAAAATTTAGTGTTCTAGGCACTATCTTAATAAAATTAGCACCTCGATTATTAGCTCCTGCCCACACAGGCTAATGTTTGTGACAAATTACTGAAATTACTTTTCTCTTTTAAAAGATTTTGATCCTGTTTAATGATAAAAATATATCTATGCACTGAATCAATAGCATATTTCTGTAACTCATGCCTTTTTAATAAAAGCTGGTTTACCAAAAGAAAATTACTCCAATTCTACAGCAGAATCCTAACTACAGAATTTAGCATCAAGAAGTTAGGAGAAACAATATTTATTAATACTTAGTGATGTAACAAGTGTTTTTGTTTTGTTTTTTTCAAATAACTTTAAACATTATTTCTCTGGCAGTTTTTCAGTAACAGTGTCTAAAGAATACAATAATTAAGGTCAATATACAAAATCACCTTAGGGAATTACTGTAAGATGCTACTTTGCCAACATGGCCTAGCATCTGTCTTAGTTCGTTTGCCCTTCATCTTTAACAATAAAATCCAAGAAACAAATTTTAAAAACCACCAAGAAGATGAAACAGGTGATTGATTGTCTTTGTGAGTCAAATACATTGTGGAAGATGAAGAGAATGCAATGATACATAGAAGCCAAATCCAGACGGAGAACACTTGCTTTTGCTATGATCCAGTGGAATGCAAGGTGGGAACAGGGTAGAATTTGGAGATCCGACTCTGCGCTGATGGATTAAGACATTCGGACTCCCCAGTCATTTTAAAAAACACTTCCTGCTCCTGAAGTTTCCTGGCAAACTCTTCTTCCAGTGTCTTAAAAAGGAAGAGACAAACAATTACACACTTTTACATCATACATAGAATTTACTCTGACAGGCAAGATTAAAGTGCAGGGTCTGGAAGGATGGCTCAGTGTCTTTTGCAGGACCAATTCCATTCCTAGCACCAACATCAGTTGGCTCACAACTGCCTCCAACTCCAGCTCCAGGGGATCTGATGGCCTCTACAGGCACCTACACACACACAGATACACATGCACACACCTAACTTTTTAATCTTAAAAACAAACAAAAAACTCCTAGCCCCATTTTATTCAATAGTTAAGACCATATACTTTGTATAGCACCAGGTTCAAGACTCAGCTCAGTAACTCCTCTGCTACAGAAGAGGGGCACTTCCTAACTTAGCTTGTTTTGGCATGCCATGTATAGGGCTGTCCTAGAGCTAAGAGGGGGTTGAAGCATGCTTTGAACTCTGGAATTCTTGCCCTGAGAGCAGAAGGCATTTGGCTGCTCCCCTTCTCTTACTCTGACAGACCCCAGCTAGCCCCAATGCTGCCGTGCTCCACAGCATGGCACTGAGAAGATCCTGTCTCTCCAAGGTATGTGGCCTAGTTAATGTTTACCTGATCACTGCAGCTGGAGGGCCTCAGACTGGGCTTCTCTTCTCCCTATATGACCTTATAAGGCCTCTTCCACTGGCCCCTCTGAGACCTCTGTCTATACAAAGGAAGCTTCCTCAGGACTTTCCCTCCAGCCAATGACAAAACGACCATCCAGGTCTGGTTGTGAGCCCCCCATATACAATGGAGCTACCCTAGTATCACCACCTTAACCAATGTCCCTTCCCTCTCTGCTCTATAAATGTGATTCCCCTTGCTTCAATAAACTGAGATGTTTCATTAAAAACTTCCTCCTAGGAAGTCTGTTTCCTGTCAGGCTCTCAGCCTCCAACAAAAGATTTGCCTGGACACACAGACTACCCTGACCTCCCTTCCTCAGAGCTGAGCCAGTGGCTAACAGCTTAGCTACCACCTGGGGAGGAGAGTAGACAAAAGAATTCAGTGTGTGAACATTAAATGTAAGCACTCAATGAGTGACACCTAGTAGTAACTGTTACCTACTTTTCATTTCACATACATGTCTTTCTTCCACACTGGACTACAAGCCCTGTAAACCTAAGATCTAAACTCAAGTCATGTTACAACCTCACAATACACAGCAAGAATACTAAGTATTTGATAAAAAGCTGAATTTGTTGAAACCTAATGCTGATGGTTTAATGAGGTTAAACATGTGCACAGTGATTAAGTCACAAAATGGAGCCCTCCAAATGGGATTACTATTCTTTCATGGAGCATGCAGAGAGTTCTGCCCTGAAGAAGGCCCTCACCAGAACCTGACCATGCCAGAACACTGGACATTGACGTCTCAAGCCTCCACCTTACAGTTTGTTACACTGAACTGAATGGACTAAGACAGGTATCAGTGACTTTAGGTAAGTCATTTAAGGAAACGTGCTGTTATTTAGGTTCAAACAAAGTACAAGAAGGTTTCTCAGAAGAGGTAAAACATGAGCTTAGCCATGGAGCAAAGGTTAGATAGTCAGGACAGAGACGGTATGCCAGACAAGAGAAGCTGAAACGATGATACGAAGACAGAGGTGGGAGAGGAACGGTGACTCTCCCCATGATGCAGCACACTGAGACAAGGTGGCTAGTGGGAGACGAAGTCAGAAAAGTTACAGCCCATTTGAAGGCTTCAAGGTCAAACTGCAGGGTTTATGTTCTACTTAATGGAACTGAAGATTTACCAACACCTCTATGCCTTCTTCAGATGTTCACGAGGGTCAATACTCTGGTGACAGCAGGCAAGAGAGAATAAGGAAAGTAACTAGGGGCAGAAGGACCCACGAGGACATGGCTGAGCAAGTTCAGCAACAGAAAGGATACATACCAGAAATGAGTCACAGTAAACATCCGTTGAATGCCGAGAGGCACATTCAGTCAACCAGGACCCTAACCTGGGTGCCAACTAGGAGAGAGGACATGGAAAGCACACCTCATGTTGCTGGAGCTACTGGAGGAAGGAAGGCGAGGGGAAAGCTGAGTGTACAGTCTTCTGTCGGTTTCATCAGGCATGCGCTAATCACTTAGAGCTCGTCAAGAACTCCTCTAATACAAGGTACAGATCAGTGAACAAAGACATACATTCCCTGCTTTTAAGGGGCTTATATTCTCATGGAATAAGACAATGAGGAAATACATCTGGTGGTAAAGAATATAATAAAGAAAAACAAACAGGTAAGACAGACACGGAATAGTTGAGGTGAGAATCAAGGACCCACTGATGCAATGACACTGCGGAAGAACCCTGAATGAAATGAGTAAGAACAAAATATCCAGAAAAAAATGAAATGAGAGTGAGAAGTTCAAACTGATAATAACAAAACCAATGAGCTCGGTGTAGTAGGTAGGCCTGTAATCTCAGTACAGAGGAACCTAAGGCAAGAGAACTGCAAGTTTGAGGCCAGCATGGGACACAAGCAAATCTGATTCAAGACAGCATAGTAACAGCAGGACAAGCAGTCGTGATGACATACCCACTTGTGGCCTCAAGCAGACGCTGCTCTACACACATCACTCCTTTTAACTTGTTTTTCCTTCTTCTTTTTGAGATTGGATACAGAATAGACCAGGCTAACCCTGACTGCAGCATTTAACTGAGGATGACCTTGAACTTCTGACCCTCCTGCCTCTACCCACCAAGTGCTCAGATTTCAGGCATGTACTACCACATCCAACTTACATGGTGCTAGAGATCTAACCCAGGGCTTCCTGCATGACAGATAAGTATTCCATCAACTGAGCCACATCCCCAGCCCTTAACTTTCTTAATAACCTTATTAGGAGGCAGTATCATCCTCATACAAATGAGGGAAACTGAGCCTAAAAATACTAAATGTTAAAATTATGTAGTATCAGCAGTGAGAAGCCATTGAGATTTTATGTCCTCAATTAATAAAGACTAACTTTTTAAAGTTTAAAATTAAGATGTTGTCTCTTGTGCAACCTCTGTCAGTTTTGAACTGTGCTTAAAATGCAAAGATTGACACCTCTAGAAAACCCCTGGCACACAGTAAAAGCTAAGTCCACATTCACAGGGGTGGAGGAGTCAGAGATGGACACCAGGCAGGAAGCCCACAAGGAAAGAAAGGCTGATGTTGGAGAGGTACAGTGGTTAACCAATGAAATCAGGCCAGCAGGGAAGTCAAGCTACAAACAAGGGAAATGGAAGAAGAGGAAGTAAGCCATTCTTGTATTTTATATCTTAAATTTAATTCAAGAACCGTGTTAGTGTGGTTCCAGCTGACGAATGCAGACTCAGCTGTCAGGTTCGTCCTGTACTCTCCCTAGTGCCCACACCCTGTATGATGCTGCAAGAAGAGCTGCTTGCAGTTTTTCACATGCAGTACTTTTGCTCATTCTATTTTCTCCACTTGTCCCATTCCTCTCCAATCTACCCACCGCCTCACAGTCTCTTGTTCATGCTCCATAGCTCAGCCAGCTTCTACCTGTTCAGCCTCCTCACAGATATTTCAGCACTCCTCTAGCTCTCGCTCTGCTCCCCTCATCCTGTTCTAGCCTCCCTCCAACAGTGATCCCCCACCTTGCAATCACTTCCCACCAGGTCCTGAACTTTTGGAACAGGAATGCTGTCTTTCTATCTGTGTCCATCCTTGTCACTGTGTCTGATACAAAGAAAGAGAAGAACCAGTAGGTGTGGAATGGATGAACCACATAGCACTGTGAGTACACCTTGTAAAATTACCTTCTTCCTGGGCCTCAGTTTCTCTCTCCACTCCTTCAACTCTTGGCTGTGTTCCTCATCTAACTCCTTCAGTTTCTGAGTCTCGTGTTCAACCAACAGGTGGCATTTTTCATTCTGAAAATAAAGTTGGTATTAATTTTTTTCAGATCAATGGAGCAATTTTTAAGAGATGCAATTCTCTTTCAAAGTAGCAAATTATTTGCTAAACCCTCATGCTATTATAGGAGTTCAAATTCTCCTTTAAAAACTAAGAGCTATAAGTTGTGAAAGTCAGTTTTATAAATGTACAAACACCTTCATTATTTTTGGAAGTTTTATATCCTCTTGCAAAAATACTAAGCATCACAGAAACATAACATATAACATAATGTTATATGTTAACATAACATACAAAAAGAACTAGTAAAAATGCTTTGGGACTTTGCTTTTCTAGTTGGCAAATGCTTTGGAATTAGTACTCTACTAAGTATTCTACTCCAGTAATTAACTAAATATACAGAGTATCAAAATTTCCTCTGTTACTCTGAAAGTGTAAGCCATTTCTGGCATTCACTAGATGGACTATATACTCCATATGAACTCCAAAAATAGTCCTCTCTAAAGTTCAAATTCCTACTGAAAATAATTTCCAAATGTTTACCATTTTTTCACAAAACCCAGAGGGGAAAAAAAAAAATCAGTGATATTCTTTTTTGTTTTTAGAAACAGGGTCTCTCTGTCATAACTCTGGCTGTCCTGGAACTCACTCTGTAGACCAGGCTGGCCTCAAGCTCACAGAGATCTACCTGCCTCTGCCTCCTGAATGCTGGGATTAAAGGCGTGCACTACCGCTTGGCTAATTACATTCTTTTAAATGAAAAAAAATTGAATTCAGAATCTTAAACGTGCCATCACTCGATACTAAAAAGCATACTGACGATGCTTTCAAAGACTCCTTCTCAGGTTTAATTTAGCTTCACCTTTTACACTTAGCTTGGTTCTATGAAATAAAAACAAGGGTCTATGGCACTGCACAGCTCCTCCTCCCGATCTGTGCAGGCAGCACAAGCTTTCCATACTAGCCCTTCCACAAGCAACAGGTTCGAACTCTGGTTAGTTATTACTTCCTCCACAACAGCCACATGAGCTGCCCAGCCACTTGGAATCCTGCTGTCAGGCTTCTGCCCCTAACCTGCAGCTGGTGCAGTTCCCGGACGTTGGCTTCACACTGCAACTGGAGATCCCGCATTTGGCTCTCGTGTTTTTGATGCTGAGCCATTCTCTCATTTTTCTGCCTCTTTTCTTCTTGTGCAGCAAACTATAAATAAGAAAAACAAAAGATAAATTAATTAGGAAGCCGTGTAATCTCTACATACTCTAGAGGTACAATTAAGGAATTTAACAATGCTTAAAATACATATCTGAAGCTGTGTTACTACACTGCAACTCAAAGCTGCTGCCTATATAAAAGAAGAGGTAAAGCTAGGTGAAAGGAGAGGGAACCACTTCTAATTTAAAGCCTCCATGTTCCAATTGCTTAATGACCTCCAGTGGCAGAAGACCTGTAGTTTCAGAAGTGCCACACAAAGTGAACATGTTTCAGACTTCAAAAGTTGCCCAAGTTATCCCATCCCCACAATCTAAGAGCTGCCATGGGAGAGAGGGCTTTGCCTGCCCTCTATGGTCCCACACAGGGAAGACTGAGTCAGAATATAACGTGTACCCTGTCCCATTCCAGGAAGTTAAAGTAACAATCCCAAGGGGAGACAGACAAAATGTCTAAACCCAATTCTGAGGTACTTTAAAGATCATTCGAATTTGTTAAACCCTGAAAAGGAAAAGAGCCATCTGCTTAAATACCTGTTTAATTTTTTCACGGTCCTGATCTGGTGTGGCTGTTGAGTTAATTCTCAAACTTTTCTTAAACATGGCCATGCGTGTCTTGGCTTCGCTTCGCTGAATCTTGGGCAGTCTTGCTCGTTCCTGAGTTTGTCTGTTTTTCAATTCCTCAATAAGTCGTTGATTATAACGCTGCATTTGTTCTGTTTCCTAAGGAGGATTTAAACAGACTTGAACAGCGCAGATATAACTTAGCTCTCAGCTCCCACATGCATGTTCCAGGACAGCATTTGTTACTATTTCCCATAGGTGCCCTCTCACTGCATAATGAGCAACAAAATACTAAGCAAAAATAATTTATGAGAAAAGAAAAGTTCTTCGACAACAGCAGTGTTCCAGCAAAGCTCTTCTCCCGAGTTCAAGGAACGTCACATAATTAAGATCCTGAATCACACTGGAACCAGGGAACAAGATGAAGACTGTACTCTATGAGGTCTTTAAAGCACTGTAACTGATAGCAAAGTTTGAAATCATAATGAGGATATAATCGAGAACTCAAAACTCAAAGAAATTTAGGGTAAAGGATAGAAATAAAGCCGAGAATCCATTCTCTAAAATTAAACTTCAAAGTTGAATAACTTTGCAAAGTAAAATGAACAAAGAAGTGAAGAAATTTCCGTTTTGATCACCTTCTCGTGGCGTTTAAGTAGCTGGTGTCTCTGCATAAAATACTGATCTTTGAGCTGCTGTTTTAGCAGCTGGTGCTTTTCTTGTAAGTGTCGCTCTTCAAGCTCCCAAATCGCAGCTTCTCGAGCTACAAGGAAGTGGTTTTCAAATGTCATTCAGTTCTTTTAACTACTGTCCAATGCTCTTCATTTTAATATTTAAAGTATTTTTATTACTAACTTGTACACACAAATAGATATTCTAAGTTATAAATAAAATGTTGCCAATGTAAAATATTATTATCACTTTTCATTTTGTTTTAATGTACTAAACTAAGAATGTCCTGCCAGGAATGTCAAAATCCCACCTTAAAAAGAAAGGAAAAAAAAAAAAAACACTAAACTAATCTATTAGGGGGAATATTCTATCATGTCCTCATTATACAATATAGTTGATATAATTACATCAGTAATTATAAGGTATAATGAGTACATACAACTATTCAGATAGATTTCTAGTTTATCCAGAAAGAAGTATGCTTTACGTTGGGTTGTTTTGCTTTGCTTTTGAAGTGCTGAGAGGAGCCAGGCCCTCAAACCCAGGGCACCATGTACATACTAAGTACATATTCTATCACTAAGCTATATCCCCGGTCCATATTTTACATATATAATAGACACCCCTACTATATCTCAAGTATTTCTCAATTTTAAAAACGGGAACTTATTTATAACTTTATCTTTCCCTTTGCCACCCCAGCAAAGGGAAAGCACTCACTACTTTGCAATGTATCCCTCAAGGCAACGCTTGTGAGATACTTCTATGTACACACACTGTGGACTCTCACATACCTCTCATGAGCTGCTGTTTGTTATTCAGGCACTCTCTCTCGATGTTAGCCAACTCTGCCTTCTGTTGTTGGATGATCTTTTTCAGAGAGCCATCTAGTTCTTGTTGTTGCTTCTGAACAAATTCTTGTTCCTAACAGACACAGTTAACCATCTGTCAATACGTATCTACTGAATGAAACATTCAGTTATCTAGTGACTACGTATTAGTGGTTAGAGAGGTTTATTTCCTCTTCTCTCTTGGGAAAAGTGATGGAGACTGACTCAGGGCCTTGTGTATGTTAGGCACGCACTCTGGCACTGAACTACATCCCTGGTGGTTAACAAGATTTCTAAATGAAGTTTATAAAGCTGGTGGAATTTAAAAATCACTAAAAGTATACTGTATAGATACAACACAAATGTATGTCATCCAACTCAAATCTAAAAAAAATTACAATGTACAGCATTCTGAATTCTAAATTCACTATTAAGAAAAGAGTGTGCATCCCATTCATAATCAAAATGTTCTATTTCATTAACAGCTTTGGGAAAATAACAAGTTTTCAGCTCCACTATGATATAACTAGAGCAAGAGTAAATAAGAAATTCCCTTTTAAGAATAGAGGCAACTAAGAAAAACAGATCATCACAGTTTTTAACCCTGCCTTTCTAAGAAACAGAATAAGGAAAAAATACCACGTCTGTACCAACAAGGGGTCAGTGCTTGTCATCTACAACATATGCCTAAAAGGAACAACACTCTGGAGACTTAGTAAGGAGCAATGCACAGCTAGAGAGATACAAACTAGGGACAGGAAAGTGAATGACACATTATGAAATCTACATACAAATTTCTTACAATGAAGCATTTCTACCTACACATTTGAGACTCACTAATTCACTTCATAAACATTTATTGAATACCTACCATTTGCTAAGTTTATGCTTTAAAAGAAAAGTAAGTCTGGATATCTATCCCTCTTTTGGCAGTAACAGCAGATGGTATTTAGTTCAATGGAGTCACAAATAAAAAAATGTGGGTTTACATCTTAGGGTTGAAGCAATACTTCCTCTACAGCCCTTTTCTCTTATGCATCCAGGAAACAATTAAGCTCCCACTCTATCTCAGAACTGCTCTCTGGGATATGGACCGTCAGACAAGACCTAGATCACTACTGCCTGGTCCTAAATGCACAGAGGAGGCTATGGCAGTGCCTCTGGAGCCAGTCATTTCAGGCTGCTATGGGAGAGTAATTTGGAGTTGCAAATGTTACCATCATTTCATCTGTATTTTCATATATGTGTTATTATAAACACAAACACATAGTAACAGTGAACTGTCACTATAAAATACAATTAGCCACGTGACTATAAGAACCTATAACTATCGCAGCCAAAAGCTTCAATAAAAACTTCTTTTTATTTAATCATCTAGGATAAATAAAGCTTTTGGGGTTTTATTCAAATCCACATGCCACCTTTTAAGCAGTTGTAACAAACAGAAAAGCTACTCAGGCTTCTCTTTTCCTACAGCAAATGTTTGTAGGAAAAAAACAAAAAACACTGTTCCTATCAACCTCTGATGCAACGTTTCTACATGCAAACAGTTCAATAAACATTTAATCTGGAGATACAGTAAAGAGTTTCTTTTGGTCAACATTTTTATCATTGGGTTGCATAACAGCTTTTTAAAATACCTGCACAAACAGCTTAACTAGCACATGTGTCAACTTTACATTTAGACTCAGAAGTCAAATGCCAAAGTGTAGACTCAAGCCAACAGACATGTGAAAACAAAAAAGTAAATAAAAATCACACTACTAAGTACATATAATTTGTCTTTGCTATTTGTGAGTATGTTACTGTTTTTAAAATTCAAATTACACAAGTGAGCTATCAGTTCAAAGAGAACTTTCTTGAGGTACTCAGTACATGCTGGGCACTGCTAGGTTCAGGCTGACTCAGTACATGCTGGGCACTGTGCCAGTATAGTGCAACTAAAGTCAATAAAAACAGCCTTCAAAGCGTACCACACTATAGATCCCAAGTGCCAATAATCTTGAACTCTCAGTTCATTGTGTCACTTTTTTAAAAAGGAGATTTGTTTACTTTATGTGTATGAGTATTTTGCCTACAAGTGTATGTGCACACCACACGCATGCCTGGTACCCATGGAGGTCAGAAGGGGCGTCTGGACCCCTGGAATAGGAGATACAGATGTTGTGAGCTGCCATGTGGGGGCTGGAGAACAGAATCTGTCCTCTGTAAGAGCAGCAACGGCTCTTAACTGGTAAGATCTCTCTCCAGCCCAAATGAAGACTTTTAAAGGTTCAGAACTAACCAGAGAAAAATCAAAGCTGAGGACAAAGCTTTGAGATGAGACTGTAGTGGTTAAGATGGCTATCCAGAGACGGCAGAACAGTACTGGGCTGCCCCTCCCCACAGGCAGTCACAAACTAACATGAGGGAGGGCTTCCTGACAAGAGTTAGCAAAGGAATCAGGCTGCCTCTCAGCTGAATAAGCAAGCAGCATTTATATGACAATATAAAGAACATCACATAAATATTTTACAATACAGTGAAAAATTACCTGAAAAAGACCTTTATACACAAATTGATATGCTTCATTACTTCGAATAAATGTAAATTTAGTATTATTGCCCATTCATTAAACTTCTCAACTTCAAAAACCAAATAAATACATTTGCACTGGAATTTGTAACTAGAAATTGCTCTTAGGAGCAGGAACTAAGAGAAATTTCACATTCTAAAAAGTCTGCATGGATTATAGTCTGCCTTTAAAAATACATATGAACTTAATCAGTAGAAGTCACAAAAACCACCCAAACTAAGAAAGCCAAAAGTCATTTCTAAAAATGGTCTCATAAATAATGATGCCAATGGCTTTTAAAAGTACAAGTTCAAATTCTGGTAAGTAATTTTATGGTATCTGTTAACTAACTGAAAGTATTAAAACTACAGCTTTGTGTCCTAAAAACTACCAGGAAAGGTTATGACAAATCGGACTAGCTGTATGAAGTTTGATCACTTACTCAAGAGATTTACCCAAAAATGGTAATGATCAGAAAAGGGTTCATAACTCATAATTTCGTCCTAAAAAAAGAGTATCTGCCAATTGCTTTTTAAATCTAATTTGGGAATGGGGAACAGAAATGACCAAAGTCAAGCTGTATTCTATCTACTCCAGTTGTATATACCAAACATCACAAACAAAAATCACCATGTTATATCAGCTAGCCTTTCCTTGCATGGAAACTGTGAGAAAGAATACAGTTTGGAATTCCAGACTTAATTTCAAACTACAGTAATAATAACAGCATCTCAATATTTATTATGGACAATTGGAATAAATGGAGACAAATGGAAGTAAAAATCACTACTTTTACTACAGCTTTTCTGACCATATCCATAATTAAGACATATAAATTGTATATGCAATCAAAACGTCACTTCACACAAAGATAAAAGTCTAATCACAGCATTCAATTTCTCACATGTGCAAAGTTTATAAAATTTTACCAGGAAGGTATTTTCCTTTTCTAAAAATCATGAAAATTTCAAGTTAAAATCTGTGGCGGAGAGGCAGAAAAATAGAGCCCTCCACTGCAAGTGTTCTGTCTCCTCTGTCGCTGATGCCAGTAGACACCGGTCTGTAGCAGATCGTTAGTCTCCTGTGCCCACATTCTGCGTCTGCAGAAAGGATATACTCCGTCCCTTCCTGAGGATGACGCCAGTGAGAACCGTTAATACAAAGTTCGTGCCAGACTATTACTACTGTTATTATTGACATCAGCTCTCAATATTCTACATTTCAGCCAATGAAGTTAATAGCGAAAGGCACATGTGAGTCACAGAAAGCACAAGTAAAACAGAAGGCACGCGGACTTACGTCCTGTATTTGGGCGTTGAACACTGCACAAGATGACAACTGAAAAGACTGAATCATGACCTGAGCAACACCCTGTGAATACAATGCACCTCCCAGGTGAGAATATAGACATCTGAATGACTTTGTGTAAATGGAAAGAATAATTGCACAAATGCTGACCTTCAGGCCTAGGTCGAGTCAATTAACAGAGGGACCTATTTCCAGTCTATGGAATAAAACGTGAGAACTAGGTCAGTGCTTTCCAAACTCTAATGTGTTACTTATTTCTAAATCAGTAGAACTCCTTTTTAAAAGCTCATCCACATAGAAACACAGACAGACAAGACAGACAGACAGACGGCTAGGTTAAAAAAATAAATAAATCCGTTTAGAATTTAGAATCAGGTTAAAAGTGGTACTTTTAGGTCTGCAAGGTGACTTGAATAGGTACAACACCTGTCCAGGCCCCACATGATGGAAGGAGAAACGACTCTCAAAAACTGTTGCCCACTAAAAAAAAAACAAATAAATGAAAAAAAATTTTAAGGAAGGGAGGAGGAGGGGAAGAGAGGGAAGAAAGAGGAAAGGGATGGGCGAGGAGGAGTAGAAAAGTCCTTCTCTTGAGTCCACAACCCTTGCCTCCTGAGTAAGAGCTCCTTAAGAAAATAGCCTGAGAGCCTGTAGACTGTGTGTCAAATATGTGCCCACTCCACAGCTATGCAGCTGAAACTTAACAACTCTCAAGTCTAAAACAGACTGTAAAATTACCAAGTTTTAGTAAATTTGTCAAAGGAATAAATACTTTTCAAATGCTACATTCTAAAGTCCACTAAATTTTCAGAAAGAATTTACCATTAATTTTATCTTTCATTGGAAAACATAAGACATTCCCCCAAATCACATGAAAAGTCATATATTACAAAAAGCTAAAATTAGAGTATAGGGTCACTCAGTTCACTCAATAATAAATTCTTATTCTTAACTCTTAAGTTTGATATACTTTTGTAACTAAAACCATCTGTTATAGTCCTTTTTAAGGTAAAACTATATTGCTGTTATTTATTACCTATTACCTAGTTTGAAATATAAACTAACTGAAAATACATGCATAGCCAGCAAGGACTCCCTTCTGACTTTGTTCACAAAATGGCCAATAAACACAAGACCAGATGGATGAGCGTCTAGAACAGGCAGAGTACGCAGCTTTGACACCAGGGACAGCATGGTGTGCTGTGCCACAATCCACTGTATGAACGTGGAGCTGAAGTCGTCTGGACGAGAATCCCGGTTTTACCATTTGCCAGATGTAGCACTGGGTGAGTCATCCGCCTTCCTGTGCCTGTTCCCTCCCCTCTAAGACAGGCTGATGCTCACTGTAAGACTGAGCTCAAATACGCTGAGCATGAAGTA
This sequence comes from Cricetomys ansorgei, assembly GCA_026225945.1. NCBI lineage: Eukaryota > Metazoa > Chordata > Mammalia > Rodentia > Nesomyidae > Cricetomys > Cricetomys ansorgei. Next base: position 12,451,176 of record JAMJFZ010001258.1, read on the forward strand.
AGTGTTAGGCACATAGCAAGTGCTATGTCTGTCACCACATCCTTCACCTAGTTGTCCCTGCACTAGGACAAGACAAAATGTCTAAGTGGCTTATGGCAAGAAAAATATTAATTTTATTCAACTAAACTGGCTTTATTAAAATTGTAAATTCTAAGATCATAGTTTCCTTCTTTTTCATAGTATTAAAATGTTAATCAGCTCTGACGCAACAGGCAAACAGTAGTTTTAAAATATCCTTACTACACACACACACAAACACACACACACACTCTTACACACTTAAAAGTTTATGAATCTTATTTTTGATATTACATAAGATCCCATTAAAAGGATAATACATTGAGGAAACTGAAAATTTTTGTTAAAATATTATTCATTCATCTAGTTAATTCAGTCCTCTTGTAAAAATATTCTGCTCATTTAACTATTGGATTCTAAATAAAAAAGTAACAATACACTAAAAATTTGTCTTGATTACATTGTTGATCTTAAAAATAAGAAATATTTGATCTACCATTTAATAATAAAATTTACCATTTGTATTCTAAATGGTTTCTAATAGGCCTTTTTTTTTTTCTACGCACACACAGGCTTATATACCTACCCTTCAATTCTGTCCTAAAGGTCTTCTATCAAGTTCAGGCACCACTACTTAAAAACACAGGCTTCCATCATGATAAAAATCAGGTAACAGTAGCCATTACATTAGCACATTTGCTTCTGGAATCAATTTTCTAAAACCTTTCAGTTACTTCCATATATCAACTTAAATCACCAAGTATAAATTCATATATGTATATATATCCATATCCTAGGTATCTACAGATGGGGACAGGTTCAACATTAAATAATAATTACAGTTAAAATCTACTCTTTTAACCATGCTTTACTGAGCCAAGAGGAGAGGCTGCTTTCTGTTTTTAGTAGCACTAAGCTGCTGCTGTTACCTGAGCATGCTGGCATTGTGCAAGCTCCTCTTTCCTGCGTTTCATGAGCTCTTTTCTCAGCTCTTTGGGTGCTTTTTCCACTTCATTTATAACCTACAGTGTATAAGCATGCAGGAGGTGGGGAAACAATACTTTCTCCACAGAAAACATATGCGTATGTGAGCAGAAAGCTACAAGTCAAAATTAAAGTTGCTGTAAGATTCCTTTCAACATGCATCAGCATAAGCATTAGTTGGTGGAAAAGAAAAAAAGATAGAGCATGCTTAATGTCAGTGCAGACAGAGTTCAGCACATAAAGGTTCATTCATTGCTTGATTATCCCCACATATCAACAAGTAAAGGAATACTCACAGCACTGAGAAAAAGTGACAGATTCAACTGCCTTCTTGAAGGATCAAAAATTACAAACACCCATCAATACTGTTTGAAATACTAAACACATGAAAAGCCAATGCCATTTATGAAATGCAGACTTTACGCTGACCTGACAACACCAAAGAAAGAGATGATCCGCTATGACAGCAGGGTGGGAAGGGAAGAAGGAAAGCAGGACTCCAAATGTACAATGGAGAAATCAATGGACACTAAACTTTCCATAAAACCATTTTATACATGGTGTGACAAAAATGAATGTAGCTGATGACTAGATAACATTCTCTTTGGTGAAAACTGAGGCCAAGTTAGTCAACTTTAAAATCAGTAATGTAAGTACTCCCTAAAGTTTAGTAAACTATGATTTCTTACACCAAACAAAGCATATTTTAAAATGAAGTATATTTTCAAATTCCTTCTTTTATTTTTTCCAAAGCCTAAATGTGAATTTCACCCACCAGCAGATCTATTGTCCAGCTCTAGAAAACAAGCATGTGTTTACAAGTAAAAGAACCAAAAGCCCAGATTCCAAATCACCACATGCCACTGCACCCAAGAAAGAGACTGATTTTGATTTAACATAGTGTTCTTAAAGTTTCCATCAGTAATTCCTCATGAAACCAAATCACCAGTAAAAGCAAGAGACTCCCCAAATGCAAGAAGTTTAGCAATGAGGAAAAAAATATACAATAAGATTATTCAATATAAACACATCATGATCTCAAACATAATTAGTTAAAATCTCCAAATTCAAAACAGTAAAAGTAACTACACTTATTCATCTAGAATTAAATCTTTTAATTTAATCTAATAGAAAGAATAACCTCTCAACAAATGACCCAGAGTTTTAAGAAAATTAACAAAGATCTTCAACATGGTGTACAAAGCAACTCTATATAAGACATAACAATAATAAAAATAACCTTTTAGAAATAATGGCTACAGCAAATGAAGCTATACACCAGTGTACACATTTAACCTGAGGAAAGCATCGAGTACTTGCTGTTAATGCTCAGTCCTACTTGAATACATCTTAAGATTCAATAATATGATTTCAGTTTTCTTCCTAGTTTAAATGCTCAAGTCAAATGCTAAAATCTTGGTAACTATGTATCAAAAGTGACAATGCATTTCCTAGTTTGGTTGAGATTATTTTCTTTCCTAACAGAATTGATCAAAATTCTTTTTCCCCTGGGGTTATTTATTTATATTCTGAAAATGTTAAGTCCTTCTCCTTCAGTGAAGATGTAGGACATGTCATAAAATTATTACTGAAAATTACTCAGATATATATTTTTTAATGTAGGGACAAAAGAACTATCTGTGGAAAGCTTCTTTATGAGCAAATGACAATCAGAGCTCTATAACAAGGAAGCAGCTCAGGAAAGCCAAAACCTTTTTATAATTGTATGACTTTTTTTAAAAAGGTATATAACAGATGCTATTTTGAATATCAAGCTATTCAGTTTCTGCTTGGCACAATGTCTAAGAAAATCAATAAACCTAACTGAGAAAAACTAAAATGTCAAGTAATTCATAAATGATAATTCTTGTTGCTACCAGTAAATACCAATGAGGTTAAGTTCTCTTGAAAAAAAAATATTACTAAATAAGGCCTTAAATATGGCATTAATAAAAGGGGAATGGCAGGCTGAAATACAGCTTGGACTTTATTTGAAGACTTGGCTCCAAGTGAAGCAAGACAGGCCACTGAACCCTCCTTTATTCCAGTTTTCTTGGCAGTGAAATGAGGATAATATCTAAGCTTACTGCTGCCAGCCTATCACTGTTTGGAAGACAGAACAAAGGAATGAATGAATGAGTGCTATTCAGTTACCAGTTATTATCCCTAATTCCTTAGACAGTCTTCAATTTGCATTGTAAAAAACAGATGTAGTAATTAAGAACAGTAGCTACACTTACCTCCTTCTTTCGGTTTTTTAGCATATTCTGGAACTTGGACAGCTCCTTTTCTTGCTCTCCTTTGATGCGTTTGGCTTCATCTCGCAAGCGGTTTGTATGTTCTTGCTCTAGTCGTTCAATTGTCTGTTTCTGCTGCTTCTCTAGATTCTCAATTTCTTGATCATACTGTCGCTTCTTACCCTGTAAAACAATGCAGTATGTTAATGTAAAACAATGCAGTTATGTAGTGAGACACTGTTTAAAAAAAAAATCCTCAAAAATAAAAGAAATTGAAAAGCAAAACATTTTGGAAAATCTATCGAGGAAAAAGACACAATTTCTAAAATTTTGGAAAACTGAATAAAAGAACTGCAAAAACACTCAGTGAAAACATGACTCTATTTTCTTGGGAATGAGCTCTGGGTACTGAACACAAAGCCACATACCACATACAACAGTCCCAACATTCACATTACAAGACTGCGAAGGATTATAATTTAAACTTCAATATTATTTTAAATTATCTTTTTTTTTCTAACATGTATTAAGCTAGATGTTCAACCTACAGTTCTGAAATTTCCCTTCCAAACCGTGGACACAAATGAAAGCTGAAGGTTCTGTGAACTGTTTTCCACAGCAGCAGTGACCTGGACATGGAAGCTTAACTAACTGAGAGTCAGTAAAGAAAGGAAGTTTTGAAAAGCCACCACCAAGTTCTAAAACTCAGCCAGGCTTGAAGACAACTGCTCTAACCTTAAAACTTTAGAAACTAGAAAACACAGGCAGTATTCTCCATGATAAAGGTATAGGAAAGGACATTCTAAGTAGGACTCCATTTGCCCAAGAAATAAGACTAACAATTGATACTGGGTCTTCATAAAACTGAAAAGCTTCTGCACAGATAAAGAAAAAAAAAATCACTGAAGAAGAAGCCCACAGAATGGGAGAGATTCCTTGCCAGCTGTAAATCTGACAAAGCATTAATATCCAGAATATATAAAGATCTCAAAAACATTGTCAAATAACAAACAACCCATTCAAAAACTGGGCCAGACACCTGAGCAGAGAATTCACAACAGGGGGGAAAAAGTGGCTAAGACATTATTTCAATAAATGTTCATCGTCCCAGCAATTAGAGAAATGCAATTCAAAACAACTTTGAGACTTCATACTACCCTGGTCAGAACGGCAAAGACCAATGGGATAATCAATAGTAAATGCTGGACAGGATGCAGGGAAAAGAAAACAAAACCCTCATTTGCGGTGAGTGGGATTGCAGATACTACGGGAATTAGTGTGGAGAATCCTCAAAAGGCTGAAATAATTATCCCACATGACTCAACTATACCACTCCTTGGCATATGCCCAAAGTACTTGACAAGACACTTGCTCAGTCACAATCATTACTGCTCTATTCACAGATAGGAAATGGATCCATCCTAAATGTCCTTCAACTGACAAATGGATAATGAAAATGTGGTACATATACACTATGGAATATTATATATAGCTGTAAAGAGAAATGAAATTATGAAATACACAAGCAAATGGATAGAAATAGAAAAGATAATGTGAGTTAACCCAATCCCAGAAAGACAAACACCGCATGTTCTCTTTCATTATGGCTATTAACTTTAAATCTTAAGATTTGAGTGTGTAACCTGGAGAAATCACAGAAGCTAGGAAAGTAGTAGGGACCATGGGGAAGGGGAGATACAATAAAGAGAAGGGTAAATGTAATTTGAAGGGAAAATGGGAGAAATGAGGGGTAGGATGGGAGAAAGATCAATACAGAAAACGGTAAGACAACTGTAAGGATGTGTGAAAAACTTACACACATAATACATCTAAGTCTGTGTGTGCGTGTGTGTGAGTGTGTACACACACACACACACATATATACATATAAGTTTAAATGAAATTTTCCCACCGGACAATATTCCCCCCAAAGCCAAAGACTAACAAAAACCCTAATATCAGTCATCAGAAGCCTTTTTTGAGCTGTTGGTCAGAAGAGTATAAGAGACTCCCAAAACACTATAGGTTATTGTTGTTACCCTTGGTTGTCTCCTAGAGGTTGAAGATAAGTCCCTATTGCTGAAGACACCATGCACTTCATACACAAGACCCAGAAGATCAAAGGTGGATCTATTTGAAAGCCTCCCCGCAAGGAAGTAGCTTTCATGGTTCCAAACAGCTTCATGCAAGCATCCAAAGAAGGCAAGCATCCAATAGTCCTACCCAGATGTGACATCTATGAACTACAACAAACAGCAGGACATAAAAACCACAGTGGCACTCATATCTTGGTGGTAACCAACAGCTCTGTAATTAGACTCAAGACTCACTCAACAAGAAAGAAATCTAGCCTGGTACTAGGTTTCTACCTAGTACCAACTACTTAGGGTCCTGGATCCTGGAGGAAAACCTACAACTACCACTTTACAAAATGAGCATAATTTCTGGTTGCATTCTAACTATTTATCTTTATACCTACTGATAACTGTAGCTCTCACCAATCAACAGCAGCAGCAGCAAGAACAACAAGAATATAGCTTTTCAATAAATGGAGACCATTATAGAAAATGACAACTAATTAAAATGCAGAGAACTGCTGGGAGCCCCAATACCCTGGTAACATGGATGAAGTCTGCTTGACAAGGTTCCAGACTCCCTGGCCAGGGAATTTCAGCTCACCAGCCATTTTGCCCCTTTTTCCCCTTTGATGTAATGGCAACAAAAAGCCTTTCATCAATAATAATAATGTTTAAATGGCCTAGTAATATCTGAGCTGGCTGCTGTTGACTGGGAAGGGGACGCACCCATTTTTTACTCAAAAGTAATTGTCATTGTAAAATACCTTGCAGGCTTCTAAGTCCTGGCATGTGTAGAGCTACCTATTCATACTGATAGTACATTGTAAAGGCTATTCCTGGAGTGGGTGCTGGTCCTCCCTGGAAGAGACAAGTCTTTAACAGAAGCAAAAGGAGCCTAGATAGAGAAAAATAAATATGCACTAAAGAGCAAAAACCATAAAACAAAAACTTTCTTTGGTGCCTACATGGCACCCTGCTCTGTTTGAGGTTGATGGAGATATTATTCAGCTAACAGTAACATTCAACCAATTATGGGTTATTGAGTCCAATGTTCTTTCACAGTAAATAAGATAACCTTGAAGTTTCTAAGTCTCAGGAGGAAGGACACCCAGCTCCTTCCTGGGCATGATTGACTTCTAGGAGTGACTACATCTACATATCAAACCAGTTCCTCTGGAGGCCAGACCAACATCTACATACCAAAAAAACTGTACTTGGCTTTTTAAAGCTTTTTGCCAAAGCAGTGCTCTCTTTCCGGCATGGTTCTCCTCCCCTGTAACGTACATTGTCAGTCTCTCCCTCCTTCTCTTCTTGGTGTGGGTTTTTTCCACTGGCAAGGCACACTGTCAGCCTCTCTCTTGCCCCTCTGTTAACTCCCCTATTAAAAACACTCCTGCATTTTACTTCTAAAGAGTTCTACGAGTCATTTTAAAGTGCAATCCTGAGTGCCATTTCCTTGGGTCCCATAAAAGAACAAACTACTCTGTCATTCCTCATTTTTCCTACACTCATACTCCCTCCTGAGTAGAGTTTTCGTGAACCCATTTGTGGAAAAGGCTGGATCCCTCCGCAGAGAACAAGTGATCATGTAGTACCCAGCCCTAACTGACCCATCTACAACACAACTCCTACACCTAAAGCTCAGGGAACATTACAGAAGAGGAGGCAAAAAGATCATTAAGAGCCAGAGGAATGTGATAGCTGCTCTGAGATTGAGTCTCCTAGAAATGACAGGAAAACTCCATCCATGAGGTCTCAACAATATAGTTGTGAAAAAACTCCTGAAGGACCACAACATCAACAGACATGCTAACATGGAAAGGGGAAATGTCATGGGGCCCCAACTCTAGACAAGGAGCTATAGGCAACTAAGGAATGCTGAGAGTGGGAGAAACAGTCTTCCCCAGGGATAAGCCCTCCAAATGGTTATCCAATTCCAAGTGGTCAGCCCTCAAATCATATACATACAACCAACATTACATGAACTGAGCATGTTGTGTATATTTAGGAATACACACACGTGCGCGCACACACACATACACTTACACCAGCAATTAAAGCAAAAGAGGCCTAAGACTCTGAATTATGGGGGAAGTAGAGTCATGGAAGGAGTTGGAGGGAAAAAAGGGAAAAAGTAAAATTATCTAACTATATTTTAATTTCAAAATATTTTTTTAAAAATACACTTAATGTAAGCTGAAAGACAGATGAAACTGAACAGTAAAGCAGTGTTCAGTAGCCTGGCGGTGGTGGCGCATGCCTTTAGTCCCAGCACTCAGGAGGCAAAGGCAGGTAGATCTCTCTGAGTTCGAGGCCAGCCTGATCTACAGAGTGAGTTCCAGGACAGCCAGAGTTACAACATAGAAACCCTATCTTGAGGGGGAAAAAAAAAGTATTCAGTAATAGGCAAATCTAAAACCTTTGTAAGCAGTCTACCACCCTAAGTCTAACACTTCTCATGAAAGATTTCAAAGGAAACTCGGTACACTGTAAGTCGGTGACCAGATAGGGACTGGAAATCCCTTTCAACAAGTTTTCGATTTTTTAAGAAATATCCTAAACATTACAGAAACAGGCCAGAGTAATAGTATATCACAAAGCCAGGAAAACCTCATCATCAGAGATCAAATTCTACAGCCTGGCCTAGGATTGTTTTCAAAAACACCAGATTTCATTTATTAACAAGGTAACAGAATCTGAGCCCTCACCATCATTTCCTGCTCAAAGCGCCTGAAAATCTGCTCTCGCTGCTGCTGCAGCTTGCCGTTGAGCTGCTGCTGGGCTCGCTGCTCTTCTTTCTGGAGAAGCCTTAGCTCTCGAAGTTCCTGCCGCCTGACAAGTGTAACAGAAAGAAGAAAATTACACTTTGGAGTAATACTTTAAATAAAAGCTTTAGCCATAAGATTTTAAACTTTAAAGACAATTTTTCAAATCATCCAAAAGCAACCAAGAATTTGCTCCTGTTTCTCTGTTCCTCATAGTTCCCAGAAACAGCAGAGGCTAAGACTCATGTTAACTACATACTGTTTCTCCACTCACCTGAGAAAGCGCAATTCCTCAGTTTTGGAGTCACTATCCGTAACTATCTTTGACGTCGTTACGCTCACTTCTACACCATCAACAATAAATTTGCGGGTTTTCTTCAATGTTTTCTTCTGTCTTCTAGTCTCCTGAGTGAGATTTCATTTGGGTTAAGCTTTGCATAAATACTATACGTGGAAGATATTTTCCTCTTTAAAAATAAAAATACTTAAATAGCATGACTAGTACACACAGGAAGCAGTAGGAGTCATTTGTGCAACAGTACATCATCTTTTATCTAAGCTGAGAACTCACACTCAACTTTGCAGATGAAAAAAAAAAACATTTTAGATGAAATTAGGCGTTCTGGTCAGAAATTAGGTTATTGTGCATACACAATAACTTTTATGACACTACATAATTAGGCACAGTGAAAATAAAAATCTCATATAAATAAATATTTTTACATATTAACTTTTTCTTCATCTTTCACTTTTGTGGGTTCTTGCCTCTACATTTATTTTAGTAAACAGATTAAATAGGGAGACAATTACTTGGTTTATGGGGGCGGGGTAGAAAGCCAAGGGAGTCCTGCACTCAGAAGTTTGACAAGAGGTTGGCGGCTCCATAGCAAGCCTCTGGAAAGAAAGGAAGGGAAGGAATGAAAGAAAGAAAAATGTGAAAGAAGGGGAGGAGGAAGGAGAAGGGAAGAGAAGGGAGGGGACCACACAGGACAGAGAGACAAGTAGAGAAAAAGTGGAAGTGGAAGAAAAGGCAGCACATTCAGAATGAACTCCATTTCAAGTTTGCCTGTGGCACCTTCCAGCAACCTCTCACCTCTCCACCCTCCAGTTCCAAGGTCTTCATGCTCCAAACCTGGACTATGGTAGCCTCCCCAGCTCTGTAAAATCTAACACTGAGACACTATATGCATGTACGTATGCACATATGTATGCATATACATATATGTATGTGTGTATATATATGTATGTATATGTGTGTATATATGTATGTACATATATACATATATATATATACATACCTACACACACACACACACATATATATATGAATGTATCTACTTTAACCTATAAGTGTCACATTTCTTCAGCTTCTACAGTAAGGTACCTACAATCAATATTCCCTTAGTCTTCACAGAGTACTTATGGTAGAAGGAGAGAATTGACTCCCACACATTGTCCTCTAACCTCCAGATGCTTGTTATGGCATACATGGACCCCCACACATAAACATTCAAAGTAATAAATAAAATGTAAATTAAAAAATACTATCTTTTACTCCATGCTCTGACCTCAGGAGCCTCCCAGCTTCTACATAACTCCCATGTGACTCCTAAGTACACCAGACTTGAGAACTATTCTCTAACAGCTCCAAGTGTGTGTGGCTGTATTCTGGGCTTTGCTTTCCCCGCAATGCTTCTCATGGCAGAATCAATGGCCAGGAATAAAGAAGCAAAGGTGGGCATCTGCAGGAGCAGTGCTTAAGGACTACTCATTCCTTAAAGTGCTCCTCAAAAGGAGACAATTCTTTCAGCTTCTCAGTTTTTACAGTTATCAGTAACTTGCTAAAACTGCACTCAGATGTTGTGCAAGAGGAACTAAATGAAAACGAGAAACTGTCCTGTCCTGTTTAACTATACCAAGTTTGCAAAAATGAGAAGGCTCTACCAAAAACCTTTAAAGCTTACTCCTGGAATCTCTCTCTCTAGTTCTTTATGACTGCCTTATTCATATGAAAATTCATACGGCTATTATTACAGATTTACTATTGTTTTAAGATAGCAGTGAACTAGAAATTGCCAATGACAAAGCAAAACCCACACAAGGCCCCGGGCACACTCACTTGTAGAGATATTGACCCGCTGTCTTTAGATTTGCTGAGGAAGCTAGAGATGGACAGATTCAAGTCACTGCTGCTGTTCTCCACGGTTGACCCAGTCCCCGAGTCGGTGTCATTCTCCTTTTCATTTTCAGCCTCCTGTGGCAGTATGGTTTCAGTTTTTGATAAAGCGCCCATTTCTCCTTTATTTTCTGGGTTTTCAGAGTTAATATTAATACTGGGTATTAGGACAGGAGGCGGCTCACTGGGCTGTGATGCTGCAGGAGCTTGGGGCTCTGTTTTAACTGGTACTTCCTGTGCACTTTCTTTTCTCTCCAATTCTACCTCAGTAGCAGCTGCCTCAGCTCCATTTCCCAGAGCCCGCTCCTCAGCACCAGACCCTGCACTTCTTCCAGCCTCCTCAATGCTACTTGGCTCCTTGACTTGCTCAACTTCATCTGTCCCTGGCTCCTCAATGGAGGCCTGTTTGGTCTCTGAAGTACTGATTAACTGTCCCTCGCCTTCACACACTGCAGACTGTTCAACTCTTTCTTGAGTAGGAGGTTCTTCTTCAGCACCACCAGCCTCAGGGCCCTCTGCAGGCTTCTCCATTAACTTCTGGGTTACTTCCTCTGCTTCTCTCCCATCGCCTCTCTGTTCACCCTGGCCCCTGTATTCAGCAGCCTCCTGAGCAACACCTAGTGCCTCATTTGTTCCCACCTCGATGATCCTATCTCTGACTTCAACTTCCCGAGTTTTATCATCTTTTCCTGGTTTCTCTTGAGTGTCTTCCTTTGTAAACCCAACTTCATTATCAATGGCCTGAAAATCTGCCTCTTTTTCTCCAGTCTCTTGAGAGACTAAGTCCACTGTTTGAATATGCATTTCTTTAATTTCTTCAGATTGCATGAGTTTATTTTCAAGTACCTCTTGGTCTTCTTTATTCCTGTCTTCCCCTGGTTTCAGACAGTTAGTGTTTGTTTCTAACGTTACTATTTTACTTTCATTTTCTTCACTGACTGAATTAAGGTCCACAGTTTGTTGGTCTTCTGTGTCAGGTAAATTTTCCAGCTTGGGTCTCTTCTTCTCTCTCCCATTCTCATGGATTCCTACTGTTTGGTCATTGAGTTCAGCCACAGGTTCTAAGATAACATCATTTGCATGCTCATTAATACCCTCCACAATCTTCTTAGGTTCATCAGTGGTGGATTTTTCATTAAGAACTTTGTTGTTAAATTTATCCCCAGAAGTATTCTGTTCTGTTCTTTCTGACACAGATTCCAAAATACAAGCATTTTGTGAAAGTTTATCTTCTTCAGAGCTGGCAATACTGAGGTCAGAGGACGCGCGTTTATTTGCAGGTATTGGCTAAAAAAGATTTTATATATTGTTAGTATTAAAACATGACCTCAAGATGGTCATGCAAACAATGGCTTTATATATCTATACTCATATGTAAAATATTTAATAGCTATAGTCTATACAACCTTATAAAAATAACTTTAAAAAGTGACAGTCTTCAGCCAGGCGGTGGTGGTGCACACCTTTAACCGCAGCACTTGGGAAGCAGAGGTAGGTGGATCTCTGTGAGTTTGAGGCCAATCTCGTCTAACAGCCAGAGTTACAACAGAGAAACTTTGTCTTGAAAAACCAAAAAAAACAAAAAAAAAAAGGTGACAGTCTTAATAATAAACATGATGAAATAGGTGACAAGGGAAGCCTGGTCACCAACTTCACTTCTAAAATTAAAGGTTCTGTACTGCCCTCATTTGTTACCCCTCAGATACATGTGCAACCACATCCCAAAGCCCACCTCTAAGACTCTACTAAATGAAATATCCTTACTAACACTGACCAGAGCATTTTCTGTTTCTTCATCATCATCTTCCTCTTTGCCATCTTCAACTTCCTCTGTTACTTCAGCCTTTGCCTCAGCAATCAATTCTCGGACTGGTTTGTTGGAATCAACGGTAACAAAGGGATGCTGTTGATCATTAAAAAGAGCATGCTCAATGACAACTGAAAAGCTTGTAAATTTTAAGCACATAAGTAGATCATTCAGTGTCAAATAATATGAATTATGAATATGAAAAGCACACAAAACTTCAAACATTGTACCTGGAAAAAAAAAGAGGGAGAGGGGAATGAGCAAAAGTAAAGACTGCCTAGACTTGATTTTGTTTTGTATAGTCTTTACTTTTTAATACTTTATTATTTGTTTAGTCTGTGTGTGTGTGCACGCATATGAAATTCAGACTTTAGAGTAGGTTTCTCTACTATGTGAGTTCTGGAGATCAAACTCACAAACTGTCAGGCTGTTTCAAGCACCTTTACTGAGCCATCTTTCAGACCCTGTTTGTTGGGGGTCCAGGTTACCCAGACTATGAAAGCTTCAGCTTGACAAGGGTCCTGGGCATTCACTGTCAGGAACTGGAATTCCTTAACTGCCTTGCCCCTTTTTTGTCTTTACTGTATGGTGACATACGTTCTCTCATTAATAATACGATCTACATAAGCCTAATAGTAATAGCAAAATTAATCGCTGAGCTGGCTACTATGGGCTGGAATGAAACACAGCCATGCTATTCAGAAGTAAATTGCAATAGAGCAATCCAGGTTTATTGCTAGGATTTAAGAAATATAAAACCCAGATATTCACCTGAGTGCTAGCAGTCACGTACAGAGAAAATTCCTCCAAGTGTTAGCGGTCACGTAGGAGAGGGATGCCTTCCAGAAACAGCCCCTCCCCACCACCTATCAACAGGGATTCTTTCTTCCTCCCCTCCCACCCCCCCCACACCCCCCCCCCCCGACAAAACCAGGCGCCACCCTGTCTCAAGAGTCCAAAGGTGCCAAGTGACCACCACCCACTCTGGTTCCTGTGGGCGCGAACACCTGACCAACGAGGTTAAGGGACACAGAATTTGGGAGCTCTGAACCAATCGGAGCAGCACAAGCCCTGTCCCTGGGCCCTGGCAACAGGACCCCGATAAAAAGCCCTGAAGGGAGGGTTTTCTCTCTCTTGCCAAGCTCGCCACCCGCTCCAAGCTCGCCACCCCACCCGAGGCTCTCTCCCGCCCGCGGCTCTCTCCCGCCCGCTCCAAGCTCGGCGCGCGCCAAGCTTGACCTGGGCGAGACCCAGACACGTGCCAGTTAATAAAAAAGCCTGGTGCGTTTGCAGCGACCTGAAATGTCTCGTGCTTCTTTGGAGGTCCGTCCGGCTAAGGAGCATTAAGCTTGCCAGTTAAGGATCCCATAGAAGAGTGAGATACTGAGCTCACTCATCGCCTGTTTCGATTGCTTTACCCTCCTTCGTGGAAGCTGAAGAACCTATTCGCGGGGGCTAGAGCTGGACTCAGACCCCCGCACCTGTTTTGTTTCATTTTGGTAATTTGAAAGAATTTATCAAAAATTAAAACAACTTTTTATGGCTAAGTAGAAGATACATTTGGTTCTTCAGTATTTCAGATACATATGTATCTGAAAATTTCTTTAACAATTCTTAAATTAAAATTTAAAGCAAGTTTCAAGTTTAGGTATCATTTCTTTCAAGGTAACTAAAAGAGGATAATAAGGTAGCTCCATGGGTAAAGGTGCTTGCTGCCAAACTAATGGCCTGAGTTCAATCATCAGCACCATAGAGTGGAGGGAGAACCAACTCCTGAAAGGCATTCCCTGACCACCACACACACACACACATGTGGTGGGTGCACATGTGCACACATGCATGCACGCACTTTTTTTACATTAGTATCTACATAAAACTCATCAAAGTATTAATAAAAACTTTACAAAAACCCTTTATATTTTGGTTAAAATGTATTCACAAATACCTGTTTTGCTTTTTTAAATGATCCTAGCATCAAGTGAAAGACATTTCACACATCTTTGTGCTCTCAACTCAACAGTGTCTGTATGATGCTGTTCTTGGTTGTCAACTTGACCACATCTGGAATTAACCAAAATCCAAGCTCCTGGGCACACTTGTAAGAAATTGTTCTTGATTGAGTCATTTGACATGGGAAGACCTACCCTATCCAGATCTTCTGGGTCACCTTAAATCTGGGCCACACATTCTACTGGCAGCCTACATAAAGAACACAGAAGAAGGAAGCCCCCTCTCTCTGCCTGCCTGCCCTCATTCTTGCTGATAAGTTGATTCCTTCACTGGCATTAGAGCCTACTTTTTGGGATTCCAGCATATACTGTAGACCAGCTGAGATTATCCAGCCTCATGGACCGAACACTACTGGATTTTTGGACTTTTCATTGGAAGACAGTCATCGTTAGAACAGTCAAACCATAATCTGTAACCTACTCTAATAGAACCAGTTTGAAGACATAGAAATTAATTGTATCGATTTTGTTTCTCTAGAGAACCTTGACTAATAGAGTCTGTTTTTAACTAAGATCCTCAAATACAGGAACAATGAAATACTGGGAAGTGTGTGCCAGAGACATAGAGATTTACTTGTTGAACCCTGAAGGCAATTTTTCCCATGCCCTCTTCCCAGATAAATGGGTCAGCCTAAAACATTACCACATTGGCATTACAGGACACAAATCCTTACAGCAACTCCCCTAAAATTTGTTATTCTGTTTATCTACAATAATATTTGACAAATTTTTATTTCAAATATAAGAAACAAATCCTGCTTCAAAGCAAAGTCAAATTTATAACCACCTTAACATCATTTTGTGTGTGAGTACATACTGTGCTCATTTACGTGCAAATGTACATGTGCATGCAGAGCCAGGGACAGCCTCAGATGTCAATCTTCCTCTGGCACCATTCCCTGCCCCCTGCCCCCCACTTTTGTGAGACAAGGTCTCTCACTGGCCTGGGGCTTGACAATTTGGGTTACACTAGACAGCCAACACACCCAGAAATGTACCTGTCTCTATCTCCTCAGCACTGGGATTAGAAGCATGTATAACACACCTGGCTTTAACACGGATTCTGGAGGTGGAGTGTGGGTCTCCATGCTTGGTTGGCAAGCACTTTGCTGAGTGAGCCATCTCCTCAGCCCCCACATCATTTTTTAAAAGTCAACAATATTGGGCTGCAGAGATGGCTTAGCGGTTAAGAGCACTGACTCACAACCATCCATAATGGGATCTGATACTCCCTTCTGCAGGTGTACATGCAGACAGAACACTCAGATACAAATAAATCTTTTAAAAAGTCAACAATATTAACTGTCTACTTAACTCTTGCAATAAGAGGCATAAAAAATCCATTAATTCATAGCTTTTGCATGCAAGGTATTAGCTTTCAAATAACTATTACAATAAAAAGAACATAACTAAACTGAGTTATAAAAAGCACAAAAGAAAATATTTACAAAGTAAATGCCTACTAATAATGACAACGTATGTGCTTCTAATCAAATGTTAATTACTACATCACAGTTTTTGTCTTTTTTCCACACAAAGTAGAAAGGGTAAATAGTGAATGAATCTGAAATTGTATTCTTTTAAAGACAATGTTAAAACAATCTGATTTGCTGTTATCATGCTATCCTCATTTTACCTGTAGTAGCTGAGATGTAGTCCACCGGGCATCCACATTCTTTTCCAAGCATTTCTTTAGAAAGTCCTTAAAATTTGAAGACCTGCAATATAAAATTTCAACAATGATATTTTACTTTCTTATTATTAAAATAAAAATCAAACAAAAATCCTTAATAAATTATGTTTAGTTTCATTATGCTTAGCATAGCACAGGTCTAGTATGTAGACAAGAAAACTACTGAAAATAAAGACTTTATGAAACACATTCTGTAAATATATACATGCAGTAAGGCACACAAGTGATCACTGAGATGCAGCCATATCTTCACAAGTTATCAAAATGTCACGAAAATTCTGTTACACTAAGTTCCCATATATACATCAACTGCACATGGGCCTCACTGTTTAACTACAGAAAATGGTTTTCCACACAGATCCCAGTTCATTCATACTGTCAGACACATGGGGAACGTTATTTACAATGGTTTCCATGATCCTTAAGTCTTTCTCAGGTGTATTTATTTTTACTTTATGTATAGATGTGAGCACCTGCATTCATATACAAAGTGTGCCTAGTACACACAGAGGCCAGAAGAGGGCATCAGATCTCCTGGAACCTGAATTACATACAGCTGTGAGCCACCATGTGGGTGCTGGCAACAGAACCTAGGTCCTCTGCAAGAGCAGCCAGTGCTCTTAATCACTCGCAGGTCCTTGAGTCGTGGAAGTAGACCCATATCAGTGACCTCATTCACAGTCTTTGTGCCATATCCCCAAACTTAAATACCCTTCACAAACCAGAACAGGACATCAACAGTTCTTTAAAAACTTTGCTTAAAGTAGCTTACCATTTTGATGGCTGTGCTAATGTTGGCGGCTCAGATTTAGCTATTTTTAGCAGCACTCGCATTGGATTTAACTCATGATGAGGTGGCTCTATCTCAGCCATTTCTATTAAAGTAATACCCAGAGACCAAACATCAGCTTTGTAGTCATATGGTCTGTCCTTTGATGTCTCACACATGACTACTTCAGGGGCCATCCTATGAAGACAAAAAAAAAATGTTAAGGTGTTTAATTAACAGTCACTGTAAACTACAGTCAGTATAATGACTATGTGTGGACAAAGTAGTAACTGCAGACATGACTAATAGTATAAATTCATAAAAATGAGTACCTACCAATATGGTGTGCCAATAAAGGAATCCCTCCTTTGAATTGTCCTGGTGTTTTTAGCTGATACTCCAAAATCCGCTTGAAATAAATAATCATACAATAACATTAATGACAGCTTTTAAGCATGGTATTCACTGAAAAGGGAGAAGGGAGCATTTCAAGTGTTTAGTAAGGCCTCCCTTGTTAAAAGGTAAGCACGGCAGAAAGAGAAATAATTTCTCTACCATTCTAAATTATTTTAATTTTTGTGTGTATTGTATAGTGCATACATTATTTATGTATGCATGCAGGGGCATGTGCACACAGCTTGTGGAGGCTAGAAGCCAATGCTCGTGTCTGCCTTTATTGTTCTTCATCCCAGTTCTCAGTGAACTTGGAGCTTGCCACGTTGGCAAGACTGGCTGGCCAGGAAGCACAAGGACCCTCCTAGCTCTAGCAATCCAGCACAAGGGTTAAAAGCACCGATCACCACATCCAGCTTTTACATGGGCTCCTAGGACCCAAAATTGGGACCTCACACAACGCAGCAGGCACTTGACCCATGGAGCCATCTCTCTAGCCCCTACACTCTAATCTTTACCATCTTCTTTCTACCATCTTTAAAAAGTTACCTAATTTTACTTCACAAATACACTGCTCACCATTCAGATAGATCTTAAAATGATAATGATAAATTTCTCAGAATTGAAAACAAAATAGTAACTTTAAATTAAAACAGTACTTCAAAACAAATGCCAAATGCTGTGTGCTGCAATTAAACCAACAGAAACCTTTTCCTATAGTGTGAAAAAACGGAAAGTACAGCAAAGTAGCCTGACAGCATTCTCTCAGCAGCACCCTCATAAAACTGCACTACCAAAGCTGAGCACAGTGGTGGACGCCTGCAATCCCAATGTGTGGGAGGCTCAGGCAGGAAGATCAGGAGTTTAAAGCTACTCTAGGCTATATAATGAGATTGTCTATTAAAGAAACACCTTAATTATATTACAAAGGAAAAAAATGGGAAGCTTTATGCTTTCTGATTTAAGCTATAAAGAACAGCAGCACTATAACTTTATCAATGGATAAGAATACCTTTTTAGCTTAGAACTCAGCACCAACTCATTATCTTAACAACTAAATAAAACACTTTTCTCCTTTTGTCCCAAATAAACAACTAAAAAGAATCTCTTCTTATAAATGTTTTTTCTTTTCTCTTTTGTCTTTTGCTTTTTTTTTTCGTTTTTGTTGTTGTTTTTGTTGTCATTGTTTGTTTTTAGAAGCAGGGTTTCTCTGCTGTAACACTAGTTGTCCTAGAACTCACTCTATAGACCAGGCTGCCCTCCAATTCACAGAAATCCACTTGCCTCTGCCTCCCAAATGCTGAGATTAGAGGCGCGCACCACCATCCAGCTATAAAATTTTTTAATAAAAAGTTTTTAATTGATAGTAATAAATGAAAAGAATGAATTAATTGGTTATAAAGTTAACAAAAATTACAAATGAAAAAATGGTATAATGCATTTTACAACCTTGGGATGTTGGTCTTGGTAGGGTGCTTTCCTAGGAAATGTGAGGCCCAGGACTCAATACCCAGTAATGAAAAAGAGAGAGTCAAAACCAAAGCAGAAGGCAGGCCTTATATCCCGCTAAAGAAACTATACAAAGCCACTTGGTCAAGCATCAAACTTGACACTTGACAAGCCCTTACCAGGCCTTTGCTTCATCCACCAACTGAAGGAAACACAGAAACTGCAATCATGACTATGCAATAGCAAA
This sequence comes from Cricetomys ansorgei, assembly GCA_026225945.1. Taxonomy (NCBI): domain Eukaryota; kingdom Metazoa; phylum Chordata; class Mammalia; order Rodentia; family Nesomyidae; genus Cricetomys; species Cricetomys ansorgei. Next base: position 12,469,801 of record JAMJFZ010001258.1, read on the forward strand.
TGCAGCCAAAGGGGAAGCTATAGGTCTAGTGGCCAGATGCAGTACTCTGCCTTCCACTCCTACCTTCTCAAGGAGTCTTTATAGGAACGTTTTCCTAACCATCCCAGCCACTGTGAATTTAATACCATATATATACTGTGTAATCTGGCACACTGTGGACTTTGGAGAAGTCACAAACCAATGCAATAACCTTTTTTTTTTTTGCCTCCAAACAATCAAATATTGTTCTCTTGGTTAGAACAATGCTAATTCGATGAGAATGCATGCTAATGTGTACAGAAAGGAATAGAGAAAAATGTATAATTTATAGAAAAATAAAAATTTATATGAGCAAATTTAAACTTTTAAGAATAAATATGGGATAATTAAGTCATAAAGAAATGATGATAAAAGTCAAGACATAGTTCGGGAGAGGGAGGGCGGGGCCGAAATTAGATGGGCACGTGAAAGTTCTTCACCTAAGTCATGACTTCAAAGCTCTTGTCTAAAAACTCACACAGCTTTTCTTGTAATTTCCATATCTCTTTATGGCACAATAAGGATGAAATTTAACACATCCCTCTTCAATGGCCCAGTACATGTTGCAACAATGTGAAACAACATGGTTAGAATCACTGGAATCAACACGGCTTTTGAATAATTCTACTTTTTTTCAAAAACACACACAGCAACACTCCATGTTTTTAAAATTGTCTATTTTAGGGAAAAAAATTTAAAGGCTGTATCTTCTACTTGTATGTGTATGTGTGAACTTAACTAACCCCAGTCTAAAATCTACATCTGATTCCTTTTTATGATAGTCATCATTTATTCATTTGGATTAAAAGACAAAATTAAATGCTAGTCTTTAAACATATTTTACTTTCAAACCTAAGGTTACTTGTTGGTTTGGTAAGTGTATCAGTAAAATAAAGTAAGAAACTGAAGGGGTTAGTGGGGGTTAGTTCAGTAACAGAGCACTCGCTTAAGAAGTGCGAGACTGTGGGGGAACAATGTAGAACAAAGAGACTGTTAGATACGCTACAACACAGATGAAGCTGGGTGCAGGACTATACTTATACTCCAAATACAACACGTTTACAAATGTTAAATTTATACTAAAACTCAGAAGATGGAATCTTAGCTAGCCCTTCACAAATCTGTGCCTCTTTTACTTTCTTTTTAGGCATCAGTAAGTACATATACTTAGGAATTCTAAGAACTGGTAAATGTTTGACCACTGAAGGAGTAAAATTCTCCCTGTTTTACATGCCTAGGTAGGCCAAAACAGTATCAAGTCACTACATTCCAGGGTAAATCTCAGAGCACAAATTTAAATGTTTGAGTAACTTACCCAATTTAATGTCTCCATCTAAGGTAAAAAGAATATTGCCAGCTTTTAGATCTCTGTGGATGATTTTATTGTCATGTAAGTAACTCAACGCCTCTAAAGTCTGCTTGCAAACTACTTGGATTTGGGACTCAGTTAATGGTCTCTCAAGTTCTATAAGGAGAAAATGAAAAAGATACATGTACTTTTAAACAATGAAAACATAAGCTAACTAGATAGTTTTCAGTACATTTCACCACTATGACCTTGTCAGAGATTATATGCAGTCATTTATTGTAGAAGAGCTACATATCTACAAAGATTAATTTCCAACAGAATGTTCAACATTACATATCAGAATTGTATTTATCTAATATAATTAAGTTGATTTCTTAATGTACTGAACCCTAAGATTACATATATATAATTGAAGCCTTTTTTACTCAAGAACAATTTAAGAAGCAAATACAAAAATAAAGGTATTTACCAAGCATCACAGCATCTACTGCTCCTCCTGCACAAAATTCAATGAGGATCTGCACACACACACACACAAAAAAAAACATCAGTCTGTAATTACACCAAATTTCAGAACCTTAGCAAAAATAGATAAATGAGATAAACGAAAAGCTACTGACTAATCTGGGCTATAGAAGCATACCCGGCTAAACATGATGGGCATCTGTGTCATCAGGTAAGGTCTTAAGTGATGCAGCGAGCACAAGGACAACATGTTACAGGGGAACACCCTTCTCCCCTTTTCCATTTCTTTCTTTCTTTTTTTTTTTAAGTCAGGTTTCCCTGTAGCCCAGGCTAAAAGCAAATCTGCAATCCTCCTGCCTCTGCTTCCCAAATGCTGATAATAGGCATGTTTCACCACACCCAGCCACACCCATTTTTTTTTTATAAATAATGATAATTAGTATCCTTGCTTTTCTAAAGTTACCAAATATAGGTTGTTTAATCATTATAATATTTATACATTTAAAAGATTTTATTACTAAAATATCTTATTACTTTCATCTTTCAAGTAACTTCTGCAACGTTCAGTTACCAAATATATTGTTTAACTTTCAATAAATAAATCCTGAAAAAAATGGACTTATTTTAGTTAAAAGATTCTTTTTTTTTTTTAAATTATGCTTATGAGTATGTTCCTATGTGGTGATATGTGCACAGGAGTGCAAGTACTCTTGAAGGCCAGAGAAAGGTGTCAGGTCCCCAGAGGTAGGGTTACAACCTAATGTGGGTGCTGGGAAACTGATTTGGGTCCCCTGCAAGAGCAGTACATGCTGAGCCATCTCTGTAGCCCTTGTCTTCAATTAAAAAAAAAAAAAAAAAAGACAGACACACATAAAACACACAGATTCAAACTCAATTATCACTTCCAATGGATATTCCATGGTAAGAACTTCATGTACCAATCGTTCTTAACTGTTACTAGAGTTAAAATTTTATACTATGACTATTTTATTTATATCTAGGTCTTCCAATAAATTGTTCCTCAGAGTATTTTGCAGTAGAGTCAAGTAAAGGTCTATTTAAAAATGACTAGGAGTCTTCCTTGTAATATTTAGAAATACTCTGCTAGAGCCCTGAACAAGTATTTTAGAAGATACCACACCAATAATAACTATACTTTTTAAAATAGTATTTTAGCAGACTATGTTTCATGTTTTCCCTAACAAGTTTTTTATTTGGTTTGTTTTTGTTTTTGGAGACACGCTCTCTCTACTAGCCCTGGCTGTCCTATAACTCACTATGCAGACCAAGCTGGCCTCAAACTCACTGAAATCCACCTGCCTCTGCCTCCTGAGTGCGGGGATTAAGGTGTAAAGAACAGAAATTACTTACCCAAAGATTGTTCTCATAATAGAAGGCATCTAGAAGCTTGACTATGTTTGGGTGATCACATGACGCTAATATGTCAATCTCAACCATATAATCTTCAAGTTCTTCTTCAGATTTGGTGTCAATCACCTTTGCAGCAGCTAAAACATTGGTCTCTTTATTCTGGGCCTAAAAATCAAAGTAACAAAAATGTCTGTCACACTTTAAATGCTTGCTTTTACAATTTTTTAAAAAAGAAAATGTTTAGGTTCACAGCAACATTTAGAAGCAGCACAAAGTTCCTTTGTATCCCCCCAACCCTTCAGCCTACACCAAGCTGATACATTTGCTGCAGCCAGTGAGCCGATATTAACATGCCACTATGGCTTCTCTGTACAGCTAACATGCGGGTTCAGTCTTGGTGCTCCATTCTATGGGAACCAACAAATGTGTAATGAAATGTAGCCACCATTTTATCATACAGAAAAGTTTATTGCCCCGAAAGACCTCTGTGCTCTGGCTCTCCACCTCCTCCTCCCCGACTGCTGGCAACCCCTTATCTTTTTAAAACGTCCTTGGTTTTACCTTTCTCAGAAAGGCATATAGCTGGAATATAGACTTTTCAGATTGGCTTTTTTTTAGTTACACATATTTAAAGTTCCTATAGGTTTTCTCATGGTTTGATAGCTCATTTCTTTTTGGTGCTGAATACTAGTCCACTGTCTGGATGTACCACAGTTTGTTTACCCTGTCACCTAACTAATGATATGCTGTTTCCAAGTTTAGGAATTATGAATTATCAAAGGTTTCAGTATGGATCGTTTTTAACTTAGTCAATCAACACCAAATAACACAGCTTCGGGAGCATACACTGGGCTTAGTTTTGCAGCAAACTGCCACACTAAATTCCAAAGTAGCTGTGGTCATTTTGCATCCCTACTAGTGATGAATGAGAACACTACTCCACATCCCAACGGTGTCCAAGTCATTTCCAAGTCTCATGGGTGAGTTTCAAATTATGATTCCCTGCAAACACACATAGGACATCTCTGTGATTACTTGCTGTCTGTATATCCTCTTTGGTGAGGTAGCTGTTTATGCTTTGTTTTGTTTTTAATTTCTAATTATTATTGAGTTTTAAGAGTTCTCAAACCTTTACCTGATGCTTTCTGCAAGTATTTTCTCCCAGTCTGTGGTTTCTCATTCTCTTACATGCTATTTTTAAAAGGTAACTTAAACATAAATATTAATTATGCAGACTGAGTAATGTAATTCTCACCTGCAAGTCTAGCACTCAGGAAGAAGAGATAGGAGAATCAACACAGTTTGAGGCCAGTTTGGTCTACACAGTGAATTACAAGCCAGCCAGAGCTACAAAGCAAGATCCTGTCTCAAAAACTAAATAACTCCCACTTGCTATGCAGAGGACTAAGTGCTTCAGTGCTTTATATGCAAGGAGGGCAGCGCTCCCTGCCCCACAGCTCCACAGCTAGGGACTCCGGATCTGCAGCTGCCGCTTCTAAACTGCATCACTTACAGCAACTTTTTTTTTTTTTTGAGGGGGAGGGAATTTTGTTTTGGTTTTTTGGTTTTTTGAGACGGGGTTTCTCTGTTGTAACTCTGGCTGTCCTGGAACTCACTCTGTAGACCAGGCTAGCCTCAAACTCAAAGCAATCCTGAGTGCTGGGATTAAAGGCGTGCAGCACCACTGCCCAGCAAAAATCCCTGTTTTAATACCCTCACCAGTGAAATTTACCTACACTTCTCAGTTTTGTGAGAAATTAAAATAATACATATTAACTAAGCTAGAAATACATATAAGCATTTAATATAATGTCTGACTTACTACATATGATGATTTTAAAAGTATTAGCTAGAATTATTACTATTGTTGTCTAATCCTTAGAAACACAATCATACTTATTACCCATACTTCGAAGGAAGATATAAACAAACAGGTAACAGGTTTCCCAGGTCTTGTACCTTAGTTTGAGGCAGGATCAGAATTTAAATCCAGATGTTTCCAAGCCCATTTTTCACATTAGTCATTACTAAGAGTATTCCAAATACATCACTCTGACACAAGGGTTAGTTTCAACTAAAGGACTTGAAGAACACACACAAAAAGACAATTCTCAACTTCCCCATTCCTAAAAACAGTTTTTAAAAGTTATTTTTTTAAGGGCAAGCAAGAAAGATGCCTCTTCTCTATACACCAAAAGAAACATCTTTCTTTTTTTCAAGATGTATTATTTGTGTGTGTGTGCCTATGTGAGTTTATATGCACTCCATGTGTACAGAAACCTGTAGAAGCCGGAAGATTCCCTGGAGCTGACGTTACAGGTGGTTGTGAGCTATCATGTGGAGAACTGAACCTGGATCCTCTATAAAAGCAGTAAACACTCTTAACCACTAAGCCATCTCTAGTGAGTGGGTGACTGGTTGGCTCTGTGATGGGATCTTGCTGCAGTATTCTAGGCTAGCCTCAAACTAGAGTTCCCCCTGCCTCCACCTTTGGAGTGTTGAGAAGAACATCACATGACTCCATTTTGCAGGTGACAATACCAATGCTCTCTTAAACTTTCCATATAAGAGAAAAAGTTTAATTAAGTAGGACTCACATTGCTTCTTCATAAGTCCTTTAAATAGTTTACAGGCTGACGTAACTGTATGACACCAAGGGCACATGTGAGTTCATAATGCAGGGTGGCTACACGGTGACTAAGACCTGGCCAACAGCCATTATAAAATGACATTGACAAAAATATCTCTCACTCTGACAATTTCAGAGTTGGGGGGGATATTTATCACAACTGCTAAAATACAGCCTTAAGTTTGTACCTTAGAAAGGTACTATAGCTGAGCCAGTAATTAAAAATTACTTTCCTCAGGGGCAGACAAAAATCAACCGGAGAGAGAGTAGCCCTCTCCTACCATTTTACTGTAGCACTGTAGGACGAACAGGCCTAAGTCTCTCAGGTCTATCAGCCCCACATAAAGACTTCATGAAATAACTAAAACATGTTAATAGGTAAGAGCAGGCTAACAAATAGTAAAGATTAATTAAAATGTGACTTCCATTAATAAAAGGTTTCAAGGATCAGCCATGGTCAAAGTTGCTATATTTTTATTTTCATAACTTATAACATAGCATGGCTACTCTGTATAAACAAACAAAGGCCTTTGAAATATCATAACTACCTGAGTTCTCTGTACTGATTTTATGTTCTAAATGAAGTAAGGTAAAAACTAGACTCTCCTACACTACTGTTTTAACAGTGGTTACACTTCCTGGGTGGTGAGAAATTTTTAATCCTATTTCCTTTCTACAGTTCTACATTTGTTGAGACTACATAATTTTTTTGTTTGTTTGTTGTTTTTCAAGACAAGGTTTCTCTGTGTAGCCCTGGCTGTCTGAAATACACTCTGTAGAGCAGGCTGGCTTCAAACTCAAGAGATCTACCTGCCTCTGCCTCTCAAGTGCTGGGAATAAAGGTGTGCACCACCACTACCTGGCTACACATTTTTATAACAAGCAGATTTTACTAAGAATCTTAGCTGGAAATTAAAAGACCTAAAAAAGAGAGAAGAAAAAAATCTTAAAGATCTACAAAGAAAAGCAAGATGAGTCCCAGCCCCACAAAGATGTCAATCTAAAGAGAAAGGTTAAATCCCATAAAGGATAAATATAAATTTAAAAGGAAAAAAATTAGAAAAAGAAAGATGAATTTAATCACTTCGCTATCCCTAATATTGATTCTGTTAATTTGGTCACTTCTGATTCTGAGGGTTGAAAGGCAAAGGGTACTATTTCCAGATTATTTCTCAGGTTACATCAATTTTCCCACTTCACAAATTGCTGGCTCTGAGCAGCCTGAACATACTAAAAGCAACACTGAGAGATTATAACATGGAAAACTAAGACTACAAAGAGTTATAAGATATATGTTTAAAGATAAGACAAAGGTATACTACCTTCTAAAATTAATTCAAGAAAATCAAAAGCTTTTAAATTTTAAGGATCTTATTTGCATTTACAGGTGCATTGGAAAGAATAAAACATTTCTAAATCAATCAAGGAGACAGAAAACTTATACAATGAAAACAACCAAACACTGCTGTATGGTGCTGTGGTGGTTTAGCCAAGAAGACAAGGAGGCACTTTCATAGGTGGAAACCTATGAAACCAGACCTCAGCAGAGGGAACCACCATCACAACCAGGGCCATACTGCCAGTGGAACCCTGAGCATCTGAGCTCAGGTGTTTTTATTCATTCAGAACTCCTCAGGTGCAGATCATAAGCAATCAAACATCCACCACAGAAATCCAACACCTGCAGACAATACAAAATGCCAGGGCCTAGGTACCCTTTTTCCCAACAGTGCACAAAAACAATTATTTTAAACATAACTAAAAATAAACTTCCACAACACACTACTGAAAAGAAATGAAGATATTTTTTAAAAAAGGAAAACACATTGTATGTTCATGGATTAGAGACAGCATTGTTAAAATGTTAATACTGCCCACAGCAATCTATACATTCAATGTAAAATCTCAAAATCTCAAGGTTTTTACAAAAATAAAAAAAGCCATCCTAAAATATAGAATTTCAAATAACCCTAAATAGCCAAAAGAAAACTTTTGGCTTGAAAGAGAACAAACCTCAAGGACTCATGATTCCTTATTTTAAAATTTACTATACAAAGCTGTAGTAATCACAATAATGTAGCACTACTTTGTAGTGCTATCGACAGACAAATCAATGGATTCTTAAAGTTCAGCATGTGTGGTCACAATCTTCAACAAAGGTGTCAAAGATGGGGACAGGACAGACAGTTGTTTCTATAAATCATGCGAGGAAAATTAGTATGCATGTGCAAAAGAATTAAGTTAGTATCGCATACAAAAATTAATTCAAGACATTTTTTAAAAATATAAATATAAGACCTAAAACTATAAAACTCTAAGAAAGTACATTGCAAAGGCCACAAGTTCAGCTCCCAAGTACCCATCAGTCTATAACTCCAGTTCCAAGTGATGCAATACCTCTGGTCTCCATGGACAGCTGCACTTTTGTGCGCATACCCCATACAAACACAAAATTAAATTAAAATTTTAAAATATAAATGTAATTCAAAATGAGCAAAGGAAGAACTGGGGACACTGGGTTCAGTCAGTAAACTGCTTGCCATGCAAGCATGAGGACCTGAATTCATACCTCCAGTACCCATACAAAAGCAGATCTATTATAATCACAGTGCTGGGGAGGCAGAGATAGGACTATCTCAAGGGCTTCCAGGGCAGACAATCTACACAACAATAAGCTCCAGGTTCAGTGAGAGACCATGTCTTACAAAGTAAAGTGGAGAACAATTAAGAAGGCTCCAGACATTGACTCTGGCCTCCACACACATGAACATATATGCATGCAAACAATACACACATCATATATACATAAATATAATATATATGAAATAAGCAAAGAACTCAAAATTCCTTCAGAGAAGATATGGGGATGGCCAATAAGTATATGACATATGCTAAGCACCACTAATCAGTAGAAAAATGCAAATAGAAACTACAATAAAATACCACCTCAGTCAATAGAATGGCTAACTTTTAAAAGGAACAATATTAGCAAAGACATGGAGAGGGTTGAGCCACTGTGCCTAGCTGGAAGAAATGTAAGATCAGATAGCCACTGTGGGAAACAGCATAGCAGGTTCTCAAAAAGTTAAAATGAGATTATATAAGTATATACTTCTGTTTATAGAAACACTATGTACAATAGCTAAAATGTAGAAGATGACCTAAAATCCCATCAACAAAGGAATGACTAAGTAAAATATGCTGAATACATGCAAAGGAATATTATCAGATTTCTAAAAAATGGAAATGCTGATGATGAGCTACAAATGGCTGAACCTAAGGACAGGGCAAATGAACAAGCCAATCACAAAATGATAAATATTCTATGATGTTAATTACAGTAATCAAAATCATAAAGAAAGTAGAATAATGGCTGCCAAGGGCTGTAGAAAGAATAGGAAGTTTTTTTTTTTAATGGGTAGAGTTTTAATTCTACAAGATGAAGAGTTACAGAGCCAAGATAGGAGTGGTGGCTGAACATTTTTGTCATATTTAATTCTACTTAACAGTACATATGAAAAGCAGTAAAGGTGTGCCAGGCAGAGCGACTGATGCATGCCTATAGTCCCAGCACCAGGGTGGGTGAATGAGGAAGGCTGAGAGGTCAAGACCAGCCTGTGACACAGTAAGATCCATGTCAGTCTGGGCTATGTAGCAAGAATCTTTCTCAAAATCCCTCCCCCCACAAAGAAATATTCTGGGTCCAATAATGAAAAGGAGGGATGGTAAATATATATATTTACCACAATGAAAAAATAGAAAAACAGACCTGGTCATGACACTATGTAACTGTAACCATAGCACTCAAGAGGCTATAAAACACAGTCCCAGATCAGCCTGGGCAAGAGCCTGTCTCAAAGAAAAAAGGGGAAAAAAATCTTGAAAATATAAAAAATGTGTACAACCTTTCTAAAGTATTTTCACAGTAAGCGTTAATAATTATCTTATCCTAAAAACTTTCTCTTCCTAGGAACTTATCAGAAAGAGATACTGAATGTCATAGAAATCTACCTTATGCAAATAGACATGTGATACACAAAAGCAATGTGGAAAAAAAGGGGAAGATGGTCTGCACAAAAACCACACTGCAATAACATGTCTGTACACAAAAAAAGTAGAACTGGATCTATCTCGCACTAGAAACAAAACTAAGGCCAGTTTAATTATACACCCAGTGTGGACGGCAACACTACAACCTGAAGAAGATGACTGAGCATCTTCATTCTGTTAGGGCAGGGGAATCTCTCCATACAGAAGCACTCAGTGTGTAGAAACCATTAACAGACTAGACTACATTACAACTTTAAATGCCTATTTAAAAGAGAGAGAGAGATGAGAAAGAGAATGGACAATCCACAGAGGCAAGAGAAATGTATGTACTATATATAACAAAGAACCAGTATCCAATGATGCCCATAAACCAATGAGAAATAAAAAACTCAGAAGACTTTAACAAGCACTTCAGAGAAGAAATGCCAACAGCCAGTCAACATAGGAAAAGGAGCTGGATCACTGGTAATCAGGAAAGGTGTTACTTCATAGTCATCAAGTCATGGACAAGATAAAAGGGCCAACAAATCTAATAGTCCTATCAAGATGACTAAAAGATACCAAAGCAGTCTGTACCTGCTTTTATAACCAGAGTCCACTGATGTATTCACGGATTACCAAAGACATAGTTAGGCGACTAGGCAAATCCTGACACATTTACTGTCTCCATGCGATGTTTCTTGCCGTACGTTATGCAATAAGAAGGCCCTTACCAGATGTTGAGCAGATGTGCCAAGCTCTTGGATGAGCCTAACTCCAGGATCACAAGCCAAATAAGCCTCTATTCTTTGTACTCCTCAGTCTGTGGTATTCAGTTTTAGTAATCCAAATTTACTAAATACTTCTAGTATCCTCCTTGGTGGGAGTACAAACTGACATAACAACGTATAAGCAAGGAAATCCATTCCCAGGTACACATTCAACAGGAATGGAGGTATGCACAAAAAAAAAAAAAAAAAAAAAAAGAAAATACTGATGATACCAGGCTCGGTGGCATAAATCTGTGATCTCAACACTTGGGATTCAGAGGCAGGAAAGCCACAAATTTAAGAAAAGCCTAGCTACAAATTCTATGCTAGTCTGGACTATAGAGAGAGACTTTCTATCTGGGGAGACAACTCAGTGAAACATTGAGGATCAGAGTTAAAATCCCCAAAACACCATGTAAACTCTATGTGGGCATGATGGCCTACCTGTAATTCCAACACTAGAAAAGGAGAGACAGGATCCCGGGAGCAAACAACAAGCTCCAAGTTCAAGTGAGACCTCTGACTTTGCCTCCATGAGTAAGATAGAAAGCAATAGACCCATAAGCCTCTGCACATTTGTGCACCCACTCCCAGACACACATGTGCTACACACAGACAAAAATCGCACATACACACACATACACATGAGAAAAAACATATATACATAGATTAATTCTACTATTAATATACAAAAAGTAAAAGCAATCCAAATGCCTATCAACAAAAGAATAAATTGTCAACTGTGACATTTCAAAAAATTTAATACCATAGGGAAAAAGATCAAATGACTACTACATGAGACATGAAAGAATCTCACTCATTATACCAAAAAGATAGCCTTGCTCAAAAGGATACACTTATATCAAGCCCACACACAGCAATAAGAATCATAGTAGTACATGTAACAGTAGTACATGTACGGAGTAGTCTGACTAAAAAACTAGAGAGAAAAGAGAGTGTGTGCCAAGACATGTTTATCATGTATAATTCACAGGTTTGGGACCAGTCAGACGTCTCATTCAGTAAAGGCACACGGGGGCGGGCCTGACAAGTAGAGTTCCATCCCAGGGAGAATCAACTCCTGAGGGTTGTCATTTGACCTCCATCCACACAGGCCCTGTGGCATGAGGCACGCACATGCACACAGGCATACACAAACACACAAATTAATCAATTAATTTACTAAAATAAAAATGTACACAAGTTTTGGTGTTAGGTAAATAACCAGCTGCTAAAGTGGAAGGAGTTAGCACTTAAGGAAGATGTGGGCAAGAACAAGTAAGAGAGGAGGGTCAACCAAAACTGAGTACGTACGAAAGGCCATAGGGAAACCTGTGATTTTTTTTAAACAAATTGAAAAATGAAATTTAAAAAATAGTAATAACAACCTCTAGGAAGCCAGGAATGGCAGCCTATGTCAGTAATCCCAGAATAAAGCCATACTGTGCAAAATAAGTGAGACCCCATCTTTAACAATAGAAGACCTGTAGGCCTAAGCAAATGGACGCACCAAATGGTAAGTACTCGACAAACCACAGGAATAAACTAGGGGCCAACGACATGGAACTCATGTTCTGGACCTGTTCAAGGAATCTGTCAGACATCAACTCAATTCTAAATTACTGCCAGCCACATAAATTACATCACCATACCTGTAACCCCAGCACTCAGAAGGAGTCTAGGCTACATCACCAGTTTAAGGCCAACCAGGGCTATACAGCAAGACCTTGTTTCAAAAAAAGAATCAAGACACTGACTGCTAATGGACAGCTGTTTGTGTGGATGTAAATTTTGAGAACAATCTTTGAGCACAGATATAAGCTTCATTTAAGTGGTGATTAAAGCATGGGAGAAAATGGGTTCTCCTAAACATAGGAGAAAAGGGAACTAGGGGCGGCAGCACATGTCTGTAATCCTAGCACTCAGGAGGCAGAAGAAGGGCATTGCAAATTCAAAGCCAACCTCATCAACACGGAGTTCCAGACCACCCAGAGCTACAGTGGGAAGGAAGTAGGGTGGAAAGAGGGGGAAGGAAGGAGAAAGAAAAGGATACACCAAATCCTGAGAATATACTTTAGCAAAAGAGGTAGGATGGAGCCTGAAAAGCAGACCTAGAAGAAAGAGGGAAATAAAGGCAATAGGAGGCTTATAAAAGAAAGAGTGGTCAGGTGTACCAAGGGCCCTTGTGAAGTCAAGCAGAATATTAAGTATCCACTGAATTTAGAGACAGAACAATCTTTAAACTACGACAAGACTATTGGGAGCAAGGGCAGAAATGGCCAAATAACTAATACAAGAAAATGCCACAGAAGTGAAGGACATGAGCCTTTGCATTGAAAGAACTAAGTCCAGCTAAACAAGGGTGGGGAGTGGGGAGGGGTGGGGAGAGACTGTATCACCACTACCATAAGAAAAAGTATAAAAGAAAAAAACCTAAAAGCTATGAAGAGAAAAAGATCTAAAAACAAACTGGCATCAGAGTCACAATACCAACTCTTGAAGCCAAAGACAATGAATGGAACGAAGTCACAAAAATTCTCATTCTTAAAAATTCCAGGAAAGCCTGTTTTGAAATAGAATTCTACACACCACTTGAAGCATTATAAAAAGAAGATATTCCAACAGGCTATGCAACAATGAAAAGGTACTAACTATAGCAGCAGGTGATAGCAAAGATCATGTAACAAACATAATAGTGATTTTGAAAGGGAAGACATGGAATACACTTAATATGATTCTATTTTTATGAAGTTCAAACACTTACAAAACTAAATTTATGTTTAGAAGATGCACCCCTAGATGCTAAACTATAGAGCAAATAAATGAGTGACTTAAGGAGAGTTTGAGGTGCAACAAAGTTCTTGACCCTGATGCTGTCGATGTAAACTTGTATTATCTGTTAAACATGCATACATGCTTCAGTATTTCTTCAATACAAAAAATTACATATTTCATTACTTTCTAAAAGGTGTGGGCCTATCAGCAGCCACACAGTACAGCCAGGATTCAGCTTCAACTACTTTAGCAGGTAGGACAGTTTTCTAGACATGCCACTCAATCTTTATGTTATTTTTGTCTGTTTATTTCTGATAAAATGATGTGGCAGATCCTACGAATCTTCATATGCATCCAACCATATTACATTAAAAAGGAAACAAATGTAAAATAGTGATGATTTTTCGAACATGCAGGTAACTATGTCAAAACTGTGCAGAGCTAGACTGAGTGGAAGGAATGCAGCTGTATGACGGGAAGCTGATTTAAACAAACTAAGCATACAGCATGACTTCCTAGTCACAGTTTAAACTTTCAATAGTCACCAATTTCCATAAGCAAATGGTAGCTGGAATCAAGTTTTAAAATAGTTGTCTACTGCTCACTACCATAAATATTAAGTGAAGTATGATAGCATTCACCCCACATCCACAAAAGAACTTTAGTTTCCTTCACAAAAATTTACAACTTCCAGGAAATTCTGAAAAAACAAATGATTTTTAGAAAGAAGGCCAAAATTTAAATTTTTGTTTAAACAAAACAAAAAACAAAAAAACTCATGCCTGACTCCTCAGAAGCAAATGCAAAGAACTTGTGTTCTTCAATATCACTGTAAAACATCTCTAAGCCCACAGGAATTACGCTAGGCATTTTTGTAATGTTGAGCTACATGAAGTCTCAAATTTTTCAGTAAATTTCAACTGATGTTGCAATCGGATAATACATTACCTGCTGCAGAGCGAAACCGCACCATCTGCCTGTGCCATAGAAACCAATAGCTTGTTATCTTCTGGGTCCCTTCTCCTCTCCCAACCCACACTTTGCTTCTATGACCTCTACAGATAATGACAGTAATTTCTACCATTTATTGAACCCCTTCTAAGTGCCTTATACTTTCTACATATTTATATTACATACCCTGAGGAGTAGACCTTCAGATGAGGGAAATCAGTCTCTGAATAAATAGGTAACTTGCCCAAGGTCACAGACTGCTGTGTGTGTATATGTGTGTGTAAGGGGGTGAACAAGAAACATTCTGGTATAGGAGCCCATGCTCTTAATCCTATGCTATTTGTATCTGGTAAAATGTCTGCACATCATGAAAACTGTCCGTGATCACCCACCACCTTCTCACTACAAGGTTCCAGATGCCTTGTGTTTCTCTTTGCCTTTCCTCAGTAACTGCCTATTCAGAAGAGTTAATAGGTGGAAAGAGCTGAAGAAACATTGAGGGAAACCTACGGTTTTACAGCTAAGAAAGCAGAAGTCAAGGAAGAGGTCATTTTGTCCATAACCACCAAGCTGGTTATGACAGCCAGCACTGAACATGTCTCCCCTAGAATGCTTTTCCCACCACACTGAAGGCATCTTACACAGTAAGCTTTTGCTGAGGCCATACTCTTTACCAACTTTCAATAGCATTCATTTGAAGATCATATATACTATTTCATCTCAGCAAAGACACCAGGAAAGGCATGTTCTAAGAAACAGATTCAAATGTGAAACTTTGGACTTTAATTTTATTACATAAATATGAAAATGCCAATTATAATATGTGACAAGTGCTACAGCAGCCATGTGAACAAGATGTTCTGAAAACACTCAGAGCAAAGAAAGTGTGTCTTTCAGATTGAATAAAAAATGAGGACTGGGATTTTGACAGAATGCATTCAAGGCATGCATTACAAGACAAAGTGCACTACGTTTAGAAAGTACGGGAAATGACATGCTTTCTACCGAATGAAGTTAAAATAAAAACACCGTACTGCATATGAACTCAGGAACAGAAGACCTGAGTTCAAGGCTAGACAGAATCTTGTGGCCATTAAGTATTTCTGAGCCTCAGTGTCTCCATCAGTGAAATGTGGACACAAGTACCGACCTGCCCACCTCCCAGGACTTTTATGGAGACCAAATGGGGGCCACACTATGGAAAACCGAAGTCTTGTATTTATGTTTTCACTTCTAGGCAACCCTGTGAGTCCTTCCCCTAAACTGTGGGGAAAACCTCACCCTTCAGGAAGTAAATATTCCAATGACATCATTCATATACTTCCTAGGACAGTGTAAACAGTTAACATTCACACCTTCGTGTTCAAACACCAAACCTCTATTGAAGTAAATAAATATTCGTGTAGCCTTTTAATTCCTCAAGCACTGGCACTGCCTTCTAGCTAATGCTTGTTATATTCAGAAGCTAGGATGAAATGCAGATTTTCTTCTGGAAATTTTCTGTCAGAAATTCCATCCCATGTGGCCCAGCAACCAACTCAAGAGCAGACTGCAAGCTGGCAATCACTTCGCTCTTGTTTTATCTGAACTATAGGTATTACCAGCTATATGCCCCTCAACTCCAAAAAGTTACCTGTTCTTAGTACAAGCACACACACGGACGCCATCAGTAAACAAACATTATCACGCTGAAGAACCTCCTGAGTTTCCGGTTTTAAAATACTTGAGGGCCACAACCGCCGCTCCTCCCTTTAATTTACACCCGTTTCTTTCCGAGTTTGACAGGGTGGACTGCACACGCTCGGAACTGCATCCGGCCCCGCTGCATTGATGAAGTCAGCCCTGCTCGGATGCAGAGCTGAAGTTGCTGAGCTGAAGTTTCAAAGCCGAAGGAGGGAGAAGATGCGGGAAGGGGTGAGGGCGAGGTCCTCGTGCCGCCCCGCACGACGGCCGTCCCGTGGCCGACCCCGACCTCCCCGGTTCCCCCCCTTCTTACCTTATACACTTTCCCAAAGGCTCCGTCGCCCAGCTCGCCTATGATCTCCCAAAACTCTTCGGGATTCAGGTCTCTCTTCACGTGCTCGTACTGCTTCTTCTTCTTCTCGCTCCCCAACTTGAAGATCTTACGGAAATTGAAGAAGGACATTTTTCCTGCCCAACAGAGTCCCTCGCACTTAAAGGGCTAGGAACAATAAAAGGCAAAGTTTGCGGCGCGTCGTCTCCCGCGCGAGCCCGGGGTCCGGGCCGCTCCCGCCGGGCGCTCCCCGGAGAAGGCGGGGCGGAGACCGGGCTCCGGCCGCGGACACTGCGCGCGGCCGCCGCGAGCCGGGACGGACCGAGCGGCGCGGAGGACGAGGGCCTGGCCCGCCGGCCCCGGGAGCTGCACCTGTCCCGGCGCTCGTCCCCGCCCCGCACCGGGCCGCACCGGGCCGAGCGGCGCGGACGCCCGCGGCCCGCGGCGCCTTAGGCCCGTGTCACGGCGCGTCTCCCCGGGCGGCGGCCACTCCGGGCCCGGGAAGCGGCCGGCGCCCGCGAGGCGCGCAGCGGCGAGGCCGAGCTCTCCCGCCGGGGCCCCGCGTCTGCTCCGAAACCGTCCGCTCCCGCTGCGCGAAGCCGGCGCGTCCCCTCGGCTCTGGGGCGCCGCCGCCTCGCTCGCTGCCACAGCCCACACAGCCCGGGCCCGCAGCGCGCGCGCGGACGCCGACGCCGACCCGCTGCGCGCCCGCGCTCCCCGGCCGCGCGCCCGCGCGTGCGCGCACACACCCGCCCGCCCGGTCACGCGCCCCGCGAGGGCGTGCCCTCTGGCCTCCGCGCACGCGCGCTGCGTCCGCCGCGCTGGCGGCCGGGCGGCTCGCTGGCGCCTGCGGCGGGAGGTGTGGTGGAAGCCTGAGCGTTTCCATCCGCCGCGGGTGTTTTCGCGTTGACCTCGCGGATCCGGCGCCCGGCGGCTCCACGGCGTTGCCGGCGAGGTCTCGGTCGGCGCGACCCTGTTGATTGCGCTGGCGGATGTTGCCTCATTGTGCAGACGGGGAAAGCGGGAAAGCAGGATGTGCTTGTTGGTGCCTGCGAGTGGGCTGTCCGCTTAGATCAAAAGAGACAATCTATGGAAACCCTTTGCACAGTGCCTGCACCAGCAAGTGCTCGATCTTAACTCTGCTAAGGGTGGAGATAGTGCAGACACGGCTTGTAAAAATTGTTTCAAAAGTAGGCGTGATAGAGCCCTAGGGAGCCAGAGGAAGGAAGATCACAAGTTCGAGACCTGCCTGGGCTATATAAAGAAACCCTGTCTCCAAAAGTAAAAAGGAAATTGTTTAAGCGCGCTTCTGGAGTGGTGACACTCCCTCAAGGGTAACCTCTGGGCCACCTCAGCCAGAAAACTGGCGCCGCCCTTGCTGACTCTTACCTGAGTTAATAAGGCCCAGGGAATCCAGATCTGCAGGGTCTGTGTGGGTGTTGTCTGGAGTCTGTCAAATGATGATTTACCTTCCCCTCCTCCAATGACAGAAGCCCTTTCCGGGCAGAAGAGGGGGTCATCCATCAAGGTGACCAAGTGCAGGGCAACATTCCAGGGTAGGAATAGAAAGCGGACCTGGTGAGTGGACCTGGGAATGAGTGTGTGGACCTAATGAAAACGTTTTAAAATTAAAGTCATAAATATAGTCAAACTATGAAGCCTATGATTAAGAGGTAACTTGAGGAGGGGCTGGAGAGATAGCTTAGCACTGGGGAGGCAGAGGCAAGCGATTTCTGTGAGTTCAGGGTCAGCCTGGTCTACAGAGTGAGCAGTGAGTTCCAGGATAGCCAGAGTTACAGCAGTCTCGAAAAAGCTAAGGCTGGGCTAGGGAGATGGTCCAGTGGGCAAAATACTGCTGTACACGCTTGAGCACCTCAGTTCAATGTAGTGTTCATGTAAAGCCAGGCAGAGCCAGTGCTTGGTGAGGGGCAAGTCCAGGGGCTCTCTGAACAGCCATCCCAGCGTAAAACTCGAATTCCAGGTTCAGTGAGATGGCCTATCCCAAAAGCTAAGGTAGAGAGTTATAGTTCTTCTGACTTGGCTTCTAGTCTCCACATGCACACACATGTACACACACACACAAAGCTAAGGCTATGATGGCATATCCTGGCATAGACTATGACTATAGCTTCATGAACATAAACCTATCTCCAAACTCTTCCTTAGCTATGAGCAGATTTGTATGTGTCAATCATACTTCAATAAAGTGTTTTCTTTAGAGTTTTTATTCAGCTCGAACAGAGATGGAAAATCGCCTGCCATTCGGGAGTTCAGGAACCACACCGCTCTAACAGGAAGGTGCCCTGGCGGTCCGGAGCTCAGGGACCATACAGCTCTGAGGTGGGGAAGGTGACCCCAGTGAAGGTATCCTGACCTTCAGGAAGCCAGGAACCACACACAGCTCTGCAGCTCTGAGGCAGGGAAGGCTTCCCCAGTGTTGCATGCAGATCTGAAGGGAAATATCCCCAGCTGAGCTGAGGTGTTCTTGCTTCTTCTTTTGGTGGCTGACTCCACTAGGGAGGAAGGCAGCAACAGAAGCTGAGCCCCTTACTCACTGAGCAAAGTCCAGAAGGCTGCTCTGTATATAGTGTCCCTGAGGGGATGGAGCCTCCCAGGGTGGCCTATGATTGGTGGGATTTTTTGTCCTTATTTGGCTAGTCTGGAAAGGTTTAAGGGGCCTAGTTTAGGGCCATGTGTGTTTTGGGGTCACTTCTGTGCTGCTCTGCCCAGTTGGGGGACCCTGCAGCCTGGTGGGAGTAGGGTCCCTGATAGTCCCGGGGGGAGCTTTCTTTCGGGGGTCTCAAGTCCCAGAACTCCCCAGCCTCACAGAGCCAGACTCCCACAAAGGGGGAATATGCTGGCTCCCCAGTGGTCCTTGGCACCATTTGGGGCTCATGATGGGCACAGGGGGTGGTGGCCGGCCCCCAGGGTCCCCATTAGGATATCGAGGGAGCCAAGCAGCAGCCCCCAAAGGCAGCTGGCAGAAGGAGGGCCCAGGCTGCTGGGAAAGTCAGATTTGTTCCATGGCAGAAACACAGATGGCAGTGCAATGGCAGTTGGGGCAGGGGAGGGCACCAGGTAGTGAGGCAAAGACCCCTGGAGCACACCCACTGAGGGAGAGAGCAGGCAAGGGCCTACTTTCTAAAAAAACAAAAAGCAGCCAGTGTAGTAGAGCAATGACTACGTACTAGAAGGCAAGGAGGAAGAACAAAGACTGGAAAGGCAAATAAGTCTCACCTGTGGCTCATGTAATCAAGGTGTCTATTGTTCTATGTTTAAAAAGGAAAAAAAAAAAAAAAACAACACTTAGCAGAAGGAAAATTCAGACATCTTTAACAATTAAAAATATTCTCATAGTTTTTTTTTATATATTATGTAAAACTAAGTGGACCTCTTATGGAAACATTTTAAAATTAAAGTCATTGGCAGGGTCAAAAGATGCTAACTAAGCCTATGAGTATGAAGTAACTCAAGGCAGGGATAATAAAAAGCTCAGAAATTTGGGGCTGGGGAGATGGCTCAGCAGTTAAGAGCATTTGTTCTTACAGAGGACCCAGGTTGAGTTCCCGGCACCCACCTGGTAACTCACAACCAACTATAACTCCGATTCCAGGAGATTTGACACTGTCCTCTGACCTCTGTAGGCACGAGGCATACACATGGTATATGGTCCATGCAGGCAAAATACTCATACGCATAAAATAAACTTAATTTTTAAGAAGTTCTAAAACGCCATTGTGAGGCCAAGGGTGATAAAATACACCTACAATCTTAGAATCAGGAGGTTGAGACAGGCCGATTAAGAATCCAAGAGCAGCCAGGCAGTGGTGGCACAGGTCTTTAATCCCAGCACTCGGGAGGCAGAGGCAGGAGGATCTCTGTGAGTTCAAGGTCAGCCTGGTTACAGTGTGGGTTCCAGGACAGCCAGAGCTACCACAGAGAGATCCTGTCTCAAAAAAAAAAAATCCAAGAGCCGCCAAGGTTACACTGTGAAGCCCTGACACCACCGCCTTCCAGAAAGCCACCTGAATCATGGTTGTACAGCTGTATAAGTTTACTACAACATCGTTGGGCTGTACTTCACAGAATATTATGGAATGCAAATTATGCTCCCCAAAGATGTCTTTAACTAGTAATTTTTTCTATGTATGTATAATAACTATATTTTTGAAAATTATAAAAATGGCATCATCTTGTATTGATACCATATATATATATATATATATATATATATATACACACAAAACATATTGTTCTGTAGTTAACCATAAAACAGTCATCTCACTTTGTGAGATTAAGAAGGAAGGTCTCCTTAAACAATCTTTGACTTCCTCAAAACAAGCTGTCTTCAGGTAGTTCTTTTTCACTACTCAGCCCTGCTCAACAGCTGTCCCAAATGAGATACAGGCTTATAGCCAAAGGCACACAGCAGAATTTGAGCTCAAGGTCAGTGGGGCTCTCCACAATAATCGAAGTCTGGCTTTCCTGAATTTGTTATTTGTGTGTGTGTGTGTGTGAGTGTATGCCACATATATGTGGGTGCCCACAGAGACCAGAGCTCAGGTCCTCTGGAAGAGCCACAGTTTTCTTAACCACTGAGCCATCTCTCCAGCCCCTTTGTTGAATTTCTAGAACTTTAAAAGTAAATTTTAACCAGTGACAAGCATTCATTCAATACGCAATTTGGGGTCCTATTTACCAAAAAGACAATTTCATCAAAGAACTAAGTGTCGTATTACCTTCACAGTTTACCCAATAACTCCCTCTGATAATAAGGTGTCATTAAAAATAGATATTTAGGGAAGAAAAAAATATAGCAATAAGATGATTCCTAATGGCATTCTGCTATACTCATAAATCAGTGCCTTGTTCAGCCAGCATCAGAGCAGCTTCCTCTTGCAGGACATGGGAACTACTCCAGAGAGCCACAGCCAGACATTATGCAGAGCGTGAGAGACCTTGAAACACTCAGCCCTGATGTAATATCTCCATCAAATCCCTCTCCTCAGTGCTCAGGGAACCCAATGGAAGAGGAGCCAGAGCGTAAGAGCCAGAGAGAATGAAGGACACCAAGGAATCAAGGTCTTCTAGACGTAACAGGACCGGTGCCTATATGAACTCAGAGTCTGAGGCAGCGTGCACACAGCCTCCAGGGTCTGCACCAGTCAGAGTTCTAAAGCTGAAAGGAGAAGTGGACACGTGCCCCCATCCCTAACCAGGAAGCTATCTCCAATTGATAACCACTTGCAAGTGAAAATTTAGTTTTCTCCAAGGAAGTCTCACTGGGGAAACAAACTGCTCTTGGGGACAGGCCGCAGGCCCGGCGGAAGATGCCAACAGAAAATGAGCTCAGTGGCATCTTTGGAGGTTCCCTGTCTCGTAATGTTGTGTCAGGGCTCTTTGGTTTTTTGTTTTATTTTGTCTTCGTGTTGTCAGTGTCTGGGTTATTTTATTACTTTACTTTGCTTTATATTTTTCTTCTCTCTTTTTATCCGTTGTGTATATATTATGGCTTCCAGCTCTGTGTTTTTATGGAATCCCTGAGTGTGCAAATGAGTGCCTCTCTGTGTCTTATGCCTTCTCTTGGGCTTTTCTCCTTCTGTTTGTTTGTCTTGTCCCATTTCGATATGTTAATTTTTGTTTCGTTTTCTTATATTTTATTTTATTATTATCCCATAGAAGCTCTTCTTTTTCCTAATGGGAGGCAGAAAGGAGGTGGATCTGGATGGGAGGGTGTTGGGGAGGAGCTGGGAGGCGTAGGGGGAGGAGACACCGTATTCAGGATATATTATGTGAGAAAAAAAATCTATTTTCAATAAGAGGAAAAATAAAAATAGATTTAAAAAATAGACACATAGCATATTGTGAGTGCTCACTACATAGTAGACCCTAAGTAGTTTACACACCATCTTCCAGTGCTGGTGTTACTCCATCCCCAGCCCTTTTCAGTGGCTGGCGGGAGCCCACTGTCTACTTAGGTCATAATCCATCCAAGCATTTCTCTATTGTAGGCGCTCAGGTGGTTTCCAGTGTTTATCACAGACACCACCACGACGACATGCAGGTACAAGTATTTCTGTGCTTTTGCCGAGACGATTGTGTTTTCCTAAGATACAATCCAAGAAGTAGACTTGATAAGACAAAAACTGTATTAATTTTTTTGCCTATACTACCAAACTAGCTTCTAAATGCATAGCTTATTCCAATTTACACTCCTGTAACTCTGCATGAGTGTGCCAATCACACGACACCCTCCGCAGCACACCAAGGCCCCATGCACCCTTCCCTTAATCTTTGCAGACTAACGGCCCCCAAATAACCTCTCCTTGTTTAGTTTTCAGTTCTCAGATCATTGGTGAAATTATGCCTTTGCAGATGTGTTTTGGTCACTTTTACTTCCTGTTTTATAAATTATCTCATATCAATGAAGGATACCAAATGATTTTGTTAGGATCCTACTAATGAGATGATCGAGTCTAACATACCTTGGGGATGTGTTCAGGAAGTTAAATGATGGTTTATACATTTCCATCTTGAAGTTACAAGCCACAGGAATCATTTGATGACGCTGGGTGAGATGTCATTGAGATTGAGACTGACTCATATTTTCTATTAATAAACTCTCCGATCTACATGTCTGTTATTTATAATCAAAGTCTGACTTTCCTGATTTTTTAGAACTTCAAAAGTAAATTTTATCCAGCGATCATGTAGTCATTTAATATACAATTTTTGGCTCTGTTCTAATCTCACAGAAGAGGTCTGTAATTTGCTCGGTAACTCCCTCTGATAATAAGGATGTCATTAAAGACACTCAGCACACAGTGAGGGCTTACTACACAACTGGCACTTGCTAAGCGGTTCGTGTGTGTAACCTCATTTTAACCGCATACCTAGGCTGATAGGTGGGCACTATGGTAATCCCTGTGTGAAAATAGGAAAACTGAAACAGAAAGCTCAGTTCCTTGCTTATGGTCTTTTGGGGGAAGTTTATTTTTAGTTATATTTGTTTTTGAGCCCTGTTAGAAAAAGGGATGCATAGGCCTTGGCGTTTTGTATTGTCTGCAGGTGTTGGATTTCTGTGGGGGTTGTTTGATTGCTAATGATCTGCATGTGCTATCAGTAGAACACCTGAGGCGTTCTGAATCAATAAAAACACCTGACCTGAGAGCTCAGCGTCCCACTGTCGAGGATGGTGCTTGCCATGACGGTGGTTCCCTCTGCTGAGGTCTGCCAGGGCTGTCACATATGAAAATGCCTCCTTGTCCTTGGCTGAACCACCACAGCAACGAACTACTACATGGTCTCGTGGACAATTACAGCACATCTGCACGTGAATGCAGATACTGGAAAAACCTAACTAATATTTAACAACTCCACTAAGATGTTCCCCTTGGCCTCACTAAGCTTTTGTAATAACTTTCTGATTATTGTTTCAGCTTGCTTTCTCCTCCCTTTCTTAACATATAAAAACATACCCCACCCACTACCTCAACACTATTAGCAACCGAGCATGTAAGCTTGTGAGTATGTATGTATGGTTACTTGTGGTTTTTGTCTCTTGGAGGCTTCCCATCCCTACGGCAGATCTGGGGAGGGAAGCCTTATGATGGTGTGTGTACAGGTCCATGCTGTCTTTGATCAGAGATCCGGGAGCCAGCAGGAACGTAAAGACTTCCCAGGAGCCCGTGACAGTGGGTGTGACTCAGTTTATTTCGGGGGTGGGGCATGGGGGTGATGGGACAGGAGGTGGGGAGACAGGGACAGAGATACATATATAACGAGAGGAAGAAAGGGTTTCTGGTATCAGGGACGTCAGTGGGAGCTCATTAGTTAGGACAGTGCAGGTTGACAGCCCCATTTGCATGTTGGGGCTCACAGCCTGGACCTCGGTATTTTCCTGGGAACCAAAGGGAGAGACCTTATATCGTTATATAGGGAGAAGTGTTACAGCTCCAGATAAACAATTTGCCAGGTCTCATACCTTTGAGGCGGTGGTGCCTTGCTGTGAGAGCAGGCAGTATAGCTTGGGGCCTGTCAGAGCTTCAGTGAAGGAACAGCAGAACGCCTTCCACTCTCAGAAATGAGAATTCCAGGGTTCGAAGCACACTTCTACTTCAGCTCCATGACAGCCCCACAGTTACTTGTGTGTTTATGTAAATATATGTGTATGAGTGTGTAAAAGTGAAAGAGTGTATGTGTATTGATGTGTGTATACATGTGTTGTATGAGCATATGTATATGTGTGACTACAGTTGTGCGCAGGTGTTCACAGGGAAGCATTGCGTGTCTGTCTGCGCACATGTGTGAGGTGCATGTGTTTCTGCTGCATTCAGACTGAAAGCTCATCCCCGAACTCTTAAATCCAGCCCAATCTCTTGCTATTCCATAAACTGTTGTGGAGTGAATGTATTCAAGTGAAAAAAATATATTCATATATAGTAACAGAAAGTACACATGAGTTCCCTGCCACTTCCACGATTCTAACTTAGAAAGTTTACTAGTCAGTTCTTTAAATGCTTCTGTGCACATTGGGCAGGAGTAGCAGATCCCTTTGATGTACTCAGTCATATAAATACAGTTTTGTATCTTTGAGTATTATATTTTTGGAAAGGAATTCTACAAGTATTTTAAGAAAGACACCTGCAATTATGGCCATTATTCTTCTGAAATAGATGCGAGCGTCACTCGAAATATTCCAAATGGGAAATTTGGTCATTTTCCCAGTTTTTAAAGTGAAAGAGAAGTAAACAATCACCTACTTTAAGCTTCCTTTTGTTTCAAGAAAGGATCCTAAAAATATTCTCAGCTGGGTTCATCTCTCTGCGTCACAGGGAACGGCTGCATACCTACCCATCTCTCGTTCCCAGTCACTCGAGCTGTAATGAATCGTGAACATTCCGGCACTGTGGCAAGAAGGCTTACACATTAAAACCCTGAGAAAATAGAGAACGAAAGCAGTACGGGCACAACTGTTTTGTAAGTGACATTCGAACTATGTTTAAAAACCTAGGCCCACGCCATCCCGAACACCTTCTGAACGTTGGTACTTGGATGCTCCGTATTGAATTGTCTTTACTCCGACACTGGCTAAGTGAGAGTAACCCGGAAGTAAAAGGCGCTGGCCACCAGCCCTATAGGGCCCATGAAAGTTGCTATGAAGCTGAGGGTGCAGTTCAGCGGCAGAGTAATGTTCTGGGTCAACTCGACATCAACAAAAGGAAAAGGAGGGAGGAAGGAAGAGATGGAGAGTTGGTGTTCGTTTATTTATTTTACTTTAGTTTAGGTGGCTCACAACACCCTGAATATATACCAATGCAAAGTTTCATGTTTCTGGAAGGAGAGACCCGACTCCCACAAACTATCCTCTGACCTTTACACGCTGCAGCACACGGGAATGAGCGCACACACACATTCACACTCAGTAAGTAGATGTTAAGAACAAAAAATAGCAGTTCCCTCTCCTGGTACCTAAGTAGGCCACTCACTTTTGGAACCCACCACCATGCCTGGTGAATCCCAAACAGCTCTTAGGGAAATCCACACGGAGGCCTGTGGCCTGAGCCACAGCTGAACTCCTCTCGGAACTCGCCCATCCTCTTGCGGGCCAGGTGAATGGGCAAGTCCAAGGTGGACCCTCCAGCTCCTAGTCATACCCTTGCTGACCTCCCGTGCAGAAATGACGCAGGTCCCTGCTGAGCCCTGCTGCCCAAATTGCAGGTTGGAGAGCCACATAAACTACTGCTGCTAAGTAAAGCCCCTAGATTTTCAGGAAATTTGGTAGGCAACAGACTAAAACTGGAAGCGCGCGTTAAGTTAGAAACATTTTTTAAAGAATCCTACACGCTGAATAGATGGTTCAGCAGTTAAAAGTGCTCGCTGCTCTTCCAGAGGACCTGTGTTCAGTTCCCAGCACCCACAGCAGGTAGCTCACAACTCCCCTGAATATATACAAATGCAAAGTTTCATGTGTCTCTGGGTTAGATGCCCAGACCTGGGACGGTGGGGAGAAAGTGCGTATTTGCGCAGGCTTTGTTGCTGTTGTTGTTATACCCCTGCTCAAGGAACTTTTGAAACGTCCACTTATTTTTATGGATAAATGTTTCCCTTCTCCAGACTCATAACTTTAGATGACCTTCACAAACGATTACAGGACCCTTTAACAGACGACTGTCCATCAGGACCACTTACCAAATTTCTCTTCATTCAAAATTCAGCGAGAAGGAGCTGAGGAGATGGCTGGGTTGGCGCGGTTCTTCAATCAAGTGCTTGCCATGCCGGCAGGGGGCCCTGACTTTGGATCTCAGCCTCATATAAGAAGCTGGGTAAGGCAGCACACGCGGGGGAGGCAGGCAGGCTAGAGGACGCCTGGCGTTTACCGCCGGACTAGTTCAGCTGTATTGGTGAGCTCAGGTTCAGCTGGAGTCTTGTCTCAAAAAATGGTGGAGGGTGATTGATGAAGACCCCTGAAGTCCCTCTGGCTTTCACATTCGTGTGTGTGTGTGTGTGTGTGTGTGTTGTGTGCTCACACACAACACACACACACATACAAAGTTTAACAACAAAAAACATACATGAGTAAGATGCAGTATCAGAGTTATTTTAAGCTGTTTATTCTTAATTAATTCTTAATTCTTAATCCTCCAGCTGGAGGATTGGTTTTAATTTTCCTAACAAAGGCCAATTCCCAGCCCCTTACACGCCTCTGGTTCCCCTGTGTTTCCCCTCAAACACATCCATTCCACATACTTATGAGTCTATGGGCAGCACAAATTGGGATCCGTGGGCTATAAGAGAACGTGCAGTGCAGTGGTGGCACACGCCTTTAATCCCAGCGCTCGGGAGGCAGAGGCAGGGAGATCTCTGTGAGTTCGAGGTCAGCCTGGTCTACAGGGTGAGTTCCAGGACAGCCAGAGTTCAGAAGAGGAATAGGAAGGAGAAGAAGGGAACATGAAGTTATGAGGAGGTGGAGGTAGGGGTAGATTTGGAGGGAACTTAGGGGAAAGAGGGGGAGGTGAATATGACCAGCAGACATTGTATGAACTACGAAATTCTCAAATAATTAAAATATCACATTTAAAAGACATGTTTTAAGCACGGCAGGATTTGGGAACGGAAACCACAGGATCTAAGCACAGCTCTGTGAAGGCCAAGGTGCGGCTCCACCCCAGGGTGCCTTGTCATCCTCCAGCCTCTCAGACATCTTCCTCCAACCTGCCTCCAAAATGTACTTCTCCATTCACTTGACTTTGATTATGAGGTAGTCTCGGGTAAGCCAGCCTGGCCTCAAACTTGCTGCGTAGCCAAGGATTCCATCAAGCCCCCATCCTCCTTTTACCTCCAGAGAGCTGAGCTCACAGACAAACCACACTCCCCTCTCACTCGGTCTTCTTTCCTCCACTCTTCCCGGCGCCTGCAGAGCCTTGACATCCCCCAGATCTGACCCACGGTGACCTGTACCTGAACTGCTGGACCAGGCTTTCTCCTCTTTGAACCTTTGCGTTCAAAGTATGCTGATCTAATCTCCTCCCTTCCTGGCCAGCTGCTGTGGTAGGGATTCTGGTTTCTAGATTTCTCTTCAGCTTGTGGAATAGGCATCTGTTTGGCTTCTGTGCGTCTTGCAAGAACACACAGCGAGGGGGGTCCAAGCGGATTGAAATCCAGCCTGAGTTTCATTTATCGGGCTGAGAGCCTGTGAGTCTGTGTCAACCCAGAAGGTCACTTTCTATCTGGCTTGAACAGGGCTGTGTCAGTTCTGGCTTCACAGAACATCCAGGTTGTCTCATTCCTGTCATATCTGTCCTAGATGTTGTCCTACGCCACAATTCTTCAGGTTGTCCCTAAATAGAGGCGGTTTAACTAAGCGACTTGTGAGGTCCTCTCTATGTTCAAGTTTCTGTTCTTACGTCTCTTTTTGCCTACAGGTGTCTATCCCTCCACTTCAAAGATAGTCATTGACCCACAGGCTGTGGTGGAAGTCCCGTGCCACTCTACCCTACCTGGAGTCTTGCTTGCAGTCTGTTAGATGCACCCAAAGTCCAACCTAAAATTTAAAATCCTATTGATCACTTAAAAATAGTTAAACTTAAATAACTTAAAAATAGTTTTTAAAAAAAAAAGTCTATGGATGCCTTTTTGTTGTTGTTTTCTGAAAGACAGATGTCTGGGAACTTACTGTGTACCCAAGTATGACACAGAATTCCTGATCCTTCTGCCTCCACCTCCTTAGTGCTGCGGGCCGCACACTCATTATGATCACTTGCTGTTTTGTTTTGTTTTTCGAGACAGGGTCTCTCTGTGCAGCTCTGGCTTTCCTGGTACGCATTCTGTAGACCAGGCTGTGGGAGTACACCTAAGGGGCAGCTCGCCAAGAAGGACAAGGAATCATTTTGATCCATGGAAGCCCTCCCAGACCTCAGCAGAGGGAACCATTATCCTGGCCAGTGCCGGACTCCACAGTGGACCTCCAAGCATCTCAGCTCAGGTGTTTCTAGTCTTTCAGAACTCTGCAGGTGTTCTACTGACAGCACATGCAGATCATTACCAATCAAACATCCCCCACAGAAATCCAACAGCTGTAAACAATACATAACGCCCTAGACCTAGGCTAGCCCCTCACCCAACAGTGCATAAAACAGTTTCAAACATAACTAAAAATAAGCTTCCCCAACACCAGGCTGGCCTCAAAATCAGGGATCAACCTGCCTTTGCCTCCCAAATTCTGGAATTAAAGGTGTGCATCACCACCGCCCAGTTTATGATTCCTTTTAAAAAGAGATTTTTTAAAAAGATATCTATCTTACCGTTACATTTTATTTTTGCTGTGTTTTTGTCTGTTTTGTGCGTGTGTGTGTGTGTGTGTGTGTGTGTATGTGTGTGTACATGAATGTGTAGGCATGCGTAGGTCAGAGGTTGATATCAAGTGTCTTCCTTAATCAACCTCCACCATTTTTTGAGACAAGATCTTCAACTGAACCTGAGATCACCAATTTGAGCACATATTTCGCCAAAGGCAATGTACAGAAGGCGTATATGTATGTGAAAATGGGCACATTAAAACCACAATGAAATACTATTATCCACCTTTCAGAATGGCAGAAATTTAAAATACTCTTTCCAGGAGATGTTAGCAAGGAAGCAGAGCAAGCGGACGAACGCTCCCACACTGCTAGGGGAAGAAAACACTGGGTGGCTGCCCTGACAGCAGTTTGACAGTTTCATTAAAAAGTCAATACGTATCCATCGTATGCTCCTGTTCTATCCACATGTATCAGAGAGGAAAGGAGACATATGACCATATGAAGATTTGCCTGGAAACAACCCAGAAATCTACCAATGAGCGAACAGATAGAGTATGATGTACTCATACAAAGGAACACTACGGGCAATACCAACGAATGAGCTATAGATACACATAGTGTAGAAACCTCAAAAGAATTATAGTGAATGCAAAGGGCAGTCTCTCCTCCCTACAAGAGTCCACGCCATTAATACAGTAAATGGAGACCAAACTACAAACTACAGTGAGAAAAATAAAGAAGTTCCCTGCCTCTGGGTCTAACAGCGAGCCTTCCCCCTATTGTGATCCTTATAATATGGAAGCTACTCTCCGAGTTCTTATAACTTTAATTAGCATTGACATCTCACTGATTTGTAGACATTTCACCCCTGGTCAGAATCACTGAGTTTCACAAAATGTGGGTTAGTGAATCTCTCGCCAGCCCCGCTTTGCTCGAGAGACCATCCTAATTCGAATCTTCACATGTGCGTTTCAAATGTTCTCCGGTTCACATAACAAGGATTAGGGAATTATTAGGGGATAAAGACTGCTTTGAAACCAATATTCCTGCCACCCAGCACCAGAACCAATCCTGCTAAACCAACAGTCCCAGAAGCCCTTTCCTTTGTCTTCCCTTCAAGCTGTGTGATTTGGTTTCCCAAAGGGAGGCTGCGTTCCATTCTGTGTCGAAAGTACCCAGATCCTCCAGATAAGCTCATTTACAATGAGGTGCACCCCTGCAAAACCACCCAGCTGTGTTACTTTCAAATCACTCACCCCTTTATTGAGCTGGCAAAGCAAGCTAGCTCAATTACTAATATAAAAGCACTGAAGACGATGTGCTCCCTCGCTTCTGATAGGCAGCAGTTTTTTATTAAAGAATGAGGGTTTCTGGGAGGAACAATTCAATAGCCCCTTAATTCCCAAGAGCTTGAGGCAAATTAACCAGACGATTTTAAACTCCTTTACCAAGAAATTTTAACAATCAATGGAAGCAAAGTTTAAAAGCAGAGCACACACACACACACACACACACACACAAAATAATGGAAATGAAACCCAGTGGGGTTTCTGACACAGGTGACAGACATTGTTGTCTTTTTAAATAGTCTTAACATAATTAAGCTCCCGAAAAGGTCTGCAGATTGTTCTTTTGTGGTAGTAATTTCCTGTCACTGCTGGGGATTGAACCCAAGGCTTTGCCCGCGGTACGCAAGTGCTCTCCCACTGAGCTACACTCCTCGCAGAAGGCCAGAGATTAAATGACATTGGTCAGTACTTTAGTACAGACAGCCAGGGCCAAGCAAGTGCAAGGCCAAAACCCAGCGCTGTTCTTAGCTTTATCCAGCGTTTCTGAAAGATGTGAGGGAGTTTATGACAAATTTAATTGTCACTGACCTGAAAAAAAAAAAAAAGGACTTGTTGCAGAAAGGAGCATAACGTGCCACACCACTTCCTCTTCAGACCGCTTCAAAATTGTCTCAAGCAAGGATTCTTTTTCCAGGCTACGCCCACCTCCTCAGACAAGCTCATCCATTGGCTGAATGGTGCCAGGGCCTATCAAGGGCCTCTTTACTTGAAACAACTCTCAAGAGCCCTCCCAGATCTGGGGATCTCAGTGGGGTTTGTTGAGACCTGTGTAGAGACTACTGCTCAGTCCTGCCTCCCTCCTCCCCCTTCCACAGATGTGAACCCGGAAGCACTCACCAATATCCTACAGTCCAATAGCACTCACTAATGCCCTATAGGCCAATAGCACTCCCCAGTACCCTATAGGGTTCTCTGTGTACTCGGTACCCTATAGGTCACTCCTCTGTCTCAGAGCTATCTTCCCCACACTTTTAGAGAGCGGTCAGAATCGTGCTCCTCAGGACTGCGTCACAGAGGGAAGCTCACTTTCACCTGGATATCTTCCAGAAACATCCTATAAATCTGCACCTGCAGAAACTTGTTGCTCTTTCCCCGCCCCCCTTCCTCCCCTGTGGGCTCCCTCTCTGCCTGTGTGGGGCTTTTTATATAAGCAGGAGTTGTATTACTTTCTCACTGTGACCATACACCTTACATGAGACAGCTTAAAGGAGGAAGCGTTCATTTCACTTGTGATTTGAAGAAAGACAACCTGTCACGGGGTGGGGGTGGGGGTGGGGGGTGTCTTGCTCCAGTCGCAGCAGACCAGGAGGTATAAATGGGAGAATGTCTGCATTTAACTCACTTTATCCTTTCTCCCCTTCTGTTCAGTCCAGGATCCCAGCCTATGGGATGGTACCTTCCACATTCAGGGTAGGGGTGTCCCCACCCCGCTGGAAACACCTAGGTGTTTCTTAATCCAATCAAGTTGACCCAAACTAACCATCGTAAGAGCATAATAGACCAGTTGTCCTACTATTGAACTTGTTTCATCTCCATATAGTCTACATGCAGAGCGTTTCCTGTTAGTACACAGATGTTCCATGCAACCCCAAGTCACTCTGCTATGCCGTCATTAGACCATGATTCTTAACCACTCGTTCCTATATGATTACGTCAGTAGTATTTGGATTTTCCCTTTCACAGATCCTAATTTCAAAGAATTAATACTCAACTACTGTCTTTGCCTATTTGTATAATAGATAGCCATAGGGCAAACTCACAGAAGTAGAATCTAGAATTCTTGGAACAGATGACATGGGAATTTAATTTTTTAAATATTTTTATTTTATTTTATGTGCATTGGTGTTTTGCCTGCATGTGTGTTTGTGTGAGAGTGTTGGATCCCCTGCAACTGGAGTTACCAACAGTTGTGAGCTGCCATGTGGGTGCTGGGAATTGAACCCAGGTCCTCTGGAAGAGCAGCCATGCTCTTAACTGCTGAGCCGTTTCTCCAGCCTCAGGGAATTTAATTTTTTTAAAAAACTGCCAAATCATCCCCCCCCCCGCAAAAAAAAGCAGCACAAATTTAGACTCACAGAACTGCCAAAGCCAGAGAGAGAGGATGTCTCTTTGTGCCCTTACCAGCTTTCAACACAACAAAATATTTTCATCTTTGCCAACAGAAAGTAGAAAATGTTACTTTCCAGCATCCCCACAGACCCATGGTGCCTTTGTGTGTAAAATGTCTAGGTGAAAGTGTTTAAAAATGTCTCCCTTATCCTGGACTGCTGCAACCTTCTAGATAGTCAGTCAAGTAGGAACATGGGATTTGCCATTCAGAATTCTGTTTCTACCCAAGCTGCCTCCTTGGCCAGATACCATTGTTCAACTTGCAAGCCGAGCATCTATATACATGGCTGCCCTAGAGCTTCAGTCTCTTACATTGTATTCTTTAATTGCAAGCAAGTTGGAGTATTTTCAGTACTATATATTGGTCCTTTTCTTCTTTCCTTCCTTCCTTTCACTCTCTCTCTCTCTCTCTCTCTCTCTCTCTCTCTCTTTCTTCTTTGAGACAGAATCCCATTATGTAGACTAGGCTGACCTAGAACTCACAGAGCTCCACCTGCCTCTGCCTCCCACATGCTTGGAGGCCATCTTCTTCTTTATGAAACCTGTTCTGAGTGGTTCAAAAACCCAGGAAACCAATATATTCGAAATGGTAATTGTTGTTTGATATTTTACTTGTTGAATTTAAAGTTGTTTTTTTCTTTTTTCTGTCTTTTTTTTGGGGGGGCTGGTGCATGGAATTTCCTGGTGTTACTCTGGCTTTAAGCTCTAGGATCAAAGATTCTAATGCCTCAGCCTCCCAAGTAGCTGGGACTTCAGGCACAAGCCGCTGTACCTGGCCACCTTGTCTTTTACATTGTTGCTCCAAGTAACATTTCATATAAAAAGGAAACGTCATTATTTTTCAAAAAGGTGAACACTTCTCCGAACCACAATGGGAAATGTCCGATTCCAAGGCTTCCCCTGCTTGGTCTTCACCTACTTTTCTAGACCATCCTCAGCCCCAGACTCTGATCATTTTATGTACTATACTGGCTGTTTGCTGCCTGCCCACGAGATCATTTATTCCTTAGGATGGGCTCTTGGTACCGCAGTGTTTTCAGAGCTGGCCTGCAGATACCTGCTGAGTCCACAAAGGAGTCCGTAAACAAACCCTCCACTTCCATTAAACCTTCTTCTGAACACTTCAGATGTGGCTCAAATGCCCTTCCTGCCCTTGCTATCAAGACAGACCTTTTCCCGGACGGACCTTTAAGCAGATCACCTCCATAGGCCTCTTCAGTCCATATTCAACACTAAAGTCAACTCACACGTTTCCTATTAGGCCAGTCCTGCTCATCCCGGCTGGAAGTCTTCTCAACCAAACTCACCCAACTTTGGAGAAGCCTGTGCAGTCAACTCTTTAGCCGCACGACCTCAGCATTCTTAGCTACATATCATTTCCTGCCATGAAGAGCCGCAATCATATCTTAAGGTCTTTCCCCATTTTACTACTTAATCTAGTCTTGTATGCAATATGTGTTCAATAAATATTTGAGGGCGATATCAACAAGTCAGTGAATGAGGGTTTGATCCTCTGACTTCTCAACTACTGTCCACAAAAATAAACGGGGTCACCGAGTGGTGGTGGCACACACACCTTGAATCCCAACTCGGGAGGCAGAGGCAGGTGGATCTCTGTGAGTTCGAGGCCAGCCTGGTCTACAGAGTGAGTTCCAGGACAGCCAGAGTTACAACAGAGAAACCCTGTTTTGAAAAACCGTAAATAAACAAACAAGCAAACAAACAAATAGGGTCATATAATGGGAAAGTGAGATGAGATGTCAGTTTTAGAAAGTATTGAACATTGGACTCCTGGTACTGTGGGGACAGAGGGATATTTGCTCCATGGACAGTAGGTTAGTGTGTCCGCAATTCTATACTTATCAAGTAGCAACCATATAAATTTACTATGGTCTAAGTTCAGGTTATAAAGCAAAAATAAAAGAAAGCTTTTTTTTTTTTTTTTACTCACTGCAGTTAATTTAATAAATTAGTAAAATAGTCTCTGAAGCGGCATCGGCTCCTGCGGAAAGAAGTGGAACAAATAAACCCAGTGTGGAATCTTGAAATATTGATGGTATATTATATATCCTGTGCCTTGACATCTGGGCTCTTCTTTTTCAGTCACTCCTGGAGTCAGCCATGAGCCTCTGGTCATCTGACCACCTGCCCATAGCTGGAGAGTCCAAGACAGCATCGTTCACATATCTGGTAGCTGGAGCTGGATGTCCATTGGGGCCATGCTATCTATAATGTAGACTGACCTTCTCCACCGCATGAAGCTTCTCAGAGTATGAAGATGGTGAAGACATTAGCCACAAGGTCTTTTAAAGTCCAGGCTCTAGAATCCACATAGCACCATTTCTGCCTTGGGAGTCAGAGACTGTCACACGTGGACAACCTAGAGCCAAGGGATGAGAAGTCAGGCTCGGTTTATTATCATCAGAACAACTAAGTCACATCACAAAGGACTAAAGGGATGGGAGCCACTGGGGGCCGACAGGGAACAGGCAGCGCTATCCATTTCCTTAATACTGTTCCTCCTGCTCCTGCCTTCTACAGTCCATGAGTGTGGGCCCACTGCAGTGTTGAAGGGGGTGAATGATTGCATCTTCTTACAAAGGGAAGAAAATGTAGACATACTGTCAAAACAAAGGAAGAAAGTAGCACTCGCCATAAATCCCAGCACCTGAAAACAACCAGTGTTGGGGCTTAGGTACACCTTCATCCAGCCCTAGTTCTAGAATACGGATAAAAGCATGTGTCTAAAAGACCGCGCGCTCTCTTGCCAGGTTCTGTGTTGCATACTTCACACAGATTCTCATTTAATACCATAATGCATAAGATGTACGTATTATTATTTTTATATTGCTTTCAGTGTACAGAGGGGGAGGTTGAAGCTTAGGGACCTCAACTAACCTGCTTTGTGTTTTGTACGGATGCGCACGTCTTCAACAGTTTTTAAAGGCCCTTTTCTTATATAATCTTCTATCACACATTTCCTTATTTGACTGCTTCCGAACGGGCTGAATCGATACGGAAAAACCAACAATGACTTTACAATATTTGGGATTACGGTTCCTGGCTGTGCTTGCTTCCCAGGCCTGTCAGGTGGTTGCAGATTAGAACAAAATAACGATGTACGCCCTTCACTGCAAAGTACCGGCTTTGACATTTTAATCTTTTGTAAGAGCCTCAAAGCTTGATTTTGGCAAAGCTAGTCGGTGGAGAATATAGCATCTGATCCTTTTTTTTTTTTTTAATGCTATGACACATTTTCTAAAAGCTCAGCAGCCTGAGTGCAAAGTTGGATGGCGTCCACCTCCAAGGAGCCAGAGTGGGAGTCTTGTGGGGTGGAAGGTGTTTGCGATTTGCTGCACAATTCAAAGTTTTCCTGGCCACTTGGCTTTCAGTGAATGAACACATCCTTGCGATGACACAGGCCTTACTTTCTGTCCTTAATCTCTGGGTGTTGTGTATTCTAAGGTAACAGTTGGCTGCAATGTGGGAGGGAGGGAGGAAGGGAGGGAGGAGAGGAGGGAGGGAAGGAGGGAGGGAAGGAGGAAGAAAGGGAGGGAGGGAGGGAGGGAGGGCAGGGAGTGGCAGCCTGAAGTGATTGAGAAGAGAAATGCAGCAAAGTCCCTCTGTATGTGAACTCACAGACTGGTGACACGGCAAGACCTGAAAATGGCAGCTATAACACGAGAAGCGATATGATGTTCAGAATCACACGATGTGATTTTCCCACTGCTTTGTAAACTCGGTGCTCGTCTACGCTTGTTCATGAGTCACCTCTAGCTGTCAGAAATAAAAGATTCAGCAGACTTCCCTGGAAGAGGTTTTAGAAATAAAGTCCTTTAATCCACTTGTCGAAATCGGGCTGAGAGTTCTCATTTCCAGCCGGTCACATAATAAGAAGGACAAACTCATGAACAAAGCACTTTGCTAATAAAGAGAAGACAATCAACTTAGGAAAAATACAAAGAGTAGACTATTAGATGGAGCTGCGCTGCAGACAGCCTGTGTGTGTTTACCTTCAGAAGTATGAAACCCTTGATTCCTAAATTTCTCTTTCATAACAATACCATAAGCAAGATCAACGAGAGATTAAATGCTATTAAATTTTAACCAAGCCTACAGTAACTTGATGAATAAGTCATTGTTCCTTTGCCAACTACAATAGATCGGAAATCGCTGCCTAGAACACTGAGCGGAGATGGATTCTGAGGTTGAGAGGTGAACCTCAGAAATAGAGCTCTGAGATAATCCAATGACTTTTGCCCACTCAACAGGCAATACAGGGTATTCAGTGTGCATACCTCAGGGTGGTTACCACTGTGCCGAGTGAGAAAATATTATACTACATGAAACATCTCTTTAAAAATAATCCTTTCTTTATGATCACCTAACATTTATTTGTTGCACACCAAGTGTCTTCCAGAAAATATTCTAGGTACTGGGAACACAGCAGAAAACAAATGCACAGACACGTATGCCCACATATCAACTAGCAGTTGAATCAAGTAAGATCTTTCCTGTGTAGCATCTCGTTTAAACTTCATAATGGCCTACCAAAGTAAGCGAGATGGGTGGAGATATCTACGCATTACTAATGAGGGCTTGAATATGCTTTCTTAGCTTAAATGTAGCTATGGACAACATAGAGCAAAATTAAGTAGCTAACAAGCATCGAGCAGGAAATATACTTAAAAACATCTTAAAAGTCAAGAATAAGGTTCACCACTCTTGAGCAGTGTAGAAGGAACAGAGATTTGAGAGGGACTACCCAAAGACTACTTGCTCTCACTAAGAGTGCACATGATCTACAAATCCAAAGAATTCCGTAGACACAATCAGTGAGGGTGTAACAAAATTTCTAGACATAAAATCAATACTTGTACGTGTCATCGACATGAACACGTAATGACAAAAGAATCATTCACAACCACAGTAACCAGAGATGCAAATGTGATTTCAGCTGAAATGCTAGCTCAGTTTTCTGTGGAACTTACCAAGCTCAATGTCCAGTTCTGTTCAAGTACAAAGAAAGAGTTGATGTCAATACACGATAGCAATGGCGGTCAAGATAGGGGAATGCATCCAGATCTTAAGATTTACAGCAAACAAGACAAAGTGGAACAGACAACTAACCCAACTCAACAGATGAGACAGACTGTAAAGAAACCCCAACATGAATGAATCATTGATATTCACAGTGTTGTTTTACTATCACTGGAACAAATGAACTAATAACAAATTTTTCTTGGGAAATAGGCTAGTTCATGGGAGGATCTCCTTACCTGCCCCCACACTAGTACACTTGAACTCAAAGCTTAAAGGTCTTCAAAGCATCCAAAAGGAAATACAAGAGAATACCTTATATCCTGGAAATAAGAAAGAATTCTTACACAGATGATAAGAACAAAATTGGTCAGTTTAAACGTCTGCTAAACAGAGATAATTTAAACCAACTGAAAACATAAGCCACTATTTGGAGAAAGTATCTACATAGTTGCAACTAATAAAAATATTGGTTTCCAAATAGTATAAAGTATACTAAGTATAAAAAGTATTCCCACAAAATACCAGGATAAGGCTGGGGTGTCGCTCAGTGGTAGAGCGTGTGCTCAGCTAGCTTCAGTGTCTTTGTTCATTTTTTGGGGGTGAGGGAGCATAATTGAGACAGGGTTCCATGTAGCCCGGGCTGACCTTGAATTCGCTATTTATATAATTGAAGATGGCCTCGCACTCCCATTCCCCTTGCCTCCCCCTCCCAAGTGCTAGAATTATAGGGTGCCTCTATGCCTGGCTCATCATTGTCTTTCTGGTGTTGACACTGTAATAACAAGAAATAAAAATGAGAATAAAACCTGGAGTAGCAAACTCTTGCCAAGGCCACCGATGGGCAATAGACACAAACAAGCTGTGTTGGTCAACTTTCCATAACTGTGACAAAATTCTTGAGATAAACATTTTTTGATAAAATCATTTTATACTGATTATGTCAATAAAAACATCACACAGCTAGTGTAAGGATACCACTCAAACACTTGCCCAGCCCCAAACTCTATAATCTCAGCGAATGTCTGTACAGGGTGGCCAAACAGAAGCAGTGGAGTTTCTTTAGGGTTTTATATTTCCATTACCAATTATATTTTTATTCACTTTACCTACCAGGAAAAAAAAATGACAGAATTGGAACAAAAATAAAAAACAAAAACAAAAAACAGCTTTCTAACCCCTTTATGACTTGTCTCTGTGTCTGCAACAGTCCTTCCTCGTTACGTAATCTTACCCTTCCTCGAGCTCCTCTGTAATCTTACAGCGCGGCCGCGCTTCCGGCTGCTTTCATGTGCACACAAGCACACTACAGGCTAGCGTCCACGCGTGAAGGTGAATGCGAGGGTTGCTCTGAGCTCAGGTTTCCTTCCTTAATACCATACTTTCCGCATCCAGTTATTTTCCTGCCAATTTCAAGAATTTATTTTTATTTACAGCTGAATAATACTCCCTTTGGAACATGGACCACATTTTCATCCATCTGTCGGTTGAGAGACATCTACGCTGGCTCCATTTCTTTGCTGTGACAAATAGTGCAACAAACGACAAATAAAATAGCCCTGTGGTGGGGTACGGGGTCTGGGGGCGTATGCCCAGGCGTGAAGAGCTGGATTATATGGTAGTTCTATTTTTAACTTTTTGAGGGATCTCCAAACCAATTTTCATAATAACAGTATTAAATTGCTCTCCAACCAGCAGTGAGTAAGGGTTCCTCTTGGTTACAGGCTTTCTTGATAATAGCCTCTGACGGATGAGATGATGTCTCAAAGGTAACTTTAATTTGCATTTCCCTGATAACTAGGGGTGTTGAACACGTTTTAGAGCAGCTATTGGCCATTTGTGTTCTTTTTGAAAATGGTCTGTGGATTCAGCAATCCTATTTAGGAGATAAAATGGTTTAGAAGTTTCAAGCCACAGTCTTTGGTTCCATTGTTTTTGGCTCTGATGAGGCAAAATAGCATGGCAGGGAACCTATGGTAGAATGTGGCTACTCTCTTCGCAGCTGAAGAGACGGGGAGAGAAATCAGGCTCTTGTTTTATAGTGAATCTCCTGCAAGAAAAACCAAAAGTTACGAATCTATGAATGGGTCCATCCATTCACAAGCTCAGAGCTCTTGAGAGCCATCACCTCCCAAAGGCCCCACATCTGAACCCTGCTCTAAGCCTTCAACACCGCAGCTTGGGAGCACATTTCAGACTAACCCATAACTCAGGTTCTTGCAGATGAAGAACACAAATCACAAACAAGCACTTGAAAAGATGCCTCTCATCACTTCACACCAACCATGTACAAGCTAAAATATCGATTTACAGACTGTTACACTCACCGCAGGGTTAAAAGAAGGCAGAACTCAGTGCTCGTGACAATGCACAGCAAGGAGATTCCCAAACAGTGGTCCACTGAATGACATCAGTCAATTAAGGATACAGGCTGCTGATGGGGGCTCCAGAGTCTTTGGGCTTTTATTTCAAAATATGGTTTCTAGGATCTATGCAACAAGGAAGGGTAATAAAAATGATTCAGCCAGTCCTCTTAACTCTATAAATAACACATACCACATTGCTTATGGCCATTGGTGAAACTTGTGCCATAGTACCAGTCTCTACCACAATGGAGGCTGAGAAGTTCAGTCTTTTAGCGTGCCCAGGAAAGGAAAAGGAAATAGGATTTAATGTGCACGAACACCTTTTCTGCCATACTTGTCAAAACATTGAAATAACACAAAGCTGGATGGAAGATGGGCGCTAATCTTTCTTTATATTACCCTGTATGTTTAAATGTCTCATTTTTCTTTAGACAGGATTTCATGTAGCCAAAGATAGCCTTGAATTGACTGTGTAGCTGAGGATGACCTTGAACTCCTGATCTTCCTGCCTCCGCTTGCCAAGTACTGAACTGCCAGGCAGGTACCAACACAGCTGAATTCCTTACACTTTTCCAAAAGGGAAGAAAATGAGAAGAAATTGAGAAATCAAGATCTCCCTATAAACTCTCTTTCCAGAAGAGTTAAATCTACAGCAAAGGGCTGGATGGTTAACGGCCCTTGTAAGGAAGACCCTTCACTGAGCTTCTGATAATATGCATCCTGGTTTCCACCATTACAATCTGATCATTCTTGAGACTAAAGGATTTTTATTTATTTATTTATTTATTTATTTATTTATTTATTTATTTATTTAGGTTTTTGGAGACATGGTTCTCTAGAACTTTCTCTGTAGACCAGGCTGGTCTCGAACTCAGAGGTCCACCTACCTTGCCTCCCAAGTGCTGGAACTAAAGGCATGTGCTGGCACTACCAGGTGAGACTTAAGGATTTCTTAGAATTTCCTCTATTTCTGATCCTGAAACTATTCGTTTTCCTTGAAATTATGGCAGGATACATACATGTGGTGGATTAAATCAGAAATGTCCCCCTACATGCATTTGAATACTTGGTCCCCAGTAGGCTGCACCATTTGGGAGGTCATGGAATTCTTAGGATGAGGAGCCTTGCTGGAGGAAGAACGTTACGGGAGCACAATGCAAGAGCTTATGGCCTCACCCACAGCCAAAAGGTTCTCTCTTCCTGCTGTGCGTGGATGGAGAGGTGATCCCTGGGTGTCCTGTGTGTGGATGGAGATGCGATCTCTCAGAGTCCTGTATGTGGATGAAGACATGATCCCTCTGCCTCCTGTTCGTGGGTGGAGACGTGATCCCTCAGCGTCCCACTCTTGCTGCTCACTGCCTTGCCTCATACTGAGATGGACTCTTATCCTCTGAACTGAAAGTCAAAATAAACTCTGTAAGTTGCTCTTGTTCATGGTATTTTATCACAGCAATGGAAAAGTAAGTAACACAATATGGGGGTGGGGGAAATAAAATATAGTTGAAATTTTAAAAAGAAATAGGCAGGCTAAATGAATAACAGCTTGCCACCAATCCCGATGATCTCATATTTGATATCTAGACCCTACATGGTAGAAGATGACTTAAGCCTCGAAATTGTTCTCTCACCTATACACACACACACACACACACACACACACACACGTAAATATTTTAAAAAAGAAACAGTCAAATCCAGGTACTGAATCCAGGACATTTCAGATATTATTCCTGCCAACGAGGAAGTCACAGCCAAATAGTAAAAGAGACAGACACATAAGTAAATTATCCTAATACTATTGAACATGAAAGAAACAGTGTACAGAGTGTGCATGACCATTAGAACCAGGCGACATAATCACCGAACATTTCCGCAGGAGTCGTAGTTCCCAGAGACTTGGGAAACGTGCACTTAGGAGCCTACAACATCAATATCAGCTTCCAGCATGAGAGCTGAACTTCTGTGGCGCTATTTCAGGAAATGCCTGAAGTTAAACTTTGCCATGAACTCCACCTGAGTCAGGCTCAGCCTGTGCAGGCTTGCTCTAGGGAAGAATGTCTAAAATAATAGTCTTCTTTGACCTCATGGTTTTAAATAGAAGTTCTTTGCTCTTCTACGCCAAGCAGGAGTGACAGGACCAAGTTCCCTATGGAGAGAATTGGTCAGCTTGCTAACAATAGTCTTGTAGGCTGATAATTCTCAATACACATCAAATGTATGGAGGCCAGAATCTAAAACGACCTACCATGTTTTCTAGACTCTTTGGCCAAGGACACTATTGTTTCTAATAGTTTCCCTACTCATAATTCCCTCAGTATAAATGTATAATGTATAGTGGAAATCCACTATATACACAGCTATGTGTCATCAGTGAGCTCCAAAATCTCCCTCATTCATTTATTGAACAAAAAATCCGGAGTCGAGGATAATAGTGATCATCAAAACAGACTTGTTCTCTGGACTCATGAGCTAATAGTCCTATTTGGGAAGCAGTATTAATCAAACAAGAATATCGATGAAGCCGGGTGATGGTGGTACATGCCTTTAATCCCTGCACTCGGGAGGCAGAGGTAGGTGGATCTCTGTGAGTTCAGTCCAGCCTGGTCTACAGAGTTAGTTCCAGGACAGCCAGAGTTACAACAGAGAAACCCTGTCTCAAAAAAGCAACAATAACAACAACAACAAAAGAATATCAGAGAATATCTGGTGTATGGATAAGAATAATGAAGAAGTATAAAATGTGCTGTGAAAGCAAATAGAAGCTGTTATAGATTCTAATTTAGAATTGGATGGATTAGGGAATGCCTGGGCTAGTGAGGGCAGAGACTGGGAAAGGAAGAGGAGGCAGAGGAGGAGGAGGAGAGGAGGAGGAGAAGGGGGAGGAGGAGAAGGAGGAGGAAAACTATCCATTGGTGGCTAAATTAAGAGGACTTCGACTAGGAATGAAGCTCAGCAATAGCAAGACTCAGGATTTGGTCCCTAGCATGAGAATAAAAAGAAGGGAAAAGAAAGGAAGGAAGGAAGGAAGGAAGGAAGGAAGGAGGGAGGACAGGAAGTAGGGGAAGTAGGAGAGGAGAGGGAAGAGAAGGGAAGAACATAAAGAAATAGGAAAGTGTGTCCATGTAATTAAGTATTCATATATGCATGCATGCATACATACATACAAACATACATGCATGCATTTATTTCTCAGCCTTGTCCATTGAGGGCCCTAGAGTCAGCAAACACACCTGGCCCAGATCTTGATTTCCATGACCATTTTTCCAATAAAAGGAACCAGGACTTCCTGAAGAACTGGCCAACAAACTTGAAATATCTTGGAATGTCAGCAGGTAAGGAAAGGCACAAAAACTAGAACAGAGTATAACCGGACCAAGTGAAAACACTTCCAAAGAAGGACCCGGAGTACAATTCTGGTAGAGCATTTGCCTGGAGTGCGCAAGTCCTGGGTTCAACAGCCAGCAACACACAGATGCACAGCTCCCAATGTTCAGAGCTGGAAAAACTGGAGTCAAAAAAAAAAAAAATCCAAAATGCAAAATAAATACCCACAAGTTCGTGCTGATATAAATAACAATTAAATCAGTAAATTAATGAGTAAAGAGAGATACATCTCCCATACAGATGAAGGGAGTACAGCTGGTGTGATGATGCTTACTTTGAATCTCAGTACTCCAGAGTTACAGTCAGAAGGTCGGGAATTCCAAACCAACCTCAGCTACACAGTGAGTTTGAGGCCAGTCTGGGCTACAGGAAACTGTGCCTCAAAAATAAAACAAAACAATAACAAAAGAAGATTTTTTAATAACGCAAATGTGATGACATATAGCACAAACTTTAGGTGCCAGGCATAGGAATATTTACCATAATATTCTCCCAATATTTCTGTGCTTGAAAATACACATAATTCAAGGAAATTGTGGTCATTAATTTAATTACACATTGGTGTAATGAAAAGAATTCATCTCTTTTTTTCTTTTTTGTGTGGCAGTTTTTCTTTTTTATTATTTACTTAAGATTATTTATGCATGATTGTATAT
The DNA here is from genome assembly GCA_026225945.1 of Cricetomys ansorgei. Taxonomy (NCBI): domain Eukaryota; kingdom Metazoa; phylum Chordata; class Mammalia; order Rodentia; family Nesomyidae; genus Cricetomys; species Cricetomys ansorgei. The sequence continues at coordinate 12,513,836 of JAMJFZ010001258.1, forward strand.
GCAAAGTTTAAAAAGCAAATTCCCACTGAGGCATTTCTCTTCTGGTCATTATTGCTAGTCTTTTCTTTTTTTTCTCTTCATGATCACAACTGAAAATTATTTTGTTAAATGAAAAGGAGTTTTGCCATATGGAAAGGTGTTTAAAAATTATATTCTTTGGGCTAGATGGATGGTTCCAAGGTTAAGAGCACATACTGAGCTGAGTTCTGTTCCCAGCACCCACCTCAGGCAGCCCTGTAACTCCAGCTCTAGGGGATCTGATGCCCTCTTCTGGCCTCCTCAGCATCTGCACTCACATGCACGTACACCCCTGAAACACACATAATTAAAAGTAAAATAAAACTTTAAAAGGTATATTTTCTGGGCATCTGTTCACTAGATATACCTCCACTAAATCCGACTGAGTGTGTGTTCCCCAAATTATCTCCCATTCAGTCTCTCTTTTTTGGAGACATGTACCATGCTTGTTTACCCTCTAGCTCAGAAAAGGAAAAAAAGAAAGATAGGAAGAAAGACATATGTACCGCCCTTGTTGGTGGCCGGGCCCTGGGTGAGCAGGAGCTGAGAGTGAGCTGTACTAACCTCTCATCACAACATCTGATTCCCTCCTCAGCTCTCCGGGCCTCAACCAAAGTTCCCAGAAGTCTAAGCTGCAAGCGATCACAAGGACAAGCTGCACATGGCAAAATTATGTTTTTCATGGCCGCATGTAAACAGATCATAGCCACTGGTAAGGAATAGTCTACAACGCTCTCATCCACTACTCCTGGGATGGGCACAAAAACATATTCCAAAAACCATTCTGTGTTTTTAGAGAAACCAAGATCACAAAACTCCTTCAGAACGTCCCACTACAGGGACAGGCTGAGAAAGCAGTTTCTCTGGGTTCTCTGGGAGCACTGGGTGCCTAAAGGCCAGTAGCCATAACGGCTGCAGAGGGACTAACAGCCTGTGGCTTCACCACCCTTGCGGCTGGAGGAATATGCTGTCAGCATGGACATAGGAATCTATAAGAGAACCAGGCACTTTGGGCCTGAGCTTTGGGAGCCTTGGCTGCAGACAGACTCCCGCGGAGCTGGGCAGGGCAGAAGGAGGCCCACGGTGACATCACTGGTAACTGGTGGGAAAGCCAAGGAAGCAGGATTTCATAGAAGTGCCCCAGCTGTATCCCCATTGACATGGGGATACATTGTTCAAGTTTCTTGAGGGCAAGGGCATGGAGCGTGAGTATTGTGTTGCCTTTTAAATGATGTGCTTTTTTCTGCTCTTAAGGACTCCCCATCTTCCTCATCTGTGTAATGATCAATTAGATGTGCCACACAGTTACCAGCTGGGGCCCCTGCCCGTTGCATCCTTGGTTCATTTCCCCTGGTTTTCTGAACATTTCCTGACATACTCAAGTTCTCCATAGCCTCACGGTTTATAGCCCCCTCATTAAAGTCTCTCTTTACAGCATGTGAATCTGGAGGAGAAATTCTCATAGCTCCCTATGGCGTGACCAGAGGGAGTGGAAGAAGAATTTATGTGGCAAGGCAAATGGCTTCCAATGCTTAGGGCTGCTTGTTAGGCCCTTGGCTCTGGGCTGCTCTCAGCAAAGCCCCAATCACAGTTAAAGCATCTCTCCAGTTCCCAGGAAGAAGGCCGAGAGGAAAGCGCCTCTTCCAGAAACTACCAAACATCTTTCTTCCCAACAAGTAGTGGAAGAATTATGAAATGCAACTATCTGTCCTTTACTTTGAAAGAAATGTCCCACCAGATCCCAGCCTTTATACCAACGGTTGTCAACCTTGTGGATCTTGGCCCCTTTGGGGGTCGAATGGCCCTTTCACAGGGGTCACCTAAGACCATCTATGTATCAGATGCTTACATTACAATTCATGACATCAAAATTATAGTTATGAAGCAGCAATGGCATGAGGAACTGAACTGGAAGGATTGCAGCGCTGGGAAGGTTGAGAGCTGCTGCTGTACCCTGACATGACACTGTGTGACCTAAAATTTTTACTGATGTGGAGCAGAGCGCCCACCCACTGTCACGCAACCCTTAACAAGGACCCCACAGACTTTTGCATTCTTGTACCTCAGGTGTTTTCAATGTTGCTGGTTTGGTGGGCTAATTCTGGCGATGTTTTATCCAGTTTCTAAGAGGACACTGGCAGTGTGGTGGCACCGTCTCCTGGGATCACCGCTGAGGTGAACACCTATGTTTCAGGTGGATGCTCTCCGTCACTAAATTATTACTTAGCCAGTTTCATATTCCACTGCATTCAATGGGCATCTTTAATATCCATCTTTACAAATGTTCCTTGATTTACTCTGGGGTTGCTCCAGATAAACACATTGTAGGTTGAACTCTCCTAGGTTGAAATGCATTTTCTGTACCTAGGCTACCGAGCATCGTAGCTTAGCGGCACAGAACACTACAGGGCTATTCATCAAAACAATTTCATGGCTACCTGGGAGCTGCAGCTCCTTGCAGCTGCTGCCCCGCAAGTGAGACACCATCATGCCACTTATCACTAGCCTGGAAAAAAAAAAAAAAAAAAGCCCAAAAATCAAAGTATAAGCCAGGAGTGGTGGCAAACTTCTGTAATCCTAGCCGTTGGGAGAGTCAGGAGGGTTGGAAATGGAGGCCACCTTCAACTGCATAAGACTCTATCTCAAAAAGAAAAAATATAGTTTCTGCTGAATACATACTACTCTGCCCCATCATGAAGTTAAAAAAAAAATTAAATCAAATCATCCTAAGTCAGGGATTATGTCTACCCTTCTAGCTTCTTCAAGCACGCGTTGTCCAGGCCGTGCAGCTTCCTTTCCCCTTTAGCAGGCTCTCGTGTTTCAAGGCAAAAGTCTCTGTGTGTTGTCTCCAAAAGTATAGAGCACTGGCCTCGAATGCACTGGGAGAGCAGGCCGCTTCTGTAGGCCTAGAGGGGAGGAGATCTGGGGAGTCGAGATTCATAAAATACCAGGCCTAGAGTCCTTGTCTTGTGTCCCAGGATCTCACCCTTCTCTGTTAGGACTGTGGATGGGGATCTGACCCCCTGCCTTCTGTGGATGGGGATCTGACCCCCTGCCTTCTGTGGATGGGGATTCTGACCCCTTGCCTTTTAGGATTGTGTTATCTCAGTCCCAGATCTCGTCATCAGAGATCTGAACTTTGACTACAGAAGAGTCTCTTTTGTGGCCAAAGTGACCTTTGAGTCTATGCTCAGTCTTAAACTGGTGACTCACCACCCTGAATCTTTTTGGTCTCTCTTCCGTGCATGGCTAGCTCAGTGACTGTCATCCCATTTCGCCGCCCGGAAGTTGATACTTCCGTGCACCTCAGCATGCCCAAGGGACTGCCCTCACCCCACCACATTTGTAGAGGAACACTTGGAATTTTTATGTTAAGAAAAGCTTTTTGGTTTAACTGTCCAATCACTAGAGGTTCAAGTTCCCACCCTAGCTGTGGTAGAGTTGTTTACGAGTTGGGTTTGGAATGCTTGATGCAGGTGGCTATAATTTGGTTAGGGGCAGTACTTCTGGCACCTGTAGCTTGTCTTTGGGATTGCGTGCTGCATGAATTTATGGGAACTTTTGGCTTAGGGCATAAAAGGTCTGAAGCCCTGAGAGTTGGGGTTGGGTGTTGATTAGTGGTTGGTTGGTTGGGTTGCTGTTGTTACTTAGTGAGATTATTCATAAGAGAACATAGGTTGGAGAGATTTGAGCTTAGGACAGCCTAAAAAGAGGCTGTGAAGATTTCTACTTTTCTCTCTTTTTGTATTAAGGCTGCTTGTAAAAGTGGTGAAGATTTCTATCTTTCCTTTCTCCTTCCCTAAATAGAGGGTAAAAGATTGAAGGGTACTGCTACACACATTCCCTTCCTCCAACATTCTGTCTGTTCCAGGTCAGGTTCCTTTGGAGTCCTAGACATTGAGATTTGTCCAGAAGGAAACGTCGGGTATGTTTTCAGGAGCACTCACTACATGGGAGGGGAGGAAGCACAGAGAGAAAGAAGGAGAAGCTAAATCGAAGAGCTGCTGAAACAGAGGCAGAGCACAGAGCACTCTGGAGACGTCAAAGATTGGGACTTGGACTACAGATACTGGTTACTGCCATTAAACACAGGGCATAGGTATGGGGGAAGCAACTTCACAGAGAAGGTCTCAAATATTAGCTATGGAAATGGGTATCTTGACTCTGAATGGAAATGAGGATAACAAACCATGGCATCTTCCACAACTAAGGTGGCTAGGAGCATCCAGGACTGATAACTAGCTCGGACATAGAAATATCAAACCAATGCTGAAAGTGTCCTGTACAATGGGCTGTTCAGTCAATCTGGGAGTCCTAGCCTTAAAATACTGCTGTGCACTACAAGTTTGCCAATTGTTAAGTTCCTAGTGTCAGTGAATGTATAGTAGTGGATTCCAGATTAGTAGCGATGTTGCTAAGCAATGGATGGAGAGTAGGAATAACTTCACTACAGAACGCTACAGGAATATCTGTGTTTGACATGTCATCTTTAATGAGTCATCAGCAGAAATGCTAACAACTCTTATGTCCTCTGCATAAAAGAGAGTAGACCCTGTTCAAATAAGACTAGTATATGTGCATAAAAGATCAAATTAGACAAACTAGAATCAAGCTGGTATGATGGGCATGCTTTTAATCCCAGCACTTGGGAAGCAGAGGCAGGCAGAACTCTTTTGAGTCCCAGGCCAGCCAGGACTACACAGTGAAACTCTGTAGGAAGGAAGGGGGGTGGGGGAGGGAGGGAGGAATCCTGCATTTTTATTTGTTTGGTCTGACTACCCTGCAATCAAGGGAATTTTCAAAACATTGAAAAGTAGAAAGAATATTCAAATAGACTCACACATAATTACATTGCTCTTTGGACAATTATTAAAAGATGTATTTATTAATTTATGTGTATTGTGTGACCGCACAGGTTTATGTGCACCTGTGTGTACAAATGCCCACGGAGGGCTGAGTGCATGGGATCCCCTGGAACTGGAGTTACAGGTGATTGTGAGCCACCTGATTTGTGAGTTCTGGGAACCGAACCTGGGTCCTCTCCCTGAGCTGCAATCGCTCTTAACCACTGAGTCATCTCGCCAGCTCCTGGACAACTTTTTTTTTCTTTTAATTAAAATTTGTTCTGTCATTCCTTATGCTTCTAGAATATAGAAAAAAAAATATGTTTTTACAGAGCTTGTAGTGGAGTTAGGGGGCCAGGTCTACATCTATGACATAAGCAACAAAGACTAAGCTGGAATGTGTGGTGCTGTGGGCAGCAGAGACGCTCTGGGAAGGGGTGTCAGCCAGCACTGGCTGGAGTGGTCTAACTGGGAGCCAGGCTCGGGTTGGAGCTGGTAAAATCTGTGCACATAGGAAATACAGACAGGATGAGTGCAGCCTCTCTTAACGAACTAGTTGTGTTCACTGTGGTTCTCCTGCTTTTGACAGCGCTCACCACCACTACCACCACCCCCGCTTCCTCATTTAATCATCAGGGCCAGAGCAGCTGTTCCCCATCAGGCTAATATACCGCTAAACACTACTGCAAATAATCTCACCCCAACTGATCTGCTCTTAAAGGTGTCAGCGTAATAGCGGTTCAATCTTCGCTGAGTGCTGTGTTAATTAAGCTCCGGAATGTGTCTTTAACACCATTTGGGAGTTAAATTTTTCTTGGATTGAAAGCCGTCCTTGGGAGAATTATAAACTGGTAAGAGAAACAAAGTTTTATTCAGTTGTCCAACTGAATGCGAAGGCTTATAACATCACAGGTATTTGAGCCTATGCGCACTCGTCAAACAGTAAAGAAAAATACTGGATGATGCTACATCTGGTCTCTTGAATTATGTTACCATAAGAACGATCTACCCCACTAAGTGACTGTAACACAAAATGTGGAGTCTTAACACATCTAACAAGTTCACCTGAACTGCTGCTGTTCCAGAGGACCTGAGTTCAGGTCCCGAACCCACATCCAGTGGCTAACAACCACCTGGGCCTGCGGCTCCAAGGGGATCCTACCCTCTGACCTCCCTACCAGCAGCACTCAAGTGCACATCACTATGCATGGTCAAAACCAAACGTACATCATTAAAAATAAAGATAAATTAAAATTCAACGTCAAAAAATGAGGATATAAGTCGAAAAAATATTTTATTAAAACATACAGTATATATCTCTATTGCCAGGGGGATGGCTTAGCAGTGAAAGGCTAAACCTGACTGCCTGAGTTTGACTCCTTAGATTCCCACGGTAAAAGGAGACAACTGACCCCTGCAAGGTGTCCTCTAATGTCCAAATGCACACTGTGGCTGCGAGTACCTAATGCAGACACATACTCACTACAACACACACACACACACACACACACACACACACACAATAAATAGGTAGATAATAGATAAATGTAATTTTAGAAAGTTAAAGAAAGCTGAGTGGTGGTGGCACACGCTTTTAATCCCAGGACTCGAGAGGCAGAGGCAGGCGGATCTCTATGAGTTCAAGGCCAGCCTGGTCTACAGAGTGAGTTCCAGGACAGCCAGAGTTACAACAGAGAAACCCTGTCTCAAAAAAAAAAAAAAAAAAAGAAAAGGAAAGGAAAAAAAGCAGGAAAGAAAAAAAAGAAAGAAGAAAAACTAAAGAAACCATAATATAGATTCAGACGAGAAATACTAAAGGTCCAGGAGCCACACAAGGCCCCTCCCCATTCCGTGTGGTTTACTGAAAAGAAGAACCATTCACTTGGCTTCCAACGGCACAGAGCACTTCTGCCTGGCTTTGTATATATAAATATAAATAGAATCACGGAATATGTCCTGTCTTTCGTGCCTGGCTTCTGTCACTCACCGTTGCTTTTGGGAGTGCTATTTTTAAAATGAGTTTTGGTATTAAGCAATACATACTCAGCCCTGAAACATCCCGTTATTTAAAATCACTTTTAAAATAATGCATGTGTCCGTGCGTAATTCATTTGGCCAACATTATGAGCTTTTTTTTGCCAATTCCTTGCCTGAAAAGAAAAATTCTGGTTTCCTTTTGACATTTTTTCTTAATCTCTTTCTTCTGGCCTGTCATTATGGTTATTAACCCAATTTCTCCAGTGCTTGGTGTTTAGCCAGCTCCAGATGCTTTCTGATATGTGCAGCAACATCGTGATAAATATAAGAATCAGGTGTTTCCCAGCTGGTGGATTCTTTATAGCTGGTAACCTTTAGGGAAGTGGTGCTGCTGCCAGCTCTCACCCTTTCGGGGCGTCATCGGCTGTCACAGAAGAGGGGCTGGTCATAAAATCCAGATCACAAACAGCCAGGGACAATGGGAACCTCTCCCCTTGGCGTGACCCAGCCCAAGCCTGTGACTTAACTGATCAGGCGTAATGCAGAGCACAGGGGATTGCTGCGTAAGTTGACATGCCACCAACTGCCCAAGTCATGCTCAGCGGTGCTCTGAGACGCGCTGTTTAGAATCTGCTTTTGTAAAATTGTACAGATTATTATACCTCTCCTTCGAAATCCTCACCGTCACCACAGATCAAGTACCTGCAGAATCTTCACTCCTTTTGCCATCACCAATATCAGGTTACTTCTGCCAGCATCACCCTGGGCCTTTCAGACATACCACCTACCACCCATTACCAACCACCCAGCACCCACCACCTACCACTAACTACCCCTCACCCACCACCCATCACTCAACCCACCACCCACCACTAACTACCCATCACCCACCACCCACCACTGACCCCCCCCCTTATCCTGTTCTTGCCTTTTTTTACACTGTTTTCTAAACTCCTTTTTTTTCTTTTTATAGAGCTATGTCTTGCAAGTCTGTGTTTTGGGCTTATTTTTCTTGGCATAATTCAAGGAATCCTAAAGCATGCCAAAGCCGATTATCTTGCCACCGCCAAAGTGGGTTTTGAATCAAAATACAGAGATGACATCCGTGTGATCACCACATTTTGATTGGATTTTTCTCCAGAGTTCCATCTTATGAACTGTTGCCGCCCCCGGTTGAAGGGCATCTATAAGTACTTGTTTCCTCCGAAGTAGTCATCATGTTCCTGGTCCAGACAATTACTGCATCGTTCATGATGAAGGTGAAGCCTTAAACAGTCAGAGAAGAAAAAGCAAAAGCAAAAAGCTCCACTGTTTTTCCATCCTTGATGTTCTTTTCAACATTTAAAATTGTGCTTAACATGAAATGCTACAGGTACATGTGGCTGTGCCTAGCTTTTACAAGGGTGCCAGGAATTCAAACCCAGGCCCTCACACTTGTGCATGCATCTAGGACTCTTACCCGGTGAAGCCATCTCTCAGGCCCAGTCCCTCAAAATGGACTTTAAGACAAGTCATCTCATTAGAGACAAACTGGGCACATTTCATACCACTAAGAGTTAATATATCAGGAAGACATAATACATGTATGTGCACTAAACAACTAAGCTCAAAATACAGGAGGTGAAACTGAGGCACACCTTAGTGAAAGCCCAGGTAAAGAAGCAAAGGCAGAGTTGCTGTCCCCTGATCACGTAACTCACAGAACCCCTCCCAGTGCTGCCCAGATACATTCTTCATCCTGACATACTGTGATCATGTGTTTATGTGTTTGGCTCACCAGAACCTCTATTCTTGCTATATGCCAGGCACATAACACTTTTTTTTCCTCATCCCCTGCACAGATAGAACAGCTATTTTTGTAACTCATAAGTGATTGGCATCCCAGGCAGAAGGGGAGGAGCAAAAAAACAGCTTGATATATTTATTCTAGAAATCGTCTGTTCCAAATGCCTTTGGTGTGTTTTCCAAACTGAGCTCCTTGAAACACTAGTTTGGGGCTCAAACTTTACCCACTCTGTTCCCTTCTCAGATGTGCCTGAGTCCACTTACTGGATTCAAATCTAACTTATTTAGCCAGACTACCTTCACTATCTTGAGAAAAGTCTCCTCAGGGCGGCATGTCGGGATGCCAGCTGCGGTGGGGCATGACCTTGGGGCTGGATGGGAAGATGAGTCTAAAGAGGGAAGTCACCGCCACGCTGGGAGGAACTGGTATGAAATGCAAGGAATCCCAAACTTTATTCTGCCACCCACATAAAGCCACGCTGAGAGATTTTAGACAAGGAACTAACCTTGTCTAATTTGCATCTTATGACGAGCATCTGTGTTGTCCCAAGGATGATGAAATGGAGTCAGGATAGATTGGAGGTTAGAAATGATGTCAGCAATCCAGGCACTCACTGTGAAAGCCTGGTTTAAGACTAGGACCATAAGAACAGGGAGGGAGCTAAGGTAGAGAACATACTTGCAAAGCAGAATTGATAGGTTTGTGACTGCGTGCCTCTCGGAAGTCCTTGAAGTCTTCCAGTTTTCTGACTTAGAAAATTGGCAGATGAGGTTGACATTCACCTTGGCAGAAGGGAGAGAGGCAGAATGGGGGTGAGGAGCAGTCACAGGGGAACCCAGGAAAGGTCACTGGAGACTGACACGTGGGGCTCAGGAAGAGCTCTCGGCTAGATGTGAAGAGTTGAGAGCCACTGGAATATTGGCTTGGTTGAATCCTAGGTTTGAATAACACTTCTCGAGGCGCAGAGGGTGAGACAGGCTGGATCCTGTAGGAGATAAACAGTAGACAAGAGTAAGAGACAAAGAGATACAAGGGAAACCAAGAAGAATGCTCTCAGGAGGCCAAAGGGTAAGGAGAGAGCTCAATATACACCACCAGAAAAAAGACAGCTGCAGCGAGGAAGGGTAGGATAGACAGCCTCTGAGTTTGAGGATTTGAATATAATTGTTTGAAGGTTAAAGCGGGTAAGATAGTTGTGGGTTGAATTGAATAGCCACCTTCAGGAAGTGTACATAGGGAGTGCCCCGGGGTTCTTTGAAGGAGCTTGCCTCTGAGAAGAAGCTGTGGGCCACGAGGCAGAAATAAAAGAGTGGGAGGTCTTCAGAGAAGCCATTTTCTCGAAGCTGATACATGCCAGAAGGGGAGTGGGTGGGAGAGTGGGGGAGATGGATGGAGAGAAGGAGGGGGAAAGAAGGAGAGGGAAAAAGAAAGGGAGGGAGAGAGTGCTCACAGGGCAAGACTTAGAAGAGGTGGGCCTACACAGGTGATGTAGATGAGGACCACTGAAATCGCTCCAGCAATTTTAGCTTCTTCACCATCAGTTGGTGAAGAATCCCTAAGATATGGTTTTCAAGATTGATTCAGTGCATTAGGTAGAGAACACTTTGCGTATTTTTGTAGCATACCAGATGTGGCAGGTAGTCCTACAATTAAAAAATTTTTTACATTTGTTTATTTAGGGGAGGTGGGGCATACATATGGAAGTCAAAGGTCAACTTCCATTTGGGTCCTGGAAATTGAACTCGGGTTGTCAGGCTTGGTGGCAAGCAGCCCTTTCCTGCTGAGCCATCTCAATGACCCCAATTTTTTCTTCTAAAATAAAATTATAGAAATAAAAATGTTTCATTTTTAATTTGTTGAATCATCCCCGTGAACAAAAGCGACACCATTCTATTGTTGACAGGGAGTAAGCTAGACGTTTATTCCAGCACTCGGAGTCTGGCTCAAACCTTAGTCTCTACCTGCTTACAGAACAGAAGCTCCATGAGGGTCCATCTCATCCCTATACATCTTATCTCCTTCCTTCCCCGTGTCTAGGATAGTTCTTTGCAGGAGTTTTGGAAATATGTTTCATAAATAAAGGAGTGAACAGCCCCTCCATTTTTAAAAATCCAGCTTGAATCCCAACTCCACAGTGAATATAAATAATAGTTCATCTGTATTGTGCTTCCTTTGTTCTAGCCGTCACTGTACTGCATTATCTCATTTAACGGGCCCCCTTTACTTCTCATGACTCACAGAGCAGTTATAACCCAGACATACACTGCCTCTTGATTATTTTTGTTGCCTCCCCACCCCCCACCACCCCCGTGTTAGGGATTGAACCCGGGACCTTGAACACACTAGAGGAACACTCTACCATTGAGCTACACCCCAGCCCTTGCTTTGTTATTTGATTTATCACTCTTGCTTAGTGCTCCTCCACACCAGGTACACCAGGTACCAAAGCAGTCAGAGAGAGCTGAGAAGCTGACCTTGCCCTTGGCAAGGTCTTTATTAAATCAAAGACAAACACAATGCAACATTAGTTAAAACAGTGAAAAGAGAGTATGTTCTGTAACCACAGATGAGAAGAAGAGAAATTGGAGTTCATTCAGACCGGTTTTTTGGTTTTTGTTGTTTTTTTTTTGTTTTGTGGAGGGGGTTTTTAAGTAGATGAGGGAGTAGGGACTGAGGAATGGAACCCGGGCTTGGGCAGTCAGGGATGTGAACACTTAACAAAGTGTGAAGGGAATTCAGCCTGAGTGAGAACTCTAAGTTTCTTAGCCAGTGCGGAGGCTCCTTCCCTCCCACTGAGGCTGGAGATGGCTCCCTGTGGTTGGGTGTCAGCTAGAGCAAACAACTCTTCTGCAGTCTGGTTTTCTCAGGCATTTTAAGGAGAACTAGGGTGTATTAGTGTTTGTTCAGAGCTTTATAGGCCAAGGTTGAGGCCTAGTTTGGGAGCAAGCTCAGAAGAGCCCGGTTAGGGTTTGATGAAGAAGAAAATCTCTATCAGTTATAAACCTCAAAGAGAAAAGCATCGGCAAGCAGAGGAAACTCCATCCTGTTTGTAAAGATGGGAATCACAATTAGGGCACTCTAATGTGAGCTTTGAGGTGTGTGAGACATACAGTTCAAGCTCATCATGTTCCAGGAGTGTTTGCTGGAATCTTAACTTTTAGGAAAGGATGATACAATCTGTCAAAAAAAAAAAGTCTATAAAACTCAAGTTTATAATTTCACACCAAGAAGTCCTGGCATCGACTTTTGAAACGTCTGCCTTGAGTCTTGTAGGGTGCTGGAGCCCTGCAGGGTTGATGATTTCAGGAATACTCAGGCAGCCCTGGGGAACTTGGGATCTCCAGTGGTGGGATGGCCGTGGGGGTGTGGGTGGCTCTGAGCTCTTTACAAAGCTCCCCTAAAACCCCTCAAAGGAAAAGATGACATCAGGGGAGTCTGGTCCTGTTTATACCCATTGAGTGTGGCCCTCCCCAACGTTGGCAGTAGGCACAAAGTTCCCAACAGCTCTTACCTAGCACACTATCGTCAACGGCCTTAAGAGTCATTCCTGAAAACACCTCAGGTTCTGAGAGTGATTTTCTTCTTGGGTTCCACCTAGAGCAGGTGTGTGCAGTCCCGGAGAATGTCACCCAACCTGTCTCTCTCCCTGACAGGTAAACTGGGTGTGTTTCCATGGGTAAAGTCTCTTCTGTGAGAACGGGGTTTTGACTCACATGGAGCTTAAATTCCACAGCCCCAGCTGTTCGGTGCCATACTGTGCCATCTCCATTCGGAGATACTGTGTTTTTCAGCTCCTTCTGTGGCCAGGGAGGTAACTGGATGCCACGGTTTTAATGACACATTTTCCATCCCAGCCCTTGAAGTTCTTTCTCTGATAGTTTAGCAATGATCTCTTTGGTCACCTACCTCTTTTGCCCCAGGAGTGAGTGACCTGCCCTCTCCTTGTCCTGTTAGATAAGAATCCCAGTGAGTTAGAAAGAACTCGCCCCATTTTCAGCGTCGTGGTGATGCAGCTTATCTATAGGAGTGGAATAGCAGGGTACAGGGCTCATTAAGGTGGCCACGATTTGGGAAAATGCCAGCCTCTTAGAGTCTTTAAATACACAACATTCCGGTCTGTACTTTAAGGAAGGGATGTATTCTGGTCTTTTAGGGCTGGTTTCACTAACACTGGGCCTCAAGTTTAGATCCTAACGTCTGCAAGCTAGACCGCAGCGTCCCTACGGCGTGTCAGTGGATCATGTACCATCTGTGAAGAGACCTGTAAAATACACCATTGCCCAGTTTTGTTGTTTGTTGGTTTGGTAAGTCAGCTCTAATAAAATAATAATAAGTTAATCCTGTCCCAATTTCTTGGAACCGTATGAGGGAGTCGGAGTGACATGAGAAGCGTGGAACGCGGGATCTGAGCTGCAGGAATTCCGGGGCTGGATTCCGAATCTCCGATACTAGCCCGCACGTCGGTGTCCAAGACCCAGGAGAGCCTGCGTCGGGCGCAGACTTGGAACACGGCGTGGGCGGAGCTGAGGCGTGGTGGGAGTGGCCTGTGCGCGGAGGGCCGGACATCGGGGCGTGGCCGCAGCGGGGCGTGGCCGCAGCGGGGAGCGCGGGCGGTAGCTAGGCGCTGACGGCGGGAAGGAAGTTCGCCGACTGGAGGATGCTGTGTCTGGCGCCCGGTCCTTCACGCAACCGGAACTATTACGGCAACATTGGCCAACTGCTCCTGCTCCGGGAGGGGCCGTAAACCGTGCAGCCTTTGTTTCCTTTCCTCCTCTTTTCCCAGAAGGTGAAAAGTCAGAAGCGTGACAGACCCACCTCCAGGGCCCAAAGTCCGCGGCCACAGGGCCGCCATTGCTCTCCGGACTCGTTTTCCTTAAAGCTCCTTTGGGGTACGCCAGTGTGGATGGTTATCCCCCAAATGAAGAGTTAGCGTTTAGGGCCTGGCGATGTAGCTCAGTTGGTAAAAGGGATCTGTCTTTCTTGTGCGAAGCCAAGCGCTGCATAAACAGGGCCTGGTCGTCCAAGCCTGTAATCCCAGTACTGGAGGAGGGGGCCTGGAGGATCAGCAGTTTTAAGGTCATCCCCAACTACATAGCTAACTTAAGGCCAGCCTGGGCTACCCCACGCTGTCTGAAAAGAAAATGTGACATTTACCTGGTTCTTAGTTGATATTTCATGGGAAGGGGACTCACACAAGGAGCAATCTTTTTTTTACCCGCAAGGCTTGGGTGCTGAACCCCTGGTTCTCCTAAGACTTCCGGAGGACCCTCACCCACATTAAACACCCTGAAATATTATTTTTGTGTCTCTTATAGAACCTTGGCTCTGAAGCAGAGCTTCTCAGGATTATCAAATTACGGCAACCCAGCCTCTTGATGCAGTGTGAATCCGGTCCGAGGGAAGAGGAGATCCCATCCCTCTTTTGGGGTTTGGATCCTCTGTTTCTAGCCTTTGCAAAACTCTACATCAGGGATATCCTGAAGATGAAGGAGTCCCACCAAGCGCCAGGTATGTGGCCAGTCAGCCTAATGGATGCCCTGTGCAACCCCCTCCATCCTGCTCAGTTTCCCCAAAACTAGAGAAAACTGGGCCCTTAGGCACCCTGAAGAGCCCTGCTGGGATCCGAAAGTTATCTGGCCTCGACCTTGAAAGGAGTTCAATTCTGTAGTTTTTGTGCAAATTAAAGAACAATCTAAATTTTTCAGTTAAATAGAAGTTTGAGGGTGTAACCTTTGTACTGAAGGTGTGCCTTCTCCAACCTATAGATAACCAGAGGTAATCCCAACACTTGGTAGGTGTAAGTAGGGATGATCAGCCGTTCAGAGCCCACCACGCTACATAAGACTTTTTCTCAATAAAATAAATAAGTAAAACACATATGCTTAAGGTATTTCACATTTCAAAATACATCCATTCTTTTCTCTAAACCTGCTCTTGAGTGGAAAGATCAGTGGATTAGGCAGGCTTAGGCCTTGCTTTGGGACTTACTTTCTGGGGATGTGACTCACTTTCTGCAAAGCTTGGGTGTCCTCTTTGTAAAAATGTAGGGGCTAGTTTTGGTTTGAGTTAATCACAGTCAAAATAACAGAAACTGCTGGGAGAACATCTTCTGGCTTTTCCATGTGTAGTAACAGCATCTGCTTGCAGAAGGTGGGGCCTCGAGAGACACCACTGTGTCCTCACTGCATGAAGCATTGTCTGTGTAAATTTTGCACGTAGGTATAGTTTAAGTACATGTTCATGGGAGTCACATGTGTGCACGTCCGGGTGTCTTCCTGTACTTTTCACCCTCCAGATTTTATTTTTACTGTATTTTATTTATTTTGTGTTATATGGTATATGGTTTTGTCTGTGCATCATGTATGTGCAATGCCTTTAGAAGAGGGATCTCCTGGAACTGGAGTTACTGATGGTTGTGAGCCACCATGTAGGTTCTGGGAATTGAACCCAGTCCTCTGAAAGAGCAGCCAGTGCTCTTAACTACAAATCCTACCAGTCCAGAGTAAGACCATCACCACAATTTTGAGCCAAATTTGAAGCAAGCCCTAATTAAATTAATTAAATACTGGCAGTACGATGGACTCTGACCAGGACCATTCTGAGGTTCCCACAGGGTGGTCCTGCCATACTCTGGAGTTCCCACAAATGACTCGAAGTCATGTAGAACAGAAGCTTATGAAGACAGAACCCATGAGACTACGTACATCCCACCAGATCCAATCAGGGGCAAGCATATATCCTGACATACTTCCTGTCTGGTTTATCTTCTGCCTACAGGTGACTAAGTTTATCCAGTGAGTTTGGAGCACTTTCAGTGCAGTTGGATTAATCTAAACAGCCCACATTCAACATCCCAGGAGGTTATCTGGCTTTGGGAAAGTGGGATTACAGGATTATATCTTTTTGTCTCTCACAAGAACAGCCTCCACCCAATACTCCAGGAAGTTATCTGTTTTATAGATCTCTTAGGCCTAGTAGTTAAAATTAAAAACATAAGTTTCACACTTATATAACCACTGAGGCATCTCTCTAGCCCCCAACTTTTTTTTGGGGGGGGGGGAGTTGAGATAGAATCTCTCTGAGTAGCCCTGACTATCCTAAAACTCACTCTGTAGACCAGGCTGGCCTTGAACTCACAGAGATCCACTTGCCTCTGCCTCCCGAGTTCTGGGATTAAAGGTGTGTGCCACCATGCCAGTTTTACCTTTATTTGTTAAGGCGAGGTCTTTTTGACCTCAGGTAGGCTGGCTGGCCAGTGACCTTGAAGGATCTTTTATTTCTGCTTGGTCCGCTACAGGGTTACAGGTGTGTGCAGACAAGCCTGGCTGTTATGTGGGTGTTGGTGGTCAGAATTCAGCACACTATGTTTGCACAGCTGGCATTTTACCATCTCCCCAGCCACAACTTTTAAAATTACTAAAATTAGTAGTGACTACTACTCACTAGTGATATGATTATCATACCTAAAAGTTTAACAAATATATAGATTAGAATAATACAAGTGGCTGTGGGTAGTCCTTCAGGAGTTTAATACTGTGCTATGTGAGAGGTTTGGTTAAACGCCTTGCTATTTTTTGAAGCTTTCCAATCAAGGACCTTCTGAATAATAAGCTTTGAGTAAAAACAAAAATCAAGATCTCAGATATCCACAGTTTGAATGAGATGAGGTTTTATCCAGTTCATTTTATTGCATATATCTTTGGATGGCTCTCTATTCGGGTCTTTTGTACAGAACTCTTTTCACCACACCTCTCTTCCTACTTATTGTTGAACTTGGTCTGTGGATTTTCCCCCCACTGGAAGACAGCCAGCTTCCTCCAGAGTTTTCCGGAATTATCTGGTGTTCTTTATAGTTCATCTCCTCAGGAAGAAATTAATTCACACCAAATGCCATTCTTGCTTAAAAGATCTGTATGTGAGCAAGCAAGTACCAGCGGCATCCCGGGAGTTTAACTCTTACTGTGGGCAAAGGATGTGATATGTTAAAAGAAATCCAGTGAAACTCAGCCCTGGTGACCTTTACCCTTGCTAGTGGGACTGTTTCAGACGTTTGTTTGTAAGAGGAAATCTCATGGATGAAGCATACATTTTTAGACTATGCTGTTGGTTTCCAAGAAGGTAGGAAACCCCAAAACTCTAGGTTTTTGGTTTTTCTTGGTTTAGTTTACCATAAAGAGAATACTCGTGAGCCAGGTGTGGCACACAGCTGTGATCCTAGTACTCAGGAAGAAGAAGCAGAAAGATCAGGAGTTCAAGGTCGTCCGTTCTCAACTACATTCAAGGCCAGCCCAGTCAACATGAGACACTTGCTCTAAAAAGAGTGGTGGAAGTAGTGATGTGTACCTCTAGTCATAGCATAGAGAGGTTGCAGAAGCAGGCAGATCTCTGTGGGTTCAAGGCCAGAAAATGTAAAAAACAAACAAACAGATACATGTGACTCCATAAAATTTAGAAATATTTAAATGGCAAAGAATATCTGAAACAAAATAACAAAAGTTAGCAACAACAAAAGGCACAACTGGAAACAAATGTGTCTGTAGTACTGAATTTGCTTGCCCTTTGTCCTTGGTCTTGGGCAATAACCTCTCTTTGGAATAATAATCTTTGGAATTTCCCGAGTATAGAAGTGTTTTTGTTATTGGAGGTGGGGCCACACCTTATCTTATGCTAATGAAGGGTGTTATCCTGGCTCACTAGTTTCATAATGAACCTATCTGTACCCAAAAGACCAATCTTATGAATGGAGGGGTGGGAATCAGAGAGATACCCTATCAACCCTGGAGGCTGAGGTCATTCATTAATATGACTGAATCAATCATGCTAACAGTATGAAAACCCATTAAAACCTTGATGCTTAGGCTTGAGTGAGTTTCCCTGGTTAGTTAAGTAAGTGTACTGTGTCAGACGGTGATATATACCAGAGTCTCAGAACCTTAACATTTCAGTCCTTCATACCTTGCTCTGTGCTGTCTTTAGCTGTCTGATTTGCGCCTTTTGTTATAAAGTTATAATCATTAAGTATGGCACCTTTCCTGGGTTTTAGCTAATTATCAAAGCTGAAGGAGTCACAGAAACAGCTTTCTAACAGGCTGGACTAGAGGATCCCAGTAAAGCTTGAAACTAGTAGCTGAAAAGGGGGCCGTCTTACTGGAGAGTGTACCCAAAACTGGTGAAATTTTACCTAATTGGGCACTATTGGGTTTGTCTTATAAAATACCATCTCCATAAATCTGAGCTTTGGGTTTGACTGGTAGAGGTGTGAAGGTTGTGGTTTATGGGTGGGTGGTTTGCTTGTTCATTTGTTTTATGCATTGGAAACCTTGTGTGTAATCTTCGGGGCTCACAGAGCCTGAAGCGGCAGACACGGAATCTGCAGGGTTCCCCAAATGTGTCATGTGGTTGTCTGGCTTGGTGGTCTTGTAGACCTTCTACAGGCTAGAATAGAGTGGGGGGGGGGTGTTACCTGCCCTTGGGACCCTTTTGCTCCTGCTGGGTTGCCTAGTCCACCCTTGATGTTGGTATTAGTGCCTGGCCCTATTCCATCTCGTGTGCTCTGTTTGAGCAGTAACCCTTGGGAGGACTACTCTTTTCTGGGGAGAGGTGGGGTGGGGGTGGGTAGATCTGGGGGAGAGAGGAGACGGGGGGAGCGGAGGGAGGGGAGGAAGGATATTGGGATGAGAAGAAAAATAAGAATAAAAACATTAAAAATAAAAATTAAATTAAAAACAACTTACTTGCATGTGAAGGGTACCCTCCTTATAAGGTAGGATTTCACTCTGTAGCCCTGGCTGACTCGATACTCACCATGTTAACTCAGTCTGTTAATCCCACTGGTTGAGAATAAGACCTTTACCACAATTATTGAGCCAAATTTGAAGCAAGCTTTAGCACTGACCAGTAATGATGGAATCTGGCCAGGACCACTTTGGCATTCCTACCAAATGGCAACAAGTCACAATTTGCAGGGGCCTTATAAAGGCAGAACCCTTATGGCTACATATTTCCTACCAGGTCCAATCTGGGACAAGCCTATATCCTGATGCACTTCCTGCCTGTGTATCTCCCGCCTACAAGTGATTAAGCACATCTGATGTCATTGGATTATCCAAGCTTGCTTAGGGAATTGAAAATACTGTGGCTTGTTATCTTACATGAATAGCCCCCAGCATTACTGGAAGTTATCTGTTCTTGGGCAAGTGGGGATTACAGATTTCTGAGGCACAGTGATTAAAACTTAAAATATAACTTTAGCTCTCATAAGACCAGCCTGGCTTTGAACATTTTTGGTTATATTTCTTGAGACAGGGTCTCTTATAAAAGTACTTTTTAAAGAGAAGACGGTCATCTTCCTGGGGTTGTGGATGTTTGTGGACAGTGACTTAGATTCGGAATCAAATTTGCTCATGACCTTGGCTCTCTAAACCCTCACAGCTTGACTTCATTTTCCTGGGAGCTGAGCATACAGGACTCCTGGGTGTAGCAGAAATATCCTCGATCTCCTAGGCCTCTGTGGGCTATGTGGAAAGGGCTGGAGCGTGAACTAGTGTGAGCCACTGCTGGTCTGTCTGATTCTTTCCTTAGCTTGTTGAGTTTTTCTCTCAGTGGACAGAGCTGCCACCCAGCACGCTTGAGCTCCAGAAGAGTGCTCACTGTGGTTGAAGGAAGTGGCTTTCTTTTCTTTTGCCTAGCTGTAAGGCCTCTTGTAGAGGTCTGGCTTCTTCCTCTGTGGTTCGTGTCTTAATATTCTTTGCGAAGTTCCTTCTGTGTTTTCAGCAGTGTGTTTCTTCCTCAACCAGTTTCCTCAGAGTTGTTTTTTTCCCCCCAATTCAAACCATCTGTTGTTTGTTTGTTTCTGTAGTCTTCCTTTGTTCTGTGATGCTTTCAAGATTTTCTTCGCTGAGTCCTTTGGGACTAGAAGGGTTTTCTTGCAGCCTCAAGCGACTCCTCTTGAAAGGGAGCCATTGTTAGTTCCTAGGGTAGACGTTTATGTTATCCTTTTCAAGTAGATATAGAATGTTCTCGAGTGAAAACCTATTTGGATTTTAATTGTTGCTAGATATGGTTTGTCTTGAGGATCGGTGACTTGGGGACACTGGCATTAGTCCAGTCTTCTTACTGTCTTTGGAAACAGACTTTTGTCTAGCCCGTCTCCCCTTCTAAAAGGTCGTAATATTTCAGCTGCAGCCCGTGTGTTTGTGAATGGGAGCAGCTCTCTTTCAGGGGTGACACTGTAGCCCTGGCTCCTTCCTTCATAGGGCCTTGCCATCATCAGCTTCTAGCCTCCTAGGTTGCCCTAAGGATAGTCGGCTGTTCACCAGCTTGCCTTTAGAAGTACAACCGCCCCACAAAAGAGAGGCCAGCTCTGTGCTTTCCTCTCCCGGCCACATCCATTCTCCTGGTATCCCCCTGGCAGACAGGCTCAGAAGCTTCTTGTCCAATCAGCTCATCCCACAATCACCTTGTTTTCAAGGGAATCCAGAGACCCATCCATCAGCAGTGGTCACTCTGATAGTCCAGTCTTCTAATGGATTGAAATCCAGAGGCTCTGAGCAGTCATGCCGGTGAGGAAAATGTGACCAAATGTCTTGCAGTACCATGGCTGCTGCTGCTGCTGCTTTTCTTCTCTTTCTTTCTTTCTTTCTTTTTTTTTTTTTTTTTTGGTATTTTGGAGACAGGGTCTCTCTGTTGTAGCCCTGGCTGTCCTGGAACTCCCTCTGTCAACCAGGCTGGCCTCACACTCACAGTACCATGGCTTCTTTTTTTACAGTCTGCCTGTTTATTTACAAAGGAAAAGGCCATTTGGAAGCATATATATCGGGCTAAGGAGGTAGCTTAGCATCCTAAGGGCGCTTGCTGCGCTTGCAGAGAACCCAAATTTGGTTCCCTGCACCCAGTCAGGTAACTGCCTCTAACTTCTGCTATGCAATATGGCAGTCTCTTCTGTGGGTACCCTTATCCACATACACACATTAATAATAACAATAACAATAACGGTGATAATAATAATAATAATAATAATAATAATAATAATGGGCAGTGGTGGTACATGCCTTTAATCCCAGCACTCGGGAGGCAGAGGCAGGTGGATCTCTGTGAATTCGAGGCTAACCTGGTCTACAGAGTGAGTTTCAGGACAGCCAGGGCTAAACAGAGAAACCCTGTCTGAAAAACTAAATAATAATAATAATAACAACAACAACAACAATAATAATAACAACAATAATAATTTCTTTAAAAATAATATATTACCCTCAGAAATGGAATACAAAATGAAAGCATTTTTGTCTCTTGCACCTGAAAGTACAGAATGCAGGCGCTATGTGAGGCTGAACACAGAGAGCCCCCTACTTGGGAACCAGCGTATGTTACAGGTACAGGGCAGAGGCCCACACATGGAGCCTGAGCAGGAATGGAGTCTGGGAGGGAGGCTCTGAGGCAGCCAGGAAGCCCAGGGAGTGAAAGCTGGGATTAGGGGTTTATGGTTTCTAGAAGCCCCCAGGTCTGTGTCCCAGATCTGAAAATAAAATGCTGGTGTCGTGGCCGCTCTCCCTCTCGGGTTTCTCCAACAGCAGAAACTTGCCTGCCAGCGCTGTAGCCTGGGCTTTGCAAACAGGGTTTTAAGAAGTGCTTGAGCTGTGGTCCGCTGGCCCCAGTGGGCAGTGCTTGTCTCTTCTCTGACTGGTTTCTTAGAAAAGTTGTGTTTTTAAAAAGCCACAGGGCTGGAGAGAGGGCTCAGAGCACTTGCTCTTGCGGAGGACCTGGTTCAATTCCCAGCACCCATATGGTGTCTTACAACCGTCCGTATCCCAGTTCCAGGGGATCCAACAGGCATGCATGTGGTGCACATACACGCATGCAAGGCAAAACATTCATACATGTAAAGTAGAATAAATACATCTAATTTGCTTTAGGCATGGTTTCTTTTGCAGTCACTCGGATGTAGTGGTGTACTGCTATCACAGGTGGTGTCTGTGGAGCCTTGGAGAAGCACAATGCCTGTTCACAGCAGGAAGTGAATTAGCCAACCCGAGCGGGCGGCCCTGCTTCTCTGTGCTGTACTAGTACAGGCTCCTCAAGAGCCCAGCGTTCTGCTTCTGCTCCTTGAAAAGAGCACGTAACTTCTTGGAGCCTGCCACTGCCAAAGACTGACTCTTAAGGCTGGAAATGGAACCCACAGCATGCCCCTGACTTGTGACACCTTATGCCCAAGAGACACTTAGTGCAAGAAGATGTGGTAGTGGTACATGAACTGCTTTCTCTGATTTTAGGTATATATTTTTACAACGGCCATCCAATAAGACGAGTAGATATCATGGGGACTGTCGTCAGCATGAGAGAAAGAGATGCTTTCTACAGCTATGGAGGTAAGAACAATGGTCTCGGAACTGAGTTTAGAGAGACAGTCAAGTTGCATATTTAGCAGCCATCATGTTTTTGAGCAGCTGGGGGACCTCACAGAAAGAGCACTCTGCTGAGAGGCTTTTGGAGTCCCGTGTCTGGACTCAGTAAAATGAGGCTACAGGTAAGAACGGTACCGAGGAGCCCTGTGTGCCTGCCACTGGGGAGAGAGGAGATGGAAGAATCAAAATGCAGCAGTGTGGGGTCACTGGTCAGAGAAGGCACCGGGCACCTGCGACACAGCTGTGTCGAGCCAAGGACGGGGCTGTGTGTGCAGCAATCCCTTTGAAATGAGGCCCAAGAAATGTAAAAATAGAAGTGCAAAAATCATTTTTTTAAAGATTTATATCCAGAACAGTCAGGGAAGAGGGGAAAAGAAACAAACTTTATGTTACTCAAGATGTAAATACCCTTTATGAGACTCGCCTGTCCCTCGTGCTAAACACAGCACCTTCGTATTTTGGACGCCAGTGAACTGCTAGAATGCCTGTTAGCACAGCATGCCTTCCTGGTATGACTTTATTGTATCTTTTTCTGAAACATTTTATTTTTAATTATGCGCATGTGTGTGTGAGTGTGTGCATGGTTATGTGATGTGAGTCCTGGGGCCTGAGGAGGCCCCGAGACGAGGGTGTCAGATCCCCTGGAGGGGAGTTATAAGCAGCTATGAGCCACCCAGCGTGAATGCTGGGGACTGAACCCTGCTCCCCTGGAGAGCAGTAATGGCTCTTAACTGCTGAGCCATCTCCTTAACCCTAAATGCAAGCATCTTAATTTATTACATTAGCTGAGCAACTCCAAGACTCTCTGTACATAAGAGGCCATCCCAGGTATTTGGTGGGAGGCTTCCTTTGCTCTGACAGACATCGTCACTCTCTGTGGCATTGCCTGCAGTTTGTTTTCTTGCTATACGCAGGGAAAGGTAGGAGTTGAACTTTGTGTCCAAGAACGTTTGATTGACCTTGTCAGTATCATTGCGTCTCTTCAAAGTCTGCCTTTCCCTGAGGGTGATTGTCCTTGTGCTTATAAAAGAACAGGTTTCAGATAGAATCTCCCCTTTTACTTTTCCTGAGTGTGTGTGTGTGTGTGTGTGTGTGTGTGTGTGTGTGTGTGTGTGTGTGTTGTCTGTGTTAAATCTCCCATCAATCATTTTGCCAGGCATCCCTCTCCTGACTCTCTTTGCTTTATTTTACTAAAGATATTGGTCATGTTTTTCTCCAGGACAACCCAACAAGCACATGCTGAGCTCCTACAGTATACCCAGCTGTGGGCCCTGCTGAGCTCCTACAGTATACCCAGCTGTGGGCCATGCTGAGCTCCTACAGTATACCCAGCTGTGGGCCGTGCTGAGCTCCTACAGTATACCCGGCTGTGGGCCATGCTGAGCTCTTACAGTATACCCGGCTGTGGGCCGTGCTGAGCTCCTACAGTATACCCAGCTGTGGGCCGTGCTGAGCTCCTACAGTATACCCAGCTGTGGGCATGAGCATTGTCTGTGGTACAATACAGTACTCTCCCCACGTCCCGGTGATGACATAATCCCATCTCGGTTACAAAGCACTCTTTTCATTTCCTCATTTCATATTACTCTCCCCATTTTGTTTGGAAATAGGAAGGACAAAGATTCCCATTTTGCAGGTGAGAAAACCATGACTCAACTTTCTCAGGGTTCCGCTGGGAGAAGCTTGCAAGTCCATTTGACTGCTAACTGTCCCCAGTGTGCTCTGCTGTCTCATAGAGCTCAAAATAGCTTTTCTCTCCCACACCCCCTCCTTCCTCCAGGCTCCCCCACCCCAGTCATCTGGAGTTGATGTTTTCAGATCAGATAAAAGAGACTATTGTGGATTTCAGCTCTGGCCCTAGATGGGTGCGAGTCAGGCTATGACATAAAGGGACTTCGCTTAACTCCCTTCCCCACTATGAAAACGTTTACAGCGCTGTGTTTGGCTGCTCCCTAAGAAGCCCTTCCCTCCAAGTGGGTGTTGTGAGAGTGTAATACATCTTGGGGCTGCAGGCAAACAGCGATGTGGAAGCAATTAAGAGCAGAAAGGCTTTTGCACACCAGTTCTTGTGTGGCCAGTTGAAGCAGAGACCGCTTTCCGCCCTGCCGTCTGCAGGCCCAGCAAGGCTTTCCCAGTGCTCCCCTGACTCACTGCAGGCCTGTCCTAGGGTGTTGCTGCCCACACTGACTCAGCCTGGTGTCACACTAGGGAAGGATGTGGTGTGGCTTCTAAGTCACTCAGCAGCAGGCCTCAGGAGCAGTAGTCTGCTGGGAGAGGTGACAGGCCAGAGAAATGGGGGTTTGGTGGCAGTGCCCACAGTACACAGAGTCACTGGCAGCAACCTGGGCTCTGATGTGACTCTTCAGAGGCTCAGATTACAACAGAGTAACCTTGCATCCCCTAGAACAATGTGCTAGTAGCCTTGCTTCAGCCAGCTGTAGTGGTTCATGCCTGTAATCCCAGCATTCATGCAGCTGTGAAGGATTACTGCAGGCTTGAGGCCAGACAGGGCTACATAGTGAGTCCAAGCCAGGTATGGAGTACGACCCTGACTGTTTTGTTGTTGAAATTTATCTGACAGTTCATGTTCACATTGAATGTAGATTTCTCCCCCATACTCCAAAAGATTCTGCTACTAGCTAGCATTTAATGTCTCAAAATCACTTCTGTTGAAGTATGCTGTTTATGTGTTAGATTTATAAGGTATTTGGGATTTGTGTTTTACAGTGAGGCATGTGTACCTTTCAACAGTGAGGACCTAGGTCTTCATTATAACACATTAATCTCAGATATTACGTTTTTACAATTTGTTTAACCAACTTTGTATTTATAAACATGTGTTCCCCTTTTCAGTGTTATAAGTACTGCTTCAGTGGACAACGTTATTCAAGATGTAGATATCTGTGCACTTGTTCTGTTTTTCTCTGCAGAATAATTTATTAGAATTAATTGCCAAGTCAAAGGGTGTGTGTGCTTCAAAATTTGATGCGTGTTTCCAATCTTGCTGTTTAGAAATGTGCTACTCACAGCCAATTCGGATATCAGTATTTTGTTGTTTGTTTTTGTACTGGGGATTGAACCCGGGGCTTCATGCCTACTAGGCGGGTGCTGCCTGACTGAGCCATACCCTCACGCTGGCTATCAGTGAGTTTGCAGTATGGCTGAATGCAGTGATGCCACGTGGATTAGCCAGCCGTGTCCAAGCTCTCATCTGCCCATTGATGCTTCTCTTTCAGTGGATGATGCTACTGGAGTTATAAACTGCATCTGCTGGAAAAAGATGAGCAATGCCGAGTCTTCATCGGGTAACTGCCTTCGCCACGTTCCTTTGGTTTTCACATAGACAAAATGATTTTGCTCAAGGTAGCTCATCAAACAACCGTCAGGGCGTTTTCACACGAAGCTGCTGCTGGACTGCTTTGGCTGGTGTGTTGGTTGGTGGCCCTGACCTGTCCCCAGGGCTTTGGCCGCTCAGGAGCCTGATGTGTGGTGGGGAAGGACAATTGCTCCTCTGATACCTCTTTGGTCCTCACTTTCTCCTAAGCCTAGGGAATCAGAAAGGATTTCTGGAAGTTTCTACAGTACATTTTTACCTCACTGGTTATTTCACAAGTCAAGATGTTGTAGCCTAAAGGCCCATCAAGTCAGAACCCTTGACCAAAGATTTTGAAGGTTGCTCTTCCTACATGGTTGCCTCTAATGTCTCTGCTACCATTATCCAGATTGTCTGAAAATTTTAATATGTTCATATATATACCAGGAATTAAACACTCATAAGGATAGTCTCCTTTGGAAGTTAGCCGTTAAGTGATATAAATTTTAAAATTGTATTTTGACTACACTGACTAATTGAAACATTTGGAATTGCATGAATATATTTCAGTGGTGCTTGTTGTGTGTGTGTGTGTGAAAATAGGCCCTTAAACACACTGGGCAAGTATTCTACCATGAGCTTATAGCCCCCAGCACTTTTGAGACTTTTTTTTAATGTTTATTTTATGCTAGGGGTGTTTTACCTGTATTTGTATCTGTGTAGCACATGCATACAGTGCCTACAGAAGCCAGAGGAGGGTGTCAGATCCTCCGGACCTGGAGTTACAAAGGGTGGTTAGTCACACTGCCAGTGCCTGGAATCCAACCCAGGTCCTCTGCAAGAGCAGAAAGTACTCTCGACCCTTGAGCCGTCTCTCCAGCCCCTTGAGTACCTCTTATTCAGAGAACCCATATTCAGTTCCCAGAACCCACAGCCACCCATAACTCCGGTTCCACAGGGTCCACAGCTGTCTTCTGATTTCCTTGGGTACCAGGCACACATGTGGTGCCTACAAATGTATTCAGGTAAAGCATTCATACACATAAAAACTTAATTAAAAAAAAAATCAAATTAAGTTCCTAATAACTTAAAGGGCATTATGCAATGGTAGCAATCATTTAGGGCTCTGAGAAGCCTCAGATCCTGGCACTCCACTGTTTTATGCCGTATAAAGGTTAATGGCATCCATCTGGGTCACTCAGGTTGCTTGCTCCAGGATCTAGCCTCGGTGTCTGTGGGCTCATGCTGCGGGCTGCAGGAACACCTGGCTCACGAGGTTTCCTCTTGATGTATGCTGTCGAGCGTCAGATGCCAGCTTTCCTTTGGCCGCGCTCACCAAGGCGGGCTCGTTTGTTTAGTTTCCTAGTGTACTTATAGTTAGAAATTAGCTGGTTTTGTGTAACTTTGGCGTTTCTGTCTAAGTCAGTGGCTGTGCTTTGCTCTGGAGGCATTATAGGTAGGTTAAGGGCAGAAATGAAGCTGTAAAGCAAGCAGGTCCTGGGGTCTTTGTGCAGCTAGGGTACTTATCTCAGTCTGTGCTCACAGTAGCTGCTGTTCTCATTGCTCTGACAAAGTAGCTGGAAGAGGTTTTTTATTCTCATGGTCATGCAGTGTAGCCCTGACTGGCCTGAACTCACAAAACTCACAGAGGTCCACTTGCCTCTGCCTTCTGACTGCTAGAATTAAATGCACGTGCCGCCATGCCCAGCCCAACCAAAGGAACTCAAGCCCTGTTATGGCTTGGCTCCCAGTTTGTCAGGGAAGGCCTGGAGGCAGGTGCGCGATGCACCTGAGCACGCTACATCCACAGGAAGCGGAGGAAGGCGGATGCTGCCGTCCGCTTACTACCTCCTTGTTCATCTTCAGTTGGGGATCGCAGCCTGCGGGATGCTGTAGCTCACAGTTTCTTCTTCCCTTAACCCTTTCTAGAGACATCCCCTTAGGCACACCCAGAGTGTGTTTCTATGGTGATTCTAAATCCAGTCAAGTTGACAGTGAAGATTGGCCATCACAGTGCTATTATACAGAGTACTCTAGGTGAATTAGTTATTACAATTTGTTTCTCAGTCCTGGAGGTTGAGAGAGCCAAGATTAAATACTGGCAGGGTCTGTACAGGCCAGTCTTCACCTCCAAGGTGGCTCCTTGAACGTTGCTTCCTCTGGAGTGTTCCTCCCATGGAAAAGAACAAAGAGCGAGAAGCCCGCCTGCTAACTCCTACAGTGGCGTTGACTCACCCACACTGTCCATGTGCTCCTCCCATTCAGTCCCACCGTCTAGCACTGTTGTGCTGTTGCTATGGTCTGGGCGAATGTCTCCCAAAGGTCTTCAGTAAAGGCTTGGTCCCCAGGGTTGACAGAAATGGGAGGTATCGTGGACCAATAAGAGATGGGTTCTAGCTGGCCCAGGGTGGTGCACACCTTTGATCCCAGCACTGGGGAGGCAGAGGCAGGAGGAGCTCTGAGTTCAAGGCCAGCCTGGTCTATAGAGTAAGTTCCAGGATAGCCAGGTCTACACAGAGAAACCCTGTCTTGAAAAACCAAAAGCAGGGGGTGGGGAGGTGGAGGGGGGGTTCTAATGTGAGGTTCTAGGTCATTGGGAACATGCCATCAAAGGAGTTTATGGCACTCTGCCTTAGTCTCTCTTTGTTTCCTGGGTCAGTATGTGACTTTCACTCTGACACGCTCCTGCTGTCTGACATGCTGCTCTCATCACAAACCGTAGACTGCCTGGCCAGACATCTGACTTGACATCTAGAATTATGAGCCAATGTAAAGCTCTTTATTTCGTAAGTAGTCTGAGTTGATATTTCATGACCATGATGGAAAGCTGACAGTAACAGTTTGTGATATAGTTTCCAGCACATGAGACTTGAAGGGTACAAAAGCATTCAAACCACAGTAGCATTATAAGTCATTTACAGACTAGCTTTACACACAGTCTTTAAGCAGAAGGTTTAGTTCATCTAGCCACACCTGAGTTAGATAGAGGGTGAGCAAAAGGGGCAGGTGGTAAATACTTTGTTTTGTATTTATGATGTTTATGTGTTTATGTATTTATGGTTTATGATTTATGATATGAACATGATCAGCCTCAGCTGTTCGACGCTGCCATTTTAGCACAGAGTGACCATGGGTGATGCCTGGGGCAATCAGACATGGCTGCATCCCAATAAAACTCCAAACAGGCTCTAGATAGATTTGGTCTGTGACTTAGATAGTGTTTTCAAAATTAACTGTTTTTGGGAAGGACAGGGTCTCACTAGATAGCTCTGGCTGACCTCAAACTCACGCTGATCCCCTCGGCCTCTGCCTCCCCAGTGCTGGGATCAAAGGCGTGTTCCATTAGTGCACTCTCTTTAAAGAAGTAGCATACTATGTAGTTCCTATTCTTAGTAATGTTTTAGATCAACAAACCAGCTGTTAATACTGAACATAGCAAGAGGATGATGTTTTAAATGTCGGAAAGCGGATGAACCAATGAGCAACTACAGAGTTATCTTAATTTAAAATTGCTTTGCAAATGTAAAGAAAATGGTAAAAGATTCAGGAGAAAGGCTAACAAGGGCTCTTGTGTTACACATGAAGTGGTATTTTTAAATAGCTCCCAACTCACTCATTTTCTCCTTTTAATTTAATTGCCCAAAGTTTAAAAGCTTTCCATTGGAAGATGGCCAAAAAGGACAATTTTTAAAAAACAAAATTTAGTTTGAGTCAAATCCTGTTGCAGTCAGTTAAATTAGAATATAATGCGGACTCCTGTGAGTGCTCCGTTGAATACTCATTGGCACTTAGCTTCCGAGCAAAGTTAAGAAGCTTGGCCCTCGCTATCAGCAAGTTAAAGGGGATCTGTCTTCAGGGTGGAATAGACCCTGAAATGGTTCTTCAGGCTCCAGCCGGCCCATTACATTCGTTAATCACACGCTAGCGTCTTCTTTCATCGATTTGGCTCATTCTTCAATGAAAGCCTCTTTTGTCAGATCAACCATCAGCCTGATAATGTCGGCAGTGCTGCATGGAGCCTGTATCTCCTATAATGTCTGCGCAGTGGCAATGAACTTCATAAATACCCTTAAATGCCAGTCTGAGTAGAAGAGGGGCTGGAGATAGGAACATGGGGAGAGCAGCCTTTAAAGAAGCTATTCTTTCATAATTGCAGAAGAAACCCAGAGAGCTAAGCAGCCATGTTGCTTTGCATCCAGTTTCCTAGGTATCGGTTACCGCATGCGCACACTTGTTTGTGTGCCCTTGCTGCTGTGGGCCTTGCTCCAACAAGTGTGCTCTAGTACCACTACATGTCACAAAACCGTGGCTATTAAAACTGATTGGTCAGAAAGCAGAAAATTCAATCAAAAAACCAAAAGAGAGATCGCTCCATTATGGAAACCCTACCGAGACAAACCAGAGCTGTAGGAAAGAAATGAGCATTTAGCAAATGTCCTTTTGGGTAGTGGATAATATCTGGAAAGAGTTGGCCATGATTCCTGTCCTGCAGCATGTAAAGGAATCTGAAGGAGACATGTTGTGTATCTGCCCCAGTAAATATGCTGTGCTCTAGTGCGTCTCGAGCTGCTGGACCACTAGAACCAGTCGGGCGACAAGTGAGTGAGTTCAAAAATCAACATGTTTTTTTCAAACTCTTACGCAACAGAATGAAATCAAATAAATGTTAAAACTGAAGCAGCAGACAATGTGTGTGATAAGCATCTCGGACACGGTTTTCTTGAAGTTTAAATAAAGCCAGTGGTGCGGGCTTATCAGCAAAGAAACACACAGAGAGTCTATGTCTCATATAAAAACAGCCAGCCTGGTGTCTGGAACAGACCAGTAATCCCAACACTTGGGAGGCAGAGGCAGGAGCATCAGAAGTTCAAGCTTACCTTTGCTGCATATTGACTCCCAGGGCAGATGGGGCTAAATGAGACCAGGTTTCAAAAAACAATATCAAAAATCACACATGTTTGTTTTTGTTTTTTTACTTCTTAGTGGTTTGCTTTTGATAGGGTCTCCTGTAGCCCGGGTTAGGCTTGAATTCACAACATAGCTGAGACTGACTTTGAACTCCTGACCCTCCTGCCTCCACCTCCCAAGTGCTGGGGGTCACACCAGACGGCACCACTCCCGGTTGCTCTTGCCATTTAGACTAAAAGGAAGAGTTGACAGCATTGGGCTTGATATTGTGTTTAAGGTCACAATGACCAGAGCCAGTGAGGGAGCTGTAGGGCAGGTGCTCTGCTGACGTGTGCAAATGCAGGGCGCAGGGTTTCTGGTATACATTGTGACAACCAGTGACAGGCTGTAAACTCAGTGAAAGTCCCAAAGAAAAGAAGACAACTGTCTGGAGAGCTCAGTCGTTTGTTGTCATGAATAGCACATAGTTGTCACTTCCTCTCCATGATATGAAAGTTGAGTCATGTATGATAGCTGTGTGTGTGTGCACCTGTGTGTGTGTATACACGTGTGCACATGTGTGCATGTGTGTATGTGTACATGTGTGCATGCATGCGTGTGTGCGCCTGTGTGTGTGTACATGTGTATATGTATGCACGTGTGCCTCTGTGTATGTGTGTGTACACATGTACATGCACACGTGTGTGCACTTCTGTGTGTGTGTGTATGCGTGTGTGTGTGTGTGTGTGTGTGTGTGTGGTTTTGTAGTAGGCTGCCTTTATCCTCATTCCCTTGATCCATTCAGTTGAGGAGACAGGGACATCAGTGTGGAGAAACAGCGTACACAGGGAGGTGTCTCAGCAGCTAAGAGATGCGAGTTGGGCCTCTCTGACTCCAGGAGCCAAACGCTGCCCTCCACCCTGTACCTGCCCCAAGCGGGTGATAAAAACCGAAATGAAAAGTCGTCAAAAGGGGAGAAATGTGCAGTCAGACTCGCTAACTAAACTGCCGTGCAACATGTAACATGGAATGCTGAGTAGTTGTCAGCTCTCTGCAGGCTCAAGCAGGGGCAGAGGGTTCGAGGCCATCCAGGGTCACATAGCAAGACCACGGTTCAAAAACCAAAGCAGCAGCAAAATGCTGAGCTGTGTAGCTTCTGTAGACACATATCTGTATTTGGATTACAGATTACAGGCAGAAGGACAGAACACCGAGTCTTTAATGAGCTACGGTGACTACGGAAAATGGCCACATCCCCCGCGGTAGGCAGCAGAGTCTAGTAACCACAGTCTCCGCAGCCAGATGCTACAGTCCAAACTGCAGCTTTTCTTGTTAACCAGCTGGTTTACTTTGGGCAAGTTGCTTGACCTCTCTGTGACACAAGTTTCTCATTTCTGAAATGGAGCTAGCAGAAGGAAGTGGCTGTGTGTGGGGCTTGGGTGTGCCAGTGCACTGTAAAGTCCAGAGAAGAGCACTCCAAACATGTAGGGTTCCTCTTATCTAACCTGTGAGGCTTGGGTGTGCTGGTGCGTTATAAAGTCCGTAGAAGAGCACCCCAGACATTTAGGGTTTTAATTTAACTTCATTCTTTCTTACTTGATACAGTGTAGAAGCAAAAGTTAGTGGTAGCGATTATTTAGGGTTGAATGTGCATTAGCTTCTCCTCACCGTGAGGTGAAGGTTAAAGATAGGAGAGGGTATGCACACGTGTGGGGGGAAGGGCTAGCCTAATTCCTCAGCAACAGTGATAGGCGGGACAAAGTCTCTGCACAAATACTATTGTTCTTGTTGATTTGAGGCCAAGTGTGCCTCACTATGTGCCACAGACTGGCGTGGAACTCTCCATCCTCCTGAGGTGCCGTCTCGAGGAGCCGGGGTTACAGACATATACCACCACACACCTGCTTTCACACTCCAAAGGTTGTTTATGGCCGGGGCTGGTGGTGCAGTCCTATAATCTCACCTGCTCAGACGCTGAGGCAGCTGGACCATGAATTCAGAGTCTGAAGAGGCGGCTCAACAGTTAAGAGTGAGCACTTGCTGCTCTAGAGGACCTGAGCTTGGGTCCCAGGACCCAGTTCCAACTCCAGGGACTCCAGCAGCTCTGGCCTCTGCAGGTGCCTACATGTGCATGCAGATACCTGCACACAGACACAGAGAGAGAGAGAGAATTAAAAATAAAATAAATCTTTAAAAAGGTACTTGTGCTACAGAGTGAGTTCAAGGTTAGCCCGGCAACTCATTGAGATCTTGTCTCAAAATTAAGTAAAATAAAATAGAGAGTGCAGGGTGGGATGCAGCTTAGTGGTACAGTGTTCGCCTAGCATGCAAGAGGCCCTGGGTTCAATCCCCAGCACTGCAAAAACAATATAAAACATACAAAACAGAGGACTGTGTGGTGTTATTGCCCCCAAGTGCTGCTGAGCACGTGGTGCCCAGGGCTACTGGAGCCCTTTGCACTGTGACTCAGGTCTGGGAAGGCCATCGCAGCTCCCCTGGAACTCGCCCACTTGGCCTCACTCCAGAGTTTTAGCCTTTCATTCTGCTTCTGGATACTTACAGCTTATGACTCTGGTAGAGGACTTGAAAAGGTATGAAAGTCTCCTGAAATAGAGCACCTCAGCCAGAGAACAAATGCATTGGGTTGGTCTGACCCTGGGGCTGTGTCCCCAGCGTGGAAGAATACTTGGTTGTAATACCCCTTCTCTTTTTCCTGCCCCCGACAGACCCAGCTGCTGCAAGCACCACAAGAGAGCTAAGCATGACCTCGCAGCTTAAGAAACTGCAGGAGACCATTGAGCAGAAAACCAAGATAGAAATTGGGGATGTTATCCGAGTCAGAGGCTACGTGCGCATGTTCAGAGAAGAGCGAGAAGTCTGTGCTGCCATTTATTGTAAGCATGGGAAGCTTCTGCCAAATGAGTTGCTATTCTGGGTGTGTGCTCTGTAAATGCTTGTTTAGCTGAGAGTGAGACTTGCAAAAGGTTCACATAAGATTTAATTCTAATGGGGGAAATTATGTTTAGCATGCTGTTTTTAAGGAAAACAGCATTTCTTAATTTTATTTTGAAGAACGTTAATTAA
Organism: Cricetomys ansorgei; assembly: GCA_026225945.1. NCBI lineage: Eukaryota > Metazoa > Chordata > Mammalia > Rodentia > Nesomyidae > Cricetomys > Cricetomys ansorgei. The sequence goes on from JAMJFZ010001258.1 coordinate 12,547,145, forward strand.
AAGTAAATTGGGAAAGAATGAATTACTGACTATATAGTTGGTGAGTTTATTTGGGCAGCATCGCCATTTCTGAAGTACTTTGAAATTCTAAATGTCAGTCCATTAGGGCAGAATGTTCCAGTTCTTCAAAACGATGGAAATGTCTTGAACACCATTAAGTCCATTAATGTTAATGAAAATAGATAATTAGAAATAGTCCCGAATCACTCCCTTTGTACTGTGCTGGCTGGTTTTTAGCTGAAAATCTCAAAAGCAGCCAGACATGGTGGCACCCCTTTAATTCCATCACCCAGGAGACAGAGGCAGGCAGGTCTCCATGCATCCGAGGCCAGCCAAGTCTACACGATGAGTTCCAGGCTAGCCAGGGCTACATAGGCAGACTCCATCTCAATAAATAAATTCCAAGGGCTGGTCCTATAGTCCATCAGCATAACACACAAGTCGCTGAAGGCAGTCCTGCCCCCACCCCAGATGTTCCTGTCACACATTGAGCATTTCCCCCTCTCTCCAGGGACGGTTGGGGGCTGTTCTGTGACTCTAGACCACTGTCCCAACATGGATGTGGACGTGGGAAGAAGTGTTCTCGGTGTTACTTCTGTGGCTTCTTTTTCCTGGGTCGTTAGATAAGGTGGACGATCCCATGTGGAGTGTTCAAATTGCAAGGATGCTTGAGCTGCCTGCGCTCTACAAGCGAGTGTATGACCGGCCCTTCCACTGCCCAGCCCTACAGGACAAAGAGGCCCTGGAGTAAGTTCCTGACACGGTTGAGAACTGGAGGCAGGGGGGACCTGTGCAGGAGCCAGATGCTGGGGTCAGCCAGGGTACAAATCCGCAAATATCCACCTGAGTACTGTGGGGCTCCCTCCCTCTGTGCCTCAGTTTCCTCTCCTGCAAAGTGAAGGTGACCATAGCACAGAGGTCTAGGGTTGTTGTGAAGGAAACACAAGTATATTATCATTGGCTACTAAAGGAGTGGAGGAGCAGAGACGGACATTTGGATGGTGGATGAAACTTTTTCAAGTTAGATGGAAACTATCAACTCACCGATCCAGGGGGCTTAGCAAACCCCAGGTGAGAAGCACAGAGAGACCCACACTAAGGCACATCACAGTCAGAATACCAGACATCGCACATCACACCCTAATCCCCCAACTCCCTACCAGAAAACAGCAAAAAGTAACGGGGTTGCTCCCAACAGGACAGATTTTACTCCAGGACAGTCCCGGGACACAAGATGCAGGAGGAATATGAATAGACAAGCATTTGCTAAAAGAATGAGACGAGATAAAGAAAATCACTCGCCCATGGCTCCCTGGTGGCTTTAACTGGAAGGGCAGAACAAAAGGTGACTGTTACTGTTACAGGATGTCACGGGCTTACTGTTGCTGTTGTGAAACACCAGGGCCAGCTTACACTTCTACATCACTGTTCATCATCAGAGGAAACCAGGACAGGAACTCAAGCAGGGCAGGAACCTGGAGCAGGAGCTGAGGCAGGTGGCCATGAGGGGTGCTGCTTACTGGCTTGCTCCTCATGGCTTGCTCAGCATGCTGTCTAATAGAACCCAGGACCACCAGCCCAGGGATGGCCCCGCCCACAACGGGCTGGGCCCTCCCACATCAACCACATTAAGAAAATACCTACAAGCTCGCCTGCAGCCCAATCTTATGGAGGCGTTTGCTTAATTGAGGAGCTCCCTCCTTTTAAATGACTTTTAAATGACTACAGCTTGTGTCAGCACAGGAGGGGTACTTTTTATTCTGTCTTCTTTCTTTTTATTTATTTTATTTTATTGGGTTGGGGCCAGAGGGGCTAGAGAGACAGCTCTGTGGGTAAAAGTGCCTGCTGCCTAAGCAAGAGGACCTGTGTTCAGATCTCGTCCCTGTGTTAAAATGTGGGCAGGCTGGTGAGGGAACCTGCAACCCCAGCCCTGTAGAAGATGGAGACAGGAGAATTACTGGGGCTTGCTGTCCATTTCTTTAACTCTAAATTCAATGAGAGGTCTGGTCTCAAGAGAGTAAGATAGACAGTTACAATGCAGGACACCCAGTGTCTTCCTCTGAACTCTGCATACACACACACACACACACACACACACACACACACACACACACCCCACAGGTTTGGTTTGGTTTGTTTGTTTCTTGTGTTTTTGTTTTGTTTTGTTTGCAGTGCTAGAGAATGAACCAAGACCAAACTAGACCAAACTAGCTCTACCACTGAGCCGCAACCCCTGCCCTTTCTTTTACTTTTGAACATGTAAATACATTGCTTATCTACAAAGTCATACTTTCAAACAGTATAAACAGTAGACGTGTAGAACACACGAAGTGGAAACTGTCTCAGCACTGCTGCCTAGATGTTACCAGTCCTCCTCAGTTGCCATGATTCCCATTAGACGCCTTTATTCTGTGCATACAAAAGCATGGATATCACTTAGGTATTTAGTGGGACTTCTTTTGCTCCCCCCACAAAAATGGCCACCCCCTCAATGCTGTTCTTGACTTATTTTTACGATCTGTCATGAGTATCTGTCAATTCACGCAGTTCCATCACAACCACACAATGGCCACTGTATGAATTACCCTTTTTGTAAACAAAGAAACAAGCAAGCATTTCTGCAGAGTGTTTTAAACCTTCACCCTGCAGCAGTACGGACGCTTTGGATCTCGCTGGTCTCACATCTTTGCTGAGTGAGAAAGTCAAAGAATTCCTCCAGGAGAAGCAAGTGCAAACCTTCTACCAGCAGGACTTGGAATCGGTGGAGTCCTTGCAGTCCCTGGCCAGTCGGCCGGTGACTCACAGCACCTGCTCCGAGGTAAGTCAGCACTCTCGGGGTGGAACCGAGTCCTCCACGTGGTGGTTGCAGCGGGAGGGCGGAGGGCATGAGTGACTGGCGTTGGGACAGCAGTGGACTCCAAAAGCAGAAGTCACGGCTCTAGCACGTGTCATTTCTATTCTGAAAAGGTCACTGACCACCAAGAACTTGAAATGCCGCTGGACCTCCCTCTTCTGCCTCCTACTTAATCACGGTGCGCTTGATGTTTGAGTGGAAAATAACAATAGGCTAAGGGCACAGCGCCTGGCCGCCAGTGCTCACTGAGACAGGCATTTAATCTCAGAGCAAGTCAAACAAGGGCGAAGGAGGTAAGGGGAAGTAATTATCCTCCATCCAAGGTGATGTATTGATCAGTAAGAAGATACCTGAACCAGAGCTTTAGTGACTTGCTTTTTTTTCTTCAGAAAAGGTTAATCTGTCCAGTTGTTAGGAATTCAAATAAAGGCCAAGCTGCATTCAGTCAAGTTTATAACTAAAAAGTTCAACATGCACCAGAGAACTTTCCTGTCCCTCGTGGGAAAGCCCCTGCCCGGTCTTGCCTGCCTAGTGTCCCGCCTGGTTTGGCGGCTGGGTATTTGTGTGTCAGTATGAAATCAAGATTTACTAGAGATTCGGGGTTTAGGCTTCCCTTGTGTTTCTGTTCTTGGGTTCGTTGCACATGTGACACGAATATTTCTTTTAAGTGAATAATCTCAGCTCACAGATCATCTTCTGGCTCCTCATCCTCCGCCCTCCCGCTGCTCCGACTGCTGCTTGTGCCTTGCTGTCTCCACAGATTTGATCTGTAATGTCACTGCCCTTCAGCTTCCTGACCCCTGACACTGCTGCATCTCTGTCTATGGTGTCACTGGTACTCACCCTCCCTTTCGGTCAGTGACATCCAGGTCTGTGATGTCACTGCTCCCGCCACCGCCATCTCCACGCTGTTACATCTGTGTCTGTGATGTCATTGCTCCTGCCACCGCCATCTCCACCCTGTTACATCTGTGTCCGTGATGTCACTGCTCCTGCCACCGCCATCTCCACCCTGTTACATCTGTGTCCGTGATGTCACTGCTCCCGCCCATCACCATCTCCACCCTGTTATATTCGTGTCTGTGATGTCATCAGCACATACTGTTTGTCTTCCTGTTCTTCACAGAATTTAAGGCCTGTGAGCGCAGAGGCCCCGTCTGTCGTGTTCTTTGCTCTCTACGTAGGTCCTCAAACAGGACTGGATAAAAACAGACTCTAGATATTTGTTACTGAAAGGAATGATGGTTTTTAAAATCCAGATGGTCCCAGAAAGTGGCAAGAGTATTTCCCTCCTGTCCGCTCTCCCACCCTGTGTCTGAGCCAAGGACAGTCACCATGGAGAGTCTCTGTAGTCTCCGGACTGTGCTGGTCGCGTCCCTTCCTTTACCCACATGGGAACGCGATGTGGTCTTCTTTAGAACAGGGAGCAGTGCAGCTTTCTGTTCTTTCCTGGTGGCACATAGGGATTTGCCACCATCTAAAGCTTTCACTACCTGTACCCAAGGCTAGTTCACACACACAACCAGTTTCATTCTGCAACTGTCCTGACATTTTCCCGTCTTCCCCCATCATCAGCCAGCTCTGATGCCCTAGCTTATTCTGCATGCTGCTGGTGGGACAGCATCTCAACCTCCAGTTCCTGCCTGACCCCTGCTTCTTGGTTTTGTTCACACACCTAATTACCTCTTCCTGGCAACAGGCTGTGTGCCCAGTGATCCGGGGTTTTATCCATAGAGATGAGGGATAGCGTTTCAGAAAACACTCAGGTGAAGAAGGTCATGGCTGGGAGCCTTGTTCTTTGCTGAGGTTGCCTCTGAACAGCCTTGGCTCTCCAGCTGTCCACTTCCTATCGGCCTTCCTTCTGTTTCATCATGTAGAAGCTCAGAGCCCAACTGACCTCCTAGGACTTCTGATGGCTCTCAGCATACTTCCCAGTTAACTCCCTCCCGTCTTCTCTCCCCTTTTCCTTTTAAAAGAGCTTTTAAATTACACTTATTTGTGTATGTGTGTGTGTGTGTGTGCACGTGCAACAATGAGAGTGTAGAGGACACTGAGGCCTGAGGACAACCTGCAAGACTCGGTTCCATCCTGCCATCTGCGGCCCAAGGATCAAACTCAGATTGTTAGACTTGACAGCAAGGGTCTTTCCTTGGAGTTAAACCCCTTTTCCAGCTAAGCATCTCACAGGCCCTCCTTTTTCTTAGAGACATGGTCTTGCTCTGTAGTCCAGGCTGTCCTGGAGCTTGTTGTATAACCCAGGCTAGTCTCCAATTCACGGTCCTTCTGTGTTCAGGACTTCATGTGTGTGCTACCATGCAGGCTATGAGGAAACAGGAAATAGTGAAGTCCACCTTAATGGACCCATCTCCGATGATGCTACAGTTAGCTGGAAAGACTTGACTCCTCCAGTCAGAATGTTCTGTGGGGAAGTTTTGGCGTGGTATCTTTTTGAAAAAGCTTAGGGCAGAACATTGTACCTGTCCAGTGCTGTATGTTTAAAAAGAAACAAATACGGTGCTATATTTGTTTTTCTTTGCGAACGATTTCTTCCATCAATTATGAATCAGTTGGTCGAATTGCACTGCTTGGGAGGTCAGTGTCACTCAATTGAATTCCATTTAATCGCGCCCTGGGAGACTGCAGATGCTCTTGGTGCTGCAGAAACCCGAGAGCCTTGAGCATCACGCACAAAAGCTCCTTCCCTTTCTTTCTTCTAATTTCTTTCTGATGTTACCCTTCTTAGCAAATCCAGAAATGCGATAAGCAGATCTTGCAAAACTATTGTTTCTCTGACAGCTGGATGGGTGCTGAATTTGTTTGGGAGTGCAGACTGTATATATATATATATATATATATATTCCAGGAAGCCACCCAGTTCCTGGCCTGAGCCCCAGGTCGGCTTCAGTCCGTGAGCAGTTTTGGTTTCCTGAATCATGCTTGACTGTCATTGTTCTTTTGAAAATGACAAGCAAAACACAGATCTCAGTCCAGGAAGCTGCTGGCTTTTCAGAAAGGACCCCTGGAGGGCTTGCTCTCAAGACTGTGGGAAGCACATCCTGCAGTCACGTGAGGCAAGCGTTTCTGGAAAGGATGCTTCCCATATTGTTTGTAGTTACTGAGAGGCAAGTCTGCTTCATCCTCCCTGGTCCTCCCCATCCTATCCGGTCCTCCCTGGCTCTCTTCAGTCCTCCTCATCCTCCTCGGTCCTCCCTGGTCCTCCCCGGTCCTTTACATCCTCCCCGGTCCTCCCTGGTCCTCCCCAATCCTCCCCATCCTCCCCATCCTTCCCGTCCTATCCAGTCCTTCCTGGCCCTCTTCAGTCCTTTACATCCTCCCCATCCTCCCCATCCTATCCGGTCCTTCCTGGCCCTCTCCAATCCTCCCCACCCTCCCTGGTTCTCCCCGTCCTATCTAGTCCTCCCCATCTTCCCTGTCCTCCCTGGCTCTCCCCAGTAATAGTGGCTACCGCCTTTGCCCTCCCAGGCCTGCGTGCCCTCTTCCTGCCAACCCAGCCTTTCAGAGAAGGGAGCTGATGTGCGTGTGAGAGATTGCCCAGTAGTGTGAAGGCAAAGCTGTGAACAGACAAATCAAAACTTACCAAGTGTGACCCTCCAGAGCAGACTTCCGGCCCGCTTAAGCGCGGCCCAGCTGACACGCCCAGATTGTGCTGACTCAGCACAAGGAAAGCCTGTTGGGTGAATTCGCGAACCAGTCAGTCGGGGGCGTCAGTGGGTGATAGAAGGTGAAACTTACTTTTTTTTTCCTCTGTGCAGGTGGAGTTACAGAGCAACACCACTTCCACTGCAGTCCACAGTGTGTTTAAGAACGCTATACAGTTGCTACAGGAAAAGGGACTCGTGTTCCAGAAAGATGGAGACTCTGATGAACTGTACTACGTAAGAGACCGCAGCTTAATTTTTCCCTTCATAGCTTCTGTTACACATACATTTATCCTTAGGATACCTACTTATTTCTAAAATAATCATTAGGAGGCGCAAAAAATCAGAATCGAAAGTTAGCTTTTTACCTCTTCGTAATCTAACCCTTTCTATCTCTGGTTTCGTGAAAGTCTTGCTCTGTAGCCCAGGCTGGCCTTGAACTCATAACCTCTTGCCTCCCCCTGTCCAGTGTTGTTTCTCGAAACCTAATATCCTTCTAAATATTTATCTGTACACTAACAGATGTATAAGTTACAAATGTTCCTATGGCTCTTTTGCTTTATTTTATTTAAAGCGATCTTTTTCTAACTCAGAAATCTTTACCCTCAGAACCATTGGGCCAGATGATGATTTTGGGGGGCTCTCCTGTGTACTGTGGAGTGTTTACCAGCGTCCAGGACAAAACACCAGTAGCCTCTCCTATGCTGTCAATCAAAAATGCCTCCAGGCCAAATTGCCAGTGTTTACAGTGGTCCTACCACTGTAGACAGCACTCAGCACCTCTTTCGGTCCATGGCCTTTGCAAGTCAGGCACCCGTGATGCCACCTCACTGTGACATCCTTGTTCTGTACCATTTGCCAGAACCTTCTAGCCATTCCTTTGTGACAGACCCTATAGTGTTGTCTGACCTTTGCTGTCACAAGTAGAGTTATCCCACCCTACCTCTGGGGCTATCTGTGTGACTTCATGTCAGTATTTCCAAGACTGACTGAGAAGGAAAGTCTCGGGAACAAAGGACACTCAGTTAAAGCTTTCAGGTGCCGCCTCCACTCGACTCCTTGAAGGCCTTGCAGGGCCTTGCATGGCTGCTTGTTTGCCTCGTTCTTCTCAGGCTTTGTTTGCCTCTACTGTGTACCTTTGATATTGGCGGCTCTAGAGTTTGGAGGCTGGCTGGTGGGCCTCACTGCTTTCAGAATCGCCAGGTTTACTTAGCAGGGCGTGTCCTCTTTGGAGAATTTTTTTTTAAGTAGGAGGGGTTTTCCATGCTGTTGAGTAACTTGTGGGAGAGGTAATTTGGTTCAACATAAGAGCTGTCTGCCCATCAAGAATAGGACGTGGCGACCATTGTCACACCAAGCAGGAAGGCTCAGCCAGAGTCCTCTTGGGGACTTGTGCCCCCTTGCTCTCTGGGATGGTCTCTGTTAGGGTCTGTGGAGAGCAACCCTTCCTGGGAGGCAGCAGGCTTCTGCAGCTGCCCAAGGCGAGGTGGGGCAGGGCAGGGCACTTCCTCCTGTGAATCACCGGGAACTGGAAGGGGTGGTCAGACAAGAATAGATCCCATGTCCCCTTCTGTGACTGACCCCTCCCCTTCCACTCATGGCCTGATTTGCGGGTGTCCTTCCTCCTGAGGCCCTGCTGGGGACAGTTACAGCAATGCCAATGATTCTGGTCCCCTGCTCTGGAAGGCCTCACAGGCGGATCATGGCCGTTCTCTCCAGCCCAGTTCTTCAGCTGCATCTGTGTGCTTAGACTCTTCTTCCTGTCCTTACTGTTCTTCCTCTCTCCTTCTATATATTCTCCTTCCTTCCTTCCCGCCCCCTCTTTCTTCTTTCCCTCCCCCACCTTCCTTTCCCTCCTCTCTCTTTCTTATCCTTTCCATCCGTTTCTTTCCCTGTCTTCCCTTGGCTCCCTCCCTCCTCTCTGTCTTTTTTATCCTTTCTCCCTTTGCCCTCCCCTCCCCCTCCCCATCTCCTTTGTTATTAGATTTACTGCTGGACCTGAGGGGGACACCTCTCCATTGCTGTTGGTTGGAAAGAAACCTGGACATGCCTGCCTAGGGGAGCAGGGGGCAGGTCCGCAGATCAGCTAGATGCGCCATCTTGCTAGCTTCCCATGCCCATCCTTCTCTAATTCTTCCTTGTGCTTAGAAGAGAAACTAAGGAAACATAAGATAGGCATGGGGGCCTGGAGGAAGGGGTGGGGGCACAGGTCAGGGCTCTGAGCACCGGTGCCCCTTCAGAAATACCTCAGCAAGTAAGGAGAGGCTGAGTGCGTTACATGTGTATATGAAGGAAACTGCCCCTCCGGGCACAGAATTCCAGTCTTCCTTTTCCTTCTGGCCCCAGTGAACCACATGCCTAGCGTCAGAGCTGAGTTGCAGCGAGCCCAGCATCAAATCGCATCCCTGGGGACGGAGGGTGATGGTTGTGGAATCTGCTGGACAGCTTCCCCCTCCTGTTCCGGTTTTGAATATCAGTGACACAGTGCCGTGTTTCTAAACGTCTTCTGTCTGGACTCTTCCTATCTAGGTAACCAGCAAAGACAAAGACCTGCACCAAAAGATCTACCAGATCATTAAGGAGGACTGCCAGAAGCCAAATCGTAAGTGGCAGGAAGTCCAGGTGTTGGAGGGCTGGTGTGTCCAGGGTTCCCTCCCCAGAACTAGACAGAATCAGGATGTTCCCACTACTGAGTGGGAAGGAGACACTTAGGGCTTCTGTCCTCTGGGCCTCAGTTTCCTCTCAAATAGTTACTTGGACTTTGGCTGAATGGAGGAATCAGCATTGGAGCCCCTTTACACACCCCTGGGGTTTTTTCTGGCCCTGTAGGGAACAGGCTGGAGGTTGACCACTGAAGTGAGCCACCATGCTCAGCTCTGAGGAGCACCCCAGCATGCTCAGCTCTGAGGGGCGCTCCTGGGTCCTGTGTTTTTGGGTGCATTGTTTGTTACCATGTTGGCCACTGCCTTTGAGCATAAACTTGACATTCCCTCTCATTTCATACATCAAGGCATGTTAGTGTTAGTCAGAATGGTTCTGAATATTACGGCTCATGAATAGTGAAATTCAGTCATCTTGGAAACTGATCATTTATAAATGAAATGGCTGAGAAAATAATCTGGTTTTGTGGGGTTAGGTCAGCCCCTAGTGGCTAAACGCTCAAACTGTAGCTAGTCTGACAACATGCATTTCACACTAATCACAGAGAAAACACCAGTCTTTTGAGTCTGTGTGAACTTCTCGGTCTTCAAAGTGACTTTTCAGAGCCTGCCTTTCACAAACATATGCCAATAACAAGTTCTTACTTAAGTCAACATGATCCTGGAAACAGAAAGGGTCATTACTAGCCCCAGTTCCTCCATCCTAATTTCTTTCTCTCTGGAGAAGTCAAAAGACCCAGACAGACAGGTTGAGTCACCAGGCAGAGTGGGGCCAGGTCATTTTACCCTGTTGTTTAGTACCCAGTGAGATCAGAACCCAATGTGGTGTGACAACCAGTCTTTAAAAAACAAACAAACAAACAAACCTCAAAGCAATCTGTTATTTTAGTAAATGAATGCTGTTTGGTTTATTCTGAACAGTAATAAAAACACCCTAGCCAGGCATGGTAATGTGGACCTGTAACCCACACTGAGGGGCTCAGGCAGCAAGACCAAGCGCTTGAGGTCAGCCAGGGACACAGTGAGCACAGTAAGATATGCATTCTTTCTCTCCCTCCCCCTCTTCTTTTCTCTCCCTCTTCCTCTCCTACCTCGTGTGTGTGTGTGTGTGTGTGTGTGTGTGTGTGTTAGTTATATGTACCTGTACCTCGTGTGTGTCCTATTCTCTTAAGCCAGGGTTTCTCCCTGAACCTGGAGGTAGCTGGCAGCCAACACACCCCAGCTATTCTCTCCCCACCCTCTAGTCCCCACAAACACCCAGTCCTGGGGTTACAAACTCACATGCAGTTTTACATGGATATTGGAGATTTGAAAACATGGGTCCTTATACTTCCCAAACAAACCACCTCTCCAGCCCATAAGACTGTCTCAAAAAGCAAAACCAAACAAGCATCCTTTAGTTGAGAGGAACCCTGTCTGTCCGCCACTGTGGAAGTAGTAGTACATGAGATCCTCAGCCCGAAGGGGTGAGGAGGTGCTGTGGTCCCAAAATACCATTCCTCCACTCTGAATCCTAGGCCCTCAGCTGTGTTCTTAGACTGTAAAGCTCATAGCTTGGCACCTGTAAAGTAAGTGAAAGGGTTCACACTTCCACAGCCTGGTGACCAGAGGCATGGTCAGAATGGCAGCTTTGCCTGGGCTCAGTAAGTAGAAGTGCTTGTTGTGGAAGCCTGGTAATCAGAGTTCAGATCCTTGGGACCCATAAAAGTTGGGCTCAGTGGCACACATCTGTGTTCCTAGCACCCCTATAGCAAAATGGCATGCAGAGTTGGGACTGTCCGGGAAGTTCGTGGGCCAGATGACCTGGAGCACACAGTGCGGTGCAGAAACCAACAAGGTGGATGGCAGGAACCAACTCCCGCGCACACACACACATCCCATAAAATATATAAAAGAAATAAAGTGACAGGCTTTATATAGACTCATTGGCCTGCTTCTGCCCGGGCTAGTCAGCTCCTGTCCGGGTGATAAGCTCTGCCACTTGGCCTGTACATGAGTGAGGGGGCCCTGCAGGTGGTCATGGCAGGCCGGGAAGCGAACCTTGAAGAGGTGAGAAGGAAAGCTTGATTCAGCCTGACTTCATCATGCTGGATCAAACCTAGAAGGTTTGATACCAGGGGGTTTGTTGTAAGCATATTAAAACCCAGGATTATTTGGAAAAAAAAGTTTTCTGGTATAATTCAGTCCCCAGTGTACAAGGAAGCATAATTACATCAAGACTCAACTCAGGGTACATACCATTTCTTCCAAGAAGATGGGTTCTAGAGATAGGCTGTATTAGCTTAAGGGCCTAAGGAAGAATGTGTCATACAGATGGTGTCTATACAGATAGTGTCATACAGAGGGAGGTCATTTGGGCTATTAGCACCTCCGGTCCTAGTTGTGGGAGTTTGAAGGAGCTCCTGGCTGTACAGATAATGAAAAGGTCATTTAGACTATTAGATATCTCTGGTCCTTGTTGTGGGAGCTTGGGGAGCCCCTGGCTGAACAGGTAATGTAAGGATCATTTAGATTACTAGCCACATCCGGTCCTGGTTACAGGAGATTGATATAACCTGGCCCAACAGATAACACAGGTCACCAGGCTGTTAATCACCTCGGTCCCCAGCTGACTGGATAGAAAAAAAGTTTTACATCTTTCTGATTGGAAAGACAACCAGTATGCTTAACATCCCTGGATTTCCTGGAGATCTGTGGGCACAAGGACCTCTGTGCTCCCAACACATGAGGCCTCTAAGAGCCATAGGCCAATCACCTAGTTCAGATAACTCCCAGGAGCTGGATTCTAGGTTACAAAGTCCTGGTACAAGACCTCACAAGCTCTCTGACCACTTGTTTTTCTGTTGTCATAGCCTGTCACTAGAGGGGATTCTTCCTGAATAATAATGTATGCAGATCCTAAATAGTCAGTGCAGTGTTGCACGAGGGAAACCAGACGCATTCTCCACGCCAGGCCATTATCCGTCTAGGGATGCTCCGCATACTTGCAAACACAGAAAGGAGCTCAGGGTAGCCTGTAATCCCATTGTCTCCACCTAGCATTTTCCATTCAGCATAGCAGCCATTGGCAATAGCACGTACGTGGAAAGGGGCCTCAAACTTCTAAACAGCTACAAGGTATTCCGCAGGTGTCCAGCGAGGTCAGTGGCCGGTTATTTCATCATCCCTGCCGGGCTGCTAGTTCATCTCTTACCTTTCGTGTAATGAAGCTCCTCCTTCATTTGTGAATGTCTGGACAAAGGCTGAGAAAACAACAAGGAAAGTGTCTGTACGGACCCTGTTTGTGGTCCTTGAAGGACTGGGAGGGGTTTGTCCGAAGGTGGACAGCATGTGGCATCAGAAAGAGCCTGGCTGTATGTGAGCAGGTGACAGCAGTGTTGACCCGAAGGGTCTTCATGAGAGTGAGCAGGTGTTCACAAAGCTTTGGAAGAGTCCTAATTGAAGGCTAGAAAGGGCTGAGAAAAGTGAGGTTCCCTTTCCCAGTGGGACAGTGACCGCTAGCTAGCCTTACCCCTGGCCTAGGGTCCTGAAGACTCATTCTAACTCTCTGCCCCTTAGCTGAATATTGAAACAGGAACTAGCAATTTTCAGATGGAATCTTCATGTGGATTTTTCTGTTATAGGTGCTTATAGGTTGAAGGCCCTGGACTTCCGCTTTAAGTATATGGTATAACAATGGAAAATCATCTGAAAAAGAGTTCCACATTGAAAATGCCTTTTTACTCTGAAAATGTTTTCATGAGTAGAAAAATTAAGCACAGAACATGCACATAATCCTCTCCCCTAGATTCGCTGGAAGACTTCAGCTCTTCATCACAGGGGGCGCCCTCGTACATTGTATCTTAGAAAATGTGACTGCTAGTGGTCCTTAAGTGACAGCATTTCCAGCGTAATGAGAGCGGACAGCCACTAGAGGTCGCAGTGTCATCTTTGTTAGTCCAGGACCTTAGCCAGGGAAGAACCACAGGACGTCCCTGTCCCCTGATCCACACACAATAAGAACTGATTCTTGAGGGTGCTATGACCTGCTCAAAGCTGCAAAAGTACATCAGGGTCAAACTTTGCTGAGTTCTTTCTGGGGACCTAAAGTCCTGTTGTTACCGTGTGGAAGCAGACCAGCTGGTGAGCACCAGTGCTGGGACTGCAAGGGAGGGCTTGTTCTAGTGACGAGGTGCCATTTTGACTCAGTGTTTACGTCAGAAGATGTATAAAGTATATAAAGTAAAGTGACAAGACAAATGCAGTACGCTCTCAGGTTTCTGATCTAGTCTAGTTTAGTCTGCTTGGTAAGGGAAACGACATGTTGACCCGTGAAAATAGAGTTAATGATGTCCTAATGGCCACAGCCCTCAGGAGGAAACCCAAGGAAGAGGGGTTGCCAACCCTCAACTTTCCTCACTCAGTACCCGATGGTATTAATTTGGGGTCAAGAGGTAAAGGGTTACTGAACTATAGTTGTCGCATATATGACTCGGTGGAAGCCAGGAAAGGAAACGAGACTGGCTAAAAATAGGAATTCCTTAACTGTGGGACTCTATCAAGTCAGGACCTCTAAGAAATACCAGCTCTGCTTTGAGTCTCCAGAGGTCTCCTCCTGGGAAGCCAGGGTTCGGTGCTCTGCACCAGAGAAAACCATAGGCCATGGGTATACAGTTACTGATTGGATGCTGACGATCAGGGCATTGAGAAGTGTCACTGTGGAGGCACGCACGTGGAGCCTGGCCCTGGCTTTGGCCGTGTGATCCTGCAGGCCTTGGTGTGCAGAAGAATCAGCCTGGATCTTATGATGATGCCAGTGCTGGCTCAGGAGGCCTGGAGAGGGACAGAGCAGGGCCTGACCATCACGACCACACTAGCATCTGCCCTTTCCCGCAGATGCAGAGAAGGGCTGTCACGTGATGTATATCCTGAGCTGTGTGCGTCAGATCCTCCGCTGGAACCTGAACAAGGCTGTGCTGCAGCAGGTGCTGGAGCTCCTGGAGGACCAGAGTGACATCATCAGCACTGGAGATCACCACTACATGGCCTTCTGAGCAGCGCTGTGGTGCAGGGACGGGTGGCTAACCGGCCTCTGCTCACAGGCGTTGCACAGGCACTTGTGTGTATATAGTCTCCTAACATATTCTAATATGGTCGCTGGAAAAGTAGGATTCGACCTTCTTCTACTCGCTGCGTCCCTGAGATAGATGCCTTTGATTTCAGCCATGACACACACAAACCCTCCTTGTCATCTTCCTGGCTGGACTTAGAGTCACTCAGAACAGAATGGGAGGAAACGGTGGTGCTGGTTTAAAATCAATGTCTGAACTCGGGGGCCCTCCCTATCTTGATAGAGGGGCATCCTGGGGTAAAGGCTTCTGTACACCCGGAACTGGAGAGGCAGTGGCCAGACCACACTGTTTGAAATCCTTTTCAGACCCCAAGCTACCAGATACATCCCCACCACACTCCCCTGATGTGTTAAAAGCTGACACTTGGGGTGGGGGGTGTCGCCTTGAGTGATTGACACTTGCCTCTAGTTCCTGAGGCTCTAGCACTAGCCCTGGGGCCAAAGACCTGGGCTGCTGAGGTTTACAGATCTACCCTGGAGAAAGAAGGATCTGAGGCATGGCTTGGCATTTTATTTCTTTTCCTTATTACTTGGAAGTTGTCTCAGAACATTTTCCTGCACTCAGAGAGGCACACAGCTAAATGTGTGGGCCCTTGGTGCCCCTGAAGATGGCAGAGGCTGTCAGCTAGCTGTCTGGCTGGTGGTGTTATTTTCAAGATTGCTGCTGAGTGTGCAGGGTGTGCCGACTTGGTATGTGCCCAGACAGGTGACAGAGTCATGCTTTTGCTCAGAATGTCAAGGTAAAGAAAACATCTGAGTTATGTAGTAGGCTTGTTCTAACAGCAAATGGCAGATGCAGCCAGCAGAAATAAAGTATGGAGAAAGATTTGGAGTTAATTACAGTCATTTCACAGAGAGCACATCTGCCTTAGTCTGCTGTGCTGGCTCTTGATGTAACAGAGTCTGGATGGCTCAGCTGGAAATCCCTTGGTCCCGGAAGCTGTCCCACCCTCTGTGGATGAGTGGTTTTGCATTCGCAAGCCAGAGAGTTCAAACTGGCAGATCACTTCCTGTCCCGGTCTCTCCAACTGGACCCAGACCTTTGGTGACTCCTTATTAACAGGGAAGACACAACCACCTTGTGTCTTCCCTGTGCTTGGAAGGCTCTCTGTTGAATAAGGTCTGCATGGAATTCTTCCTCCAGGTCAGCAACTGTCCCACGTTGGATACTGCTTGATTAGTGTAGCTGCTCAGGAGGGAGCCTCGACTCGGGCTGAGCACGTGCTGGATAGAGCAACCTCTTGAGGATTCGCCTCCAGGGGAAAACACACACAGTGTGAAAGCCTGGATGCATGAGATGTCCATCACTGCCTAACCCACAGCAATTTATCTTTATATTTGGAGAGGTTAAATATAAACCATACACACAAGGAAATACTGCATAGTCACTAAATGCTGGAGCAAGTGCAGGTGACAACTGTTGCCATGGGGCAGTGCTCCCAGCAGAGGTGAGAGGAAAAGCAAGCTACATTGATAGAAAGCTCCCTGTGTGTCGTCACACCGTCAGTACATGTGTGTAGCGCAGGTCTGCAGACAGCTCGTGACTTCTTCCTTCAGGAAGCACTTGCTGCATTTGCCTTCCAGGACACCAAATCCCCTGGCTGCACCTTCTCCTTCAGTCTTCTGTCTCCCTGAATGCTCAAGACTCAGTCTCCTCCCCAGACCTCATTTCTAGCTGGCTTGTTCCCTGGGGATCTTAACCTCATGGGTCGTGCCATTTGCTCGCTGCCAGACTTCCCAGGTGGCGTGAGTCTGGGCCTGTCTCCCATCCTCACACCCCCATGTCTAACCTCAAACTGTCATCCGCTTAGGTGTCTTAGAGTCATCGCCAGGTTAATCTGCTCAGAGCCAGTCTCTGGGTCACCCCAGCCCCCGCCTTGTTCCTGATGAAGGAGAAGTCAGCTCCATTCCCAGACACTCAGGTCAAGTCTATCAGTGTCTTTCTCACAGCCTGTACCCAAGCTGCACAGCTACAGATTGTCTTGACTCCTCAAAAATGTTTCCAGCATATTCTTCTCACTCCCCACTTCCGCCTTCCCGGGGTATTGCCATGACCTCCTCTCTGCCCTACGTCACCCTCATCCCTGTCTCAGCACAGCAGTCACAGGGTCCTGTGCACTCTCCAAGGCTTTGAGTCTTCTTTAGATGAGAGCCCAAGGCATCCCAGTGGACAGCGAGGCTCTGCTCTGCCTCCCCTCTGCTCTGATCTCCTGTGCCCCCTGCACCCTGTGACAGGCCTCTGCTCCTCTCCTTCAGACCTTTGTCTAACTCACCTTCTCAGTGAGGCCTGCCCAGCCCTCTCTGCTGATTGTAACCAATTTCTGCTGCCCGGCTTTGTCCTGCCCACAGTACTAGTTGCTGCCTAACACACTGCAGATGTCTGCTCGCTTGCCCTGTTTATCATCTGTCTCCCCGGGAGACTGCTGGAGGAGACTAGAATTCCCTCTTAGGTTTCCCTAGGACCCAGAGCAGTGCCTGGAGCATCTTTCAGAAATGCCGCTTTTGTTTGTGGCTGACTCTTTCCAGCTCCTCACGCCTGCCTCTCCTGAGGGTTTTCCCCAGTGTTTGGAGATCTTTCGAGGCTGAGAGTGCTCAGAATGAACACCCACCAGAAACAAACTCAGCCAGCAGCACCTGGGATACAGGGACTCAGGCTCCGTCACCCTTCAGAGAAGCTGTGGCTGGAGCACGTGCTGTTCAGAGTTTCTCTGCACCATCAAGTGCTGTCTGCCCATTGTAATAGCCAACTTGGTACTTACCAGCATCCCTTCCCCCATCTTCTCTACGCCTCACCTCTGTTCGCTGCATCTCCCAGGTGGAAGTTCTTGCTTTCTTGAAGTCTTTGCCTCGGTGTCAATTTCTGGACAATGTTACACTAATGCCGTGCTCACAGATATTTGGGAAGTGTTGTATGACTAGCTGTACACATCAAACATTACTAGAAATGTTCATCGAAGGCTAACATCTGTTCCCTCTGAAAGGTGAGATGTCAGGTACTTTCAAATGAATGTCTTCACAAATATTAGCTCCAAAACAATATTAAAGTGGACCAGTGAGGTAGCTCAGCAGGTAAAGGGACATGCTGGTGACCTGGCTCAGTCCCTGGAACACATGTAAAACTGCAAGGAGAGACCCCCTCTACAAAGTTGTCCTCTGACCTCTACTAGTGCCCCGTGGTATGCACACCTCCACGCATGAGCGTGTACACACACACAATTCACATTTAACATGAGAGGCTAGAGAGATGGCTCAGTGATTGAGAGCATGTACTGCTCTCCCAGAAGTCCATTCCCAGCAGCTAGAGCAGATAGTTCACAGCTGCCTGTAACTCCAGTACCAGGGGATCCAGCACCCCAACATCCTGTACACCAGCACTCACATGCCCATGTATGCATATGCACACACATACACACATGCTCATATACATACATGTAACTAAAAATAAAGTAGATCTTTTAAAAGTGAAAAAAAAAGCTAGGCTATGGTGGTGCATGCCTTTAATCCTAGCACTCAGGGAGGCAGAGGCAGGTGGATCTCTGTGAGTTTGAGGCCAGCCTGGTCTACAGAGTGAGTTCCAGGACAGCTAGAATTACAACAGAGAAACCCTGTCTCCAAAATCCTAAATAAATAAATTTAAAATAACAGTTATTACCCGCCCCTACCCACCAGAAACATGAACAAGACCCTCTGTGGCACTGAGAAGCTGAGAGAAGGGCTTGAAACCCTCTGAGGCTGAATGCAGATGAGCTACGAAAACCAAGCAGAGGGTCCCCTGAGACAGGGGCATGGAGCAGACTCCTCCAGCTCTCGGCGTCTGCTTGCTTGGAGAAGTGTGGGCATACACGTAGCTTACGGAGGCGAGAAGACAAATGGTGCTACTGTCTGGCCATGGGTTTGTTTGAAGAGCCATGATTATCCCCATCTGGTAAACTACCAGTGCTCCTCATTCCTCTGAGACGCTTCTTTGTAATTATTTTCCTCTCTGATGGCGTGCCAAGACACTGACCAAAAAAGCCAAGTAGGCTACAGTCCATTCAACTGCGAGGGACTCAGACTCAGTGCCAATGATCGAAACCAAGCAAACTTCTAATTTTCTATTGGCAAAAGCATCTGCACATTCTTATTAATGTGGTTTCTCTTCCACAAGTGGCTTCTACAGGACTACCCAAAAACGTCTCTTTGTTTCCTTACTACGTTTATATGAAACCTATGGGAAACTCAGACTGTGAGGTGTCTCATTGGGGAAAGGGTGCACACATCAGCCTGCAGGGGTGGTGTCCCAGGACAAAGAGCCACTTGGCTGAGTCTTCAGTGCCTGTTCTTCTCCTGGCAGAAGGCTAAAGTGAGGTTAGAATTGGAACAGTGGGTTTTCACATAATGCTGAGTTTTCATTCAGCCTATTTCGATTGAAATTTGACAACCTGTCTACTGCCTGCTAACCTCTGCTGTATGGACAAACAGCTAAATCCCAGAATAGCACCAGGTTCTGTTTCCACAAGAATTACAAATCAAACCCCAAAGTTCTTTATGTCAAAGTAAAATGCTATGTTTTTATTTGGGATCAGAAAGAGCAAGCCTGAAGACACTTTGTTTTGGGTTTATTTTGGGTTTTTTTTGGGGGGGTTGGTTTTTTTGTTTTGTTTTGTTTACATCTATTTAGAGTGTGTGCGTGTGTGTGTGTGTGTGTGTGTGTGTGTGTGTGTGTGTGTGTATAGGTATGTGCCTCTCACACACACGTATCAGAGGACAACTTATGTGAGTTGGTTCTCTGGCACCATGTGGGATCAGGCTTGACGGCAAGCGCCTTTACCTAGTGAGCCACCTTACAGGCCAGCTCTTAAACCTTTGTTTTTGTTAAGTCGGGAAAGGTTTGGACTTGGTGAAAGGTCCCTGTGAAGGAGTAAAAGACCGTAGTTTGAAAGTAGTGCTGTTTTCATTACTGTAGGTCTACCAAACAACCCGTATGAAATCTGAATGACCAACCTACTTTAGTGAAAATGTTTTATTTTGTGTTATCCATTATTTAGTATCACTTAATGATATGTTATTTACCATGTAAGATTTAGGCGATGTAAAATCCTTAGAACTGAGGACTGGAGAGATGGCTCATCAGATAAGAGCACTTGCTGTGTCAGCATGAGGACCAGAGTTCAAACCCCAGCACCCATGTAAGAAAACGGGTGTGATTCAGCATCTTTAGCCCCTCCCTTTTGGTCTCTGCTTTCACATAGGTACATGTATAGCATATATACATGTGTGCCATGTACATGCATGTACATGCATACATCCCCCTCCTCTGCTACACACACATATACATTATAGTAATAAAAATTGCTTGAAACTAAAAGAACTGAAAACATTCATGCAAAAATTAGCACATGAATGTTTACACGATGAGCAAAAACAACTTGGGGAGGAAAGGGTTTATCTGGCTTACTCTTACATATCCTAGTTCATTATGAAGACAGTCAGGACAGGAACTCAAAACCAGGCAGGAACCTGGAGTCAGGAGCTGATGCACAGGCCACAGACAAGTGCTGTTTACTGACTCGTTCCTTATGGCTTGCTCAGCCTGTTTTTTTTTTTGATAATACTTTTCTTAATACCTTGAGTTTCATACAATGACCCTCAATAACACCCTCTTCCCATTCCTCCCTGGTTCACTCTCCCAACCCCTGTGCCCTGAAGGAGAAGGAGAAGGAAAGAGGAAGAAAGAAAAGGAAAGGAGAGGAAAGAAAGGAAGAGAAAAGAAAAAAGAAGGAAAATTAAGTCCAGTTTGTGTGGCAGGAGCAAGGATCACAGACATCACCGTGGTGTTTGGAGGCAGCAGGCTGCTCTGATCTGTTGTAGGCTACTTTATGGATAGTATTTCTGTAAGCTGTCCATGTAGCATATAAAGGATTCACTTCCTACCTGTGAACAATGGAGTGGCCACCCAGTTCCATATGAATGAGCTATTCTTTAACCTTAAGGCAGATGAAGGTTAGGCTCCATTCATTTGTATATTGGAGGGCTGGGTGGAGACAGGGAGGATTTGGAATGCAGAAGCATCTAGGGCTGAGGCAGAGGGCAGAAGAAGAGGGAGAAGCAGGAGGGAGAGAACAGTGTGAGAGAAACATGGAGTGAAGTCTCTGCCTAGCCGCCCAGGTATTGAATCCCTGAGAACTGACATGGCTTGTAATTAATAAAGAGCATTGAGAAATACCAATGCTGGACTCTTGTTAAGCGATCCAACATTTAGTAACACTGATCATGGACTTCACTTAGCCTGTATCAGCCTGAGAACAAGCATGACGAATTTTGACCCGAAGTCGGGCCTCACAGCTCAAACCCAGAGGCACCTGACATTCTGCAGGCGGCAGGGCCTCCCTCAGGTGCTAGGGCATCCTGCCATCAGCCCAGTTTCTTATAGAACCCAGGACCACCAGCCCAGGGGTGGCCCCGCCCACAATGGGCTGGGCCTCCCCCATCAATCACTAATTAAGAAAATGTCCTACAGACCTGCCTAAGGCTTGTCTTATGGAGGCAATTTATCAATTGAGGTTCCCTTGTCTCATATAACTGTAGCATATGTCAAACTGACACAAAACTAGCAGCACAGTATATTACTAATAACTCAAAGTGGAAACAATCCAGTGTCCATCAAAGACTTCAGACAAGGTGCAAGAAGTCAGCCATAAAAGAGAGGTCGGCATGAAGGATAATTCCTTTTATGTGAAAATAAAAGGGCCCCGGAGCCTGGGGTTCAGATTCAGATTCAGAACCAGGATCAGATTCCTGAGTTAAGCGATGACCCCTTCGAGTCTCAGGATTAAGCAACAAACTTCCTCAGGCTTCATTGCCCAGGTGCTAGCTGTCACGTACAAGGGACCCCCCACCACACACACTGCAGACAAGCAGAGCCAATCAGTTTAAAAGATAACAAAGGCAGATTCCCGTGCACGGGAATCTGAGTCAATCAAAGTTGTGCACGCCCTATCCCCAATCCCCTTCCCCTGCACGCCATAAAATGCCAAAAGACAAAGGAATAAGGGATTCGCCTCCCACTCTCCCTGTGTGGAGACTTGTGGAAGGTGAACCCCGACGTACCGTATATTAAAAGCCTCATGCGGTTGCATCGATCCTAAGTCTCGTGGGTTTTCTTTGGAGGTGGGCTCTCACCGGTAGACACTGACAGGGGCCCAGGTCTTTTTAAAAAGGCCACAAACCAAGCAAGTCTTTAAATGATACAAAATAGATGAGTGGCTTCCGGGCATCAGGAAAGAAGGCTGTGAAGTACACACTTTGGGAACGGTGCGAATTTCTGGAATGATGTTGTAATGTTTGTACAGTTCTGACTATGCTCAGAACTACTGGACTGGGGGCTAGGTCGAGTCTCCCCACATCCTGGTGGCTAGGTTGCTAGGCCAGGCATCCAGAGAGAGCACAAACCATCTGGAAGCTTCGTGGCCACTCTGTACACAGCCCAGAATGCACAGTCTCACTTCCACATGTTGTGATTGCTGAGGCTGCCACAAAGCTCCACCCCATCCTGCTCCCAAGAGAAGAGGTGAATGTACCCCACCTCCTGATGGTGAGTAGCAAGGTTCTAGGACACGGGACTAGCAATAGTCTAATAGTCTGTAGCAAACAGACTTTCAGAAAGCAAAAACAAAAAAACAAACAGAAAGCAGAAAGTCTATCGACTTTTAAATGCAGACAGCCTCATTCTGTAAAAAGGTGGGGGAGAAGGGAGAATGTGGAGATGCGGTCCCACTCTGTAGCCCCGGCTTACCTAGAACTCACTATGTAGCCAATATTGGCCTTGAATTCACAGCAATCCTCCTGTCTCAGTTCCATAGACGCTGCGATTACAAGTATGAGGCACCACATTCAGCTAAAATGTGGTTTTGCCCTGAAACGTTCCAAAGAGAAAAAACATGCAACTTCCCAAGTGTTGCATGTATGTGTGTATGTATGTATATGTATGTATATGTATGTATTAGGGGCTGGGAGATGGCTCAGTTGATAAGTCACTCACCATGCAAGTGTGAGGATGGGGATTTAGATCCCTAGAACCAGGTAGAAAAGCCAGGCAGGCATGGGGGCTATAATCCCAGCACCCAAGGCAGATTCTGCGGAGCAAACTGGTGAGCCATATTAGCTAGAACTTCTGAGCCCTCAACTCAGTAAGTGAAGAGTGATTATGGAGACACAGATGCCGCCTTTGTGCCTCCATGCGTGCCACACACGTAGAGACACACCATCGTGTTGATATTTTGTGTATCCTTCTACGGTTACAGTCTGAATTTTATTTGGGCGGAAGGGGTAGGGTGGGAAGAGGTTTGTGGCCAGGTCTCATTATGTAGCTTAGTCTGTCACCAGCCCCCTGCCTCATCCCTCCACGTGATGGGACTCCAGGTACTACTGTGTACTACTGTGTCTGGCTATATGCCAGCATTGTATATGCACCTTGCTTTGAAAATATTTAAAGATTTATTGACAGTTATTTTATGTGTGTGAATGTTTTGCCTGAGTGTATATCTGTCCGCGATGTGTGTGCTAGAGGTTAGAAGGAGGAACCGGATCCTCGGCAGCTGGAGTTCTGGAAGGTTGTGAGTCACCGTGTGGGTTCTGGGAGCTGAACCCAGGTCTTCTACAAGAACAAGAGCTCTCCAGCTCTCCCCCCCCACCACCTTGCTTTTTTATTTAAGATTTTATTTAAGACCTTGGAGGTCTTCTCCCTTTCATGTGCAAATTAGCCATGTTCTTCTAAATGGTGACATAGTTCCCGTTGTGTGGGTGTCCCGAAATGTGTTTACTCAGCCGCCCGCTGAGCACCATTTAATTGGTTTCTAGTTTGTAACTAACTGCAGCAACCAAGTCTGTAGGGAATGCCTTAGTTTTTTTTCCAGGAGACAGTGCATGAGCATCAGAAATTGGAGCTGATCTGGGTCCGGTGGCTGGGCTGGGTCATCCCAGAACACAGGAGTCTGAGGCTGATCGTGAGTTCAAGGCCAGCCTAAGCCATGGAGAGAGACCAAAAACAAACAAGTGAACAGACATTGACAAATTGCCAACTGAAAAGGCTGACCCACTGCTAACTCCCATCAATGATTGATGAATCGGCTGCTCAGAGCTCACCCCACACTGATGTAGCTTTCATCACCACTCTCCTGAGAGACACGAAGAACTGCTGGGTTTTTGTTTGCGTTTGTTTCTTGAGTAGGAGCTGAATTGAGTATCTAGATGCTCATCATGGATACCTTAGACAAGGCTCTGTTCCCGACAGTGGCCATCTCTCCCAGCAAGAGCTGAGGATGGTCAGTCACCCACTGGGAACAGCATCAGCCTCAGAACGAGATTGGAGTCCAGCCAATGAGGGTGGGGGATCAGAGCCCAGCCAGTGAGGGTGGGGGATCAGAGCCCAGCCAGTGAGGGTGGGGGATCAGAGCCCAGCCAGTGAGGGTGGGGGATCAGAGCCCAGCCAGTGAGGGTGGGGGATCAGAGCCCAGCCAGTGAGGGTGGGGGATCAGAGCCCAGCCAGTGAGGGTGGGGGATCAGAGCCCAGCCAGTGAGGGTGGGGGATCAGAGCCCAGCCAGTGAGGGTGGGGGATCAGAGCCCAGCCAGTGAGGGTGGGGGATCAGAGCCCAGCCAGTGAGGGTTGGGGATCAGAGCCCAGCCAGTGAGGGTAGGGTTGATGCACAGTTGTAACAAACATCCAATTTTCAATGTCCCAATTTGCTATGTTAATATGTAAATGTAAATGTTGATATGTTTATGTAAAACATAAAGCAGAGGTGTATGTTGTGTGTGTGTGTGAGAGAGAGAGAGTGCACAGCATGTCACAGAGTGTATGTGGAGGTCTCAGGACAACCTGGAGTGTCAAACCTCACCTTCCACCTTATTTGAGACAGGATCTCTTTCACTGTTGTAGACAGCTCAGCTGGCCTCCAAGCTTCCGGGGATTCTGTCTCCTCCCCCCTGGCCACAGATGCACTGGGACTGCGGAAGCACACTCGCATGGCCGTCTTTATCGAATTAAACTCAGGTTCTCATGCTTATGTGGCAAGTGCTTTACCCACTGAGCCATCCCCCTAGCCCAGTTGATATTTCTTTAAAGACAGGCTCTCACTATCTAGCTCAAGCTGGCCCTGAACTCCTGATCCCCCTGCATCAGCCTCCCGAGTGAGGGATTATGGATATGCACCACTGTGCCTGGCTTCCATGAGACACTGTCACCGGAGAGATAAATGTGGAAAATCCAGAATGTCTGTGGGAAAAGACTAGTAAAGTGGCCAAGGTCGCTTTAGTTATCACCGAAGCAGGCTTAACGGAGCTGCCATCTGCATCACGGAGCCTAAGCCTCCGAACAGTCTCGGGTTCTCACTGACATTATTTGACTGGGTTGGTGCCGCTAATTGGGACATTGGGCCACACCCATTGTGATCGGCTCAGCTAGAAATTGTGCTCTTGGGAATGAGGGTCTTTATGTTTTACCCTGGGGACTAGCCACGAATAAAGGACACGAGGAAAGGGAAGGGAGGCCCAGAGCACACTTCCATTGTGTTTTTAGCTCTGCTTTTCAGAATAATGGCAGCGTTGCATGAGCTCTGATACGGCAGTCTGCAACAGCTGCTGGCTCTCTGGGCAAGAATTTACTATAGGGTGACTGGCATGCTGTTATACTGAGTTGTTAGCATAGCTGTTGTTTCCCCTTACTCCTTTGTAAGTAGCAAGCGAGCTGTACGTCAGGGGAAATTCATTGTGGAGCTGAGTTGGGAAGTTGCTTGTGCAGACAGCCTGGGGATGGTTTCTGGAGGCCTGGAGCCTAGAGAGGGCTTTCCGATGAGCAGCCCCCAGGCAGTGCATGCTGGAAAGTCTTCTCTGACAGTCCCGTGGTAGAGGCCTGGAGGACAGAGGCCCATATGGTCAGGCTTCTGTGCAGAGACACTGTAATGTCTGAGAAGGGTGGGGCCTCAGACTGAGTCCTGGCTTCAACTAAGATTCCAGGCCTAAGTTTGCAAAGGGACATCCAGGCTAGAACCCTGGGCCAGCAGCATAGGCTTTGGTCTCAGGAGGAGAGTAGCCCTGCCCTGTTTCCCAGCTGTGTAATTCTGGATTCCCATGGATCCCCAGGGAAGAGCGAACTTGCCTCATTCACCCTCCCACCCCCAGTACAGTTCTCCTGCCAGCCTAGCAGAGAAAGACTCACCCAAGACACTTTGAAATTAAAGAAAGGGAAAATGACAAGTCTCACCCACTTGAGTTTGGAAAGGAAGATTCACAGTGCACCAGTTAGAAGAACTTCAGGGTGACTCTCAGAATGAGGTCATTCCTACCCACTTGTATTTCACAATGCTGTTTTGAGTGAGAGGAAAGGGATACGTCATGGTGCATTGTGGAGACGCTGCTTGCCTCCCAAGGACAAGAACCGCCTGTCCTATATCACTGTAGAAACAAAATTGGAAACCACTCCTTAGACATGGTGGGAAAGGGGCTGTCAAGATGGCTCAGCAGGTAAAGGCAGTTGCTACCAAGCCTGACAACTTGAGTTCAATCCCCAGAACCTACATGGTGGAAGGAAAGAGCCAATTTCTGCAAGTTGTCTTCTAACCTATACACAAGTGCCACACACACACACACACACACACACACACACACACACACACATACACACACAAGCTGGCGTCTACAACAGTGAAAGAGATTGTCCTGAGACCTCCACATGCATGCCGCGGCACGCACCCTGGCACTGTGTGTGTGTGTGTGTGTGTGTGTGTGTGCGTGCACACGCATGTGAACAGGTAAAGTCTAGACTGCCAAGTGTATTATTAGAAAAGGACACGTACAACCCAAACCAAGGAGAGCCCCAGCTTACTAAACTAGCCCTGTGCTTGTCTGCCTTGGGGTAGTGTAGAGAAAAAGAAGGGCCTGGAAGAGGATGCTAGGTGCTGGGGATGTGTTCAGTTTCTTGATCTAGCTGCTAGTACATGAGAGCATTCACTTATAAAACTTCACGAGGCCATTCTATACGCTGGGCTTGCAGAGTCTGTCAAAACTAAATAAGCAAACATTTGAAAAGTCTATTCAAGCAAACACACTCTCTAAGAGCAACTCAGCGCAGAAGGATAGGGTGCATGGATCGGAGACCTGCGTGCTGAGAACCAGGCATGCACATAAAAGCGGAGGGGGAGAGACACACAGGGTCCACCTTTTCATGATCTGCCCTGTCCCACAGCCCTTGGACATGCTGGTCAGCAAGGAGAGTGACCTGTGAATATGGACGGCCCTGGCTATGCAGGAGCAAGAGGGTGCAGGTGAGTGAGCAATAGTCAAACTCAAAAGGTTCCAAAAGCCCCTGAGCCAGGACTCTTCTCTCAGCATGAAGAAACGTGATGGCTTACACACTGCAGTGGCAGCAGCTAGCCTAGCCCGGCCCCGCCCCGCCCTGCCCTGCCCCGCCCCGCCCCACCTGGCCCAGTCCTGCCCGGCCCGGCCTGGCCCAGCCCCACCCCACACAGCCCAAAGCTTCAGTAGTGTCAGCGAGCTCTGCCTATGCCTGTGGTGTCTGCTTGTGTCTGGGCTTGCCTACCCTTGGTGAGGGCAAGAAATGGAGACTGCTGTCCCGGAGATGACAGCTGGCTTGGGAATGCTGGTCTCAGCACTCCACTGGGGGTTGGGCCATCAGCACAGGCAGACTTGGAATTTTCCATCAGGTGGATCATAAGGCCCGTGATTTATAACGTTGAGGTGCAAAAGGGTTTTGTTTGACCTCAGGCTCTTAAAATTTTTATAGCAACATTTAAAAATTGGCTACCATGTGTATATAAAGAAAAAGTATGTGTGTGTGTGTGTGTGTGTGTGTGTGTGTGTGTGTGTGTCTTTGGCAACAGAGCTCCGAAACATTTACAGAAAAGCAAGCCCAGGGGCAGGTAGGCCAGAGAGCCCACACCTACTGCTGCCATCCAGAGGAGCTAGATCACGGCAGAGAACAGAGATCAGACATTAATACAACAGAACCAGAAGTAGGTAGTCAAGGATAAGTTAACTTCTAGGTCCTGCCAGGAGACCACAGCAAATGCTGTCAGGCTAGTGACCTGGGGGGCGGGGGGGGGGGGGCACAGAAGATCTCTGGAGGTCTGAACTGATGACAGCAGAAATGCCAGCAAGGATGTGAAAAACAAGAAGAGTTCCATGTAGAAAACGGACTCTGAAGGCTGGAGATGGCTCCACCGTTAGGAGCACTTCCTGTCGACATAAGAAACACAACCATACCTCAAAGGGATCAGAAACAGTTTCTTTTGGAGCCAAATATGAGTGACCATGGCCCAGGAATACAGATTTAGGTCACCTCAAATTCTGTGTTCCAATGGGGAAGGAGTTTCGTGAAGTTTTATGGTAACAAAATAGAGTCATAAATCAAGACACTTTCGAATACATTGGTAGGTACATTAGGTAGGCTGGTTGTACCATGGAGAGAACTCTGTGGTTTACAGTTCGCCTAGAAATGCATGTGGAGGGTCACACACACACACACACACACACACACACGTAAAAGGTTTCTGAACAAGCAGTAACCAAAAACTAATTCAAAATCAAATATGATGAAAAATTTTCAAAGTCCAGTGTGAAGGATTGGCTGCGTTTGTGGCCGTGTTGACTGTGCTTATCACAGAATTTCACTGCAGCCTTGATTCTGAACTCAGCCCATTGCTCACTGGCACCTCAGCTCAGACGACACTCTTCTGTCCTGTGACTTGCAATGTTTTTTCTGTACAAAGACCTTTGCTCTTACAAAAGCACAGTGGCTTAGTTACAGAAAACAAAGACTTCACATTCTCTTGCCGTCATTTCTCAGCATGCAATTATCAAACAGATAGATGTTGGATTCTCTTGTGTCAGAATGCTTGATTTTTAGCATTTCTCTCCCTCTCCCTCTCTCCCCCTCTCTCTCTGTGTGCGCCAAGTTGCACATGTGGAGGTCAGGAAGCAACCTGACTCTCTCCTTCCACTATGTGAGTTCTGGGGTTCGAACCCACGTCTTCAGGTTTGATGGCAAAGGTCTTTCCTTACTCACTGAGCCATCTCAGCAGTCCAAGAATGTCTGATTATAATAATTGCTGCTTGAGTGGCTGACTTGGGTTTCATTAAACAGCCATTAAATATTTTGGTTTGGGATTAGGACAGAATTTCCAATAATTTCTGAAATGGCTCTAAATATATTTCCACCGTTTTTGTACTGTGTATTTATATAAAATAGTCTTCTCAGCATTTGTGATTCCTCTGAGTTTGTGTGGGTGTCTGAGCATATCACATGTATTCAGGAACCAGAGGAGGCCAGAAGAGGACATTAGATTTCATGAACTGGAATTATAACTGTGAGCCACTATGTGGGTGCTGGGAACTGAACCCAGAACCTTTGAAAGAGCAGCCAGTGTTCTTAAATGCTGAGCCATCACTGCAGCCCCCAGCATTGATAATCGTTCAACTGAAAAAAAAAAAATCTGTTAATTCTGAAAAATGTTGGAGGTGTTCTAGGTTCTGCCATATAAAACATTCAACCAAGATTTATTTTGATATGTAAAAATATTACTGGATTAGTACAGAAATTTTCTTTATCTTTAATAAGTGGTAAAATTATATGAATATCAAAAGTTGCTTTGAAATAAATCTTCTTTCTTTTTAAAAATGAGTCTTACGTAGCCCAGGCTAGTCTCAGACTCACTATGTAGCTGAGGCTAGCCTTGAACTCCTGATCCTCCTGCTTCTACTTCCCAAGTGCTGAGATTACAGGTGTGTACCACCACATCTGCCTTTAAACAAATTTCGTTTTGATTTATTATCTGTAAATGTCTGTTCTGTAGACCCATATATCCAGGCATAGGATTTTGTTAGTTAAAAAGGGGTTGTGAGTGGAAAGAATTTAGGAAATGTTAGTTTAAGAAAACCAAGTAAGCTTTCTTTTTTTTGAGGGCACAGGGGCGGGAGGTGGGACAGGGAGGCACGGGAAGAGGGTGTTATCGAGATACATTGTATGAAACTCAAATTATTAGTTAAAGTATTATTTTTAAAAACCAAGTAAGGCCGAGGTTGTAGCTCAGTTGGTAGAGCCTGGATTCAGTCCTGTCACTTCCGGCAGAGCAGAACACACCTGTAATCATGACCCTCAGGAGGTAGAGCCCAGAGGATCGGAAGTTCAAGGTCAGCCTTGGTTGCATAATGAGGTCAAGCCAGCCAAGGATGTTTGGGACTTTGTCTCAAGAACATATTTTTTAAATTTAAAAGACAAAGAAAGATCAATTAGAAAGTAATTGAAATCCTGGGCCCTTAGGGAGTGTGTTTGCTGGGATCTGTGCTCATGGTTAAAACCCTTTGGGGTTTGGAATCCACCTGCCACCAGTGGGCGCTGCTCCCAGACGGTTACCACAGGGCAACTTTGTCAACAAACCAGCAGCCGTGCCCTGTGCCCTGTGGCAGGAGGAAGACAGGGCAGGACAGGAACTGCCAGTCTCTTTCTTCCTAGATTTGACCTGCACTTGCAGGTCTTCCCAAAGCCAGAAGAAGGTGGTTCCTTGCAGGTTGGAAGCTAACTTCCAATGTCTGCACTTTTGAAGCGGCTTTGAAGTTTGATCACCCTGGCTACCTAAGTCAGAATTAAAAACATTTTCTTCTTGAGGCTTCCAGGTCAGATATCAGGGTTATCACCCTGTGGCCTCAGACTCACTCCATGATAAAAGGAAAATATTCTAAGTAAAAATCAACCCACTGGGAACTACTTATTAATAGCTAATGATTACTGAACAGCTGTGCACCAGACACACAGCAAACTTAAATCTTCATGTTAATCCCAACAGGCTGATACTATGAACGCTCCAATTTGCCAGATCAGAAAACTGAGTCTTGGAGACCAATTTGCCTAAGGGCCTGCAACCCAGGCTTCTATTCAATGAGTTTAACTACCAGAACTTACTGCTTTCGGGATCAGAGAGAAAAGCTGTTCTCCAGTGATCCTAAACCATGCTCCCATCGCAGAGTGTCTTCAAGTTAAGGATGACACATAAACCTTTTTAGACTGCAGCTGAGTTGTACTGAGAATGCCAGTTGTCGTGAATGTCACATGGGATGCTGGACTGAACGGGAGGGTGACCTCAGGACACGCCCATGCCACAGAGGGAGCAGGTGTTTACCGAAGACGGAGGAGAGCTGGGACACGGCAGCAATGCACCTCCCTAAACAGCATCACAGTCAGGAGGGAGCCAAGAGCTGGGCTCTGTGGCCTCCCAGGGGGTGGGTGGGGCTCATGTCTGCACACAGGTATTGCTTCTTTTAATATGACAATGTTTAGTTGTGACATATTTCCAAACATACAGAAATTAGCAAAGGGATCACCTAAACGCTACGAGAGCAGATCAGCTGTGGACACCCCCAGCACGTGGTGGTTTTGTTTTTACTTATTTACTTAAATTGCATATATATTTGGGGGATGTGCACTGTACCACAGCACATGTGAGGAGGTCAGAGAACAACTCTGAGGAGTCAGTTCTCCCTTCCAGCTCATTTGAGGCAGAGTCTGTCTTGTGTCTGCTGCTGAACTTGCTCAGGCCTACAAGCTTCTAGGTGGCCCTCCTGTTTCTGCTCCTCTCTCGCCGTAGGAGTGATGGCATTACAGACTGTGCCACGGCAGCCAGCTTTTTTATGTGGGTTCCAGCCATAGACCAAACTCAGGTCATCAGGCTTGAGTGGCCAGCGCCTTTACCCTCTGAGCCATCTACTGGGCCCAGTTTTTAAATTTTTGAGTCTTATTATGTAGCCAGCTGTCCTCAAACTCTCAATTCTCCTGCCTCAGCTTGCTGAACGCTGGGAGTTTGAGTGCCACTGTGCCCCATTCACCCTCAACTCTCTTAGGAGGCATAGTATTAGAAACAGAGATAAGGCCCACCTTCCCTTCCCTGCCTGTCCCCAGACAGTGGCCATGATTTCACGCCTATGTAAATGTTTGTTTGTTTTTTAATTGTGGCATGACTTGAAAGAAGTTAATTGTACAAATCTTAACCATGCAGACCGATGGATTTTTACATATATAAAAATACGTATATATTTAGGCATATACATTTCCTAAATAAAATACATTATGTGTCTAGTCCCATCAAGGGCTCCTTTGTCTCACAACTCTTCAAAAATAAAGTTGTCAACATTTTGAAGGTTTTAAAAAACCTAAAGATTTTATGTGAAAATCCCAATTTCTGATTAACCTTAAAATTTTAGGAACTCTGGCCACAGAGCTTACATCCTAGCACGAGGTCAGGGTAGCACTCCCCATGGCCTGCAAAGCCCGTGGCCCTCTCCCCCGCCATCTCCCTGTGGTGAGGAGAGCCTGCTCCCTTCAGCTGTAGAAGCAGAAAGATGCTCCTGTATTCCAGTCCTTAAATGGTACTACATACATGAAAAGCAAGGAACGAGGGCGGAGTCTGAGGAGAAATGTCCCCTTCCCACCAGC
This sequence comes from Cricetomys ansorgei, assembly GCA_026225945.1. Classification (NCBI taxonomy): domain Eukaryota; kingdom Metazoa; phylum Chordata; class Mammalia; order Rodentia; family Nesomyidae; genus Cricetomys; species Cricetomys ansorgei. The sequence goes on from JAMJFZ010001258.1 coordinate 12,578,908, forward strand.
TAGGTGACTTCCGGAGCTGCTGGCCATGCCACACAGTGACCAGGAGCCACATCCTCTAGGCCTCTGACGTCCCACACACTGTCTTAGACCAGAAGCATGGGCAGCATCTGTAGCCTGTTAGGAAAGCTGCCTCAGTTCCCTCCCAGGCCCATGTTATCGTTTGCTGGGGCCGCCTCACTCGGCCTCGGATTCTCAGCGGGAATCTCACAGTCCCAGAAACTGAAAGTCCCAGTTTAAGGCTTTTCCTTTGAGAGCTCTCTACTCAGGTTATAAATAGGCATCCTCTCCCTGATCCTTCTCACGTGATCCTTCCTCTGAATCTCTTTCTCCCTCCCTCCCTCCCCTCTCTTCCTTTTTCTGTTCTTTAAAAAAAAAATTATGTATTTATTGGGGCCTCATGTACACATCACCATGTATGAGTGGAGGTTGGTTCTCTTTTTCCGCAATGTGGGTCCTGGGAATTGGCAGGTACCCACTGAGCTATCTTGCTGGCCTACTTCTTCTTCTCATTATTATTATTATTATTATTATTATTATTATTTTCAAAGATTTATTTATTTTTTATGTGGCACTTGCCTGCATGTATGTATGTGTGAAGGTGTCAGATGCCCTGGAACTGGAGTTACAGACAGTTGTGAGCTTCCATGTGGGTGCTGGGAATTGAACCTGGGTCCTCTGGAAGAGCAGTTAACTGCTCTTAACCGCTGAACCATCTCTCAAGCCTCTCGTTATTTTTTTAAAGGCATGTCTTGCTGATACCCATGCTGTTCTATGTGTATGTACTGTGATACCAAGCTTCCAGTCCTTTTAAAGAGATAAATCATGATGGATTGGAGCCATATGGTTATGACCCAATTTAACCTTAATTGCTGCTTTAAAGACCCCATTTCAGGCTGGAGGTGTAGCTCAGTTGGTAGATTGCTTGCCTAGGGTGAACGATGCTCTGGGTTCGATTCCTGGGCATGGGTGGCACATGTCTACCATAGCACTCTGAAGATGGAGGCAGGAAGATCAGGGGCTCAGGGGCTTCTTCAGTTACATGATGAGTTTGACACTAGCCTAGGACACATAAGACCTCCCCTGCACACACACACACACACACACACACACACACACACACACACAAAGGAAAGAAAAGAAAAGGACTATATTTCCAAACTAGTCACATTCTGAGGTACTGGGAGGTAGATTTTCAGCTTCTGAATTTTGACAAAACATAGTTTGGCCCATAACACCTACTAAATAGAGATTTCATTCTAGCAGAATCACCAAGGACTTGTGTGTACATTAAGGCCAGGAAAGCAACTCCCGCATGGACCTTCTCCTGTGGTGGATGTACTTCCTGTGGATGGGTTGGAATGAGAAAGAGGCAGTGATTATGTTTCTCTCCCCCTTTTCCCCCCACTCCCACGGATCTCATACAGTGAAATACTGTGGAACTAGAGTCAGTCGCCCTTGGAGGTGAGTCCCTGGCTCTTACTGAGGAGCAGGGCTGCTCTGAGCATTGGGGAATGTGAGCTGGCTGGAGAACTAGGCTAACCACAAGTGTCCGGTCCCTCTTGCGAAAGCAAGGGGGAGTGCATGGCTGTTCTTAGCAACCAGGGCCCTTTGACCTGGTCACACCAGCAGGCTGCCTCTAGAAAGATGCAAGGCAAGGTTCTGGGGATTTCTAGAACGGGGCCAGGAAGACAGCACACTGCATCTTCTCTCTGCGCAATCTCACTTAGCACCTCTGCCTTGGGCCTGATGCTATGGTGACGGTTGCCATAGAGATACTCCTATGCATGATTGAAGCTAACTCCCAAACTATGCATGCCCATCATATAGCTTAGACTACATGGTTTTCTTCTATTTCTTTTCAAGACAGGATCTGCAACAGCCCAGCTGAGCTTGAACTCACTATGTGGTCATGGATGATTTTGAACGTCTGATTCTCTTGCCTCTGCCTCATAAGTGCAGCATTACAAGCATGCCCCACATCTGTTTTATGTGGTGGTGGATGTGGAACACAGGGCTCAGCTGTTAAAAGCTCTGGCTGCTATTACAAAGGACCCAGGTTCTGTTTGCAGCACCCACATGGTGGCTCACAACCATCTGTAACTGTAGTTTCAGGGAACCCAATACCTACTGGGCTCCTCAGGCATCAGGAACATATGTGGTGCATATACATGTATGTAAGCAAACACTCAAACACATAAAGTAAAAATAAATCTTGCTGCTGGCCCAAGATCACACTCAGAGAAACCTAGCCAGCTTGTGTGGGGGAGGGGCTGTGCAGGGACTAAATTAGAGCAGGAAGTTAAAGAGGAAGGGTTTGCATCTGGAACAGCTGGAAATTGAGAAGAAACGTTAAGGAGGGAGAAAGTCCCAGGGTTGGAAATCCCCAAATATGTGTATAAATTCTCCTCAAATCCTTGACCAACTTCTGAACAGTTCATGTGTTGAGACTTACAGAAATCTAAGCAAAAACAAAACAAATAAACAAACAAAACAGAGTAAGCAGAAATTTCAGTGTTGTCTGTTACGGGGGAAGAGAAGTTTGAAGTTGAAAGTCTCACTCAGAGTTTTTTGCTGAGAATACGAAAGGGCCACCACACTTCAAGAGAAAAGACTTCTGATGCCGGAGAGCAGGCTTAATGGTTAAAAGCCCTAGCTCCTCTTCCTGAGGTTCAAGTCCCAGCACCGGTATGGTGCTCACAGCCACCTATAACTCTAATTCTTGAGGATCCAGCAGTCCTTCCTGGTCTCTGCGGACACTGCACACACAGGATGCACAGGCATATATTCAGACAATACACCCACACTCATAAAAATTATTTCTTAAGTTTAAAAGACTAGATCCATCCTATACCAACCATCCGACAGCTGTAACATCACTGCCTACTGCAACAAAATATTCTTTGGGCTGATGAGATGGCTCAGCTGGTAAAGACACTCCCACCAACCCTGACTTCCTGCGTTCATCCCTGGAACCCATATGATGGACACAGAGACACCTCCTGAAAGATGTTGTCTACCCTTTACAAGCATGAACCATATAGCATGAGCATTACCCCTCCCGGAAACATGTGCAAAATAAAGGAATGTAAAAACAGTTTTAAAAAAGGAAATGCTCCTCAGTGGACAATAATAGAGTCCCGGGTCTGCTTGTCACTCACAATGTTCATTCACAAAAATTGCTAGATATGTAGCCAAGACTGGTGACTCATGCCAGAGGCTAAGGCAGAAGGCTTTGTAAATCAAGGCTATTCAGGGTACATAGCAAGACTCTGTCTCATCCCCTAACCCCAATTCAATGTGTGAAGAAAAGAAAAATGTGACCCCATAATACAGAGATAGGAAGTACTAGCCAGCAGAACAACTGAGATGCCAGGATTGGCAAGTCTTTGGAACATGTATTGGTTGAAGAAGTTTGAGAGAGATCTAGAAACTGTTTTAGAAGAAAGAAGAAGAGGAAGAGGAAGAGGAAGGAGAAGAAGGAGGAGCAGGAGGAGGAGGAGGAGGAGGAGGAGGAGGAGGAGGAAGGAGAAGGAGGAGGAGGAGGAAGGAGAAGGAAGAGGAGGAGGGAGAGGAGCAGGAGGAGGAGGAGGAGGAGGAAGAGGAGCAGGAGGAGGAGGAGGAAGAGGAGAGGAGGAAAAAGAAGAGAAAACAAAAACAAACAAGCAAACAAAAAGCCGGTAAAGCAGCGCCCAAGAGGTAGAAGCAATGAGAAAATTCAAGGTCACCCTCAGGTACTAGTGAGTTCAAGGCCAGCCTGGGCTACATGAGACCATATTTTTTAAAAAATTAAAACCTAAAAAAGAACTAGAACTGAAAACACAGTATCTGTAACATCCGCACTCCCTGTACAACTGTCCCTCCACCGGTGGGAAACGGTAGGAGGTCTTTCCCTGTAATAATTACTTTAATTATTTCGCGGTTTCTTACTTTAACTGGGGCAACTCCATAACCCAAACCACAGAGAGGGACAGAGAAGAACTGGCTTAGAATTGACCGTCCCTGGGGATTCGGGTGGCAGGACGATGTCTTTCTCACCTGTTCTTCCTTTGCGGATTGGCAGTGCCTTCTCACTGTGTCTTAGGGTAACTATCGGTGTGATGAAACACCAGGACCAAAAGTAACTCGGGGAGGAAAGGGTTTATTTGGCTTACACTTCCACATCACAGTCTGTCACTGAAGGGAGTCAGGGCAGGAACTCAAGCAGGGCAGGAACCTGGAAGAGGGCTGATACAGAGGCCATGGAGGGGTGCTGCTTGCTCCTCAAGGCTTGCTCAGCTGCTTTCTTATAGAACCCAGGACCACCATCCCAGGGCTAGCCCTACTCACAATGGGCTGGGTCCTTTGACATTAATTACTAATTAAGAAAATGCTCTATATGCTTGACTACAGCCCGATCTTATTGTGGTTCCTATCTCTCAAGTGACTCTAGCCTGTGTCAAGTTGATGTAAAACTAGCCAGCACACGCTGGGAACAGGAACTCAGGTGTGATAAGAGACCTGGCTGGAAACAGCTGTGCCTCTGTCCTCACAGCTCTTTCTTCCCACAGCACCGGCCAAAAAGTCCTAAGGATGGAGTCTTGTCAGCCCAATGCAAGTTACAGTGTTCATCAACCAGCCACCACGGCAGTGGTGAAGGTGTTATCAGCGGCTAGGATTAGACGTCTAACCCCAAGCAACCACTGTGGTCGGGGAGGCAGTTCTCACTGGGTGAAGGAAACAGTTTTGCAAGAGCAAGAACATACATGTGGTAAGTGAGAGAAGTATTGTTAGCAGACCAGATACTTCAGTTTGCTGGGCCTTTACAAGCTGGGCGTGGCTCCTTCTACACCAGCCCCAGGGTGTGATTCGGATCAGGCAGTGATATCGATGGGTATGATTTTGTGGTAACGTAAAGTAAAGCAGTGTAGGGACATGGGGAAGTGAGGTGGAGAAAGGAGAAAGCCAATGAGATTGTGCCGATGAGAGGTTTGCACTTGGTAAGTGAGGCCCAATCCCACTGGGACTCTCAAAGACACAATGTAGAATATACTCGCCTCACAGTTGTCCTACCGAGGGTCAAAGAAGTTGGAAAACGCATCCACCGGCTCCAGCCTCTCACTCGTGGGGTGCTTCTAAGGGCCTTAGCTTCCAGAGAAAACTCTCCCAAACAAGGACTTGTTTTATTTCTGGACCACGTGGGTACTGGGAAATGAACCCAGACCTTCTGCAAGAGCAGTGCCCTTAACCACCGAGCCATCTCTCTGATCCCACATCCTCCACTGTGTAAGGAAAGTCCACAGTCCACCGAAGCTGCAGGCCTCTGGGTGAGCTGAGGGGAAACGGGCAATGCCTGGTGCTCATCCGGTAATCTCTTTGTGTAAACAGGACTCCGCTGCATGTTGTTCTGTAAAGACTCAGTATTCAAAGCCCAACATACCTAAACGCGTCATGATTCCACATGAGGACACATCGGCCACCACGGAGCTGGTGCACTCGAGAGCTGCACTCACGGTCCTGCCAGAGCTGGCCTGGATGTCATACTCTTCATGGAGGCGCTCGCCTGCTCCTGTAGCTATGGGATGTGTCTGCCGGAAGAGCTAAGGTCTATTAATGTCGTGTCTTCTTCAAGTGAACTTAGAGAACTACCCTTCACTGATGAAAACTGAGTCATTTAAAGAAGAAAATGTAGCAGGACACAGCACACATTGGCTATCTCAATACTTGAGAGACGAGGACCAGAGAGTCAGGAGTTCAAGGCCAACCTTAGCTACATGACAAATTCAAGGACAACTGGTGTATATGAGATACACACACACACACACACACACACACACACACACAGAGGTAAATAAGGCAACTAAAGAAAAAGAAATTTTGATGGAGTGTAGTGTCTCTCAGCAATACCCTACCCCAGGCAGATTCTCCCAAGTACCAGCCTCGCTGTCAATGGCTGACGAAGCAATGTGTCGAAAATGTTTCTGTGACAACAGGAGAGAAGGATAATATTTGATTGTTTGGATAAATCATTTTTATGGTAATAAAAATTGCCCAGGTCCTTAGAGTTGCATGCAGCGGATTCTGCGCAGGCACTCTGTGGATCCCGCTGAGTCGCAGTGCCACGCTGACACCATGGAAACAACACGGTCTGCCTCCACCAGGGAAGGGGAATCGCTTGATGTTTTTGAAAACAACAAATGCAAAGAAGGCTGGTGAAGAAAGTGTCCTCCTCTCAGTGCTGCTTTTGCATAAGATGCTGCACAGGAAGGCGAGTTCACCATTCGGGGGAAGCCTGGAGACCCTGGGCTGTAAGAGAGGGTCCATTCCTCACGGGGCAGCAGGAGCGCTGAATGAGCACGAAGAGATGCAGGAACCACCACGTGGTAACTCAGCCCAGAGAGGAATTTGCAGGTGCCAAATTTCACCAGAAACTCAAGTTTCCAGAGGGCAGGGGTCTAGTCTACCCCTTTGAGACAGTCTCATGATATAACTCTGGCTGACCTGGAAGTCACTGCGTAGACCAGGCTGGCCTCAAACTCACAGAGATCTGCCTGGTCTGTCTTTTTGTTTGTTCATTTTTATTGGATATATTCATTATATTTTATGTGCATGCATGTATGTGCACCATGTGTGTACTTGGTCCTTATGAAAGTCAGAAGAGGGAGTCACATCCCCTGGAACTGGCTTTATGGATGGTTGTGAGCCACCAGGTGGGTGCTGGAGATTGAACCCAGATCCTCTGCAGGAGCAACCAGTGCTCTTAACTGCTGGCACTATCTTATCTCTTCAGCCCCTGCTCTGCCTTCAATCTGCTGGGCTGGGATTGTGGCTTTTGATTCAGTGAACAAACCCAGTCACTACAGTTAAGCACAATCTTCACTGTTTGCACTAAGCAGCTGCCTATCACTGTGGCAGAATGCCTGAAAGAAACTGTTTTAAAGGCAGAAAGGGAGCCAGCAGCATGACTCAGTGCAGAAGGGCACTTGCCACCAAACCTGGCACCTGCGTTCAATCCCCAGGAGTTCAGTCCCCAGGAGCCACGCCGTAGAGGGAGAGAGCCAGCTCCTGAACGCTGTTCCCCTAAGTAGCCTTCCACATGCATACACACACACTCATAAATAAATATGTGAGTGCAATTAACAAAAAGGAAGGGGGGAAGGTTTATTTTGGCTCACAGTTTCAGAGCTTTCAGCCGACAATCACATGGCTCTCTTATTTCAGGGCTGAGTTGAGGTGGTAGTGTCGTGGTGGAAGGAAATGGTAGAGAAAGCTTGTCTTGTGTCAGTCAGGAAGCAGGCAGAGACCAAGGAAGGGCACAGGGACAACATATGGCCCTCAAAGCTGTGTCTGCCTGATCTGTGCCAACCCATCAGGCCTGTCTCCTAGGTTTTCCACCACCTCCCAGTGTCACATTCAAATACAAATTAACCAGAGCTCAGGGAGCCGCTGACCTGACCTGTCCCAAAAGCCCCACCCCTTAACACTGGTGCATCCAGGACCAAGCCTTCAACACTTGAGTCTTTGGGGGACATTTCAGACTCAGGCCATAATACCACTCAACAAAAACAGAACGCATGGTTCTTATCTCAGGAAATAATAGCAATGACAACGTTTGCCACGGATTCGCCATGTGCCTGTACCATGCTGGCCATCTTACACGATTACCTCATGATCACCTGTCAATGACATCTTAAGTAAACGTTGTCTCTGTTTTATAGATCGGAGCAGGACTCACAGAATAATGATGACGCCCGCATCGGATCAAGACACTTGGGTTGCGGAGCCTGCATCCCTCCATATTGCCCTCCTCTGCCCTTCTGCATTCAGAAAAGCTGTCAGGAGGACATTTTGAAACACTTTGGAACATTGGAAAAATATAGTGTTGATGTTCAAATGGTGAGATAGTGACGCCTGCTTCTCGCAGGGCTGCACTGTGACCACGCAGCAAGTGTCCGCGCTGTCAAGAAGTGAGCGTAAAAAAAAAGTACGGGTTGGGGGCAGAGAGCTGGGTGGTGATGGCTCATGCCTTTAACCCTAGCACTTGGGAGGCAGAGGCAGGCGGATCTCTGTAAATTCCAGGCTAGCCTGGTCTACATAGTGAGTTCCAGGACAGCCAGAGCTACAACAGAAAAATCCTGCCTCAAAAAAAAAAAAAAAATAGGCAAGTGTCCCAGGTGTGCCGTGGTCGCACCTCAGACAGTCTTCACAGTGTGGGGTTTCCAGTTTAGGGATAATTGTAAGAATCTGAGCACTGAGGCCTAGGATTAGCTTCTAACTCTTCAGAACTGAAATACTGCTCTGGCCATTTCCCAGGAGAAAAGAAATACTACAGGAAGCTACCCTCAGTCATACCGTTGGCTAAATATTTCTTTACCTTAAGTGAATTCAATTTAAAATTGAATGTTCCCACTAAAATTTTTATAAACCTGAGCAGGCTGAAGTTATACAGCAGGGCTGACATTCAGTTATACTAACTTAATATACTAAAGCATTGGAACAAAATCAAAACTAAGTCTGGACTCTATATAAAATAAAAGTAGTAATGATGCTGTTTGTGATAGAGCACGCCTTTAGTCCCGGCACTCAGGAAGTGGAGGCAGGTGGAGCTCTGTGAGTTTGCATTCAGCCTGGTCTACTTAGCAAGTTCTAGGACAGTCATGGCTACATAGAACCAAAAACACCAAATAATTATAATCAAACGAACAAATAAAAAATAAAGAACAGTAATTGGATCAATAAGATGGCCCAATATGTAGAAGAGCTTGTCGCCTGAGTTCAGTCTCCAGGACCCATAAGAGACAGGAGAGAACTGACTCCTGAAAATTATCCTCTAATGCCCACACATTCTCATACCCATATAGACATGATAATAAATAAATTATATCAAAATTCAAATGTGTAATTTTGCAAGATATACGACACATTAAAGATCTAAAGTGTTGGAGATATAGCTCAGTGGTAGATTATTTGCATAGCATATGCAAGGCTCCTAAAAACACACACACATACACACATACACACACATACACACACACATACACACATGCACACATATACACACACAGCACACACACACACACACATACATACACACCACACAGCACACACACACACACACACACACATACACACACACACACACATACATATACACATATACACACATACACACAGCACACACACACACACCACACAGCACACACACACACATACACATACATACACACATATACACACATACACACACATATACACACATACCACACAGCACACACACACACATACACATACATATACACACATACATTTACACATACATACACACACATACACACATATACACACACCACACAGCACACACCTACACACACATACACTCACACACATACACACATATATACACATACACATACACACACACATACACATACACACATATACACTCATACACACAAACTGCCTGATTTGTGTTGCTGCTTGTTTGTTTGCTTGCTTTGAGGCAAGGGTTCACTATCTGTCCCAGGCTGGTTTCAAACTCTCTGATCCTTCTGTCTCTGTACCAAAGTTCTGGTGGGATTATAGGCTTGTGCAACCATACCTAACAGATAGCTGATTTTTTTCTCAAATGGCATCATGGAATACCTTATAAGGTTATAACATATCTGAGGGATGTATTTTGCTAGACAATGGAAGTCAGAGGAAGCAGAGAAGCCCTTGACTGACCCCATACAATGGAATCGGCTTCAGAATGGGGGCGGTTGTTAGATACAACTTTGTAATACAACCTTAAAGGGAAAAGACTTTCTACCTTTTCAAACATCCAGGAAAGTTCCATTGCAGTGTCAGGAGACTGCAGAGAAGTTGCTTCTAGGTTTATTTGCAAGAGCTTTGTGGAACCGAGTGGCTGGGTGCTGCACACTAGCACACTGACACTCAGCAGAGCCGTCCTGCACCACCAGCTCTGCCTTCTGCGCTCCTTAAAACTCCCTCACTGTCCCCACTGGCTTTCTATTTCACTTACAATAAATGATTTAAAGTCATGAATATTTCAAACACTTCACAGTACAAAGAACAATTTGGGAGAGTAAGTCCTTATAACCCAGTTTTAACAAATATTAACGGTTTGTCAGATTCAATTATTTTTTTTCTCTTTTTGAGACAAAATATTGCTATATAGCCCAGGCTAGCCCTGAAGACCTAAATTCACTACATAGCTCAGATATGCCATGAACCTGCAGCCTCAGCCTCCCAAGTGCTGGGGTTACAGTTACGTGCATCACCCCGCAGATTTCAATTACTTTCTAAAAGACATCACTCTACAGTCACAGAATCTGGGGAAGTAGTTCAGTTGTCAGTGTGCTTGTCGCACATGCATACAGCTCTGGAGAGCCCTTCGACTGCATAAGGCGGCGTGGTGGCTCAGGCCTGAGACAGGAGGATCGGAAGTCTAGGGTCATCCTTGGCTGTACAGAGAGTGTGATGCCAGCCTGGGATGATGCAGAAGTTTATTTCCAGTTATGTTTAAAATGGTGGTTGTGTGCACTGTTGAGAAAAGGGCTGCCTAGGCCTTGGCGTTGTGTTGTCTGCAGGCGTTGGCTGTTTGAGTCCTCATGATCTGCACGTGCTGTCAACAGAGCACCCCAGGAGCTTAGGTATCAAGAAAAACCCCTGAGATAAGGCGCTTGGAGTTCCACCGTCCAGGATGGCACTAGCCATGACAGGTGGTTCCCTCTGCTGAGGTCTGGCAGGGTTCACACCACAAAGACACCTCCCTGTCTTCTTTACGGAGACGCACCGGCTAACTGCTACACTGGGATGCATGAGACCTTCTCTCAAAAGAACAAAAACAAACAAAACAGAAGTCCTGCCATTACAGAATTCCTCAGTTCTTTCTCATACAAGAATAACCACTATTTTGGGTGTGTGGTTGGGTGTGCCAACGCACACTCGTAATCCTGGCTCTGGGCGGCCGAGGCAGGACGGTTCCGATTTCAAGGCCATCGTGAGATGAAAAACAAAAGTTTTTATCGCAGATGCACAGCTCTCTAGACATATACATGTCATATATGGCATTGCTTCTATGTTTAACATTTGCACAAAGGGTATACTGTATGTACCTTTCTTCAACTCTTATTGCTTTTTAAATCGTGGGGGGCGAGGGGCGTGTATGCGCACTCTCCGAGGCAGGAGGACCCTGGCTGTCCAGATCTCTCACACTCTGCTTTACTCTTGTTTTGTTTTTCCAAGGCAGTGTTTTTCTGTTGTAGCTCTGGCTGTCCCGGAACTCACTCTGTAGACCAGGCTGGCCTCGATCTCACAGAGATCCGCCTGCCTCTGCCTCCAGAATGCTGGGATTAAAGGCGTGCGCCTCCATCGCCCCGTATACTTTATTCTTTTGAGACAGACTCTCCCACTGATTCTGGAGCTAGGCTGGCAGCCAGCAAACCCTGGAGATCTTCCTGTCTCCACTCTCCACAGCTCTGGGGTTACAGGTCACACACACACAGCCACACCCCAGCTTGTTATGTAGGTGCTGGGATCCAAACTCTGGTCCTTGTGCTTGTGTAGCGAGCTCTCTGACCTACGGAGCCCCTTCAGCCCTTCTTTCATTGCCTTTACTCAGTAAATTCTAACGGGGCTTCGTCCAGGCTGATTTAGTCTCTTTCTTGTCAAAGTGAAACACCCACACACTGAACACACAGCTCCAGGAAACAGCTCAAAACTTCCACTGGAAGTAAGCAGAGAAGGGGTCGGACCTGCACCCCATCGCCCAGTCCCGTTCCCACCATGCACCTTCTCAGAGACAACTGCTCTTTCGACTTCTGCTGCCATAAATCAATTTTGTCTATTTTGAACTTAGTATTTACTTGTTTAGAGACAGGCTCCTTAAGTATCTTCAGCTGCATCAAACTTGTGTCCTTCCAGTTCCCACCTCCAGAGGGCGGGACCCACAGGAACCTGCCAGCACGCACAGTTCCTGGTGCTGGAAACCCAATCCAAGGCTTCCTGCGAGCTAGGCAAGTCTACAGCTGATCCCCACCCCCTGATGCGAACTCAGTATAAATGGAATCATGTGATATATTCCCCGAGTCTTCTTCCCTTCGACATTATGCCTGTGAGTTTCATCTTGTTCTTTGCAGAAAGCTGTAAATCTTTATAGTGATATACAGTCCTCCGTTGTACGCCTGTAACATCGCTTATTGATGCGCTCCGCCTTGATGGATAGTAGTACATTTTCAGTGGGGTTATTATGAACAGTGCTGATATAAATACTTCAACACTATTTATGTGGATGCCTGCACCAGTTTCTCTTGGGTCTATTCCTAGGTGTGGACTTCCTGGGTCCCATGTAGTATAGACATACGATGGAGAAGTACTGTGTTTCTCCAACCCCCAGGACAAGGCCCATGCTTTTTTCTCAGGGCCCCTTCTCGCGTCTCCCACCTCCTCCTTGTTACCCTTCCCCTGTGGGTCACACAGAAGCTCTAGCTCTCCGCCTCTCTCGAGCCTCCCTGTTTCTCTGTGTTCTAGTTCCTCTGCCTGCCCTCACCCGATCCACCCTCTTTCTAGAAGCCTATTTATGGCCTCCTCTATGCTGCTGGTTCACTGGGTGGCTTTCTTGTCCTTTGACAAGGATGGGCCCCTTCATCTTCTCTGGGATAGCACTCACTGGAGCTGGACAAAGTGAGGTCACTTGCAGTAAGTCAGCTGCAGGCGGTAAACTGGGAGGACAGGAGCACGCGGCTGGACTCTCTCTGTATGTACCTTTAAGTGACACGTACATTAGCACTTTACAGATTTCAGAAAAGACCAAGAGGAACTCGTTTCCTCACAGCATATGAAAGCAACCAATTGGTTCTTTATAAAACGCAACAAGAAAGTCAGAACTCTGGAAGTTAGATTTCAATTGACAAAGTTTTCTTCAACTATTTTTTTTTTTTTAAATTTTACTTAAGAGTCACTCACTCATGGAACAAATGTTTAGTCCAAACTGGTTGTATGTCAGACCTTCTTCTCAGCTCTGGGAGTGTGTGCCATGTGAGTGCGCCAGGCCATCACTTTGTACTTAGATAAAGTTTGCATTCTGGTGTCTTAACAATATCACTACTTATTATTCATAGTTGTCTACACGGTTTCTTGGCTCTCCACGGTGAAAAATTTCCATTTTGCTTCTAAACTCCTGAGCAGGTCACTTCGGCGGTACTAGACAACACAGACACATGGCCAAGAGTGTTGGCCTAAAAGAATGGGGTTTTCCAAAGACCTGTGGGCGTAAGGGGTCCTGTTCTCACCACAATAGCCAACATCCTCAATCTGGTGTAGAGAAGGAGGTGCACACTTAAAAGAAGACTTATTTCTTGTAGCTTTCATTATGCTGAACAGATATTAAGAGTAGCTAGTTGAAAGGGCCAAATATAATGGTTTTCCATTGCATAATTTATTGCCAGCTCCACAGAGCTCCACAAAGACATGGCATTCCATTTGCGAGATTAAAGACGTGAGGGTAGCACTTTCCTGCCACAATTTCTACAACACGCAGTGGGAGTTAGTAAGCAGCGAACCCCCTCCTCACCACCCCCACATCTCCAGGGAACATGGCTGAGTGCAGATGCTCAGGATGCTTGCTTGGCACTTGCAGTGTGCTGGGCCACCAGCCCTGACCCTGCCCGTGACAGCCCTTTGGCCAGCAGCGTCACCCCAGCTGCAAGGCCAGCGAGCAGAAGCACACAGACTGGTGCTGCCTTCTTGGAAGGACTCAATTATTTTAAGGACATTCACAGATTAATATGCCTCCCAAGAAATTAACGAACCGGAAAAACTGATTCCTCTCAGAGAAAAAAGGAGAAAGTCACACACACACACACACACACACACGCACGCACGCACACACACACACACGCGCACACACAGAGAGAGAAACAGAGACAGAAAAAGACCCAGAAAAGTAGGAAACATTTGATTTCCAGGAAAGCAAAAATAATAAAGGGAAAACTAAATCGTCAATAAAGCCCCTGAAAATATCTTTCAGGGACTTTGGAGGTGAGTCCGTGGAAGATGTCTTCACCCATGACAAGCACGTGAGAAAGAAACCATGAAATGAAAGCTACCATCCATGTACTAAATGCCCGCCTTACATCAGGCACCATACAACAGGAGCTTAATAAAGAACTGTGGGTGTGGTTACTCTTCTCACTGTTCTTGTTATAACTGAAGGTAGTTTGAGATGGACTAGACGAGCCACTGAATTTTACAGAAAAAAAAAAAAAACAATTAGAAAACTGAATTGCATTGCGTCCCTCCAGTTACGCAGACCAAGAGCTACAATGGTCCCTATCACCAGGATCCCATGGGCCACCAAACAGAGGCCTCTCCAACTACAGTTCTCTGCACTCCACCTCAAGACCGTGATTAAAGTCCAAGCAAGGTCACCTGCAGAACCTCAGGCCTCCTCCCTGAGTCAGGCCTTTGTGCTGAATGTAGGGGTTTTTTCAATGTGGAACTTAAACAGCGAAACCCATCTTCCATTTCTACAAATGTGCAAGTGCACTGTGGAATTGGTGGTGGTGGTGGTACTCGGGTATTTTACATTTCAAATGTAAAACTTTCCATTCTCACCATCAGAATTTATACTTCCGTTTGCTCCACTTAAATAACATCCACCACTATTATATTTTTATGTTTGTTTTTATGACATTTTAATGTTCCTATGAATGCCTTGTCTTCAACGTTATCCCACAGATGCTAGAAGAGGGTATTGAAATCCCTCCAGACTGGAGATGGATGCGAGCCACCCTATGGGTGCTGGGAATTGAACCCAGGTCCTCTGGAAGAGTAGCCAGTAACCACTGAGACATCTCTCCAGCCTCCTTTTTGCATCCTCCAGCATGCTTATCTTCTACAAAAGCTATACCATTCCTTAACAGCAATTTGCCTCCAACTCCTGCCCCAGTTCCTAGTAGAGTGGGTGTCTCATGTTAGTAACTTAACACAATTTTTAGTGGGCAAACACATTATCAGGCTGGCGACATCTTTTAATAAAGATGTTGACATCTCCGTAGATAAAGATGCTGACTGACAATCCTACCGATCTGATTTCCGTCTCTGAGACCTACACAGTAGGGGAGAACGGACTCCCACAAGTTGTCCTCTGACCTCCACGCATGCAGGCGTGGTGGCACAACGCCCATCACCATCACCCTAATAAATAAATGTAAAAAAGTAAATTAATATTAATGAGGACCTCTAAAAAGTAAACAACAATTTAGTAGCTGTACTTGAGATATATGACTGTCTGTGCCAGCTCTTTCCTAGAATCAGTTCCCTAATCAAACCGTTTAGGTTCAAATTCCTTCTACATAACTCCACCTGAGGACAATAGCTTGGGCCAGGATGGACGCATGACCCAACCTGAGGCAATTAGATTCTTCTTTCCTAGCGGGACTCCAGAGGCAGCAATGAGCCTTAGATATACCTGGACTGAGAAGTTGCCAGACCCTCGTGCAGAGAAGGCTTCCCACCCGGGTAAAGAAGCAGAAGGGGGGAAAATCTGCAGTCAGAAAGTAAAACGAACGTCTGGTGTAGTGATCCTTAATGTTAGCACTGCGGGGTGGGGGGGGGGGGCGCCGAAAACAGGAGATTCACACAGGCACATGTGCACGAAAGAAAAAGGAAAGTAAAACAGATGCACAGTGCTGAAATAGAGACAAGGAATAAATAAAATTATTGCTTGCATTTTCAAAGATTTGCTACTTCCTGGTTCTCCTCATGGAAGATGTCCAGATGTCTGTGCTCTTCGAGAAGCTGCTACTATGTGTTGTAAATGGAGCCCCACCCACCGCCTTTTCGACACCTCCAGTCCGTGTCTAGTGCTTGTAAACCCGAGTCCTAAGGAAGACGTGCATGACGCCCATTTCAGGAAGGAAGATTAACCGGGTTGAATTAATCAGGTTGATTGCTCACCCGAGGCAGTTTGCTTACTGATGACGACCTGGATCTCAGCCAGATCAGCTCACCAGCCCAGTCGCTAAGGCTTCTGCTTCATTACCTACGGGGTAAGAAACAGCCGAGTCCGGGAGACCCTCCCTCGGCTTTATACAGGGAAGGGCTGCGCTGAAGGCAAGGTCAAAGTCAAGGCTTGACCTTGGGCCTTTGAGTGTTTCACGTCTTTTACCTGAAGATGAACAAACTCGAGGATTCAAACAGGACAAGAAATCGTGATTTCAAAGACATTTCCGAATAGAGAAATGAAAGAAAATGGAAGGGGGAGGAGTCAAAACAAAACCAATTTCCTAAAATAAAATTGTGGCCCCTGGCTATTTTTTTTTTTTTAAAGGAAAAAGAAAAAATTGCTTTAGAATTCCCCCAAAGGATTTTTTTCTCTCTCTCATTTTTATATGTCATTCACTAACCAAGTCTGAGGTTGCTGGCTTCTGGAAAATTCAGGGAATTTTGAAAAAGAAAAGGGCTGTTTGTAGTTAAAATAGAAGTATAAAGAGTGATCTTTTATACCAAGAGGATGCTGGGAATTTACCTGTCTTAGTAGTTCTACTGCTGTGATGTAACACCATGATTACATGGAGGAGGAAAGGGTTTATCTGGCTTACACTTCCAGATCATAGTCCACCACTGGAGGAAATCAGGGCAGGAACTCAAACAGGGCAGGAACCTGAAGGCGGGAGCTGATGCAGAGGCCATGGAGGGGTGCTGTTTACTGGCTTGCTCATCATGGCTTGGTCAGCCTGTTTTCTTATAGAACCCAGGACCACCAGCCCCGAGGTGGCACCACCCACACTGGCTGGGCCCTCCCCCATCAATCACCAATTAAGAAAATGCCCACAGCCAGATCTTATGGAGGTATTTTCTCAGTTGAGGTTCCTTCCCTTGGGATGACTCTAACCTGTGTCAAGTTGTCATAAAACCAGCCAGCACATCTCCTGTTGAGTAGCTGAGATTAGATTAGATTAGTAGGAAACCATCCACATCTTCAGTTCTGAAGGCCTTAAAACATAATGTGCTAGTCTGGGGACCAGATGTCTGGGCAGGATTAGGCGTGTAGCCTAGAGTTACAGAATAATATTTTTTCCCTCTATGAATCTAATTGTGTCCTTGGCTTCTTTGGTTGTTCAAGTTACCAGATTTCCTTCCGGTATTCTGGGGGCCTGGTCATTAAAAGACTGCTGTTACCAGTGTGCAGCAGGAGGCTGCGGACCCCACAAGACCATGTGAAGAGGCAGGCAGAGAACTGCCCGATGAAATTCCTTTGTGGGACATCAGGAAGAGGCAGCTTTCACCCGCTGATGGCTTAGCAAGCAGTACGCCTTGTTATCATGGCTGTAATTAGCAACCGGGCTATATAGACAGGGCATCTCTGGTGTCCCGTCCTTCCCCATGTCCAGCAACCAGGAGAGGAGACGCCTACAGAAGGGAGCTCACCCATATACACCGCTGGTGAGAACGCAAACTAGTGCAGCACCATGAAAGTCAGCGGGGAGGGTCCTCAAAAAAAACTAAAACCAGACCTTCCAATGCAGCTCCTCTACCCCATTCCTGGGTGTTTACCCATTTGACTCTAAGCCCACCTCCCAGAGGTGCTCGAAAATCAGTGTTTACTGTAGCGCTCTTTTCAATAGCTAGCTTATTGAAGCGACATGTATGTTCAATGTCAGAGGAATGAGTAAAGCAAGCATGATGTGTATGCAGAATCATCCAGAAAGAAGACGTTATGCTATTTGCAGGAAAATTAATGCAACTGGAGATCATTTTGTTAAATAAATTGAGCCAATTTCAGAAAGACAGATATTGTATGCTTTCTCTCATATGTGATCCCTAGACTTTACATAGGTGTAAAATCACATATGCACATATATCTATATGACACAAGAGTAGAAATGAACTGTCTAGGGGAACAAAGAGGTCGGAGTTACCGAGGGAACACACTTAAGATCTAACACATTATATGAGAATGTACTTACACACGGGCCCATGAACAATGAATATACAATGGAAAAAATTTTAATTAAAAAAATTGGGTGTGTGTACATGTGGTTATGTTTCTTTCTCTCTCTGTCTTTCTCTGTTTGTGTGTGTGTCATATAGCTCAGACTGGCCTTGAACTCTTGATTTTGCTGTCCCCATTTCCCAAACGCTAGCATTAAGGACTATACCAGCCAGAGGGTGTACACCTTTAATTCCAGTAACGGGGAGGCCGAGTCACCGGGATCTCTGTGAGTTTGTGGTCAGTCTGGTCTACAGGGTAAGTTCCAGGAGAGCCAGGGCTACCCTGTCTTAAAAAAGAAAAGAAAAAAATTAAAAGCCAGCAAACACTTTCCTGGGAGTTGACCTCACTTTCTACTCTAAATCCTGGGCATGGGGGCATCCTTTGGATGTGCTCCCGAACACAAGTTAATAGTTAGGGCCAGTTCTAAAAAGAACGGAGCAAGAAGTATGAACCCTGGCAAGTTTTCATGCCAGGCCTTGTATGTCCCTACCAGAGGTCAGCCGGGGTCAGGAAGCAATGCTGCCCCGGCCAGCTGCTAGAGTTAACTGAGTCAGTACCACTTTGGCTAGGAGGGAGCCTCAAATTTCAGTCGACTTTGCACGTTTCTAGGTGATGGTCTGGCGAGACCTCATCCTACGGATTAGTTATCCACCACCACAGAGTATGTCTAGAAGGCGGCTGACTAGAAAGATCCCCAGGGCCCTCCATGGTCACAAGGCTGGCTTGTGGTGGAGCTGCAGCGGGAGCCCAGGTTGGATAAGGCCTATCCTGAGACCATTCTCCAACTCCGAAACACAGCACGTGGCAGCAGCCTCATCTGTGGCTGTCTGCTGTGATCGCAAGCACTCACAAGGGCAACCATTGACAAAGTTCACAGCGCTACCCTGGGTGGAGTGCGGGGCAGGTGGCAAGTGGCAGAAATGTTTCAGAGAGGGTAGGGATGGGCGGGGTCAAAGTCCAAGCGATTAGAAGGTCCAGCCTAAGCACAGGAAAGCTAAATAATAGAGCAGGATGTAAGTGAGGTTCAGTACAGTAGAGGCTGAGTGAGCAGAGTGTAATACGCGGTTAGGAACCGCCATGACAGTCCTCGGTATGAAGGAATAGCGCTGTGCTTTTACACAGGGCTTAACAGTTTCCTGTGCTTTCCTGGGTGCTGCCTTTTTTGAGGCAGCCTGAAGACTCTCCCAGGGGCAGGAGGAAGAGGAGGAGGACCCTGCATGGAGGACCATGCAGCATGCACAGTCCCTGTCCTGGAGGTACATCCAGTCTTTGCTGGGAAGTCCAGGCAATTTCTGGTACTTGTGTAAATGGAGAATTGGAAGTGAAGGAATCTCCAGGTGTTAGGACGCTGCTGAGTGTGCTCTGCAGATGAACTCATCTTGCCTGTGAACAGGCTCTTAAGCATGATGGAGAGACGGAGACAGCTGGTCTAGGACTAACTAGATCTTAGCATTAGGGAATTTGCTTAGTTTATCTTGGTCTCAGTTTGTCTCTCTAAAATTAGATGAATGGTCTGGTCTCTTCCAGCTAGGAAATTCTTTGATTCAAAGCCTTAGAACCAAATCATACAATTTCATGTTTTTGAAAAATCAGGTCTGGAGGTATCAGTTTGCATCTTTATTTTGGGCACTCTTTCCATTATTTACCCTCAGCTTACCCTTGTTTCCATTTTCACGGCTGCAGCTTCTCATCTGAGCTCACAGAGTCCTTGGGTCGGACTCATCCGCCAGTTCACTGGCAGAGGTGACAACACTGCGGTTTGTTCGCCTCCGGCACTGTCTTCAGCTGACATTTCCAACGCAGACTACCCGGTGTACCTACCACGCATTAGGCACAGCTCCATCTGCAAGTCAATTTCTGCTGAATTCTATTATTTTGGAGGGAAAGTCGTTATACAGGAGACGCTCAATAAACCTGAGGTGAGCAGAAAGGAATCTGGGGAACACTGGTGGGAAGAAGTCCAAACTGGAAGCGTGACCTGCCCCACTTCACACTTAGAGATCCTTTCTCCTACAGGTGTAGATAGCCTCTGTCCATCTTGACATTGTGCTGGGGTTGGGAGGTGATATTCAGTTTTGTTTTGTTTTGTTTTTCTAATTGAGATAATTCAGAAGAAAAGGAGGAACAGAATGTATGTCCAAGTTGTGCTTAAAAACCTCAATTTGAGAGACATCAGGTTGTCTTTGGAGTTTCTTAGGCAGGCAAAGGTTGTCACCAGGCAGGTGAGCACCAAGTTGCCAGGACAGTGGCAGCGTGGAGCTATCTCTCCCAAGACTTCTTGTGTTTGGTGTTCTGTTCAATGCAGTTGGGCTCAGGAGGAGCAGTCTGTGTGGGAACAAGTTGGTGCTGTTTTGGCTGAGCTAACTGCTCTAATTCTCAAGGGGACCCACAGCAAACTGAGACCAGTCCTCCATTTTCCTTAAAACAGACACCTTCCCTCACCAGGGGCTTATCAGGATTAATTAGCACATCTGGAAGCTTGACTGGCCACAGAGGAAGAGTGATGAGTGCCTTTGTGAATCAGCTCATCCTGAAGCACAGGCTGCCTTGACGCATATGGAAGAGGACTTGGGGCTGGACTGGCACCCTCTCACCTTCCATAGCTCAGAGCTGAGTGTATATCCTGGGTGAAGCTTTGGAGAGCAACCCTTGTTCAAGAAGGCAGACTGTCAGCTCCAACATTCCCCATTAACCAAATACCCTTGTTGAGGGAGTCCCTTCTTCTAGCCTTCACCAACAAGGATTTCCCATCACCATCTCTGAGCTAGAGAACTCCCATGCCTGGTGTCGAGACTCCTACACTCGTCTGTTTTGTGAATGTATGTGAACGTATGTCTTGTATGTGTGTGCCTGTGTGAACACACACTCATAGGCCAGAGGAAGACAACTGGTATCTACTCTCCACCTTATTCCCTTGAGACAGGATCTCTCATTAAACCTGGAACTTATAGTTTCTGTGGCTAGGCTGGCTAGCCTGTCTAGCCAGCAAGCCCCTGCAATTCTCTGCCTCTGTCCCACACGGTGCTAGGCTGATAGGCTCGTGGCCACACCTGGCTTTTACCTTTGGGGATCTGAACTCTGGTAGCCATGCTTGCTCAGCCAGAATTCTTAAAAAATTTTCTTTTTAAAGGTTTTTAAAATGTTACGTGTTTAAGTGTTTTGCCTGTGCGTGTGTGTATGTGCACCATGCTGGGTGCCCCAGGAGGCCAGAAGAGGGTGTCTGATCCTCTGGAACTGAAGTTATGGATGGTTGTAAGCCACTGAGTGGGGTGCTGGGAATCGAACCCAGGTCCTGAGTAAATGCAACAAGTGCTCTTAACAAGGACCACCGTTTCTCCAGCGCCAGTGCTCTTACTCAGTGAATCAGCTTCCCAGCCCCATCCCAAATCTGTCTTCGTGTCTCTCATGTGCAGTGGTTCAGTGTCTGTATACCCCTCCTAAGGCTGGATCACATGGGTACTTTGTGCCAGGCAAATGCAGAAGAAGGTCTCAGGATGGCCCAGGGCTTCTGACAAAGGGGAGGAAAAAAGTCACAAAATCCTTCGCCCTCATTTCAAATGCTTCTCATTGGTCCCTGGGCACAAAGCATTACTGTATTGTGAAACAATTGGATACAATTGGATTCGTTATGAGAACACCTACTCCTTTAAATATTTGAAGTAGAATGGGGGAAAAATGATGAAATTGATGGCGCACGCGGGGGAGCGGGGCAAGTTAAATTAAGTAAAATTGTGCTCCGAGACCAGAGATGGGCAAGCGACATGGAAAGCCGGCTTTCCAGACTAGACAGAGGGTGAGAAGCCAGAGCCTGGAGCTGCTGACGACCTGGTCCCCAACACAGTGGATTTTCCCCTTCATTGTGTTCTCCCTTCCCGGTTGCCAGCCCTGGGAGAGTCCAGGGGGAGCTCCGGCTTAAAGCTAAAGTGGTGTTTGTAACCTTGTCATTGGGAAATGATGTCGCAGGTTAGTTACACAGGCCCTGATCGATGGT
Source organism: Cricetomys ansorgei (assembly GCA_026225945.1). NCBI lineage: Eukaryota > Metazoa > Chordata > Mammalia > Rodentia > Nesomyidae > Cricetomys > Cricetomys ansorgei. The sequence goes on from JAMJFZ010001258.1 coordinate 12,600,873, forward strand.
GGAGGCAGCAGCAGATCAATAGATCCCATTTCCGGGGAGAACTCACCCGTGGTGACCTGCAGGGGGGCAGGTGGTTCATCAAAAGGAGGCTGGCTTGAAAGATTTAATGCTGGCCTCTTGGTCTCCTCTTGGAGCTGTAGGCAGTAACAGGCGAGTAATAAACTACTTTTCCTTAAAGAGATCTGGGAGATGGCTGTGGTACAAGGGACAGAAAGGTGGCCACGAGTCCTCTGGGAGACGGAAAGCCAGGCCGGAGGCGCGCAGGGCTCACTTCCCCTGAGCCCCCCTCCCTCCGAAGCGACCCCGAGTGTGGGTGCCGAGCAGAGAGTAGCCCTTCCAGGCCTCGGCCTCGCAAGGCTGCAGCCCCTAGCCGTCCGCCCCGGCCCCTCCCCCGGCCCGGAGCCCCTCCCCGCGCTTCCCCTCGCCGCGCTCCCCTCCCTTCCCCTCCCTCCCCTTCCCCGCCCGGCCTGCCTCCGCCTCCTGCGCCCACAGAGTCGGCCAGCGCCGAGCCCCCCGGAGCCCGATCGCGGCCCAGGGGCGCCGCCGGCCCCTCCCCGGCGCGCTGACAGCAGGCCCGGCCCCCGCCCCGTGCCCTCGCCGGCGGGACACACCCCCGGCCCTCCTCTGCGCCGCCAGTTCCCGCCGGCCCCACCGGGCGGCAGAGAGAGCGGGCGCGCGGGCGAGCGGAGCGCGGCGGAGCGGGAGGGAAGGGGCGCGCGGCAGGCCCACGGGAGCCGCCCGGGGCGCGCGGAGCCCTCGTGTCCTCCGGGACAGTCTCCTGCCCGGGAGCCGCGGCCGTGGGCGCCGGGAGCCGGGGCGGCGGACGGCGCGTGGGGCAGGGGTGGCGCGTAGCCCCGGGGACCCGGGCGACTGGAGAAGGAGCCGGAACCCGGCCGGGATGAGACGGTGACGCCGCCGGGGGGCGCCACTCGCTTCGTGGGGAAGATGCTCGCCTACTGCGTGCAAGATGCCACCGTGGTGGACGTGGAGAAGCGGAGGAGCCCCTCCAAGCACTATGTGAGTACGGCTCCCACCGAGCCCCGCGTGGGGCTTGGCCAGGGCCGGGGTGGCCCACTCCTCTTCGCGCTACTCAGTCCCGGAGATCCGCGCCCTCGGGGGCAGCCCTTGGCTCCGGAGTTTGTTCGCTGGGTTGTGATCTCTGGGGAAGCCTTTTCTGTCCTGCCTCCACTCCCCTGTCCCGGGGTTTCTTTTTTTGGCATTGCAATTGGCAAGTGGCTGCCCTTGTCTGTTACAACGGTGAAGTCATGTGTCCGCCCGCCGCTGCGATGGATGGTGGGGGAAGAAGCTTTCGTCAGCCCCTCGCAGAGCAGTTCCTTTGGGAAAGAGCATCTTCGCCGCGCTCCCTAGGGGCGCGGGGCGCTCCAGCTCCCTCGGCCCGGGATGCTTTCAGTTGATTTCAGTTGACCCACGCTTCCCTTTCTGCTTTCCACGTTTGCTGCTCTGCCTGCCCTGGCTGGGGTCTGGGGACAGAGCAAGCGCTTTGCCCCCTGCCTCCCCTACTCTACTCTTCCTTGCTTTGATTTCCCTCTTAAAACCATTGTATCCCGCGGTGTGAGGAGAACCGTGGCTTTTCCTTTTATCCCTCCTCTGGACGTGACCCTTCGCCGGGGTCATTTCCTCCTAAGTGATGCTCAGTCTCCAGCCACGAGTAGGCAAATGTGGTCTGTGGTCTCCGAGGCACGGTTGACTGCCCCGCCGCCCCTCCCCCTTCCTTTCCTAAACTTAATGATACGAGGCTAAGGGTGACCGGCTGGGCTTCAGGGTGTGTGACAAAGTTCCCTTTCATCTCAGCCGGTCCTGTCTTCCAATCCTTCACACCTTTGGAAGTAAACACTGCCCCTTACTGCCTGAGGATGCCTTGCTGAGCTCTGCTCCTGGACTTGAAATAGAAGAGATTCACAGTAAAGTACCCAAAACACCGAAGACATGGGGACAGTAGAGCAGCCTCTTGTTTGCAAATTAGGCATTTAAAGGAGCATTTAGAGTGCTCAAAGCATTAATTTTAACAATTAAAACAGGCTGTTGGTTGCTGCCCTGGATTGCATATTGGTCTCTGAAGTGCCCTTTATTTCTCTGTTGGAAGGAGGCTGGATTTGTGGTGTAATGCCAGCCTGGAGCTACTCTTTCTGCCTGGATCACAGCAGAGCTGAAGACAGGGCTCTCTGCAGTTGACTAGTAGGGCTGGACTCAGGGTGGGAAGGAGGTAAGGGTGATCAGACTGGGATCTGTGAGGGACAATCCCAGCCAGGTATCCGTCCAATTGTGTCCTCTGGTGTTGAGAACGGTCTCCTGCCTTTACAAAAAGAAAACAAAACTCCTTAGGAGCTGAGGAGGTGACTCAGTAGGAGAGTCCTTGCCTAGCAAGTTTGAGGTGGTTCTAAACCCAGTCCTACAGAAAAAGAGAGAACTTTTGGAGGGCTTGGATCACCAGGTTGTCACCCTTCTCCAAGGACCGGTGTCCATTTGCACATCTCAGGCTCAGGGTTAAGTAGGGTGCCAACCGTCTTGATCTCTTTTTTGAGGGGGGGTGAGCACTGCATGTTGTTTTAAGGATTCTTTTTCTAGCAGTTGAGGCCCACATTGCTTTCAACAGATGGCAGTCTCTGCCCTGAGACCCCGTAGCAGGTACATTTCCAGCTCTGGATTTTACATGAAATAGCAAATCTTAGCTCTGATAAACTATGCCCAAGATTATAACATAAGACACACTGGCAACAAACTAACAGCTAACAGGACCACCACCTGTTATTAGCAGTACTGAAAGGCAGGGCAGGCAATTGTTTGGTCTCCTTAAAAGGCTGGCTTACACACTAACTAGCTGTGCAACATTGTGCATATCCTTTAAAACGTAATGGACCTCAGTTTCTTTGTTTTGAAAAAGAAATTTAAATTATTTTATATGTATAGGTGTTTTGCCTGCGTGTATGCCTATTCTATGCACCACTTGCATGCAGCACCTGCTGGAAGCCAGGAGAGGGTGTCAGATCTCTTGGAGTTACAGACAGTTGAGAGATGCCATGTGGGTGCTGGGAATTGAACCCAGTTTCTTTGGAAGAGCAGCCAGTGCTCTTAACCACTGAGCCGTCTCTCTAGCTCCAGTTAACCCCCACTTTTAAAGTGAGGGTAATGATAGTATGTACTTCATAAGACTGTCAGGGAGAATTAACTGACAGCATCCATGTGAAGTACTTAGCCCAGTCCTTGGGTACTTACCCAGTGCTACCAAGCACTCGTTAAATGGTAGCTAACTGTTGGTGAGAGTCTGACTAAGAACGTTTTTGACAAATAGCTATTAATGGTCTGGCCGAGAGGAAGAGAGACTTGGCGTTTTAAGATTGATAATAAAGTGTACTGTGTGGAAAATACAAAAGAAGTCCTGTCTACTTCCCTTGAAATGATCATTTCCTCCCTTTCTACAGACAGAGTGTTTCCTGGGTCATCTCTACTTCCGAGTAAGAATGGATGATGTGATTCTTGGGCAGAGGGTGATGTCACCTAGCAGGCGGGATCACACAGAATTCTAGAAAACAATGAAAGGAGTGCGTTGTATGTCGTGGCATTATGGAGCCAGCTGGGGCGGACAGCTCATCCGGCACAGCCCTTACTTACAGAGGAGGAAGTGGAGAGCCAGGTGGGCTACTTATACTGTAGCTAGACACAGTACTGGGGCTGACTGGCCTCTAGCCTGTGGTGTGGGCTTTGTTCACTAGAGGGGCCTGGAATCTGGTTGCGGCTGACAAGGAGGACATCACTACACATCTGGGGCATGATGCATAACACAGGGGTCCCAATAATAGAAGCCAGGACGGCTCTGGGGCGATGCCCTCCCGTCCTGACCCTTATATAGTAGATATACCTGAAGGTCGAGCAGTCTGGATCAGACCCCCTGGTGTGTTTAGCGGGAGGGACAAGTTGTGCTCTAGTCACTTACTGGAGAAGCATGTCTCCTTCCAGCCTCCCTGCACTGATGGCGATGCTGAGCCCTGGTTCGGTAAATTGCAGAGCAGAGGTTTAATGGGTGTGCACATTATCCAGAGCTCGCTGATGAGGGAGGCTTGGGGCCCATACAGGAGAAGCAGCCCTGGCTCCAGAACACTGGGAACACATGCAAAGGTTCTCTCAGGACACCCAGCAGAGGGTGTGCACATCCCCACAAGGAGGGGGAGCTGCAGAGTGGGGGTGTCTGGTGCTTCAGGTCTGTTTATGAGAGGCAGACAAGTAGCCTCCATCTTCCATCAAGTGCATGGTGCAGCCAGCCCTTGGCTTCCTTCCTCTCTGCCAGCCCCTGCCTGGGGTGGGGCTGGGAAGGGCAAGCAGCTGCTGTTTAGGTCAGCCTCCCTGCCTGGGAGCTGGGCTCCTGTCCTTGGGAGACCTTAGGTAAACTGACTTTGGTCTCAGACCCCTTGGCTTTAAGATGGGCTCTGCAGATGGCGGATGCAAACCTGCATTGGAGAGTTTTCTGACAGGGAAATGAGTTCAGAAGCACAGAATTCTTGGCTCTCACAGGTGTCTGTAGGTGTATGTTGAGCCATGTGGTGGTGGAGAGAAGCTTGTTTATGCAAAGCAAAGGAGACATCATGTCTGTTTGGATTTGGGAGGTGTCCTGCTTTCACAGTCGTTTCCTATCCTGAGTGTTTATTTCAGACAAATACCAGCCACGAATGCTCTGATCCTCCCCAGGACTCTAGGGAATGCAAATAATAGCCAGTGTCAGCAGCTACCTTCCATGGTTCCCAATGCTAACAGGCATGGTCTCCTGGGACCCTGATGGTTCATCCACTCTAGCCGTGCGTGTGTGTGTGTGTGTGTGTGTGTTTGTTGATTCTTAGTACAGATGGATTGATCAAAGCTTGGAGAAGTTAACCAGTTTCCTGGTTAGGCTGCCTGCCTAGCTAACTTCTCAGTTAGCTCCATTCAGACCTAGGTGAACAGGTTAGTTTGCCTCCCAAGGAGAAGCCCTAAGTCAGGGCTCTTCCCAGGTAGAGTCCAGGCTCAGGCCTGTATGACGGTGAGAGACTGATGCAGGATGGCGTGTGGGGACTGCCTTTCTGGGAAAGTTGTTCACCATGTGTCATGAAACTGGGTTTGACTGGTCATGGAGGAGAGGTTCCCAGGAGAATATAGTCTGTCTCCAGTGACCCCTGGACCTATGAATGAAGGGTGGACCTATGAAAATAATACATTCTCTCTGCATGTAGGTCATCATAGATTTTGGTTTGGGTCCCAGGAGTTGTGTTTTTAGGAATTGGCACCAAACTCATTCATTTCTCTGCTCCTCATTTTTATTTTCTAAGCACGGCGATTACGGCCCCAGCCCTGCAGGAGTGAGAAGTACAGCCTCAGGTCGCCAAGAGCCTTTTTTAGGGCCTTGTGGGAGGAAGTGATATTGGACAGATTGGGGTTCGAATGCTGCCTCTGGCACTTCCTAACTGTGCAAGCTTGGGCCAGAGGCCCTGGGACTCAGTGTCCTCTCCCGTAACCTCACAGGACTCGCAGGAAGTTTCTGGGCAGCCACTGCCTTCTCTTCCCTCTAGTGTTCTCATTGCCAACGCACTGAAGCACATCTAGGACCCATGGGTGAAGCTGAGAGAAAAGGCAAGACTAGGCTGAAAGGGAGGCCCAGCTGTTGAGGGTCTGATGGGACGCTGGGCTGCTTGCCCCGTGGAAAGCACCCAGCAACAGGACACTAATAAACAGGGAGCAGCTGTTCAGACCTGGAGGGGATCCTGGCTGAGCACCAGGCGGGCGGGGTAGATTCCCGATAAGCTTCGAAGAGAGAGAATGTGGGTTGGGAGAGGAGAGGAGAGGTTGCTCCAGGTAAGGATGAGGAAGAGGAGGATCCCAGCCAGGAGATCAGCACCACTCGGAGCTCAGCACTGCCTGCTCCTCGATCTCCCTGATTCTGGGAGTGCAGGTCTCTTACACACACACACACACACACACACACACACACACACACACACACACAAATGGGAACCAGTTCTCTGTAGAGGGAAGTGATCTAGGGGTGATTCACAGGGCTGATGAGGCTCCCTGTTCATGGAACAACCAACCACATCCTTCGAGACTGTTGGGACAGGGAGCAGAGCCAGCCGTTTCTCATGGCTCTGTTCAGAACTGAGTGTGCGGGATTTTTTTGGGGGTGGGGTGGGGACCAGGGTTGTAGTCACCGTGTGTGGTGGCAGGCAGAGGAGAAGGGAAGGGAAGGGAAAAATAAACGTATTTGATGTCAAGTGAGATGGGTCCAGCTTTAGAAATATGAGCACCAGCTATTGCGTTTTCCAAAGGGCTATTCTGGGGCCAGCTGAGTTAATGGGTGGTGGTGGGGGAGCGCGCTGTGAATTAGGGGAGTGCTGGGGGAACTTCTTACTTAGGGTTTGCATAGCCATCCCTGGAAATTGCCTTCTAATTTCCTCAGCCTGAGTCACTGACCGGTTTCTTGGCCAGAAAAGTCTAACAGGCAACTCTGTTCTCTTTTGCCTCCTAATTAAAGAAAATAAAACAAATAATAGAGTTATACACCCAGTAGTCACACTCACTGATCTCGAGTGCTGAGAATCCAGGAAAGGGATAGTGGGTTGGGACAGGAACCCTGGGGACAGGAAGGACAAGGGGTGTGTGTGGGAAATGAGGTGGAGATTCTGGCTTTGGAAATAGGTTCTGAGTGAAGGCCAGTGATGCTCTCTGCCCTGACAATTGCCAAAAATAATGGAAGCTTCCAACTGGGCGGTCAGTGTTTGGACAGGCTTATCCCCAGGGACTAAGTTGCCTCCTACCTGGTAGGGCTGCTGTCGTCTGCAGGGACCTGAGCTGAAGGCAAGCAGGTGAAGGGAGAGGCTCCGGGTCTGGGACTAGTGGGCTGGCCTCTGAGAGGCCTCAGATAACCTTCAGGCAAGTCACCATAGTAGCATCAGGGACTAAGCCCTGCTGTGTACACAGGGCTGACCAGAGTCCAGCCAGCGCCTTGCAAAGCCCAGCAAGCGGGGTGGGAACCTACTCGAGGCCCCGTTAGGGCCAGGCATGGCAACAGATGCCAAGACTGAGGATGTCTTATCTGAGCTTTGCAACACCCATGTGGAAGAGGTGGTCTCGTTCTTATTTTATAGATGTGGAAAAGGAAGTTCTATACCCTTAGGATTCTCACTCAGTAATTCTGTGGGAGGGCTGAGATTCTCACCTTGGCCCCTAGCACGCTGGTCAGGTGCCACTTGATTCTCCATCAGAGCTGAGTCAGGAAGTCAGAGTCAGGGGTCAGGGGTCAGAGTCAGCCAAGCAAATCCAGGCAGAATGTCCAGAGGGAACTAGTACCTAGTGCTGGGATACCCAGACTGTCACCACCACTTACAGCCACACCATCAAGTTACTTGTGTCTCTGTGCCTCAGTTTCCACATCTGCAAATAATGGAAAAAAAAAACCATAGGTGGAATAGGACCTGGTTCCATGGTTCCAGCGAAAATGAAATGAGTTTATCCTTATACAGAGTCTAGAACAGTGTCTGCATATCTGAAGTACAAGATTAGTATCTGCCCAACTAGGTAAGTCCCAAAGCCGCTCAGCGCAGGAAGGATTCTCCATGAGCTGGAGTCTCCAAGGATGCAGGTGGATGGAGAAGGCAGCCTTCATGGTGGGACCTAGGAATGATGAGAGTGGGCTGGGAAAGACTGGAACTGAGATGCAGATACCAGAAGACACCCCAGGAGAGGGGGAAAGCAGCAAAGATTTGCACGAAACCTAGGGTGAATGTAGGCGAGGAGAAAGGGGCTTCTGGTGACCGTCAGGGCCAGGTGCCAGCGTCCTCAGATGGCAGCCAAGTGGACACAGAGCTTAATGAGCAGATACCCCAGAACCTTGCTCTTCTCCCAAGAGATGGGGACAGAGAATCAGCAGATGGTCATTGGGGCAGGGGGCTCAACTGGTTGCAGGGGGTAGGGAGATAGCTCAGTCAGGAACGTGTAAACTTCAGGACCTAAATTCGACCCCCACAACCAACAAGTAAAAAAAAAATCGGTACGCACCAAGCACTGGGGGGCGGCGGGGGGGGGGAGACACGGGTTCTTGGGGTTTGCTAGGTAACTCGTCTAGCCAACTTGGGGATTTTTGAGGACCCGGATAGATTGTGTTTTAAGGGGGTGGGCTCAGCAAGTCAAGATGCCTGCTGCCAATGCTGACGGCCTGATTTTGATCCCTGGGACCCACACGGTGGAAGGAGAGAACTGATTGTGGCAAGTTGTCTATGACTTATCCCTGAGCGCATGTGCACATTTGTGCGAACGCGCGCGCGCGCGCACACACACACACACACACACACAAAATTTTTTAAAACATGGATGGTGTCTAAGAAACAACACTGGAGGTTGACCTGTCCCCTCCACATACAAGCACACACAAAGAGAAAGGGAGGGAGAGAGGGAAAGACAATGCCAACTGGCTGAAGGGTTGCTCTTGCTGCCACAGTCAGCACTAAAGCCCTTTTCTAGCTCTACCCTGGGGTTTTGAGTTAGCTGGACCCCAGCTCCTCTTGTTTATGGCCTTTACTCCTAGTGATCAGACTGTCACATAGAAGTTGATTGTACCCATGCTCCTGGGGAAGCAGAGCAGTGTGTGGTGTGTGTGTTGGGTGGGATCTGGGAAGGAGGCAGCGGCTGCTTCAGGTCTCAATGGTGGGGGAGGGGCAGGTCAGAGGCAGCAGCATTTCAGAGGAGCGATTCCCACCATACTGGCTGGTAGCAAGAAAAAGGCAGGGTCTGGGGCCTGATTCTAAACAGCTAAAGGGAGCCCACATAGGTGTCTCCGAAGTCCCAGTGTCCTCTGAAATACCCACCCTTCAACGTCTCTCTCAGAACTCAAAAGCTTTACATCCAGTGCTTTCATACTGGCGCTTCCCACCTCTGTGTTCCAGTGGCCTGATTCTTGAGAGGGGTTGTCCTAATAGGAGTAACAGCTAATGACCAGAAATACTTTCTTTTCTTTAGAAACAAATTTTAAATGGCTTCTTTGGCAGTTTCATACCTGCGTATCGTGATCAAACCCTGCCCCACACACCGACACACCCTGCCAATATGGCCCTCTCCTACATCACGTCTTCCTGAACGCACTGAGTCCAGTTTATACTACTCACTAGCGCACAGATGCGGGGGCCACCTACCACGGGCCCCCCTAAGGAAACTGACTCTCATCTCTCCCGCAGGCATCAACTGTCAGCAACATCTCAGCTAGGGGTAGGGTCTCAGGAACACCCTCCCTCATCCCTGTTGGAATGCTGACTGGTTTGATCTTGTGCGGGTCTTGTTTGGGTAACCCCCGATTGCTTCGAGTTCATGAGAGCGGTAGGTAACCCAAGGTGGTGGCGGCGGTGGCAGCGGTGGTGGGTAACACTTCCTGTGTGCCGAGGGATAGTCTCAGAACAGTCTCACACAGTGTAAAGCTGCTGCCAGCGCCCACACTGCACAGGTGAGGATGTGCAGCCTCAGGGATGAGTCGCTAGACGCCTCGGAGAACGCAGACTAAGCCAGCGGAAGCACTGACCGAGGTCCCAGGGCTCCAAAACCTATCTTGTCCCCACAGACATTCTGTAGCCTCTAATTGACATGTCACACTCCCAGAAAGGCTAGATGACCCCAAGGACATTCGTCTGAGGCCCGGCTGCCCGGCTTCTCAAGCTGTAAGACTTTTCAGTGTCACCTTTCCCCTTTCAAAAATCCACTGGCCTATCTAGAAATGGCTGCTGCTTTGGGGGCCTGCCTTACAGAGAGGGGAGAGGCAGGTATCAAAGACGAGCTTCTCAGAGCGTGTGAGGGGCTCCTTGGTTTGCCAAGCTGTGTCTTAATAATTTTAGCAAGGCAACATTAATGCAAGAAGAGCTCTTCCGGATGCCTGGGGACTTTCTGAGCAGAGCTCACCTGACCGGCTTCTTCCGGAGAAGGTTCATGGCCAGGGTTGTCTTGGGGGACACGCTGGTCCTCAGCGAAGATGCCTTCTAGAGCACAGCCTTTGCAGCTGCTCTCTTCCCGTGCCTCCCACTGTTACCTGAGGCAGGAAGTGATGCCCAGGTGGCTGAGTTAGCAGAGAGGAAACAGCTGTGCTTTCTGCATTCCCCCCCCACCCCCACGGACTTTCTTTGGCCCTTTGCTGTCACTTCCCTTTGTCCAGCGAGGAAACCACCCTCCCCAAGCCTGGGCGGAGGTACACATGGGATGGGACAGAGTGCTTTCCTCTGTGTGCATTGCAGACAGCATGCACTAAGCCGGAGAGGGCATCTGATCCCGCAGCTCGGTGACCTCGGACCTGGCGGAAATGGATCACTCTTATCAGATCTGACCACAGCTCCAGGGAGGAAGGGGTGGTGATGGTGAACTTGCATCCAAGGTGGGGTAAGGAACCAAGGGGCTGTGGGCTGGTTTGAACTTTTGTCCTTCATTGTGCAGTGCCCGAGAGAGAGCACCCTCCATTTGCAAGTAATCTACCTACTTAGTCGACGGGTACGTTAACCTGTGCTACGTCACCGCCGTTCACTGTACAGTTACTAGAGATGTTGTGCCAGGCACCTCCAGGCCTATGACTTCAAATCAGTGGCCTCAGTCAGCCCTCAAAGTTGCCTTTCTGATGCCGTTGGTCTTACGGGCTGCAGATTAGAGACGGAGGTTGCATTATCAGTGAAGCACATATTGGGCGTGTTTGTCCCTCCCCTTAGCCTGTGCCTGGCCCCATGCTGTCACTGTACTTCACACACTTGGACCCTCTCCAGGGCTGCCCTAGGGTCATGGGGACTTCTGCAGCCCAGCACACTGTCCTTCTATGGAAACGTGCCCCTTGTTGGGAACCCTGCCTCACAGTTTTGCCTAGCTAGGAGTTCTGAGCGAATAGGGGTTGTCCCTGTCCTTTGAAGTAGCCCCTTTGTCAACTTCTCAGGGTAGGCCCAGTTCTGATCCAGCTTTATTCTGTTTCCCGGTGGCTGAAACCCAAAAAGCTATTTTAAGGGACTTGCCTGTGTGGGAGAATTTCTCCGCATGACAGCAGAGGAGGCCTAGCTGCCTGGCACAGGGCTGGCTGGCCAGGAGGCTCGGAGAGGGACACTCTCTCCTGAGTCCCACCTCCCAGGCAGGGTCCGATGAACTGCGCCTGGCTCTTGGAAGGGATATCAGCTCTTACTGATGAGACTGGGGTACGCAGAGATGGCTGTCCAGAGGCTTCTGCTAGCTCAACCCCAGTGGGTTGGCCTACTGATCCTTCTCACACATAGTTAAATCTACTATAGAACAATGTCTGAGCTTTGCTTTCAAGCCGGGATTAATTATTTATGTTAGTCATCCCTCACTGGCAACCTGAACCAAACAGCTTCATTTCTCACTGTGGTTTCTGAGGGTGGTAGCTCCCAGGCCTGGGAAGTGGGTGAACCCAGTCAAGAGAAAGTATACAGGGTACCCCCGAGGAGTGCAGCCGCTGGGCTAGGGTTCTTCTGTCCAGGAGACCCCGGCCATTGCTGAGGCTTTAGGCATCTTACTCCTGTCTCTGGTAGTTAGGTGGTGGGTGGCGGAAGTCAAGGTTTAAACCCAGATCTCTGCAGTGTCAGAGAAGCGACTTTTCTACGCTGCACCAGAGAGTTGGTGGAATGGCCCGGACACTGGGGTGCTGTGTGAGAGTGTATCATCCCCCATCTCCCTCACCAGGCTGGAGCATTCATAACGGGGTCAAAGACAGCAGTATGTGACCTTCCTCATCCCTCTCTGCACTCTTTCTGATCCTAGTGACTGTTCCTTGGGGTGTTCCCCAGGGCATCTCCCCGCTCCCATGCAGCTCTATGGAGGTACAGAACAGGTACAGTGGTGTCCTGGCCTCATAAGGAGGGATGAGGAAAGGAATAGCGGATGACCTGAGGGGATGCCCTTTCTGATCGCTTCCTAGGAGGCCAGAGCCTAAGGAACTCATCACGTGGGTCCCACACAAAATTTCAGGGTTCACAGATGACACCGAAGCTCTCCTGCCCGCCCACCTCCTCTGAGCCCCTCATGAACGTAGTGTGGCTGCAGTTGGTAGTTGATAAACTCTAAAATGGTTCAGATTTTTATTTATTGCCCAGAACCACTTTTGAGTCTGGCTGCTAGCGGCTCTTGTCCTCTCTTTAGAGACGTCCACTAACATGGCATGGAGGTTGGGGTCAGGGCGCAGTTTAGTCCCTGGCGCGCCTCCTAGTGCTCGCTCAGGTAAATCCGGGCTGCGGGAACTGGAGTCACCCCCAGAGAGACCTGGGTCGCAGTAGATGGAAGCAGAGGGCAAGAGCGGGGCGTTGACGACCTCTGACCTCCGACCTCTGACCTCCGCCGTGTGGGCTTAGGCTCGGGCCTGGAAAATAGTCACGAGTTGTGGCCTCTCACTTGGTTGTCTGACTTGGTTCCCTTTTTCACCTCCGTGGGCCTCAGTTTCTGCTGAAAATGGTGGTAATCGTAATACCTACCCCATACGGTTGTGACTCTGTGTGAGCAGATGTCCGAATGTCAGTTCTTGTCACGTCCGTGATTAGCGTCCTTCGTGCTTTTGTTCGGCTTTTGTCACCTTCTGGAAGCTCTCCTGAGCTTCCATCTTAACATGTCTCCTAGGAAGTTTTAGGTTTTCCAATGACTTGAGGTCGTTGGGCTTTCAGCAAGCCGTTAACTTACTCATTCAGTCCCTCATTCGTTACTTGGGTGTTTTCTATGCTCCAGACACAGTGAGCAGGGCAGGGTGGGTGAGCAGGGTGGGGTGGGTGAGCAGGGCGGGGTGGGTGAGCAGGGCGGGTAAGAAACCTTGCCCTGTGAGAGAAGGGAACAATATACAAACAAAAATCTATTGTTTGTTAGATGGGGGGCGGTAAATACTGTAGCGAATGCTAAGGCAGAGTGAAGGGTGCAGGGCAGGCTGGTTCAGAGGAGGGCGGCTGTGCTGTTGTATACGGAGGGTGGCAGGGCGGCCCCTTTGCGGAGGTGATGTTTGAATAGGACTTGCAAGTTGAGGGAGTGAGGCACGGGAGTGTTTGAGGGAAAGCAGTTGAAGGAGAGGGACCAGCAAGTGCTAAGACCCCGAGGTAGAGCCGCAGCTGCGCTTGCCAAGGAAGAGCAAGGAGCCTGGGGTGTTCAGGGAGTATGTCAGAGAACGGACGCAGCCTCTGTCTCTCCCATCCTGAGGGTGGTATGCTCTGCTCTGCAGTGGGGTGACTTGTTGAAGACTCAGTCTTCAGGCCAAAACACTGCTTGGAGTTTGATCCTGAACCCCTAGGAAGACCCTTGGGGCAGGCACATTCTCCATCAGTAGTGACGTGGATAGGGACCCCAGGGCCCCAAAAGCATTACACCCTGTAGGGAGATTTACCTGCTGAAAGTTAATCTTGGACCTACTGTGCATGAGGTGCTTCAGTGAAAGCCAGGAGCAGGAGGTTTGCTGAGTTGTGAGCAACCGCAGCTGCCTCTTTCACAGGCTGCTTACCCCAGCAGAGGCTGCAAGCCACGATGGCCCTGGATCAAGGTGGTAAGCCTGTGGACTGAGGCGTTACCTTATGGAAACCTTCCTTCTCACCCGATTCTTATTTTACTACAGTTATGGAAGCTGCTTGTCTGGATGTCAAAACGCACATCCCTCCCTGTTTACTGCGGTCAGTGATGTTAAGATGCCTTCAGATCAGCCCACCAAAAACATCTGTTCTCTTTGGAGCAGATAGACGTAGAACCCAAGGACCAGGTGTCTCTAGTTAATTAGCTCCATTATGAACTAACCTGGGAACCTAAGCTCTATGTGTGCTAGCCAGGGAAACCGTCTTCCAGGGGGCTAAATGATAAACATAACATTGCCGAAGACAGGCCATCTGGCGCAAACTCACTTTCCTAAGCCCCTGGCTCATTTAATCTTTCCCAAAGCCCTTCGAGAAAAGCACCAGCATGGTCCTTGTTGTGCTGCCAAGGGACCAGAGGCAGGGAGAGATTCATTTACTCATGGTCACCAGCCAGGAAGAGGTAGAGTGGGGACTTAAAGCCAGGCAGGGACACCAGGATCCTCTGGTAGGCTCTTGCCCTAGCCTACTAGCCTGCCATACCGTGCTGCAGCCTAGGTTGGCTGTGCATAGATCCCCTACTTGAAAGTGGGCCGTTGACAAGCAGCAGGGTAAGAGGACAAAAGCCACAGGAGGCCAGCCCCTCTCCTTTCCCTAGACAGGAAAAACCATTTGTCATGGGAGCTCCACACTGCAGGGGGTGGCTTTGTTGTGTGAGGTTGTCTTCCTGGGCCATTTACACGTCAGGGTGGGGATCCTGTTGGTGGAGGCCCCTTTAGGGTGTCTAGCAAGATACTTTTGACACCTAGGCCTACTGAGGAGAGCCAGCAGGTGGTTGTGGTTGTGTTTTCCCTGGGAGAGGGCAGCCCACATTCTACCCTGCTCAGTTCATCTTTGGAACTAAACAGGTCTTAACTAGTCCTTGGGCCCCAAAATAAACAGCAGCTGTTGATGGCTCCACCATTGCTACGGGTCCATCTGTCAACAGCCCTAGGCACTTGCTTAGTCTTGCCTCTTTTGGGTTCAGAAAGTAGCACTGGGTTTGGTACTGCTAGCTAGCTAGGACGGAACCTGCCTAGCTGGTGTGCGCTGGTCTGCCCCCTCCCAGGCAGCGCTCCTTTCTGTCCTGGGATGAAGCCAGCACCCATAGGGTCCGGAGTCCCGTATCAACTCGGCTCTTGCCCTTGCCACTTATTTACCTAGTGACCTTGAACAGGTAGTGTAACTCTGAGCCTCAGCGTTCTTTGTAAAAACAGCTATGATATCTCTGTTGCAGAATGCCATGCCATAGTGCAAGTTTTACACACACACACACCTCAGATACATTATTGTAGGCTGGCCTCGAGCTTGCACTGTATGGAGGGTGACCTTGAACATCTGATCCTCCTGCTTCCACTCCCAGGTTGCTGGAATTCCAGGCAAACACCACTAACCCAGAACCCAGACGTTCTTATTAGTTAGTCAAGCCCCAGTACAGCTATTGAAGGCAGACTGCCTGACTTGAAGCCCAGTAGCCATGTGGTCTTTGGGGGAGCTGCTGACACTTGCTGCTGTAGTTTTCTTGTCTGTGAGGGATGACAACCCCACCCTGATAGTGAGGGTTGAATAGGCTGATGTGTACAAAACTGACTCTGCCAGGCCTGGAGGAAGCGATCAGGGCAAGTAACTGCGTGTTACAAGAGATTCTCCCTGCGTGGGATCAGGTGCCTTGTGTGCAGCCAGGAGCCGACTGTCCAGCTGACCCGGGTGAATCTGGGCTGCTCCACTCGTTTGTCTAACTTTGTTTCCTCCCTGTGGTCAGAACCTCTTAAGGGTACATATGTGCCTGTGAGGCTGCTGGGAGCAGAGGGTGAGCAGGGACTCCATTCTTGGCAATATCCTGCTGAGACTGGATGTAATGGTGCATGGGGCTGTGAGCCTCGACTCTAGTGGGTGAGCAGATCTCCTACTGGCCACGCACAACTTGCCCTGGCTTCTCCCTGGCTCTTTACTCTGGGAAACTCCTGCCATCTTGGCTTTCCACTTGCTTTTAGCCCTCAGGGTTAGGGTTAGGTCTTGCAGTATGAGAACCTCCTTTAGAGCATCCACAGAAAGCAAAGAGAGAAAAACAAACAAAAATCCTCACCATCTGGTCCTGTGTGTGTTTTGGCCCTGGTATCAGGTGACATGGCGGGCACCTCTGGTTCCTAGGAAAAAGGCCTTCTGAATGTGTAGCCTGCCCAGGAGCCTGGCCCTTTAAGAGAGATAAGCAGGCTTGGTGTTTCACCCTCTGGCTTTGGTCAGTTTTTGTTCAAGAAGAGAAGACTGTGTGGTTCTGTTCACAACACCCTCGGTTGGGGAAGAGAATGAGGCTGTGTTCCAGAGAGAAGCGGAGAAAAGGAGTTCAAGGCTTCGGACCCAGACTGCCAGTTCACACTTGAGCTCGACCGTTTCTGCTATGTGGTCTTGGGGAAGTTCCTTAGTCACTAGGCGCTTCTCTTCCCTGTTCTGTAAAGTGGGGACTAGCACAGAGCCTCTGGCAAGGCACCACGGGAAGATTAAGGGTTGGGGGGGGCACTGAAGTGGGATCCTGCCATCCTGAGCAGACACAGCGGATGAAATCAACTTCCCAGAGCCCGGGGCCTCCAGGGCCTGATGAGGATGTATTTAGAACACTTGAGAGGGCCACATGGCATCTTAGACAAGGCATTTTGGATGAGTCCGTGGCATGTTCTAGGGGAAGGCAACCCGCAGGTGTGGAGATGGCAGCCCCTTTTCTGGCTGGCTGTGAGCTGGGCTTAACCCTGTCAGCTCCGTTTCCTCGGATGAGTGATGACTGAGCCTTCCTTGTAGGGCTCCTGGGAGAGTCATTGACAGCATGAAAGCATGCAGGAGACTCTTCCTTATACCGTTTACCCGGCTGTAAGGCGTGAGGAGGATCTTCACGTCAGGGTTGATAGAGACGAAGGCCTGCTCTGTCTGTCGTACAGATGAACCTGGGAATGGTCATGAGAAGCTGACAGCATGTTGTCATCCCTGTGGGCTGCACTTGCAGGTGATGGGGAAGGGGAGTTGGCGTGCATCTGAGTCTGTGGCTTAGGGTCTGAGCCCAACTAAGGCAACAAAGTTCTCCTGGTTGCGAGTGGCAGAGCTAGGACCGAAAACCTCCGCGCCTAGGACCCCAGGGAGACTGTGGACTGTGCAGCCTCTCCCTTGTCACAGAGGGAAAGAAAGTAGTTCAAGCAGGTCTTTTGCTTGTAATGGGAGGCAGTTTCTAGGGTGAGTCAGAATGTACTAAGTGGAAAAGACCTGATACACACAACGTTTCCAGGGGCTCATCAGGATAGAGGTAGCCAACACAGGCAGGAGCCAGGGGCTCATCAGGGATAGAAGTAGCCAACGCAGGCAGGAGCCAGGGGCTTATCAGGGATGATGGCGGTAGCCAACGCAAGCAGAGGCCAGGGGCTCATCAGGATGGAGGTAGCCAATGGGGGCAGGGGCCAGGGGCTCATCAAGGATTATGGAGGTAGCCAACGCAGGCAGGAGCCATAGCTGTAGAAGTAGGGCCTCTGAAACAAGGGACTCTGACTGTATACAGACTCGCTCCAGGAAAAAGATCAACAACAAAGCTCTTGGAGGTGGTGGAAGTCTAGTCCTCGCACCATGGTCAGGCCTGACGAACAGTGTAAGGAGACCGCTGGCCCCTGCGGAGAGACACTGCGTGTGTGTTGTGAAGTTCGGTCTGCAAAACAGGGAGTGAGTTAGATGTCATGAACATTAAAGCTGCCTGCGGCAGTGTGTGAGACGATAGGGAAAACAGGTGTTCTTAAGACGGTGAAAACATTTTCAAGAAAATAAAAGAGGAGTGTGTGTGTGTGTGTGTACACGTACGTACTTACGTTTGAGTGTGAAGTGGAACATGTGTGTGCTGGGTGTGTGTAGGGTGTCTGTGTACATATTGGTGTGTCTGTGTCCTTGTGTGTGTGTGATGAAAGCTCTTGGGTCACACCGTCCATAGGCCCGTTCCTGTGGTCATCTTTTCTCCCTCCGAGCTCCTTGTAGGAGGGCCGGAGGATCTGGCAGGGCTTGGCTTCTGTGTAAAGGGTTAGTAGTCCCTTCTTTGCATCACTCTTTGGGCAAGGCTGGGTTTCCCAGACCTCCCTGCCCTCTGCTAGGTCAGGAAGCTGATGTCAGTCGCTCAAGGGAACTCATTGAGTAGGTAGGAGGGCAGAGACTGGCCAGGCCTTCGCTCCTGTCTTGTCCCTTGCCCAGATGAGGATCCCTCTCTTTCTACCCAAGACGCCAGCCCTGGAAGCACGATTTCTAGCTGAGTCAGGAAAACAGTATGACCCCAGGGCTGTGAGAAAGCAAGGGGAGACCTGGCAAGAAAGCCAAGGAGCCCAAGGACAGGGAACTGGTTAGTGAGGAACTTGATGCCTTGGGCCTGAGTCAATAGCATGTCCTCCCTGGCCATTGTCATCAGATATGTGGTCTAGCCTCAGAGAAGTGGGTAGGAGAGGCACAGACTATATCAGTGAGGGTTCTTGGAGGGACTGGAGCATGGGTGTGCCGGGTTAGTGTGAGTTCGGGGTAGGCAGTAAGTGGGGCTTTTGGGGGTGGGCTAACTTTTGGGGGTGTACCTGCGAAAACTCCAAATAGAGTACAGAGAATCTCACAAAAGCTGCAAGTCCTGGTGAGACTCAGCCGGGGCGTTTGGCCATTTAGTCGTGGCCAGCCCAGGGCTCTCAGGTGTCCTGGACAGGACCTTCTTCAGTCAGCCCACCTGATATCTCCAAACAACTCCTTGGAAGAAGCAGACAGTCCATGCTTGTTTCCCCAAGAATTTTCAAAGGCCACTTCTGTTTGCCTTCAGTGTTAGCCAAGGCTAGCTCTGGGAAGCAGGGGATTCACCCATCATGACAGTCTGAACAGTACGCACTTTTCTAAAGTCACCCTGTAATAGGAGACCAGGCTGAACACTATTGGTGTGTGCGTCAGGACATGTTGAGCCTTGTGCTGAATCAGTTTAGATTGGGATGTGGTGGCATAGTGCCCTGGTCATGAGTGGCAGGGCTTCTGGAGTGAGAGACCATAACCAGCCATGTGATTTGGGGAGAATTGCTTAACCCTCCTGAGTCTCAGTTTCTTCCTCTGTAAAATGGTGCCAAAAGCATAGGTCCATTGATAGAGTCCCTGGATGGCCTAGAAATAATATCAGTGGTAGCCTGGTGTGTGTGATGGTACATGCCTATAATCTTGTTGCCTAGGTGGTAGAGAAAAGAGGATCAGGAGTTCAAGGCCAGCCTCAGCTGCCTGGAATACAAGAGACCCTGTGTACCTGTTAGTATATTGTCAACTTTGACACAAGCAAGGGTCATCTGGGAAGAGAGAAGCTCAACTGAGAAAATATCTCCTCTCTCAGTTTGGCTGCAGGCAAGTCTATGAGAGCATTTTCTTGATAAATGATTGATGTTGGAGGGCCCAGCCCACTGTGGGCAGTGCCAACCCTGTGCAGGGAGTCCTCAGTTGTATTTAAAAAGCAAGTTGAACAGGCCAGTAAGCAGCATTCTTCCATGGCATCTGCTTCAGTTCCTGCTTTGAGGTTCCTGCCTTAATTTAAGTCCTTGCCCTGACTTCCCTTCGTGATGAACTGTAAGCTGTAGACGAAATAAACCCTCTCCTCCCTAAGTTGTTTTTGGTCGTGGTGTTTACCACAGCATCAGAAACCTAACAAACACACCCGTCTCAAAAACAAAAAACAAAAACAAAAACCAAGAGGGAGAGGGAGGGAGGAAGGACAAGGGGGAAGAGATGGAGGGGAAGGAAGGAGAGAATGAATCAACGGTAAAAACACAGTAGACAGCAGGGGCTGGTGTCCTCTCTGAACTATTAGCCGTGGCAGAGGCTAGCCCGTGTCAATGATGATAGCCACCCCACCCTGCCCCAGCTTGGAGACCAACTTTCTTTAACGCACAGTTGGCCCACGAAGTCTGTGCAGTTCAGTGACTCACAATATTCACAGTGTCACCCGACTGCACTGAGATGATCAACTGCAGAATATGTCATGATAGCCACACTCCCCCCAATTGGTCCCTGGCAACTGTTAACACTCTGTCTCTGGACTGGTGTCTTCTAGACATCGCATACAAATGCAGTCATCTGTTACATGGTCTTTTATGACTGGCTTTCATTAGCAAATACTTTTGCCCATGTCACCTCTTTGGATGGCTCACTGGGGGTGCTCAATTCCTTCCTTGGGGCACAGATCTTAGCTGTGACTCTAGCAGGGCCAGCCCTAGGGCTAGCCCTCCTTACCCTGTGAAATGTCACCCCTTCCTCAGCCAGCACACTGAAGATCTTTCAGAAGTTCAGGTCCTGATTGGAGTTTATTCCCAGTACTTCCTCTGGCCCAATTGGAGCTGGTTGGGGGAGGGGTGGAAACTGCACAAAGCCTCCACTGTCTGCACACCCCCCAAACCCCCCAGAGACCTTCTTTCCGGTGGGGGATGGGGAAAGAGACATAAAGCATCTTTATTTGTTTTTAATATTGCCCAACGCCCCTCCCCCCAACTCCTTTACTAAGATCTGGCCAAAGTCCCCATATTTTTGGTTGGACTCTCTTCCCTTGAGACTCAGGGTTATGGGACTTCCCTCTTGGGGGTATCTGATGGGGAAGTCCACAGTGCTTTGGATTTCTCCAGTGTGAAGCTGGGCTCTGTTTTCCCTAGAGCTGGAGCTGGGCCAGTGCAGAGCAGGCACCTCCTTTAGGAGGCGTTCAGCTGCAAGTAACAGCCCTGGCAGAAGCTCCTTGCCTTGAAGTCTGTAGGTGGACGCGGTTGCACAGAGTGGTCCCCAGATCTCTGTGGGAAGCTGGGAAGAAGTGTTGCAGTGCAGTAGGCCTTACCTGCCCCCATCCTGGGCCAGCTTAGTGCCGCCCCCCCCCCCCCCAGGTTTGGGAGTAGAACCTAGCCTTGAGTTCTGATCAAGGCTGCCTGGAGACTGCCCCGCCCTCTTCGCTCACTAGCTCTCTGTTCTCATTTCATGCCCCTCCCACCACCCATTCTAGGCCATGTGGCAGCCTTGCTTCTTCAGGTCACTCCTGCAGGCTGGGGCACACACCTGTCAATTACAGGTCTCCTTCTACTCTCTCCATGTCCCCCCACCCCCACCCCATGCTAAGCCATCTCCACTGTCTGGAGTGTGTGATTTACCATTCAGATGCCTCTTCCAAATTCACCCGAGGCACACGGGCTTCCTCCAGATGTGTGAGGTATTCGTACCAGGCGCCATATGAAGGACCAGACAGGGTCCTTCACTTAAGGCCCTGGCTAGTAGACACAAAGTTCTTCCAGGACAAGGGCTTTGCAAACCCTTGAGCAGAAAAAACACTTGTCAATATTTGCTGATCCTGCCGGACTCGTGGCCCTGCCTGATGTGTTTGTTGGTCACATGCTAGGTTTTCCAACTTCAGGTGCAGCTAGATACATTAATCCTGTTTCACAGATTTTTACGTATTGTGACCACCGCAGGACCGTCTTCCTCTGTGTTTTACCCTTTAGCCCTATCCTTCCTCTTCCTTCCCCTGCAGTGTCTGCAGTGATTTGTTTAATCTAAACCTACGTGTCCCCAGAAAACAGACTCTGTGGTTTCCTAGGTAGTAGTGTAGGATTGGTTCTGTTTGCTTCCTTTCTTACGCAATGCCGTTGTAAGATCTTTTCGCATCTTCTCGCATCTGCTTCACCGCTTTTGACTGCCCCAGAGCACGCTGTACCCGTATGCACCACATTTTACATACTCTCCCCTTGATGGACACTTGGGTTGCCTCCAAGGCTCTCTAATGCAATTATTACGGTGGCAAGCATCCATGCACAATGTAGCCCATGCGAACTCCACACGTTTCCCTAGAATGTAGACTTAGGGGTAGGATCGCTACCAAATGACTCAGTTTAGGTAAGTACTGCCATGTCGCTCTTCAGAGGGCCGCACCAGTTTATATGTAAGGCGTCCCCCCCACCCCATGCTTGCTCCACTTGGTAACTACCCAAGGACCTTCCAGACTGTTGGCACTCCTCCCCACAAACCAACCCTACCTCCACTGGATGGTATAGAAAGTTCTAATCTCTTCCTTTCATTCCTTCCCAGCCCGCCTCCCCTGCCTGCAATCAAAGTCTTTTTTATAATTTCCCACCCAGGTCTCACTAATGGGACCAGAAACCTAAAACCTTCCATTATCTGCAGAACACAGCTAGCTCCTCAGGACTAAACCTCCTTTGTTTTCTCACTTAATCTGAAATAAGCCCTTCTCAGCTTCTGTTCTCTGCCTTGCTAGGAGCCTCTCCGGCCATCTCTGTAGACTGTCCCAGGTAAGGTCCTGAGAGGTGTGCTTCCCCTGGCTTTGCCCATGGTGGGGGTAGGACCACACCCCCCCATCCCCCATAGCACCTCCATCTCAAGAGCCAGGTTTGGCATTTCACTCTGTTTAAATTTCGACCTTGCTTGCAGGTGGAAATAAACTGGGTTTATTTGCTGGGGATAATTACAGAGGAAAAGAAATGCAACTAATACTACCCAACTTCTCTGAGCCAGATTCTTAGTCATAACTGTTCTGTGACATCTGACATCGTTGAAATTGACTATTAATTAGTCTTGAGGGTTTTTTCTTTTTGTTTCTTTTATTTTCTTGCTTTTGTTTTTTATTATTTAAAAAATATTATGTTTATCATTTTTAAAAGATTTATTATTTTGGCCAGGCAGTGGTGCCACACAACTTTAATTCCAGCACTCGGGAGGCAGAGGCAAAAGGATCTCTGTGAGTTTGAGTCCAGCCTGGTCTACAGAGTGAGTTCCAGGACAGCCAGAGTCACAATAGAGAAACCCTGTCTTGAAAAACCAAAAACAACAACAAAAGATTTATTACTTTATGTGCGTGAGTATTGCCTGCATGTATGTCTGTGTAACAGGTACATACCTGGCGATCCGGGAGGCCAGAAGAAGGTATCAGATCCCCTGGAACTAGAATTGCAGATGTTTGTGGTCCATCATGTGGGTGTTTGAACTGATCCTGGGTCCTCTGCTACAAGAGCAGCAAGCAGTCTTATCCCTGAGACATCTCTCCAGCACTATGGCTGATCTTATTTATGTGTATGTGTATGTGTCTGTGCAAATGTTGCCACACACTCTGAGGCATGGAGAGGGCATCAGATCTCTTACGGCAGGAGTTACAGATGGTTGTAAGCCAAGGACATGGGTACTGGAAACCCTGCTCGGGTCCCCTGGAGGACATGGGTACTGGAAACCCTGCTCAGGTCCCCTGGAGGACATGGGTACTGGAAACTTTGCTCAGTCCTCTGGAGGAGCAACGCGTGTTCTTAACCACCGAGCCACTTCTCTGGCTCCTCTCCTCGGTTTTATTTTGCCTGTTTCAGCGAGGCTTAACCCCAGCGTTAGATTCAGGGCTATGTGCCTATTATGTGTCTGTCCGAGTTCTCTGATTACACTGCGAGCTGTGGACAGGCAGCATTAGAGTCTTCTCCCTGCTCACCTCCATCTGTAGCCCCACCTCCACCTTGCTCCACAGAGCTTTTCACTTAGCAGATGCTCAGTAAATACTTGCTGGGTGGTTGACACAGATTACATGTTATCCATCATCTTCAAAGGCTAGGACCAGACCATTAGAAAAAAAATAAACAGAATCTTTCTTTCAAAAAGAGGCTTTACCTCCTGCCCTTTGCTTACAAATGTTCGTTTTAGTCTCATTTATTGCTTTTTGGGGTAGGGAGTCTTAGGGGAGTGACTCAGAAAGCCCCTTTATTTAAGAGAGACGTCATAAATCACACCCATTAAGAAGAGATCAGATGCCTGCGTGTGTTCTATAAGTGGGTTAGGAGCACACACTTAAGAAGGTTCGTCTGTCCCCCACCCATCTGCAGGGCTGGCCTTTTCTGGAAGTGTGTGGTACCCTACTGATCGCCTTTCAATAAACAGTCCCTTGAAAACCTACCATGAAAAAAAAAAAGTACTGTCTATGTATTGTATCAGGAAAACTAAATATTATGGGAAAGGCCAAATATCTCCACCGTGTTAAGAAAATAAGAGTCCGACAGCGTGGAACTTCCTTCTCAGTGGGCAAAAGACCCAGCGGAGACTTCAAAGAGGGAAGAGCTGTCAGGACAGCCAGGGCAGAGGCTCCATTAAAGAAGGAGGTGTGTGCGCCCTACAAGCGACTGCAGAAGCTGTGGCGTTGTCTCTCACCCGGGAAATTATGTATCAGGACTTGTTCTTGCAGCGACCTGCTTGTGACTGGGGCTGGGGGTAAGTTAAAGAGGAGGGGGCAGGAAGTCCAGAATAGAAGTGATCTTTGTTCTGCCAAAACCCAAAGGGCAGAAGAGACTCCTTATCTGCCTCTGTGAGGAAGGTGACCCTTGATAGAGCTGGTGGCTGTATCCTTAGTATCCAGGCGACCTCTGAGTCATAGGGCCCTGAAACTGCAAGAGGACTATTTGATGAGCCTCTTAACCAACCTCTCCTAGCCAGCTTCACCAGGTGTGGAGGTGGCCTGACTTTTATTGGAGAGAGACCTAGAAATTATCTTGTTTTTACTAAAAAGTCAGGCTAGGTTATCTGTGGGCCATGCGCAGGGAGGGAGTTACTTCAGAGTTCTGAGCTGCTGGCCGGCCTGTTTTTATGGGCTGGGGGGAAGCCGTCTGAGGAGTAGCCGTAAAATTGCTCACCAGACCTGAAATATGAGAACCTTGTCCGTGAGTCCTAGGGAAGAGCTCCCAGGTATAGAGAATGGGCTCTTGTTCCGCGGGGTGGTTGAGGACCTGGCACTCGTCTGATAATTTTCTCCTTAGCAGGAGCGTTCCCTCCTGCCAGCCCTGGCTAGCTGCGCATCAGCTCTGTTACCCCAAATGCAGAAGCAGAGGACATCGAAGGTCACTATAAAGACTTTTCTCTTCCTTGCTCCGAGAAGATGTGCCAATGCCCTCTGGTGCCAGCCCTGTGGGGATGACAGCCTGGGTCTCCAGTACTGAGCAAGCCTCAGCCCTGTACTAGGAACTGTGCCGAGCCCTCAACACCTATACCTTCCTGGAACCTCCCATCAGCCAAGTCAGGACCGTTATTGCCCTCAAATTAGGGAAAGAGAAAGGAAGGATAGAAAGAAAGAACTCAGTCACTGCTCTTGCAGGTGGCATTGCTAGAGAGGAGGAGAGAAAGGAAGAAATCTTCACAGACATATTAGGCTGTCTGAAGCTTGGAGAGCAGGAGCTAACAGCGAGCCAGGCTAGCGTCTCAGCCCACTATCTGTGAACCCAATTTCTCCAACTGATGCTCTTCTAAGCAATGAACCAACAACCCAATCAGCCCGGCTCTCGGGGCTTCGACCCTTATATACCCTAAGCAAAAGTTCCCAGAAATCCAAGCGGCACACAATCATAAGGACAAGCTACACGTGGCGAAACAGCTGCAGGTAACCAAATTATAGCCACCAGCAGCGAACAGTCCAAATCAAACTCGTAAATCATCCACCGCGCCTGGGACAGGATCGCAAACACAGTCCAAATGCCATTCCGCATTTTTAAAGAAACCGAAATAACAAGACTTCTTCCAAGCGGCCTGCTACACCTGGACAAGCAGCTAGTGCTCTTAACTGCCAACCCATCTCTCCAGCCCCACGCCCTGCCTTCTTAAACCTCAGTCTTAGTTGTAAAGAGAAGACCACCTCTCAAGGACAGATAATTCACTGGGTCCAGTAGAACTGGGTACCACAAATTCTAAGAGAATTCTTAGAAGTGTGGTGCTGTGAGCGTGCGGAGTACCAGCTGTAAGTGTTGTGCCTCAGGTGCATCGCTCCCCACAATTCTCACAGCACTCCCGTGAGATTTGTTTTATAAATACAGGATCAAGACTCGGAGGTTATGTAGCTTTCTCAGCGCAACAGCTCAGGGGTGGTGGAGCCGGGCCTTCCCAGTGCCAAAACACATTCTCTTGGCGTGAGACCATGGCAGATTGTTTTACCAGAGCGGTCAGGGAGGGAAGGCCCTGAGGGGTGGTGAGAAGGGAGATTAGAAGGAGTCAGCCTTTCAGGCTGGGGGGAGGGGAAGAGGCCTAGGGAAAAGCAGGAACTATCAGAATGGATCTAGTCTTCATCGCTGTCCCAAACACGCGGTCTGGGTCTGAGTGCAACGACCGATGACTTGGAGCCGAGGGCCAAGTTTTCCTGGCTCTGAGGAGGTGACATCACCGCCTGCTCTTCCTCTGTGCTGACTCCCTGGCTTACTGATTAGATGTGGTCATGGTGATGGGTATGACCCTGTCAGGATGACACATTAGCCATGGGATATCCTGGTGTGGAAGGAACCGGATTTACCCCTCGACCATTTCTCTGTTCTCTGTTTCTTTCTGCTCATGCTGAAAACGTCTCCCACAGGCCCTCAGAGCCGTCTAACCTTGTAAAAGCATGACCTTGTAAAAGCATGCATTGGTAGTATCCATCCGATTCCTTTCATTCATCCAGGAAGCATTTATGAAGCCTCTGCCTGTGCTGTGGACACGTGGATGAAGTGAAGCAGTCACTCTCTAGAGAAGAGGGAGCCCATAGCTAAGCCAGAGCACTTCAGAGGGGCACCCAGGTGGTAAACAGCAGGAATGATGTGATCTCTGAGTGGGAGCAGAGGCAGCTCTGCACGTACAGCGTGCAGTACTTGGAAGTGGGCAGGTATTCCGGGTGAGGGGATGTCTGACAAAGGCCAGTGTGGGAGAGAGAACGGGGAGAGGTGACTCGGTTTCCTATTATTGTTGCCATATTTATTCTGTAGCAGTCAAGGAAGATTATAGAATGTGGGCAGGGCTTGCTTTGCTAGTAGATCTGGTACAGAGGAGGTCTGGGTCCCTGCTAGCTCCTGAGGAGTGCTCTGGTCAGCTGAGGGAATCGGGCCAGGGAACCGGCTCTGCTCACACCCTGACCTCTTGCTGTCAGGGTCCATCAGGGTCCATCATGGTCTCTTGTGGTTCTGAAGCTGTCTGATTCCAGACAGGAGTGGGGGAGCATGCTTGAGTCCCGGGTTGGGTTCTGGGCTCAGATAAGAGAAAATGCGAAACAGCTGGAACCTTCTTTAAGGCTGCTGAGAGCCTGGCGTGGCAGAGAGGACAGGAGACCTGTATGTGCCCCGGGCTGTTTTCAGTCTCAGACTCGGAACGTTGGACAGTGACTGAGATGGCCCTCTCATGTTATCCTCTCCACACTTACCAGTGACATAGGGAGGGAGGGAGGGAGAGAGAGAGAGAGGAAGTAAGAAAGAGCACTTTAGGTACCAGACTAGCTTTCAAAACTACCTTGGAGAGGGTTGGAATGAAATAGGCACAAATCTAATTGTTTGAGAGAGAAATTAAGAAAGTAGTTCTGTCCACAGTAGCATCTCAGAATAAAACACCCATGTCATTCTTGCTGCTTGCAAAACCAGAACTGTCCACCAAATAACAGTCCCCCATTCCCTTCACCACAGCCCCAACAAGCGCCTATGCCTTTTCACCTTGAGCAATTCTCAAAAGAGATGCTTGAAGCCAGGGGCTCAAGTACGGTCAGGAGCTGCAGACACAGACATGGGAGAAGCCAGGATCTGGGGTGCCGGCTCCTTAGAAGGTGGCTTTGCCAGTGACTTTCAGATCCTGGGTATGTAGTCCTAGAACTCACATTTCTTAGGTGCAGTCACTGGAGTTCAGGGTGGAGAAAGGAGAGGGGGACACTGTTCTGCCCCCCTTTTCTGCCCGAGCCCACCTGCACAGGTGAAGGCTGTGTTCAGCCGTTGCACCTGAAACATCTGGTCTCTGGACCCCTCTGGTGAGATCCCACTCACATTATGGAGTACAACGATGTGTCTGGGCCTAGAGGTGTGGACAGTTGTCCTCCATACCACTGTCTGCTCCCAGACTGGCCCAGCATTTGCTTAACACATGGCCACAGTCTCTGTCCTTGTGGGGATGGAGCTGGGTGTGACCCTTAACCCCTGACTTTAAGTATTCTTCTCTCATTCGCTTACCCCAGCTCCTGAGCTGGGGATGAACTGCCTGGGGCAGAGACTCTGGCCTGTTATAACCTTCCTCTAAGAGGACTTTCTCCAGACACAGAAACTCTCAAAGAGTAGAGGACATTAATAGCTAGGACACCCTGTCAGTCATTTCCCAGCTCTTCTTTCTCCCTTGTCTTTCTATTTTCAACTGAGCCCAGTGCCACTGACAGAACAGACTCCATTCCTGCTGTCTCTTCTCACTGACCACCTCTCCATCTTCTAGAGGTTTCTATGGCAAGGAGGGTGACTGGTCTTGAGGAGTCAATAGAAGAGGTCACCAGGGAGTGCCGTGCAGGACATCAAGCTTCCAGAATAGCTCTCAGGCCTATGTGCTTCCTTCTGGAGGTAGGGAGTGGCCACCAGCTGGTGGGGCCCAGCTGAGGGAGTATTCCAGGGGTGTGGATCCCAAGGTGACTGGCTTGGCTTGGCTTGGCTGTCCCTTCTGAGCCAGGCCCTGCCCACTGCCTGTCCTTTCCCTCAGCTCAGCACATCTGTCTGTGGGCCCCTCCCTCCCTCTAGTTCCTTGGGATACCACCAAGTCCCCCCAGCTTTCTAAGACGCCATGACTCATAGTGTAAGGTTTTGCCAGAAGGTAGGAAAGAACAGTTTCACTAGGATTGTAATTCAAGCTGGGCTGTTTCAGTCACATGACCTTGGGCAAGCCTCGAACCCTTTTGCAACTTGAGCATCTTCTGTTGGATAAGGTAAGCACCCGCAGGGTCTGTGTATGGAGACAGGTGACTCGGGGCTGCCCAACACAGAGAGCAAGGGGCAAGGAGCTTGTTAGGGTGGCTTCTATCCCTTCCTCAAGTGTCATGAAATGGGGATGCTCTGGAACTGGCTGCCCTCATGTGTAAGATCAGCATTCAGGCCAGACCTCATAAAGGTCAGCTTATGGGTTGAAGGTCTGTCCAGATCCCCCACTCGTGTGGGAGTCAGCTAATAGTAATTTAGGGTGGTGGAAGCCAAACCCCCCTTAACAATGCTGCGGGAACAGCCCAGAGTTCCCAGGAAATGAAGCGAAGGAGCCACCACTTCTTACGGGCCAGGCATATGATAGGTGCTCTCTGGGCATTTTCTCATGTAGTCTTCACTAAGAGCCAGCAAGGTGGCACAGCAGATAAAGCCACTTGCTGAGCAGGCCTGGTGACTTGGGTTTGAGCCCTGGAACCTACACAAAGGTAGAAGGCGAGACCTGACTCCACAGAGTCGACCTCTGACCTCCACATGCATGCTGCGGCGTGTGTGCCCATGCACAGGTACACACATCATACCGCCACACGATAATAATGACATGTTCAGAGATTGCATTTAGCAGTTTAGTGTTTTAGCTGAATGCTTCCTCTCCAGTGCCCACCACGTCTCTACAGCAAGGGCTGCGGGGAGAGATTTCTTCTCTGGGACCTCAAGTATAGCCTGGGAGGGCTAGAATGTATAGCTCATGCCTTTGCCTGCAAGAGCCTGGGTGTGAGCGAGAGTGGTGGGGAAGCAGGCTGAGGTCAGAGGGAGGGAACCGCCCTCCCCCAGGGAATGCTTACATGACGTGACTTTGCGAAGCACTGGTGGAAGAGAGCTGGCCACATGCCTTCTTACCTCCAGCCTCTGATGAGGAACTGGGATCAGGAGGGAGGCCCAACCAGATGCAGTACCTGGCAGGCTGCCCTGGCCCCAGCACAGGGCTCTCCTCCAGCCAACTTGGCAGCCCTCTTCCCCAAGGGGACCTGGGAGCAAATGACGCCCTAAGTTGGCTAGTCCCCCATGGGCACAGGCTGGGAAGGGGCAGAGAGATGGGGATTGGTGGAGTGGGGGGCTACAAAGATGTGACCTGGCATGGTTTTGTTCCTGTCACTCTGTATTTCAAGACAAGGTGTGTGTATGTGTGTGCTTGTAGCGGGGAGAGGGGGTCCTGAGATTTTCCTAAGAGCCTGTGCCTGGGAGTGAACTAAACATAAGACAGAACCACTGGCTTCTAGCATTTGGTTCTCTTCCCTTTTCCACACTGCCATGCCCTCTGCATCAAATACCCCTGGTGCTAGTGAGTGACTGTCCCTATGCGGCTGGAGTTCCCCATGCACTGCCAGGATGGAGTTCCTCAGTTCTCAACCTGTGGGCCACAACCGTAGGAAAACACCTATTTCCGACGATCGTAGGAACTGAGACACCGCTCGGTGGCAAAATCACAGTTGTGAAGTAGCAACAAAAGCAATTTTATGCTTGGGGGTCACCACAGCACACGGAGCTGTGTTAGGGGGATGCAGCATCAGGAAGGCTGAGGAGCACTGGCTCCAGATCTCAGCCTCTGGGGCGGGGTTTCTCTGCCTTCGCACAGCCCCTCTCGGGCTTCCGTACCTTTCTGTTTTTAGGGACACCTCCAACATTCTGCTTCCCGATTCTTCTCACTGCCAGGCCCAGCTTCCCTACATGCCTGCCCCCAGCTTAGGGCTCCCTCAACTCCCTCTGTTTCCCGCTGCATCTATTTCTGCGTTCAGGACTCCCTGACACCTGAGCTGTGCTCCCTTTCCACCCCTAAACTATGCCGTGTTCTCTACCTAGGAAACTCTAGCTGGTTTTTGGCATCTCCGGCTCTGTGGACCATCCTGCTCTCTTTCGCCTCCATCAAAACTGGGACATGGCACCCTCCCCCTCGCTTCCCTGGGCTCCGGCCTCCTGCCATCCGCTCAGCCTGTGTCATGTCCCAGCTTTAGTCTCGGGTGTCCCCTGCCCCCTGTAACCCTCCCCTCCCCTCCGGCGTCACCACTTCTGGAAAACCTTTTATGGCTTAAGCAAAGTTTGTTCCCACAGAAACTCATCTTAAAACTCGAGTGCCACCATGGTGGCATTGAGACCTGGGGCCCTTGGGAGGAAGTGACGTCATTAAGAGGTGTCGACACCTGTCCCATGGGAGTGGCTTAGTGGCCCGGCAGCTGGTGGTCCAGCCATAGAGCAGGGCTGCTCTCATTTTCTGCACGCTCGCTCTCTGACCTTTCTGCACCACAGAAGTACTCACCAGAAGCTGTGCTTGTGCCCTCGGCCTTCCCAGCCCCCAGAATCATGAGCCAAAGAAAACTCCATGTACTTGTTGATTTATTTTTATTTTGTGAGACAAAGTCTCATATAGTCCAGGCTGACCCTGAACTGATCCTCTTGCCTGTACCTCTCATGTGCTGGGTTTTCAGGCATGTGCCACCACGCCTGGCAACTTCATTTATTTATAGATTACCCAGTCTTGGGGATTTTCTTAGAGTAGCAGAGGATGGACCAGAACTCCTTCCCAGCTCGGTGCTTTTCCTTGAGTCCCCCTAGTCTGTGCCCAACTCTCGTCTGGCCTCCCAGTCTTAGCCGTTTGGAGTAGTATTTCTTCTCAGCCCAGAGGCCCCGGGGACCAGAGCTGCACACCATTTTATTTGATTTTGTCTAACCAGTGTCTAGGACAGAGCCTAGCACATAGTAGGATGTGCTTTTCTGGATGGAACCGATAAGCAGCCTAGCTTTACTGAGAATCTACCACATTCCCAATGTCCTTCAAGATTACAGTTTAAACAAGGGAAGTTGGGTGGTGGGTTGTTGTAGAAGTTTATTTTTAGTTAGGTATAAAATAATTGTGCACTGTTGGGTGAGGGGCTGCCTAGGTCTTGGCATTTTGTATTGTCTGCAGGTGTTAGATTTCTGTGTGTGAGGGGGATGTTTGATTGATTATGATCTTCACCTGAGGAGTTCTGAATCAATAAAAACACCTGAGCTCAGATGCTCAGGGTTCCACTGTTGATTGAGTATGGGCTGGCCAGGATGGTGGTTCTCTCTGCTAAGGTCTGGCAGAGCTTCCACCTATGAAAATGCCTCCTTGTCTTCTTTTCTGAGCAACACAGTAGGCGTGCAGCTACAGTGGGTATTCGTAGAGAGTGGTTCTGGGAGCAGATTGGGAGTGGACATATGTGAAGTCGGCAGTAAGGGTCTCCAGTGGTGTTGAAGGAACTGTGGTTGCTGGCGCCCGTGAGGGGCTTTAGAAAGGGGAGGGAAAGCGTAGGCTGGGGTGAGGGAAAGGGACAGTGGGGTCCAGTGGAAGAAGGCTGGGCCGTGCTCCAGAGGAAGAAACTGGTTTCTAGAAAAAGATGAGCAGTTTGGGAACAGGCTATCACGTTATCAGTGGCGGTTCCCCGCCCTGGACACACAGGAGTTGACGGCCTTCCCAGTTTACTGCTGGATTGGGTGATTTTTACTACATAGGGTGTGCTGAGGCCAGCAAACTGTCTGGAGAGAGAGCAGGCTGGTTTAGACATCGGTTACTTACAGCCTTGGTGTTAAAGCAACTCTTTGCCCAACCTGGGAGAGCAGGTGCAGATTCCTGTAGCCAGGCTTCCCCCTTGCTCTGATGACCACACCTACTGTGAGCTAGTGCTGCCTACTGTGAGCTCATGCTGCTGATCCACAACAGGAGGATTGCTGAGGCCTAGCATAGGTTTTCTCCAAGCTTGGTGGGTGCCATGTTTTCCCCGATCACCCCAGATGAGGCACAGGGGAAGCACCCAGCATGGGACAAGCTCAGGGAGGTTTCTAGGAGATGGGGGCTCTTGTTTGGGATTTGGAATTATTAGGCTGAGAGGATGCAGTAATGGAGCCAAGAAGCCCTTAAAGGGGCTAGGGAAATGACTCAGTGAACAAAGTGCCTGCCATGCAGCAAGAGGACCTAAGTTCAAATCTAGCTCCCATGTAAAAAGGCTGGGTGTACTGACACATGCCTGTAATCCCAGCACCGTAGGACAGAGACAGGCAGATCCCCAGGGCTCAGCGCCCAGCCAATCTGACCAAAACGGTAGGCTCTGGGTTTTAGTGAGAGGCCTTGTCTCAAACACTAAGGTGTAGAGTGTTGGAGGAAGATACCCAGGATGTTCTCCTTCTGTCTCTCCCATTTGAGGCTGGGTGCATTTGCTCCTTTCCAGTTTTGAATTGGGTCCCGTTGACGCCCCATTGATTCCCCACTTGGTGACTAACGCTTCGCCTTCTTCGTGTGGTCTCAGTTCGAACACAGGTGTCCCCAGCCTTCAGTCTAGCTCGTCGACTCTCCCGTGGTCACCTGTCACTGCACCGAGTCTTGGGGCCTCACGTGTTCTCCGCTGAGCTCAGAGAGGCTCCCGGACAGCAGTCATGTCTGGCTTACCGCCTGGACTCCTAGCACCCAGCACAGCGCCTGGCCTCTGCCAGGACTTGGGCTGGATTTGGTGAAAGCAGGAGATTTCTTTTAGTTAAGAAGCTATTTTCCCAGAGGATTTTGATAAAATCCCTCAAGGGTTTCTGGCCTCATGGTGTTGGGAGTTAGAGAGCTCACTGACAGTGCATGTCTTCAAGCAACATTAATTACCTTCTGGGGATTTCTCGGCCACCCCACCCCACCCCACCCCCCCCAAAAAAGAAAAAAAACCTAGCAAACCCACCACTTCACATGACATCTCCTTCCATCTGTGGTTAGCTCTGGTGATAGGAAAATCCTTCCTGACAGTGGACGGAGACCTGCTCTCCTGCATCCGCATCGCTCTCTACCGCCTGCCTTGACCGTCTACTGGGCCTGACCCCCATATCGTGAGAGTCCTTTAAGTATTTGAAAACGTATCGCTTCGATCTCTCCCCTGGGCAGGCACTGCTGATTCTTTTAGCTGTTCCTCCTGAGCCAAGGGCTGATGCTGACCTCTCCATCGCTGAGGGAGGCCCAGGGATGGTGGGTGGCACAGGCTGCCAAAGGATGCCTGGACACAGTCACAGCCCAGAGCGGAGGGATCCAATTCCCACTTTCCTTTCTCCATTAAATCTGATGAGTCCCAAGCCTGCAGGCAGGATTCAGAAGTCTCTGAGGCCAGACTCCCTGTTGTAGAGAGACATTGTGAAGTAAATAGAACAAATTCTTCTTCAGTGATGCTTTCTGATTAAAGAGATGTCTTTTGTTGCAGCTAGTCAGTGGTCTTTGAGGGTTTGGTTGGCTTTAACGATTCTCAACTCTCACTAACAGTAAGACCCACCTGGGAGCTTTTAAAACCCCCAAAGCCATTCCCACCTTCCGCTCTAGTTTAACTGGTGCACAGGGCCCGGGGAGAGGGGTTTTAAGTCACCCCTGGTGACTGTGTAGCCAGGGCTGCAGGCCTTAGCCTGAGGAACTTGGTGTTGGACCTGAAACTCCCCACTGCCCCGCAGGAATGAGCAGTGACTATCAGCACAGAGTCCAGGAACCAGAGCCAGGGGACAGGCGAAGGAGACACAAGTGTTTTTCTAGAGAGAAATCTCATGTTAAATAATGAAAGCCGTACACTTTCACGCAAAAGGAAGTAAATATGGAAACGTACAAAGTAGAAAGCAAAACTGTTCCTGTCTCTCCCTCCCTAAGAGATCTCTTAGATCTCGTCTCCCAAATAACCACTGTCATCAGCTGTAATTTCTTCCTTTTCAATGTGTATATGAAGGATCACAACCGCTGTACAGCACCCTGTCCCCACCCCACCCCCAATAAACATGGCTCTGTGGTGTAGATACCGCTTTGCCATCTAATCTTTCTTCTTTCTCGGCATGCTGTAAAGGAGAATATCTTACCATCAGCAGGTATGTGAGCCATAATTTATGCTACTTTTAAAGTCAGTGGACAGTCAGTGTTCCTTATTTTTTGCTGCAGAGAATATTTTTTGCACACATATACCAAGTCTCTCCTCCCCACAGAGGTCCAGTTGCTAAGAGTGTGTAAAATCAGGGATAGGGATCACCAGAACACTTTCCTTAAAAAGCTTGTTCCAGACCACGTGAGGTGCTAGTTTCCTGATGACAGCTACTTGCCTTGTGTCCCCACAGTTGGAGCTTTGCTGAGCACAGCAGAGGGGAAGATGTGAGTGTGTTTGCAGGGAAGGAAATGGCGGGGGTCACTTCCTTGTGTGCTGTGTGTGAAGGAGCAGCTGACCCAGGAAGAAGAACCACGCTGTGTGTGTTAACCTTTGCCAGGCTCTGTGGTGCGATAAAGGTTCAGGCACGTTGGCAGGATGCGTATGATGAGGGCAGTGCGCCAGGGTCAGGCGTTGATTAGGGAGCTCGTGGAGCCAGCAGTTCCCTTCCTAACTCTGCAAGATCCTCTGAGTGGTGGCCAAGCCCATCGGAACCGGGCATTCAGTGCTTTTGATGTTTCCGGAGCTCCGGCTCCTCGGCGTCAAAGAGCATCTAGCAGACGTGTCCGGCATGATGGCCGTGAATGTGACTGACACAAAACTTTAGTTTTATTTCTTTATTCATTTGTTTATTTTGTCATAAGCTTGTTTAAAATGTAAGGTGTGTGTGGTGTGTGCTCATGTATTTTATAACTAGACTGCATGGATCTCACGTGTGATCACTGTTGATGACAGTTGTGTCACAATGTCAAAAGGTCAGATGCACTAAATTAAGTTTTTCACCTCAAATCCATCATACAGTGAGTCTTGTCCTCCCAACTGGGCAGAATGCCAGCCACTCACCCCTGGATAATGCCCCCTGACCATGTCTGGGTTCCCCATCGGGGACCAGCTGGCTGAGAGTGACTCCATCCTTCTCTCTGACAGGTTGGCTGAGCAGCGGTGGCAGGGTTGGAAGAAGGAGAGTACAAAGGCCCGCCACATATGCTCAGGTGTTCTAGAGAGCATCTCAGGGGAGTCATGTCCAGAACTCTGGAAAGCCAGAGTGAATTCCTGTCCAGGTCCCATGCTCTTGGGTGCCCTTGGGATGTTCTAGAGAAAGAGGACAAAATTCTTAGAGGACAAAAGACTTAGGCAGTTTGTATGGAAGCACAGGAAAGGAAGGCCCATGTATCGAGAGCCCACAGTGCTCCAAGCACTGGTTCTTCACAGCGAGGCAGGAGTTATTGCCTCCATTTTGTGGAATGGGGGCTCAGGGAGCATAGCCAAAGCCCAGAGTTGGTCCAGATCATGGGGTCCCAATGCAGGGCTCCCTACTCCCCAGTGACACGGGCAGCCTTAGTACTGACTAATTGGCCGATTACCTACTGGAGGAGAAACCCAGGGCTGAGTTGCAGGTTGGACCACAGGATCAGTCCTTGTGGGAGACTGTCATGTCCCGGGCAATCTGACGTTATTTAAGGAGGACAAAATATGTCTACCTGAAGGACTCCGAGCCAACACATCACGGAGATTCTTGGACATCAATGTTTTATTCTATTCACAGTAGCTAAGTTATGGAAAATGTTTACATGCACAGTGGGACATTTTCAACCCGAAAGAAGAGCAGAGTTAATGTAGCCCAAAGGTAAATGGGTATGACCAGAGATGCTCACACTAAGCAAATTAGAGCAGTCTCAGATGAACTGCATGCAATTTGCTCGTTTGTGGTCCCTGGATTTCATACAGATAGACAAATCATGAGTGTATGCATGACATGAAAGTAGAGGGGAAAGTGGGTTAAGGAAGGACTAATTGGGGCGGAGGGGTGAGAAAGGAAGGGTAGAGGATTGGGGCATTTACCAACTTAGAATGGATGCTGATTTAAAGTGTCCTTGTGAAACACAATACCACGTACAGATGAATATACACAATAAAGACTTTAAGATAATAGCAACCGAACAATAAAAGGAAGAGGCTGGCAAGATGGTTCAGTAGGTGAAGGCGTTTGCCGCCAGGTGGTAAGGCCTCAGTCCAATCCCTGGATCCCACAGGGCGAAGGAGAGAACTGTCTCTCTCGGTGTCCTCTGACTGCCACACATGCACCAGGCTTCGGTGCACCAGGCTTTGGCGTGTGCCTTTGTGTTTCCAATTCCCTACACCAAGCAATAAAGAATTGTTAAAAAAAAAAAAATGCTATCAACCCTGAGAAAGAAGACAAAGCACTCCTCCGGAGGGATCGGCCTGTTTAAGCTCCATCACCGGCTCTGACCTCAGCAGATCACACCTGTGACTCCAACCTCTTCTTTGGGAGCTGGAGGTGTTAACGCCCGTCCTTGTGGGATGTTGTAAAGATAGACGGATAATCAGAATGAGGTCCCCAGCAGCGCCTGGAACTCAGTAAGTACTCAGCAAACAGGAGTGGTTGTCTTTGTTCTTCCTGGTCCCGAGGAGCACGGTTGTTTGCACAGACCAGAAGGAGGTTTGCAGAGTGACTTCTTAAGTGTCTCTCTAGCTCTGGGGACTTGAAGGACAGAGCTTTAATGGTGAATCCAATCCTTCCTTTCGGGTTCCTTAGGGTCTGTGGATCCTGGGAGTGCCGAGCTTAGATGTGCGCTTCCCTTCCAGGAAATGGAAAGCACAAGAAAGAACAAGAAAAAAGCCTCTGCCGCACAGCAGGCCGACCTTTCAGCAGCCAGCATTGTTTTCTTAGCCCTGAGCAATGAAGGCATGTTTGCGCTGCTGTTTTCCAGGACATAAAATCATTATGTGCGTATGTGTGTGAGCACGTGTGTCTTGTCTTGAAAGCAGAAGTAAAACTGCCTGGGAGGACCAAGGGGGATCAACAGGACAATAGGGAGACACGGAGGAGGAAGTATGCTCGACATACAATAAATATGCTTGTGTGAAAGTTTAAAAAGTAAATACATACATTTTTAAAAGTCTTTTCAGGACTGGAGATGTAGCTCAGTGGTAGAAGTTGCCTAGTATGCACAAGGCCCTGGGTTCAATTCCCAGCACCGGAACCAGAAGTGGGTTCAGTTCCCTGGTCTGTGGTGGTACCCCTGGGCTTTGGAGCAGCAGGTGGATGTGTGGTTCTGGAAGGAGCCTTTCTTGACCCCGTCCAGCTGTTCTCAGAGAGATACCTCTGTGAAGATGTGATGGAGACCGTGAACTAGGGGGCTGAGGGCTGGAAAGGGTCTGCAGTTTCTCACTCGCCCTGCGGGCACCCTACGGTGTGCATGTTGGAGTAGAGGTCTCCCTCCGATCACATTTTTTTGTTTTTCAAGACAGGGCTTCTCCATGTAGCCCTGGCTGTCCTGGAACTCACTCTGTAGACCAGGCTGGCCTCCAACTCAACGGAGATTCACCTGCCTCTGCCTCCCGAGTGCTGGGATTAAAGTCGTGCGCCATCACTGTGTGGCTCTAAATCACCTTTTAAGTGGTGGTTCTTTTCCAAATTTTCACTGTCACCTAGAACAAGTCCCCACCCGTCGGAGGCGTTGGAATTTTACCAGGCCACTTCTGAGGGTACTCAGTGTTTTCAGGCTAAGCTAAAAAACCCACTTGATAGTGCGCTTACGTCATAGCACGCATGAATCCCTGAGTTTGACCTCCAGCATGACAGAAACTGAGTTGTAGCGAGGCATACCTGTAGTCTTAGCACCCAGGAAGTAGAAGCAAGAGGATCAGAAGTTCACGGTCATCTTCGTCTATTGTGAATTTGAGGCCATATGGCTTAACAGACTCCTATTCCCCTCTCACCCCACCCTCCAAAAAAATTGAGCCGGGTGACCATGGCTCATGGCTATTGAAAATGGTTTCACTGTCAGGGACTTAGGTGGGCAAAGACCCTTGTACTGAGTCAGAAGGTTTTGTATTCTAGCCCTTGCCCATTAAGAGTTTGGATCTGGGGCTGGAGAACTCCCTCCAATAAGCCCCTAGGCACTCCTTATTGCTACAAAGCCCTCGGAATTTCTTTCATTGAATGAACCAGTCCTTATCTCAGGACTCTATGTCATCTCCTGAAGGCCAGGAGAGGGCAAGGCAGCTTCTGCTAGTGGGGAGACCTAGGAGGGGATGGCCTCACCCATATTACAGACTGATAAAACAAAAGCTCTGGGTTGTGCCGTACTAATAGTTAGCAAACGGGTGGATACAATAGCCCGCTGATGATGGACCTCAGGCTTTGAGCACCACAAGACATGGACAGACTCCTGGGGCCCAGGTCAGATGGTGGCACTCTTGAGAGCTCCTTCTCTGGAACAGTTAGGGGGCATTTAAGCCAGGAGCATCACTGCCGCCTGGAGAGTCACGGAAGACAGTCTCAGCCCAGGGTTTGGCATAGCTGCTTGCGTTGGGAGCAGTAGACCAGAGGTGCTCTGCCTAAGGGTGCTTTGAACCTTGAGGGCCGGCCTGGCCGGACTGAATGATTACATTCTCCTCTCTCCCAGCCCTCCAAGTCGATCTAATCTAGGGGCATTTAGAATGGAAGGGAGGGCTGGATGGTGTGTTAGATGGGCATCACCTTCCTGGAGAAGAACTTGGCGTGGGCCCTTCCTCAACAGGAAGCTAGTGCACTAACCGTGGCCCCAAATGTAGGTTCCTGGATTGTGTTTATTCTGGCTTCTAGAGCCATAACTTTGAGCCCAGTTAACCCCAAATCATAGATCTCTCTCCAGCCACAGATTCCAGAAGATTTGAAGTGATCCTGGGACCTCCCAGGCCCTAGAAAACAGTGACAGCCCACTCCGGAAGCAACGTACCCCTTTGTTGTGTGGCTGTAGTCCCAAGGCGGAACATACAGTTTGAAGACTGTAGTGTAGATTAGATTTCCCTGAGCTTGGCCCCTTGACCAGGCAACCTTTGGGGAGTGAATACGACTTTCCCAACTATAT
This sequence comes from Cricetomys ansorgei, assembly GCA_026225945.1. Taxonomy (NCBI): domain Eukaryota; kingdom Metazoa; phylum Chordata; class Mammalia; order Rodentia; family Nesomyidae; genus Cricetomys; species Cricetomys ansorgei. The sequence continues at coordinate 12,639,968 of JAMJFZ010001258.1, forward strand.
GCAGTGGCCCTAGCCCTAGCCACCTGATCCCAGAGCCATGTGTGAGCAGGTGGAGAATGTTGCAGTGGCGTTTCCATCTGGCCTGGGGCCAGGTGGGCTGGGCAAGGGGCCAGGGAAAATAAGGCCTTCCTCAGTAAATTGCAGCCACAGTGTGCACCACATAGGAGCGTGCAGTTCCCATGTGTCGCAATTCCTGACTCCCTGCCTCTTGCTCTACTTTCTGTAGCAAAAGCAGCAACGGACACTAACATTGCTGACTAAAACCCAAGCCAGACTGGGGCCTTCTAGGAATAGTTGGCCACATCTTTGCAGTTGTTCATGGGGTACAACCCAGATCCCATCCCGGACACCCCTCTGTGAGTGAGACTGGGCTCTGCTCTCGGTTCTCTGGAGCTGCAAGTGATTTGCATCAAGGTCATGCAAGTTTACTGGCAAGTTCAAAGGAGCTGCCATCATAGAGGACGGACGGCAGAGCCCTCTGGGCTGACGGGGTCAGAAGGCTCAGGTATGGTCAGGCGTGTGTGCTGAGCAGATAGCATGACCTCAGATTGGGAAGCTGAGTAATGAGGTTCTGTGCTGGTCGTCCATACCTCGGGTCCCCGCTGGGGGCTCTCCCCCTTCAGAGATGTGAGGAGGAACATGATAGTTGGGCTGGTCCACAGGAAGCTGGGCATGGTTACGGGTCTCTAAGGATGTTTCCTCGTTGCCTACCATCTGCCTGAAGTGACTGGAGACCTTGAAATGGAATCCGTGCGCTTTTAAAATCCAGAAGGAAGGGGAACTCCACACAGGAAACCTAAGCCCAAGTAACTGTTTGGAAGCAGGGTGTTTAATTGCCAGCCCTTTCTTCAAGTCCAGCTGCTGGGTAATGTTATCTGGAGGCTCCTGAAACCAGAGGGGTTTATCTGTGCTGGTAAACAGAGCCGGCTTTCTCCCATGACCTCTGCCCTCTCCCTGCTCTGACACCTGCTCTTTCTTCACAGTTTATCTCCAAAGCAGGGCTAGTCTTTTTTAAGAAGCTCTGGTGTTTGGGTGAGGGGCTAGGACTGTGTGGGGTGAAGCTGGGTCCTGTGCGTCCATGGCGCATCTGGAGTGATAATCTTCACGTCTAAGGTCGGGAAGAAAACAGAGCAGGACTGTTGTCACAAACGAGAGGGCGTCTGGAGTCCGTCCTGAGATCTCTGGTCTTATCTACAGGAGGATGATGACCGGTTCCAAGACTGGGACCTCTGGCATGTTCCTGAAGTCAGGAAGATGCTGGGGGTCGGGGTGTGCGTGGGGGAGAGTGTCTCACAGCCAGCGAGTGGGTGCTATGAGTGAGATCCTGCTGGGGCTGGGTCCAGAATTCTGTCTTGGCTTGGCCATCCCCCTACTTGACAAGTCACTGCCTTCAGCCTAGATGACTCCTCTGCCAAAAAAAGCAGCCTCTTAGTTTGTGCGATGCCCTGCCTCGGCTGCCAGGCCTGCCCACATCTCCCCAGCAGTCGGACCGGACCGAGCCTGTGATTTATTCTCCCTGGGAGGTGAAAGGGAAGCCTCTGATCACCACACAGGAAGGCGCATGGGTGTTAAGCCCCCGTTAAGTCCTTCCTCAGCTCCACTTCACAGACCCAGGAGGATGGTGGGGTTTAATGACCTGTAGGCAAGCTCACCCTGTTCTTTCTTTTTCGGTGGGCTTGGCCCCTCCGGGACCTATTATGTAAGGACACCAGGCAGCACCTGGTGCAGGCACACATCTGCTCCCTGTCTGGGGACCCGAAGCAAGGAGACATCCAGGTGGAAGAGGGGTGAGGGTAGTGGGTAGTTATGACCCTGCCGGAGCTGCTATGGCTGAGGGTTGGCTGGCTTTTGCTGCATTCCTGAACGCTGGTCTCCCTCTGATCCTCGAGTTCTGTCTCTGGTTGGACCTGGGCTCTGGGGTGGCCTTGAACTCTGATCTCTAGGTCCTTCTCTGCACAGAGGTATGTGGACTTTCCCAGCCACCTGAATGAAGCTTTAATTAATAATAAAAGATGTTTAGTTCTGACCTAGTCATTTGATTTACATATCTACAGACCTAAATTTACATGAAGGGAAATAGGCTTGTGGCTACTGAGTTCTCTCCAAAATTAAGATTTAATTACCATTGTAACAAGAGGAGGAGGAGGGACCTTTAGGTGGGGCACAGCCTTCCGGAATGGATTAATGTCCTTGTCATGGGACTGGGTTCATGGTAAGAAGGTTGAGGTTAGCTCCGTTTCTCCTTTCTGTCTCTTACCCACAGCTGCCGGCATCAAGCTCGTGGGCTTCCCGGCCTCGGGAACCAGATCAATTTCTACTGTTTATAATTTACCCTGCCTCAGGCAGCAGTGTGTTGAAGACGTGGGGAAAAGACTCCGATTTGGTTCAAGTCTTCTGCTGTGTGTTTTACTAGCTGTGTGACTTGACTCAGCAATTCTGAGCCTCACCTTCCTCCTGCACCATATGGGGATAATCAATGAACAGATGAGCTGATACATGTAAATACTTTATACCACACCAACAGTCAGTAACTTAGTTACCCAAACATGAGCTATCATTTAGTTATCTAAATGATTTTGTAATTTATTTTATGAGGTAAATGTTTACATAAGGCATGCGACAAAGCACGCTCACGCACATGTGCACACACGTGTCTGCTTCTAAGTCTGCCCACATTTATTTATGCTCACTGTTTTCCCAGACGGATCTCATGTAGCTCAGGCTGGCCTTGAACTAACCATTCAGTTGAGAATGACCTTGAACTCTTGATTCTCCTGACTCTGCCTCCCAAATACTGGAATTATAGATGCCCACCGCTGTTCCTGGGTTAGAAAAATATTATTATTTTCACTGTTAAGCCTAGAAGCCAAGTCCTCAAATGTGCTGGGCAAACGTGCTACCATGGGACTGTGTACTCAACAGATAGTACGGTAAGCCAGGACTGTATTTCGGGCTCATGTGGCTAGGGCTGGCCTTTTACTGAATGCTTTTCCTTATCAGGGCTTCCATGTATCCGTGCTTCGTCTCTGAATGGTGGCACCCCTCCTGATCCCCTGGCTTTGTGGCTGTCTCTTTGGTTGTCTTTCAAAATACTATCCTCGCCATAAAGCTAACTGACTTGGTTACTTTTCTGTTACTGTGACAAGACACCATGACCAAGGTAACTTAGAAAGAAAGAGTTTGATTGAGCGTACAGTTCCAGAGAGTTAGAGTCCATGACGGCAGAGCAAAGGCATGGTGAAGGCGGCAGAGCAGCTGCTGAAAGATCACATCTTGATCCACAACCACAAGGCAGATAGAGAGAGACACACACATGGAGGGCAGTGGTGGTGCACGCCTTTAGTCCCAGCACTCAGGAGGCAGAAGCAGGCAGATCTCTGTGAGTTTGAGGCCAGCCTGGTCTACAGAGTGAGTTCCAGGACAGCCAGGGCTACAACAGAGAAACCCTGTCTCTGAAAAACCAAAAAAAGGGAGGAGGGGAGAGACACACATACTGGGAATGGTGTGAGAGTCATTTTAAACCTCAATGCCTGTCCCCCCACCCCCCCCCATACACACACCCTCTAGGGACCGAGCATTCCAGTGTATGCACCTGGGGGACCCTTTACATTTGTACCATGACACTGACTCTGTGACTGAGCATGGAAGGGGAGGAGGAACAGGATTCCGAGTGTGTATCTGTGACTGTTGACCGAGCCACCAAGCACCAAGCCTCATCAGGACTTCCGTGCTCAGTCCTGGTCCCTTCAGCTGGGGAGTGCACCAGTCTGACCACAGCATTTAAATGCTTCTCTTTGCTGAAGTTCCTCCCTGGGTAGCCCAGGCCCTGGCTTCTCTAACTGTGAAGTTTTCCCTAGAATAACCCCATAGACCTATGGTGTCAGAATCACTCACCAGAGACCTGGGAGCCTGGATCCCTACAGCTCCTAAATAATTCCTATGGGCATTCAGATATGGGAGCCTTTGTGTCTCCACAGAGGAGGTCTCTCCCTTGTGTCCCATCCGTGTCAGGAGAAGTCGGCAGAATAGTCCCGTGGCCATGGGCTTGTGTGTGCAGTCTCTGGCTTGGGCTTCTCCAGGGGTGTAGAACTAGAACAGCAAGCCATGTTGTGTGGACAAAGGAGACTTCCTGATCCAGGTGGCTTTCCATGGTGGCCTGAGGCTGCAGCCCTGTGTAGCCTACCAGGAGCTCAGGACCCAGAGTAGGCAGCCTGGACCTGGTGTGTGCTTGCCCAAGGAAAAGCTTGCAGAAGCTCTTCTGTGTGTTCTCCTCCTCTTCTCCCGTGACGTTCCTTCTTGTGGCTGACCCCCAGCTTCCTTGGACAGTGCAGGAACTCTTCTTGTGAACATTCTCTATGCAGGGCAGCGAGCCTCCATGTCTTTGAGGCTGAGCTGAGCCGCCACATACCTCTGAAATGTTTATAGTCCCCTGATGCGTTCGAAGTGAGTTCTGGACTGCGCCTGGGGAGCTGGCTTTGCCTGTGTGTATCTGAGTCTCCTGAGCTCTGTTCTGCCCGTGTGGAATTTCAAAGGGTGGGAATCAGGGACCTGCACTTTGGGAAGAGCCTTCATAGAATCTCATTCACTCTGAAGTTTGAGGACCAGTGGAAATCTGCTCTTTTAAAAAATCTAATGGCCCCGATTTTATGTTTACTATCTATAACACATATTAACAAACACATTTAAACCATTTGTTTAACCCCTATACTAAGATAATTCTTATCTTATACTAAGATGTTCTTATCGTTTTAGTGAATGCTTCTTCAGGTGTATAGGGGAAGGGAGAGGGAGAGGCTGCCTGTTTCTCCCTGTGTATATTTAAATACTTTGTAACATCCACATGGTACCTGACGGTGAGCCAGGCTCTGGCGACAGATGAGAGTTGTCCTGCTGTCCTGCTCCTTGGAGCCTAGACTCGCTCACCTACTCACTGGCTCTTACTTCTCCCATAGGTGTATATCATCAACGTGACCTGGTCCGACTCTACCTCCCAGACCATCTACCGGAGGTACAGCAAGTTCTTTGACCTGCAGGTGAGTTGGCGGGGGACAGATGGAGGCCCGCGGCTCTGGCGAGCTGCTGTGTTTCATATCCACGTTCCACTGGAGAGCCCTGAACAGAGAACCGAGGGCCAGAAGCCACCCTGGCACAGGGGGGCAGATGAGGGGATCTCCGTGGAGCAGCCAGGCTTGTTACTGTCTTGACTACTATCTGGAGACACTTGAGGCTTTGTTGCTTTCCACGATGGGGAGGCAAGAGGGCAGTTGTGAGTGCTGTGTGTCTGAGCAGACATATCTATAAACATCCATGATGAGACACAAGCCGCCACATCGTTGCTAGTAAAGAAAAGCAAACACACAGAGAGACGACCAAAACAAAACAAGCAATTTATAGTACTACACACTGGGCATACCACCAGCTCTGCCTGTCTACCCAAACAAGGCGCTCGCCATCCAGTTTGTACATGTGGACGGTGGGTGTGTGTCTCTGATTCACGTAGGCTCATTTCTTCAGCAAGACGGTAGTACTTAGCCGAGTTGACTGTTAAATGCACCCCTTTGATGCTGGCTGATTCAGTTTAGGGTCTTTTTGGTGACAAGTGACTGTTTTATGCTCACACTGGCTTAGAGAAGAGTTATCCAAGAGAAGGGATGCAAGTCACCAGGTCGTGAGACAGACTTGGTGGCAGAGGGCTTTGGCGAAGCCCACGCTCGGATCAGCTCTCCCTGTCTCTCCTCTGCTTCCCTCCAACACTGTCCTTGGCCCTTGATAGCTCACACTGAGGAACTTAGCTGTCAGTAGCTCTTGAATTTCATATCTGTGGCTCCCAAAACCATAGACACTGACTGTCTCCCTGTCCCAAATTGATAAATCTCAGGAAGACCTTGACTGGTCTGATTTGGTCAGATACCTTCTGTGGACCAATCGGAATGCCCAGAGGTGGAGGATCGTTGAGTGTAGACTTGAGCCCTGGCACGGTGGGGCTGGGGCAGTCACCCTTGTGCATCAGAAGCAAGTACTGGAGTATCATTGTGAATGGGAAGCACCCTTCTTCTATCTGGAAGGGAAAGCCGAGCCATTCCAGGTTCTTCCTTAGGATATGAGTGTGATTTAGGCCCACAAAACCACAAAGAAGAGGCATCTGTTCCTAGCCCTCACGGCCAGCTACCAGTCCCTCCTTTAGCCCCTTAACAGTGGGTCACCTGGAGAGGCCGACGCAGGCCTATGTGCTTGTGCACTAACGCCTGCTTTCATCGCACGATGCTTACCGTGAGCCAAGCCTTATAAAAAGCCAGTTTCCCAGATTGTGGTTCCTCCCGGCACAACAATATGGGATTGAATATGTCACTGCATATGGAGTGGAAGCACTCAGACTCTCCTGCCTTCTGCCTCTTCCCTCTCAGTCCTGCTCTCTCCCGGGTCTCTCCAGGATAAACTGGTGGGATTTGCCTGCGCCATCAATGGGTACAGTGTGTGGGACAGGAAATGATAGCGCAGTTGAGCAGAGTGCGGACCCTGAAAGGGCTCATTGATGAGCTGGAAGAAGTCTAGAAGCCTGGGGAAACTTCCAAATCAGAATTTCTATTCTGGTCCCACCCCTCCCAAGTTATAGACTCTCACAAGAAAGGAATGTTGCCCCCACCCCTGCCCCTCTGCCCGAGGACTCACTCCCGCCTGCCTGTCACTGTCGGAAGGGGTGCAAGTGTGGATCGGGCTCCGCGATGTGCTAGACCCGGTCCGGGGTTGACTGTGCTTGTGTCCAGGTTTGTTTGTGTGGGTCATCCTCTGTCCCTACGCGTGCAAGTGCCTCGTCCACAGGTCCAGTCAGCTTCAGATCAAAGATACTTACTTGTGGTGAGGCATGTGCGTGCCACATGTAGAGGGTGGAGGAGAACTCGAGGGAGCTCGGTTTCTCTGTTCACTATGTGGGTCCCGGGGATTGAACTCAAGTCTGCAGGCTTCGCAGCAAGCATCTTTACCTGCCGAGCCGTCTCTCTGGCCCCAAAGATACTTCTAAGCCAGACATGGCGGCGCATATCTATAATCCCAGCACTTGGGAAGTAGAGGCAGGAGGATAAGGAGTTCAAGGCCAACCTCAGCTACCTGATGAGTTAGAGGGCAGCTTGGGCTACATGAGACCCTTTCTTTCAAAAGAAAACATTAGCTCTCCCCGACATCCTGAACATGTACAGATTCTTTTGTCACCGCTCCCTGAACGGTACTGTGTAGCGGTCACTTGCAGAGGATGAGATGGGGGCTTTCCTTTTCACCTCGGAGGCGCTCGTTCATTTACTCACGGTCCTGCCTTTCTTACTTATTGGGGTTGCTGCACCGCCGAGATGACTTAGCAGGTAAAGGTAACCACGGCCACCATGCTCGATGGATTGCTTCTATCTCCAGCAACCACCAACTGAGCATGCCCGTGGAGCAGCCATCCCAAAGCCCCTCCGAGAGCCAGGTCAGACTCCAGAGAGGGCTTCAAGAGCATTTTAGATGTCAAGATGGAAACGGGAAAGGCAAGGGCCCCGTTCCGTCTAAAACTAGCTGAATACTCAGCCCTCTGTGAGCAGGAGAGGGACCCACCCCATACGGAGCTGGCCAGGCTAAGGTCTCAAGCCCAAGTTTGTTTGGCTGTAAAGCATCTGCTTGGAGATGCAGTTAAGATAAGCAGGAAGCAGGTAAGGGGCCACAAATGCCCTTTTAAGGGATTTTTTTTCATTTGACCCTTCTCCTCTGTGACCTAGCCCCACCAAGGAAGGACAGGAAGCCTCCCAGGCCCTGGCTTCATTGGGTGCTGTTTCACAACCTGGCCTGCCAGGCACTGGGCTGCAGCAATCTCTCTGCAAACATTGGCTCATGTGCTGTTGGCCCCTGAGAGGGACCCCTGGCAGTGACTGCAACTGGGTCAATATTTGGTCAGAGCCGGTGAAGTCCCTTGAGCGTCCCCCGTACTACTTGGAAGACATGGAGAGCTGCCTGGGTCTCCTCACTTGCTCTAAGAGCTCAGACTGTTTCGAAGAGCTTCCGTCTCTCTTCCTTATTCGTCTCTCTTGAGCTTTCCACCCACACACTCAGCACAGGCCTCACTCAGTTTCCAGCTCTTGAACTGGTTAATGAGGGGTGTATGTGTGTGTGTGTGTGTACATGTGTATGTGTGAGTGCATGTGTGTGTGCCTGTGTGTGTGAGTATATGTGCGTGTATGCCAGTGTGTGTACATGCATGTGTATATGTGTGTGTGTGTGTACACGTGTGTTGTGACTGTGTGTGCACGCGCGTGTGCCTGTGTGTGTGTGCACTTGTGCCTGTGTGTGTGAGTGTGTGTGTGTGTACACCGGTGTGAGTGTGTGCGTGTATGTGTGTATATGTGTGTGCATGTACATGTATGCCTGTGTGTGTGTATGTTTGGGACCCAGTACACGTGTGCATGCCTGTGGAAACCAGATATCCTCAGATGTCGTTCTTGAGGAACTGTTCTTTTTTTTTTAAAACAGGGTCTCTCACTGGAACTCATGTAGTAGGCTAGTTTGGCCAGTGAGCCCCAGAGATCCACCTGTCTCCCCCTCCCCAGTGCTGGGATCACAAGCCTAGTTTTTTGTTTTTTGTTTTGTACATGGATTCTGGGGATCAAATCAGGACCTGGTGGTATACAAGGCAAGCACTTTACCGACCTAGTTATCCTTCTAGCCTGATTCTCCAAGTTCTGAGAATGTCTTTGTGCCAAGGAGTCCCTGGCGTTCCAGCACCCTCCACACTGCCATGGTGGTTCAGTGTCAGTGGAGTGGTGAGCAGTGGGCCAATAGTGGGTTCATTATTCAGACAGACAACATTGGTCTTGACCGAGGTCCATCCCAGCCCCACAACTGGAGAGCCTCAGATTCTGTTTCACATAATGAAAGTGGAGAGACCCAATTGAGTGTCCATAGAGAGTATCGAGATAAATTGTGGTATTCTCACAACACTTCGTACAACAGTCAGAACATGAGCTTGATCTCAGTTCTGGGGATGGAGAGCCAAGAAACGTCAGTGAATGAACAATGCAAGTTTCAAAACAGGTTTACAGGAAGATAGCAATTAAACAACTGTAGCAGTAACATGTAGATCTTTACAGGTGCATATTTATTTATTATAGTGTGTGTGTATGTGTGTGTGCGCGCGCGCGCACGTGCATGTGTAGGTCACAGGACAACTCATGGAAATCAGTTCTCTCCTTCTCTCCTGTGGATTTCAGGGACTCTAACTCAGGTTGTCAGGCGAGGCCTGGTGCCTGCTGAACCATCTCACCCGTTGATACTTAACTATTTTAAAAAGAACTAGAAGGATATACTCCAGATATACTCCAGACCGTTATCTCTGGATGGGCATTAGAGAAATCTATGGGAGAGAGGCTCAGTCAAAGGGAACTTTAAGCTCATCTGTGAAAACCATACTGGTAATTAAAGAGAAGTCTGGGGAGAGGTAGGAAAATGGGAAATCTAAAATTGTAGATTTTAGATTTGCTGTCTCCTGTAGTCGTTACAGTAACAGAAAACAACAGGTTTGAAAAATTTGCATCAAGAATGCATCTAGTAAGAGAAAGAAAATGAAAATAATAATTTAAGTTCATTACCTCATTTATTTTTCCTGGATTATCATTTTAGTTCATTCCTGTGGAATGTAACTAGTTAGGTCTCATTATAACTAACCCCAGAGACCTATCCAAATTGTCTTGTCAAACTGAAATCTTGTATTCAGACATTACTTAAAACCCATGAGCTATGCATCGGAACAGGAAGCCTGTTAATGGTGCTCTGGTGATGGAGCCATGGTGAGTCGGGTAGGGGGCACAGCAGTCAAGATGAGCAGCATCCAGGACTTAGATGGCTGGGTTCCAAAAACCAGGCTCCAGCAAGCCTTACTGATTATTTACCCTCTGATGAGTTCTTTAACCTCTCTGTGCCTCTGTTTCCTTATCGTATAATGAAGTCATTAAAAAGACCTGCCTCCTAGGATAATCAAAGGAGGGAAACGATAGATTCCTTGTAAGAAAGCCCTTAGAAGAGCGAGCGTGAAGATCCTACAGAGGAAGGCAGAAGCGTCCCGACTTCAGGCCTTGGAAACTTAACTCTAGGAGGAAATAGCCAGGGATACCCACCCCAGCTGAAAACACAGGCTTCTTCCTGTTCCCCTTAATACGGAGTTCACTCTTGCCAGATGATACAGTCTGCTCTTAGGCTGGAGAGGCAGACGGTGGTGTGTGAAGAGTTCCCCAGAAACACTTTTCATCTCCAAAGTGTAATTACCAACCCACTTTGTTCCAGGCACACTTTAGAAAAATGTGTTTTTTTAAAAGCAGCTATCAGTACACAGCTCTTCCTTACCCTTGGAGAGAGGCGTCTTAGCTTACCTCTGTCCACTGGCAGGTCCTGCCTGCCTGAGGGGAGTGTGCCAGGGCAGAAAAATGGCCATGGAGGGATGGGAGGAGAGGCCCTGGGGGAAGTGGTCCCTGGAGATCAGCTCTGGGTGGGAAAACTGACCACTGAGTTTTCACCTCCCGGTTACCTTGTGGTCTGCTGGAGGTCTTGAAAAAGCTGAATGTCCCCCACCCCACCACTACCCCCAGCACATGAGGCTTGCAACTTCCTGTGCACATTCTGAACCCTGTGCACTTAGGAACACCCCTATACAGGTGGGGCTTCTCAGGTCCAGAGGGGCTCAGAACCTGACTTAGAATGTGCAGGAAGGATGAGGCAGGAGGGGACAGTATCGGAGCAGGAGTCAGCTGATCAGGGGCCTGTTCTCAGGAGGGCTTTCCAGCTAGGCCAGGTCTCTGGGTACAGACAGCCTGTCAGACCCCTCTGAAGCGCCAGAGAGCTGTGTGGTTCTCCCTGCGCCTAGGCTTCTCCATAGAAACCAGTGAGCTCCTCTTCGTGGGGGGAGGGGGCTGTGCACAGGTGCCCAGGCACCCACCTCTTTCTTGGGTGCAGGAGTTCAGCCATGTTCCATTCCTAGCAGATGTCAGGTCCAATCAGACTGGCCCCTCCGCTGTGCACTGGGAAACCTGAAGCCATTTCTGCCCTTTGTTGTTCCCTTGGCTCTTCTTTGGGGTCAGGCTGGAATTATTAACTCATGTTCAGGAAGTTCTTCCTTAGATGGGAAAATCATAACAGAGGATACAGCGTCTTCAGACTTCCAGTGTCAGCTCAGACTGCTCATGTGGTCTGAACTCTAAGGGGAAGTCTTGTGAGGGAGGACGCTGGGGAAGGGGTGCTGCTGTAGGACCCCAAGTCCTCCAGAGCTGCTGGAGAAACTATGTGAAGTTCGCATTATGAAAGGTACATAGTTTTCACAAAACGAGTACTAACCATGTTCTCTAAGGAATGGGTAGAATTGTGTTTTATAGTTAGAGGCTTTTAGAGATAAAGAGTGATACCAGGGCGATAAGTAGCTGGCACTCAAGTTACCTTGTCCTAAAATGCACACAACAGAAAACATCCATGGATCACACGTTCTCCCCTACCAAGTCTGTGATAGACATTGTTAATCGATCATGAGCCCACAACAGACAACATCCATGGATCACACATTCTCCCCTACCAAGTCTGTGACAGACATTGTTAATCAATCATGGGCCCATATGCATCCTAGAATCTCTAAAAATCCCAAACTAAGTATCTTTAGGATGTCACTCTCTATCACCTGGCAAAAGACCTCTGAGGTGAATCTGGTTGGCCACCTTCTGATCTTACTCCTTCCCTTATTTGATAAATGAGGATATTAGACTTCAAGTCTAATTTTGGACTTGTCCAAAAATCATAGTACCAGGGGCCTGAGAAGATGGCTCAGTGGTTAAAGAGCTTGATGTGCAAGCATAGGGCCATTCTGATGCTGGAAACACACATAAATGCCAAAGGTGTGGCTGCTCTTCCGTAACCCCAGCCTTCAAAAGCAGAGAAGGGATCCCCAGACCGAGCTGGCTAGCAAGACTAGCCATCAGCAAGCTCTGAGTTTGATTGAGAGAGTCTGCCTCATTGAATAAAATGGAAAAGCCATTAGCGATGATTCCCAACATCAACCTCAGGTGTCCACATGTGTATGCATCCACCCATATTTGTGCCTACACGCACGTATAACATGCATACATACATACATGGAAAAAATGGAAAAAAAAGAAAAGAAAATGAAAAGAAAACAAAACCTCCCCCAAATCATGGCACCAGCAAGTCAGCAAGACTTCTAGTTCATTCCAGTTGGGCTCTTTCTGAACTTGGCGAGGAGGGCAGGAACTCCTGATGTCTCCCATCACTAAGAAAGCTGCTATTGGAGGGATGGGACCCCATTCTCTTGACTGTGCCAAGAGCCGGACTCTCGCTAGCTTCTAGAAAGGTCTTCCAAAGCAGCCTCTCTCTTGGGCTCAACTGCTTGCCTGGCGCCCAGCCCGCACCACCTCCCTCTTACTGAATAACAAACGCCAGCTCCACCAGGGCAGGGTCTGTGAGTCAGCACACCACCTGTGCCTGCTGGAGCTGCCCACCTTGTTTTCCTGGTGTAAGGTGTTGTGCAGGGGTGTGTTTGGGTGTTATGTCAGGCAGGCCTTGGAATGCAGTTGCCACCACCCCATGCACCTCCCTCCTCCGTCCCAGGCTCAAAGGCTTGCTTGGCCTAGAAAGTTCAGATTGTCTTCACTGAGCCCCAGCCACCCCTGTCTGGGGAGAGCTGGTGAGGAAGTGCAAAGGGGGACAGTGCACCCCTCTAAGCTGGAGGATGAAGGGCAGGAAGCTCTTTGGTGATGGCCAGGTGAGTATGCGCGTTCGTGTGTGTGCACGCGCGTGTGTGTGTTCATGGACTTGTAAGTTTCTCCTGTGATCAGTTCACTGCTTTCTTGCTAGAGGGAATCTCATGATACCTCCTGAGGAACGCCAGTTAAATGCCAGGCCCTCTGTGTGGTACTGAGGACTCCAGGGGAAGAGGCAGGCTGACAGTCCTGGCTTTCGTGGGAGCCATCAGCTAATGGAAGATGCAAGAAGATGAGGGTGAGGGTTGCCATGGTGGGGACCTTCGGGTAGACCACCCGCGTGCGTGCTGGGGCTTCCCATCTGTGCCAGCTGCTCCCTATTGGAGGCCCAGAGGTCTTGCCATCCTGTTCTTCCCAGCTGCAGTTGGTTTTGCTTTTGACAGCTAGGATAAGGGATGGCAACCTTAGTTGTGGGCCTTCCTGGGGAAAAAATAATTGGTTCGTCCTTCTGGGGGGTGTGAACCACATCAGCCCTGCTCCCCAGCACCCAGCCACCAGGGGCCTAGCCCCGGTCGCCAGGTGAGGTTAGGCTCTGCAATCCTTGGATCTGAGAGATGCTTGTTCAGTGGGACTGTTGTAGGGGTTACTGAAGAATCGAGCTGCTTCTGTTATGGCCTAGGTTTAGCTGCAGCCAGGGAAAGGATTTCAGCTCACTGAGACCCCCCTACTGTTGGATGACTTCTGGCTCTCCAATGGTTTATGGGATTCCTGGTGCCAAATTCCTGATGTCCCCAGTAGAGTGACTGACAGAAGCTCAGAAGGTGTCATATGGATTTACTCGGGTTTGGGCCTCGGCCTCACCTCTTACTGCTGATCGGCTCTAGGCCGATCAGAACTCCCCACAATTGTATCTGCATTGGTTGTCTTTGCAGGACCTGCCTCCGTGGCTGTGAAATGTTTTAAGGGACAAAGCACATGAGACCTTCCCCACCAAGCCTGGGGCAGCCGGAGAGCCCTGCTATCATGGGATTGTGGGTGTAGATTCTCTGGAGAATGAAGGAGCTCCAGGTTTCTGCAAGGACCAGGGCACAGTTCCCAGGTACCAAAGAGTCTTGGGCATCTCTGGAGCTCCAATGAGCAAGTGCTCCTGGGTTGGCCAGGGGACAGCTTGCAAAGCAGCCAGGGTTTGGCTCTGTCTGCTAATTAGGGAGCCTTCATCTGTTGCCTGGCAGGACAGTGTGGCCGGTTCAGCCTTGCTGGAATGTTGGAGGACGGTGGGGAGCTGGCTAGGCACTGGAAAGGGGGGGCCCCGAGGCTAAATGGATGACATTCAGATATACAAAATAAAACTGAAAAAAGAAAAACTCAAACAGGAAGCATGTGGCTGATGTCTGGGCTGGCGGGGAGATGCTTGCAGAGGTGGCTTCTGTGTGTGACAAGCCGGCCATTCTTCCCGTTGCGTCTCCCAAGGCACCTCTGTGAAGGCCAGCCTGTCTCCCTCCCCACTGAGACAGGCTTCTTTTGTCTTGGGTTTCCTGGTGCCTCACTTCTCAACTTGGAGCCATAGGAGGGCTCCCCAGTGGAAGGGTGGAGGGAACCCCTGTGTGCCCAGTAGATGCTGGCTATGCCCACTCCTTTCTCTGTCTGGGCCTTTTAGTGGAGTTGCAACCAGAGCAGAGGGTCTGGGCTAGAGGGCTACAGTTCTAAGAAATTTGTGTAGGACGGCTCAAATCTAGAGATTCCATCTATTGCATCATCGACTTTTAGTGCATTCTGGGAAAGGATGGATGCCTTTAGGGGAACCCATCTCTGGACCATGCTGTGTCTGGGCCCTTGTGAGTACAGCGTGCTAATAGTGGGCTCTCCTACTTCTCCCTCTTCTGGCCTGATGGGGTCACCTGCATCTCTCCTACCCGTCCCACTGACTAATACCTCCCCTCCCTATCTGGTCCTCTAGGGCCATGCTTTCCCGTTGCTGATGTAAAACAAAATAAACACAGCAGTGGCTCTGGTAGGGGCTGGACCCCAGACGCCTGCAGCTGCAGCAGTCTGGGCCAGGTGACTTCAAGAACAGATTTCCAGGGTTTCACTTCTCTCAGTGAGTGGCAGCTTTCTCTAGTCCAGGCCTCTGTCACCAACAACAGGGTGGGGAAGGGTGAGCACCTGAGGGCATTTGTGGAGAACTAGCTAGAGGCGGATCACTGTGTCTGGATCAGGCTGAGGAGTGGGGGCAGCTGGGCTGTAGATTGACCTGGAGATGAATGACCTGCCCAAGTGCGGATGACCCTTCTAAGCGTCTCAGCTTGTCATTCTGTGCATCTACCTTCCCATGTTCCAAACCGGGCTGCTGACTGAACCTTGCCCCACATCCTCCCCTTTCCCACCTGCTCCCCTTCCTCCTCTTCCTTCTCCTCCTCCTCCTCTCCCTCCTCCTCCTCCTCCTTTTCCTCCTCCTCCTCTCACCCCTTCTCCCCCTTGTTGAAGTCCCTGCACCATCTCTCACCCAGAAGACTCCCTCTCCTTCTTGAGGTCACAGCCCTCTTCCAGGGTCTTCCCAGCATTCTAGATGCGTCCCTGGACTACATCTGGCTGTTTCTTCTCCGATGTATAATTTTTTTACTATGAACATGTCCAATTCCATCTTGGGTTACATAGTGAGACTCGGGTGCAGAACCCTGTTTTTAATCATGTAGAATGTGCCAGGCACCAGTGGACACTTTGCCTAGAGCTAACACAGGTAACTTTTTGCTGTGTTATTTTAGATCTTTTTTGGGGGGTGAGGAGAGAAGTATTTGTTAAATGACTATTAGATTCCCTTCCTCCTGCCTTTGTTAGAGGACAGTGCTGGTTGGTTCTGCTGAGCAGATAGACTTGGAAGTGGTCTAGGGAAAGGGCTGAGGATCCCAAGCCCTAGAAGAGGCTGGATCCAGAGCTCTTTGGGAGCAGACACGCAAAAGCAGGACTGCCCGGAGCAAGTTGCTCAGAAATCTCTGCTGTTGTGGCCTCCAGGGCCTAGAGCCCACGCAGGCCTGCTGCCAGGTGCTGGAGATCTCACTGCGGCCCTCACGATCTTCTCTGTACTTCCTCCTCTCCACACCTCTGCATAGGTGGACAGCCACTCCCACTCCTGGGTGGGGCACAAGGCAGGGCAGCCCCCCCTAGGCGTGACCTCTAGCTAGACCGCAGGGTGGGCTGGAAGGCACCCAGATGTTCAGGGACATTTTCCATGGCATTTCTCAGTTCCCTGGCAGAAGCACTTTTCCCTACAGGAAGGCTTCTGAGTTGGGCCCAGCTGGGAACATGGGCAGGGCTCCCTGCGGGGGCTGCTTTACAAGGCTTCCCCGGGGGCAACTCCACCCGACTTTATTTCCTCTCTGGGATCTCTCTTTTCCTATCTGAGTTCCACTTTCCTCCACTTCCCCTAATGTGGAGAGGTTGCAAGAAGCCCTTGCCCGACGGAGATTCCAAAGGGAAAGGACGGATGACTCCTGTGAGCCAGAGAGCCTGATGTAATGAGTAGGGAGGAAGTCAGAAAGGCCAGAGGCAGCATAGCTCTGTAGCCATCAGACCAGCTGTTAGGAGCCCCCGGGGTTCAAGACCAGTTGGGCCCACACAACCCTGGCCAGACATCAAGAGTCCAACACAGAGAAAGAAGGCTCTTCTCGCAGACCTCCCTCAGGACAGATGCAGCTCTGACTGCTTTGCCCCCACCTGGGCGGCTGAGATGCCTCCTTAGCCTTCCCATTCTCCCCCCCCCCCAGGCTTTACTTCAGGCCAATCATAACGCTCCTTTTCAAACAGAAGCCACGTCATACCACAGCAGCTGTCTTTTCAGAATGGGCTCCGAATTCCTGCCGCTGACCACATGTGATTAGCTCATGTGCTCTTTCAGACCGGTCCTACCTTTAACAGCTGACCGCTGAGCACTCAGGCCTCAGGTGACGCAACCTGTCCGCAAGACCTCCATTGACCACTTCCTCCTTCCTTGTCTTCAGATCGCTTGTCAGTCTTGTCATCTTATCAAGCCATTTATTTACTCTCACTTGCCTCACAAAATGAGAGCTTTAGGAGAAGAAATCACAGTGATAGCTTCTGCTTTCCCGGTCCCTAGAACGGGCTTGCTTTTCACGCCAGCAGGGAAATCACTGTGAATGAGTACTGGGGAGCACCCGAGCGTGGGGGCTGGGGAGAGGGGCGGCACCCTGCTCCACTGCAAAGGCAGATGTGTTCCGCTACCTCTGGGCAGTTCTTGTCTTTGCCTACAGGCTGGTCTGCTGTCGAGCTCCACTTGTTAAAGGCCTGGTGGAATCCTTGGGGGCAGAGAACGTTAGGGTTTCTCGGGTTCTCAGCTCTGCACGAACCACTCTGCCCTGGTTCAGACACAGGTTCAGGTGTAGCCAGTGTGCAGGGGCATTCTGCATTTCCACCAAGCTCTTAGCCGGTGTCCTTGCTGCTAGGCTCAGGATTGCACCTTGAACAGTGAAGGTCCAGGTCACCGAAGGACCAATCAGGAGTCGCTCTTCCTCTTTCTTTCTTTATTTCTTCTTTCTGTTCAAGTGTGACCTTTGTGTAGAGCTATTCGGTCCTGACCCGTGGTGACCAGGAGGGAACTGGACCAGGTGAGTTTGGGCTCTGTGAGAGGAACACTGTTTGCGAACCTCAAGAGGC
Source organism: Cricetomys ansorgei (assembly GCA_026225945.1). Classification (NCBI taxonomy): domain Eukaryota; kingdom Metazoa; phylum Chordata; class Mammalia; order Rodentia; family Nesomyidae; genus Cricetomys; species Cricetomys ansorgei. The sequence goes on from JAMJFZ010001258.1 coordinate 12,657,349, forward strand.
TGCCCAGGGATGATGTGGACTGCCTTGGAGAAGTGGCAAGCTTGAAAAGAGTGTCGGTGCCCAGCTGAGGAGGAGGTGGCCCCTCCCTGCAGTTCGGCTCTGTGTGTCTCAGTGTACACACATGCTACAGACTCGCAGAACTGGCTCTCCAGCTGTGGCCCGTTCACCTTTGGAGACAGGGATGGCAGGAGCTAGGGGAAAGAGAGTTTGCCTGGTGCAGAAGTACAGCTGTGCAGAGACCACGCTGCCTGATGTGCGTGGATCCAGAACACTCATGGGAGGACCCCGTGTTTTGCAGTCTTCCCTCTTTCAGATTGGCTGGAGAGACCTTGGTTTAGGATAATCCAGCTGCCACCTAACAAACTCTCAGTTAACATATGAAACATTCATTTCCTGTTCACGTTCCAGACCAAAACAAGTCAGCGAGGGTTCAGCTGCAGGCAGCCACTCAGAAGCTTGGACTGGCCCATCTCCAGACCCCCATCTCCCAAGGATATTTGCATCCAGCTGGTGGTTATTGAGACAAATGTGGAGGGTGGCAGGGAGAGTTTTACTGGTTGTGCCTTGGGGAGGTGGATCTCACACCTGTTCAAAATCAACCAATCAGAATTCAGTCACATGACTGTACACTGCCAGCAAGGGAAGATGGGAAGTGTGGGTTTGGTATGTTCAGTTGTGTTTTGTCCACTGTGGTGGACAGTAGAACTTCGAATGCCCAGATTCTGCTTCTGAGACCCTTACAGGCATTGACAGGTAGACAGGCATGGGAACAGATCATTACATCAAAAGCAACGTTCTAGAAGCTTGGCCAATCTGCAGAAGCCACCTGCAGAGGAGAGAGCCTCAGGGCATTGTGCTCTGCTGGTGAGGGCCGCACACAGATATGCAGTGTGGGATGCATGTGAGGCAGCAGGAGTCAAGAATGCACACGCCAGTGGGGCAGAGATAAGCGTGCCGGGGCCGCGTGGATGGCCGAGAGCCAACAGGGTATGAAGCCCAAAGCAGCAGCAATCGGGGGCTGGTGTGTGGCACCATGTGGCACTTGGCACCGTGCTTACTGGGACATTTGTGACATTCAAGGGGTTGTGAAATTTGTAATAGGAAAAAGGGAAGCATTGGGGAGGTGACTCCCCAAGTTACTGGTTCACACAGTGACCCTGGCCAGAACTTGGAGGGCCTGTGTGTCCTTTGCTGGACTCCCCTCTCCATGCAGGCCATAACAGTAGCTTTGAAAACAAGCCTGAACCCACCTTGCATACTACAACCCTAGTGTGCTTGCTGCCTAGAAAGGCTTGGTTGGGTCTGACCCACACCCCAGAGCTGCTCTCCAGCCCAAGGCAAGGAGAAGCAAGCTCCTAGGCAGCGAGGACTGTCCACGGTGAGCAGAAGGCTGGCGACAGAGATGGGCTCTGCCCACTCCACTCTGCCTCCTCCTCACCCTGTTCTTCTGTTTTTCCTTTGCACGGGGACATTTGTGGGGAAAGAGCTTTAAGGCCTGGAAAGACCTTGACCTGTTTAGACAGAGTTAACAGTTTGGCATGGTGGCGCACATCTTTTATCCCAGCACTCAGGAGGCAGAGGCAGGCAGATCTCTGTGAGTTTGAGGCCAGCCTGGTCTACAGAGTGAGTTCCAGGATAGTCAGAGCTATATAGTGACACTCTGTCTCAAAAAAAGAAAGAAAGAGAAGAAGGAAAAAGAGACTAGAACAGAGTAAGCAATAGGGAAAGAAGCCACTTGGATACAGAAAGAAGGAAGAAGTTAGTCATTCGAAAATTTCCTGCTTGGCTTGTCTTTCCATCAGGAAAGACTAAACCAGAATCTCATTGCCTTGGACCCAACGCCTAAAGGTCTGCCTTGGCTTCATCTCTGCTCTCTGTCCCTAACTTTGAGCAGATTTTGACCCCAGGGTATCCAGGGCAATTTGAGTACAACAGTTCAGGTCATTTGGAAGATGAAAATCAAAACCTCGGGCTGGGGTACGGTTCAGCTGGGAAACGGCTCTGTTCTGTTCTCCCCTCTCCTCACGTCTTCAGGGCTTCTTCCCTCCTTTTTTTTTTTTTTTTTTGGATGTTCTGGAAGGTTCATGTGGGAGAGAGAAGTGTTGGCAGCTTTGAGGTTAATTTAGAAATCTTAAGAGAGGTCTCTGGCAAGGTTAAGGGATTGCCACAGACCCCATAGAGGAAGCTAGGTGACCATAGCCAGGACCCGGCAGACATTACTCCCCGTGTGGTTATGTCACCACCCATATGCTGACCTGGCACCGGCTTTCCTTTGGCCATCTGTTCCCCTCCCCCCAGATGTGTCTTACCACTCCCTAGCCTATGTGGGAGCCAGATGTGTCTTTCAAAATTCCACTGTCAGTGTGTTCCTCCTCTGCTCAGCATCCTCCAGGGACTCTCTGTTGCCTTGAGCAGGAAGTTCAATTTCCTCCTCTCAGATTCAGCCTTGCCCTCATCCTGCCCAGCACACCCCTGCCCTCCTTAGGATCAGGATCCTCCAGCCCGGGCCACCTTCCTAGGATGAAGGAGGAGGATCCAGAGAGTGCCGATACTGGCTTACTGTGGTCTTGGGAGCAGGTGACGTGCACCGTTCTCTAGGGGGAAACCGCAGCTCATGATGTGCGTGGCCCGCTCACGTCTCGCAGAGCCAGGCTGGTGGAGCCCACACCTCTGCCCTAGCACCGTTGCCATGGGTTTTTCCAGGTGATCTGCTTCCCTGGCGTTATGCCCGCCCTTCCCTCTTGGCCGAGGAGAGCTGAAGTTGCACGAAGGCGAGCGTGCTGGGGTGAAGCTAAGAGTTTAGGATGCCAAGGGCCGTCAAGTCACCAAGGATGGGCCCTGAAGGCCTCTCAGCCATTGACAATAAGGGATATGTGGGCCTAGGCATTTCCCGAAAGGCTTCAGGAACAGCATCAGAGCTGGAATGGCGCTGAGGCGTCACTGTCGTTGGCAGCCCAGTTATCAAAGGCAGACCTACCCTTACCTCTGCCATCCTTGTGGTGATGTTTTTACTCAAAGAGATGGTGTCCTGGCTAGTTTTATGTCAACGTGACACAGCCAGAGTTATCAGAGACAAGGAGCCTTGACTGAGAAAATGCCTCCATAAGATCAGGCTGCAAACAAGCATGGAGGGCACTTTCTTAATTACTGATGGATAGAGGAGGGCCCAGCCTGTTGTGGGCGGTGCCACCCCTGGACTGGTTCCCCGGTCCTATAAGAAAGCAGGGTGCGCAAGCCATGGGGAGCAAGCCCAGTCAGCAGCACCCCTCCATGGCATCTGCATCAGCTCCTGCCTCCAGGTTCCTGCCCTGCTTGAGTTCCTGCCCTCGCTGGTGAGCTGAGATATGGACCTGTGGGTGAAATAAACCCTTTCATCCCCAAGTTGCTTTTGGTCGCGGTGTTTCGTCATAGCAGTAGCAACTGTAAGACGAATGGGGAGACCGGGCACAGGCTGAGTGACGGAGCCACAGGCTGGGACTGTGACCTCAGAGCTCAAGCTCTCTGTGACCGACTAGAATCCCACCACCGCTAAAGCAGTGTGGAGGGGGCACTGCTTCCGATGTTTTCCTCCACTCTTCGCACGTTCTAAGCGTGTTGCATGTTTTCCCTCTTTGCGTCTAACATCAGAACCCAGGGAGAGAATAAGAATAACGTGCCTGGCTTTCAGCAGCCCTTGAGTGTTTTTGCTGTATCCGTGGATACCGACACGGCAACTGTTTCACTCACGGGGCTACTGTTACCTGACGACGGTTTCCCAGCTCAGCAAGCCCTTGGCAGGCTGGACCTGGAACCCTTCTCTTGATTCTGGTTCTGTGCTCGTTTTCCTGCATGTATGTGGAATGGGCCCAGGGGAGTAGGTATGGGGAAGACTGGGACAGCCAGCCTGCTTGGGTACCTTCCAGGCACCAGAGAGGAGGCTCACAGTCTGGAAATAGCTGGGACAGGACTGTCAGCATGTGCAGATTTCCATCCTCCCCTGAGTCCCTCAGGTGGTGGGCGATTGGCCTAATCCCCACCATGTTAAGTGTAACACATGTCCTGGCCACCCCCCCCAACTCCTCCCACCACCACACTGAACTCCTGGGAAAATCTGAGGCCTCCACTCTGAGGCTGGCCCACGCACACCAGCTGGGCAGCTCCCTGGGGCCCCTGGATACTCACAGCGAGGTAGGGCCTGGCCAAGACAACTCCCACCATCTGCTCCTGACCTCAGAGGTGGAGCCTACCGTGCTACTGCCCCACCACAGGCACAGACAGGGGTCTGTCTAGAGCTGACCAGCTCAAGCCTGGTCTGTCTAGCTCTGCCCAGCTCAGCTTGTTTGCTCTTCATGATTACTAAATTGCTGTGCAACACGACTGTGGCTCCAGCAAGCCTTTTGGGAGGAGAAGGGCAGAAAGTTACCTTTAGCGCTTATGTATTACCTTAAAGTGTTGGTATATGGAGTGGAGAATAATGTCCCCTTCTCCCAGTCCATACACTGACACCTAAACCCCAGGACCTCGGGAAGTGGCCGTATCTGGAACTAGAGTCCAGGCAGATATGATCATGGAGATAAAGTCTGTTCTGGAACAGGCGAGGCCCCTGTGCAGCATGACTGGTAGCCTATTAAAAGGGGATGTTGGGTCACAGAGAGTCATGTGAAGACAGAGGTGATGCTTCATCAGCCAGGGAGTGTCCTGTGTGACTATAATTGCCAGAAACTAGTGAGGGGCGAGCAGCAGAGTCTCCTCACAGCTCTGAGAAGGAGCCAAGTCTGATGGCACTGTGTTTTTGGGATTGCTGCCTCAGAACTGTGGGACAGTAGGCCCGTGTCATTTACCTGGTTTGTGGTACTGTGTCATGATGGCCCTGGCAAATAATACAGTCAGAAAACACATGCCTGAGGGTGCAACTCCATGGAGTGACTGCTGAGCTTGCACGGTGTCCTGGGTTTAATCCCCACACCACGTGAACCTGCTGTGGTCCCCCTTGCCTGCACTGAAAGTGGAGGCAGGGAGAGCAGAAGTTCAAAGTCATCATCAGCTACATGACATGTTCTAAGCAGAGCCCAGCCTGGACTATATGAGACTCCATCATACAACACACACAACACACACACAACACACACACAACACGAATACGCACACAACACACACAACACACACATAAACACACACACACACACACACAACATACAACACACACACATAACGCACACACACAACACACACAACACACACACACACACACACACACACACACACACACACACACACACACACACGGAGCCGTATGCCACGAAGCGAGAGTGGCCTGTAGAAGCTGATGAGGGCAGGGAAAAGCTTCTCTCCGGGAGCCTGAGGAGGAGGCAGCTCCGTTCCGCTCCATCCGACTGTGGACGGAGAAGGCAGTACAGTGAACGCTGCTGCTCCAGCAGGCTCAAGTGTCCCTGCCACCACTCCCCACCCGAGAGCCCCCAGCTACGTGTGGCAGTGCCTCCAGCTGACTTCTGGGAATGATTCCATCATGTTTCTGGGGCTGTGTCGGCATGCCTGGCCCACTGTGGAGATGCACATCGGGCATCTCTACTCTTAGCGCTTGTGCCAACCGTGTGCTCACTCCCAAGTGTATGGAATAAAAGGTCAAGAGTCTCCACCCCAGATCTCACACTTTCCCTGACACATGGCATCTTTTGGGATTCATGGGCAAAGCTATTCAGTGCACTCGGAGTGCTCCCTATAGCAGCGCTGACCCTTGAGGCTATTCAGTGTGAGTGCTCCCTGCAGCAGCGCTGACCCTTGAGGCTATTCAGTGTGAGTGCTCCCTGCAGCAGCGCTGACCCTTGAGGCTATTCAGTGTGAGTGCTCCCTGCAGCAGCACTGACCCTTGAGGGTATTCAGTGTGAGTGCTCCCTGCTGCAGCGCTGACCCTTGAGGCTATTCAGTGTGAGTGCTCCCTGCTGCAGTGCTGACCCTCACACTAGCAAGACTTTGTACTTGTGCTCCTCCTGCCGGGCTGTCTTCCTTTTCCTCCAGCTGTGTTAATTCAGGGTCTGCGTTGCCCACCCAGCCACTGATCTTGTCCCTCTTTCTGTGTGTAAGCAACATGTCCCTCACCTAAAGCCACCCTAGTTCTGTGTGGGTGTCGCGGCTCACTCAGAGCCGGGGCCAGGGCTCACACTCTGGATCCTGCTAATGCAGGGTGTAGACCACCATGGTCAAGGGGCGGGTTTGAAGCATGGCGGCCGCGTGCTTTCTGGAGCATGCTCAAGGAAGACTTCTTTAACTTGTTTTGGACTTTAGCAGCTTGAGTGGGCCCCCCTCGGCACTGGGGAATGTTCTAGTACCCTGTAATCTTGTGAGGGATGTGGTGTACACCTTTAGTCCCTGCACTGGGAGAAGAGGCAGGTGTATCTCTGAGTTCGAGGCCAGCCTGGGCCACAGATAGTGATACCCTGTCTTACCAAAAAAAAAAAAAAAAAACCCTCCTTTCCTAGATTGGTGTGTAAATTCTATGCATTTCCCCCTCTCCCCAATCTCAAGAGCTTTTATTTTGTAGAAATTAATCAGCCTAAAAACTTTTTTTAATTGCAAAGGATCTAAAATGACTAATTTTAAAGAAGAAAAACTTATTTTAGGGCTTAACAAAACTCCATCGCAATCAAGAAAAGATGGTATTGGTGTCTTGGAACAGCATTGAGTCCTGACGTAGACTTCAATTAATTGATTTTTGACAAGAACGTAAGCTAATTTAGAAGGCAAGGAGCCTCCTCAGCAAACTGTTCTGGGATAATAGGGTAACCACCCCTGAAAGATATGTTGACATCTGATGTCGGATTTAATTTGAACAGAGGCTTCTGCTGAACTCCCTTGCCCTCCAAAGGAGAGGATTTGCTAATTACTCTAGGGGTACCACCCAGCCCCTCCCTCGTCTATTATTTATATATCATCATGTCATATTGGCTCAATAAGGATGCCTAACTGTTCTAGGGCAGAGAGTACTTCCTCTTCAGGAATTAAGTAAACACGGGTTAGTGACAGGGCCACAGCCGTAGTTCAGTTAGTGGGTAGAGACCTTGCCTCACGTGCCCAAAGCCCAGAGTGTGGTCCCAAGGACCACATAAAACTGGTGTGACAGTGCATGCTTGTAATCCCAGCAGGTGGAGACAGGGGTATCAGAAGTTCAAGGTCATTCCCTGTTACATAGTGGGTTCAGCCAGCTTGGGCCTCCATAAAACCCTGTCTCAGAGAGGGGGGCAGGGTGTAAATCACAAAAGGCTGTGCCAATTCGTCAACTGGGATAAACCAATTGGGAATACTATTGGGGTTCAGAGAGAGGAGGTGGTTGCCTTTGGCTGGGACTGCCCTCGAGGATCTCACCAGGGAAAGCATGATGGAACGGAGGAGAGCGGGAGCAGTGGTTAGAAAGCTGCACTTAACATTATTTTATTTAATTTGGTTTGGGTTTTTTTTTTTTTTTTTTTTTTTTTTTGAGATAGCACCGTGATATGTAGCCTAGGCTGGCCTTGAACTCAGTATTTCCTGCCTCGGCTTCTGGAGTGCCAGGATCCGTAGGTTGCACTTGCTGTCACTGCCTCTGTGATGTTCACGGACGGGACCCTGGCATCTAACCCAGGAACCGCCAAGTCCACAGTGTAGCGTGGACAAATGAAGTCTTGAGGTGTCTTTGCTCATTCGTGATCCCACAAACTGGGCACCTCTCTCTTTTTTAAGGGAAATTTGTAGGCCAAGGAGTTCAGTAGCTTCCAGCAATGCGTTTTTTTGTTCCGTAGGTAGAAAACGATCTGATTCTAAAGGATTAAGTTTGAAACACTGGGGCCCAATGGTAGAGTCACTGGGAGCTCCCCCCTCTCAGCAGGCAAGCAGTTGAACCTCTTGGGTTACAGTTGTGCCCCAGGTGGGTGGGGCCTACCTCCTTTCTCCCAGTGTTTATTGCTGCAGAGCCCTGCCCAAGGAGAGCTGTGGAATCAGCTTTCTCTGGCTGAGCCAGCTCCTGGAACCAAGCTGTCCTGTACCTCTCTCACGACCCACCCCTTAGATAAACAGCCCTGCGCTGAAGGCTGCAGAGGTTGCGATGTGGTCGCCCACGCCAAGCGCCTCTCCCTCCAAGAACCACCTGCACTGAGACCTGCTTTGCTTCCAGCGGGATTCTTTGGAGTGACAGGAGAATCTACTTGCCTGCAAAGGTGGCCACTGCAGAACTCCATGCTCACTGCTCATTCTCCTACACTTCCTCCTCCCAAGAGCCTTCTAGGCCAGTCCAGGAGATAGCCCTCCAGCTCATGCTTACCTCAGTGGAACCCAGCCTCACATGCTGAGCTCTGTGCAGCTTGGCCACCTCTGAAGGAGTTACATTGGCATAGACTATCCAGCGTGGATCCAGTGCCCACCACCCAGCCATCTTAGGCCTGCCCAGACCCTTAACCGTGCAGCCCTTGAGACTGCGAGCTGCTGGTGTCACACACCACTGTCAACACACACAGCTGGTGTCACACACCACTGGCATCAGACACTGCCGATGTCTCTCACACGGCTGGTATCACGCACCGCTGGTGTCACACACCGCCGCCTCAGCTCCGTCAGGCCACCTTTACTTGGTTTGCTCTGGAGTCAGGGCCAGGACTTCTGATTTCTTTGAAAGGCAACCTGTGGGCAGAGAAAATATCACTGGCATCTGCCAGTGGGCTATAGGACGCAGTGACTGGAGGGCCTGCTCCAAGGCTCCCTGTGGTGGGTTTGGTGACAGGCGGCTGGGCTCTATACCCGAGGGCCACCAATGTGGAACGAGCCACCGGGGCTCACAGCACTGGGGAACACTGATGACCCAGGACTCGCGGATGCCGCTGTAGAAGTATCGTGTATATGGAAAAAACGTTCAACATATGGCTTAAGAGGATCGATGAGGTCATTTTAGTGGAAGAGTGTGTGTGTGTGTGTGTGTGTGTGTGTGAGAGAGAGAGAGAGAGCTAGCTTAGAAAGGATACATGCTGCCCCAACCCCCATATTAGTGTTGGTTTTTTAAGGGAACAGAATATAAGTGATTCTTTTTCCTTTTAAATTAAAAAAAAATTTTTTTTTAATTTGTTCATTTGTGTTTTCCTGAGATGCAGTCTCGTTATGTAGCAAGACTGGTCGTTCATTATACAGCCCAGGCTGGGCTTGAACTCTTGATCTTCATATGTCGGCCTCCCAAGTGCTGAGATTACAAGTGTGTGTCGCCACATCGAAGCTTCTTCACCTTCTCTCCCCTTCCTCCTGCTGTCGCCACCATCTCTTTTGTAACTTCTAGTTTCTCCTCACTGAGCAAGAGTTACTTATGTCATGCAGAAATGAAATGATAAAGATGGAATAAGGGTGAGGAAAGCCAGGGGTATCTATTTCAAAATGTATTACAGAATTGCAAGTGCAAGTCTATAATGCTACAGCTCGACAGTTGTATTTAAATGTAGCAACAGGAATTATTAAATGTTTGAGAGTTGAAGTTAGAACATTTAAAACTCATGAGCCAGCTTTTGCTAAATATCTATTTGGAGAAGTGAAAGTTGATTATGTCTTGTTTTGAATGGAATCCCACCTAACCCTTCCTATGTGGTTTTAAATGCTCTATGGAGACGGAGTAATGATTATGTAAGAGACAATCCTAAAACCATGTGTTAGAGCTGGATAGATGGACATGCACGCACACATGCGCACGCACACACACGCACACACACTCGTGCATACACACACACACACACACACACACACACAGTCTCTCTCAGGACCTCTTCATCACCTTCAATGCTGACTCCTTCGCCCCAGCCATTTCTACTTTGTGGCTCACTCATTATACTAGCTGAGCCATCTCTTCAGAGCAGGACCAGGTCATGTCCCTCTTCTTCATAAACCCTTTAGTTCTCAGGAAACACCGAGTCTTCAGCCCCCATTCTCCTTGCTGTAGCCGATCCTGCCTCTCACATCTCACTGTCTGTCCCTCTGCCCCGATTCACGCCATGTCAGCCATGCTGGCCTTTTCCAGTGGTTTGCACTTCCAGTTCCCCTTTCTGGAACATGTCTTACCCATAGTGCCCTGCTTCCTCACCTCCTGGGGGATTTTACCTCTGAATTGGTGACTTCTTCCTCGCACCCAAAACAAAAGATCCCACATCTTACTTCCATACCTCACCTGACTTCATTCTTTATAACACTTACCTTCCCTGACATTTGACCAATTTGTTTGTCTTCCTCGACGTGTAAATACCCGAGGGCAAGGACTTTTTCTTTAATGTTCAGTGTCCTTAGTCCAGGATCAATGAGTATCAGCAGGCTTGGGAGGAATGAATGGATGTTGGGTACTATGTGACAGTTCATCCTGCCAAGGAGGTGCCTGAGGAAGGCTCCTTGCCTTGCCCAAGGTCACAGATGGGACAGCCAGCAGACATCCTGGCTGTAGCCACTCAGCATCAACCTCACACAAGAACCCTGGCCTTGTCCATCCTGCTTCCCATGTGTTTTTCCAGTTCACACAGAATCTCAGCCCAGAATAGTAAAAGAAGAGACAGCTGCTCCTGCAGGACCCTGGAGACTGTTCCGGAGGGTTCGCCCCTGGAAAAACAGTAGTGAGCTCAGGGTGGGAAGAAAGGAGCAGAGGAAGGGGTCCCCCAGCCGTGGGGACAATGTAGTGGGTTTTGTGATTAAAATAACATCTGTGCCTGGTTTTGCAGAGCAGTACTGGAAGGTGGGTGGTCTGTCTGAATTATCAGGTGGGGCCTTCCTCCTTTCTGGCCCGAGAAGGTTTGGGACGGGCGGGTGGCTGAAGGATTCACTCAACAGACACACGCAGTAGGAAGGAACAGGGCCTGGAGGAGCATCTGGAAACCCCTGTCTGGCCTACAGACCTGTTGGTCCCTGGCCCAGCCTCACTCCCAGAGTGTCTCCAGACCCCTCCCCCTTCCTGAGATGGTGTAGACACCCCCTTTGATGCCTGGGGAGCTCTGGCCTTCTCCCTCTCAAGCCCCATGTGGTTTGTTAATGGGCTATGAAATGAGGAATTTCAGGCGTCACTCATCTGCACAGTGGGGCAGGGGTAGCATGCTGATGCTGTGAGTGTTCTCAAGCCTGTCTGTCTGTCTGTCTCCCCCCCAGATGCAGCTTCTGGATAAGTTTCCTATTGAAGGTGGCCAGAAGGACCCCAAGCAAAGGATCATCCCCTTCCTCCCAGGTAAGCGCCAGTGGCCCTGTGAAGGGCTGGGGGTGACTGGGAGAAGCCCCCCCACCCCCTGCAGCTAAAAAGAGGCTGGCTTAGCAACATATTAACCACTCCTCCAGAGGATTTGCAAACCTTCAGTTTTGAAGGCCACTGTCCTCCAACTGGTTTCTCTGGCCACTCCAGAATCATCTCTGCTGGCCCTTGGTTTGTAGCTTCAGAGGAATTCCTGAGGCTACTGGAGGGTTCTGTGGCTCACAGAAGGCTCTGAGAGGGTAGGGAGTGTGTATTCCTGTAATCCCAGCACTCAGAAAGCAGGCAGAGGCAGGAGGATCAAGAGTTGGAGGCCAACCTGGGTTATATTGCCATTTGGAGTCCAGCCTGAGCTGCATAGCTCCCCACAACCAAACCAAACCAAAACAAAAACCCAAAGCTGAGCACTGGGCCTGTAATTCCAGCACTTGAGATGTAGAGGCACAGGCTTAAGACTGGAAGATCATCCGGTCCAGATCCTTGACACCAAGCCTGGCAACCTGAGTTTGATTCCCTGCATCTCCATGGTGGAAGGAGAGAACCAGCTTCTACAAGCTGTACTCTGATCTCCACATGTGACTCCCCCACCCCCAGGCACACAAAATAAACATGTAATAGTAGTTTAAGATCATCCTTAGCCACGCAGTGAGTTCAGGTTTAGCTTGGGCCGCAGGAGACTCCATCTCAAATGGTTAAGAGCACTAGCTGTTCTTCCAGAGGGCCCAGGTTCAATTCCCAGCAGCTACATGGCAGCTTACAATCATCTGTAACAGCCAGTCCCCGGGAATCCAAAGGCCTCTTCCAGCCTCCTTGGGCCTGAGGCGGGCATGTGGTATATAGATGTCCATGCAAACAAACACTCAAACACATAGAATAATTTTTTTTAAGTTTAAAAGTATCATAAACTTAACAACCAACCAGAATCATGGAGAGACTTAAGTTCCCCTGAGAAAGGATTGCTAATCACGAGTGTGACAGCTTCCCCCACCTCCCTTAAAATGGGCATACTCCCCGAGTCTTGGTCTCCATAGGTCTCCCACAGCTACTGTGCCATACTTCCCTAGCATGCCTGTGAGCTAGCAGAGACAGGATTTGAACCCAGCTCTCTCTAGCCATTGCTGCAGCACCATTTGGAACCAGTTTCATGCAATCAATCGTGTGTGATATAGAGGAAAATGTCTCAGGTAAGCCATGACTTGCTATTACCGGGATGTCTAAAGCTTGCCTAGAGACCTGTAGTGTAATTGCAGCACGCTTCCTTAGTAACATTGTGTAGGGTCCTGCCCACTGAGGGCTGTATTATCATTTCTCATGAGGAGGGGAGCTGTTGGGATTCAGAGAGGTTCTTCAACTGCCCACGAAAGTGGCAGAACTAAGGCGTGAACTCAGGGCCATGCCCTGAGCCACGAGGAGGAGACTTTCCTGTGGCTTTCTGGATCCTCAAGCCAACAGGTCCAGCTGGTTCTCAGGACCGTTCCCTTCACAGTGGTCTTCCCACTAGGTTAATGCTGGCCCCGGGCCTCACAGCCTAGCCTCCGGGATGATAGGTGCCAGTTAGACACTACTGGCCTATGGTCAGGATCCACCGTTGGGTGTAAAAAGGTGGGGGTACCACACATGGAGAGTGGCTCCCCTCTGAAAGGTGCTCCTCACCCAACCCGCAGAGTCAGCAAAAGGCTACGTATCCTCAGCATCTTGTGCTAGACTTGGAAAGGAGTAGCCAGCTCCCAGGAAGAAGAGCCAAAGTCTACCGTTTGGGTAAGGCAAGGACTGACTAGCCACTGAGAGTAGGTCCGCCATCTGCTCCCTTTGTTGGAGGCAGAGCACAGCTTCTCCACTGTCTGGCCCTGAGTTACAAGATAGTGACTTTGCACTGCATCCGGGGCATTGGACTATTATATAAATACAACCGTGCACAGTAGGGAATGTGGGTCAGAGAAATGGCGGCTGACTGAACCCTCCCTTCTCTAAGTCATGCTCCCTTCAGTGGCTTTCTCCATTGGACTCCTCATCTTTACTGACTCCTCACTCTCCAGGGCTTCAGACTGGGCTAGCCTTCGGAGCACACACGGGAACTCCTAGCCCTGCCCCTGTCTCCCTGCAGCTTGCTGGAGGCTACCATAGACCCTTCATTCACTATCTCCTCAGAAGGCCTAAGGTTCTGGTACCAGCGTGCCCTCGTATCGCAGGAGTCCCCAGGGCAGAGGGCATTGGAGCAGGGCCTGTCTTAGTAGCTGAATCCCCGTTGTAGCTTGAGACAGGGTCATGTGAGTCGTAGATCTTGTGTCACCCGGATACCGACCTGTCCCTGCCTCCTGACCTTGGAGGTGGTGTCTGAGACCACCTGCTGATTCCCAGGATCGTTCTAGCAGCAGGGCCTTGACAAAACCCTAGCACCCCGGACGCCCGCAGGGACAGCTCTGGCAGTCTGGCAGCCTTTTGACTCTCCTGGACTTTCATGGTCAGGAAAGCTCCAGGGAGGAGGGTGAGGGCACACTTTACCTCTGAGGGGCTCAGTTTTAGTTCCACAGGTGCTGGGGCATGGCCAGCGTTTCTGCTGCCCGGGAGGGGCTTGGGGTGTTTCCGGAGCATCAGTCCAGCTGCTTTCTTCTGGCCCGCCTGGCCACAGGCTCATGGCTGGGGACTTGAAGTGTCTGGCTGGTGTGGATAATAGAGAAAACAGAAGAACTCCAGAGAACTGAGGGGACTTGAGGCTTGGTCCCATCCTCATCCATCTGCCAGGCAGAAGGGAGGAAACCCCGTGAAAGAGCAGTGCATCTTGGGATCTGGACACAGCCTGGGGATATGTTCAGACCAGCCTGTGGGTTTGAAAGGTGGTGAGCATCCAGTGTTCCTGTGGCCAAAGATAGAATCTTCATCCCAGAGAAGCTGGCTCCTGGTGGTACTCAGTGCCTCTTAGGGGACAGGCAAGGGATTGTATAGTGGCACTGGGGCCAGGGATAGGGTTTAGGGGAGGTCTGTGAGCAGGGCAATGAGAGAGGGAGGCAGGTTTGGCCAATTACTGATACTTGCATATCAATTAAATCATGGATAAAGGTTGTAGGTGGACTGCCCTTAAGAAGGCCTCCAGGTTGTTTTTACCTGGGCTAAAACCTGTTTACTGGATTCTGGGAATGACGAGCCACCGAATAGAAGTGCCAGCCTCTGTGAGGCCTGAGGAGCCCATGGAAGGAGCTAGAAGGTGTGGCACCTACAAACAAGAGGCAGCTCTCCAGTAGGTCCCAGGGAAGAAAATACACATGGCTCAGGCCAAGAAAGAGCAGAGTATTGTTCAAGAGCCTGGACATCCTGGGAGCGGGGGATGAGGATAGAATCCCCCAGACTGTACCTCCAAGCCCAGATTCTGCGAGGGTGAGGGAGACATGCCCATCTCTTTGACCTCTGGGGCTCTCCGAGACAAGGCCCTTGTCCTCTGCAGCCTTCACTCATGTGCTGTTGTAGGGCTGGACACATGACACGTGCTCTGTTTGACTTGTTGATCACTTTCCTTATATACATTGGTTTTACAGAGCTTCGAGGTGTCTGGACTTGTTCTGGCCACGCCCCATTCCTTCCCTCCAGGCTCACCGAGGGGCGGGCCTTCATCCCAGTTTAGAGAAAAGTCAACTCTGGGGCTAGCAGATGGCTCGGTGGCACTTCCTGCCAAAATTGAGTTTAATCCCTGGGGCCCACATGGCGGGAGGAAAGAACTGACTTCTCAAGTTGTCTCTGATCTACATGAGCATGCGCGCACACACACACACACACACACACACAGTAAATGTAATAAAAAATATTCAAAAAGAGAGAAGTAGCAGCGAATCTCTGCCTTTTGCTCCACGGCTGCCTCCATACCCACCAGGTTAGGGTCCGAGACCGAGCATAAGAACCCTTAGTTCTCTCTCTTAGCTGCCACTGCTATCTCCAGCATCAGAGGTAGCATACCTGTTTGGGGTCCGGCAGCTTGAGCCTCCTGGGAATCAGGCCACCCGGAAGGGTTCTCCCATTCCATTAAATAGCTGAGGTCATTGAGACTGAGTAATTATTTTCTGTGTGTGATTAAACTCTTTAGTGTATTTTTATTTTGCACGATTACATATTCGACAGCTCTAAGGCTTTCTGAGCACCACACTCATTTAATTATGAACATACCAGGTTTGACTATTGAGTTTCTTTTAAAAAATACCCGCTTCTTTTTTGAGACAGGGTCTTGTTTTAGGGTTTCTACTGACAGGATGAAACACCATGACCAGAAGCAAGGGGAGGCAAGGGTTTGTTCCAGCTTAGAGCCCTGAGGTCACATTCCATCACTGAGGAAGTCAGCGCAGGAACTCAAGGCAGGAACCGGGAAGCAGGAACTGAAACAGAGGGCATGGAGGAACGCTGCTTACTGGCTTGTTCTCCATGACTTGCTCAGCCTGCGCCCAGGACCACCCGCTCGGGCATGGCAACACTACAATTGACTGGACCCTCCCATGTTTAGTCACCAATTAAGAAAATACCCCACGGACCTCCCTAAAGGCCAGACTCACGGAGGCATTTTCTCAACTGTGTTTCCCTCTTCTCAGATAACTCTAGTTTGTGTCAAGTTAATAGAACAAAACCAAGACAGGTCTCATGTGGCCTAGGCTGGTCTTGAACTCTTGATCTTCCTGCCTCTGCCTCCCAAGTGCTGGGATTATAGGAATGCACCATTGTATCTAGCTTTTATCTCTTAATCTTGAAATAATCACAGACCCATGAGATGTTACAAAAATACCAGCCACGTACTTTCCTGTAGTTCCACCACCAGGCTGCAGAGCAGTAAGGAGGGTCAGGGCAGCCGTCTTCCGCCATCAAATTACTTCTTACAATGGGACATCTTTTTTTTTCTCCTTCAGATTTTGATATTTTAAAAGTATGTGTATATATATGTGTGTCTGAGTATAGGTTTGTGCACATGCATACAGGATGCTTGGAACCAAAAGATGGCATCAGATTCTTCTGGAACTAGTTAGAAGCAGTTGTGACTGGTCCAGCATGGGTGCTGGGAACTGAACTCAGGTGCTCTGTAAGAGTAATATGTGCTCTGAGCCACTGAGCCACCTCTCCAGTCCTGGAACACTTAAATAACTAACTATAGTATGTTATCAAAACCAGAAAGTGGTGATTCCTGTGTTTAGCATATGGAGAACGCCACTGTGCACTGTGCACGCGTGCAGACTGGCCAGTAGGAAGGACAAGAGCCCATGGGAAGCTCTGCAACCTGGAGTGCTTGGCATTCCTGCTTCCAACAGAAAAGCCATAGGGAGAACTCATTCTGCATGCAGGAATTCTCCAGAAGCCTCCTGAACAATTCCTCAAACACCACTGAAATCCAGGATGGGCTTTTTGCTTTATCTTATTTAATTAATTAATTAATTTATTTTGAGACAGAGTCCCTCCATTTAGTCCTTATTGTCCTGGAACTCACTGTGTAGACCAAACTGGCTCCAAACTCACAGAGATCCTCCTGCCTCTGCCTCCCCAGTGACAGAATTCGAGTCATATATTTTAAAGAAGCATGTGATACATTCTGTTACTAAGTGAAGTACTTCTAAAAGAAATTTCTTTAGGTGAGGTAGTGCTTGCCTGTTACCCCAGCACTGAGAAGGCTGAGGCAGGAGAGGGATAGTTTAGGGTTAGCATGAGCTACATTGTGAGTTCAAGGCCAGCCTGGGTTATGTATCGAGGCCCTACCGATGATGATGATGGTGATGATGATGATGATGATGATGTAATCATGTATTGAGATCTTACCGATGATGATGATGATGATGATAGAATCTGTGGCTTCTCAGTTGCTGAAAACTGAGGATAGTCCTGGTGCTGGGAGACCTGGAACTCAGGCTTTAGGGGTAGGAACACCGTTGTCAGGGACTGTGAGTGGATCAAGCTGTGGTGTCACAAGCCTGTCCCAGCACTTGTGAGATGGAAGTAAGAAGGTCAAGAGTTTGAGGCTAACCTGGGCTATAAAATGAGATAAAGACCAGCCTGGGCTACAAGTAACATGGTCTCCAAAAACCAAAACCAAATACACAAACAAAACAAAACAAAACAAAAAAACCATTAATGGTCTCTGATTGTGAGCCGGTTAAATTAGCTTATTGATTTCATGGCTAACCAAACAAAATATAACACTCTTGAATCGAGACATTTGACTTTATTACAGCTCAGTAACCAGAGATCGGTGGCACATTTACATCTATCTCATTGCCTTCAAGTTCCCTTGAGGTGACAAGACAGGCTTCTTTACCACAGAGAGAGGTGCGCCCAGGCTGTTACCTTTGGAAAGATAATCCAAAGCAAAAAAGCCTGCTGCCTGTTTAGGAGACCTCCAACAGTGGCATTCCCAGAGTCAGGGGTGGGGGTAGTCGCGCAGGTGCTTGGAGAGGCGGGCAGAAAAGAAGTGCTTCCGGGTACTCGACCAATCAGGGTAGAGGCTACAGCCTTTTCGTTGCAGCCTACTGTTTACATGGAGCCCTGGGCCTTGTTTTAAAAGACGACTATGGAAAATCCATCTCCTGTTGTCCATCCTGGGATTGGAGTCCATTTCCTGTATATCCTGGGTTTGCTGGCCCAAGGAGCCTCCCTGGGAGGAAATGGTCATTACAGAGCGGAGTGGAGTGTGTATAGCTGCTGATGTAGAAAGCAAACAACTGTGACCAGGGGCCCGGGGACCTCAGAAGCCAGGCAGTGGAGCAGAAAGAGCTGCACTTCTGCCAAGGCTGTGCTTGGTCGCCTTCTGCTTAAGAGCCACCTGTGCCTTGCTGGCCTCCCTTAACCTCTGGGCTTCCAGAAAGCTCCGTGGTCCTAATAACAGTCGGCCCCACCCACAGCCCTTTGCACCCTAGGTTGATGAGGTATGGAGCTATAAGATGACTCGGGCCACAAAGTGACCCCATAACTGTAATCAGCTGAGGTAGGGGCTGCCAGCCTGCAGACAGCCTGCTGACCTCTTCAGCTCACAGGGCTGTATTTTTAGACACTGGGCGTGCTTGCCTCTTTGTACTGGCTGGACAGTTTACATACCGGTTCCTTAATGAAGAGGCAGTGCGGAGCCACAGTGCAGGAGGGCACCGAGTGAGCCGGAGGCACAAGGCTTTCCTCTCCCTGATCGTGGAGCCCAGTGCAGCGGATCCGGTGTTTGTTTAGCACCAAAGGAAGCAGGGGGAAGGGACAGTTTTTAGCTGGCCTAGGGAGAGCCAGCCTTCTTGCTCAGCTGTAGGTACTTCTCTCCATTTCCACCGGCCTGGGAAGCCTTTCCCCAAGGATCTGGGGCAAGCAATGACTGGGTTCTGGCAGGGACTGCAGCCTCTCAGGGTGAGGGCTAGGAAGTTTCTGGACCCTATTGGGAACCTGGAATGGCAGGAAAAAGACAAACATCCATGATGAGGATAGTTCAGACAGCGTCTTTTGGGAATACTGGGGTGTAAAAAAACATGAACAAAATTACAGGCCTGAACGCCTCACCTCCCCTTGCTGGGAGGTGCTGGGCCCTCTCCTGCTCCCACACTATCATCTGAGGCCAGCAAGGCCCACCGGGAGTGCTGACCTCTGCATGGAAGAGCTGTGTTCATTCACTCCTTTCTTCCTCAGGAGTTTATCAAGCACCTACTGTGTGCTAGGACCAACTGTGGGCACCAATAATATAGCTGAGAGCAAGAGGCTAGGCCACTGTTGACAGGAAGTTTATCTTTCAATGGAAGGAGTCAGAATGCAAACAAATGAGCAATTTCCAATAGTGATAAGAACCAGAAAGGAAAAGGACTTCGAGGTGGCCCAGGGTGTCTGGAATCTGTTGGTCAAGAAAGGCCTCTGCAGAGGTGACATCTGAACTGAGCCAGGCATGGGAAGATCAGGGTCTGGGGGCACCAGGCTGAGGGGACAGTGACTAAGTGGAGCAAAGGATTATGGGTGAATAGCAGCAGGATCCGGTGATTATGGGTGAATAGCAGAAGGGGCAGGCTAGCTGACCTCAAAGAGAGCCGGGCAGACAGGAGATGGGACCTAAAAGGCTACCCATGCAGAGAGGGCTCCAGCCCTACAGGAGTGTGTGAGCTGTGAGGCGCCCCCATCACACCAAAGTCACTAGCTCCAGAGGCTTCCAGCCCCCATTCCCATCCCCTACCCTGTCTCTGCAGGAGGCAGCTTCAAGGAGCCCTTTCCAATCTTGAAAGTGAATGTGGACCAGGCCCAAAAACATTTCCCTACTCCATCTCCACATGTCAGGGTCAGGAAAAACTAGCCGCTTCTTTCAGAATTGTCTGTTTCTTTTGTCCCGGCTTAGAGATCCCTTCAGAAAGGCATCAACCTCCTGATCACCTGCCCAAGTCTGTAGTCCTGGGGTGGCTCTGGGGACCCTTCCCCAGCAACCTGTGGTTGAAGCAGACACCCACGTCTGCAGCCTTGGGCAGCCTGGGTCATCTGACATGCAGGAGACGCGCTCTGGCCTGGAAGCAGTGCCGGATTCCTGTCAGCCCTTGCTCGTGTCTGTGGCACAATACCGAAGTTAAACCAGAGCCATCAGCGGTTCCCTTGCTGGTTGACCCATCAAAAGTGATGGGTGTGACTCCAGGCCTCTTAACACTCGTGACCCCTCCCTGCCCCCACTATGCCCTTCACCTTGGAAATAATTTCCTTATGGAAGCCAGTGTCCTTCGCAAGGTCAAATCTTTTCACTCTGTGCTTAGAGATAACACTTACGCTCTGGTGTCCCTGGGAGTGGTGATGTCAGCTAGTCGCATTCAAGTGTACGTGGCGAGCGGTTCAGTCACTCAGCCCAGGTTAGTGGTGAAAAGGCAAAAGGGAAACTAAGGCAAGAGAAGGAAGTAAGGCTTCATGGGGCCCATGAGAGTGGAGATGAGCTAATCTGAGCCAGCAATATGGGGTCACACAGGGTGCAAGGTAGAGAACGGTGACCTCCACCAGGTTGGACAGAACAAGTTCTCAGATGACACACTGCTAGCCCTGTACAGCAGCGGTTCTCAACCTGTGGGTTGCGACCCCTTTGGGGGCTGAACACCCCTTTTCCAGGGGTCACCTAAGATCTTCTGCATACCAGATATTTATATTACGATTCATAACAGTAGCAAAACTACAGTTGTGAGGTAGCAACACAAATAATTTCACGGTCAGGGTCACCGCAGCATGAGGAACTGCGTTAAAGTGTCGCAGCATTAGGAAGGCTGAGAACCTCTGTTGTACAGTGAGACATTTTTAGGCGGAGAGAACAGATTTCTATCTTGAAAGGACCCTTCAGGCTGACGTATGCCACACAAGAGGTGGAGAGACTGGAGGTGTCTGAGGTGGCTTGGGAGGTGAGGGACGGAGACAGTTCTCAGGTGTGTTAGAGGGAGGGCTAGTTAACTGTGGGTTGCAAGTGAGGGTCTGTCAGGGTCAGTCCCTCCCAGAACATCGGCCCTACACTGGTCTGTTCCCATACCTACCCTGTGCTCACCATAAAGGGAAGAGATGATGGCTCCCCTCTCCCATAGCCAGTGGGTGCCTTTGGTACTTGTGAAAGCTGCTGTGTGGAGATGTAGTTCAGTCGGTAGAGCACTCACCCAGTGCACACACTGGCTGTGGCGGTGCATGCCTGTGGTCCCAGCACTCAGGAAGGAGAGGCGGGGAGGCTGAAGTTTAAGCTCACTAGGAAAAAAGTTCTATCTGTTTCCCTTTAGGCCAAAGCACAAAGAACGGAGCTTCACCTTAGTGAGAAAGAACTTGGAAGGGCCTCAGCAGGGAGACTCCCAGGCTCTGATCTTGTCTTGTACCTGGGCTTCCTATTCAATGCTACTGGTCTGACTGTAAAAACACCACACTTAGGGAGAAGATGAGCAGAAATAGGCAAACGCTGGATAGTGTTTCAGCACCAGGGACCTTGGGGTTCAGATCGCAGTTCAGCGTCCTCCTAGCTTTGTGACCCTGGCCAGTTCCCCTCAGCATCCATGGACAGTCATCAGTGAGGCACACTGAACACCCACAATGCATGGTGAGTGCGGTTATGACAGCGTGGTGAGCCTGCTCTCTGGGCCAGTGTGAATGCAGCCTTCTGGAATCTTCTCCAGGAGTGAGGGTTCTTCTCACGCACAGTCTTAGGCATTTCAGGATTTGCCGCTGAAAATGTGGTCAGCAACTTGGGCGTCATCCAGGAGCTTGTTAGAAACACAGACTCCACCCCAGGCCTGCTGAATCAGGACTGTATCTTAACCAAGAGCCCGGTAAGGGATGAGAATCACTGGTTTAAGGCCCTCAGAGCCCTTTGATGGGCCGCCTGCTTTATCTTTAATGTACTCTTGGTGTCTAGCTATGTTCAGTCCATTCATGCACTGTAAACTACTGAGTCGGCAAAGGCAAACCCATCATTGAGTCAGGATAGAGGTGCACAGAGAGTCAGGGCCTCCTGCGGCAACTTGATGAGGACTGTCTGGCCTGATTCTTCAAACATCCCAGAGATGCCTACCTGCTTATGGGCTCTGCACCCAGTGGGGTGGGGTCCTAGTAACCTTAGTAACAGAATGGCCACCCATTCCTCACTGCTAGCCTAAGCAGGAAGATGCTGGGGTCCTGCCACACTCCTTCATCAGCCTTGAGTCAGGAGTCTCTCCCTCCCAAGGCGCGGGAAATGTAGAGCCAAGAATATTGCAAAAGTTTTTCTTTCTGGAGTTTTTCCTACTAGCCAGATGTTGCAGCACACACCTGTAATCCTAGCACACGAGAAGTTGAAGCAGGAAGATGATAGATATTAGGTCAGCCTGGGCTTCATCTCCCCTGTCTTCATAAGACCTTATCTCTCCCATCCCTCTGGAGAGGGAAAGACCAGTCCCTAAGTCCCTGGGCCCTGTGTAGGGGACTTGTGGGAGTCAGAGAACAGTTGAAGAAGTCTGATCTTTCCTCCATGTGGATCCCAGGATGGAACTCAAGATGATCTGGCCTGGAGGCAAGTGTGTTTGCCCACTGAGCCGTCTTGCCGTCAGTGGCCTGACATGAGACTGACTGACTCAAACCTGAGCATTCGCTCGTGTACTGCTAAAGGAAAAGGAAGCTGTTGAGGGGGTCTTGGGCTGTAAAACAGAAAAGTAAAATGGGGTTTTTAAGGAATCCCTTTTGCTCTACTATGGACAAGGCGGTGCATACTTGTAATCGCAAGACTCTGTTTCAAATAAGTAAATAAACCAACAAATAAATAGGTAATAATAATACTTGCAAACCAGAGCTTCAAAATAAGAAGGCCTCGGAAGACATTTGAGATGAGGGAGTATCTGGCAGTGTGGGCAGGCCTCACACTTTCCGTCTGAAAGCTGAAATCACAAGGCTAATAGCTGAGTGAGAATGGCTTCAGGGGACCTACTGGGTGACGGGACATCCTTGCTTACTGGACAGGTACACTCCAGCAAGACAGAGGTTAGCTGCTGTTCAAAACCTGTGCCCGGTGGCCCAAAGGTGACTTTTTTAATGAATTGACTATACGGAAAAAGTTCTAGAACTTTCTGAGAAGCTGTGGATGAGGCCTGTAATTAAAAAAAAAAAAGAAAAGAAAAGAAAAAGGTTAAACAATGTAAATAAGAGAAAATTAATGTCAAAGAATTGTAGTTACTACTCAGTGAGTGTATATTTTCCCCAGATGATGCGCAGAGGAGTTCAGGCACTTATGTCATCCAATTTAATGACAGTAAACCCACAGATAAAGACTAGGAAGGGTATATGACTTCCCGTAGCCACAGCTAGTGAGAGGCTTCAAACCTAGACCACATCCCGTCTGTGTCCTGTTAGCCTTAGCAGCTTCCCCCAAAAGAACTTAGAGAAGGAAGGATAAGAACCATTGTCACCAGGTGCAGAAGTGGCGGCCAGAGTCCTGGCTCTGTGTAACCTGGAAGGGCTCGCCACTGAGACAAATGGAATTATCAGTTGAGATTCAGTAAAAAGATGGACATTGCTTATGCTGGGGCCTTTTCATTTCTGTAAACCTTGTTTCAAGTTTTATGTCATTTTTTTTTAAGTACAGCAATTAGGGGCTGATTGGTGCGTTCTTTTCCATAGAGTCACAACATACCTACAGTAAAGGTTTTGTCTAGCCTGCATTTTTGTTAAAGTCCACTCAACCTACCCTACTTTTAGTTGCCACCTAGTGGCAGGTCCTCAAATTGCAGGTATAGTGACCAACAGGAGATACTGAACTTTTGGTAGGTTGATTTTGGAAACCTGTGCCTATAAAGAAACTATATAATAACACCTCCAATACTGCTTCTAAACCATGATTTAGCGTGGACTAAAAATAGAGGTAAAAGAAACCCTCTTTACCTTTGTTTTTCTATTTGATGGCGAATCCCCCGAATTTTCATTTGGGAACACCAAATAGAATTTATCTTGTTTTCACTTGTTCAGCCCTAAACCTAGAAGGGAAAATACTTGCGGGTCTGTCTTTCTGTGTCTGATCATGCCAACATGATCTCCTGTGCTTTGTAGATCCCCATTCATGCAGACTTCACATAAGGAGAGTCACAGCCCGAGATCCCATCTCTGTGAAATACAAGGATCGGACTTGCTAGTGTTTGACTCTTCTCTAAGAGCCATTAAGGCCACAGGAAGTGCCTAGTGGTAGAACACTATGCAGAAGGGAAGACATTGCAGGGAATCAGGGGTCTCCTAGCCCCGCCTCAAATCCATCCATACTGGCAGAATGTGGCTGCCTCTGCATAAGGCCAGCTTTGTGTCCCTCTTATCCCCCTGTCCCCAGCCTCTCCTCTCTTCTTTCAGAGGTGCAGAAAGCCCCCTTGTCCTGAGCGAATTCCTGCAAAGGCCTCCTACTGAAAGACTGCTCACACAGCCAGGGCCTGACCTTCACCTTTGCCCCTGACATACTTCTCACAAAGAGTTCTTCTCTAAGTTTTTTGGGAGAAAGCATTTAAGGCCAGCAAGAACTGAATGAAAATATAAATAGAAATATCATGTATAAGTAATGGTTCCCCCAAAATATGCAGAGACATGAATGTCGGCCAAGCAGCAGGCCACCATAAACCATGCAGGCGTGGTGGCGAGTGTGAGTTATTCAGTCAGTTCAATATCAGCTGGGTACTTCCACATGCCAGCAGGGACTGGTGAAACCCTTTTTCAGTGTTCTAGAGCATTCCCCCTTGTCTGCTGCCATGGCATCCATTAGCCACGTGACCAGGCACATAACAGCACAGGTAAGTCCCACTGTCTGGACCCAGATCTGGCTGTCATCCACCCAGCTGCGTGATGTAGGGACATCCAGAAACTATCTCTGAGCTCAGTAGTAAGACTGTTCCACTCTGGCCATGAAAATTTTAGAAGCTTGGGTTTGTAGAGAGCAGGATCTATGCCTCATTACATCTTGTGAAGTGGGTGGGGTCTAGGGCCAGTGGCCTGGGTCAGATGGGGTCCGTGGCTCTCTGAAGCAACGACACTGATTGTAGCTCTTACTGCTGGGTGAGGCTTGTGATACGATTTTGACGTAGGAAAGGTGGCCTAGTTGGAGACCCTGCTCAGTGTAACCCATGATTACTTCGGTCTAGCCTCTCACTAGTTTTATGAGGCTGGGCTCTGAGTACACCTTTGACCTAAGAAAGTAAGGGGTAGCATAGGATGGCTTCTGGGGTCTCTTAGTTTTTACCCCCATGATCCATGGAGTGCCCCCCCACTCCAAACAATGGCAAGACCACCAATTGAACTCATGTCAGCCAGCCAATGATCAGGCTGAGCCTGTTCCCTCAGCCCCTGATCTTTGGCTTCAGATGTGAGAAAGAAGAGTTCAGAAGGTGTTTTTCTCCTCTTAGATAAAAACTGTGATTCTGTAGACATGGTGTTACATATCTGTAATCCCAGAACTCAGGATACTGAGACAGGAGGATGGAGAGTTTGAGGCCAGCTTGGAACGAAACCCTGTCTCAAAAACAAACAGTTTTTAATGTGTTGGGACAATAGCTCAGTAGCATGGTGCTTTTTTAGCATACATGGTCCTGAGTTCAGTCTGCAGCATAGGAAATAAATAAGTGGTCCTTGGCTTGAAGGTCCAGGGATTCAGGAGTTTCTGAAATGTATTCCAGTTGTTCACTTTCTGCGTGGCCCCTGTGATCAAGCTCTTGCCCATTCAGCTTCTTATACCATTCATGACCCACACCTCGGGGTGTTACCCCAGTGTCCCCTTCCTCAACATAAATGTACCCTACTCTGCAACTGCCTTGAACTGTCTCAGCAGAAAATGGTGCCCAATAGCCCAGACCAAGTGCCTGGCCTGTCTTCTCCCCTTCTTTGCACCCTTGCAGAAGCGGGTGGAATTCCAAGGGTTTGGAGGTAGCCGAACAGAGTTGACTGTCCGGGCTCAGAATTGCCAGCTGGGTGAGGCAGACCTCAGAGAAGCAGGCTTTGGGGATGATGCCCCGTCCCAGGAGAGCCAAGTCAACTCCCCTCTGGCTGGCCAGGCCTAGCTGTGGTCCTGAGGTTTCCTTGCGTAAGGGAATTCAGACGGAGCCTCCCAAGTGCTCAGAGGGTCAGCTTTTCAGGTCACTGCTAAGCAAGGACTGCCATCCCTGCCTCAGAACGTGGCCTTTCTGTTGTGGCCTTCAGAGTCCTGGCAGCCTGGCCCAGCTACCCCACACACTGTAGGCCATGCCACTAAGAGAGGCAGCCAGGAAGCCTTGGCCAGTATCCCTCCACCCCCTTCCCCAGGACAGCTCCCCACAGGGGTGGAGTTGAGGCAACCAGCCTGAATGGGGCCCTTTATCCCTAGCCCCCACTGGGAGGCTGAACCACTGCCCACCACACCCACCACACCCAAGCCCAGGAGGAATTGAGCAGGGACACTTGGCCTCAGTACCAGCCTCCCTATTAGCCAGGCTCTCTGGCCCCACTATGTCTGGGTCCTGGAGGACGAGTCCAGTCCTTGCTTCAGAGGTGGCAGCACCAGTGTGTGAGGAGAGAGAGAGTGTGTTTGTGAACATCCAAGAGTGTCAATGAGAGAAATGCCAGCAACAGGCTAGACACACACCAGTGCACTGACTGTGTTCAGTAAAGGCAGTGCCCAGTGCATGGAAGGCCTTGTGCAGAGCCCTAAGGACACGTCTGCCAGCATTGTGTGCGTAGTCCATTCTGCAGGAATCCTATGACAAGAGGCCAGTCTGAGCATTACCAGAAGCAGTGCACTCTGGGAGTGAATTTAATCCTGCAAGTTGTCCTCTGACCTATATATATGGGGCAGGGGTGTGTGTGTGTGTATGTGTGTGTGAGAGAGAGACAGACAGACAGACAGAGAGACAGAGAATAAATTACAAAAATTAAAATAAAATAGCATTATTCTGCAGCTGGGCATGGTGGCACAGGCTTGTAATCTAGCACTTGTGAGGCTAAGGCAGGAGCATTACCATCAAGTTCAAAGCCAGTCAGAGCTGCATAATGAGTTCTAGCTTGGGCTACGGAGCGAGACTCTGTCTCAGCAGTGGCAGTCACCACAACAGAAGATCATCTGGCTGCTAGAAAGAACGTGGAGACAGAAGTGGGCACAGTGCCCATCCAGCTGCCGGGAGGCCAAGATGGGAAGATCATTTGAGCCCAGAAGTCTCAGGGCAGACTAGCTCAAAAAAATAAAGCAGAAGAGGAAAGAGGGGGTGAAGGACGAGGACGGACTCAAAGGTTGGCTCTGCAGGACTCACACAGGACACCGGATTGGGATTCGGCCTCACCTTGTATCGCAGCTCTCTGCGCATACACTGCTTCTAGTCCATTTCTGGACTGTGGTCCTACTGGGTGGATGGGAAGGCTGACATTCAGAAGGCATACTGTGTCCAGGAGTGTAGTGGTGTCACATCGCACCTCCAGCTTGGTGACCCTAAGTTCCAAAACCTTTTGTCCCCTCAAATCCAGTTCTGGGCGCCATAATCATCACCCCCTCCCCAAGATGCCGCAGCTCTTCCTCTAGCTGTGTGTGCTGTGGCAACAGCAAGGTCAGAGTTTGGTTTGTTCTGAAACAGGGCCTCACTCTGTAGCCCAGATTGGCCTAGAACTCATGGCAGTACGCCTGCCTCAGGTATCCGATGCTGGGGTTACAGGCATGCACCGTCACACCCGGCTAAGGGTTATGGTTTCGGTCTGTGATGAAACTGTGGTTTTTGCAAGTCTGTTTCCCTGAGTGTAGCAGCGAGGGAGTTGGACAAAGTGCTGACTTAGCATGCACAAAGCCCCGGGTTGACCCTCAGCAGTACAGACTGGGTGCAGTGACACACACCTGTAATCCCAGCATTTGAGAGGTTCTCTCTTGTAATTTCCTACAGCGAGTTCTCTGTGGTCCCCAAAGACATGTGTTCAAATCCTAAGCCCTAGAACCTGTGGACATAGCTCTCATTTGGAAAAGGGTCTTTGCTGTGTGATTAAGTGAAGGATCTCAAGAAGAGGCCAGGGCAGGCAAGAGGGCTCAGTTGGATGAAGGTGCTTGCCACTGAGCTGATGACCCGAGTTTGATCCCTGGGGACCCATGTGATCTGACTTTTGAGGGTTATCCCCTGACCTCTGACTTCTGCATGTGTGTATGTGCAATGTCAGACTCATGTTCGTGTGTGCGAGTGTGTATACACATACCCTCACATAGACACATACACATAATTAATATGTTTAATAAAATAAAAGTACTTGCTTCAAGATTGTTGCAAGGATTGATCAAATAACACCCCCCCCCAAGCCCTTGGCTACTATTATTCTCCTCTTTGGTCCCCAGCTCCACTAAGGAGCCATCTCAAGAGTTCATGGAGCTTAAATTCCAATGGAGAATGCAGAGGTCCCAACAATGAGGTTCCTGCTGCAAGATCACATAGCTGCCTGTGGCCTGGGTACAACTGGATCCCAGGACTCTTGCTTAGGGTCTCACTGCCTTGGCCCAGTCCTGAATGGCTGAATGGCCTCCACTTAATTCCCAGATATTGCTGGGTGCTCAGAAAACTGATATTCTCCAGCTTTCTTTTTGCCTTCCAGGAACGGGTTAAGTCTTGCTGAGCTGAGTCTATTTCAGGTCAGAGTGTAATCTGCCCTGTGATGCTTATCGTATTTCTGGGGCAGCTTCCCGGGGCTTTGAAGAGTGGCAGCAGCCAGGCCTGCGAAAAGGGGCTGCAGTACGTTTACAAGCAGCCTTGTGGTCTCAGCTTCCTTAATGGGGATTCCCCTCCCTCCTTTTTCCTTTTTCCCTTTAATATGGTTCCTGGTTTGGCCTTCCCAGTGCGGTTTGGATTCCTCACGGAGAAGTCAAAACCATGGAATCCCTTCCAGGCCTCCCTCCCTCATCCCTGTGGGCTGCCTGGGCCAATGCCCCAAGCATAGAAATGCAGTCCTGCCAAGAGAACCTCCTGCTGGGGCTCAGGGGAGCCAGAGCAGCGACCTGTGAGCCCTGCTGAGGACCTAGGAGGCTCACCATGGCGTGGGGCCTTGCTTCCAGCAGCCAGTGGGGCCTGTGCTCAGGGGCCAGGAGAGATCTGGTCAGGTGGAGCCTCTCTCTCCTGCCCACCCTCCCCTCCCCCTTCTCCAAGCCCCTGCACTTCCTGGAGGCCTGAAATGCATCTTCTCCATCCTTCACTGGTCTGTCAGGAGTAGTCGGCTTGAGAAGAGGGACCCAGTGGCCTCCACATCCCCTTTCTCCCTCTCTCTGTCCTCTCTAGGATGAGAAAGTGTAGGGGAGCCACTTTGGGAGGGTGAGGCCTCTCTAGGCTGCCCTTAGTTTCTTCCACGCCTTACATGGTCCTTCGGGGTCCTGCTGGGCACCTCTAGACTTCAGGTATCATAGAGTCTGGCAATCAGCTGGCTCGGT
Source organism: Cricetomys ansorgei (assembly GCA_026225945.1). Lineage (NCBI taxonomy): Eukaryota > Metazoa > Chordata > Mammalia > Rodentia > Nesomyidae > Cricetomys > Cricetomys ansorgei. Next base: position 12,686,394 of record JAMJFZ010001258.1, read on the forward strand.
GGGAGACCCAGAACTCCAGCCAGGGACACCCATCATTTTATCAGTCCTGAGAGCAATCTCCCCGTACCAAGTTCAGCTTAATGACAACCTTACACAGTATCCTCGCAGCCACACACATATGTACCCGTCGAGTAATAGAGTGACACGCAACCAAACAGGCAGAGACCAAGAGGCGGGGACCCTGAAGACATTTTCCCTCATGAGGAACAGTATCACTAGTATCTTAGTAAACCACCTGTTGCCTCCTTTGCCCGGGAATCCCTTGCTGTAGTTCCTCTCTGCAGGTGACCAGATATTACTCCAGAGAACACAGAGGAAGGGGAGCTTGGGGCAGATGCTCAGGTGGGGGAGGGAGTGTGTCAGCAGGTACTCAGGGCAGGTACACAGGGCACCTGCCCTGTGACAGGCTGTGCACATGGAAAGCGGGTCACACATGCTCCATGCTCTGGAGACCCTGCCTTGGGCAAGGCTGCTGACCTGTTCTGCGGTGACAGGGAAGTCAGAGGCCACTGCAGCCTCTCCTCGCAGGACCCAAGGTCCCCTACATTGCCAGAGGCTGCTTTATGGAACAACTGGGCTCCCCCTGAAAGCACTGGAGGAGGCCTCTTAGCCAGAAGTGGCAGACTAGGCGTCCTCGGCCTCAGCTCTCTGTGATAGGAGGATGTTGGTGGTTCTCATCCCAGCTCCCCAAGCCTTCTGGAAAGGGGACAGACACTGATCGGGGACACTGACACCAACTGAGCCCAGAAGTGTCAATGTGTAAGACCTTGAGCATCACACCAGTGAGTTCAGATTCTGGGTTTGACAGGCTGGGCTGGGGATGCGGCTCAGTAGCAGAGCATTTGCCTGGTACATGCGAGGTCCCGGGTTTCAGTCCCCAGCACTGGGACTGTGGGATAGAACCAGCTTCGCTTACTAGACTGGAGAGGAACCGTGTATTGATGTACTCATGATCAAATGTGACCATGCGCTGAATTGTTCGTCAGGACTGACTGAGACCTGAGGAACCAGGACTTCCTGTAAGCCTTGCCCGTACCTGTTGTGGGATGTCCCGGCTTGAATGACTGCAGGCTTTGTGTTCAGAGAGGCCAGGAGACAGTCTGACTGGAACAGCCATAGTCTCTAGTCACTTGCCTCACCCTGGAAATAGCCACCCACCTAAGCTAAGAATAGGAATCCCTTGCCTGGCTAGCAGAAAGGAATGCCGATCTCTTGAGGAGGGACCGGAAGATAAAACATAACATATGGGTTGGGCCTCTTCTCATACTTACTTATGAGGTCACGAGAAAGCCACGCCCTAACATTGGGCATCAATCCTGCCACAGACCCAGTCAAGGTGAGTTGACCAGGTTGTTCATAGAAGCACAAGATGGCAGCCTCCAGGGAAAGGCCCTGGGCCCTCAGCCTTCAGCGCCTCCTGCCCCCCAGGAGAGGTGAGAGCTTTTCTCTTGCTTTATGAGCAGTGGGCTGAGGAGGTGCAGGTGGTGACCAGTTGAAAACCCAAGGAGTGAGGGAATGGGAGGATCTCCATGGCAGCTCCAGCCCAGAACCCCTCTGCTCACTAGCCTCTCTCTTCCAGGCAAGATCCTCTTCCGGAGAAGCCACATCCGGGATGTAGCCGTGAAGAGGCTGAAACCCATCGATGAATACTGCAGGGTAAGGGCTGCACAGGTGAAGTGAGCCCTGGTCTCAGGCCTCTTCTACCTATGAAGGAAGACGTCTATACAAAACCCGCCGGGGGAGGGGTCGCTCCTGGGGCCGGACCACTGTCTGGGCGGAGGGCCTAGGGTTCCCAGCTAGGGCTCTCTCCTTTTGGAATGCATCCATGTTTATAAAATGCTGGGTTAAACCACTTCCACCAGCTTAGGAGCTAAGTGCTGAAGGACCCTCAGGGTGGTGTTCGCTGGAGGTAAGAGGGTTATTTCTTTGAATTTCTTTCGAGCATGGCCTGAATCAGTTCTGAGCACAGTGGCATCTGGAATATACACTTGTTTATTCACATAAGTTTTAATAGATGCCAAGATACTCTCTGGTTGTTCTCCCCCCCCCCCCGGTGTGTGTGTGTGCGTGTGCAGGAACAACAATATATTATAAACCAGAGACTGTTTGTCTTTCTGCTTGTGTTTTTGTTTTGTTTTATTTGGGGGACATGGTGCTAATTCTAAACCCAAGGCCTCAATATCCTATCTTTTATACTGATTATAGCCTAGGACCTCTTGGAAGATACTCATTAGTGCTGTTGGTATATGAATGTCCAGACTGTTTGGGTTCAAAACCCTGTCTAGCTTTACGAATTTACTTCACATCCCTAAGCCTCTATTTCCAAGTCTGTTCAGTAGGAAAGAGGGCAGGCCCCTTCATCGTGGGTGGAGTGAACTGACTTAGGTACCATTGTGGTGTGTGGCTCAGAGGAAGCATTCAGCAGGTGCCTTTGTTATTATTACAGAGCACAGATATTTGCATTAAACAAATAAGTAAAATTTTAAGTGTATTTAAGAATACTGAAGAGACGGCTCAGCAGTTAAGAGCACTGGTTGCTCTTGCAGAGGACCTGGGTTTGGTTCCCAGCACCCACATGGCAGCTCACAACCTTCTGTAACTCCAGTTCCAGAGATCCAACACCCTCATCTAGCCTTCGCAGACACTGCATGCATGTAGCACACATACATACATGCAAACAGTACGCCCAAACACACAAATAAATTCTTTTTTTTTAAAAGATTTATTTATTTATGTGTATGAGTACTCATCTATATGTATACCTGCATGTCAGAAGAGGGCATCAGATCCCATTATAGGTGGCTGTGAGCCACCATGCTGGCAATTAAACTCATGACCTCTGGAAGAGCAGCCAGTGCTTTTAACCACTGAGCCATCTCTCCAGCCTACAAATAAATCCTTTTTATAAAAAAGTATTAAAAGCAAGTAAAGAGCTGGGGTGTCTCAGTGGGTAGAGTACTTGCCTAGTATGTTCAGTACCTGGCACTGAAAAAAAAAATACAAAGTACAAAAATAAATAATAAAAATAAACAAAAAGCATTAGATAATGTTATTGGTGATACCACTGACTTTAGTAGAAAGAGAATGTGTCATTAAGCTGGGCATAGGAGTGCTTGCTTGTAATTCGAATAGGAAAGCAGGGAGATGATGAGTCTCATCAGCCTGGAATACATAACAAGATTGTGTCTCAAAAGAACCAAGGGTTAAAGGAACAGTGTAATAGTAGAATATGCCCAAAGCCCTGGGTCTGGTCCCCAGAATCTCTACGAAGTAAAAAACAAACAAACCAACAGTTCATTGATACCTACCGTGGAATGTGACTCAAGAATTCCAGGGAAGAGACTGGCAATGAAGGCACATGCCATCAAGCCTGATAACAAATTCCACACCGGTGTGGTGGAGGGAGATCCAACTCCTGCTTGTTGTCCTTGGGCCGCCACACATGAGCTACGGTGCAAGTACATCACACAGAAATGAAGGGTGGAAGGAGGGGGGAATGAAGAGAAAGAAATGTTTTAAATGTAGTGTGTGTGTGTGTGTGTGTGTGTGTGTGTGTGTGTGAGTGTTTTGCCTGTGTGAGTGTTTTGCCTGTGTGTATATCTGTGCATCGTGTGCATGCAGACCCCATGGAGGCCAGAAGAGGGCGTTGAGTCCTCTGGGACAGAGGTTTGTGAGTTGCCCTGTAGGTTCTAGGAATTGAACCTGAGTCCTCTGGAAGGAAATCAGTGCTTCTAACTGCTGAGCCTTCTCTCCAGTGGCCTATATATATATCTATTTCTATATGTATGTTTATATATTTATATGTATGGATGGATATATATATATATATATGAACTAACCCTCTGGAACTGTGAACCACAAATTCAGTGCTTTCTTTTATAGGTTTCCTTGGTCATAATGTCTTGTCACAGCAATTTAAAAGTAACTAGGACGCTTTCTGTTTTAATATTTTATAATTCTAATATTTTATAATGAGTCACGCTTGGCGATGCAAACGTTTAAGTCACCATGGCATAGTGGCACAGGCCTGTAACTTAGGAGGTGGAGGCAGGAGGGCCAGGAGTCCAAGGTCCAGCCTTAACTACACAGTGAGCTATGAGACCCTATCTGTAGATTAGTAAATAACCAATCCTATACATTTTAAAATAAGAACCGAGTCCTTAACTGTCCTTCCTTAGCCTCCAGGAAGGCAAGTGCTCCCTTTTTACTCCCCATTAAACCCAGGTTTGAATTTGTCCCAGATTGGCTTGGGTCACGCATTCTGCCTTACTGTAAATGATGAATGGATCTGAGCTAGATATCCCTCTTCTTCAGATCAATATCTTTTTTTCCCTTTAAAGGACACTCACTATTTCTAAACGGATGGCTGCAGCCAAGCTTTTTATTGCTTTAAGAAGTTAAATAAATGAGCAGAGCTAATGGAGGTGGGATAGAGGCAGGAGGAAGCTTCCAGCTGTAATTTATGGCTCAGGGCAGCCTCCATAGCTGTGGAGCCCCAGGCATCCGCAGCTGACTGTGGATCAGCCAGAGGAGGAAGCCCACAGCACCCTGTCCCCTGGGAATCACGCTCTGAACAGGAGAGCGACTGATATGGGGTCTGTAGGGGCTGGGGGGGGTGTCCTGACTTGATGAGCAGGGGTGGGAGCAGCCCAGGGGCTGGTGGCTTCATCAGGGGTTCACCATCTGACTGTCATCTCTCAGGCAGGACTTTATGAATGTGTCAGAGCAGGGCCATGCAGGGCTGGCCTTGAATCCTGCTGAATTAGAAAACTGAGGTCTGCCGGTCATGGTGACATACCTTAAATCCCAGCACTTGGGGGGCAAAGTCTCAAAACAGCAAAGCAAAGCAAACAAAAAACCCACAAACAACCAAAGAAAGAAAAAGGCCGCTGTCTGCACTGCAGTTGTCTGAGAAGCTTGCTGACCCTTCCGAGGTCAACGAGCTATGCCCATGGAGGTCAGTGCTCACTGCCTCCCAGAGGTGCTCTCCATAGCTCTGCCATCGGGTGGTGCCATTCTTGACCACTGAGTGTCACTGCCCACCACCACCCAAGCTCTGGGCCACTGCCATGCGCATTTCATTCCACAGCTGAACTTTGTCTGCCCCTGGCCTTTTATTTGCTGTTTGAATCAGGGTCTCACTGTGTAACCCATGTCAGTCTCGAACTCACAATCAACCTCCTGCCTTGGTGTGACACTGTCCTTTGGGAGACATGCACAAATGTCTACTCACCCCAGACAGGGAGCTGATGACAGACCAAAGTGTGCACACCACCGAAGTCCAGCCTGCTGAGTTGATGAGTTTTCGTGGGTTACTCACAGGAATATGGATGAGGGGTTATTACAGGAGCAGAAATGACTTAAGATGACACATCCCCAAGACCATCCCAGCATGGGTGACACTTCACAAAAGCTGGGAACCTAGAGCAGGCTGCACAGTCTGCAGGAAGCTCGACAGGTTGGAGAGTGTCCTTTGGGGTTAGCTCAGTTGATGTGAGCCTCTTCCAGGCAGCCTGACTGGTCTGTGCTTCTTCCAGGTAGCTCTGCTTGTCGTAGAGTGCCTCTCAGCAGGACTAACAGCTTATATATGTTTGAGGAGGGAGGGGCCTGGTAGATCTGTTCCGTTTCAGGGACTTCCTGAAGCCTTTGAGTTGTTTATTCCTTGTGCTTAAACCTCCACACAGGGTGGAATGTTTCTCTTCCCTTTCGAATCGTGGTTCTCTTTCCTGATGCTGCGACCCTTTAACACAGTTCCTCACGTTGCGCTGACCCCCACAATAGAATTATTTTCATTACTGCTTCATATCTGTAATTTTGGCACTGTTATGAATTGTAATGTAAGTATCTGGTGTGCAGGTGGTCTTAGGTGAACCCTGTGGAAGGGTCATTCCACTCCCAAAGGGGTGGCGACCCACAGGTTGAGAACTGCTGCTTTAGACCATCCTATTTTTCTCACCTCCTTTCCAACTTCCAGGTATTAACAAGCTTCCCTCCAATATGGAAGGTTGTAATTTCAGAGGATTCTGTTACATCAGCCTTCTGAGTCCTAAGATGACAGGTCTGCCGACCACACCCACCTTGCTGTCCTTGGTACGCACCCTGTAGACTCTGGAGTCCAGTCCTCATTTACAGTCCCTTGGATTTCTAGTCCTCTCTCTTGCATGGGTCGTTTTAAGACAGGGTCTCACTGTGTGACTCTGGCTGTCCTGGAACTCACTGTGTAGACCAGACTGTCCTCGAACTCACAGAGATTTGCCTGCCTTTCGGGTGCTGGGATTAAATGCGTGTGCCCCTGTGCTCCCAACACTTGCATATCCAGCTTGGCTTGGCCGACCAACATCTGCTTCCTTGGACCTCCTAGGCAGTGTAGGAGCAAAGGCTGTGACTGTTCACCTAAAATTGTGAAGCTGAGTACGCTCAGTTATGGGACGTCTTTCCACGCAGTGGGCACCCTGGTACAATGACCAGCTCATCCTTTCTGAAAGGCGATCTCATGACCTCAGTGGTAATTTTTTAAAGTACGTGGAGCAGACTGGATGGAAATGTTCCCAGGTACAGCTGGCAAGTGTTTTCTGCGGCACCTGAGGGGTCTACCGAGGGTCTCCAAAGGCATTTCTTCAGTTCTGTAAATTAACTTCATGGGCAGCATAGTGAAGCATAGTGAGGCAGGAGCTGTGAAGAAGCTCAGAGGCCTCGTCTGCCTGGCGAGCATGAGCCTCACTGTGGGAACTCGGGTTCAGAAGCTCAAGTGAGTTTCTCTTACCCTGCAGACGAGACTTGCTGACAGTGTTTGTCTAGAGGATAAAGTAAATGTCCCGTGGGAGCTGTTTGAGAGTGGTCATCTCGTTTGTGATGTGTCCGTGGAGTGTGTGAGGGGGCATTGGTGTTTCCTCAGCCGCTGTGTTTACTTCTCTTCTGTCAAGTGGTACTCTTGCTCTCAGGGATGAAGGTTCATCACAGTTGGGGATGCGCAGGAAGTCAGAGCCCACCAGGAGGTGAGCATGAGAGGTCTGAGGCTCTGTGACTGTCCCTCCACATTCCCAGGACCCCCCTCCCCCCGTGTGGCCCCCTCCATTTTCACTACCAAGACGATGTCACTTCCTCGTTCCCGCATTCTGTGGTTTCTGTGGTCTGTCTGATTTCCTCCCCAAATCCCATCATGGGCCCTCTCCTCAGAGAGGATGGCCCTCTTGGTGTCGTTCTGTTCTGAGGGAGAGTCCTTGTCAGGAGTGGTGTTAGTGAAGAAGAACAAGGCTTGGGGAGCTCATCCCCCCACCCAGAGAGGTCTTCTCTCAATCCTGTTTCCAGCCTGGGGGAAAGCTGCTCACCAGCGCCCTGCTGTCCTTAGCACTCTGGGGCAGGCAAGCCGCTGCTGCCACTGACCTGGGTGTCCCAACCCAGTCCTCTGCAGGCTGCTCCTGCTCACGTGCTCTCCAGGTTCAGACCACCAAACCCGAGGGCTCGGCTCCAGCTAGCCAACCTCTAGAGAAACTTTCAGATCCATAGTGACTCTGGGGGAAGCCGTTTGGCTCTGGGGAAGGTGTTCTACTCCTTCTCCCAGGGTTTCTCTGATCTGGGCATTGTCCTCCGTGGGACAGTGACTCCTAGGTGTCCATCTTCCCAAGTGGGGAAGCCCCTTTGAGCTTTCTGTCCTCTCCAGCAATCAGGAAGCTGTCTCCAAGAGGTGTCTGTCCAGCCACTGTCTACTGACAGGTGAGTGGAGTCCATGGGAGAAACCTCAGAAGGAGACACCCCCCAGAAACAGTTTCATAGGAATGATTTCCCTGTGAAATGGCTCTGGGTGCCATGCACATTTCAAAATGAGTGGCTGCTTAAGTCCAGCAATGTAGTGAGACCTTGTCAGAAAAAAAGTCAGGTGTTGTAATACATGCCTGTAATCACAGCACTTGAGAGATGGAGGATCAGGAGTTCAAGACCCGCCATGGCTGTTTAGGACCCTGTCTCAAAAAAAGGGAAGAAAGAAGCTTGTGTTTGAGAATCTATGGTTTATGGAAGTTCCTTGAGTCCCCAGCTTTCTAGGAGGTGATCTGGAAAGGACAGCCGGAAGGTCATAAGCAGTCCCAGGGGTTGAGGTGGGGACACAAGGGGTGAATACTCATAAGACTGCAGCCCCCACAGCTTCTCCACCCACTCCAGAGTACTGGGCTTCAGGGAAGGTAGTTTGGAGGTACAGTATCTGAGTTTAGCCAGGGCTCCATCCTATGCCATTGGCATTCCCACAGCTGGACACACACACACACATACATACACACTCTCACACACACATACATACACATACACACATGTACACACACACACACACATACACACACACACATACACACATGCACACATACAAACATACACATACACACACATACATATACACATTCACATACACATGCACACATACACACATACACTTGCATATATGCACACATACACACACATATACTCACATATACACACACACATACACTCTCACATACACACACACTCATACAAACACATACACACATTCACACACACACACACACACAGACATACACACACCTTCTTCCTGTTCAGTTGTGAGGAGAAAGACCAAATCCACAATTGTCTGATTAAAGCAAGCTTTATTTAGGGGTGTACTCTAGACTGGCCAGCCAACTGTCTCCCCAAGTTGGGATTTTAGAGAGCAGCCCCTGCTGGCCTCTTGAAGTCCCTTTTATGGGAGAGAGAAAGTGTTGACAGGAGTGAGATAGTTGGGTGTTAGACATTGTTAGAAAAATGAACAAAAACAAGGATATACGTCTTGTGAATGGGGTCACAAGTTTAGTGTAGGTTGAAAAACGTGTTTTGCAGGTTACCTCAGATCTAAGAAACAGGAATTTATTCCTGACTACAAATAGCAACCGTAACTAGCAAAGACTTAACACAGCGGACTTCTTAACCAGCAAGGTATGAGGACTAACACAGGACAAACAGGACCTTAGTCTTAACTGCACACAGAAGCCTTAGCTTGCGAGGTATATTGCTCCTGTTTTGGTCTCACAGTGGCCCATCTGCCCTGACTCTGGGTGCTGAGAAAACAGTCTAGGGAATGAGGCAGGAACCACAGCCTCTGGGATGAGTTAGTTCTGGAAGGTGGGCACTCATAGGCCAGTCAGTTGTCAGACCAGAGCAGCTTTGGTCCCCAGCCTCTGTACCCTGTGCCCCTGGCCTTTCTCCGTTAGAAGTCGCTCAGCAGACACCCTGCAGGGACTGGTGTCTGAGCAGCCCAAGGGCAGGAGTTTCCCCCCAACCCCGCACACCCCGGCACACTCCCACTTGTCCCCTCCTGCCTTGATATGTGTGCGGTCAGACTCATTCACCCTTGGCCAGTGCCTGATCTCACCTGGGTCCTGCCCTATGGAAAGACTGTCCGAGCCAGAGGTGACCTCACTGTGTATGCCGGCCCTAGAGCTGGAAGGCCCTTCAGGACATCTTGTAGATACCAGTGAGGAGTGCTGGAAGCGGAGAACCCGGATCTGATACAGGCTGCTGACGCAGAATGATGTTACTGACTGGCTGGGAGGCCTTAGCTGCTCTCGGGCTCCTGTTCTCCTCGGGAGACTTACTTAACTTCTCTGGGCTTTCGTTTCTTCTATGAAATTAGGATCATGGTCACATCTTTTCTTTTTGAGTTGAAAGACCACATGAGCCAGCCTCCTAGAATGTTCTTCTTGCTAGTAAACTGGCCTCAGCAACGTCCCTGCAGGACTTCTCAGAGCCTTTGCTGTGCTAAGCAGCACAGTGATGGCCAAGGCCAGGAGGGCGCTTCAAGGCACCGTTTCATATGTGCCCATGGAAGTCATTTTAACTGGGATTCCAGAGCTAGACTTTTTTTTTTTTTTAAATACTGGAAGAACTAATAACCAGAGAGATGAAGTAAGTTGCCCAGGGTCACACAGCAAATACACAGCTGCAGTGTTGGGACCAGACTCCAGGGGTCCCGACATGCTCTGGAGTTCTCGGTAGCCTGCGCCATTGCTTTGAATGACAACGATGTAACAGGTAAGATGTACCTAGAGTTTGCTCAGCGCCAGTCTCGACACAGTGCTGGGCTCTTGGGGTGCATCACCTCAAGAGGGTGATGGTTACAACATCAGATCCAATGCGTTGAGCTCAGAGAGGGCAGGGAAGACACCCATCATCTTACAGCCCGTGAAGAGCAGAGGCAGGACTCCCACCCAGGGCCGCTAGGCTTAACTTCCCACGTGTGACATGAGCCGTGAGTGTCCACTGACAGAACCCAAGACCTGAGCTGGGACCCTGGCCCCATCCTGCCTCGCTCAGGGTGGCCAGGCTTGGGTTCCTGCTCTTGAGTGCTATATGGCCTGGGGACAGGCCACTCAGCACCAGCCACTTGTGCCAAATGGTTTTGGCCAGAACTGGGCTGCTCTGGGCTGGGAGCCTCTGTTGTTGGCCAGCAATCAGGACAAACCCTTGACAAGCTCCCTGCAGGCTCCCTGTTAAATCAAGATGTCGCTGTGGCCCACGCATCCTCTGCCCCCAGCAACACTCACTCAGGGTAGGGAGTGGGGGTTGGGGGTAGCGGCTGGGACTTGTCTCTTAGGTCATCCTGCAGGCTGCTGCATACAGCCTAGACCTAGTGGTGGCTTCCCTTGCTTCCTGCCTAGCTCGAATCCTGAAAGTCTGTCCTGGGAACCTTCTCTCCGCCCCCCCCCCCCACAGCCTTTCTGCCCACGCCTGGCCACCCCCTCCCCCTTCCCTTTTCTCTCCTGCCTCCCTCCCTGTCTCATTTTTTCCTTCCACCCTTGGAGAGAATATGGACCATGCCTCGTGTTAGGTGAGAGCCTGGTGACCTCTGGGGCGGGATTCGCCTGCCATACACATTTTAGCACTGGGGCTTGGATCCTGCCATATACCTGTTTACAGCTCCTTTGCCCCCAATAGCTTTGGTGTCCCTGACATGTCATCTGATGAGCTCTCCAGAGGGTACATCACATCTTCCTCTTCCGGTGTCACACATGGACACACCGAGAACACCCCCTCCCACAACCTCCGGCGTCCCCCCACCCCCCACCCCCCACCCCATGTTGTCAGGCAGTTGGGGGAAGCGACATCTGGGACAGGGCCTAGCACAGAGCTGCTACTCATTAATATTCATTTTTCTTCTTTGCTGCTTCCTGGTGGTTGGCGAGGAGGTTGGAGGCCTTTGCAAAGCCGCAGGCTGTAGAGAAGAATGGCCAGGAGTTAACTGCAAAGGGGGAATTGCAAAATGCTCTCATCTCCTAAGGTCTGGTCTTGGCCGGATCTTGTCCCATCTTGCCTGGGCGTGGATTTGGCATGGAGAAGGGCGTCTTGGTCGGACACCTAGTGCCGGGCAACAGACTTGAGTTGTCTGACCTGCTCAGAAAATTAAACCACGCTTCTCTTTCCCCCATACTGTAACTTGGCCACCCAAGGCCCCTTTTCTTGTCTCAGTGGTCTCTGGTATTGGCTTCTGGACATCAGGCCTTATTGTTTACCCACCTTTCATTTACCTGTTCATTCATTCAAATGTCAACTGAGTTTCTGCTCTGGGTCATGAGCAACAGAGGAGACCAAAGTCCCTGTCTGCACGGGGCTTATATTCCAGTAGGATTCCCAGCCCCCATGGGTGGCCCAGGGTCGTATTCTCATGGAACCTTCCTGTCCTCCTCTGTGAGGGAGTGGGGCCACCCTGAGGGTCTCCAGGGGCCACTCTGGAAGGATCGTTGGGCTGGCAGGCGGCTGGGTGGAACCTCTGAAGTAGGTCCTGGGGTGGAGTTGGGGGACACTCCAGCATGTGACAGAGTGTCCCCTTGTTGGTCGGGGCCTCCTTATCTGCTGCTGTCTTGCTCTGTGTATCCATGGACCCCCCCAGAAAAACCTGGGCTTCTCTCTTTTCTCCTGGCTCCAGCCCTTGTTTCCCTTGGCCTTGTCCCTCTGCCCTACTTTGGCTGTGTCCTGTCTGTTTGATCCAAGGGTCTTTCCTTGTTCCTGTATCTCTCCCACACTGAGGGAGGGGCCCTGCCTTGTTCCCCACCTCGTGGGGCCACGCCCGGGCTCCCATGTGCCCCTGGCTGTAGAACACTAGCTCCAATTTATTCTTATTCTAGTTCTTGCTACAGTGGGAGACTCACCGTCTCTGGACAACAGGCCACCTCTTGGCCTGACGTAATCACCGTAGGATTCCTTCTCTCTTCATCCTCCGAGCACAGCCTTCCAAGAAGCCTGGCAATACTTTCCAGCCTACATGGTTCCTTCATCCACAGTGTGACCCCATGAACCCTTCTCTGAACAAGCCCTGCCTAAGCCCTCCCACTCCCCTCTCTCCCTGTACTCGGACCACGCCACCTTCATGCAGCTTCCATAGCCACAGAGCGTGGACCCTTCCTGCATCTCCATTTCCGTTGTACTAGGTCCTCTGACCCCGTCATAGCACGAGTTAGCCTCTGCTGCCGCTGTCAACTTGTCAGTAAGAACTAATCCTGCTGTCAGTGTCTAGGACATATGACTGTGTGTGGCCAGGTGGAGTGGGAAGAGGAAGGTAAGGCTTGTTAGGGGAGCGCTTTCATCAGGTTAAGGGTCTGGACCTATTCTGTGGGCTGGTGAGGGTGAACCTCGCCTTGTTAGCCTAAGGGTCTCAGACTTACTCTTTGGGTAGGATGAGATTCCTTCGGGGCTTCCGAGGAATGAGCAGCCCCGTCGGCCTGAACCGTGGGGTGGGCTCAGTGCTCACTGTGTTTTGCTTGGCTAGCTGCTTGTTTAGTTGACTAGCCGTTTGCGTGGTGTATTAAGAACTTTCCCATTGCTGTGGTAAAACACCTTGATCAAGGCAGTTTACAGAAAGTGGGGTTTATTGGGGCTTACAGTTCAGAAGGAGAGTCCGTCATGGCGGTGAACCAGGAGGCAGGTGACTGGAGAGGAAGCTGAGCGCTCACCTCCTTAACCATGAACTGGGAGAAAGAGCAAACTGGGAATGTCTCGAGGCTTTGGAATCTCAAAACTGGCTGCCAGTGATGCACCTCCCCTAGCAAAGCCTCCTAAGCCTCCTCAAACAACGCCACCAACTGGAGACCAAGTATTGAAAATTACCAGAGCCCGTGAGAACATTCAGAGTTACCGAAATTCCAGGCTGGACGATTGATTAGTTGACTGATTGTTGGTTGTCTGGCAGATTAGTTGGCTGGTTAGGTTTGTTGTTATTCAATCTTTGTGCGTGTGTGGTGTGTGTGTGTGTACATGTTTGTGTGTGTGAGTGGGGACACATGCATGTCACAGTATGTGTGGATACCAGGATAATTTCAGGTGTCAATCCTTGGCTTGCACTTCTTTGAGACAGGGTCTCTTTGTTCTCTGCTGCGTACATCAGGCTAGCTGGTCCACAAGCTCATGGGGACTCTCTTTTGTCTCTGCCTGCCACTCACCATAGGAGTGCGAGGATTACAGAAATGCACCACTGCATCCAGCTTATGGGGGTTCTGGGGACCCTAACTCAGGTCCTACACCAGCATGGCAGACTTACGTCTCATTATGTGACCCTGGCTGGCCTCAAACTTCCAGAGATCCTCCTGCGTCTGCCTCTTAAATGTTGGGATTATAGACACGCACCGCCATACCTGGATGGTAGTTGATTGTTGCTGTTGTTTTTATTATTGGATTTTGCTCTCGCCATCTTTATTTATTTATTTATTTATTTATTTATTTATTTATTTATTTATTTATGTATGTATGACAAAGTCTCTTTAGTCTGGGTTGACCTGGAAAGTATACAACCAAGGATTACCTTGAACTTCTGATCTTCCTGCTTCTACCTTCCAAATGTTGAGATTACAAACATACGCCCCCAGGACCGGTTTACAAGGTTCTGAGGATGGAACCCAGGGCTTCTTGCATGCTAGGCAGCCATTCTAACTGAGCTATATCCCTAGCCCGTAGATATTTCTGTTGTTGCCGTTGGCTTGTTTTTCTATTATGGATCAGTGGGTTGGTAGATCGTTTTATATTAGTTCCCTGTTGCCTGGCTGGCTGTGCTTCCCGTAGGCTAGCGGTTGAGCCCCCCTCCCCTCTTTGGCCGAGCTGACCCTCTCTGGGTCATCACACCTCATGACCACTCTCCTTGTCTTCCACAGGCACTTGTCCGGCTGCCTCCCCACATTTCGCAGTGTGATGAAGTCTTTCGGTTCTTTGAGGCCCGGCCTGAGGATGTCAACCCCCCAAAAGAGTGAGTATTGGCTTCCGCCTCTTCTGCGTGATTGGGAGGTGTAGGCTGAATCAGAGGCCAGTGGGGGCTGAGGACTTGGGGACCTAGTAGAGGGAGAGTTAGCAATGGCACCCAGCTAAGGATGCAGCCAGCGCTCCTAATGCAGACAGAGGGTCGCTATGGATGCCTTCCTGTAAAGGTCCACCTACTGGCAGCAGGCATATAAGCCATAATTTATGTAGCTTGTAAAATCAGGGAACAGCCAGGGTTCCTTGCTTTTTGCAGCAATCAACATTTTTGCATACGTACACCACACACAAAATACATACATATACACATACATACATACACAATTAGATTTTTAAAAAAGAAGTGAAAGCACGGCATGGTGGCACACGCCTTTAATCCCAACACTCAGGAGGCAGAGGCAGGTGGATCTCTGCAAGTTCGAGATTAGCCTGAGCTACAGTAAGGCCCTGTCTCAAACGTGCTGGGGGCTTGTGCTTAGGTGATATAGGTTCTCACTGTGTACAGTGGATAGGGAAGCCGGCTACGGCAGCATTTCCAGGTCTCCACACTTTCCAGCTGCCCAGGTTGCCTCCCTCCTGGGGACTGTGTGGTCCTTATTCCCCTGTCTCCTCCCCACCCTGACATCTGTTCCTCCTTCACTCCCCAGGGTAAGCATGACCCTGGGTCTCCACCTGGTACTTCTTGTCCCCAGCTGTGGTGCCCTTTCCTCCTCCCCCTCTCACAATGGCGGGGAGAGGCAGTGTTCCTCCTGTGCGATGGAATGCTGCGATCAGATGCTTGAGCTAATGCTGGGTATGTGGGGTGGGCAAGAGGGCCCATGAGATGATGCGGTCAGTACCACTGGCATGTAATGAGTGCTCACACCGTCGTCCACAGAAGCCTGGGGACAGGACAGACTGTGACTCAGAGTATGTTCTGCCTCGCAAAGCACAGCCTGCTCTTGCAGGAACAGGGTGAAAAGCTCTTGGCCTTTTATGTCACCATGGTGACAGGAGCTGGCTGCCTTGCTTGAGCCACTGGATAGACGTGTGGCTCGAGAAGTATGGCAGGCTGTGGCATGAGCGTTCAATAGAGCTCCTCTGTCCCTAGCCCTGGCTCACCTCTGGCTGCCTCTGGACCCCTCCCCCTCCCCAGGAGGGACTTGTGCCCCCACCCCCACCCCAGGTCTGCTCACTGTGAAAGAGCCCAGGCCTCTATGTGACCCCGGGCTGACTGGCTGATGGTACATCAGCCGAGTGCCTGCCCCTCCCTCTGAGGGCTGCTTACCTTCCTAGACCACTGCTCATGCCTCCAACCCCCAACCCGAAGCATAAATATGGATCAAGTGACAGAATATTTTGACTTGTGGCGACTCTGAAGAGACTTATCAAATTATCAAAGCCTGCGTACCGCACTGGAATTTTGCAGGCAACCCAGCTTCTTTCAAGCGTACTGCCGCAGGGGCTCTTGGGTTTCACTGGAGTTGGGGCACCAGGGCGGTCTTGGCCATCCTATATGGAAGACTAGGTCTGGACAGTTTTGGGGTAGGTAGACGGTAGTTCTAGGCTTTGGTTCCCTCCCTCACTGGCCACTGTGTGGACGGCTGCTGCTCTTTAAGACCAGTGGCCTGGCACAGAAAGAATGGTCTTCCAGGCCCCTCTGATGGACTTGGCACAAGGCGGGCGTGGCGTTAGGCCCTTCGGGAGCCGTCCCAGGAAGGCTGCTCTGGGCTGTGCTCTCCTCCTCGCCTAGGAACACACCGGCCCGTGCACATTTCTGCACTGTAGGGAACAAAAGCAAGCTCTTCAAAGGCCTCTGATGGAGACCTAGACTCCAGGCATTCTTGTGGGTCGGTTTCTTTGCATCAGCTCTAAGCCCTCAGCAAATCCTGCACTTCTTTCACCATTTCTAGCCATCTCCTTGCCTGCCCTGGGGCTGGCCCATCTCCATCCCCGCTGTGGCTCATTGGCCTCCTGTCTGGGCTCCCAGTTCTCCTCAGCTCCCTGGGATCAGACCATGTCACGCCCGTGTTCCTGTCATTTAGAGTCCAAGTCTGCCACCTCCTCCGATTCCACCTATCCTTCCTCCTCTTCTTCCTGGTCCTTTGGCCCTGTATGCTGCTCTGTATGCTGCTCTCCAACCCGCTGGCCATGCACACTTGAGGCCTTTGTACTCTTCTTCCCTGGGCCTGGGCACTCCCCTCCGCCATGAGGACAGCCTCGCCTTCCTTCTCTGAATCTCCCAGCACTTGCTCACCCCCACCGCTTCCCGTGTCTCTGTAGAACTCACACCAGCGTCGTTTGTGTCCTACTTGCTGACCCCTGTTAGCAGAACCCGAGTGGCCCCCAGCCTCATGTATTGGAAACCGCATCACAGTAGAATCAGGTAGTATTTAGAGGCAGGGCTTTGGACAGCACAATGGTCAGGAGGCACAGATGAAAACACTTCCTGCTTCACAGACAGCCATCTTTATTCCGTATCAAGCTCTCTGGGCTCTCTTATAGGACTGATTCCACCCGTGTAGGCTCCCGCTCATCACCTCCCAAGGCCCCACCGTCTAGTGCTGTTGTGTTGAATTTGACTAGCAGTCCATCTGTACTGATGTGTTCTTGGGGTGCTAGCATACAGAAGTGTGTGTGTGTGTGTGTGTGTACATATGTGCATGTATGTTCGTGTTCTTGCGTGAACATCCTGATAAGAATGAATCCAAGGCCTCAGGCTACACAGCCAAGAAGCAAGGAAGCAAGTCTCAAATGCAACACAGAGCCTGAGAGTGAGCTTCCATCAGACTTCTCCCTGGGCCAGGCCTTACAATCACAAGAGGCTAGTGGGCAAGAAAGGCTCATGATAGGGCTTCTTGGTCTGTCTGTGTGGACCCCGGGAGAGTCATGTGGTGCACAGGGCGAGGAGAGAGAAACTCAAGGTAAAGAGCCATCCTTGGCACTGGGGTTGCGGATCAGAGCTGGCGAAGCTTGCGTGAAGCTATGGGTTTGGTTCCACTAACACTGCGTCAGAGTACATATTGTCGTTCTCAGCTGTAGTTTAAGTTCAAGGACAGCCTGGGCTACGTGAGACCCCGTCTCCAGAAGAGGAAAGAAAAGGATGGATCAGCAAGGTGGCTCAGTGGGTAAAAATGTTTGCCCTCAAACCTGGTGACCTGAGTCAGTCTTCCATATGGTGGAAGGAGAGAACTGTCGCCCACAAGTTACCCTCTGAGCGCCACATAAGCACCATGGCACAGTGCCTGCGCACACGCACGCGCACACACAAATAAATGATTTTAAATTAAAAAATTAAAAATTTAAAAGCCACACTTAAAGCTGGACATACCCTGGGAAGGCCGATCTTGTTCTGGGTGGACAAGTCTGGGGTGTATTCCCTGCGCCCATCCTGCCGCCCATGCCCACTTGTCCAGCCACTCACGCTGACTCGGCACTCCCGTTTCCTGCGTTCTGCAGGGACCCTCAGGCAGAGCTCTGGGCACAGGCCCCTCAGTTCATTCCGCCCTGCCCAGCCTGCCAGGGCCCTGACGAAATTCTCCAAATTTCGTGGGACAGGCAGAGCCCTGCTAGACGAGTCTTTGTTCTTCAGCCTCGGGGCCACAGAGCCCTCTGTTGAGGCCCAGAACAATATCCCAATGTTCAGAGAGACTTCTGGTGGGAAGTGGTGGGGCCTGGGCAGATCAGAGCCCTCTTGCCCCAGCCTGCCTCGAGGGCCAGCTTCTCTCTGACTCAGGGGGCTCACATGCTGCTGGAAAGTCCCCACCCCAACCTGCTTTGCTTCCCGGAAGGTCCAGTCCACCCCCAGGACCCTTGGCACCACCCTAGCATCCCTGTGGAGGCTCTGCCCGTGGCACACAGGGGCAGGCATCTGGAGAGGTCTTGGGCTTAAGTCCAGTGGAGCCAGAGCACCGGATGCGGGGACGGGACAGGCTGGCTCGGGACAAGTCGGCACACTGGGAAACAGGAATGGGGAAGGAGGTGCAGGGCAGGTGGGCTGGGGAAGGGTGAGATCAGATGGAGGTCACTGCAACGGGCCCAGCCTCCTCCCATTTCCTTCTTGGCGATGGTGGTTCATCCAGGACCAGTTGCTAAAACTAGAAGTCCCAGGAGGAGATGGGGCCATCACTGCGTTTCTCCACGGGAAAGGTGGTGGACTAGGACAGAAGACACCGTCCACCTTGTCTTAGACCCAACAGGGAGACAGCGTGAGGCCACCTTGGCAGTGCAGCCAGGCTCCTGAGGGTTCGGGGTGACTGTTTCTGGAGTCCCCCGATTCTCAAGCCCAGTGGAATTCCAGGCCTGCTTGCAAGAGGGAGTTGGCTTACCTGTGACATTTAGAGTGGAACTGGGTTGCTGTAGGTCAGTGTTGGGGGCATCTCACAGAGCCCTCAGCTCTGGGATCTTCCCGTGGGTGGTTAGGTACCCAGCTGGTCTCTGGCTTGGGAACTGGGGTAGAGAGCCAGCCCCACCCTGTGCTGGGCCGTGTCCCAGTTAGACCCTCAGCCAGGCAGCGCTCCTCAGCTGTGATTGTTCACGCTGCCCTTTCATCAGCCCACCCACCGCCACTGTCTAATGCACAGAAACGGGCAGGGGAGCCAGCTGGACCCAGGGGCTGTGGGTCCAAGAGAGACTGGAGGAGGAAGGGCACAAAACTCCCTGTAAGTAATTTCTGTCCGCCTCTGCCGTGGTCCCTTCAGCCTGGTTGGGAGGTGGTAGGAAGGTGTCCACAGGAAGTGTGTCCGCCCTGCTGGAGAGGGTGTCAGCACTGAGGACCAGAGCTTCTGTGAGTCTGGCTGCCTCTCGGAATAGGCAAGCAGGAGCGGAGAGGATTTAAAACCTTACCTGGCCTTGACAGCTCTGGCAAAGGCCAGTGAAGGTTTGGTACCAGGAGAGAAGGCTGTTTGCAGCCTGATATTGGCTTTACAGCTCCCTTAAGCAAAAGTACAATATAGGGGTCCTGGTACGGGGGTGACCTGGGGCCCTCATATCTTCTCTGGTTGTGTTTTCTGTCCTCCCCTAAACCTCAACCTTGGGAAGGGTTGGGGTGCAGATGTCTGCAGTCCCTCGCTTCCTGTCTGCTTCCTGAGGCCCAGGTGCCCTCCCAGGAACCCCTAGCTAGAAAAGTACCCCACCAAGGTATCTCCACCAAGACAGGTGAGCCCCCCACCAAGGCATCTTCAACTGGACAAGTAAATTCCTTCCCCAGGCATCTCCAGCTGGACAGGTGAGCTCCTCCCCTCACCCAGGCATCTCCAGCTGGACAGGTGAGCCCCCTTTCCCCACAGGATGCAAAGCCTCTTAACATTGCTGGCTACTCTGTATGTAACTCCCTGGGTGGTGGCCTCTGAGGGACAGTCCAAGTCAGAACTGAGCTTCAAAATGGGTCTCGGGCTCTCTGCTGCCAGCTTCTCTGCTGACACCAGGCAGGAGGCTCTCCGTCAGTTGTTACTCCTGAGGCTGAGGGGTCAGCGTCTGCGGCACAACTTGGTCCCTGGCTTGGGAACTCATGGTCCAAGGAACGCACATGCAGGCTCACCCTGTGGAAGGCACCTGAGCATCACAGGCGTTAGCTGGAACCCTAACCCCTCCTCCACCCACATGGGGCCTAGGAATTGTTTAAGACTCAAGCTCTCCCCATCCCCCGCAACAATGACAGCTTCCGACCCAGTGGGGCAGGAAGAAGTGGTTGTGTAGGCTCAGGGCCACCCACAGCAACAGGCACATTGGTCAGGTAGTCAGGGGCTTCCATTCAAGCTAAGACTGCTGTTGAGCAAGCTACTCAAGTCAGGTATCAGATGGGGTACCCAGGCCAGAGGGAGTCTGCAGCCACCCTCAGGAAAGAGTCGTCTCTGAAGGAAGTACTGGGAGAGACGGTGAGTGCGAAGCAGTTACTATCTACAGTGACACTTACTGTCTACATCGACACTTTGGCATCAGGTATGGGGACAGAATCTAGGGTTTCTGGGTTCTCCCTGGCTCTGACAGTCTGTGGTCTGGACAAAGCTAGGTGGCTATTGCAGTAGTCCAGGTGTGCAACAACTCAGGTCTAATGGCTATAAGAACCAGAAATATTAATAGACACAATCTCAGAGCAAGGGACAAGCTTTGTGACACTCCTAGGATCCCTTCCCCTTAGCAGTCTTTGAAGTCTTTGCCGTTGGAGTTTGAGCACCAGCCTAACTTTGGGATGCTTGGAATCAGAGACCTGTGTGTATCTCTCGCCACCTGGTGGTAACACTGAGTATTACAGCCGCCTGCAGTGGTACTGATTAACTACTCCATTCTCCTGTGACACTGGTGACCCTTCTACACACCAGGAAACTAGCTATGCCCCTCCACACACAATGGTGAACATCTATAGAGACCCCAACGGCAGTTCTGGAGACCTTTCCTCACCAGAGCCCCTGGGTCTTGCTCTGAGATGAACTCTAAGGGTGGACACCATCTAGTGGGGACAGGATGCTCTAACCCATCAGATGCAGGGAGCCTGTTCCTAGAAGCACCCAGAAAAATCTAGTCCTCCTCCCACCAGCCATAATCAACCCCCTCCTGCTCTCTAGAAGGTAGCCAGCTCACTTGTCGATGGGGGAGTGGTGATCAGGAGTGTATACAGTTGACTTCATGTCCCACCCAGCCAAGAATTCCCATTGACAGGCTGTCAACAGCCTGAGAGCCTAGCTCAGTGGTGAGGATCAGAGGGTTCTCCCAGATGGCATTAGTAATGTATAGTTTGCATATTATAAGATTCACTGTTTTCCTATGGTTCTGGGTATGGAACCCATGACCTTGTGTGTGCTGGGCAAGTGCTCTACCACTGAGCTACATCCAGCCTTTCAAATTTACCACTCTTGAAAAAAACATATTATTATTTCATGGGTGTTCTGCTCATATGTGTGTCTGTGCACCACTGGCTCCAGACCTAGTGACCGTGTGGGCTTTACTGTGTATACCACGTGAGGCAACATAATCCCAAGAGAGATGGTGTCTTGGTTTGTCATCGGTCACACCAGTTCTTGTGGTTCATGCGGGAGATGACACCAGCGGGAGGGAGGGAGAGAGGGGGAAGGGAGGCGGTTGTTCACAGTGACAACCCTGCAGGAGCCTGCACCAACTGCAGACTTGTCTGCCCGACTACAGGGTGCACAGCGTCCCCTTCAGCCCATGTACAGCTCTCTGGCACGCAGCAATTGGAAGGTGTTCCAAAGGCCTGAGTGAGTTAAACACTGGTGACCTCCTGCCGCTGAGGGTGACTCTGAGCGCCCCCATTGGCCTCTTCCTGGGGAGCCTACCTCCCCAGCTCTAACCTGAGGGCCCTGCCTCACCCCACTCTCCTCTCTATCGGGCCCCCACCCTCTGATTTACCCTCATTCCTCTCTTCCCTCTGTGCCACAGCCTCCTTGGCATCTTCCTCCAGTTCTCATCCCCAGGCCCTCCTCTTTCAGGAGGCAAGGGGTGAGCCTGTGTTTTTCAATCTGAGACCCCAGAGCCTGACACCCAGTAGGTCCACAGCAGGTACTGTGAGCCAAATGACAGGACTGAGTGAAGCAGCTGGTCGGTGCTACCAAGAAGGCTGACCCTGCCTAATGCAGACCAGCCTGGCACTGCCTCAAGGTTTGAGGTCTGTGCTCCCTGGAAGAGGTCAGGACACCCAGGAGGCCAAACTGCTGGTGTCCCAGCTACAGCGGCTGAGCAGGAAGAGGTCCAACAGATTCAGAGATGACCAGTCCAGGAGGGCAGGAACCTCGTGGAACCCATGGGGCCCATGTACAGGGAAGGGGGTGGGGAGCAGCCTCCTGGAGGACCTCTATAAATAGGGTTAAGCACATCTACCACACAGAAATGTAAAGAACCAAGTGCTGTCAAGGACATGGTTTGGAATCTACGTGGTGGAAGCACTTGGCAAATGTGGAGCTCTTGTCAATGGTGAGATTAGTAAGAGTGACACTATTGA
Source organism: Cricetomys ansorgei (assembly GCA_026225945.1). Classification (NCBI taxonomy): domain Eukaryota; kingdom Metazoa; phylum Chordata; class Mammalia; order Rodentia; family Nesomyidae; genus Cricetomys; species Cricetomys ansorgei. The sequence continues at coordinate 12,708,568 of JAMJFZ010001258.1, forward strand.
TGGAGTCTTCCCTTGTCTCTCCACCTTTACGAAAGAAGTGTTTTCTGGGATGGGAGGCTGGCTCAATAGCGACTGCCCCCATTCCTACCCCTATCTGGGGTCGGGAGCCTGAGAGGAGCAGCTCTGTATGAGACTAGTGGAACCTAGTCTAATCCTGGAAACTGAGGCACAGAGAAGGCTGGTTTTGCCTGTTCAGACAGAGCCAGACCTAAAAGCTAGGTCTGTGTCCTCCATGCTGGACTGGCCACCAGGGTCTATCAGAGTTCCAGCAAGCCTTTTCCACTCAGGCACACAGTGGTTAGGCCACTGGGAAGCCCCCAAGCTGCCCTGGGGAGGCTCTGCCCCTAGTTTCCCCAGCAACACAGGCCCTTGGCTGTGGGCTCCTGGCCTGCATTTTGAGCCCACTGTGTGGAATGTGGTGGCCGCCTGCCCCTTTGTGGAGCTGCCTCATTGAGTCCGCCTCTTGGCCCGCCGCAGTGAAGACACCCAGACTTGGCATTCATTCCTGTTGCCTGGGAACCAGGAGCCCCCAAGAGGCCTGTGAGCGGCAGAGGGGATTCCTGAAGAATAGGAACGCAGTATGAGCAGCCGTATCTCAGGGGTCTTGAGGTCCCACCTCTACAGCCCAGCAGCCCTGTGGTCTCGGCCAAGCAGCTTCACCCACAGAGCCTGAACCCCTTTACCTGTCAGAGGCCTCGTCACTTCAGGCCAGCCGCTTTCCCACACTCCTCTCAGGCCCTCCTCTCTACCACCCCCAACCCTCCCCTCCCCTCAATGCCCACCTTGGGCCACCTGTCCCAGATGGGACAGTTTGCCTATGGATCACTGCTCCCCTAAGAAGCCTCCACCGAGATAATCTCTGGGCCAGGGCAGAGTTGCCGTCAGTGGGGATGGACTGGAAGGACCGTGCTGAGCTGAGCCCAGCAGCTGACTCTGTACTTTGGTATGCTCATTCACTCTTTCTCCCTCCGGGGAGATGTGACCTCTGAGTCTCTTTCACTCTGGAAGCAATGACGTTCAGAGCTATTGTGTGACAGATTTTTCTGGGGAGACAGAACACACATATCTATTCACCCCAGATAGGAAGCCAATGACAGATCAAACTAAGGATCCCACCAAAGTCCAACTTGGCGAACCAGTAATTTTTATTGGGGTTACGCACAGGAATATGGGTGAGGGTCACTTACAGAAGCAGAAACGACTTAAAGACAACGGCATCACCAAAGCCCACCCCAGCATGGGTGCCAGCTCACAAAAGCTGGACACCTAGAACACTGCACAGCCTGCAGGCAGCTCAGCAGGTTGGAGAGTGTCCCTTCCAGGTGGCTCAGTTGGCTTAAGCCTCTTCCAGGGAGCTCTCCTGGGCTCTGCTTCTTCCCAGCCTGCTTGCCCAGTTTCTGCTTCTTGTTTGCAGTTTGGCTTATCTGAGAGTGGCTCTCTTTACTGTCTGTTCTTGGAGAGGGAGGGACCTAGTGAGTGTGGTCAGTTTCAGGAACTTCCTGGAGCTAGTTGAGTTGCTTACTTTCTGTCTTAAGGGTCTTCTCTGAAGGATGGAATGTTTTCATGGTCATAAGCATAGACAACTCTTAGCTTGTAGTCTTGTTTTCTTGTTACTAGCTGTGTGACACCAGGAGAGTGACCCAGCCTCTCTGACCCTCATCAGTAAAATGAGACTAAAGTATCTGTCTTGAAGACAACGTAAAGTAGGTAACATGGGGCCTGGTGTGTCTGCATGGTTGGTATTTGTGTCTTTGTGATGTAAGGTCTAAGACCTCCTGGGAGATGACTGTGTGACCTCTGGGGCTCGGGCGCTGCCAGAGCAGTGCAGGCAGCCGGAGCACCTGGCAGATACTTGGGGACTGCCTTTCCCCCACCCTTTCTCACAGAGGCTGAGATGTCAGGCCAGGTCAGGGCCGGGAGATTAGGAGCCCACAACCAGGGACTCTGGACAGGCACATTTGTGGCAGTGGGCCAGCATGTCTATCTTACGCAGCACACAGACCAGACTCCTGTAGATAACCTGGGGGGGCAGCTGGAGAGGAGCACTCTCTGCCGCCCTGCTCGGTAACCTAAACAGGGACCAGACTGAGAGGAGACCCATGCATGGTGTCTGCATCCCTTGCTGCCCCTGCCCTTCCCTCCCCCTCCCATGCCCTCCTCTGCCCCTCTGTTCATGCATCCCTCCACCCCAAGTCTCCTGTCTCTGCTCTGATTTTCTAAATGTTCTTTCTCTTTCGAGGTTTAGCCTCAGTGCCCCCTCTTCTAAGCAGCCCTCCCTGACCAGCCCAGGCCACTCTGACCTCCCTGACCCGGAAATTCCTATACAGTAGACTCTGACAAAGCTTTATGTTATCCAGCCAAAAACTGAGCTCTGTTTTCTTTCCTCGGGTGTTTGTCTTCACTTATTAGCTAGGGCGGTGGTCCTCAACCTTCCCAGGATGGCGACACTTTAATACGGTTCAATACGGTTGTGGTGACCAACCCTAAAATTATTTCTGCTGCTACCCCATAACTGTAATTTTGCCACTGTTAAGAATTGTTATGTAAGTATCTGATGTGCAGGTGGTATTAGGTGACCCCTGTGAAAGGGTCGTTCAACCCACAAAGGGGCCGTGACCCACAGGTTGAGAAGCACTGAACTAGACGACGTGGGCTTTAAGGCAGGACCGAATATCTTCTGCAACGCTCCTGCCTCTGGCCCAAGAACGAAATCTGTAACAACCTCTGGGTTACGATGCGAATGAAGAACGGGTGTTGGCTAGATAATGGATGTGTGATACATGAAGGTCCGAAGGTGGAAGACGGACGGGTGGTGATTGGTGGATAGATGCAGAGGGTGCAGAACGGATGATGGTTGAAGGATGCATGGACACAGGACACGGGATGGCTTGATCAGCAATGGACTTTGAAAGAGACAGACAAAGCCTCCAAACGTGGAAGGCCTCACTGACCTTCTTTATGGGGACCTCACAGTTGAACCCCATCGTTATATTTTGTTGCTGATACTGCTGCATCCAGAAATCCATGAATCTTTGGCCAAGAGGCGGCAAGCAAAGTCGGCGGCAGGATCTCAGGTACCCTAAGGGGGAGCTTGTACTACTTCATGGTAGTGGACCTGCCCCACATCCCCTTTCCTAGGAGCTCGGCTTTGTGGTTCTTCCCTCCCGGACCTCTCCCACTGGGCGGGACTCCTTGGAAGGTGCATAGGCGAGAACCATGACCCTAAGCCAGCATCGTGTGTGATAGAGGTCTTGCAACTCCATTTCCGTGAGAGAGGACCACCATCCACACACACTTCAGATCTAGCCCCTCTTGGGAGCCCAAGACTTTCTGTTGGAATCTTTTCCCTGTGCTTAATACCACGCTAAGAGCTTTGCATATTGCCCAACTTGACCCCCACAACTTTGAAAAGCAGGAATTGTTTTAACCCCTTTATAACTGAAGATTCAGGGAGCTACAGAGGGCAGGTGGCTGGATCAGGCTTTGAACCCACAAGTCTCCCTCCTCACTATTTGCTCTGAGGCCTAAGACATTGTGGAGCCATCCCTGAGTGTCAGACACACCCAGGGCCTTTGCCCACCATGGTGGGACAAGCCGGAGGAGGCACACAGACAGTGCTTTGACTTTTCTCTGTGGATAGATCAGCAGAGACTCTTTGGGAAGCTCAGGAGAAGAATCTGTGTGTGTGTGTGTGGGGGGGGGGTGTCTTCTGAGGTCTATGACGGTCATAATATCCGGGCTCTCTGGGACACAGGCTGGAGGACCCAAGACACCTTCCTTCCCCCCAGGAATTCAGTTTTTTTCATCCAGATCAGGAATCCAGCCTCTCCAGACTGTCCACATGGTCACAATGGGGTCCATTCTCAGAACCCTGGAAAACGCAGGCCCTGAAGAGAAAGGCCAGATTCTTGTTGGACACAAGAGCCCTCAGTGCAGCAGTGTAGACGGGGTAAAATGGGGGCATAGAATGGCATCCACACTCCCTCCGTCTTGCCTGGAGGTCGCTGCCTCTTGAGACCATGCTGTGCACAGACTTTCAAAAGCCTGAGCAAAAACAGCTCCAGGCTATGGGGGTAGAAAGCTCCCAGACCTCTGCAGACCTCAGCTGACCCCAGGCCCCCTTTGCTCAGACATTCTCACTTGGCTTCTAGAACACGTTTCTTCTTTCTACGTGGATCTCATGAAGCATCCTAGTCTTGTCAGCTACTCAGAGTGGCCACCTTCTAGAGATGGGGACATCGAAGCCCAGGGAACTTGTCAATGTTTTCTTGCTGTTTTTTAATGTCCCTGCCTACTAAGAAACATATCGCAAACCACAACCCATCACAGGTAGATAGATTACTGAAACTGACATTTCGCAAAACACCCTTAACTCTGAGGGTTTCTAGTCTTTTATACCTGTAGTAGCTGCTGGGATCTACCACACCAAGTTCAGGCTCACTAACAGACGAAGCTTGTCATTTGAAAAGTGCTAGTTTCGCTGGGATTGGTAGGGTGCCCCTGTGACCTCAGCACTTGGCAGGTACAGCAGGAGGACCAGTTCAGAGTCATCCTCAGCTGTACGCTGAGCTTAAGATCAGCCTAGCCTAGATGGGACTTTGCTTCCAAAACACCCCAGCATTCTTTAAGTAATTAAAAAAGCTTTTTGAAAAACTGGGCAATGATGACTCACGCCTTCAATCCCAGCACTCAGGAGGCAGAGACAGGTGATCTCTGTGAGTTCGAGGCCAGCCTGGTCTCCAGAGTGAGTTCCAGGGTCAGCCAGAGTCACAACAGAGAAACTATCTTGAAAAACCAAAAAAAGGGGAAAAAAAGCTTTTTGATCCTAATCTTCCTGCCTCTATCTTCCAAGTAGGGAATGCAGGCGTGTGCTACAACGCCCAGCTGTACACCAATAGTTTAGGGTGACCTGCCAGGACCACCAATCCTGATGGCAGAGCAGAGCCAAGAGCTAGGTTAGTTGATTCAGGGCCGAAGCTGTTACAGCCTATTCCCTGCCCCCATCTTCTAGCTGCCCACCTTCCTAGTCCCAAAAGTTCTCCTCCAGTGGAACTCAGAACGCTTTCCCCCTCACCCCTGACCCCTCCTGGGTTTCACAGCTGGACCTTCAGACCCCATCCATCCTGACCCTCCGCCAGTCCACCCGAATACACACCACCAGGTCGACTTCACCTCTGTCGCAAGCTGCTTGTCCCTGCCTTCCCCCTCGCTCCCACTTTCTCCTTGGATCCCAAGGGCCTTGTCCTTGAGGGTTCCCTCCTGCAGCCCCAGTACCTGTGTTTTCTCTTGCACTTGGAGTGTCACCACTCCTGGGACTCTCAGGACCAGTTCTCTGAGGATGTGAGCATCCTTGTTGCATCGTATAGCATTGGTACCCACCTGTACCACAAACCTGTGACCCAGGTCCCATTGGACTACCTACACAGGCCCCAAGGGTGACCCAGGTCCCCTTGGGCTACCTACACAGGCCCCAAGGTCCCACCGCAGCTCTCAGGTGCTTACCGGTTGATGACTGGTTAAGATCACCACGATCTCTCCCAGACTAGATTAAATCCTCAGCCAAGATTACATACAATAAAACCCTACCCAGTCCACTTATTCTAAGGAGTGCCTGTGTCCCAGCTCTCAAAGTCACCCCAAGTCAGCCGTCTGGCACCGAGTCTGCTACTCCTAAGCAGTTCTTAGCAGCAGCAGCAGACCTGCAGACGGGCACCCGGGGCCATGCAGCCAAAGTCAGCCAACAGACAGCAGGGTGAGGACATTGGGGTGGACGTGCTTGCCTGTGCTCCTGCGCCAGGCACTGACGGGAGGGAGGGTGGGGAAGGAGGCTGCAGGCTGCCCTGCTTGCCTGCCAGAATTCCACCTGCCAAGGATATAGCATCATCCTTCCTCATGGCCACCCCTGGGCCTGGCTCTCCTGACTCTGTTCTCCCTGCCTCAGCTACTCCTGGTAACCTTAACGGACAAAGCGACCACCACCTTTTCCCAGTGAGAGCCTGAAGCCTGATGTGTCTTTACTCAGTAGGCTCTTTTTCCTTAGTAGGCTTGGTGCAGTTCCACTGGAGCATTGTAGGTCAGGTCTGTCAGTGCAACCTCAGGATCCTGGGCAAGACACTTGTTCCCTAAGGACCTCAGTCTGCCCATCCACAAAGTGGACTAACACCAGCTCCACCTGCCCCCGCACTGAAGGCCAGATGCTAGGGATCTCCAGGCGTGTGGTAAGGGGAAAGGAATTGTGTTGTTTCACTTTTCCTCAGGCTGTGATAACATTCCATGAAACTTTTGGCTCACAGGTACAGGCCACGACGGTGGGCAACTCAAGCAGAACGGCATGCCCATACTGGTCGGGTCCTTCTACCTCAATTAACCGAATCAGGAGAATCTCTCACTGGTGGACCAATATTAACCATCACAGGAATGAGGTAGAAGCAGGTAGCTAAGCCAAAAAGGCAAATCTTTTCCCTGGCCCCTCATGCCAGCCCCTCCCTCTCTGCTGCCTCTGATACCCGATGCTTCCTGGCTGCCCACGGAGGAGCACAGGTCTCACCTACAGAAATGAGAGGAGAAAGAGAAGCTTGAGGATGCGTATATCTGCAGTCGGAGGCAGGAAGTTTTCCAGTTCAAAGTCAGCCTGGGCTGTGTATAGAGACCTTCTTCTAAAAAAAAACGGGGGGGGGGGATAGACAATCCTGGAGGACTATGCCCATTCTCATAAGTCGGTGTCACCCTGAAAATATAACCTGCCAGATGAGTCCCCTATTCTTTTTTTTTTTTTTTTTTTTTTTAAAAGGCCTTGTGCTGGGAGGTACAGCTACATGTGCTTGAGTTCAGAGGCTGCTTAGCATCCAAATTTAAAAAGATTTTAAAGAACATCATTTATTACATTTTAATACATGTGTGTGTGTGTGTGTGAGAGAGAGAGAGAGAGAGAGATGCTACAACATACGTATGAAGTCAGGACAGCTTTGTTGGCGGTTTCTCTCCTTCTACTGTGTGGGTCCATGGAATCATACTTGGCTCACCAGGCTTGGCAGCAAGCTCCTTTGCCTGCTGAGCCACATCCCGGGCCCAGGCATTCCAAGTTTAAATGAATCTTTGCCATCTGGATAGCATCTTCAAGGTGAGCCTGGAGCCTGGCCTCCTGGGTGACTTAGAGTCTGTCAAGGTGACAGTTAATGCTATCACAAGGCCATTCCTTTCTAGCACACTCCTTGTTTAAATTCCTCCCCAGCGGGAGACATGAGCCCTGCCCCGTCTACCACTCCCCACAAGGTTCAGATGACAAACCCACCAGGGTTCACTCTGAGGAACCAGTGCGGTTATTGGGCTTACAAAGCACAAGTTGGGGGTTACTTTCTGGAGTGTCGGTGCTCCATCTCCAAAGGCCACACCAGAAAGTCTGCCCAGCAGGGATGATGGCTCTCCCATAGCCACATAGCTGGAAACCCTTCCCCTAGTTTTCCCCAGCCTATATACTGAAGCCTCAGGCCTCCTGCAATTAGGGCAGAATTGCATACAGAAGGTGGTATGAAGCAGCTGGATACGCAGGAGGGGGGTCTCATGACCCTGCTCACCCTTGTATGAGGGATGTAAACAGTCAAGAGCTGAACTTTCGAAGATGGCTGCTGTTTGGCTTCCAGAATAGTCCTGTCAATGTCCTGAGAGTTAGTACTGTGACTGGCTGTGACTGTCCTCATCCTATGGATGGAGAAACTGAGGTTCGGGCTGAAGTACTTCAGGGTCACACCACAGCAAGCAGCCAGGCTTTAAACCAGAGGCTTTGGCCTCACATGAACTCCACTGCATCTCCCCGGGAAGGGCCCAGATAAACAGTGTGACTCTCCCTTTGCAAATAGAGAGCTGTAAGGGAACTCCGCCTTCTCTCCTACAGTCCAACCTGAGGACCACAAGGAAACACAGTCCCAGTTTGCTCCCCACAGGTCCCATGTTCCAGTTTTCTTAGTTCAGCTGGTGCCTGTTGCCTTAGCCACCCCTGGCCAGTGAAACGGCTGAGGAGCCTGATGGAGCCTGGGAGACCTTTCCAATTACATTAGCTTCTGGCATCACGAAAGGGAGATGCTAGTCCTGCCCTCCCTCCCCTGCTCCTTCCTGTGGCTCCTTGGGACTTGGTGATTCAGCAGGTCGGAAGCAGGCTAGACTGTCAGGGTCAGGACTGTCATCACCAGCTTAGAACCACAACTGAGTGAGGGGGGATTTGACTTGCTGGGGAATTGGGCCCCAACAGAATCCTCCTGTCAGGCCAGAACTGATAGAAGGGCAGTGAGAGGTGGGTGTACCTGAGGTGGGGGGAGCCCTGCATGGTATGTGAGGGATGGGGGAGTCCCAGATACCTAAGCTGCTTCTCCACATGTTCAGCAACTAAAAATACAAAATGGCTTTGCTGAAAGGTGCCCAACCAGAAACCTCGGAGAGATTTTCCATTAGGGCAGTGCCTTCCCTGGGCTGGAGGCCAGGTACCCCGTGGATTCCTGTATCTGCCACTCCACCATTCAGTTATAACCCAGCTGCCTCCACTGTCAAGACTCAGTCTCCCTCCTGCACTCCTGTTTGTCAGGTCCCAGGGTTCTGCCTTCTACTCCTGCTCCAGGAGGGTGGGGCGTGAAGGTTTGTCTGTGGCCACAAAGCTTAACCAGGGTTCCCGGTTTGGGGCCCAACCCAACCACACCCACTCATTGCCTGATTTTGGACAAGGAAGTATCTATCTATAAGCCTTGCCCTTCTCATACAGGGAAAGAGACCCAGGAACCCTGGGTGAGGGCTACAGACTCTGATTGCAGGACAAGGTCAGAAGCTTTGCTTACTTCACATGAATATTGGCTGGGGCCTGGTGCTTATGCAACCCTGGCCCAGCCCCAGAATCCCAAGGAAGCTTGTTGGAAGCACAGACAACCAAGTAGGTGTGGATGTTCTGCCCCTATGATTTTTCTAGCCAGCTTTCTAGATGATTCTATTGAGTGATCAGCCTGAGATTCACCAACATGGTGCTGAATACAAAGGAACTCAGTGCTTGTGATTTATGCCTCATCTTTCTGATCCCCTGTCGCATGGGGACACCCACCCCCACCTGCAACCCCCACCCCCCACCTCCACCATGTGGCTGCTAACCAGCTCAAACACCATCTCAAGCAGCCCTCAGCAGGGAGAAGGAAGCTATTGAAGTGAGCCACTTCTGCTGGGCCACCGGCAGCCTTGGGAATAGCCGGTGGACTCAGGAGTCCCAGAATTCAGCAAGCCCTTCAGGGAAATGGTAGCCCTTCACCTTTGACCAGCTTCAGTGGAAAAGCTTGAAAAAAGAATTCCGTCTCTGGGTGGGACACAGCCACCACATAATAAACTTTTCCCTACTGGGAGTTCTCCCCACATTTGAGCATCAGGGGGCACCGCCAGGCAGGGCGCAGGCTCTGCCGGCCTCCCATCTTTTCAGCAAGTGTCCTAATTACAGCTACTATTACTGTGATGAGACCATGAGCAAACTGAGGAGGAAGGGGTTTATTCGCTTGCACTTCCACATCACCGTTCATCATTGGAGGGAGTCAGGACAGGGATGCAAGCAGGGCAGGAACCTGGAGGCAGGAGCTGATGCAGAGGCCACGGAGGGGTGCTGCCTACTGGCTTGCTCCTCATGGCTTTGCACAGCTTGTTTTCTTATAGAACCCAGGACCACCAGCCCAGGGGTGGCCCCGCCCACAATGGGCTGGACTCCCCACATCAATCACTAATTAAGAAAATACCTGATAGCCTTGCCTGAAGCCTAGTCTTATAGAGGCATTTTCTCAGTTGAGGTTCCCTCCTCTCTGGTGACTCTGTTTTGTGTCCGGTTGATATAAAACTAGTCAGCACAGCAAGGGGAGCAGGATGAGAACCCTCCCTCTTCTGAGTGACGGGATACAAACGTGTACCACCAAGCCCTGCTCTCCACCCTTCCTAACTCTCTTAGGAGGTAACACAGTACCTCATAGGCCCTTTGGATTTTATTCTTCCCAGGGACTTATGAACCATGAGCCTTTCCTCACAGTGTGTGATGCTGTCCAGTGAATGAGCCTCATCTGCAAAGTGGAGTTCTCAAACAGGATGGAGAAGGGGAAGCATATACCAGTTATCCCAGTACCCAGGAGGCAGAGGCAAGCAAAAGTTCAAGGCCAGCCTGGACTACATAGTGAGACTTTGTCTCAAATTCAGAGTGCAGCTTCCCGGGCCCTGCCCAAACACTGGGAGATGGCTGTGTAGGCAGATCACCTTACCTGCTGGCTATGGCCACTCACTCAGGACTTCAAGGCTCTGAATCTGAGAGTCTCTCCCCAGGGGCTGCCTGCTTGCCCTTCCCCATGAGACCCCCCTCCAGGGAGCAGATCCAGCTAGCTAGTTTGCTTGGCCAAAAATGGGCAGCAAGTGGCATTTTGTTTGGTCCCCAGGGACCAGGAAGGCAGTTCCTCTTTTCCCAGAGGAGTCCCAAGCTGGCCCCTGTCCTGTTCCTGAGCATCAAGAGAAGTCAGATTGTAGGAATACATGAGATTGGGGGAGGGAAGTTTGGGGGATGGAGGGTGCAGGAGGAGCAGCCAGCTTTGAGGAGTCTGCCTCTGCCTGATACTTAGTCTAGGTCTATGGGACTCGGAGGGCAGAACTGGGCAGACTCGAAGCTGCCATTCAGGGCAGAGGAAGGGTGGGAGGGGCTATATGACAGTTGTTTTAAATGACACCGTGATTAAATAGCTAATAATCACTTAAGTGCTTAAATAACTTAAAATAATTTTATTTTAATTGAACTCAGTGCTTCACTTCTGAAGCCGGGTCTCCATTCCTACCACTCCCAGCTTCCTAGGTACTCCTTGCTAAGTGCTCAGAAGAGCAGAACGTCCAGTGTCAGCCTTAGCTTTTAAAGAAAAAGACCTACAGATGCTAAATATCATTTGTACAGGCGATATTTGCCCATAATGTGTGCCAGCCCCCAAAGATGGAGTGGTTTAAAGTAACTAGTATGCCTTGGGGGTGGGAGGGTGCTTGGGTAGATGGGAGAGGGAATCCTTGAATCAAAGTGTCATGCGAACTAATTCCAGGAGTGTGAGCATGCTAAGGAGGTATTTGGAGAGGGGTGTTCGGGGGTTTGGGGGGGTGGGCTCAGCGCCGGTCAGAGGCTAGGTTCTAGCACTCACCCTCCCTCTGGTAGCCTCAGTTTCCCAGTTTTAGCAAGCGCACTGAAACCTGATAGCTCTCTCTAGTGAAGCTTAGGGAAAGGTGAGCCCCTTTGGGCAGGCCGGGGCGTGGTCAGGGTGCGGGCTGTGGAGCGGCTGGGCGGGGCGGGGCATCCGATCGCACCGCTGGGAGGCCGGGCTGCCGGGGCGGCGGGGCGGACATCGCGCAGCGCAGTGCGTGCAACTGCGGAGCGCGCGGCTCTCGGCCGCCGCATCACATGCGCCGAGGTGCCGGGAGCGTCCGCAGCCCGCTGGTGGGCACCCCAGAGCAGCAGCCTCGCGCCCCCGCCCACCCTAACCATGTCTATCTGTTGTTGTTTCTTTTTCAGAGATTATGGCAGTTCCAAGAGGAAATCAGGTAAGGGAACCTGGGTGCTTTTCTCTCCCAGCTGCTTGCACGCGTCTCTAATCCTGCGCAGGACTTTCGGGGAGGGGGTAGGGGAGTCGTCTTCCTGGCCTGAAGGCACTGAGGTCCTGCATGCCGCAGGGGATGCATCCATTGCCCCCTCCCTGGCCCTTGCCCTCTAAGTTCTCTGCCACTTACATCGTCATTCTCCTCCTTACCCCGTCTGACTCCTGGATGGGGGTGGGGGTGCGTGGAGTAGGCAGTGTCTCGGGAAGGGCCTAAGCCCCTGCAGCATCTGCAGCCGGATCCTGCACTCCAGCTGCAGGAGCCACTGCTGGGTTCTGCCGTGGCTTCCCCGTGCGTCCTTCGCGCTGCGGCGGATGAGTTTGTGGATGCGCAGGGTCTTCTGCGTGGGAAAGTGAACTGGGACTGCGAAGGGGTCGCTCTTGAGAGACTTGCGTTTGCTGCACTGCACCGCGGGCCTGAACCACCCCCCCCCAGCTCTGAGCTTGAGCCCCGGGGGTGTGGGGGTCCGCTGCAGCTGCACAGCTTGCTGAGACTTAGGATTGGGCATCCCCACAGGTGCAGAAGGCTCTCTGAGGTTGTCCTCTGACGCTGTCCCTGGAGGATCAGAGGAGAGTCTTTCTAGGTGGGGGAGGCTCTCCCAAATGGCTCATGCCTGGGTGTGAGCCGGTGAAGTTGGGGGAGGGTGATCTTTTAAAGTTAGTGAGTTCAGGGGTGAGGGGCTGGGGCAGACAGAGCGAGTTCTGTTGACATATGTATTTCCTGTGTGTGTCATTGTGGGGCATCACAGACAGTCTTCTGAAGAGTCTACCCCTTGGGGATGTGTCAAATGGCTCACTTTCAAGGCCCCAATATCTCAATGTAGGGGGTCTGTGGTCCCAAGTAGAGGCTTTGTGAGCTGTCCGTGATGGGTGGGGATTGAAGTGGAAGTAATCGTATTCTGTGTGCTTGTAAATATAGGTTTGGATGTGTTGTGTGTACAAATGCTATCTCACCTGCTTGTTGGGAGGAGGAAGGTTGTGGCCACCTGTGTGTGGGCCAAGTGCTGGGTTGTGTGGACATGGGTGGTCCTGCTGATAACTGCAGTGCCTGTGTGTTTATTCCTTTGGGTGCATAGGCTGGGTGCCCTCTGTGGAGGATATGGGCTGACGCCTGTCCAAGCATGCTGAGTACTTAGTGTGTGCACACAGGACTGAAGGCCACCCCAGGGTGTCTCAGGGGGGCACTGAAGCAGAAGGGCATCTCCTTTGGTAAAAACGAGGGTGAGAAGCCTGGAAACTTCTGTCATCAACACTTCCATCCAGAGCCCAGAGGGAGAACTGGGCTGGAGGGGACTTCGGTCACCAAGAAACTTGCCCTGAACCTCAAGTCTATACTGAATTCCAGCTTCCTGTTTGGCTTTGGGAAGTTTCTTGTTGCAGTTTCTTCATTGGGTCTTAATGAAGTGATTGTCTATCTCGTGTGTTTAGAGTAGCCCTTAGCATGTAATAAAACTATAGTACTGTGTAATTTTATATATATATATATACATATATATATATATATTACTGTGTAATACTGTAGCAGTACTGGTTACCCACTGTCCTTGTGGGCCTCCTGTTTAAGTTGGGGTTCTGCCCCCTCCCCCACACCCCACCCAGGCTGTTTCCTCAGTTTCTCTGCCTTCCACTTCCATCCAGGAAAGGGACTGATGAGGAAATTTAATTTACATCAGTAAGCTTATGATAATGGCCACTTAGTGTCATGGTTAAAGTGCCAGTCTGGAGCCAGGCAACAGGCCTTCAGAGCTGGGCTCTCTCCCCTGTGACTCTTGGGAGATGTTCTCCCTCTCAATGCCTATTCTGTCTTCTGTAAATTAGGAATATTTACATCCACTTTGTGGTGGTTGACTTTGTTTCCTTAGATAGTTATCCTTGTGTATCCTTGGCTGGGCCATGGTGCCCAGATATTTGATGAGGCCTTAATTTGTGTTTCTATGATATTGTTTTTAATGAGATTAACATTTAAGTCAGTGAACCTTGAATAAATCAAATTACCCTCTCTAATGTGGGTGGACCTTATCCAATCAGTCAAAGGCCTTAATAGAACACACACACACACACACGCACACGCACACGCACACGCACACCAAGGGTCTCTGCTGTAGCGTGCCTCTGTCAGTTCTTTCCCAGGCTCCTGCCTGCCTTCCTCACCAGGCTCTGTAAGCTTACACAGTCACGTGAGCCGATTTCTAAAATAAATCTTTTTTTCTCCATATGCACATCACGTTGGCCTGTTTCTCTAGAGAACCTAGCACACACCCACGTGGCAGCGATGAAGACTGGATCAGATAGAGTCTGTGAGTGAGCTTAGATCTCTGCCTGCGGCAGAGAGAGCGCTCCTGAAGTGCTAGCTACTGTTACTCTGTAAGCACTGCGCGTCCAGAGCCTCACGTGTGTTTCTTCATGTTCTGCTCAGCCACATTGCTCCGTAGATTTTGCAAGGAGAAACCTACAACTCCAATCGGGTGATGGGTCACACTGCTCTGGGCACATGCAGAATCAGAGTTGAGGTTTAGGGCTCACCCCTGCTCTACAGTGAAACTTCCCGGGGTGGCTCACACAGGGGAGGCGGGCACTGCACGGAGACGGACGGACACACACACACACACACACACACACACGAAGTTTCTTGCCTTCGCTCTTCAGCCTTGTTCCAAAGCCCAGCTCCTCCTCTGAAGATCCTTGCTGACACTTTTCTAGAGACACACTCTGGCCATAAGGCTCAGGTTGTCCTGTCTCATGTGCAAGTGTGTGTCACTGTACCCTGTGGGAGCTTAGGGCTTCTGAAGCAGGGGTGTGCGTAGAGTACTTACTTAGCACGTATGAAACCTTAAGTATAAACCCAGCCTGGTGGTGTATGTCTACAACCTCACCACTCAGGAAGTATAAGCAGGAGCTCAGAAGTTCAAAGACATCTTGGCTGTATAATAAGCTCAAGGCCAACCTTGGTTATGTGACATTATGAACTATTTCTAGAATTCCTAGGAAAAAACTCTGACAGCAAAGGCTGATTAACTGATTAGAACGTCAGTGGTTTAGAGAGGTTGGAATGTTGCAAGTCCAGAACCTAATATCTTGTTTTCATCTTTAACCTCATCAATAGACATTTATGGCTCTCCTCTGTGTATGACCTAACGCTTTTGAGAATCCAGGTTCCACCAACCCAAAGACTAGGAATGCTCTCAGACAGTTTCTGCTCCCCGTGCAGCTGTTGCCTGCCTACCTGATGTACACGATGTATTTGAAATGTGTATTTACTTTATGCCTTTCTTTGCTCTATTACTATACGCAGTTAACAGGATTGCTACCTCTTTGGAACATTTTACTTGGGGAAACCTGAATCTTTGTTGTTAGGCTGTGCTTACTCATATTCGCTCTGGAATAAGCCATCTCCTTTGTTACTTTGAGGTGACAGCTGCTTCTTTAGTTGACAAGGCCCTGCTCCCTCCCCAAAAAAAAAAATTAAAAACAAAACAAAACAAAAAAAAAAAACCAGAAGCAAGTCTTAGGCAGGGCACAGGGAGAAAGATGTCTGGTGGTTTACAGCTTCTCAAAGGGGGCAGGACCGGTGACACTTGACCTTGGACAGAGGAGCGTGTGGCCTGGACTTTATCTGCATCTCTTCCACCACACCTGTTTGTTTCTAAATCTTCCCTTGCCAAGAACTGGTACCAGCTGCCTAACAACCAGAAGTCATCCTTGGGCCTATCAGCTTGACCTCCAGACCCGCCCACTCCTCCCTGTTCCCACTGTCATGCTTGTCATCCAGAAAGACCCCTCAGCTTCCCAAGTAGTCCCCTGGCTTCCACTTTTCCCCCTGCAGTTGCCATTCCCCACAGCGCAGCTAGGGGCCACTGGTAAAGTACATTCCAAACCTGCAGAAGCTCCCAGGGGGATCTTCCACAGCGTGGAGAACAGTTTCATTTTTTGGCTTACAAAGCCCTGCATAATTGACCCCGGCTGCCTCTTTGACCTGGACTCGGCTCCAACCCCGCCCCCGCCCAGAGGAACCTGTTCAGCCACTTGGTCATCCTCTGTTCCTCACACATGGAGCTCGTTCCTTTGCATGGCCTTTGTACCTCCTGTTCCCTCCAACCTGGAGTAATCTTCCTCTGTTTTCCCCATGGCTGGCTCCCTCTTAAGATTTTTGCTTTCTTGTTGACCATCGCAGAGAGGCCACCCCAGCCCTGCCCTGTCAAACCTCCCAGCCCTTCCCGTTGCTGACTCCTCTAGCTAGTTGTCTTGTGCAGTCTTGCTGTCCATCCCCCACCACCTCGAAGCCCGAGTGTAGGCCTTGCACCAGTACAAGCTCCCCTCATTGCTGAGTGCTTTGGAGAATACAGAGTACCTGGGTCACCCCATGAGAGTCAGGAAAGGGTGGCCCCCTTCCCCCAGCCTGGGGGACACGAGACATGGAAGGAACTTTTCTGATTTGGGAGCAGAGAGCTGGAGGCTATGGTTATCTACAGAGAGAGAGAGAGAGAGAGAGAGAGAGAACAAACAGTCAGAAACCTGGGCAAGCAAGACTAATCATGGCTTGTTTGAAAATTAGATTATCTTACCATATCGAACCCCAGCTGTATTCAAGGCACTGCATGAGGGTTGGAGTTTCAGAAAATACGCCTGAGTTTGGGAGTTCAAAGTAGTGAGTTACTACATGAGAGGTGATGTGTGGGGTTGGGGGGGAGGTGATGGAGCCACACGGGCAGGGGCTATGAGAGCACTGTGAGCTCCTCGAACAGAAGGGCTGTGGCAGGGGGGAGAATGAGCAGGCAACAGGGCAGGGTGTAAGCAGAGGTGTATTCTAGCTGGGGGAGGAGGTGGGGGGGTCACAGCACAGATCACATGGGGTCCTACAGGCCATTTTAGGACATTGACTTTCTCTGAGTGAAGGAGGGATACTGATGAAGGGATGTATTGGAGGCAGCGTGATGTCTGGCTGGTGATTGGAAAGCCATTGTAGCCATAGATTCAGAGTAAAAGATGGTCTAGTCTTTGTCTAATTCAATCGCTGGTTCTAGCCTGGAGCCCTGGAGCACTATGGCCTCCACACAACCTACTTTTAAGTCTAGAACTGTAAGGCTTCGGCCTCCTATACAATCTAATCAATCTCTGAGCCTTTCTGTCTAGCTCCTTCTGATACTCCCGTCTGATACTGATTTCTTCTGCTGAACAGCCTCCGTGTCTCTCCCTGAGCTCTCACTGCTCCGTACTGCCTCACTCAGCCTCTCTGCTCCTCATTGTCTCTGAGTCTTGTCCCCCATCCGCCTGCTTCAGACTGCTCACCTCATACTGCCTCTGTAACTGGCACTGCTATAACTGACTCTGCTCTGAGCTGAGAACCCTCCTTTCTGTTTTGAGAGCTGGGCACGTCCTCACTTTGACTCACTCTGCTAACTCTTCCTCTGATTAGTCATTTTGCCTGTCCTTCACTAGTCACTTACTGTCAGACATTGATTCCTTCTGAGCTTCTGCTTCCTGTGTCTGCTTTCCACACCCTGTTTCTGTCTTAGAGATTAGAGGTGTGGACCACCACAACCTTCTGAATACTGAGATTAAAGGTGTGTATCAACATTCTTAACATTCTTTCTACAGATCCTCCAGATCACTTAGGCCTTTGAAGGATTCCTTCACATAGAGCCCTGGAATATAGACCCTTCCAGCTTTCACACAGGCCTATTCCTCTACAATCCATAGAGTGGAAAGAGTCACAGTGGTAGACTCCAGCACTGGGTGGATTTGATGATTGAATCTGAGCCTTGGGAAAGTGTGGGAGCCAGAGAGTGTCAGTCGCATTGCTTGATATCCTAGTTTGCTTTCTACTGGTATGATAAAACATTTTGATGACAAAGCAACTGGAGGATGAAAGGGTGTATATGGCTTACACTTCCTGTGCACAGTCTATCCATGAGGGAAGTCAGAGTGGGAACTCCACGCAAGAACTGAAGCAGAGGCTGTGGAGGAGTGCTGCTTGCTGCCTGGCTCTCCATGGCTCAGCTTGTACAACCCAAGCTGCACTACCTGCTCAGGGTGGCACCATGCAAATCAATTATTAATCAAGGAAATGTTCCACAGACCTGCCTGCAGGCCGGTCTGACAGAGGCATCTTCTCAAGTAAGGTTCCTTCTCCAGATGACTCTAGCTGGTGTCAAGCTGACTAAAACTGATCAGCACACTCAAGTTTCCTATCTCAGGTCCACAGTTTGTCAGTCATGTGACCTTGGACACGTTCCTTCCCCTGGAGTGCACCTGTTCTCTTGTACTAGTCAGAATTCAGTTGGAAAAACAGAAGCAGCAGAAGACAGTAAGAGATTTATTGTAATAGAGCATGCTGCAATCCCAGCGCTCAAAATGCTGAGGTCAAGACCAGCCTGGACCATATAGGGAGGGAAGGAAGGGGGAGAGGGCTATTGTAAGGAACTGGTTCACACACTAGCAGAGCTGTCTAGGCCAGCCTGAACCCATAGGACAGAATGGACCCCAAACACAAGCTGGAACCTCTGTGTACTCAGTGGGTCTTCAGGGGGGTCTCAGCTGTGCACACAGCAGATCTTCAGGGGGTCTCAGCTGTGCACTCAGTGGGTCTTCAGGGGGCCTCAGCTCTTCCCTAGCTTCACAGCTTCTTGGCTCGGGTCTCCCTCACTGCCCCGCCCCAGTGCAGGACAGTTCTCCTTACTTAACATCCACCCCAAGAATGCCTTGCAGAAATGACTGCATATGTGTGGCTGCCTCTGCAGCTTGTCCACTGAGCATCACACCTGTGGATAGCAGTGGCAGAAGCACTATCTGAAGAGACCGTGTGCAGTATGGCTGGACCATTCGTTTTTTAGAGACCTTCTGCCAGCGAGCAGCGGGAAAGGCCAGTAGTAGCTGTGGTAGCTCCCCACGGTGGGCAGGCATTCCTCTAAAAGTCCTAAGGGGCAAAGAGGCCCCCAGCAGGGCTTCCCTTCAGTTCCTCCCTGCAGCTCCCAAGGAAGATGCTTGAGTTCTGAGATTTGCCACTAGGGGGCGCAGTAGCCCATAGAGTCTCTGGGATCTTGGCTTCCCTGTGGTGCCTGGCAGAGGGGCCTGCCTGGTGCTCCTTTTCACCGAGAATCCAACGTTGAGCTCCAGTTTAAATGCAGATGAGGTTGCTCAAGAGTGTTGCAAGATTGTTCTCTTGGGCAAGTGTTGATGATCCCAATGAAGTCCTGTTTACACTGTACTTGGAAAAGCTGTGAGCTCAGCCTGGCTTTGATGTCTGTGATCATTAACCGATCTTATTGGGCCCAGTTAATGAGATCAGCACTGCTGTGGGTCCATTATCGTTGAGAGTTTAGGTTTTGGCATCTGACGCACTTGGTAGGATTTAAACCCCAGCTCAGCCTTGTGTCAGCTTTGCTATTGGTTTATTTATTATTTATTATAGGATCTGAAAAGGAGGGGAGAAGTTGACCTTAACTTTGACTTGAGAGCAAAAAGATCCCATTATAGTATTTATTTCCATTTTTCAAGCCCCACAGGATGTAGATTCTGACCCAGAAGGCCTGCTTCGTGTCCTAGATCTGACACTGCATGCTCTTGTTCAAGTCCTTGGCTTCCGTATGCCTCCGTTTCATCTGTAAAATGGGGGTGCAGGAGGCTGCAGAGACGTGCCCATGCTCCTGTAGGAGACCGTGCTGGCATAGGCCCCTCCCCTTTTCAGGACTAGCCTACAGGTGGGGAAGGCAGGGCGAGCTGGTGAGCCTCACAATACTCAGGCTCATCCAGTGGGCTTATCCTCATTTTACAAACCAGACCTGGAAGTTAAAGAACTCTTCCAGTCGGACATGGTAGTACACACTTTTAATCCCAGCACTTGGGAGGCCAAGGCAGGCAGATCTCTGTGAGTTCAAGGCCAACCTGGTCTACACAGCGAGACCCAGAACAGCCTGGGCTACATAGAGAAAGCCTGTCTCAAACAAAACCAAAATGGAACAAACAAAAAACTGGTCCAAAGTCAACTGGCAGGGCAGACAGGATTCAGACTGTTGCTCCCGCCCGTCTTGATTTCCACTAAAGTTTTTGGGCTTGAGAGAGAGTTTATTGTCCAGGACTAGGGCTAGTCTGCAAATGTTCTGTCACTGAGGTGAGGCCCTCGCTGTCTTTTTACTTTATACCATCTCTTCCTCCTCCTTCTCCTCTATTCTCCTTCTTCTAATTTTTCAACGTTGGGTCTTTTTTTTTTTTTTAAGACTGGACTTGAATTTGACATGTATCTGATGATGACTTTGAGCTCCTGACCCTCTGCCTCCTCTTCCTGAGTGCTAGGATTGCAGGTGTGCACCCCCATGCCTGGTTTATGCCACGCTAGAGAGCTGACTCGGGCGGGGCTTTGCACACTCTAGCTAGCTAAGCAAGCACTCTACCAACTGAGCTATAATTCCTTTATGTCTTGAGACAGGTTCTCACTGAGTTGCCCAGGTTGGCATTGAACTTTCTATCTTCCTGATCCAGCTTCTTTAAAAAAAAAAAAAAAGTTACACTTTAAATTTTTTTATGTATGTGTGTGTCTGTCTGTGTGAGTCTGTCTGTGCCTCGTGTGTGCGGATGCCTGCAGAATACATCTGATGCCTTGGAGCTAGTTACAGGTGGTTGTGAGCAGCCCGGCTTGGATGCTGAGAACTGAACTCGGGTCCTCTGGAAGAGCAGCAAGTATTCTTAACTGCAGAGCCATCCCTCCAGCCCCGCGCTCCAGCCTCTCGAGTCGCACAGCTCAGGCCTGTGTCTCTAGGCCTGGCCTGTGAGCTTGGGTGGTTTTGTTATTTTGGTTTTTTTTTTAATTTGTTTTTTTAAATTTTTTAACTTTGTAAACCATTATAAAATACTTGAAAATAAATGAAAACATCACACATTTGAAATATTTATGTGTTTAGGGGCACGCACGGCATAGGACGTCAGAGGACAGTGTGGAGAGTTGGCTCTCTCGGTCCACCATGTGAGTTCAGGGGTCAAGCCCAGCTCATCAGACTTGGTGGCACCTGTCTTATCCACGGAGCCCTCTTCCAAGCCCCTTGCTTTGTATTTCTGAGACAGTCTTACTCTGTAACCAGGCTGGCCTTGAACTCATGACAGTCTTTCTGCCTTGACCTCTCCAGTACTGGATTAGAGGCATGAGCCTCTGTGCCTGGCTAAGTGTAGTTTTTATTTATTTTTTAAGTTTATTTACTTATGTTTTAAATTATTATTTTATGTTTGTGAGTGTTTTGCCTGCATGTATGGCTGGGCACCACATTCATGTTAGATACCTAGAGAGGCCAGGAAGAACTGAGGCTACAGATGGTTGAAAGCCATAATGTGGGTGCCAGGAATTGGACTCAGGTCCTCTGAAAGAGCAGCAAGTGCTTTTAACGACTGAGCCATTTCTCCAAGCCCCTAAGTTCAGCTTTGAGTAAAGTGTAATTTTCTAATAGTCAGACTTACCCTGGCTGGCTACTATTAAAGTCTATCCAGTAAAATCTGGGCCCGCCCTTTTAAAAATACATATTTTATATTTACTTATGTGTGCATGTGTGTGTGTGAGAGAGAGAGAGCACGTGCCACAGCATGTGTACGAAGGTCAGAGGACAACTTATGAAAGTCAATTTTCTCCTTCCACTCTGTGGTTCTCAGGGCTCGAACTCAGGTCGCTAGTCTTGGGGGCAAGCCCCTCCACCCGCTGAGCTATCTTGTCAGCCCCCACCCTTCTTTTAGATGGGGTAGCTAACTTGCGCAAGGTTGGGCAGAACTTGGTCTCTGGCTGAATGCAGTAGGTCTCAGAGCCGGCGAGGTGTAAGAAGGGCTGCAGTGCCCCAGGTCCCAGGCCCCAGGTCCATGAGGCCTTGGCGTTCTGCTCTCCCCAAGGTTAGGGCTGCTTCAGCCTTCTCCCCTGCAGAGTTCTGACATCTGCCTCTTTGAAGCATTCACTGGCTCCCCGCTTGTGTAATGCCCAGTTCCACGGATAGGATAGGAAGGGTGCTGTCTGGGACTCATGTTGGCAGACTGGAGAGAGAGCAGGGTTGTCACCTGCGGAAGCGGGGGCTGGAGAAAAGCGCTCTGAAGCTGGGATGAGCCGAAGGGGAAGCGCTGGGCACCCTGGTGGGAACGACAGGGTTGATGGGGATGTGGGGTTGATGGGGAGAATTTGAGGAAGGGACAAGATCCTTCCTGGCAGGAGAGGAGACAGGGCCAGGGAAGCACAAGGTGAGGCTGGAGAGGAAGCCTGGGAGAATGTAGTGTCCCCGCTACCAGGCCAATTTCCAGGGCTGCCTGGTCCATTGAAACCGCAATTCCCCAGTGGAAGACCCAGACCGTGTCGTGAGCATGACCAAAACCCTCCTGGCACCCTCCTTTGGCCTATCCCTGAGTAGGCACGTCTTGCCGAGGCATCAGCTTCTGGCACTTCTCACCCAGGGTTGTGTTTTTAAACAGTTCCAGTTTTCAGGGCCCTGGCTCCTCAGCCTTGCACCACCCCCAAAGTACAGAGCCATCGAGTTGGAAATGAGGCTAATTGGTTGAGTTTCACGACCAGCCCACGTGGCAGTGACGTGAGGGAGCATGGGTGGTACTGCTCACATGTTGTGTGCTTGCACATATGTGGGCGCTTGCCACAACCCCCAGCTAAGGCAGCACCCCATTGCTGGGCTGGCCTGGACCCAGGATGCTGGGCAGGAGGGAGGAGCACTTCCCAGATTCCGGGATCTCAGGAAAGAAGGGCCTTAAGGCCCTGCTAGGAAAGTAGGAAGCTGGGCTAAGGCCCAGTCAGAATTCTGAGCCTGTTTGTTAAAATGCAGATTTCCAGGCCCTGTCCGGGCCCACTAACTCAGCATGGCCTCTCAAGGATTGTTTTGTTTGTTTGCTTTGAGACAGCTCTCCTGTAGTCCAAGCTGGCACTAAATTCTCTTTGTGATGGAGGCTAGCCTTGAACTCCTGATCCTCCTGCCCCACCTCCTGTGTGCTGAGATTACAGACATGCCTGTACTATACTGCCTGAGAATTCTTAAACTAAACTAGGCATGCATTCTGGGTTGGGCCAAAGGCCCCAGGGTTGGTAGAGAAGATAGCAGGAGGTGCGGCTGGCTCCCCACTTGCCTAGCTTTGAAGATCCTTTCAGTTGGAAGTCAGCTGCAAGGAGCTGTCCGAAAACGGGTTTCTAAGCCTACCACCCCCGAAACACTGGCCTGACCCTGGGGCCTTAGGGATCAGTCACCTAAGGGAACTCACCCATCTGGCCTCAGCAGGAGACATAAGAAGACCCTGACGTAAGGCTTTGTTCCTGCGAGAAGGAGACACCCAAGTTGTGGTCCAGCAAAGAAGTGCTTCCCACCACGGACCTCAGCCAGAAGGCAACTTGTTGCTCACTTCAGCCTTCTGGTTTGTAGACATGTGACATGGGGCGACGTTTCCAGCAATGATGAAGCCAGCGGAAAACAAAGACCTGAGGGGAATGTGCCTGCTCGTCGTATTAGCACCTTTTTCTGATCTAAAGTTACTTAGTTTAGAAGCAGAAATGTGGCGTGTGGAACTTGCTTGGCTCGCAGTCTTTTTATAATTGGTCAGTTTTGAAATGCGAAGGCGAAGATTTTTTTTTTTCCAGTGTTTCAGGAAATTTAGAAGTTTGCAGGAAAAGCGTGCTTTCCCTTGACTTTTTCTTTGCCACCCTCGAATTCTGTTGCCACCACGTGACCAAGCGGCTGGCGCGGGGAAGGGCTGAGTTAACGTTAGGATGGGAGCCTTGTACTAAGTCGGGGGCCATGCCAGGATCCCTTCACGTTCCCGGGCTCAGAAGAAGCCGTTGGCTCCTTGTCACCGTGCTTTCCGTAGCGCTGCTTCTGACGTGCGTGCGTGGGGTCTTAGGAGGAGCATCTGTGGGTCTCGGGGACAGCTTTCCCTTCTTATCTGGGGTCTCCCCAGCTCACCCTGAATCCCTGTGGGCTCCCTGCGTGTTAAACAGGGTCCAAGTGAGTGAGTAACCATCCCTGCGAGAGGGTGAGGCTGTTGTACAACAGATGACAGGCTAGACACAAGCCAAACTAAGACTGTCTTCTTAACGTTGGCAGTGGCCCCATGGAAACCTCGCACGCGGATAGATCCGTCAGGGAGGCACATGCTCCCTCCATACACAGCCATCAATTTAGTGGCTCTTAGGTCCTCGTTTACATTGGATCCCAGGGAGCTCTTCCCCACACTCCTGTGCCCTAGGTCGCCTCGACTCAAGGCCAGTGGCCCCGTGGACACCAGTGGCAGTCCTGGAGACGGGTGGCGGGCGCTTGAAGGCCGAATGGATACGTAACAAGTATCCGAGAAAGTGCTGGTTCTGGACCCTTCTTCCAGGACCTCGTGGCTGCTTCTCGACCTAGAATTAGCCTCCTAGACTCTGACCATGGCTGTTTTATAGATTTGTTTGCTAAGTAACCGTGAACCTATTATGTGCCAGGCCGGACAGTCTCAGCCCTAGGGATACCAAGATGGACTTAAGGAGGTCTTTGTCTTCCAGGACCGCCAGATGAGTGGGAGAGTAAGTCAATCAGAGTGTCAAGAAATATAAGAACACAAATACCATAGGTGGGTGTGGCGAAGCAATCTAGAGACTCCCTGCCTAGATAGACCTCCAGGGATGTGCTAGACCTCCTATAGCTAACTCACTAAAGGTTTTGTTTATTTCTTGGTTTGTTCATTGACTTTTGTCAATGTCTTCAGGGGTGGAGCTATTAAAAAAATCCCATTACCTAGGAAACTGAGGCACGTGGGTAGCCTACATGCTGTCTCAGTAAGAGAACAAAAAAAGTAAATTTAAATTGGGTGTCCAGCTTCTCCATATCCCCAAGTACTCAGCCTCGGGTGTGGTTTCAGAGACGTGGTGCCAGTCACCACTGGCTAATAGAAACGGTGCACCTGGGTGGGCGAAAGGTTGCCCCAGGGGCCTCCTCCAGCCTTCCTTTTAGACCCTGGAGTTGTCTCCCAGAGGCACTTGTCCACACTCATAAAGGGACGGCAATAATTCTAGCTGGTTTCTTGGCCTCGGTCCCCCACCTAGGTGTCCTGCATCAGGACATGCTCCCTAGGGCTCAGCCTGTGGCCAGTCTTGGGAACAAATCTCCATCAAGCTGGACTCCCCAGACAAATAGCCTCTTCCTAGCACAGGGAAACATGGGCGGGGCTCAGAGAAGTTAGAATGCCCACCAGGAGCAAGGAACACAGGGACCGAGCATCATCTGTGCGCTGGACTTTGTTCTCAGCCTGTGCTGTGGTGTGGAAGGGTTAACTCTACCCTCAGCCCTCCCCTGTCTTGCAGGCACTCTTGGCTGCTGCTTTCTGGGCAAAGCTCAGTCACGTGAGAGTCAGCTGCGGGGGTGGGGGGGGATTTCCCCAGCAATGATGCATGCATGTGTCTGTGTGCTCGCATGCACAGCTCTGTTTGCGTGGCGCCTGTGAGCTCAGAGGACCTGTACAAACCCTTGCAGAGCAGGGGCGGGCCAAGTCAGGAGGGGCCCAGGGGCTTCTAGCAGACACGGTGGGGGAGGGGGTTGGCTGAACCTGGACTCCACCAGTCGTTGGATAAGCACATTGTCCCTGTGCAGACTCCCATTTCCTGTGACATCCATCTTGCCATAAGACTATATTGGTTGTGGGTGTGGCTTTTTTTTCAAGCCCTTGGAAGGCTTTGAAGCAGCTGTTGTCAGTCAGCAGTCTTCTGCTGAGCCTGAGCATGGTGCCCTGGAAGGTCAAAGACGTTCCCCAGCCTGCATATGGCTCAGGAGGGCAACTTTAGATTAGATTCAGGTCAGCACCACAGGCATCAAGTGGGCCTGGGGTCCCATGAAACCAGGGGAGCCAGGACCAAAAGGAGGTTCATGCTCCTAACGGGACACTGGAGTGTCTGAGCTGCGGTGGAGTTGCAGACGGGATCAAGTCAAAGGGAATTTCAGGGCTGGCTGAGAGACACAACACTTTTGAAGTGTATGCTGGGGAAGGAGCCCACAGCCTTTTGTACATGCTAGGTCAGTGCTCTCACACTGGGATATGTACTTAGCCTGGTTCCGTGTGTTTTTATGAAACACCTACTGTGTGCTAAGACTACAGTCCTCATGGACATTCTGGAGCTGATTGAACAGGGCAAAGATGAATGAGATAGACCAATCTTTAAAAATGGATATCCCCCAACTAAAGGGGGAAAAAAAAACAAAAAACAAAAAAAACCACTTTCCTGGCCTCTGTGGCTTGTGTGGCTCCCTCAGAGTCAAGCCCTATTATACCAGTCAGGCCTGTGGGGCTCACACTGATTCATCTCTCCCAGGCCATTCCAGTGTGCCTCAGAGCAGAAGGATAGATACCTTTGGGGGTGTTCTAGACAGGGTCAAGCAGGTAGCTAAGGGTACAAGCCGCCTCAAGCCAGGGGCTTCTGGAGCATCAGGATCACTCAGGAGGGTATGTACAGTCCTTCCTCCTGTGTGTGGGGAGTCCAGTGGAGCCAGATCATCAGCAGGCCCCAGCAGTGCATGTGGATGGTGCTCCCTAAATAGCTAGCAGCTGATCCCTTGATGATCTGATAGCCAGAGTCCAGAATGAGAGACAGGATGTTCTACTCCAGACTGTCCCGGATGGGAATGTCCACCCTGGGCGTGCTTGTCCTTGACTCCCTCCCTGCAGTCCTTCCCTCCCTTTTGGCTCCTGAAAGGTCTGGCCAAGGGGTGGGTGGGTACAGGACCAAGGCTATAGGCCTTAAGAGGCTGGCTGGCTGGCTGACTTCTTGAAGTCACTGGTCCATTTCTGTGCTGCCTCTTTGTGTGTGAGCACACACAATGCCCTAGGTGGGGGCTTCTCAGGGGATAGTGGGTGGAAGAGCTGGAGGGAGACCTCTCAGTGGGTAGGGAGGACCACCAAGGCAGACCACCCTGTGGAGGGAGAGGCTGGGATGCTGGAATTCTCAGGCTTGCTCTTGTTCCTTCTCTGCTGCACACAAACAGCAGGGCTCCGGGAGAGGTAAGGACCCGAGAACTGAGGGGGTGGCCACACCCAAGGGGCTGTGTGGGGTCAAGCCGGCAGCTGCTGGAGCAGATGCTCAGCCCTTCCCACCCGCCTGCTTCCCCACTCAGTGCGCCTCTGTCTGCCCACACATCTCCCAACTAAAACGTGGCCACCTGTCTTTAAAGGCTTCTGATCTCAGGCCTGCCTGCTGCTCTCTGCTGAAGCCCTTCCCTGCCAGGCAGCTGAGTGGTCCCAACTGTGACTCTCTGCTTCTACTAGGCTGGACTGACCTGGTCCCAGCCCTGGCTGAGGAAGGCATCCTTTTCTCGGTCCTTGAGAAGCTGTGGACCGCTCCCATTTCCCCACCTGAGCAGACAATCTGCCTGTTTACTCTAGCAGCTCGGGCTTCAGGATCCAGTACATTCCTACCCTAGGCTGGGCTGTCCCATGTGCACCCTGGATTCTGGGAAAGACTAAACTCTGAGGAAGGAGACCTTCGGAGCTGTGTGTAAAATGTGGGAGCATGGCTGCCTTTACACAGAGAAGCACAGCAGAAATAAGTAAGGCCAGAGGGGGAGACCAGAAATTGATGTCTCCCATTAGGGCCCCTTTGTTCCCAATTCCTGGCTGGCTTGCCTGGCCTCAATGCCATCTCTTCTTTGCTGTGGGGCCTTGGGACAGGACCTTAACCTCCCCTGAGCCTCAGTTTCCTTCTCTGCAGAAGGCAGATTATTATTATAAGGATTAAGTAAGAAAATGTACACTAAATGTTCAGCACCACGCCCCCAGCCCCCTTGGGTTAAGGGAGGAAGAGTGCCATCTACCTGAATCTAGCAAGCAGCTTTACCTCTGCCTGGCCCTGAGCTCCCATATGGTCTTTCTGCCCCATGTGATGGGATGAGGAAACCGAAGGTAGCAGAGAGGAGATTTGAGACAAACATTTAGGATTTTCTTGTCTTTCAAATCCCCATCAAACTTAACCCTACGAATTCCTTCAGTACTTCTACCCGCTTGGCTCAGAGGCCTACAGGTAGTCCAGCCACTTAAGGCTTGGACAAAACTAGCTACTTTAAAATTAATTTAAAAATTAATTTAAAAAAATGAAAACATGAAACCTCTTGTTCATAAATGATGATTTCAAACCCACTACAGCACTGAGCTAGCCCCTGGCCCTTGTGTCAGTCAATGTACAGGGTTCCAGAAGGCTATACAGAGCACACCTCTAGGAAGTCGGGAGCATGTGGGGAGCCATTGCTATGGTAGCATAAACCCCTCACCCTCCAGTCCAAGACCATGGTGTCTTTCCTCCGTGGGTTTGTCTGAGGAGCTGTGGCTTCTGCTCATGCCAGTGTGTGCGTCCCAAGGCTGCCCATCTGAGAAACAGTTCACATACCATCGTAATTTGTGTTCTATTGTAGGAACAGGGTGCCTGAGACTGGGTTATTTATTTATTGAGACAAGGTCTCATGTAGCCCAGGGTGGCCTCAAAATAGCTGTGTAGCTAAGGATGGCTACTGAGTTTCTGGTACTCCTGCCTCTGCCTCCCCAGTGCTGGGATTACAGGGAAGGGCTACCAACCTGGCTTTATGTGGTCCTGGGATTTGAACCCAGGGCTTCACGCGTGCAAGGCAAACACTCTGCCTACCTAGCTCTATCCTCAGCCTCAAGACTGGGTAATTTATTTAAAAAAAAAGGGTTTTAGCCAGGGTAGTGGCACATGCCTTTAATCCCAGCAAGGGGCAGGCAGAGGCAGGCGAATCTCTGAGTTTGAGTCCAGCCTGATCTACAGAGTGAGTTCCAGGACAGCCAGGGCTGCACAGAGAGACCCTGTCATAAAAATCAAAACAAGAAGAAAGGGGGTTTATATTCTGCCTCAAGGCTTTGCGCAACAGCAGACAGTAGGACAATCGGGCATGTGCAGAAGGGGCGAAAGGAGGCCCGAGACCCACAGTAATAGCCAAACCATTACTACGAGAAGGGCGATAGCCCCTTACCGATGGTTCCATCCCCGTAACCCAAACTGGTCCCATGAGGCCTCGCCTCCCAGCACTGCCTGTTTGAAATCACTCTTACACACGACCTTCAACCAGGACAAACCACTTTCTAACCGGGGCATAGTAATGAGTGGGGGGAGCTGGCGCTTGACCTTTTTGTTTTGTCTGCGCGTCTTACGTTGTGCCCTGCTCTCCTCAATGGCGACCATTCCGTTCACTGCTACACCTGCTCCCGCTCCCCAGAATAGCCGTCGGCGTAGAGAATTGCTCTGCAAAGCACAATCAACCAGATAGGGCTGTTGGAGTAAATGAAGCCGTTATGTGTTTGTGGAGGACAGTGGAGGAGGCAGGGGCACGATCCGCTCAAGAAAACAGCCACTGTTGCTGCCATTAAATACGAGGCTGGCAGCTGCAGGCTGAAGGTGGTGGCTGGGTTTCCTGGTGGCATAGTCAAGAAGAGAAAGAAGCACACGGAGTCCAAGGAACCTAAGAGACTGGCCCTGTGCAAAGCTGAACGTGGCAACAGAAGGAGAGATGAGGATGCAGGCTCAGAAGCTGTACCGAAGGAGAGATGAGGATGCAGGCTTAGAAGCTGTACCGAAGGAGAGATGAGGATGCAGGCTCAGAAGCTGTACTGAAGGAGAGATGAGGATGCAGGCTCAGAAGCTGTACGAGGTTAGAAACAATAGAATTCCCAAAGAGGGAGCGGCCCCTCCTGAGGTCTTGGAGGAGGGAAGGGCTGGGAGAACAGAGATTTCTCATTCCATGGGGCCTGGCAGAATCCCCGAGCTGTGAAAGCTGGTAAGGGGGAGCCTTTGGCTTGCTGTCATCCTCCGTGGAGTTTGGGGGGTTGGCAGCCCTCCCTCTTGGCCATCCACCCAGGCTTCAGCCCGCTCTAGGTTTATTAGTTCGGGATGTGGAACTTGCTTTCCTCCCGGGAAGCATCCTGCAGCCGTGGTAATGTAGGACTGGATTGGGGTGTGGGGCTCGGTTCCCACAGCTCCGCAGTTGGGGCCTTGGGCGGCGGTGCGGGGGGTGGGGGGAGTTCCTCATTTAGACTAGCCAGGCCAGCCAGACCTTGTGGGGAGCTTCTGGAAATTCAGAGGTACCTGCCTGTTGTTCTTGGCTTCATCCTCCTCACCCGGACCTGACAGGAACCGGAGTCAGCCTCCTCTTGGGTACCCCAGGCCCAGGGTTTGGCCACACCTGCAGACACTGGATTTTTTCTGGGCCTAGACTCTTGCTGGTATTGCTGGCCAGCAGGAGCAGTTGTGACAAGAGCGTAGACATCATGGCTGACTGAAAGACCCTGTCTCCACACTGTCCTATGAGTGTGGAGCCCACAGCTTTGCCGTTGCCCCAGAGGCCTAACCCCTACTGTCCTGGAGCGTTCGCAGCCCGCGGAGTCATGTCAGGGTAAAAATACTCCAAAGAAGAGGAGGCATGGGCCTTTCACTGTCGTATCATGGAGGGAAAAGATGATCAGGTTGCTACGTATCCCTTTTCAGACGCTGAAAATGAAATGGCAAAGGGAGCACAGGACCAGGCCGGGGACCGGACCTGTCTCTGTTGCTCCACAGCCCTGGGTTATCTCCTCCCTGCAACCCCCAAGGCTCTGCAGGTACCTAAGGGAACGATTTAAAGGGAAGACAGGTTCATCTGGCACATAGTGTCACAGAGGTGTCCATCAATGGTGAGTCCCACTGATCAAATCTGCAGCGCGAGATCTGAGCGCCTCTCCAGCTGTTGGCACTGTCCGGGGAGGCTGTAGAGGCATTAGGAGGCGAGGCCTGGGGGCTGGGAGTAGCTCACAGGAACCACCTTTGAAGGTTACACCTGCAAGGTTTCATCCTTGCTTCCTGTTTCTTGCAAGGTCCTTCATGATGTGAACAGCTTTTACTTTACATTCCTACGGCCACGAAATGAGCTTCCCCACCAGGATAGACGAAACCATGGGCCCAGATTAAGCTTTCTTCTTCAGTTGTCTC
The DNA here is from genome assembly GCA_026225945.1 of Cricetomys ansorgei. Classification (NCBI taxonomy): domain Eukaryota; kingdom Metazoa; phylum Chordata; class Mammalia; order Rodentia; family Nesomyidae; genus Cricetomys; species Cricetomys ansorgei. The sequence continues at coordinate 12,739,135 of JAMJFZ010001258.1, forward strand.
TGCCAGATCTCTGTAATGCAAATGTGACTGACAGATTCGGCCACATAGCTGTGGGCTGAGATGAGCCAGAACCTTCCTGGCAGCGAGAGCCTATGGTAGAGTGAAGTTGTTCACCCCACTGCACCCCGGAAGCAGAGAGAGAGAGAAGGAAGGGGAGGGGACATGATGCATCTTTTGGGTCATGCATCCAGTGACCTACTTCCTTCCGGGTTGGCCCCACTTCCTACTGACTTCCGCCTCCATTGCTTAGGTCCCAGGCCTCGGGATCCAGTCACTTCTGCAAAGCCCACCTGCTAGCAACCAGACCTGTCATCCAGAAGCTTGTGGGAGATGTTTCCTATTCAAACATAACACTGCCTTCAAAACTGTCTCCTTTTAGGGGGTGTTGATTTTCCAGAAATTGAACCTGTGTTCAAGTAATTTTTCCCCCCACTCTGGAAAGATGGTCTTTCTTCCAGCATTCATTTAATCATATGTGTTATGGCGAGAACCAGGTTTCTGCCAGGAAAGTCTAGAACATCAGACAACCACCTTAGAGATCAGTAGGTCTGAATGTTGTAGTTGGCAGTGTTGAGTATTGAGGCTCAGAGAAATTAAGCCCTTTGCCCAAGGCCACAGAGCTAGCTCTCAGCAAGGCCAGTCCTGCAGATTGCCAGTCCCCTGCCTCTCGTTCTGTACCAAGGCTATGTCCCTGCTCTGCAGGACCCTGGCTTCCTGGTCAGCAGAAGAGAAGGGAGCAAAGCAGCAGTTGGTTTGTGTTGGTCACAGCTGTCCCTTGGCTCTGCCTCTTGCCCCTGAGCCAGCAGCGCTGTCTGCCTGCTGGCCAGAGGACCTGCTGTATGTGCCAGGGGCTCTCCTCTGTTCACCAGAGTGAGGAGGAGGGGGTCCTTTCCACCCCAGGAGAGAGCTTGCCAGGACAGACTGGAGCAGCAGGGTTGGATTTACTCTGCACACTCAGGGATTGGGCAGTGAATCACTTTTGAAAAGACAGGCTTGTCTCTAGTCTTTCCTTGTTCCTCTGAGGACAGGGAAGAAATGCCTTTTTCTAGGGGTTGATGCAGGATGGGTGTGCACTCAGATGTCTGCCCTCTGGCCACACCCAGCCTACCTGTGCTTCTGTGAATAAAGTTTTATTGGAAGATGGCCCAGTCACTGTTTTTAGTATAGTCACTGAATAATTGTATTGTGTGTGTGAATGTGTTGTGTTTGTGGGTGTGTGTGTGTGCATGTGTTGTATGTGTGTTTTTGTATGTGCGTGTTTGTGTGCATGTGTGTTTGTGCTTGTGTGCATGTGTTGTGTGCACGCACACACGTGTGTTTGCGTGTTCACATGTATGTGCATGTGTGTTTGTGTGTCCACGTGTGTGTGCATGTGGTGTGTGTGTGTGTGTGTAACTCCAGTCCTAGGAGATCTGACAACTCTTCTGGCCTCTGCAGGCACCAGGCATGCAAGTGAAGCACAGACATAGCTGCAAGCAAATCACTCATATACAAAGAATCAAATAAAGTTATGAAAAAGAAATTTATTTTAAAAAGAAAGAATAAGACCAAAAAGATTAAATAACTTCTCTAAAAAGGGTACAGCCTGAATTTGTACCCAGGCGGTCAGACCCCAGAGATCTCTCTAAAACTCTGTATAAGCAACCCACTCTTGAGTTTACAGTAAAATTTGAAATATCAGCTTCCCAGTTCTCCAGGGATAGGCAGGTTTACTGAGCAAGAGTGTGATGTTCTTGAAATGGTAGCTTCAGGCTCCAGTTGCCTGATCTGTGTCCCTGCGAGAGATGGGCACAGTGCTATCTGTGTAGCCTTGGGTGAGTGACTTAATCTCTGGTTCAGTTTGTCTGCAAAATGAAGGGATAGCAGTACCTGCTGTTGTGTGTCTGTCTTGAAGAGTAACTAAATAGCCCTTCTGTGTATGGTACAAAGCTTGGCCGACCACAAATGCTGCATCTATGTTGGCCCCTGTCATGTCCTGTGAAGAGGTCCACAGCTCCCTCTGGCCCGTGCTAGGTGGCCTGGCAAGGGTTTGCCTCTCAGACATACAGCCCAACACTAGCTTAGTAAAGGGTCTCCAACAGCCAGTGATCTGCACTTGTATCTCCAGGCCTGGTTCCATTCTATCTCATGGAAGCCTAGGGCAGTTACTTCCCATCTGAAAAAATTTCTCCCCAACAGTGTGAGGCCAGCAGCCTGTGCCTCCCTCCTGAGTGGTCATGGGAGTCCACTATAGGTCAGTGGTCCACTATAGGCAGACAGAGCCTGTGGTGACCACTAGTGTTCATGACGACCTTTGATATTCCAGAAATGTTTGGACCAGGGCCGACATGGTGGCTAAACCTATAAAGATGCTTGGCAACCCAAGTCCAACCCCTGGAACCCATGTAAAAGTGGAGAGCAGACTGATTCTAAATCAGTTGTCCCCCTGTGGCATGCATACATACCACACACACACACCACACACAAGCACACAAACACACACACACACATGCACACACGCACACCACACACACACATACACACACACACACCACACACACTTAAAGACTTAGCAATGCTCATATCAGTGAAGAGCTTTCTACCCCATCACAGTGCTGATGGTGCCCCAAACCATAATGACTTGTTCCTCTGTGGCACGTTGGTTTTATTCTCCCTCTTGGCAGGAGACAACCTAACCCTGTTTCTCAGGTGAAGAAGCTGAGGCCCAGATGGGATACCACTGACTGAGCTTGGAATGCAGCCCTCTTTCCTGGCCACTAGAGGTCCCTCTCTTGGGTCCAGTGTGAAGCGAAGGTCTCTGTAGGGAGTCTTGTGCTCCCTCGGGCCTGCTTCCTTCCTTGGTGGTACAGCTGGGACAAGAGCTGAGCAAGACTTCAAGGCATAGTTGGATGTGGTATCGTAAAACTTGAAAACTTTCCTGACATTTGAGGTCCTGGGTCTGGTCTGCTCAGCCTGCTGGCCTTTGACAATCCTTGGAGCCACCAGGCCCCATGGGACCAGCCTCCCACATGGCTACAGAGGCAGAGCCCAGCTGCCTTTTCCAGCCCACACTAAAGCCAAGTCCCACTGCAGGGAGGGCCTGGATCAAGAGACTGCTTCAGAGATTCCTGTGTTTCGACAGACACCTCATTATCCAGGCCAGCCTCTATAATCTTCAGGCCCACGCCCAGCAGTCATCCCAGGCCAGGAAATCACTCCCTCCCCTCCCCCGCCTTCCGCCCAGGGCGCCCTGAACCTTCGTGTCTGCAGCCACTCTTCGGTGGCCCTCCTGCCTGCCTAACGGTTTTCTCTCCTGCTTCTCCTTGCTCTCTCGGAAGTGTGGTTATCCAGCTGGGCTGAGTCTCCCAAGAAGGACGCGACAGGTACTGCCTTGCGTGCATGCGTGTGAACATGTGTGCCCCAGCATGTGTGCCGGGGAGCTGGTGCCCGCAGGCTCCTTAAGGCATGCTTCCCTTGATCTGCATGCGGGGCTTTTCCACTCTCAGGCCCTCTGCCTGCTGGGAGAACCCTTTATAGTCCTCGGATGAGCCACGGAGCCTTGTAGAGTGGTTACCGAGTAGCAGAGAGTGAGCGTGTGTTGGCCCACTGCCTGTGGGTTTGAATCCCAGCTCAGCCATGCCCTGCCTTGTGCTGCCCTGGATGGGTTGCGTAACCTTCCCAAAGGCATGTAAAGCTGTCTCAGGGCATTTCTATGCCAGGACGATGGTGGGCTGCTGTTACCTTTGGCCTTATCACACTGACCATCTTGCACAGAGTAGCCAAAGATGAGTCACCTCTAATCAGAGGCAGGGAGTCCCTAACACCCAAAGCTGACTTCCAGAGACCCTTCTGGGGAGCTAGAGATCTGGAGGAAGAGGGTCCTTCCTGTGACTGTGACGGTGAATCACAGCCTCCACATCCCAGTAGTCCAGACTTGGAATCGCCCCAAGGCCTTTAGCTGCCCTTCTGAGGTGCCCTCCAGAGTCTAGAGACTCAGCCTGTGTCTGGTCCATCTGGGTAGAGGGTCATGGACTTGACTTTAGCCTTGTGGCACAAACCATGAACAGCAGGACTACAGTGCTTGGGGTAGATTGTAGGAGAGAGAGAGAGCATTTCCAGAAGGGTCTTCAACAGGGTCTCTTCCTTTCTCAGAGCAAATATTCAGGCTGAGGCTGTGCGGAGGCATGGCAGAGGGTTGGGGTGAGAAGGGGTCTTGGGACAGTTGCAGAATTAAAGCTCAGACCTCATTCCCCTACCTCCCATCACCACTGTTGGCAGGGAAGGGGTGTTGAGCTTCCTGGGAGAGAGCCAGGAGAGAAGGCAGTGGGGGAGGTCCCCCTTCCTCCTGGTCATCCTTATGGTGTTCCCTGTGAAGCCGGCCTGGGCCTGAGCTAATCACTGGGCTCCTGTCCCTTTTTCCCCTCTGCTCAAGCCAGTGAGCCAGAGCCCACTTGGCCCAAAGCAATACATTCTATTCACCAAACGTATAGCCGAGAGGCCAGCAGGCCCAGTGCAGCCTGGGAGGAACTGGCTGAGGGACCGTTGGGTCTTGGTGGGGTGCCCAGAGCTGGGAGTGTTATGAGAACCTGAGGCAGTGCTCTCATAGGACCTGGCTTCTCAAGATGAGTCCAGCTCCTTGGATCCAGTGGCCCAAGGGAGGTAGTTCTCTCAATCCCCACCCTAGAGAGGCAGGGACTGAGAGTCCAAGGCTAAACTCTCTCAGCCTTGGTTTCCCTTCTGGAATGTTGGGGGAATTCTGTCCAACAGGAAACTCAGAGGTGCTGGGCTCATGCTGAGACCCTAATACATGGGGTCCTGGGGCTACTTAGCCTGGCATCCAAGCCAGAGTGGCCTGGGAGGCCCAGAGCCAGCTCTCTCCAGCTAGCTAGCCTCCCTCCCCCAGGTGGATCTAGGAGAGGCATAATGCAGGGAAGTAGCTTTAGGCCTCCCTCTCCACCCTCCTGGGGCTGTGGCTTTCACTGTGAGCTGCCTAGTTCCCCCCATGTCTCCCGTATGCTCTGCTCACTAAACAGCTGTTTGTACTTTACAGGAGGTTTGGCCCCTGTAACTTCAGTGCATATTCAGAACAGCCCCATGAGGCACGTTCCTGTTTACAGATGAGGGAGCCAAACTCAGGAAGGTTAAGCGCCCTCCCTGAGGTCACAGAGCAGCAAGGACAAGACAGGACCGGACTCCAGGGCCTCTAACACTCTTCCTAAGCTTTGGCCTCATGAATGGTTGGTGTCTGGGTTGTGCTCTGTGGCACCAGCATCAGAGGTGACTAGTCTGAAGCACAGGGTCTGGATGGAGAGCCTTCCCCAACCAGGAGAGAGCAAGAGACGCTGTGGCTGGAGTGTTGGGAAGCCTCCTAGAGAGGCAGAACTTCTGGGGCAGAATTGAGAGTCATAGAAGCAAAAGCATCGGGGCGGGGCCTACAGGAGAGGCTTACATGGGCGCTGGGTACACATGCCGAATCATGAATGCCACATGGGATGGTGGAAGGGTATCAGGGAACCGGGGTGCACCGATCACAAGATAGACTGGGCTTGAATTTGCCCTATATTCTATGCGCAACAGAGCCACTGAAGGTGTGGAAGCTTGGAAAGGCCTAGAAGCTTAAGTTGACAGGGAAAATCCCAAAGTTCCATGCAGATGGTAATGGGATGAGTACAGGTGTGAGGCCCCAGTGGGGCAGAGACCCTCAGGACCCCAGCAGGCCCGGCCAAGGACTCTAATAAAGCCTAAGAATCCACCTCTTGTGCAGAGTCCCATTCTAACCCAGGAGAGGCCATGCTGTCTAGAAGGGGTCCACCCCTCTGCACTGAGCCAGAGCCTTCTCATCTGAGTACAAGAGGCTCCCTCCCCCTCCCTCAGGCAGACTCCTCCAGACCCCAATTTTCCGGGCTTTGCCTGCCTTGGAGGGGATCCAGAGCTGCCTCTATAGATGACGTCACCGCCCACCACCAAGCAGTTTCTCATCTGGATGCCTGCTCTTAGTGCCTGCCACCATGCAGCAACACCCCCAGAGGCAGATGCCAGAGAGGAGAGCTGGGAGCCTGCCTGCACTGGGGGTGGTGGAAAGTATGGGGGGGGCGGCGGGGGTGGATCCCATAGCTAGTGTAGCTGTCTCCACGAAAAGCAACAGCCTGCCTGTGCTGTGTGACCCTGGGGAAAGTGCTCTTCGCCCCAGAATGCTAACCGTTGGAGGCTCCAGCCAGTTTCCCAGGCAGGCTGTGGACAAGGGCTGCTTTGAAATCTTGCCTCAGATTTTTCTGTTGGGAGTGTATGGATCAAAATGATATGCGTCCCCTGACTAGCACCCTGTCTTCGCCCTCATATGCTTGTCCATTGTCTGGCCCCCACCCCAGAGCATCTTGCTCCTTATTGCCTGGGTTCCTATCTCCTTTTCCTCCCAGTTCTGTCACTTATGGCCCCCCCTGTTTGGGAGGTAAGGCCCTTCCTGGTTTGCCCAGAAAGACATAACAGTCACACCATCTGTCTGGAAGTACATTTGTTTCACACTCATTGCCAACCACTGATGGATGCACGGGCTAATCAACAGAGGTAACAACACGGGTCTGTACGAATCCCAAACTCCAGTGTTCATTGGGCACCGCCTGCGTGTCTGGGGTTATAGTGAGACAGGGACTTCCTAGAGGCTAACATCAATGGTACCTGTAGGCCATGTGTGGTGCAGGAGTTAAGATCACGCGCTTGGTGGCATGGGACTTGGGTTTAGTCCCAGCTGAGTGTCCTCAGGGAGACTGCTTCCCCTCGTGACGACGTTCAGTTTACACATGTCTGACGTGGGACGGGGCTGAGCCTAATGTGGAAGGTTGTCATGAGGGCCAAGCAAGAGAACTGTGCCGCAGTTGGGTGCTGAGTCTGGGACTGAGCCTGAGGGGCCCCGATGGGGACTCGCAGTGACTGGCGCTCTCAGGGCTTAGAAGCTCTCAGCCTGCTACACAACTCCTACCACTGCCCATCCGTGTCCATCTGTCCATCCGTGTCCGTCTCCCCGCTTCCCCCCGTTTGGGTCTTGTATTCTCCTCTGCCACTTTTCGCATCCGAGGTCCTCACAGTGGCTGGTCCGTTTTTGGTTTGTGCTACACAGGCACTGATATCCCCCAGGGCACAGACCCCCCCCACCCCAGGGCACAGCGGGAGACTGTCTGTCAGCCCGGTGCCCAGTCTGTTGCTAGCTGGTGCAGAAGCTGGTGCAAGTCTGAGTACAGAGGCTGCCCTGCTGTCCTGCTGCCCTGCTGCCCGGCTGCCCGGCTGCCCTGCTGCCCTGCTGCCCTGCTGCCCTGCTGCCGGCTGCTGGTTGTGTTTCTGCCTGAAATAAAGTTCTGGCTTTTCAGGGGGCTGCCTCAGGCTTACACGTGCAGTCACAGAGCACAGCTCATCTTCTGCATCTCCAAAGGGCCCAACTGGGGCTGCAAAGCCCACATCTTGTGGGAGAAAAGTACCAGGGCCATGGGTTTCTCTCTCCTCCCAAGAGAGCCTCCTTTGACTCTCCTGGAGTTCTCTGGCCACAGACCCTGACATAGCCTTCTTCACAAAGGACCCAAAGGTCTAAGCAGTGCCGCTCACTTTCGGCTGCGTATCTGAACTGTGGTACAGGATGGGGTATGCAAAATGACTCATGCTCAGGCCCCACTCATTAAAGCTAGCCCTGTGAAGCCTAGGCATCAGACTAGACTCCTGCAATGAATCTACGTTCCTAGGCAGAGGATCATTGTGTCAGAGGACAGTGTATGGAAACAAGTCAGTGTTCTGTAGTTAGAGGAGAGATGGACTTGAACCTCTAAACAGACCGTGAGTGGTCCCACTGTCTTTGTATGAGCTGCAGGAGCTGCCTGAGTCTCTTGTGCTCTCTGAGCCTCTCATTAATGTGAGTCAGCCTCAGTCGTGTAGAGAGAATGAGGGGTGAGGTACCCCAGGAGATCGGAAACACTAGGCCACGACTGTGCCACACGGGTGGTGCAGAGCCCCAGCCTTCAGGAGTGTTGGAAGAGTTTTCCATTTGTTTTGGTTTGGAGACAGGGTTCTTGTCTGGCAACCCAGGCTGACCTTGAACTCCAGTTCCCCTGCCTCAGCCACTAGTATGGGAATTACAGTCTGACTGACAAACATGGTGTAAGAAGTGTACTAGGAATTCCCTCGGGGGCACAGGGTTCTGGGAGGGCTTCCTGAAAGAGGGGATTAGTCATTTTCTGGCTTGTGGATTCCTGTAACACTAGCAGGGCAACTACTGTCTTTGGGAGTGTCCACGGTAACCGTTGAAGAGTGGAGAAGATTGGACAGCACATCCAGCCGTATACCCTTTAGTCTGAGGTGGGCACACAGCCTGTCCACTCTCCAGCCTGGTGCTTGTTTAACGAATGTCACAGTGGTCCAGTGGCAAAACAGAACGAAGAACTGACTTGCTCCCAGAAGCAGGGCTCACCTGCCCTCTCTCTGATACACCGCAGCCTTTGACTCTGAGGCTCCTGCCACTTCAAGGCAAGGGGGACCAGTCAGCCTCTGCTGGTTGAGATGGCGGAGAGGCCCAGGAAGACTCCTCTGGAAAGCCTTAGGCTGCTGTCTGCCTGGCCCTCCAAGAGCCAGGAGGACCGGAATGGAGCCGAACTTGAGGAAAAGTTGGCGGGGGTAGGGGGGGTGGAGGGGGTGGGCTAAGCTCGCCAGCACTCAGCACTGGCGCTGGGACTTTCTTCTTGGGTTTCAAGTAAACAGTCTGGGCCCTCCTCCCATCCCCTGCCTCCACCCCCAGCTCCTCATTCGACGGGTCTCATGTGTTTCTATTTAAGGGTTGGGTTAGGGAGTGAGCCCTAGTGATTGGCGGCCTCAAACCCTCTTGACTCTCTGCTGGACCTAGGCTGTGGAGACTCCTCTCCCTCCTCCAGGGAGCTCTGCTGCCTTTTCTCTCTGGGTTTACAGGCTTGGGGTAGAGGCAGCAGGCCTCCGCCCCCCTTCCTCGCCTCTCTTCTTTCTCTCCCCTGTGCTCTGGCCTCAGCCTTCATGGGCCGCCCACTGTGTTCTTGTGGTCCTCCTCTCTCACCCCAGCCAGCCCAAGAGTCTGGAGAGACTGGAGGCCCCAGGCCTCTCCGCAGACTCCCCCATGCTGGGCTGTGACTAACTCTTCAGGCCCTCGGTTTTCCTCGGCTTCCACCTCTGCCTGTCTCTGCCTCCCTCCACCCCCTTCTCCTCCTCCGTCCCCTGGCTCCCCATGTCCCCCGGTCCCCGCGGTGCAGCGGGCCGGTGTGGGGCCTTGCTATATGGCCTGTCCTTGGGGCCCGGCAAGCTGCGAGCCCTGGCTACGGGCTGCTCCTCGGTGCAGCGCTGGCGACCGAGCAGCCTCCCTCGAGGGCGATGGACAGAGGGCGCCCTGGGCGTGGGGCCACGGCCGGCCGCTGGCTCACCGCATGCTTTCTGCCCTCGCCAGGTGCCGACACCAACGCCGAGCCCATGATCCTGGAGCAGTACGTGGTGGTGTCCAACTATAAGAAACAGGAGAACTCGGAGCTGAGTCTCCAGGCCGGGGAGGTGGTAGATGTCATCGAGAAGAACGAAAGCGGTGAGTACCTGGCCTTTGGCTGTCCACCCCTGGTTCCAGCCTGGCTCCTGGGCTCGGCTGAGTTTTTGTTCCTCTTCTCCTCCCCCCACCTCTGCAGCTATACGTTATTTCCATCTGGCAGGGAGAGGGCCGAGGAGTCTGAAGTTCCCCTGTTGGTTTGGGCTGCAGGCCAGCAGTTTGCCTGGTGGTAGAAGAATGTCTCCCTGGCTCTAGGCTAATTAACCGGCTTGTGCTAACGCAAGGCCAAGGTGGCAGCAGAAGCACCCACCCCCATGTTCAGGGACCCCATGCTATCTGAGGCCCAGAGGAGATGGTAGCTTTAGCTCAGGGTGCCTAATGACAGCTTCCCCGGTTGAGCTGTCTGTCTGCCAGGATCCAGGCAGGAGTGGGAAGACTCAGCCTGCTGGTGGAGAAGGCAGGCCGCGGCATCACAGTGGGTTCCAGAGCCCCCAGACCCCTGACAAGATGTCTTGAGGAAGGGCCAGGCCTGTGGGAGGTTGGCTAGTGTCTGGGCAGTGAGTAGGTGGTGGACTGACTGCCCCCTGCTGAGCTGGAAGTCACCAGGACCTGGGAAGAGGGCCCAGGCCCTGGACGAAGCCAGGCTGTCCTGAAGCCAGAGGGTCCTGCAGCAGCCACTTTGTCTTTAGGAACTGACATAGGGACTATGCCCATGGTTTCCTGGGGTCTGCTGGTTCCAGGGTTCTTGCAAAGTGGACCAAAATCCCTTGATGTCCTTGGTAAGAAATGACACAAGATGGAAAAAAGAAGGGTCAAGTCTGCTGGTCCTACGTAAAGGGCCAGGGGCCCCAGCATCCCCTGCGGCCACCATAGCCTGCCAGGTGGAGCTTGAAAGGATTCCAGAAGCATCTTGTTTTGGTTTCAGTTTCAGTTTGCTGGGAGCAGGCCTTGGGTTGCAGGCCGTGTGCATAGGTGTAGCCCCGGGTTGTATTCGTGAGTCCTTCAAAAGGGAAGCCTGATCTCTCCGCTCTATCTGCCTTCTCTGGTCCCTGCTAATATTTTGAAAGGAAAGCAATCCAGGGAGTCACTGTGCCCATCCTGCAGATAGAATGACTAAGGCACTGAGAGGGGGAGAGGACACACGTGTCCAAGGACAAAGACAGAACTCTCAAACTTCTGAATGATAGCTAATGCCCCTGGGTGACTGCAGAGAAGCGGGGGTCACAGCTCCCGAGCATGAGGCTCTGATGGGAGCACGGCCGGACTGCCTCTCCAGAGGCTGTCACATGACAGAATGTGACCTGGTTTCAGATCTTTGTTCTAGGTGGCCACCAACCACACTGTCCCGGTCC